>CM042479.1:40205784-41512034 GCA_023621385.1 Quercus gilva | reverse complement strand
ACTTGGTGATAAGTTCAAGCTCGACTCATGTTCGAAATAAAATTAAATGAACAAATATAAACATTTAAACTTGGTTTGACTCAGCTCGTTAGAATTTCTATTTTGTATAAAAAAAAATGGTATCATAATAATGTGTATCAAAAATAGGTATCATAATAATGTATATTTCATTGTAAGATTAGTAGGGATGAAATATACTAATGGATGGAAGCCGGTTTTGCATATCGTAATACATCACCGCTTTAGGTGGGGTGGGTTTTGCATATCTAATCTTTTTTTTATATATGTTATATTCCTAATTTATTTATTTATTTAGATATATTATTACTATTGCTCAAAGCTCTCTCTCTCTCTCTCACATTAATGTCAAAACTATCTCATTAGAAATGACAAAATACCTCCAACTCATCCCGTCTCCACTTACCTTATTTTTGCCCCACGAGGTTTTCCACTTTTCCTGCCACAAAAAGTAAACAGGGAGAGGAGCACCTCTAATCCAACACCATTCCGCTATATTGCAATCCCTAATCGTTAGGGCCCAGCCCAAACTGAAGAGCATATTTTCAACACTTACATGTTCTCGAATGCAAAAACGTGTTAAGTTTGAATAACGGTCTCACTCGTCGTGCCTGTGCAACTTATTTGTCGTTAACATAAGAATTGAATTTGGACAAAGCATAACAATACTGCATCTTATCTTTTCTGTCCTTATAAAAACTGTGCAAAAGATACTCTTTAATGCAGCTATGGAAGAAACTTCCAAGGTTTTAGATGTCATGTTCCTATCCATGTTCCTATCCATTTCCTCTGATGGTAATTCCCAAACCAATACGAATGGTATTTGGCCAAAAAAAGGAGAAAGACAAACAAATAAGTATAAATGGTGACAATCCCAAAATCTCAATTTCCTCCCATAAATTCAACCCAAGGCCCCTACCACTTGTTTTTTTTTTTTTTTTTTGATAAGTGGCCCCTACCACTTGTTACATAATAAGTATATACCACTTGTTACATAATAAGTATATAAAAAAAAATTATTAGGTACTTTCAGAATACCATAAATGCGTAATCTTCTTCTCTCGTATGAATGGTAAGTCTTACCATGAATTTAATTAGTAAAACTCACCATTTATGTGAGAAGAAAAAGTACACATTTGTGATACTCAAGTAATACACAATAATTTCCCTAAGTATGAATCACCCAAAATCAAATTAATTAAAATTTCAATATAACAGAATAAAGAGAGAACTTCCAATGTTTTTAATCTCTACTTAAAGCTCTTGCTATGTGTAACTCCAAAGATGGATATTACATAGCAAACCCAACAAAACACCTGAAAATCCTCCCACCACTTTCTCCACAGAAAATCCCAACTCAACCACCAGGCCCATCATCTAAAAGTCTAAAACTAACTAGCAGAAAGCCTTAAAACTCCAAAATAGCAGATTCATCATCAGCAATAATAATTCTAAATCAAAGAAAAAGACTTTACATAATCGAACCTTTAAACCAAGGACGTTACATAGCTTAAAAACATCAGGCAATGCATGGGGTTTAGAATTGTCAAAGATAAACTACTAATGTTTAAGCATATCAGTTAGTTGCTAGCATCTATTACAATGGAAATTTTAGACACTTTTGCAACATACATCACATTCTCTAACCAGAGTTTTGAGAAGATCCGAGAATTAGATGTTTAAGTGCAGAGCATAGCTAACAAGATTTGTAATCCAAAATGCAGATTTTTACAACTAAAAATTAATTTAATATTCCTGACTATTGCTTTACTGCAGATGGCGAAATGGTCCTTCAAGTACAGTTCTTCCTACGTACAGTTCTTCCTCCGCCAAGATTAGATGGTGCACCTTTACTTGGCCCAGGAAGCATGAGAGGGGCAACTTGACCAAGACTTGATTTCTTTGACATGCGCACCCTTGGATATGGATGAATTTTGGCTAGTTCACGGACTCGTTTTAGCAAAGAAGTTGGTAAGGGACGCAAGGCATGCTCCTGCTTCTGCTCAACCTGCATTTGCCATAAAATTAACATTATTATTGATTGTACCAAAACAAGTCCAGATGAAATTTGCAACTTAAAATGAAGAACAAATGTTGCTTTTATTACAGTGATTCAGCATAAAATCCATGAAGCACTAGAATAGTTGTAATATGGTATATGTCATAACAAGTTTAACTAACTCTTTGCAAATAAAAGAAAATAAGAGAGCTAACCCCTTTTTTGCTTGCTTTTTGTGCACCACTAGCTCTCAAAAGATTTCGCCATTTGTCCTGCGGAGTCATGGATAGTAAGCAAAATTTCATGTTTAAATACAACTGCTTAATTAGAAAAGGCATTGAAAAATACCCTGAGATCAATAGGAGTGCGATAAGCAGATGCTGAAAACAGATTCCTCTTTATATCAGTCCATCGGCCTATTCCATGATCAGAAATACCATCAACCAACTTCATCACCTCGGAAAGGGTCCACATCCTTTGATGCTTTCTCCGATCATGCTTTTTAGATTTTTTCTTTGTCACACGGTCATCTTCAGACTCAGATGAGAGAGGTTCCTCATCAGATTCAGGCGCCTGCACATGATCATATGTACACTTTAATATTTGATATTCTGAAACTACAGCAGCACATGATCATGTCTACCAAACCTCAGCATTTCAAGCAAAATAATACTTCCCATGCAAGGATGGAAAAGAACAGAAAACTTACCTATCATTGAATATGGAAAAAAATCAATTTTCCCCTGAAAATTTCAGTTATATCCTTTTTGATAGACAAAGGGCAATTTCATCAATAAGGTACAACCAAAAACAAATCAGTCTACAAGAATCAAAATATTTATGGATATATGCCAGGCATAAAATATGCCTGATGGCAAATGTCCTTTTTTATTTTATTTTTTACTGATAAGTAATGCACACCTAGTGGGTTTTGAACCCACAACCTCACCCTCCACTCACTTTCGTGCGAAGACGTACCATTTGAGCTAGTGCTCATTGGTGGCTAATGACAAATGTCAGGATGCAGATCCCTCTGAAATGCAACAACAAAATCCTGACTGAAAATGTTAAATATATCATAAGACCCTCAGGCTCTCATCTCAGAGGGCCACATTGCTCCTGGCCAGTACAAATGACTAATTAAAACCATAGCCCCTTGGCCACTAACTGCTAACATCTTGATATATATATATATATATATATATAAATTGACAGTAATCTGAAACTGACAATATAGTTTTACCATTTCAAAAATATACTCCAAAGACAGTTATTGTAATTTTGTTTTACAAAAGATTGGACACGTTTCAACTCAACTAAGCCATGGAAACGTGTGAGCGTGTTTATAAGCCTGCACACACACATATTGGGAGAGAGGGGTTTGAGTTCAATGAAGCCTCTAAATTAATGGAAGAAATGAGAGGATGTGATGGGTTAGGACTTCCTTACCAAAATTGGCGCCTGTTTCGTCGCCTGTTTCTTAGGCCGTCCCCTCCGTGCCCGAACTTCAGACACTGACTGAATACTAGTAACACGCAAAGGTTTCTCCCCATGAACTACTGTTAATGCTCTACGTCTCACATTATGAAGTTCACTATGAGATCTAACCTTCAGACTTGTATCTTTTGTAGCAGCAGCCAAATATTTTTCTCTTCCCTTCAAACATTTCGGTTTTTTATTTGGAACTTCTTCAATGTACCTCCTAGTAGGCTTACGCAATCTCTTCTCTGTAAGAACTCCACCAATCTTGCTTGCTTCTAAAAAGCTCTTATCGTCATTATCAAAGTCATCAAATTTCCTTAATTCAAGTGAAGCAAGGTCTTCAGCTGGTGTTTGACATCCACATTTGCTCCTGAAGCCACCATGTAACTCACAGGTTAATGTCTTGTTAATAGCACCATTCTTGCATTCAGATGTTGGAATAGTCACTGTTGATGACTCTGAAATCCCTACAGCACCATTACTACTTCCACTTAATCCAGGAGACTGACTCTCCGAGCTTGAGTTCCCCACGTATGATCCCACACGAGGACCAGAAATCAATTCAACTTTCTCAAATTCAATGTCTGTTCTTGCAGAGAAAAGGCAAGAAAGTATCACATTGACTGTAATCTAATCAAGTTACAATAGCAGATTAGCAAATAAGACATCATAAAAATTTACCCAGAAGAAAATCTTCACATGCATTGGAGAGACCATGTGTCGCTTCCAGATCATCCACTTCCTCAACTTCATCCAGAAATCCATCAAGAACCTACTAAAACATTAATCAGAGATCAATCACAAACAATTTTTTTTTGATGTTGCTCATAAATTAGCAGCATCAAAACATTTCTAGAAGTGCATAGTTCTCAAAGGGGGATGAAAATTCAAATTCAAGCAAGCCAGAACTGATGGATGACTTTTGCAAAGAAAATTTAAGTGTATTCTTCTGATAAGTAATTAATTTAAAAAGTGCCAAAATGGGGAACAACCAATTACACAGAAGTATACACTTTTTTTTTTTGGTTGACAGAATAAAAGGGGCGCTTGCGCATGTGGTCATTGTCCCCCACCCACTTAAACCCTATTCTTATATGGCGAGCAACCGCCCAAGCAATAATGGGGCTTGCCACTACTCAAACTTCCTACCACTAAGCCATGCCCTCAAGTGGTACATAGAAGTATTCACAAGGTAAAAGAAAATCATACAGAATAATAAATGTGTCATGATGTATAAATATCCAAAAAAACAGATACGTACTTCAAGTTGTAAATCTTCTCCTTCCTGAGTAGTATTAGAATCCAACCCACCTTGAGATGATTAAAACATTCACCAGTATTAGCATGATAAACAAAGTAAACAGGAAAAGCAGAAAACATGCAAATACCCAGAAAGCTAAAATTGTCAAGGAAAAAGGTGAAAACCAGATGTTCAGCTCTTGGGTTAACCTACGTAAATGTATCAAATTATCTCTAAGCACAGACATCCTGGATATCTGTGTCAAACATTAGAATCCCCTTTTTTTATTATTATAAGATTTCTGTGTCAAACATTAGAATCCCTTAATGCACTCTGATTTGACGTGCAAGTATGTATTCCAAGTAGGGCTGTAAATGAATCAAGGTATTTATGAACAACTTGTGATCAGCTTGAAAAACTTGTTTTTGTTCATTTATTTAGCAATGAGCTAAGGTCAAGCCTAGGTTTAAGCTTGGTTATTAAATGAGCCAAGCTCAAACTTAATAACATGTATGTGAGTATGAGGCTCAATTTGAGTATATTATAATATTATATGTTTATCTTCATATATTTATCAAAAATATATTGAGAGAGAGAGGGAGTTTGAGATTGGATTGTGTAATTTTGTAAATAAGTTAAACAGTAGTTTGTAGTTTTACCAATACAAGGTTGGTGAATCTAATTCTTACAAGTTGATTGCCAATGAGATCTAACTCAACCAACACCTCCTCCCTTAATATATGCTTGGTGGAGGACGAGGTTGTGGGTTCAAGATTCACTAACTTATTAATAAAGAAAAAAAATAAAAAGTTCATAAATGAAAATCATTCTATCTAATTAACTCAAATAATATGATTTCAACTATAATTTAGTTGGTAATTATTAGCATGGATTTGTAAAGGCGTAAACCTTTTTAGCCACAATGTTTACATAGGAGAAAGATAAGTCAATCAAGTAACTCATGAACAAGCCTTGTTAGACAAGAAAATGAACCAAGCTTGAATATGTAATCTAACTTAATGATGAGCTCAAGTAAAAATTAACAAACCAATCCTGTACATGACTCAGCTAGGCTCATTTACAGATATTAATATCCCCACTCAATACTGTATCAAAATTTCACTAGGTATTTCTCAGAGACAGAAAACACTCAACTATGAAACAACATAATCATAAAAAATAATGGAGGGAAATATAAGTCCAAATTTAAAGATTATATAGTGATCAAAATTAATGTAAAAAAAATTTAAAAATTAAATTCCCTGCAATGCTGTTTGTGTGTGACAACCTAGGTGCATACTACAGACGCAGGGAATCATTCCCGCAAAAATATGTTTCAAACTTTTTGAGGAAGTGCTGAAAACTCTGTGATTCAGCCCCAACGTCTTTTTGAGTAATGTATATATAGGTGTTCTCACATTCTTTTTTTTACTTCTGCAATATTTAGGTAATCTTCAGCCACAACAGGTTGGGATGATATCATGAGAGAGAAAAAAAGGGAGGGGGAGGGGGATTCAGTCTGTTCAACAAAGTTTATGAACCCAAGAAAATATTCCAAATTTACTCACGATAATCATGATGGATTAGATGGAGAGGGTGTTATCAAGTACTCCTGAAACTTCTATCTTCTCTCCTTTATCTAAACAAGCGGACCATGATATACATTCTTTCAAAGATAAAAGCAACAGCAAGGAGCAAGCTGACAAGTCATTAGAGTATTACCACTATTTGATCTTAGTCCATACTCAAATCCACAGGAGAAATCATCCATTTGCAAGCCTTTTCCCAGATTCTCCCCACCAAAGCTTAGGACACCATCTACTGAAACATGCTCATTTTTTGGTTCCGCAAGTAAGTTCTCAACTTCAATCGCTTCATCTTCTAAAGCAGAAACAAATGATTCTTCTTTTTTTACCTACAAAGCGAACAACAAAAGGATGTTTGTAAAGGACAATGTCACAAGAGACAGTTAAGGAAAGGTCAAGGTACAGTGGCATATTCTATGGCAGGAATTACATAAACTGACTTTATGGAAACAATTTTTTCCATTAGCAACTTTAAGAAAACATTTTTAAAATATGTAATATGAACTGGGACATGCAAACATCTTAAGGCCCAAATACTCTTATTTTATGCCACTATCATGCAAACAGATAAGTTCAAAAAAAAAAATTTCCATGCTCATGAAAGCTCTCACACTCCTCACTTCAACTTTTTAAGAATTTTTTTTTTTTGATAAATAATAAACTTTGTTGAAATATGATAAAAGAAAATACAGAGAAAACAAGGCACACAAGCAGTGCACAAAGAGGTTTCTTTTGAATTACGTGAAACGGTGTTTTGTATGTTTGGTCAGAAAGTCAGAAACACAGTAACCACAATCCCTTACCATTATCCTACCAGATCCTAATCCCTTATTGAAGTACTGGATCTTACAAATCATGCAGAACCAAAGTTTCCTATGACATTTCATTTAAAAAACAAAAAAGGTTCCTAAAACATTCAGAGAGAATTAGACTCAATTGCTTTAAATTTTTTCAAGTTTAACCAGCTGGGATAAAAATTGAACAGATTTTCTAGTATTTTGCTTACCACTTATAATGAGTTAAAGAAAACCCCTTTTTATGCATAAATATTAGACTCATCTCTTTCTTTCTTTCTTTCTTTCTTTTTATAACTTTGATACTCTCAATTTTCAGCCTAGTTGCTTTACCTAATCTTAAGTTTGTTAATTTTAACATAATTGCCAATGAGCTCTGGCTCAAATGGAACTTTGTTTTCTCCAGGTATGGGGGGACAATGATGCCATGGGTTCTAACCCAACTGGTAACATGTGTAACTAACAGACAAGGAAATATATTCATTTCGCAAACATCATATTATGTTATCATGACTCCACATATGAAAAATGTTATAAAGACCAGAAAGATATAAGACTCCATCGTTTAAAAATTGTTAAAAGTTTGATCAGCTTGGGTGAAATATTGACCAGATTTTCTAGTATTTTTCCTACCAATTGTAATGAGTTGAATGAAAACGCTTTTCACTCAACCCTTTTTTATAATTAAATATTAGACATCACATACTTTAGTACGACAAACTCATTTCTTCGCCTAGTTGCTTTCCCTAATCTTAAGTTTCTTACTTTTAGAAGTTTTCCATTTTATAATAATGACTACACAATCCAATAAAATAGTAATGTATGTAAATCCTTTCCTTGCAAGTTGCAATGTTGAAGGAAGAAAAAAACACAAGTCATTCCAAATTAAAAACATGATTTGTTGGATTGTTGGCACTTGGCAACCTCTGGCATAATAATAAAAGCAACACCCAGTAAGATATTCTCACCCTCTGGCATTTCATGTTGGCAACCTTCTTATGAAAATGTGCTTGTTTATCCATATCATTTATCCTCTTAAGCTTGAAATGACAGTTTCAATGATGCATCAGTTGGCTCATTGTGCCTAGCACATACAGGAAAAGACATATTAGTAAAAATTATTGTTGTGGCCATCAGAAAATGCCCAAGTAGACAAACTATACAGATTCAGGTCAATCATAAAAATTCTTCTTCTTTTTTTAACAAGTAGTATCGGGTCAATCATAAACAATTAAAAGTGACCAAAAAAAATTAAAATGAGAATAAAGCACCACAGAATTAC
Source organism: Quercus gilva (assembly GCA_023621385.1). Classification (NCBI taxonomy): domain Eukaryota; kingdom Viridiplantae; phylum Streptophyta; class Magnoliopsida; order Fagales; family Fagaceae; genus Quercus; species Quercus gilva. The sequence goes on along the minus strand of CM042479.1, from coordinate 41,503,633 downwards.
TAGAAGAAAATAGCTTTATAAAAGGTGACATTAGGGGTAAACGAAAATACTTTAAGATCCTCATAAACGAAGGAAAAGCATATTTGCATTCATCTCTTCTAATATTACATATGACATAGAGTATACTTTCCGATATTCTAATCCTTTTTTTTTTCCTAATCTGCAGAGTTGTAAGGTACAATAACAAAGAGTATGAAGGAATAGTCATAACACATGGCCAAACATAACACATAATTACTTATTCCCATTTATGAGTAGATAACCTCTTATGCATCATAATTCTCAAAGTTTAGATATTAGTTTCCTCAAGTAGGAAGTAGGTGAAACATTTGGTTTTGGCCCTTTAAGAATTGAACTCCTAGCTCAACTTCTACTCCCCCCTTTTGCAATATTGTGCTTACAAAGTTGTGATACAGCCTAAAAGCCTAAAGTATTTCTGACCAACATTTAACATCCCATGTTCAGATCTATCATCAGCATCTTCCTCAATCATCAAAACATCATTTTTTTTACAAGTAGGTTTTGACCCCATGGGGAGGGAAAGGAGGGATTCAGGATATTGACGTCCACTTCTTGAAGCATGATCCCCAACTAACTGTGCTACCCCTTTAACCATTGCTGTTACTAGTGTACATCTCAACATTTTTTTATAAAAAGAACTCTCATATTACAAGTTCAATCCACCACAAAGTCTCCATGAATTTCCGAGGCGTCTCATGGGCAGGGAGTGGAATAGTGTAGCCAAAGGCCGGGACACCACTCCATATATATATATATATATATAGACCAAGGATCAATTCTAGAATTTTGTGTCTATTTTCATCATTTATTGTGATCACTCCTATGTCCTCTAATGTCACTGTTAATGAGTAATGACTATCATTTTATGAATAGGGAATCCACCATGAAAGAATTTGCCCATGAATTTTTTTAACTACAAGATGGACCAAAAACAACCATCTGCATTAATATGCAATACCCATCTAATCACAAAAGTAATTAATCAATAAATTTAAAATAAAATCAAAGATTTTCATAAAGGGGAAAAAAAGAAAATCAATTTAAAAAAAAAAAATGAAGAAATCTAAAGAAGATAAATCATCTAATATTATAATCTTCATGATCTAGGACCACACAGACAAGCAAATCATTTAGAGCCATACACACATTTAAAAAAAAAATTTAAAAATAATAATGAAAAAGACAACAACGTGAGCTGTACCCGAACTGTTTACCTTAGCTTAGTCAAAGGTGTTTATTTTAATAAAATTAAAAAAAAAAAAAAAAAACAAGAAAAAAAAAAAAAACACGGAAGTTAATATTTTTCACATCATTTTCCTTCGTTTTCTCCGCAACCAAACAGGTACCAAAATAAATATTTTTTTTTTAAATACCTCATTCATCGGTAAAAGTAAATCCCAGCGACCTCAAACTCTCCGATCTGTAAGTTCAGACAATCTAAACCAAAAAAACACAAACAAAATCACGATCTACCAAAAATCAAAAAAAAAAAAGCAGAGTTAGAGAGAGAGAGAAAGAGATCTAACCTGTGAGTGAGCGATGGAGAGAGAGAGAGAGTGAGAGAAATTCGAGCGAATGTTCGAAACAGAAAAGCCTTAAAACCGCCAAAAAGTGACACGAAACGAGGGATGATAATATAGACGAATTGGAAAAACCAAACCCAAAAAAAAAAAAAAAAAAGGATGGGTGCGTTTTCTTTCTCTCTTTCTCTTTCTTTATTCGATGGAATCGAAATGTTTTTTTTTCTCTCTGTGTTTTTTTCTTTTTTATAATTTTAGTATTTTTCGACCTATTCAATAAATTTATTTGACACACACTTGAGTTCGTGACCTAATTTCGCGTTTGTGAAATGAATGTGATTTATAACAGAGAGCGAGTGAGGTAAGCCACGTGGTAAACACTTAATAAAGAGCGTTACTCGTTGCTTTTTTACTGTATACTCAGTCTTCACTTTGCTCGTAGTCCACGTTTGAAAACAAAATGAGGTGAGTTTCAGTTAACTGAATCGGTAAAAATTTTTTATGTATGAATAAAATATTTAAAGTTTAATTTTTGTTTATATTAAAAATTGATTAGTATTTTGCTTGTAATTCACGTTTGAAAACAAAATTAGGGAAGTTTTAGTTAACTAAATCGGTAAAGTTTTTTATAATTGAATAAAATATTTAAAGTTTAATTTTTGTCTATACTAAAAATTGATTAGTACCTTGATCTAATGATCATCAGAAACAGACGTCAAAAGTTAAAGGCCTATTTATTATAAGTGTTTAATCAATAATTTATGGTATTTAAACTATATTACGTATTTTTTTATTAACACATATTTCTATAAAATATAATCTAGGTTACTATATCAACAATACCAAAACGGGCCTTAAAACTCTCTAAAAAAGAAATATAAATTTTTTACGGTAGTTAAATTATTAGCGTGCACCGTCAAAAGGGCTGCGTTGATGATGATGCGTGGCACCAGACCCGGGGGATAATTCCTTCTCGTGCCATTTATAGTCATTTATTAAATTTTTTATTTTGATTTTGATTTTTTCAGTTTTAACCATTTATTTTAGGCTAGGCTCTAGGCTACATGTATAGGCCACAGGTTAGTTTAGATTACATCGCCTGCTTTGTTGTTATCGATAAATTTATATCCTACTACCGTACTCTCAAAAATACAAAAAAAATGGTTGTGTTTTTTTTTTTTGTTCTTACACATGTAAGTTGTAAATATACCTTTAAAATTTAGAATTATTTGAATTTAAGATCCTAAAGTTTACATATTGTTAGCAAAATTAGTCCACCATTTTGCTTATGTGGTAAAAAAAATATTATAAATTATCTCCAAATGTCACTTGACAGCCGTGTAAATAAATCTATTAATGAAATAACTGTCTTTTTTAAGGAGATAAACTTCATAGCGTAAAATTTAAATTTTCAAATTTTAGAATATAAAATCTAAATAATTTCAAAGTTTAGAGGTGTAATTTGTAATTTATTCTTAAATAAAACAAGTAATTAGAAATAAGGTATATATATTGTGGGTGATCGGAATTTTCACCTCTTTAAGGCTTTACACCCTATACCTCACCTTAGAAGGTTATTGTTATCTTTGGGGAGCCAAACCTTCAAGGATTTGTTCTTGCACCGTGGGGAGTCGAGGAGGGTTTCATAGTCTTGGCCCCTTTGACTGGTATCTAAAGTCTTTGGCCTTAGTCCCACATCGGATAGAATTCCCTCCCACTAACACTTTATTGGGTTTGTTTTAGTTAACTCAACTTTCTTTTTCAACTAAGAGATTTAAGGTGAATTCTAACTAGTTCAATTGGTAAAATATATTATCATCAAGTAAAGAATTTAGGGTTTAAACATACCTACACTAAAAAACAATTAGTGAGCATACATCAAATATTAAATTTATATTTTATTTGTCAAAAAAATCTTAATAATATTAAGATATCTAAGGTTCAAATTCCATCTATACTAAAAATAATTTAGAATCATAATCTAATGATAAAAACAATTATTATAGAATCTCCTATTAAAATTCTATCTTATCTATTTAAGGAAAAACACCAACAACAACAATACTTCTTCTATTAATCCACATCTAGCTTGAATAGGAAAGTGCTTGAATTATATTACATTATTTTTTATATACAAGATATAAATTATATTCTAACTTAATTTAAGTATATATATGTGTGAAATTATCACTTGGAAACTTGAATCACGGCCCTTACCCCTCCCCTCCCATATTCCACAAATACTATACTTCTGGAGTGACTATCGAGCCAAAAATGTGCGGTGCTAAATTATATAACATCTAACCACAAGTAATTATATTCTACTATATTTAGAGTTTTGATTTAATTGAGTGTGGTAAAATATAAAATTTTCGGTTCATCCAAAAAAAAATATATATATATATATATATAAAATTTTCATATTCACGCTTCTTTTTGCCAAATTAGGAATGCAAATAAAAACATTGGTGTACAGTAGATTCCTGACGCGTGGCTAAACTAGGGACGAGCATGAGTTCACATGATTCACCGACTAAAAGCTTTCAAAATCCAGACTGGCTATACAACAAAAGTGTGGACTTGGGTTAGGGGGGCCATTTCCCAAGTTTTGAAATTACTTAAATGGTCCGATTACATTACATAATAATTAGTGATCAATAAATATAAGCTATTATTATTATTATTATATAAGTACATAGTAGAGAAGGAAAGGTGGAGTTAGAACTTTGAATGTAAGATACCATAAAATGGGTTAACCTTGACGTGTCCCTATAAAATATGCTATTAACATTAGGTTTTTACTAAACTCCACCTCAACATTTGCCAATATGATCCCAAGATGAAATTTCTAATTACACAATTAAAGAAAAACCTTAAATAAAATCTCTGTGTGCGATGGATTAATGAACAACTAATTTAGAATGTATAAAACTTTAGAAAGTCTCACTTTTTTCTAGTTTCTTTACTTATTTTTTAAAACAAAATAAATCAATAAAAATAAGTTATACCAAATACATATGCAATTTTTTTATAAAGAAAATGAAAAAAAAAATAAAATCAAAGATTGTACAAGTAAATTAGTATTAAATTCTGATTGTGCAAATAAATGTAGACGATGTAGTCATACATCTTAGTTTGAATTTCGAAGAAGAGCTATTGAGGAGGGACAAAGATTGGCACAAACTATGTTGTAGTCAATGACTACAACTTCACTCAATATATGTTTTTATTGAATGTGAATTTTGACAAATTTATCATTGAATTACATTTTTTTTATATATATTATATGCTATGCTTACAAAGTTTCCAAAATATCAAAGATCAATAACTATGCTATCTTTCAAAATTTTAAATTTCAAGTTTTTGTAGTCTAAAATTATGTATAAAAATTAAGTTTATGAATCAAATAGTAAATAACATCCGATTGACACAAAATTTGACACGGTTAGATTTTCGAATTATATAGTCATGTTAATTTTTTTAGTAAGAATTATAGTAATTAACTATAACCAAATTTACAGTCAAACTTTGTCGATAAAAAGTTAATATTGGTTTTTCACATAATCTTATCACTAACATAAAGAAACATTAGCTTCTTGTGCAAATTGTGTATATATATATAATCATGAAGATTTATTGTTTTTAAATCTGATGGTCCCTACTAAAATCATATCATATGTTAATTTCTTTGACATCCACCGCTAAAGGAGAATAACAGTTCGCATCGCAAATATCTTCATGACTTCAGAGGCGTCTTTTAACGCCCTTGTAATAAGTTTGGTGGGTACAGTTCTGATTTTCTAACACCTTGCTATTTTCCACTTTTAAGAATTGACATTGACACCAATAATGTCTCTGTTTTCATGGTAAAAAATGTAAATGTCTGTATTTTCATATATTTTTTGAATGAACTGGGAAACTTTATTGAAAGCATAAAAAGCGGAAAAATTAAAAAAAAAAAAATAGTGGTTGCAATCATTATTGCTAAACTATTACTTGGACAAAGAGAGAAGAAATCCGCACGAGAAACTTCCATTTATGTCCTTGAAAAAGCTTTGAAACATTAGAATCTAAAACGCTATTTATGAACGCAAAGGTCAAAACCCTTCGTCGCACCATTTGTATGATTGTATCTTACCCAATTATCTATAATGATTTTGACAGACAAGTTATTTTCAAAGGAATTTAATTTAGACTTTGCGACACAAAAGCCTCTTTGGGCTATCTAAATCTTTCAAATAGCAAAATTACTGACTTGTCATGTATATCTCACCTAATTATCTGATGACTTTGACAGACCAGGCATATTCAAAGGAATTGATTTTGATTTTGCACCACAAAAACCCTTTGAGCCATCTTAAATATTTCAAATGAGCGAAGTTACTGACTTGTCATATCATCAAGACGTACAGAGATAACTAAGAATCAGAAAACTTCTTGTAATTTAAGATTGTCCTTCAATTGCATCACCGGTGGCGGCCAAACCTCGAATTTTAACATCATAGTAAACTTCTTCAACTCTTCTTAGGTCATACTTCATACCTGCAACAGGTGAAAGGTGAGAGAAGATTGATACAAGAGGACCCCATTCAAAATAATAGCGGACTTGGAAATTTTGCATTGATACAAGGATTATGAAGGGAAAAAGGATTGATAAGATGGCCTACCATCAAACTTCTTGCGCAAAAAATCATTTCGGAGATTAAGCATACGGAAGGCTGCATGCAGATCCGTCAAGAATTTCAACACCTTTCTTGGGCAATCATAGTCTCCAGCTGTCACTTGGTTCACCACATACCTTGGCTGCAAAGACACAATGTACTGCCTAAGAAACCCTTCCTTTTTACTGATTTATCGTTTACTTTAACACTAACAAATAGGCCAATCAACGAGCAGCATAACTCATCATCTTCCTCATCTTTATCACATTTTAATGTTCAAAATACATGGTTTGAGTGTATGCTCCAGAAAGTACCTCTTCGCATTTTGTTACTACCATATACAATTTTCACATTTTCCTGTTGTCCCTACCATTTTAATCAAGACTGATGACAAACATGCAGAGAAAATGTTTGCAGTTTACATATGCAAGATGCCATGCTTTTGAAATTGTGCAGAAGAGTTCTTACCAATTCATTGGACATGAAACAAATACCTGCATAATTAAGAATATCCCAACATCAGTGTATCTATCATAAAAAGAATGACCGCTACTATATGCTGACTTAGCATCCACAAAAAATTAGAGAGTATAAATTGGACTCTTGAGGATGGTCATATAAGCATGACTTATTGGCTCTAAAAACCAACAAGTGCATATGAACTGTGATATTCATTATCACACTTCTATAGTCTGTACCATATGCACCTGTATTGAATTCATAAGTCTGTGTGTATTGGTCGTGTTTTGGCCCCATACACAAAAAGGAAAAGTTTTATGGACCTTATATGTGGCCAACGCGTTGGTATCATCCACATCATTATGACAACTTACCAATAAGATATTTGATGCTGCAAGAAAACTTACCAACAAGATAATCTTCAATGTCCAGACCAAACTCTGAATTGTTCACTGCATATTTGAAAAATAAATAACATTAGAATATAGTTCATTGCAAAAGTGAAAATGAACAAAATCTGAATACATGCATATTACTTTGGCAACTTGAACTGTATTATTATGACCAGAAATGACAGGAAACACTGTAGGCGGTAATAGATATTAATTGACTGAAAAATTACAGCATAAAGACTGAAGATATTTTTAGGGGAAGATAAGTGTATGGGAAATGAGAATAAAAAAAATTAGCAACATTGTTGCCACTGCTTTCTCCGTTTTTTTTAGTAATAATAATTTTATTTAGTGAGACTACTTCATGTACACGGGAATGTATACAAAGGAATCTAAAGAATTACAAGATGTTATGCACAAGAGGACAATGATTCTAGAAACTCAGAAATAAAGCTACCATTAATAAAACCCCAAGCACAGGATCAATCAAACAACAATCTAGAAACAATTCTATCAAATATGTCTCTATAATTTCCAAATTCTCAATTGTAATATAGTTACACTCTTGCCATAGTGACCACATCAAATATAACAGAACTAGATTCCAAATATGCGAAGACTACTTGCCTAACCAATTGCACCGTCCAAACAAAAGATCAGTGACCATTCTGGGTAGCACCCACGAAAGCCCAAAGGTGCTAAAACAAAACTTTACTGCTAAAACACAGCATTACAGTGGAACAAAAGATGCTCCGTGGTCTCCCCACTATAATGGCACATACAAAACCATCCAACTAATATGTATCCTCTCTTATTGAGATTATCACAAGGATCAGGCGAAATGCAATGTGTATATGCATGGCCCTATAGCTCCATTGGTAGTCTAGCATTGCACTACCATGAGACGTCCTAGGATCAAATCATGAGACGCATGGGAAATGGGTACGAGCAGCTTGGCTACTTCTATCACTTGGCAAATTATGAAATATATATTATACATAGCTCAAGTAACATAATCCAGATTTATGCACTTACAAACAAGGTTAATAAATAAAAACCCATTATTGTAAAAAGAGGGGCTATGTCCACAACATTTTCACAACAAATCATAGGTGATTAGTTGTTATTAGTTCAAATTTGAACTTAACACTAAGATTACTTTTCTTGTTCCAATAACAATAACCAGTAACAACTTGTCACTTAAAATTTGTTGTGAAAATGTTGTGAATATAGTATTCCTCTGTTGTAAATAAACAAAAAGAGAGAGAGTAAAAGCAAGCATACACCCAAGCATTTCCTCAGCTTCAGAGTGCATAAGAAGAGTTCCTGTTTCCAACCAGTGCATGAAAGCAAGCAAAGAAACCACTGTCTGTGTCTCACTCCTCCAATCACCATGATACCTTTTCACAAACACAACAAAAACCAAGATAAATTGCCTAACCATACATAAATAAACCAAATTAGATACATACATTGGAGTCGGATTAGACATAGAAATGAAAAGTCTCACTCAGTCACCTGTAGTATTGCCCAGGGCATTCATTCAGAATCACAGCAAGCCGATTGTACAGCTCCTTCAGCACACCAACCTGAGCCTTCGCTTTCTCTAAAAGCTCTAACTCAAACCAAAACAAAAACACACACACACACACACCATTTTCTTTCAAAATAGTACAAAACAGAGTGCGAACAAAAACCCTAGAAATGTAGAGAGAGAAAGCGAGATTGAGTACCAGGAGTTGGGCGAGACTGGTGGACAAGGAGGAGATTGGCGTGGATGAGCCTGGTAGTGGACTCGATCTCCATCACCACAGCTCGAATGCGCTCACGCAAGCTGCCGGAGTCCTCGAGCTGGACGCGGAAGTCCTCGAACTGCTTCTCCAGCGAAGGAAATGAGGTGGGCGGCGCGTGGGCTTCACCGTCCGCCATCGGAGAGTAGGAGCAGCAAGTGCGAGTTGGAGAGAGTGGACGAAACGTTTCGGTAGTTAAGCGAAAGGTACGAAACGTCGGTGGTAGAGAAGTGGAGAAAGTTGGGAATGCGTGGAGTGAGAAGAGGGGTAAAGTGAGCTTGGTGGGGTTAGGGTTTAAGGAGCGACTCAGATTGAAACAAGCGTTTCGAAACGCTGGTCTCATATTTTTGGGTTTTTTTGGGAAAAGTGGGGGTGTTTCATCATGTTTGTATTGTACGTCTCCACTATTGCCTTTTAAAAGTAAAAATTATTTCTCCTTTTATTATGATTACATAGGAATTAGGATTTAAAATTTATGGGATTGCTCAATAATGGGGATTATAACCTATGAGAATCATTTTGTATGATTCTAAAAAATAATTTTAAAAAATAAAATTTTATGTATATTCTTCTCTCATCACAATCATTTATAGGGTAATTCAAAATTTTAATTCCTAGGTTTTAACTAAACATCCATGGAAAGATTTTCCAAGTCTAACTTAGATACTCTTTTGCTTTGAATGAGAACTCTTACATTTAGACAACTCTAACAATATAATTTTAACTATAATTTAATTATTAAAATTAATATATACTAGTTGAATGCCCGTGCGTTGCACGGTTTTGGTCAATAACTTATTAAATACAATATATAATAATGCATTTGAGAAATAATAAATTAAATGAAATATTTTTATTCATAATTCTCTTCTACTGTACCAATTGTCTAATAAAACTAAACAATAAAAATTAATATCAACATTTAACAAAATAACATGTCCATATAAATTAATATTTAAGCATTAAATTAGTATCAACATAAAATTCACAAATTATAAGCTATCCAAATGTATAAGCATTAAAAAAATAAAAATAAAAATTCCATTTTCTATATATATATATATATATATAATATAAGAGAATTGATTGAGTATCACAACTCTTAGCCTACTCGATGATGTAGTCAAAATTTTACATTGTATTATACTTGGGTGATGCACGACTTATTTAAAATTTATATGGAAATAAATTATAATCATATATTTTTTTATTTTTAGAATACTAAATATTTTTAACATACACATGGAGAGAGAGGAGAATGTCTTAAATTATAATCAATTGAAAGTTCAAAAAGGGTATGCAATACCTTTGAACGTTTGGACCCCAAATACAAAAATACCAATTCAAGCTTTATATCAAACAAATAATATGCGGAACATGATAACAAGCTAATAACAGAATTGATAACCAATCTAAGCTAAATATAAACACATCCACAGCAGTAAATATAAGGCAAAGATAAGGGGAAGGAAGATGCAAACACACGGACAACACACGATGTGTTATCGAAGAGGAAACCGAAGCCCTCGGCGTAAAACCTCTCCGCCGCCATCCAAGCAGTCAAATAATCCACTAGAAAATGTAGTTGGGATACATGAACAGTAATAGACCCTCCAAGCCTAATCTACCCAGGTACCTAAGCCCTCCAAGCTTCTTGCTCCAATGAGGTTACGCCGAACCTTTTTCTTTTCTAGCTTACCAGATTCCGCTACTAGACCATAGCATCAACCAATGTAGATTGGTTCCTTCTTAATTGCTTCCCAACAGTACCAAATAGACCTTCTCATAGACGTGGGTGTGGTGAGATAAGGATTTAGGTAAAGGCCTCTCAAGGGTATGACAATAGAGAGTAAGAGAGAAGAGGAATTTGTAGAGTCTCTAAGGTTAAGATTGTGGATGAATCAATCTTGTGTTTCTTTAGGGTTTCTCTCACAAAATTCTCTCTGGAAGCTCTCTCAATATGATAGGTTAAAGGGTATATATATATAGTAGGGTGAGAAAGGAATGCAAAACATCAGTTTTTGCCAAACAGGGCATTTTGGCGACTTGACCTCATGACTGGGTCAAGTTGCGAGTTCAAGCCGCGAGCCAATAGCCTGGCCAGCTTGGGACTTTTGTCCTGTAGTGTAACAGCTGGCGCGACTCTTCAGCTTCTGGCATGCTTGGCACGTGTGCAGGCATTTGGCAACTTGCAAGCCGCGACTCACCCGCGAGATCCAGTCGCGAGACTCTGTTTTCTTGCACACTCTTGAGCATTTCTTCACATCTTCTCACACACTACCCTTACAATTTTCCCACCTAAATATAGGGTTACTAAGTGCTAAATTACAAGCAAATTGGCACGGAATAAAGCCAACAAGATGGTTGATTAAATTCAACCTTACAATCTCCCCCTTTGGCTATTCCGTGACAAAACCCTACAACAGACTCTAACTTAAAACGTGAGTTGGGAATAGTTGAACAAAACTCACTCACACCTAACTCTAGATTCTGTAAAGCTCTTGAACATATGAATAAGTAACTCTTGAAACACAATAACATAGCAATATCATTGTATGCAGAAAAACTTGATATGCATATGGAGCAAAATATCATGATAAAGTAAAATGGAATAAATTAGTAGACCATGGTAAGACCAAAACAAGTAATCACTATAACCAAGTGATCACAATGCTCATTCACACTTGGAATGAACATCTGGACATTCAAGATGACAAACACAAGGCACATCACTTGAATGACCAACACTCAACCAATGCATACAAACATGCATGCATCTAGGAACAATCCTACAAGGGCATAAGAGTGTTGTACTTAAAATAATGCAAAGCATTAACAAGTACACAAGCACAATGCATAAAGGCTGCATAAGCAAAGTATTGCAAATACATGACACATACCATAAAAGCCTACAAACATGCATATTCAAACCCTTAAAGTTTACACAAGCAACATGGGTACAAAACAGATAAAACATGCTGAAATAACTGAATAACATCATTATATATAAGTACCAAAGTTCCACAGCCATCCAAAAGTTTTGAGTTTAAAACAGACTTAAACCATAGTGTATCAAGCCTATACAAAAGTATACCACAAGTGTATCATAAGTTTTCCCAAAAGTATAACATCATAAGATATCCAAGCATAGTCTCAAAATTTTAAACAAAAACAACACATAATGAAACTCCCCCTCAGAGTAAACACTACCCCTCAAGAGCTGCCAAAAATCTCCCCCTTTTTGACCGAAATGGCCAAAGGGTCAGTGCTCCTAGCTGGTGTGTATGCTGTCAAACTTGGCAGATAGTACATCAAGCTAGTCCTGCATAGCTGTCATCCTTTCAGTGTGTTGATTCTGAACTTCACTGAGTGTATCAAGCCTCTCTAGGATGATCTGAAATGCATCCGGGGCTGCAACAGATGAGGTAGAGGTTCTGCTCCTCTTGACTCTTACTCTTGGTGTGGAAGATGGTCTTGCACCCTCTGCTTTAGTTTCCATAGGATCACCTTCTTCTTGTACACCCTCCTCTTCTTCACCTGGAAGCCGACTCTGTATCATTGTGAGAGTAAATTTGTTGATGGCTGATAGAGAAGGCATGGGACTGATATCTTGTGGGATTGCAACACCCTTTTCTTTGAAAATCCTCATAAGAAGACTTGGAAATACCAACTTGGGCCTGGAGGTGGTTTTAGTTTCATCCATTATAGTATCAAAAATATGGGAACTGATGTCAATAAAGGTTTTCTCCTTAAGTTCCATAAGAAAGATAGCTCTAGCATTTGTTAGTGTAGTCAACTTCCTTATAGGGTAAAGGTTGTACATCATTATTATGGTTAAACACCTCATGTCTTTGGGAAACTCAGAAGTGTTCAGACATCTCTTTTCTATAACCCTACTAATCCTTTTCTGGACAGTTTCTAAAGAAAGCATTTTGTCCTTGTAATTAGTGAATTCATAATCTTCCAAACCCTCCAGCCCTAGAACCTTATCAATATCATGAGCATCTAAGGTAAACTCCTTTCTTCTCATCCAACAACTCAACTCCTCCTCTCTTATCACAGCATTTGCATAGAATTCTCTAATTAGTGGTTTACACACTAAAGGTAAGTCACCTAGAAGTTTCTCCCAGCCTCTTCCTTCAAAGCATTGTGGAATGAAGGTATCCTTCAAGTCATGTAAATCCACAAACCTCTCATGGATAATGGTTCCCTTTATGAAGGAATCTCTATATCTCTCAAAATGCTTGACTGACCTAAACAGGTTGTTGTCCATTTTTATTCTTTTATCAACCTTCTTAGCAGGAGTCTTCTTCTTAGTAGATGTTGAAGCCATTTGTAAACACTCAGAAAAGTTCACAATAAGGGCAAAACACAATATGTGGAAGCATACTCAAATCAATAACCTTGTAGTTATAAAGAAGAACAGAGTGTTAGTTAACACACAAAGCAAGAATAGGTGATAACAAAAGAAGGATAAGACATCACATAGTGACAGCTAATCAAATAAGTTCAGTTTGTAAGGATGAAACTTTCATACAGACAAAGGAGAGCGTATGACACTGATACCAAACTCAATGAACATGGAATATGCAAGAGAATCCCCCAATGTAGAGCCACACACAAGATATGGCAACACAAACACAGAACAGTGTATACCACATAGACATAAGGACAAACACTTTGCAATTCCCAAATTTTCATTTAGGGAAACATCACAGAAAGATCAAATACCAAATACCCAATAGATATAATCACTCAACTATCAAAGTTTAGACCCAAAAGAATCACAATGAAGCAAAGTCAAGAAAATAAACATAATCAGCACCAAGAGTAAACAAATCAAACCATCAAACCAGCATTTTTAAGCACAAACATGTTCAAATACCCAAATTACAATCCACCATTAAAAACACATAGATTCAAGAATATATCACTTAAAACATGAAATGTGAAGTGAAATCAAGAAAACCCATACCTTTTTCTTGATGATTGATGTTGAAATGATGATTTCCCAAGAGAGAAGCACGGAGTGTTTCAGAGAGAAAAGTTTAGAAGACAATGAACAGTCACTTGATTTTCGAGGGAAAAACTGAAAAATTTTTGAAAACTGTCTTTAAAACGCAAAACACGCGTTTTTCGCGACTTGATCAAGTCGCCAGGTTAAGCCGCGAAATACTGTGAAGGTAAGAAATTTGAAAATTTCTCTAAGTGTTTTTCGCGACTGGAAGGTTTACCCGCGAAGGAGTCGCGAGCTGAGCCGCGAAAATCTCTGAGTAACCTTCGCGATTGGACCTTCCACCCGCGAATAAGTCCCAAACAGAGCCGCAAAAAACTGCAAATCTCAAATTTTGAAAAAATTTTTAAGTTTTTTTCGCGACTTGGTTACTGACTCGCCAGTGAGCCGCGAAGTCTCTGAGTGGCCCTCGCGACTGGAACTAGTGACTGGGACAACCCGCGACTTAGTCGCCAAAACAGGCAACACTGTTTTTGAAATTTTGACATTTTTGTAAAAACAAAGTACTTTCCAAAAACAAATAAAAACACTCAAAAATCTTTTTGTGTTTGATCAAACAAAGATTGAGCATGTGAAAACACATTTAATCAAGTACAATCACACAAATGAATATGGCATTCATTGAACAAAGACTTGTGTGTTATGGATGGATATCAAAAATAGGATAGTCCTTAGACCAATGTGAAGTTTCAATGATCAATTCAATCAAGGCATACACAATTAGCACTAGATAATGTGACCTATCTCAATTATAGAAACATGCATATATGACCTCTCACAAGAACTTGATACCATTCTTTGAAGCTTTTCATTTGGCTCCATTTTTAACATATCATTTGCACTTTTTGAGCAAAGAAAATCTCATTGTGAGATAGATACCTGAAATTTTTTTATATTTCAATTTATGAGTTAGCCTTTGGCTTTTTGGGCATTAAACATTTTATTTTGGTCGCTTTCCCTTTTTTCTAGTCAAATACTAGTATGTGCGACAGGCTTTTGCAACTCTATATCTCTTTTCATTTGGAGATTTACATTTAGAGAGCTCTTTTAAGCAAAAACAAAAATAAAGAGTGGGAAGATATATAGGCATGAGTCTATGCATGTCTCAAGATTAACAAAACTATTCACTAGTCATTCATGACAAGGTTGAAGATCTATTTACAACAGTCACATAGATTTCAGAATTTCTCCCACAATTATACGAGTGCATAGAAGACAAGCTAAGCTCATAGATGCATAAAGCCATTTGTACAAAGGTACAAGGCAAAACATGATTTGAGACAAAAGCTCAACAAAGTTGATCAAACTTTTTGGATTTTCTACTTTTTATGTGTTTTTGAATTTTTGACACAAAAGCAAAAAAAATTGATCAAAGACAAAATTAGTAAAGACAAAAACAATTTAACCAACAATAAAAATTTCATCACAAACTAGCAAGAAGCAAAACAACCAAGCATATACACAAAATATGGGAAGTATTAATGCATGGACATGTTGCAATGCTTATGCATGAGTACCCTTCGTCACCCACACATCACGTGCGTTTGGGGTGATATCCTTGACGGATTGGGTATGAAAGTTAGGGCTATCAAACCTTCGTGTGAAGCTTTCAAGGCAGTTGGTGAAGGCACCGATCATCTTCATCACGTCCGTCATTCCTGGATCACAGTTTTGACTTCTTAATTGCTCACCACCCCAAGACCTCACGTCATTTCTTCTTCCTCGTGACCGAGGTGCACTAGCATTGTTGTCTGCTCTCATCTTTTGACAGTTGGATCTTGTATGTTCTTGCAATCTGCAATAGTGACACACATAATCCGTCTTAGGACCCCGTTGATATCTTGGGATTGATCTTCCTCTTGCTTCAGTCCTCACTACAGGTTGATTTCTGGGCTTATTCATCACCCTTTGAACTGTTACCATCTTCTTCTTTTCAACCTTAGCCTTCTCCACAGTAGGACTGACTACAATTAGCTCTTTAGCCTTCACAAACTTTACTTCTTTGGAGATATTCACAGTAGCTGCACTGCTTTCTCCAGTGTATCCTAGTCCGGATTTATCTTAAAATTGCTTTTGAGAGGAAATTACATCATCCAACTTCTTGGTGGAGACCCTTTTTACCTTGGCATTAGCTTGAACCACTTCAAGCTCCAAGAATCTGATCTTTAAGTAAGTTTCTGACAGCTCACCATTAAGTTTTTCTATTTCGCATTTGGCTTCCTTATGTCTGACCATGAGACTTAGGTAATCTTCCTCTGCTTTCTTCATTTTTCTCACAGCTGCCTTGGCTATTCTTGCATACTCTCCTGACTTCTCAAGAAGTCAGGATTAATTCTCTTGGAGATTAACTGTATTTCTATCCTCTTCAACATCTGATTCTTTAACAACTCCAATAGACTCCAAATCAGAATGCTCTCTAAGCTCCTTTACAAGTGTATCCAAATCATTTGAGGATTCCACATGAGCAATGGTCATGAATGCGGAGAAATTTCCTTCTTCATCACAGCTCTCTTCAAAGTCAGAATTTGAAGTGTCAGAATCACTTAAAGTAGTGGCATAGGCCTTTCTCTTTGACTTCAAGTAATTAGGGCATTCCTTTTTAAAGTGCCCATGTCCATTACATTCAAAACATGTAATTCCTTGTGAGGATTGGGAATCTTTACCATATTTTCTTCGGAATTCTTTCTTCTCCTTCTCGGAACTCTGAAATTTTCCTTTGTCACCGAATTTTTCACTGTTTTTAAGCTTTAAGAATTTCCGGAAGTTCTTTACAAGATATGCCACATCTTTGTCTATTGTATCCTCTTTCGAAGAGTCATGAGACACCATTCTCTCATCAATTGTCTTAAGAGCAAGGGATTTGCTCTTCTTTGCTGAAGGGAGGGTCAACTCGTATGTCTGCAAAGACCCAACCAGTTCTTGAACCTTAATGTTGTCAAGATCTTTGCTCTCTTCAATGGCTGTAACCTTGGCCCGGAAACTTTCTGGAAGTGATCGAAGGATCTTCCTCACAATCTTCGAGTCCTCCGTCTTCTCTCCTAAGTTAAATTTACCAACAACAACCTCATTCAATTTACTGTAAAATGAATTAAAAGACTCATCTTCACTCATCTTTAGCTCCTCAAAGTGAGTGGTCAACATTTGAAGTTTTGTATCATTCATTTTCTTAGTCCCTTCATAGGTTGTCTCCAGAATTTCCCATGCTTCCTTAGCAATGGTGATATGAGAAATCTGGTGAAATTTTTCTGGAGAAACACCACAGAAAATAGCATTCAATGCCTTGCTATTTGCATTTGCCGCTGCAAGAGCAGCCTTATCCCAAGTAGACTTGGCAGCCTCTGGCTTTGTCCATCCTACTTCCACTGCATCCCACACAGCATCATCAATAGAATACAAAAATGCCCTCATACGGACTTTCCAAAATGCATAATTATTACCGTCAAAGAACGGTGGTACATTAAGAGATTAAGACCTATCCATCTCAAAGGGGTCAAGGATCACACTTAGGTAATTTAAACCACAACAAGTGTATCCGCTTTGATATCAATTGAAAGTTCAAAAAGGGTATGCAATACCTTTGAACGTTTGGACCCCAAATACAAAAATACCAATTCAAGCTTTATATCAAACAAATAATGTGCGGAACATGATAACAAGCTAATAACAGAATTGATAACCAATCTAAGCCAAATATAAACACATCCACAGCAGTAAATATAAGGCAAAGATAAGGGGAAGGAAGATGCAAACACACGGACAACACACGATGTGTTATCGAAGAGGAAACCGAAGCCCTTGGCATAAAACCTCTCCGCCGCCCTCCAAGCGGTCAAATAATCCACTAGAAAATGTAGTTGGGATACATGAACAACAATAGACCCTCCAAGCCTAATCTACCCAGGTACCTAAGCCCTCCAAGCTTCTTACTTCAACGAGGTTGCGCCGAACCTTTTTCTTTTCTAGCTTACCGGATTCCGCTACTAGACCATAGTATCAACCAATGTAGATTGGTTCCTTCTTAACTGCTTCCCAACAGTACCAAATAGACTTTCTCACAGACGTGGGTGTGGTGAGATAAGGATTTGGGTAAAGGCCTCTCAAGGGTATGACAATGGAGAGGAATAGAGAAGAGGAATTTGTAGAGTCTCTAAGGTTAAGATTGTGGATGAATTAATCTTGTGTTTCTCTAGAGTTTCTCTCACAAAATTCTCTCTGGAAGCTCTCTCAATATGGTGGGTTAAAGGGTATATATATAGTAGGGTGAGAAAGGAATGCAAAACGTCAGTTTTTGCCAAACAGGGCATTTTGGCGACTTGACCTCGCGACTGGGTCAAGTCGCGAGTTCAAGCCGCGAGCTAACGGCCTGGCCAACCTGGGACTTTTTTCTTGTAGTGCAACAGCTGGCGCGACTCTTCAGCTTCTGGCATGCTTGGCACGTGTGCAGGCATTTGGCGACTTGCAAGCCGCGACTCACCCACGAGATCTAGTCGCGAGACTCTGTTTTCTTGCACACTCTTGAGCATTTCTTCACATCTTCTCACACACTACCCTTACAATTTTCCCATCTAAATACAGGGTTACTAAGTGTTAAATTACAAGTAAATTGGCACGGAATAAAGCCAACAAGATGGTTGATTAAATTCAACCTTACAATAATCATATTGATAACAAATGAGCCATATGATAAAATGGATTAATTTTATAATATATGTAACTTTGTGCGAGTATGGTATATAGTATATAAATTTTATTATATATATTGAATTAAATTTATTTAAACTGCCACAAACATTTAGTAATAGAATTATAGTTGAAAAGAATTTATATTTTAGATGATAGTGTTTTATGTAGAGTAAATTATTGGTAATGTTTTTCTAATTTTCATTAACCACACAGTTTAAACACTTGTCACAAAGAAAAAAAAAGTTAATCAATGCATTAATCTATGAAACCCCAAAAAATAGCTTTGGTGTAGTTATCGAATTATAAAAAATAAAACCAATGAAATAAAATGGGAATCTACTTGAAAATCCAATATTAATAATAAGTAAAAGGATGAATATTAAAATTGAGTTAAAAAAGGAAATTGAGATAAAATGGGAATCTACCTTAAAAGCCTATACAACCTTTTCTTTACATCCTTGGGATTGAGTGTCAAGAGTCTTCACAATCTTAGAACCCATAGAATCTTCTACGACAACATTGAAAAAGAAAAGAAAAGAAAATATAAAATAACATTTATATAGTAATAACTAAAATTGAAAATAAAAATCAGAAAGAAATTAAAATCTAAGTTAAAAAAATAGAATAACATAGATTACAACCTTTGAATTGTATGTCAATTTAGGAGTCTTCAACAATTTTATAGGATGCTTGCTTGGAATCACCTATGAAAAAATTGAATATAAATTTTAAGAAAAAACTATTAGAAAATATAACAAATGGAATGAAACATATACCAATAGCTAAAATTGAAAATATAAATCAGAAAGAAAATTAAAATAAATTAAAAATAGAATTGTATATTATACAACCTTTGAATTTAATGTTAATTTAAGAGTTTCCTATGACGAAACTGAAATAAAAATAAAATAATAGATCTAAAACTACATAAAAGAAAGCGAATGGAACATGAATTTCATCGATCCTTTAAGAGATCCGATTCCCTAATGAAAAACAACAATATTTGACTCCATAATGAAAAACAACACTATTTCAAAAGTACTAAGAATTAGCTTTCAATTCCAATTAAAAAAAAAAAAAAAGTATGAGAATCACTAACCTTTGTTGCTTGTTGTTGGACTGAGATTAGTGATAGATCGAACATATTAATAACACAAATTTCCTTACCTTTCCATCTCAATGTTACAAATTGCATCTAGATTATACCTACCTTTCGTGATGATTGATATAGAATTTTAAGATAGCGAAATCGTACAATTTTTCTGGAAAAGATTATTACAAATTAGTTGTACTTTTCTTTAGTTGCTTTATAACTTTTTGGATAAAGTTATGTTGATAACAACTTCTTCTTCTTTGTGGGTTTTTATTTTATTTTAATTACAATGATTTTTTAGATAAATATAACATATTATTTGTTCTTATCAACCTTTCTTCTATTGTTTTATCACTTCTTAGGATAAATTAGTTTTGTTCTTTGTGTATTTATTTTATTTTATTTTTAAATTTCTACGTTTGATAATTAGGTTTTAATAAAAAAAATCATATCCTATTTCCTTATAGATCAATCAGGTTTTTTTTTTTTTTTTTGGCTTTCAGTCTATTCATAATTTCATATGACCTTTCTTTTCTTTTTTTTTTTTATCCTATTTTTTTTTTTTTAGTTTGCTAATATAACACATTGATTAACAATTCTATTTTCAATAGGATTTAAATTTCACATCAAATGGGACCATAACAATATATATTCTTAAAAAAAAAAAAAAAAAAAAAACTCTATCTTACATCCTTATTCCCCATCCATATCCGCTCCTTCTTCTTAAGTGGGTGGTGTGACCCTTGAGGTGATCATGGCGCAGCTTCAGCACATGGATGCTCGCCTTGACACACTCAGTGATGAGTTGTGTCAGGTGAACACCCGTGTCGGTCGTATTGTGCGATGACAGGCTTGCCTTGGTGGCTTCGTGGCGTCTCCCTCTCCTTCTCTAGAGGCATTTGAGGACAAGGACGATGATGGTGACTTTGACGATGATGATGATGATGAAGATGAGGATGCTAGCTCTTCCGGTGATGATGAGATGACTGCTTGAGTTACTTGCCCTTTGTCATTCGTGACAAAATGGGAGAGTAGTTTTAGGTATGAGAGTAGTCATGTTCTTAGGGGGAGAGTTAGTATAAGAGATATTTTTGTTAGGGAGAGTGTTTTTTTTTTTTTTTTTGAAGGATGTAGTGAGGACTTTTTGTATCTTTTCTTTTCTTTACTCTTTAGATACATTGTTCTTACATTGTGATAGCTAACCTTGTATTCTTATTGTTATATATATTGAGGTTGTTATTACATTCTTTCACCTATCTTTTTGTGTGTTGTTTCTTTTCTCTCTTTATGCACATGCTTCTTATTTATTGTATGCAATCTTTTATATTTTTGTTTCACACTAAGATGCCGTGATGAGTTTTGTTTAAAGTGTTACAGAAATACAGGTTGCCAAAGTCTTTCTTGCCATTAACTCTCTTCTTGTAAAGTTTTTCTAGAGTTTGTGTTAGGATAGATTTTATTCTATTCAACAAGTGAGTATGAGTTGAGTGAATTATGACTTCTCTCATATGTTCATTTGTTTGCTGTGATTTTGTCACGGATTTCCAAAGAGGGAGATTGTTAGGACATATGTGAATCATGTTTGGAACATATGTCATTTAGAATTGGCTAATCTGTTGACAAAACGCACTTTACTTGTAATTGAGTAGATCTAGGATGTGTTTAATACTTTAAGGAATAAGAGTTCAAGTTCAAGTGTTAAAGCCATGCAAATCTATCCAAGAATCAAATGAAGAAGTGCTGGATTTTAAAGATCGATAGCTAGCTCGACAAATAGCATCTATCGAGGTTTAAAAGGCAATTTTTGCCCGATGCTTGAGAGCTACTTGATAGATAACCTATCTATCGAGATTTGCAAAAATCAGTTTTTTAGATCTGATTTCACACCAATCCGTGTATACTTGTTTAGGCTTTCTTTTTTCACAACCCTAAACATATATAAGGATTATTTTAAGGGTCGTCACAGCGGATGCAACTCAATGCAAAAGTTTTTCACAAGCATATTGTGATCGGAGACATATGCCCTAATTTATTTTTCTCTTGAAGAAGCTGCTGCATTTGTATGTCGTAGGGTTTTGTAACCAAGGAGCTTCGTGATCTTCATCGTGTTGATGAACTGAAGAACTTTGTAGCCAACATCCTTCTCAAGTTGGTGGTTAGTCACGTACTTGGATCCGTACATTAATTGGTTAGTCACGTATTGGGAGCTGTGCATTGAAAATGAGAGATTGTCACTACAGAACAAGTCCAATTGGGTATTGGGGTAAGGGGTTAAACTATAGGTTGGTATAAGGTACTGAGATTCCTTTACTTGTAACTGCTTGTTGTGATAATAGTGGATTCTCGGGAGTGGTGACCTTAAAATCACCAGGTGGGGTTTTGCCTTGGAGGTTTTCCCCATTCATAAACAAATCACTGTGTCAACTTTATTTTCTGCTACATATTAATTTAGTTAGTGATTTGTTTGTGTTACCATGTGTATTGCATGTTAATTGAATTATTTAATTAACTTGAACAATTAATTGGTTAATTTATCACAAGGGGTCAATACATTCTTGGCCAATCGGGCTTAGGTGGTATTTTGGTCATTGTTTAGGTTTTGGGGGGGGTGTTTTTGTCATATTTTAGTTTTTTTGGGGTATTTTGGGTATTTTTTAGGTTTAGGGGGTATCTTGGTCTTTTTTAAGGCTTAGGGGTATTTTGGTCATTGTTTTACGTTTAGAGGGTATATTTTGGTCATTCTTTTTGCCACCCTATTTTTTTTTAAATCACGTTTTATGTGGTTGTAATTTGATTAAAAACATAAAATTTATTAAATATATAAAATAGTTCTTCTATTTGAATTCATAATGAAATTTGTTATTTGACATTTATAACCCTATTTCTAAATGAAGTTACCTTTCATTAGCGAAGGTATTTTCGAATCACATAAAATGTAGTTGAAAGAGGGGAATATATATATATATATATGAGTCTTATGAGTCTTTTTTTTATTGAGTATAATATAATTTTCTAAATTACAAAAAAACCACCTATATATATATATATAAACTAAAAACCTAATTACCCTACCCAGCCTCACTCATTTCACTTAGCCTTTCATATAGCCGCCGTCCTTCTCTCACTCAATCTCCTCTCCCACTGTCAATCATGCTCACTCACCCTCAAGCTCTCCGCCGGTCTCACTTATCCTCAGGCTCACCGCTAGTCTCACTCACCCTCAAGCTCACCGCCGGTCTCAAGCTTCTTCATAGGTTCGTTTCAATTTTTCAGTAAAAGAACTTGCGATTAATTTCAATCTTTCGATTCTTTTCCAGTTAAAAACTTGTGATTTGTTTTTTGTTTTTTGTTTTTTTAATAACTTTGGATTTGTTAATGAAATCGTTATTGCTAAACGTTGTGATGTTTCTTTGTTGGAATGGTCGATAATATATTTGGCTTTGAAGTGGTTCAAAAATAAGAGTGGGTATTTGTATTAGTCGGCCTTTGGATTTTTTTTTTTTTTTTGGTTGCTCTTAATCAGTCGACCTTTGGTTTAAATCGGTGTAAATTTTTGGTTGCTCTTTTTTATTTTTTTATTTTTTTGAGAAACATAGATTCTGTCTTAATGGGTAATCTTGTTGTTTGAGTAGTGTTTAGGGCTAGGTCATTGTAATTGATTTGTTGTGAAAGCAGTTGATTTGGTTTGTTGTAGTGTACACTAATGTGTTTGGTTTTCTCATGATACAATTAATTGTTAGTCAAATGTATTATGCTTTGGTGATCACAAAATACAATAGTGTCATCCTGTCACAAACCTAATTCACTAACCTTTTAGTCACATAGCTTTTTCACAGTATATACGTCACTCCTCTATTCTTCCTTAATAGTAAACAAAGCAATAGTCAACTATAATGTTGTTTTCCAACTAATGATATAGGGTAAACTACATATTTGGTCCCTAACTTTTACACCATATTTCAATTTAGTCCTTAACTTTTCAATGGTGTCAATTTGATCCCTAACCTTTCAATGTCGTGTCAATTTAGTTCCTGATGTTATATCTTAGATGAAAATTGCTAACATGACAAATGGTCAAAATAAAATTTAAGTTTATTGTCTCATTAACGTAAGCTCATTTTTTGTTTTGACCATTAGACACATCATAAATTTTCATCCAAAAGATAACATTAGGGACTAAATTGACACAACACTAAAATGTTAGGGACCAAATTGACACAATTAAAAGGTTGGGGATCAAATTGAAATATAGTGTATAGGATAGGGACCAATTACGTAGTTTACCCAATGATATAATTAGCTACCTTGAAAAAGATTAGTAAGATTCGAAATTGTTATCATTTCTAAGTCACTTGATCTTTTTAATAGCTTTTTTCTTAACAAGTGTCTTATAAGTCTAAACGGTGACAAACATATTTTTCCTTATGTTTTCAAAATATAACAAATCTTTCCTTGGATAGTCATCAATGAAAGTTAATAAGTGCCAATAAACACTATTTGAACATATAAGATAATGATTCCAAATATCTGAAAGGAAGCCCTTAGTCTTGTGTTTCAATGTGTTGAACTTGACTCTACACTTCTTGACAAAAGCACAATGCTCATAGAAGTCTAACTTCCCAATTTTTTGACCATCCGATAAACCTATCTGCTTAATATTGTCATGCAATTTCACTCATATGCCCCAATTGCATATGCCACAAACTATTATTATTTGAATTTGGATATCCTCCACAACACTGCTAGTTGTATCATTAGTATCATGAGTTTTATTTTTTAATTTTTTTTTATTTCAATATATTTGCTTTGATATAGATTTATCTTTATTGATACTAGATTTAATTTCATTGGATCTACCTCTAGTAAATAGACCTTCAGCCTGACTTTCACCCTAGTTTTCAAAAATCTTCATTTTAACTACTTGGACTTTCAAACATCTTTTATATCGTGGTATCAACTATCAGCAAAGTGCTTTGAAAAAGGAGATAATGAAACATGACACACACACACACACACACGCACGCATGCTCGTGCGCGCACATGCACGCGCACTTGAAATTGTGTTAGGGTCTGTAGCTTATTGGTATGATATGTGTGTAATGACGAAGTGTTCCCTTGTTCGAGCTAGCATCTTATATTCATAAGTTCTGATAACCTAGATTTACAGCCGCCCCTCTCACCATTTTTTTTTTCTTTCTCCCACCATTTTGTCTCTCTCTCACCCTAGCATCTTATTCCTCCCCTAATTCTCTCTCTCTTTCTCTTTCTTTTTCAAGAGATTTAAATGTTTTTGATGCACGGGTTACTACATTTTGAAAGTCTGAATGTTAAAATTCTCACATTGTTTTTGTTCTCTTTTTTTCCACAGGTTGTGTTCTCGACCATGGATGGCAACAGTGGATTGTTTCAGACAACCTTAAATTATTTAGGTCATGGTTGATAATGAATTGACTACCTTGAAAGTAGACCAAGGGGAAAAGGAAATTTATTATGAAAAAGGGTTTGATATGATTTTTATTTTGCCTTATCGATATGAATGTTGTATTGATATGAAATCTTAGGCATTGATTTCTTTGTTTGGCGATGCTTTAATCAAGATGACTTTTAAAGAGAATACTATAGCAACAACTTTCAATGGAAAGCAAATTATCAATTCCTAAAGGTCTGAGATTTTCAATTTGTAGGAGAGGAGTTTAATCTCCCCTAAATATTGATTAATAAAATCTTACTTGCAATTGTGGGTTTTATTTGTTAATTGTTTTTATTGAAGGGTTTTTTTGCAGCGTAAGTAAATGTCAATTGTAATATATTGTATATTGTGACTTGTGTATATTTGGATAAAATAGGTTAAGTTTCATTGAAGATTATATATTGCTTAGCTTTTGTAGGATAAGTAGCATCAACTTGTGGTAAGTTAGGGGTTCTTATAAAGAGGCGGTCAGTGAAGTTCTAAATGGTGAGTAAATTATGCTTCATAATATCGTACTTATAAAATGAATGCTTAAATTTCTGCTTTGGTGGACTGTTTATTTGGAGCAAGCAGGTGGCTTGCATGGTGTTATAAGGTGGTGTACATTGATTTTGAGAGTGTTGCTTGTGTTTTGTGTGTATCTTTGGATAAAATAGGTTGAGTCTCACACTCTTTTTGTTACTGTGTGTTTGTGTTTTTTTTTTGGGGGGGGGGGGTGGGTTAGTTCTTTCCTAGTCCAAAGGTTGTGTGTGTATCTTTTACTCTTCTTGCTTATAAGAGTTGGTGGGTCAGAATTAAATGTGAAATAAATGAGTATAAAGTGGGAGTTGGTGGTTTTAAATGTTACTTGGAAGTTTGGGATTGCTTGATTGTTAAATCATCTTATTATGGAATGCAAAGGGGCCTAAATATACATAATGAATCAAAGTATCAGAAGTTTTGGATGCTTGTTACATGCTAAGTATTTGATAAACTACCTCTATGAGGTATACAATTAAATTACTTTTTTTGTTGTTGTGATAATTGTTATATAAGGTTATGAGTTGCATTTCTATTGTGTTATTTAGCAACGTTGTCATTAAATGAACTTCTAACATTGTCTTTATTATATTTAGGATTGTGATGATGCAGGTGATCATTCTCATGCTGCGCAAAATCAATCATCAAGTTTGTGTTTTTTTATTTATTTTTATTTTTAGTTTGCAACTGTGATGTAACATTCTAGACATTTGGAATGTCTTGTATTAGGTATACAATTATTATAGTTAGAAATTGTATTATTGTATTATATTAATTTGATAGTTTGAATATGTTTGATTATTGTGGGGTCTATACTGGTGTGTGTCAATTAGATCTAGTTATTTATTTTATATTGATTTTTTGTTTAGCTATAAACAAGTTGGGAAAACAAAATGTAAGTAAAATATTTTTGCCCAAATTATTTTTTTGTAAAAAAGTAGGACCTATTGCAGCGCTTTTGAAATTGTTGCTATAGGCCTTTTTAGCTTTTATAAAAAAAGACCTATAGTAGTGCTTTTGAAACCGCTGTTATAGCTTGTATTTTTAAAAAAGCCTATAGCAGCGCTTTTAAAACCACCACTATAGGCCTTTTTAAGCTTGTATTTCAAAATTCCTATAGCGACGCTTTTAAAACCGCCACTATAGACTATATTAAAATAAAGACCTACCTCGGCGCTTTTAAACTGCCACTATAGCTTGTATTTAAAGAGAAAAAAAAACCCTATAGCAGCGATTTAAAAAGCGCTAGTATAGGTCCACCAGCTTTATACTGACTGTCATTGCACGGCAGTTTAAAGTGCTGGGAAAAAAAGTGCAAGGATAGGCATTTTGGGCCTATTTGGTACTTTTTGGGGCTATCCCGGCTGGGATAGTCCCTCTTTCTTTTTTTTTTTTTTTTTTTCTTTTTTTTTTTTTTTTTTTTTTTGTAGTGGTGCTAAGTGATTATTATTATTATTATTATTATTTTTTAATTTTTATGTGTGTGCTGAGGGATAATCCCCACATCAAACCTGAAGATCAAATTCAACAGGCCCATTTGAATAAAAATACAATACCAGCCCACTTCAAACCCAAACATAAATTCATAAAATAAAACCCAAGTCTAAGCCCAAAATCAAATTAATTCAAAAGCTAAAAAAACTCACCGGCCTTAACTTTTCTCAATAATTACATTTTGACCCCAATATTTTTAAAAATTAAACTTTAGAGCCTCCAATTTTTAAAAATTCTGTTAAGACCCTCCAATTTTTTTAAATGATACTTTGAACCTATAATTTCTCAAAATTACATATGAACCCAAAATTTTTCCCAAAATTACATTTCGACCCAAACTTTTTCTAAAATTACATTTTGACTTTTTTTCTAAAATGACACAAAAACCCTAGAACTTTCAAAATTTCCAAAAAGATCCCTAAACTTTTAAAAATTAAACCCTAAAAATTTTGAAAAATATATGAGACTCCTAAACTTTTAAAAACCGTACAAAATTCCCCAAAAATCATGGAAATCAAGTTTCCAACCCCAAATCTCACCCAAATAAATGAAATGTCCTTGGAATCAAAACAATTGCCGTAAATCAAGAATTTTACCATTGTGTCAATATAATATTCTTTGGACTTCAAACCCAAATCAATGAGCATGTCATGATTCTCTTAGATACTTTGTTGCTGAGCCTAAAGTGCATCCCAAGAGGCATGTACCCCTTTCCTTCAACATGGTTGTTACGCTTGTCTTGTTTGTTTGGCATTTATCATGCTAAATCACTGAAAATGTGTGATACCAACTGATGCAAAACAGAAACATGAAATGGGGCTATATTTTGTTCTAGCTTAACGAAACCCTTAAATTCATAAGGTATTTCTCAAATTTACAAGGAAAACCTAAAATTGACTAGAAAACCACTCTAAAATTTTATTTATGAAATTATGACTTCTAATTTTTGTTTTACATATTGTAAGCTTATTTAAAAGTTTCAGAAAGCTTATTTCTCAAGTAAATATATTCCTTAACTATCCTAATTGATACCCCAGTGCTCTAATTTGACTAGGAAACCTTTAAAACACCTAAAATTAAAGAAATAAAATCTTAAATACTAAAATGGCGAAAATTGCATAAAATTAAAAAAAAAATAACAAATGATAAAAAAAAAAAAAGCCCATATTCCATCCTACATAAGATGCTAATTGAACTATACGATAAAACTCTTGACATGCAATTTTGGCTGTAAGCCCTCTTTTGTGGGCTTTTAAGCCAAAAACCTCATTTTCAAAATATTTAGTGTTGTATATTTGTTTTGCAACTTGATTTTAGTAAAATTGAGTTCTACCTACATTTTGATTTTTTAAAAATCGAGTTTAAAGTAAATCAGGCTAAGGTGGTAGCAGTTGATGTAGCAGTTGATGTAGTAGTTTCTTTAAAAAAGTTCCTAGGTAGAGCTTGAGTTACATGGAAAAGTTTTCTAAGTAGAACTCAATTGTAGAGAAATCTGAGTTGTGTGTAAAATCTTGGTATTGAAATTCATCCTCTAGGAAGAACTCAAATAATCTTTGCTTGTTTCATGGCTTACTGCAACTATTTTTGGCTCTCAATAGCAGCTTTAAGAGTAGATTCAGTAAGTATCCAATCCACCAATAACACAAATTTGGGTCTAATTGGGAACAATTTATTTAGCTAAAATTGAAAATTTTTTTTGTTGAAAGTGTAGTAAAAAAGTTAAAAACTGGTTGAATAGTACAATGAGACCCATGAATAGTATCAAAAAGTGCAATAAGACCCATGAATAGTACAAAAAGAAGCTAAAAACTAAAATAAGCTAAAACTTTCATCAGCTCCCAAACGGAGTCTAAGGTTACATTTGGGATTTAAGAAAAAGTTAGTTTATTTTACTTTTTAGCTTATTTTTGCTTCTAAAGTGGGTCTTATTGCACTGTTAAGTGAGTTCCATTGCTTCAAAAGTCAACTTTTAGGTTTTTTTTTCTACATACTTTCATCAATTTTTTTTTTCAATTCTAGCAAAATAAGTAGTTCTCAAATGGACCTAAGTGTTCCCATCCTTCAAATTACCAAAAAAATTTATTAAATTGAAATATAAGCTAAAATCCAAGCCAACCATGGGTTCGGTCTCATTATCCTTCACGAAAGTGCAGAAAATTTAGTTCCCCCAATCACACTACATTCCATTATAGAAATCATTACAGAAGCCAGAGAAACAATTGGGAAAATAGTAAGGGTCATGCTAACGGGTGCCTTTAGAGTAATAGTTAACAATCCATTTTAGGAAAGTTTTGACATCACTTTTATGGGAAATGGAAAAAGTTGTCAAAACATTAATAAATTATTATTTTTTCCATAAAAACTTTCTTTAAATAGATTGTTAACCATTGCGTTAAGAGCATCCGTTAGCATTTTCCAAATAGTAATACCTCAATTGCAGTCAAATCATTATCGGAATCTACAACAAATAAAACCCTTATTGTCAAATGAAACGAAAAAAAAGAAAAAGAGAAAAAAGGTTTTAACTGAGGGAAAAAAATACCCAAAAAAGGCAAACTAGTAAACCAAATGATATTCCTCTAGGTGCTGAAAGAAATGTAGGAGAATATAAGGAACAAAAAAAAAAAAAAAAAAAAAAATCATAAATCTTACATGTGGGCGTAAAAAACAAGTACTGTATTGGGTTCCAATGACTAAGTAGATGACTTGCACAATTAATTTAGGACAAAATTTAGTTACAAAATTAGTTGTAGCGTTAGGCTATAAACTTACTTAATATCTTTTTATTGAAGGTGAATTTTGACAAATCTACCATTGGATTGCATCTTCTTCTTATATCCTCCATGCTTGCAAAATTTCAAGAAAATTAAAGATCAAGAGCTATGTCATCAATAAATTTTTTAAATTGCAAGTTTTTGTAATTTAAAATTATGCACAAAATATAAGCTTATAGATCATATAGTAAATGATATCTGATTAACACAAAATTTAACATGTGTATTAAGGACATAAAGAACATACAATTCAACGGTTAGATTTTCAAAATATGTTGTAGTATTTATTTTATTGAGTGAGTTTGTAGCCTTAAGCTACAACTAATTTTGTAGCTAAACTTTGTCCATTAATTTATACAAACTATAAGTTAAAACTTCCACAATGGAAGATCTAAACAACTAATTAAAAGGTGATGAGGAATAAGAAGACAAATTATAAATATGTAGATTGTTTTCCCGAGGCACAAAGGGTTGGGCTGAAAACTCAAAGCTCTTAAATTTACTCAACTATTACAAGTTTCACTCTCTTGTTCTTCCCTAAACTTTTTCCCTTTAATATTTCTGAACTCCCTCTCTGTTGCACCCTCCCCCACTTTTATAGACATTTTTCCTTCCATTATCT
The DNA here is from genome assembly GCA_023621385.1 of Quercus gilva. NCBI lineage: Eukaryota > Viridiplantae > Streptophyta > Magnoliopsida > Fagales > Fagaceae > Quercus > Quercus gilva. The sequence goes on along the minus strand of CM042479.1, from coordinate 41,473,121 downwards.
CCTTAGCTGGCCTATTTTCAACTGGATTTTCGGGATACTTGTCACATCACTCCTTTGTTCTGCCTTCCTTCATCATGAAATAGGACTTTGGGGGGTGTCTACACTGTTTAGGCTAATCTATATACATTTAATGTGGCAAAGATTAGGTAGAGAACATTTCATTAATGTGGAGGTGATTGCCTCTATGATTCTTATCCTTTCAGGGCGTTTTCTGAGGCAAATCTAATGGTGGTTGCACCTCGAATCGAAAAGGGAATCGGTTGCCTGTAGTTCCTACGTATCCGCCGAAGGACAAGCCCCACTTATTACCTCAGATAATAGTTTCGGTAATGGTAGCTAACTCGAATCTCCACGAGAATTGTTCTGGGGAATTACCATTTTATTCCTCAGGCGCTCTTGCTCCCATCCGCATTTTTGGGCTTGGCCCATCTCTTAAAGCATGACCTTCTGGGCCTTTGGGCCTTGGACCGGAATCAAGTTCATCCCCCCACACTACATTTTCCATTATTTTGCACTCAACAGGTTCAATAAATTATTTGTTCTCTGTTTTAGAACCGAAAGGTCTGAAACAACTAGAAACATAAGGATTCTAATGATTTTCTTTATATTTCCCGTGAGAATGTTTGACCATACCTCTCCTTCTTTCAAGTGCCAATTCAGCATTCTATACAAGAACTCAGCAATATGCCAATATGTTTCAGCAGCACAAAGATGTCAAAAGCTTTTGGTAGCGTAAATTGAAGCTATTCTTCGTTTATTCTTCACAATCTAGACTACTTTTGTAAAGTGGTGAAGTTAGGATTTTAGTTTAAGAGGGCAAAATTCAAAGTTGTCATTAAAAATAAAATTAATCTAGAAAATATTAATTGATAATAATAACAAAATTGATGTGGTAAGAATATGATTAGCGTTACTAGACAAAATAATAGAAAATTATATGAATTGATTTTTTTTTTTTTTTGATGGTGATACATCATCTTCTATGACTAATGTAGTAAAATTTGTAACATTCGGAGCATTACTCAACAAGAAATATGATATAAATAGTGAAAAAAAAAAAAGCAAAACAAAATGCTGGTGGATGGATTAAAACGTGAGACAAGAGATGTAAGCTACTTTAAAAGAATATAATAGTGAAGTTGGTGAAAAAGTAATAAGCTTTGATACGTGAGGCAAGTTTTTTTCATTTTTTATGTTGGTGTCAGGGCCTGTTTCTCTGAAGTGGGAGTCTTTTAGGTAGACAACTACTTAGAACAGAAGCAACTAGAGGATTTTTTGGGATGAGTCAGGGGGGCAGTTGCCCCCACCCCTTGTCTCTGCCCCTGCTTTTGCCTTTTGGTAGAGATGTATATGAGAACAGATTTTTTAATGCAAGGATTCGCAAGAAATATGACAGGCAGCATTAAACTCTAGGCATGAAACTCCAAATTTTAAACCAAACAAGTTTTGAGAAACTAGAGATCTGCGTAAAAATTTATACACAACTCAATTTCTCTATAATTGAATTCTTTATTAAAAAAATTTATAAAACTCGATTTTTCTACTTAAAATTTTTTGATGTACTCTAGTTTACTGAGCCCAAGTTTCACTGGGGCAAATTTAAAAAAAACCAGTAACATTAGCGGCTAATGCCTCACTCTAATTTACTTAGAAACTGATTTAAAAAAAAAAAATTAAGATGCACGTAAGAAAAGAGGGCTTTTTGGCTTCAAAATTACACATAAGAGGGCTAAACAGCCACAAAAAATAAAAGAAAAAAGAAAAAAGAAAATCACCAATGGCGTTGAGGGTCTCTCTTACAACAGGACCCTTGTTCTCGCACTTGCTCTCTACTCTCTGGTCTCTTATTTCTTTCTTCATTTTTTTTTTTTTTTGGGAGAAGGTGAGGCGAGACTTTTTTTTTTTTTGCATTTTTAATGTTTTTATCAACTTGGGCTGAGGCAGTTAGGTTAACATGTGTACTACATTTTTTTAATCAATTTGGGGCCTTTGGGCAGCATTTGGAGGCCCAAGGTAAGCAAAAGAAAATTGAATTTTCTTTCGTTACACACGTATCATTAGCATGCGTTTGGATATCGCTTAATTTACTAAAAATTGAAAATTAAAAAAAAAAATTTCGATACTGTTCATGACTGTTCACTACTGTTCATGACTGTTCACTACTGTTTAGCACTGTTCATTTGTGTATTTGCACTGTTCATAAAAAAAAAAAAAGGAGGGGGGGGGCAAAAATGCAAACACAGCAGCCGCAGACACCAATCCAAACAAACACTTAGTATTGCTATAAGAATAGATTCCTGTAAGATCTGGATCAGGATCCCACCCAACTCCCATTTAGATAAAAATCCTAATGAGATCTAGGACATTTTAGGAACGTAGAATCTTAAGATCTTAAGATTTTAAGATTTCGATTGGGATACTAAAAACCATGATAGTGGCTAACGTGACTCTTTTTTAAAAGATTTGCCAAGGTGTAACTTGGGTTTAGTAAACAAGAGTTACATCGAAAAAATTTCTATGTAGAAAAATCTAGTTGTGTAAATTTTTTATAAAGAACTTGATTATAAGAAATTAAGTTGGTTCACTTCTTCACCATTTACAACTAGCTTTGTAATGGATTGTGGCAAAAGATGTATATATTTTTGTAGTCTTAGCTTTTTTCATAAATAATTGTTTATTTTTTGTAACTTTTATTTGTGTAATGTCAGACCAAAAACTAAAAATTTATTTATTTTGAAAACTTTAAAAACTATATTATTTGAAATAAATTATGACAAAAAGCAAAAAAAAAAAAAAAAATGCTAATTGACAAATACACAGTAGATATGCTAGCTACTTCTCTTAACTGAAAAGGCAAATTCAATAAAAAGTCTCCTAACGGTTTTCTTAGATTTGATTCTTTAGATTATTTTGCAGGACTCCCTGAAAAGAGAGAGAGAGAGAGAGAGAGAAAAAAGAAGAAGATTATTTTGCAGGAGATAAGATGGAGAGGGCCTTTTGGGACAGGCCCTCTCTATTCTATTTTCACTATAATCCATAATTGAATTTACCGGGAATATATTCTATAAGCGTGTGCGCGTTTGCGTCTGGCGTTTATGATTTCAGCTCTTTTTTTTTTTTTTTTTTTCACGCATTTCAAGTTTTTTTCAGCCGCTTTTTTATTGTACAGTACTGTAGCGGTTACTGTTTAATGAACAGTAACTATAATAATTGACTTTTTAATCCAAATTTTACTGTTTACAGACTCACAATTTTCACTTTTCAACAACTTTTTCATTAAAAATGGGCTCTACGGTATTATTTACACATTTAAAAATTATTTTGTTACAATATTTTTAGTTTCCAGCTGTATCTAAACGGACCCTAAGGATAAAATTGAATGTACCAGGAATATACCGGAAAATGAACCGAATCTTTTATATTCTAAGGGTAAAAATTGAATATGCCAGGAATATACCGGAAAATAATTTTATATATAAAGTGAAAGGACGCCGTTTCACTGGGTTGTAATAAAAAAAACAAGGCCCTGATCTCAACCCAAAAAACAAAACATATATAAAACGACTACATTTTGAATATGCCAGGAATATACCGGAAAATAATTTTATATATGAGTGAAAGGGCGCCGTTTCACTGGGTTGTTATAAAAAAACAAAACATATAAAACGATATAGCGTTTTGCGCGTCCAAACGTCCAGCGTTTCCACAATTTTTATTTTATTTTATTTTATTTTTATTGAGAAGCGCTCCATCACGTGAGTTTTGTCTGTTAGTAGATCTCATGCACTTTATATAGAATCTATGAACACTTTGACCGTAAAAATTTCACTGGAATTGAAATTTTAGTGGTTTCGTGTACTGTTTATAGTACCAATTAATGCTTTTTTTATCAAAATTTTCATTAAAAGTAAAGTTTCACGATACTATTTACATATTTAAAAATTATTTTGTTATATTATTTTTAGTTTTTAATTTTCAGTAAAATATTAAATTTTAGTTAGCTCAATTGGTAAAATCTCTGATGGTTATATAAGAAATTTGAAGTTCAATTTTTGCCTTCACTAAAAATTGATTGGTGTCTTTATCTGATGATAAAAAATTATCATCAAGAGCAAGCGCCAATAATTTAAACTCTCTAAAAAAAATTTCAGTAAAATACATTTTGAATATGGCAGGAATATACGGAAAAATAATTTTATATATAGAGTGAAAGGACGCCGTTTCACTGGGTTGTTATAAAAAAACAAAACATATAAAACGACTATATTTTCTCTCAGGATCCGCAGAACTGTGTCTCTCTCGCCTCTCCAGTCTCACTCTGAGCAGCAGTGCAGTACCGAAGCTGCTTACTTCAATACTGCCGGTAACTGTTAAGTCAATTTTTATTTTCTCAACTCCATTTCGTCTCTTTCTAAGTGGCACTGAGTACTGACGTTTTTTTTTCTCTTTCACAGCATTTCCATTTTGAGGAAGACTGTTCTCAGTCTTCAATCTCTCACCAAAAAAGGGTAATCACTATATACCAATGACTAATGTATTTATATTTTTTTAAGGATTTTGAGCTACTGAGATGAGCTACTACCTAAACCTAAGTGAGTATTGGATACTGGCTTTTGTTTGTTTTGTTTTAGCAGTAGGCTAGTAGATTTTGCGTGAAAAAGTGAGTTTTAAAAAGCTGTATATAAAAGTAAAAAATTAAAAGTTGAGCTTGCAAGTTATTAAAGCATTTATTTGGTTAAAAAATTTATTATGTTACTATTGAATATTGAGTAATGACTAAGTAGAAATTTTTTTATTTTATTTTATTTTTTATTATTTCAAACTGATTAAATTGACCTAAAAAATTACAACACTTAGATCGGAAAAATGACTCTTGGTGTGCATTGCCTTTGGTGACAAATTTGGGAAAAAACTGGATTGACTGAACCCGCACAACCTTAGTTGAATTGTTAAGTTTTTACTAATTCTTATATTAACCCACCACATACGTTACTTTTTTATTTGAAAAATTATTTATAGGATAAAGATTAGTTGCAATCATGTTGGTAGGAGTTGCTACAAACAATATTAGGTGTCAACTTATAAAGCGAACATGTATCCTAGGTCATGTGCTTGTTACATGACCAGCCAAAGTCCCCAAATTCCCTTTAACTATCAGGCACCAGAGCCCTCTCTCTCTCTTAACCAACCTAAGTAAAATAGAACTCCAACCATCTCTCTTTGCCGATCACTCTCTCTTACTCCACCACCATTCATCGTCGTCTCTTGGCGGCGAGAGCCTCTGTTACTCGTACCCAAAAGAATCAAGTTCCCTCTAATATTTCTCTCATGATCTTAGCTTCCCTTGATTTTAATTTGCCAAACTTTGTGCAAAGCAAAATATCCCTCTCAATTTCCCTTTCACACATCCACTTGATGAACCAACAATATTAGGTGTCAACTTATAAAGCGAACATGTATCCTAGGTGATGTGCTTGTTACATGACCAGCCAATGTCCCCAAATTCCCTTTAACTATCAGGCACCAGAGCCCTCTCTCTCTCTTAACCAACCTAAGTAAAATAGAACTCCAACCATCTCTCTTTGCCGATCACTCTCTCTTACTCCACCACCATTCATCGTCGTCTTTTGGCGGCGAGAGCCTCTGTTACTCGTACCCAAAAGAATCAAGTTCCCTCTAATATTTCTCTCATGATCTTAGCTTCCCTTGATTTTAATTTGCCAAACTTTGTGCAAAGCAAAATATCCCTCTCAATTTCCCTTTCACACATCCACTTGATGAACCAACTCTCCACCAACAGCTTCACACTCTCACCACCGATATAAATCAAATCCATTACCTTTCAAGCACAAACATAAACACAACATTCTGAAGAATATATTTATTCTTTCTTGGCCGGCTTTGCTTTGATCTAAAGTTCTAAATCTTTTGTGGTTTGCAAATATAAAAAATTTGGCTGTAATTTTTTCTGTGTTCTACTAGTAATCAGATCAAAGACTTTTTTTTTTTTTTGGCTGAATAATTGGATCCAAGCCTTTTGCATACATATTGAGTCACAATTGTAACAAATCTACTTCACATCCTCACCAAATTGAAAATATTTCTTCTTATTCTTTTTTGTTTTGTTTTTTGTTTTTTTTTTTTTTTTTTGAAAGTGAGTAAGACCAGATAGAGAGAAAGAAGTGTTTTGGTTCAGTTGAGTTGAGCTGATTAAGGTGTCCCCCTAGGGGGCAGCGCCGAATAGTGGTGATGTGAGAGGTAGAGGGATCGGTGAAGAGATAGATGGATGGGTTTTGTTTTACTTTGGTTGGTGGTTAAGTTCTATATGTGGTTAAGTGAATATTGATGACTTTAGCTGGTCATGTGACATGCACATTATCCATGACACATGTTAGCTTTATAAGTTTACGAGTCCATGTACTTTATCTCAAATCCTTACATCCTTTATATGAGGTCTTTAAGAGAATTCACAGCAGTTTATATATAATAGAAAAATGTGTAGAATTTGCATAGATTTTGTTGGAGATTTCAATCTCAAGGCGTAATAATGAAAGAACAAAATGAACATAACAAGTAAATAGAAATTATGATAGACTTGGAGGTACAAATGAATGTTATCCTCAGATAATATTTGTCCTCATAAGCAAGTTGCTAAATGGCTTTTACAAATTTGTTCTAGGATACAACCAAGTTTATTGGGTTTTACAAATAGCAATTTTGGAGAATATCCATAGGATTTCTTGTGTTTCTTAGAAACTATTTGAGAGAGGAAAAGAATTAGTTATCAAGTGAACATAAATCACTATTTATAACCATGTGGTTGTTTCCCTTCAAGAGGTACAATGGAGAATTAAGATGCCTCATAAAACCATTCAAAAGATTTAAAACCTTTCCCAATGTTCAGAATGGTTACCACAAATTCTGCAGAAAAATTTGAAAAACAGTTTTTACGAGGCGCAATCAATCGAGAGGAATTGAGCATCAATGGAATGCTCTTTTCGATCGATCGAACATGAATCAAGCATCAATCGAGTTAGGCAGAAGCTTCAAATCAATTTTCTTGATCACTTCGATCAATCGAGCAAAAGTTTTGACCAATTGAGAAGCCTTCTCACTACTTCGATCAATCAAGTAGAAGTCCCGACTGATTGAACATCCTGGAACTTGAATTTTCACAAAGAAAACTCCAGATTTCGAAATTCCATTTTATTCATTTTTACAAATGAATACTCTCTAAATTTATATCATTATTGCAACCTATCTTTATATATATATATATATCTATATATACAGCAATTTTGCCTAAAAATAACTTATATCAGTCTATATATGATTGTGTAAATTTATAAGTAACTGTGTAAATTTATACTTACACTATTCATTTTGTATTTAGTTGTTTATTCTTTCTATATGTATCTTGAGAATGAAGAAAGAAATTGGATGGTGGTTATTGTGTGCGAAGAAAAAGATACAATTTAAAAAATTAAGAAAAAAATGATATTTTAATAAAATGTAGTGTAAAATAGATAATATGATGTGGGGTGTTTTGAAAAGTGACTATATAAAATAGAAAATATAGGTTCTTATGCTAAAATAGACAAAAAAAATTTGCATGAGCTAATATGAATGCTTTAAAGATGAAAAATATTTGATAATCAATAAATTCTATATAACTGAAGTTTTTGATTTATTTATTTATTTTTTTTACTTCATGAGAGCTTGCAATGTAGGATTTGAAAGTCTCACAATTTTCCACATTAGGACTAAATTTCTTTATTAATTGAAGTTCTAAAACTTCTAACTTTATACCTGATAAGCATTCACCCCCTCCCCCAACTCTTTCTCTCTCTCTCTCTCAAACGAGTCTAGCTCGATACTGGCTATGGCTTCTCCCTTAATCTCATGTATTTACCATCTCTCTCTCTCTCTCTCTCTCTCAAATGCCAGCTCCTAAAAATTTTATGTTCCGTTTCGGAAAATATGTAGGTTTGAAGACGAAGAAATTAAATTGACAAGTACAAATTAAACAGTTGAAAAAGCATAAAATGAGGTTTAACTTTTTTCATTAATATTTAAGGAGTGGAGTACAATGGAAAGAAAAAGAAGGCACCAACTATACTTGAGCCCAATTACAAAATTGACTATCTATTTCTTAGTCTAAGGTTGAGCTATGCTGAAGTTTCTTTTTCTTTTCCTCCCTTTTTCTCCTGCTCCCTCTCTTTCTTCTTTCTCTTTAGTTGTGCCACATCTGTTTTCTTCGTCTCCTCGTCCACCACTTGGGCTGGAGGAGGTTGCTATTTCTCTTTATCTTTAGCTGAGGCAGCAGTCGGAGTAGAAGCAGGCTAGGCTAAAGAGGGGGTGGGGGCGAAGCTAGGGTTCGAGGAAGGCTGAGAGGAGTTGGGGACCAGGCGCAATGCAGGAGGGTCGTACACCCTATTAGGAGCCCTAAGCTTTGACTCAGCGCTGACCCTAGCTGCAATTAGGGCTTGACCCTACACCTTTAGGCAGAAGGCCCGAGCAACGTCCTTGAGTTGGGCAGTAAGACTTTCAGTCGTCTTAGTCATGCTCGCGTCATAAGCCGCTGGTCGGCCTTAGCCTTTTTGGCGTCCTTGGCCTCTAGCTATTTCTGAAATTGCTTCAGCTTCACCTTATTAAGTGCCAATTTATTCTCAGCCTTTCTTTAGGCCTCTAGGCACTCAGCAGCCTGTTTTTCGTAGTTGGACAAGGCAGCTTTAACGTTTTTCTGGGCCCTCTCAGCCTCGATCAGTTGGATAAGAGACTCCTTCAGCTTCTTGTCTACCTTCACATGGGCTTTTTTAGCTGCTGTCAGCTTGCCTTCAGCTTGCCTGGCCTGGTCCAATGCGTGGTCCACCAACACCTTGGCTATGAAGACAGCTTGGACAGACTACAAGATTGGTATCAGTTAGCTTTCATGCATCAGTGGTTTAAATTTATAAGCTAGGGAGGATATTCACATACCTTTGCTAAGTCTTGTTTAAGGGCAAGGAAGACTTCATGCTTCCTGAAGGATTTGAGCTCCTGCATATCCTCAGCCAAGTGTAAAGCCTTTTCTAGGCATTCGGCCACCAAGCTTGAATTGCCTTTTTGATGATCCCTCAAGTTGGCATCGCTCAGCACGAGACCACTTGAGCTTAGGGTGAATAGGGGCCTCCAAACAAAAGGTTTGGGTGGTCGGTCTCCCTCTGCCTCTTTTGAGGTCCCAGAAGATGTGTTTTTCTTCTGTTGCCCCCTCCCTGTTCAGGCTTCTTTGGTTGGGGCCTGGTGGGAGGATTGTGTAACTTCCCTTTCCCCGGCACCCTCAGTGCCTTTGCCACCTTGCGCCTTTTTCCATTTCTTGTCAGCGACGTCAACGGAAGATGCACGTGCTGGGGCAGAGGTGGGTGGTCGGGGCACCACCGCCACAACTGGAGAAGAGCCCTCAGCGTGGGCCGTGAGCGAGGCAAGTAGGTTTGGAGTCTTCTCTTTGAAACCGATCCCTTCGGGAATATTGGTCCCTTCTCAGCTGGAATTGACTTGAGCGGGGCGTAATGGGTGGTGTAAGGTGCTAGAAGCATTTTCGGGGTCTTCTTGCTAGTAGAAGACCTCGAAGTCCTTATTTGTCACTTCCTGCTAGACAGGATTTGGTGTGGGCTCTTTAGATTTGTCGTTTGAGGGGATGGGAGGCTCTTGTGAGTAGAGGAGCTTGGCTGGGGGGTTGGGAGTGGAGCGTCCTGAGTTCTTGCGGGAGGAGGTTCAACTAATAGGAAGCCTAGGACAACTACGTCTATTAAAGCCAATCAAGCGTCTCTAGCTTTAATGACGTTCTTCAGGCTCTATAAGCGTTTTGTAAAAGGCTTGTAGTCGAGGATGACATGTGTAGCTCAGAGTTGGCCGTCCTTATGCAGAAAAATCTCTGACCTGAGGATCCGTTTTAAGTCTGCAAAGTTCACTAGGTGCTTGGACGGAGCTGTGTGGTGTTCGTCTGCCAATGAAAAAAATAGGAGTTATTAATCAAATAAAAAAAAAAAAAATTTAAACTTGTAAGAGCTATGGGAACCCTACCTGGTTCCCCTTCCCGAGTAGGACAGTGCAATCCGTCATGCCAATCTCCCGAGACGATGAGGAAGTCCTCATCCATACCTTTACTTAAGTCAAGTAGGTAGGAGATTAACCTAATGGAAGGAACTCTACACTTAATGTAGTATTTAGTCTTTTCCCCCTTTTGACAATTGTATAACCAGTTTACATTGTTCCACGTTAGGTTGTTCCCTATTTTCCTATTTAGCATGTCTACACACCTGAAGACCCTAAAGACGTTTGGGGAGCATTGGGTGGGGGTGACCTTATAGTTCATTAGGTAGTCTCGGGTGACCCTTCCCACGGGAATTTCCATCCCACCTTCTATGAAAATGATCATTGGAATGACTACGGAGCCAGGATGTCTGTTTATAACCAGCCATTCACCCATTTCACAGTGTCGGAGTTCAACATTGTTAGGGATCCTATATTGTGCCCTAAAGGTGGCCATGCTCTCGGGAGTATCTACTAGCCTAGCAAACCTACCCATGGAGTTTTATGGTAAGATAAATGTAAATCCGAGCAAAAGAAAAAAGGGGAGTGTGAACACACCTACGAGCAATGAAAAGATTTCTCCTTAAGAAGTTACTTTAACTCAAATTGCCAAAATGCATAAATGAGGAAAAGCCAACCTAAAGTCCTCATTATATAGGGGTGAAAAATGAGCAGTAATTTTCCCGCTAATTAATAAGGAGAAACAAGGACCGTAGGATCCTCATCGTACCGTAGAACGTGGAGGGCCAAGCAGCCGCCTAACACCATAAATGTGAGATCGTGGATTCCAAAGCGTCAAGAGTGTGCTAGAGACAGGTGAAAGGACGTTGTCATGTGGGAACGCATACGACACGTATCAAACTAAATCGTTTAACTAAAAGCTTGATTTTATATCTGAGATAGTAAGCAAAGTTTTAGGGGGCTATTGTGGGGGCCTGAGGACCGAAGAAGGGATTGTTGGGCTGTAGTGTTGGCATTGGGGCATCACACGCTCGAGGAGGGAGTTCACCTGAGAAGAGGAGATGAAGAGGCAAAAGGCTTTTAGGAGCTTCAGGTGGGAAGGATTGGCTGAGGTAAGAGAATCATGAGGAGTAAGGGAAGGTTCCAGAGAGAAGTAGCCTGTTGCCTCCGCATTAAATGGTGGGCAATAGCTTTATCAGCTGCATTGATGAGGAAGTGACCTGAATAGTGTAATTCACAACTAAGCAAACTCCATCTACTACCTTTTTTAGATGTTTAAAGGGACAAGTGTCATGAAGAGAAATGGGGGAGGTAAAGATGGAATGTTAGGATGCAAAGGAAGGGTGAATATATAAGAAAAAGATGGTTTTCATAGAAAAGGATCCAGACACAAGTATCAAGGGAAAAGAAAAAGAAACAAGAAGAACATTGAGAGAAGAGAGTGAACAGTGCACCTTCTGTACAACATTGGCCTCCTCAGGCAAGCTTGTGGGAAGACATTTGCTCATCTATTCTATAACAATAGCCTTTTCTTCTTTATTTTTATGCTTGGACAGAGCCCTCTCTTGTTGATTGTTTCCCTCTCTTACAAATTTTATTGATTTGGGCCAAGGTTGAACTGTACAACTCACTGTTCTAAGTAGGCTTGGGCTAAGCCAGTTTATTTGGTCCTTACATTACTTATATTTAGAATTCAAATTTGTTTTAAATAAAAATAATGACAATTATTTGTATGAGTTGGATCATTTTGGATTGATTACGGGTTAAGCAAATCAACACAAAACTGACCTATTTATTAATTAGGTAAATTTTGTTGACCTGCTTTGACACGAACCCTTTTACACTAAGCACTAAGTTTGATTATGATCTTTCAGGTTAATTGATTATGTGGTGGTTGATGGTGGGTGTTGGTGGCTGGGTTTTCTGAAAATAGGTTTTTTCATGCAATACCAAACACTGAAAATACTTTTCCAGCAAATTTTCCAAAACACAAACAAACAACTAAAAATATTTCCCTTTTTGTAAAACAATCAACTGAAAATATTTTACACTCAATTTTTTTTTTGCATATTGCTAAACACAGTCTAACTCGCAAAAAACCATGTGGTGCCAAATATTTTCACCCCTATTTCTAATTATGTTATAAAATTATATAAAGTTTTTATATTAAACTATAATGAAGCAATTTGTAGCTTACAACATTGCAAAATATAAAGAAAAAGATGAGATATTTAATTGAAGAAAAAAAAAAAAAAAAAAACAAAGAATCTTTTTGATCTAATTTATATTAATTTTCCAGTGCATCACACAAATTTGTGGCTAGTGATATTGAATTTATAAGACCTAACATATCTCTGTTGAACCCTATTTATAACTTTAGATATTACGTCAACAACAAATCCTATGTGGTAGTTTGTTATAGAATTTTAATGTGAATCTACCACTGAAACTACTTTCTTGCTGACTATTAAAAGCCTATAACAACATGCTACATAAGATTTGTTGTGAAAATGTTGTAAAAATATTAGTGTACTTGTCATATCTCATCAATATATATATAAAAGCAGAGATCTCATGCGAGGGTGCATAAGGTCCTGCCAAATGGCGCTCTAATTTTTATTTAACATTTTTTTTATACCTCTTTCATTAAGTGTTTTTTACTGTTACTCAAAAGTTCACATTAACTTATTTTATTGTTATCTTATTTCTCATTATTTACCTAAACTTACACCACACATTTCTCTATTATTCATGTCTTTTAGCATACCCACTATTTTAGTATTTTAAAGAAAGCAAAGCAAAGCAAAAAAAAAAAAAAGAGTAAGAACTAATAGTAATAACTAACCAGATAAGGCCTTGGAGAGAGATAGAGAGACAAAAATGTTATGTATTGTTAAATAAAACACACTATTTCACTATATATTACCAAAGCAACAAACCTGAGACTAACAAAATATTTGAAAGAGAGAAAAAGAAAAATCTGAGGGGTCACCACCTCCGTTTTACTAGTCTTCCACCACTATCAAGACATCGAAACCCCTGTGAGTAATTTTTTTTTTTTTTTTTAAATTGGGGGCTTAAATATGATTAAGGTTTAAATAATTTGGTTGGATAGTTTTTGTTTTGGGTATGTTAGTAGAGCTAATGTAAAGGCATATTCTACCATAGTTTAATTTTAAATCATTTATAAGACACATGCATACACACTTGCCTACACCATGTCTTAATGTTGCATTATCGGTGAGTGGAAGACGGTCAGAGTGTTGGGCATACTTTCATTTCATGGTATGAAATATGTGAACGTAACACAAATTAGTTGACATTCATGGTCCCGTTACTTTTTTGCATTTATTTTTGGTTTCATGATTTTTAAAAAAAATTAATCTTATTTTAAGAAGGCTATAAATATCTAGTGAAGTTACTAAACTAGTTTTTAATATCTCAAAATGTATATATTTTTTTACTCTAATTTAGTTTATTTTTTCTTTCTAATATATGTACAACATTATTAAAAAATGTCTTATATAAAATATCACAAAATTATCCGTGCATTTACCAATAACTTTAATGGATGGCCAGGAATTGCACATATATACTTTTTTTTAGGAGTATTATAAAAAGAAATGATGATTTAATACGGTGCATTAGTGGTGGTGTGATCATAAGATGATTTTACTAAAAAGACCCTAATGGTTTTATTATTTGGATTTGCTTCTTCAGGTTGTAAAAATGTGCTGCCCATTAGGAACAGCGATTTCTGTAGTAGAGAAAACTGTTGGGTGTTGCTCTACTTACATCCTTTTTAGGTTCAAGGCCACTACAGAACTCGACTTAAAAGTTTCTGTTGATCTGAAGGATCAGATGAGAAATCTTATGCATCGTAGAAAGGATGTTGAAGAAGCGAAGACAGGAGCTGAGAAAAATGGGAACAATATGAAACCTATCGTCGAAATGTGGCTTAAGAAGGTTGAAGAGTTTGTCATTGTGAAACCGGAAGAGAAGCCTTCTGCAAAAGTCAAATGGCTTAAGGAGGTCGAAGAGTATGTCTTTGTGAAACCGGAAGAGAAAGTCAACAAGAAGCAGCCTCAGGCATGTTTCTTAAATAGCTGTGATCTGTATAAATCACTCGAGGAAGTGAAAGGAAAAATCGAAACGATCAAAGAACTTCTAAAAGAAGCTGCTGAATTCCAAGACGATATGATTGATACTAAAAGGCTCAAACCGGTGGAGCTTTTCAGTGGAGCTACAATTCAGGGTCAAAAAACAGCACAAGATACTTTAGATGAAGTTTGGAAGCTATTGAATGATGATGGGATTTGGAGCATAGGTATTTGGGGACTCTCGGGAATAGGCAAGACTACTCTGGTAGGGACACTGAACAATGAGCTCGCGATTAAGCTAGAGAATACTTCAACGCAGTCGAATCCTTTTACTATCGTCATTTGGGCTAAAGTTTCTAACAGATTGGACAAGGATGATGGCCAGCATCTCAAGCGTCTCCAGACTCAAATAGCTGATAGATTGAAGATGGATATGGAGGTGGAAAAAGACCCTAACGCTGAGAGATTGACGATGGGAGATAACCTGGAGACAATGGCTAAGCAACTTCATCATAGACTTAAGAATGAAAAAGTTCTACTCATACTGGATGATGTTTGGAACAAAATTGATTTGGATAAATTGGGCATCCCACGGCTTAAAGGAAATAAAGGTTGCAAGATCATATTGACAACTCAATTTAAGCATGTTTGTAAGGTCATGGGGATCAATCATGTTGTAAAAATGAGTGTTTTTGATCTTGAAGAGGCTGAGCAACTTTTTAAGCAAGAGGCAAAGTATGAGGATCGTTCGACAAAAATTAAGCAACTTGCCAAACAAATTGTTAAAGAATGTTGCGGATTGCCACGGGCCATCAGCTTCATCGGAACTGCCATGAAGGAAAAAGAAGAGGTTGGGCGGTGGCGACATGCCTTAAGTGAACTCCGAAGGTCAGAGCCATCTTTACCAGGCATTAAGGATGAGGTCTATGAGCCTTTGAAGCACAGTTTTGAGTCATTAGAAGATAACACCATAAAATCTTGTTTCTTGTATTGCTCTTTGTTTCCAGAAGGCTTCTCAATCGAAATAACTAAACTAGTAGAACACTGGATGGCGGAAGGATTGATAAATGAAAAAAAAAACTATTCGGAGTCAATGGATGAAGGAATTGATATAATTGGAAGATTGAAAGAGTCTTGTTTGTTGGAAGATGGTGCCAAAAAGGACACTGTGAAAATGCATGATATTGTTCGTGATGTTGCTATCTGGATTGCATCATTGTCTGAAGATGGATGTCGATCGCTTGTGCGCTCAGGGATTGGCTTGAGTGAGATTTCAGATGGAGACTTACCAAATTCAAATTCTCTCAAAAGAGTTTCTTTCATGAATAACGAAATTACTAAGCTACCTAACTCCGTGGAATGTCACAATGCCTCAACTCTTCTACTACAACACAATAGTTCCCTTGAAACGGTTCCTGAGGGATTCTTGCAAGGATTTAAAGCAGTAAGGGTCTTGAATCTTAGTAGCACCAACATCAGTTCATTGCCCAGTTCTCTTCTTCAACTTTGTGACCTTCGTGCTCTGATTTTGAGAGAATGCAAGTCTCTTAAAGATCTACCAATGCTGGATGGACTTTGTAGTCTTCAAATGCTCGATCTCCACGCCAGTGGTATAAGAGAATTTCCAAGATGGAAGGAAAAGTTGAGCAGCTTAAGGCAACTAGACTTATCGTACACAGGCAAGCTAAAACCCATTAAAGCTGGAATTATATCCAGTTTGACTAGTTTACAGGTTCTAGATATGAGAGGCAGTGCCTTTGATTTCTGTGTGAAGGGTAAGGAAGAAAAAGGGCAGACGACTTTTGAAGAGCTCAAAGACGTTGGTGGATTGTGTAACTTATACATCAAATTGCAGGGGATCCCAGAAGATCTTTCATGGATAGATAGATTAAAGAAATTTCAAATTTTCATTGGCCCAAAAGCAAGCTTCCCCGCAACTTCACATGACAAAATGGTGGTTATCGATGGTCCGGATCTCACACAAGAATTGATCAAGCAGTTGAGGAGCATTGCCAGTTTAGAATCACTTACTATCTCACGCTCTAAGTGCCAGGTTGAAAAATGTCCATCTGACCCTCTACCAAACACAAACGGAGAGTTGGGATTGGAGGAACTTCATCTTCACCGTGTAAGTGACCTAGAAAGCATTGGCCATCTTGGGCTGAATTTTCATAACCTAAAATCAATTAAAGTTCACAATTGTTCCGATATGAAGTATGTTTTCTCTTGTGATGACTTCATGCCAACTCTGCCATCCTTAGAAGTAATCCAGGTAAGCTCCTGCAATAACTTAAAAGAGCTCTTTAATTATGGTTCGGGGCAGAATATGGCTTCAGTTCCTGTTGTTCCAGAACTACGGAAACTGAAATTGTGGGGCCTTTCCAAATTAAGCACTCTTGGCAGACACAGAGAGACGTGGCCGCGTCTAGAGGAGGTTGAAGTGTTCTCTTGCCATCGTCTCATAAGGCTGCCTCTTACTAACCAAAATGCAGAAACCATAAAAGAAATAAGAGGAGAATCACAATGGTGGAATGCATTGAAGTGGGATGATAATGAAACCAAATCAAGTCTGCAACGTTATTTCCGTCATCAGAATCATATCCTTCGTTACGTATTATATGATGTGCAACATTTTTTTAGTCAAAGTCAACTTTCAACACTCAACAAGCCTTTGGCTTTGGGTGATGAGGATTTTCAAAGAGGAAAAAAAATAACTGGTTGCTTCCGGTGTGGATCCTTGTTAAGAGAGACAGATGAGACAACACCCAGGGATTCGGTGAAAGGTAAGCTCTTTCTCTCTCTCTCAGATTTTTAGTTCGAAGTTTGATTGATCCGTTTCAAAATCAAATAGAAGGTCACTCTGCTATGATTACGGATTTTCATTGGTGCGTCCTTTGGGTTAAAATGCCAATATACTACTGTTTGGAAAAATATATATGGATCTACTACTATTTGTAAAATATTTAGCAACTTATCACATTTTTTAAACTTGAGTTCTTTGAAAAAATAGTCTTCAAATTTGCCGTACTATTTTTTATGATACTCGAGTTCCATGAACTCGAGTTCTATGAAAATTTTTTCCATAGAACTCGAGTTTATGGAACTTGAGTTCCTCAAACTCAAGTCCCAATTAATGGTAGATCTTTACATATTTCAAAAACAGTGGTATTTGGGCATTTTGGCCACGTCCTTTGTGTCTTTAGCTTCTACCCCAAGGAAGCCTATAAGCTCTCTTTCTGTTATTCTGTGATGTTCATTTGCCCTTATTATCTTCTCCAACCATTTTCTATTTCCTGTAGCAGCTCTAGGTAATCAAATTTGTGATTGCTCTGTTTTTGTCCATATAGACATGTAGAATCTGTTTCCTTCTTGCTTAATTCATTTTTTTTTCATGGATTTTGGATTTCGTCTCATCTTTTTTTTTTTCTTTATTTATTTATTTATTTTTTTGGTCAAAGGGAAATAACATAGAAAGAACAAAAAACTACGGAACATCCAGGTTTGCAGGGCAGAGCCTGCTTAAGAACAACCCAAAAAGATCAAAATCTAAAAAACTGAACAGGTCCACAGGCGGACAATCATAAGAAATAAACTCAGTTTGTTGCTTCCCTCCCATGCTAGCCAATCTATCCGCACATCTGTTGGCCTCCCGATAGCAATGCCTGATCGAAACTTGGGGAATTTGGGCAATCAAACACCTACAATCATCCACCAAAGAGCATACTGCCAGGTTGGGACTATTGAGGTTGGACAGAATATCAATAACAGCTCTAGCATCGAGCTCAATTACAACAGCTCTAAAGCTCCGATCCATGCAGCATTTGAGACCATCACGCAAAGCCTAAAGCTCTGCCATAAAACTAGAGGTGATTCCTATTCTGCGAGAGAACCCAATAAGCCATTGCCCTGAGTCATCTCGGACAAGACCTCCTCCCCCTGCAGGGCTCGGATTACCTAGCAAAGAGCCATCAGTATTTAATTTGACCCATCCCCTCGGAGGCCTTTCCCAACGAATATCTTTCAAAACTTGTCTCCTGGGAGTTTTAGAAGGATAGGCGCAGAAATAAAATTCCATTACCTGCTGGAAAATAGATTTCACCAGATGGGGATTGGGCCTTTTATTTCTGAAAACCACCGCATTTCTTTGCTTCCAAAGGTTCCAAATGGTGAAGAGAAAGAAGACTTTCCAGGGGGGGTGACCAGGCCTTAAAGCACGATTATTAGTGCCATTATGAGTGAGCTAGTTTCGAAGATTACTAGTAAAGAAGGCCGGATTAATACCCAGAGCACCTAGTTGATCCCAAGTAGACCGAGCAATCCTGCAATCCCATAAGGCATGCAATATAGTTTCTTCATTACCATGACAAATCGGACAAGTCGTGTCCACATTTATACCCCTGGCAACAAGACAGGCTTTCACTCCAATGCTCTGGTGAAGACACTGCCAAACAAAGGTTTGGATCCTAGGCAGGGAGTAGGAGTTCCAAATCCACTTTCCATCAAACCTGTGAGCTATATGGGGGGAGGGGGAAGCAAGAGAGTAGGCAGACTTCAAATTAAAGTTGCCGTTCTTTAAACCATTCCACATCATTTTGTCAGAACAACCAGTAGGCATAGCCACCGGAGTGGCTTGAATCTCACCTTGGATACTTGGAGGAAGGTCGAAGGGAATAAGAGACCAATTCCACCCATTATCAGAGGCAACATCTTGTTGGAAAATCTGGTTTTGTATTTCATACAAAACACACAGCGGAAGCAACAAACGCGGATCTATTTCAATCATGAAAGATAAACATGTAACCATGAATTCTAGAACAAAGAAAAGAAAGCGTATCTTGATGCAGTGAATTTCAAAACCTTGACTTGAGAATACCTTCAATCTTCATCTCAATTCCACATGATGCCTAAGATGTGTGGTCTCTCAATCAGTCTTTTGTACATAGACTCTCAAAGAAAAAACTTTCTTTTTTTCATTGTGGAGAAAAACTGATTTCTTTTCTTTTCATCATACGTACATTCAAACTATTCTCATAGTTTCTTTATTTAATAACTATTATTAAATAATGACTGATTATCTAATTGGGTTAGCCTTTTGGGCCTACCCAATTGGGCTTTAGTTTGTGGCTTAAGATGGGACCAAAGGGAACAAATAAGATTCTAGCTCCAATGGACCTTGGGCTTTTCCGTCAACTCTTGACAAATCCAAAGTTACCATTAATTATATTCAATACCACAATAAGAATATAATTGCACTCTAGGCCTTATTAATAAATTATATCCCAAGACTTTATTATACATACAACCCCTTCATTAAAATATTCGTAGTAATACAAAGTCATAAATATAGACTGCCACTTTGAAGATTACTACATCTTAATCCTTGAGTACCCGGTTTAATCCTTTAAGTTATTCATAATATATTTATGAAATCCAATTCCATAAATATGTACTTTAGTAACTCCTTACTAAAGTGGTTGGGCCCAACACTCTGAATAACCAAACCCATTAAACTTATCTCAAGGGAATATTTTATATCTCCGTTAAGAGATTATGAATTCCATCTTGAGAATATATATTCCATCAACACTAAATGTGGTTGCCCAACATACTGAGATTTTGACCGTAACTAATAGATCTCACTCTTGATATATCAAAGCAACCTACATCTCATGATCAGGTCCATTATTCTCTCAGGATTTAGAGTTGATGTAAATAGAAGTCGTGAGATTTATTATTCAATTGACAGTCGTTAGGAGAATAATAAATCTCACAGCGGTCCAGTTCAATATGTCTTAACTCTTAACACATATCAACATACCAACTAGAAGTCTCCACTTCCATGATCAAGACAAATCATCTTAATTGATATGTTATAGTCTTCGCAGATGAAATGCCCAATTTTATCACCGACTACGAACTAAAATTCTGAGTTTACAAAGAACTTGTGATTTATATCTTCTGTGACTAAATCACATAAATCACATACTATGCATCTCATGGACTAAGATAATATCCCATTAGTTCATAAATAGATAGTCTCAAATAATTAAATAATTTAATTATTTATAACATGCCTATAAATTGGATTTTAGGGCATAAACCCTAACACATCCCTAATTCTAAGATCCGAGCTCCCTTCAGGTAAGGGTCCTTGAATTGTTCTTCTAAGTACACCACACTTTGCCCACTTGTCTTCCCAGAAATTAAGGCCATTGTGCCTACAAATAGTCCATCCAACTCCCTAATTGAAAATGGCCGAACCTTTCTTCATGGCAGACCATATCCACGAGCAAGGAAGCTTGTCTCTGTTTAAAGACCCCACCCTCCTAGGCGTACAATATTTATACTTCAAAACCCGAGCCCATAGAGACTCCCCTTCCGAATAGAATCTCCAGTTCAATTTTGCCAAGAGAGCCAAGTTCCTACCCTTCGCTGTTTGCAGCCCCAGCCCACCCTCACACTTAGGTTTGGTGATTTTATCCCAGCCTACCTAATGGATTTTTTTAACTGTTTCAGTCGAGCCCCATAGGAAATTACGATTTATCCTATCTATACCATCCAAAACCTTCCCGGGTAACTGGGCGCATTGCATAACATAAGCCGGAATAGCAGAAAGAGAGGACTGAATCAACACCGTTCTACCTGCCAAAGAGAGGAGGTTAGCCTTCCAACCAGCCAATTTTTGGCTAACTCGATCAAGCACAAAATTGAAATCTTGACTGGCTGGACTATGATGTTTAATGGGGAATCCTAAGTACTTGCCAAGATTGGGGGTAGATTGAAATCCTAGCACTTCACAGAGCGCGTCTCTAGAATCCGTATCCACCGAAGGGGAGAAGTAAACTCTAGATTTGGACTCGCTTACAGTCTGCCCCGATCTACAACAGAACTCATCCAACACACCTTTAATGATTTGGCAATTCTCAAGGTCCGCTTTGGCAAAAAGGAGGAGATCATCCGCAAAGAAGACATGAGAGAACGACGGACCTCCTTTGGATGATTTAACCGGCTGCCAAGACTTATCCATGCATTTCTCCTCAATGAGTTGTCCGAGGTAGTCCATACACAAAATGAAAAGGTAAGGAGACAGAGGGTCTCCTTGCCTAATGCCTCTGGAAGGATTGAAATACTCCAAATGCCCCCCATTAAAAAGAATAGAGGTAGTCACTGAGGTAATACAGCTCATGATGAGATTAATCAGACCTTGAGGAAGGTTGATTTTAATCAGGACCTCTCTAATAAAGCTTCATTCAAGTTTGTCATATGCCTTTTCAAGATCAATCTTGATAGCCATATAGCCAGTGCCGCTTTTGCTCTTGCTAATAGAGTGAATGAGCTCTTGGACAATGATCACATTATCAGTGCCTCTTCTACCAGGGACAAAAGCAGTTTGCAGGGGGGAGATCACCTCGCCTAGTAAAGGCCTAGGTCTGGCAACAATGATTTTAGACACAATCTTGTACACCGAATTACAAAGGCTAATAGGCCGATAGTTGCCTAGAGTTTCAGGGCCACTGATCTTCGGAATAAGGACAATCTGGGTTTTATTTAGCTCGCTCGGGACCGCCTTGGAAGAAAAGATGCTTTTCACCTCCTTAACCACAGATTCCCCCACAATGAGCCAAAAACGTTGAAAAAACCCCGCATGCAGACCATCCGGACCAGGGGCTTTCCAAGCTTTCAAAGACCAAAGACCCCTTTTAATCTCCTCCTTTGTAACCTCGGCTTCAAGACCAGCTCTATCTTCATCCGAAATACGGGGTTGATAATTAGAGGTGATTGGATTGTGGTTTGAGGCATAAGAATGGGAAGAGGAGTAAAGCATCATGAAACCCTTACGGATGTATTCCTTAACATCATTCTCATCATAAAGCCAGTCCCCCACACTGTTCTTAATTGCAAGAATACGATTTCTTCTCCTACGCACCAGAGTGGAAACATGATAGAATGAGGTATTACGATCACCAAGGAGCATCCAATTAATTCTGGATTTGGTCGCCCAAAGTTCTTCCTCTTGATTCAAAACACAGTCCAAATCTCGAAGGAGATCCCTTTCAAGGTTCACCAGGAAAGAGGAAGGGCCGTAAGCTAAGCTTCTTTGAATGCCATCCAAACGAGCAAGAAGCTTCCTCTTTTTCCAGAAGATGTTGCCAAAATGATCCCTATGATAAATTGTTTTCTTTTATGATTTACTTGAAGCATATGCATATTTGTTACTTTTTGTTATTTCATAAGAAGATATATGTGTGTATGTGAGACCAACTTTTCTGATACCCCATCTTTGTATATTAATTTTTGAACAACATCATCAAAATTCTGTTCAGCTATTTCATGCCTGATCTCTTTGCCTTTTCCCTTGCAAAGATAATATTTACTTGCCAGCTAATCTTACTTCCAATCTAACGTCGTTTTTACGAGTCTGGCTCTGAAAATTGTTTGACATTAAATAAATCGAAGTGCCAATTTATACAAATTATAATGGATCATGTTCTATTAATCTATACAAACCCTAACCATGGTGGAATGGGTTCTATTAGATCTCATCCCCCTACTCCTGTTATGTATATTTTGATTCCAAGGCTTTTTTTGTTACGCTTCTAAAATCACCGTTTATGTATATTGTAGATGAAGAAGACATTCCTGAAGCAGCACAAGGTTTTCCTCAGGTAAGATTTCACATTTATTCTTGGAATATAGCTATATCCAAGGTCATTTCTTTGCTTTGAAAACATTGCGTGTGTTTTGAGATGGGAACGGTGAAGAGCAAGATCTAAGATTTAGATTTGTTTCCTAATGATTTATGACAATTTTTTATGTAACCAAATGAAGTTTGTGTAATTAATTGAAGGCTGCTTGGTTACTAAAACAAGATAAGAAGAAATGTATTAGAGTCTGAATTTTGAAGTTTTTAGATCTTTTGGGTGTGTGTGGGTGTGTACGTCAATGTGTGTTCTGAGATGGGATGATGATGAGTAAGATTTAGGGCTTGTTTGGTACAAGGGTTTTTGGTTTTGTTTCAAAATAGTGTGAAAAACAATTTTCAAAAACTTGCATTATTGAAACTAGTTTTCAGATATTAATTTTTATATTATACGTGTTTTGCTCCCACTTTTAAAAGTAGTTTTCAAATATTAGAAAATGTTTTTGGCGTTTGGGAGAGGGAGATCATTCTCTACTTTTAGAAAAAATTATTATTATTATTTTTTTGATAGAATAAATTATTATTATTATTATTTATTTATTTTTACAAAAAGTAACGTGGATTTCATGTTTCTTTTTGGATAAAGATATATAAGCTTCTAAATTTAAAAGATAAAAGAGTTTGAGCAAATATGTGAAGTCTTTTTAAATTTATTTTCAACTATACTATTAAAACCATTTTTTGTATCTTAAAAATTTCTTTTGAGCTGTTTTCAAAATTCTGTTTTTAACTGTAAATTAAGAAATATCAACCAAAAAATAAATTCAATTGCAAGACTCACCACTTTCTAATTTCCAAAACAAAAAACCATATTTAAATCCTCTTACCGAACAGACACTTAAAATCTGAATTTGTTTTCTTTTGTTTCTTTCATTTTTTTTTTTTTTTAAATTGTTTCTTTCATTTTCTTATGTAATTAAATGAAGTTTGGTAATTTGCTGCAATTCTGTTTGAGTTAACATAGGGAATAAATTTCTTAATTGATTGTTTGTTTTGTATTTAAAAGTTAATAAAACTAATTTGTAAGGTGTAAGAAGTAAAATTTGTAATATCTTTAACATTACTCGTATTTAAAAGGCAGCCATAATCCATCTCAAAACTATTACAGAAATTAGCTATACATATATCTTCTTTTCCTAGGTCTTACTGTACATGGTTATTTTATTTATGACGTATAGGCCTGAAGAATTTGGTATATGTGGTAGACAAGCAAGTTCCAGAGTACCAGACACGACTTTCATGGTTGGCGTTGTCTATCATGTATCATCTGAAAGGAATGCAATAGTGTATATATGGAGGGAAGATTTGTATTGAAGATCAGCTGGTGCAAGGTGTTATGTTTGCTGTATGGGGGAGAATGTCTTGCTGCAGAAACAATAAAAAATGCCGATCAGAACAAAATTCTAGGCAGTTTGTGGAGGCTAGCTCCCTGATACTAGCTTTGCTCCTGGATTTTCTAGATGATGTCTTTTTTGTTCGTGATTTTGCTGCATTAGTTTTTGCTTGTTAACAGAATTTATCATTCATGGTAAAGTGTCTCTCTAGTTTGTCGTGTCACGTGTGTATGCTATTTACTCGGTTTGGCTGACCAATAGACCTTGGCTCCTTAGTTGACAGATTCATTGTGTTTGTTGGCGATCAACTTTAGAATAAAAAGAATCAATACATTTACAATATTTTCACAACAAATAATATTAGATAGTAAGTTATTATTAACTTGAATTTGAATTTAAAATTGAAATTATTTTTTACTCATTAATAGTAACTAATAACAATAGGTGGTTAGTTGTTATTGGTTCAAATTTGAACCTAACACTAAGATTACTTTTTTGTTCTAACAATAACAACCAGTAATAACTTGTCACTTAGAATTTATTGTGAAAGTATTGTGAAAATGTCATGCACTTAACATTTTTCTAAAATAAGAGAAATAGAGAAAGAATAAAAAGTTCTTTATTTAATAAAATCTCTGTATTTTTTATTTCAAAACATTTACTCCATAACAAAGGCTGGGTCGTATAAGCTATGGTTACCAAGTGGTTATCTTCACATTTAAACCCAAAACTCAAATTCAACTGGCCCATTTGAATAAAAATACGCAACTAGCCCTCTTCAAACCCGAAAATAAATTCAAAAAATCAGATTCACTCACAAACTAGAAAAAAGATCACCAGCCCATAAATTTCCTCTACCTTTACATTTTGATTCCAATATTTCCGAAAATTAAACTTTGACCCCTCAATTTTTAAAAAATTATAGTTAGATCCTCCTATTTCTTAAAATTTAACTTTGACCCTTCAAAATGACACATTGAGTCATTGACCCAAACTTTTTCCAAAATTAATTGGCTCTAAATTTTTCCGAAATGGAACAAAAAACCCTAAAATTGAACAAAAGCCCCAAAAATCATAGGAATCACCATTCCAACCCCAAATCTCACCAAAATAAATGAATGTTCTTGAAATCAAAAAAGTTGCCAAAAATCCAGAATTTGATCACTGAGTTCCTTTTTTTTTTTTTGAGCTATGCTTTGGAGTGAGGTTAGTTGTATTTAATTCAAAATGCAACTTATTTTTCCAACAAATATGTGATTGAGGCAAGTTGCAAATTGAACTTTTTTTTCCAAAAATTCAATTGCCAAATATTTAAGTTACCTTTCAAATAGTAAGTTCTAGGAATGTTTTCAAAACAAAGTACCATTGAAAGATGGGCATTGTGGGGTGTCTAACACATCCCCACATTTAACTGAGCAATTTAATGGTATGATTATCATACTAAATCTTATTTTTATTTGCTAAAAGCAATCTTTTTTTTAGGTTGAAAATCTTAATTACATAATTAGCATGGGAAGTGGGGTGGTTTTATCAAGTATGGATACAGTAATAATGAATTCCTAGCCTTTGTATGTATAGTAACATCCTATTCTCAAAATTAACATTTTTATCCAAAGGATAAAAGTGTACAAAATTACAACCAGTATGACAGTGTCATATTACTTGGTAAATATTTGTTTACACTCCTTTATCATATACTCGTGTACATAATATCCACAATTACATATCAAATATACACGTTTTAAAACATGAAAAAGTGATATTCACATTTTAAAACATGAAAAGAGATATGTATGGATAATATGAAATAAGTTATGTGAGAAAATTATTATAATTTTACCCCTATATATTTTTACTGAATCTATTTATAACTGGTCCACATGGACATATTGGAATATGCTATTACTGATTTTTTTTTTTTTTTTTTTTTTTGAGAATTTTATTACTAATAAAAGTGAGGATTAGAACGATGGAGTCTTTGAGTCTCATGTCATGGAAACAAATTGAGACGGCATATCTAAATTCGACTGGGGCTGATATTGGGGTCTGTATATATTGATGGTAATTGTAAATTAGGTGGGGTTAAGATAGGAGCTTCCAACCTTCTTTTTTTTTTTGCCTAGGTAGAACCTGACTTGGTTTGAGTATTCCACCATAAGAGCATTCACATCAAACATATCAAAAGTGCTAAAATGCTATTTTATAACTTAAAACACGAAACATGCTCTACATCAAGGTGCCAAATCTAAAAAGTGAATTTTTTTTCCATTTAACTTTATTATTAGAAAAATTTTGTTAATTGACCAGCTGAGAAAGAAAGTGGAAAACTAGCATCTCGAGTTTTAAAAACTTGAGTTCTAGACTTCTGACTTAGTGACGTGGACAAAAGTTCCACGTGGAACTCGAGTCTTAGAGACTTGAGTTCTAACTAGTATTGGTACATGAAGAGGAACAGATCCACAAAGAAAAAGAAAAAACAGAAGAAGAAAACATGGAGAAGAAGAAAAAAAGAAGAAGAAGACCACCTAGTCGCTGAAGATCAGATCGCCCACCTAGATCGCTCTGTTCTTCTCCAAGCAGATCGCCCACCCAGCACCAAATCATCTTCTTCGGCGCTGCTTTCTTCAGGCTTTATTTTTCTTCAAGTTCGACAAAATCGAGTCTTATAGACTCAAGATCTATGTGGCTAAATTCTTACACGGCAGCAGTAGAACTCGAGTTTAAAAGCCTCGATTTTCGCCATCGATCTCAAGTTTTAAAAAATGCTAGTTTCCATATTCCTTTGCACTGTATGTTAACTTATCATATATTTTCCCTTCACTGTGTTAATCTGCAAACTCCCTCCTAAAAAGTTTTAGCAACTTGCTACAGTAAGGTGCTACAACTAACACCTTACTGTAGCACGTTGCTATATATATATTTTTTTTCTCTTTCTTTTTCACTCTCTCTCTCCAGCTTCTCTCCTCCCCGTCTCCGGACTCTTCTTTTCTCCAGCTCTTAGTCTCTCGCCTCTCTTCTTTTCTCCTCTAGAGTTCTTTCCCTTCCACTCACCTCAATGCCCTTTCCAAGGTCTTGGATCATCATTCCTTGCGTTTTTTTTTTTTTAATCATGGATCTGAGGAAAATGTATCTTTGTGCTACAATCTCTCTCCTCCCTCTCTCTAGTCTGTGTTACGTGTTATGGGTGAGGTTGAAGATTGTTAGAGCCATGGAGGCATCCTACGAATTGTTGATTGACGGCTGTAGTGGTGGTTGTTCATTGTTTTGGTCAGTGGTTTTGGATTTGGATTTGGGGTGATGGTCTCTAGTCCTTTTTGTTGCTTTTGCTAGGTAAAGGATTGGGCATTGGGCCGGAGGAGGTGATTGTGGTTTGGGTAAGTGATTGTTCCAATTTGGATCACGGTGGTTGTGATTTTTCAAATAAGTTTGTGGTGGGTTTGTGGGTGGTGTATGAGTTTGTTGTTTTGGGTTTGGCAGATTTTGGTGGGTTTGTAGTTTTGGTGGTAGTTGTTGATTATGGCGTGCTAGTGAGTTGAGGCCGTGGGTTGTGCCATGTGTTGAGGCTGTGGGTTGTTGGGTGTTAAGGCCGTGGGTTGCTTCTGCGCTCGCCTCCATTTCTTGATCTCTCTCTGGTGAAATCTTTCTTTGGTGGGTATGAGTTGATTGATTCGGTGGTTGATTGTGGGTGGTGGCTTGGGTGGTGACATTGAATGGGTAGTGTCTAGTGGTGGCCATGAGGGGTGGGTTGGATGTTTTTGCTTGGAGAAGAGAGACGCACATAGAGAAAGAGAGAGAAAGATATGTCTTATGGTGAATAAAAATGAGTTATAAATAATAAATAAATAATATTTTAATAAAGTGGTAAAAAAATAAAATCTTTGATGTTTAGTGTATTATAAATTGGAGTGTTAAAATTGATAAAGTAATGTTTTGAGATGCTAAATGATATATATTTTTGACATGTTTGATGTGAATGCTCTAATTTCATTGTGGCTATTGCAATATACAAGTTAGGGTTGCTGGGTGTTGAGGCTATGGGTTGCTGGGTGTTAAGGCCGTGGGTTGCTTCTACGCTCGCCTCCATTTCTTGATCTCTCTCTAGTGAAATCTTTCTTTGGTGGGTATGAGTTGATTGATTCGGTGGTTGGTTGTGGGTGGTGGCTTGGGTGGTGAGGGTGGTGACATTGAATGGGTAGTGTCTAGTGGTGGCCATGAGGGGTGGGTTGGATGTTTTTGCTTGGAGAAGAGAGAGAAAGATATGTCTTATGGTGAATAAAAATGAGTTATAAATAATAAATAAATAATATTTTAATAAAGTGGTAAAAAAATAAAATCTTTGATGTTTAGTGCATTATAAATTGGAGTGTTAAAATTGATAAAGTAATGTTTTGAGATGCTAAATGCTATATATTTTTGACATGTTTGATGTGAGTGCTCTAATTTCATTGTGGCTATTGCAATATACAAGTTACACCTTTTGGATCAAAAGTTTGGTGGTGATTAATGGGTTAGGCTGAAGATCAGAATTGGACAAATCAAACCCAATTAAGATTTATATATATATTGCGGTCAATGTTGGAAATAGGTAGATTGAACTCAATTAATTAAGATCCAAGTACTATTAAAATAATATAGATATATATATATATATATCTAAAAGCTGAAGTATATTGTTGTTACGCTCCTGTTAAGCCACCTCATCTTCTATGTTATTACTAGGCAAAAATGCAAAACTGACCCTTTAACTTTCACATTTTTTCATTTCAGTCCTCTAACTTTTAGTTTTGTCAATTCAGTCCTCTAACTTTCAATTTTTTTCAATTCAAGGTTCCGTTATAAATCTGTTAGTGCTACCGTTACCCACACCAAAACGACGCCGTTTTTTTTTTTTTTTTTTTTTTTTAATTTTTTTATAATTCGAAATTAAAAGAAAATAAAAAATAAAATAAAATAAAATAAAAACTAAACAACTCGCTGATTCAAAACAACGTCCCCTGAATCAAAACAAAACAAAATAAGCCTCGCCTTCCTCTTCTCCTCATCTTCGTTCGCGAGCGCCGCCTCAAAACTCACCGAATCCGCCACAGTCTCCGACGATCTCCGATAATTGGGGGTCCTCAAATCTGCGGCGATTCCTTCTTCCACGTGCTCTTTCTTCCTCTTCGAAACGCAATTCTTCGATGCCATTTCCTCCTCCACCTTTCAGTGGTTCTAACGGCAGCACTAAACAAACATAGCCTCTGCAACCACGGGTCCTATGAAGCCGGTGGCGTAGCTGGCGCCGGCAGACTCGGTGTCAAAAGCGCGACAGGCGTTGGTGCGGAGGACGACGACGACGAGGACGACCCTGTCGAGCGCCCTCCTCCAGTCCTCGGCCATGGCGACGTTCTCGCAGAGCGGCGGCGCTGGTGGGTCGATTTCCATGCTCAGGTCGCTGTCGACCTTGATCGACGAGTCCGACTCCGATCCCAACCTCTCCATTGGATCCCCCATTGAAAAAGAAAATGAGAGCAAAAGACAGAGAAAGAGATCTGAGTTGAGTTTTGGGGTTTAACGAATGAGAGTGATGAGTACGTTTGAAGGTTACTGAAGTCTTCTCACTAATGTTTTTTTTTTTTTTTTTCTTTCTTTTAATTTCGAATTAAAAAAAAAAAAAAAAAAAAAAAAAAAAAAAAAAAAAACCACATACAAAATGGCGTCGTTTTGGTGTAGGTAACGGCAGCACTAACATATTTATAATGGAGCCTTGAATTGACAAAAATTGAAAGTTAGAGGACTGAATTGACAAAACTAAAAGTTAAAGGACTGAAATGAAAAAAGGTGAAAGACAGAGAGTCAGTTTTACATTTTTGCCTTATTACTACATCATTATTTTTTTCTTTTTCTTTTTCTTTTTCTTTTTCTTTTTATGCAAGATAGAAATTCTACTCTAACTTAATCTAAGTGTATATGTGTGTGAAACTCTCTCCTAGAAACTTCAATCCCGACCGTTGCCCCCCACACCTTACAAGCATTTATACTTGTGGAATGACCAATGTGCCAAGGGTGCGCGGTGATATATTTATTTTTTACTTTTAATTTTTTTTGAAATTATTAAATATATAAAGACATTAGTTTTACAAATTCATCTTAGGCGGTTTTAACTTTACATATAATTTTGCTCCTTTATCTTTTTTTTTTTTTTTTGTCTCTTCTTATTCTCATTCTCTTACTATAAATTTGCCACTCTCTCCCATTTTATGCATATTTTATTTTCCCACACAAAAAGGTTATCTCTCTCTCTCTCTCTCTCATTTTTTTTTTTCATTTTTTGTTGGATTTTTTATGAAGTTTTGTTAAGTTATGATTTTTCTCATAACATTAGTGTTGGCTTATTTCATGACAAAAAGTGTTGTAATTGCATAAATTTATTTCCTTGTATTTTTGTGGGATTTATTTGTAATAGGTTTAGTATTGAGTGGTGAAGATTTGATCAAGACAGCTGAAGGTCATATGAGAAGCACATGCAAGAAGGTGAACAGTCAAGCCAGGTGTCTAGCTCAGTACAGCTTGTCCAGGAGGGTAACTCGCGACTTGGATTTGCAACTAGTGCAAGTCGTGAGTGACCCGTGAAGTTCCCCTGTTTTACTGAAAATAGAAAATAAATGTACTTACTTAGGATTTAAGGAATGAGCCAAGCAATATAGTGGTGTACAATTTTTAGTCCATCGATCAATGAGTATATCATACACCACACCCCAAAATGAGCTATACTGATCATCTTCCAAGCCTTTGTGTCGATATATTGCTACCTTCACCTTCTCTATCATTGAATCCAACATCTCATACACAAGATGAAGACAAGGCTTATTTGTGTTGGCTACTCGTAGCATATCATAAATAGGTGCTATGTTGTGTCGATATATTGCTACCTTCACCTTCTCTATCATTGAATCCAACATCTCATACACAAGATGAAGACAAGGCTTATTTGTGTTGGCTACTCGTAGCATATCATAAATAGGTGCTATGAATTTAAGGATATAATCAACATTATCCCACCAAAAATCACTTAGAATCATATCTTTCACCTTTTGAGCTTTTCCAACATCATCCTCCCTATAAGAAGCCCATTGGTCACTAATAGCCATAGCTTGAAGGCAACTTTTTATCAACCTCAACCTTTTCAGCATTACAACAACCGAAGCAAATCTAGTATCAGCAACTTGGAGCAGTTTTAATGGACAAAATTCATTAAACATTTTTAAGCTCATTGAATGGTTCATGATAAAAACACATATGAAGGATGCATCATCAGCAATACATGTAATCCAACTACATTCCTCATATGTAACTTCATTCTTTTCAATGTTTTTTGCTGCACAAATATTCCTCAAAACTAGATTAAGAGTATGGACAACACAGGGTGTCCAAAGTATTTTAGGATACTCACCTTCAGTAAGAGCTCCAGTAGACTTCATCACACTAGCATATCAATGATGACTTGGACAACTTTTTCATGTCCAATCTCTTTTATAGCATCCTTCAACACACCAGCAATATAATGTTTGTCTTTGAACTCACCTGACCCATCGATTGCCTTTATAAACACTGGACCCCCATTTGATACAGCCATAATATTAATAAGAGACCTCATTTGTGGATCTGGCCATCCATCATAAACTATACTTACACCATTTTCAAGCCAAAAGTCCTTAATTGGTCTCAAAAGTCTTTCAACATGAGCTTTTTCTCTTTGCAAAAGTGTTGTTCTCAAAGCATTGTATCCAGGAGGAGCATAACCCGGAATGCCATGAGTAGCAGCATATGAATAGGAACTACGATAATATGGGTTCCTTGCAAAGTTAAAAGGAAGCCCACCAGTGTAAAACATCCTACCAATTCTACTATCCAATTCATGTCTAGCATTATTCTGGAATGCTCTCTTTATCGGAGAATTCACAATCATCTTCCTCCTCTTACCATCAAGAGGTTTTGTACTATCACTCTCTTCCTATCTTTGAAATGAGGGAATAGGGCTAATAGGCCCACAGCTTGGGGGAGGTGGGGGTAAGGGAATTCGACTTCTCTGTTCTCTCTCTAACTTATCATTCTCAATCTGATCATGCATTCGCTACATTTCTAACTTATGGCTCGGTGTCACATTAGGGCATGCTTTAATACCTTTATTACTAATTTTTAATAAATGAGCCTTAACCCTAGAATAGGATCCCAAATAAACTTTTCCACAATAGTTACACTTAAAGTGTGTGTTTCCACTTGATTTAACAGCAGAACTAGGTGGTTTTTCTATTTTAGTCACATACTACCAAAGAGTAGCTTCATTATTTGGTACTTCTTCATTAGATGAAAGTGAACTTTTTGTGCTAGTAGCTTCATCCATTGCAAATTCAATAGATTCAATTTAACCTACAAATAATTTGACAAATATATAATAACTATTAACTAAATAAAAAATCAAACCCAAGTCATGACATTACAGACAGCTTATATAAAAAATTAAAAAAAATTAGATCACAGACACATTGAGTAATAGACTAATAGTCAGAGCATGTGATAGTATAATGATTAATGAGACTTGAGACTTGAGTTAATACCTGAGCTTGAGACTTGAGTTGACTCAGTTGAGTTGAGACTTAAGAGTGGGTCCCTAGGTCGGTGAGGTTGTGAGTGAGTTGAGAGTGAGATTGTGACGTGTGAGTGTGAGAGTGAGATTGTGTGAGAGAGGGGAGACGGACTAATGGAGAGCAAAGGCCAAAGGCAGAGAGCCGTGGAGCACAAAGACTAGCAGAGACAGAGAGTGAGAGAGAGCTGAAGATGAGAATGAGAGAATGAATCAATGAGAGGTGAGCACTGAGATAAAGATAGGGTTTTGTTATTTTTTCCCAAACGGTGCGTTTTGCAACTTTTTTTTTAATTTTGAATTTCAGCCTAAATCGGCCAATTCGGTGCCGGTATCGGTGGTGGAGGCCAATACGGACCGATTCCACGCGGATCAACCCAATTCCGTGCGCGTCGGCCTGACTGTGCGCTGTGTCGAAGCATATCACGCTGAAGGAAGAAAAAAAAAAAAAAAAAAAAGGGACACGGACTAACTCGTAGGCAGTGGCATTGCCCACCGCACCCTGCATCAGGCCGTGTCGAATGTGGGTTCGGCGGCCAAAATGCCACGTCAGTGCTTTCTCGATGACATATAAGCTTAAATAATAAAACATTTTCAATATCAATAATACTACAACAATTTACCAAAAAAATAACAAAAAAAAAAAGTTTGTTTATGTATATCCACTGCAACTACAAGCATCGTTATCATTTTTCAAATGAAATCCATCATAAGTCATTTATGAGAGGAAGAAGATGATGATATAGAGGAGAGTGGAGAGTTAATGCTGTATTTTTTTTTTTTTTTTCCTTTAATAAGAAGAGTTAATGCCTAAATCACTAATTTCTAAAAAGTAATAATGACATTATTATAAGTGTTTTTTTACCCTTAGATTTAATAATAATCAATGATCTAAAAAATATGTAATTCTTGTGAAGTTACACCAGGTGTAACTTGAACCCATCTCAAATAAATTATATATATATATATATATATAAAGGTTTAAGAAAAAGTATATGTATGGTTTTTGTTAACTTAAAAGATAATGAAAAACCAACTATTAATAAATAATAACTAAAACAATACTTCATTGCTATTACTATTAAAACAATAATAACTAAAAGCTGAAGCATTTAATGTTGCTATCAGGTTGAGCCACATCAGTTGCCATGTTATTACCATTCTTTTTCCTGAATTTGTCCTACAATTTAAAATTAGTTTTCTTAATGACATTACTATGAGTGTTTTTTTACCCTTAGATCTAATAGTAATCAATGGTCCAAAAAATGTGTAATTCTTGTGAAGTTACACCAAGTGTAACTTGAACTCATTTCAAATAAATTATATATATATATATATATATATAAAGGTTTAAAAAAAAGTATATGTATGGTTTTTGTTAACTTAAAAGATAATGAAAAACCAACTGTTAATAAATAATAACTAAAACAATACTTCATTGTTATTACTGTTAAAACAATAATAACTAAAAGCTGAAGCGTAGCATTTAATGTTGCTATCAGGTTGAGCCACATCAGCTGTCATGTCATTACCATTCTTTTTCCTAAATTTGTCCTACAATTTAAAATTAGTTTTCTTAAATTTAAAAATACTAACAAAAAGAAAATAATTCCCAACCCTTTGTGTTCCACGGTACAATTTTAGATGACAACCCTTTGTGTTTTACGGTTACAATTTTAAATAGCAACCCTTTGTGTTCCACGGTTATAATCTCAAACGGCAACCCTTCAGCTTCCTAACGCTATACTTTGGCTTTCTAACTCCTTCATCTCTTCCTCTCTTCACACTATATTAATACTAAAAAGCTAGATAATTCGGTTTAAGTATCTCTAAATCCTGGTTGCTCTTGACCTCTATTCTTGTGGCTACCTACATAATAGTTTAATGTAAGAATTAGATTAATAGTGTTGTTCTTTACTATCTCTTTTGTGTTGTGGGTCATATATGAGTTTTTATGTATTTAGATTGGGTATTTGTACTGATATATGATTTTTTGTTTCTATGTTTAAAATTGATTTCATTTTTTTTTTTTTTTTTTTAATGTTTGAGATAGTAACATTATTGGTTTATATTGTGTAATCCGTGTGATAGAGTTTTAGTCATATCTGTGTGATAGAGTTTTAGTAATTAGAAAATTGAATGATAGAGTTTTAGTAGTATCCGTACCTACAAAAATTCAATTGAATGATGTAATTCGTGCCTATAGAAATTCAACTTGCTAAGGTATTTTAGTAGTTAGCAAATTGAATTATAGAGTTTAAAATTCAATACTATACTAAGAACATGATACCTCTACTTTTTTCTTGGTCTCCTCATTTAAGTGAATCCCTCCTTCATCATTGAAATTGATTTAAAATTCTTTCTATTAGCTTTGATTGTACTCTTGGCTATATCATAAAAGACTTTTTTTTTTTTATATAATCTTTTTATGGTAATTATTGTCATTTTTGTTGTAGTTGAATCAAAATAAGATTATGCTAGATTTGCATAATTAGTAGTTGTTGCATCTTCATCATTATCACAAGTTTAATTAAGATAGAGATTACCCTCATCAATAGCTGTTGCGTCTTCTTCATTGCCAAACTTGATTATCTTGACAAACCTTTTATTTATCTATGTCTTATGAATTCTATTTGATTGTAAGATTTTTATGTCTTTTGATATAAATTAACTAGTTAGTATGTTAGCCAAACCGCTTGTTTCTTTAGTTTGAACTTATGACGTCTGTTTTTTATGATAACTTTTATCATCAGATTAAGACACTAATCGATTTTTGTATAAGGCGGGAGAATTAAATCTCAAATCTCTTATTCAATCATCATCGAGTTTACTAATAAGATAATTAGAACTCGGAATTAAAATTTAAAGTACTATGAAAAAAAAAAAAAAAAAAAAAAATCATACAAAAGGGGTATAATGGTAATTTAGGATTGTCATCGACTTAAGCTTGGTGTGCAACCAGTTTAATTGTAGCTTTCTTCCATTTCTCTCATAGAAAATGTCGATCGCAAAGCTCTTGAAAACCTTCAACAAAGTCATCCCCGCAAACCCCACTTCGGTATCGAACCAAGAAATAATTGCCGAAAAGCTAGCTAAAACCCTTGTGAGCTCGGGCCATAAACCCCTTCAGGCCACACCATCCCTGCTCTCCAATCTCAATTCCCACATAATACACCTTGTTCTCTCAAACCCAGATGTCCCACCTCGTTCTTGCTTGAGTTTCTTTAATTTTTTGCAAAAAAATCAATCCTTAACTCCACAAAAACCCGATCTTCGGGCCCATGTAACTCTTGTTTGCAGGTTATATGGGGCTCGAAAGTTTGCTGAAATGAAGAATATATTGAATTGTATTGTGGCTGATGATAATCTCCGATGCCCGGTTTCGATTATTGTTTCGTTGGTTGAGGAGGACGGGTTTAATGAGCCCAAATTTGTTGGGAAATTGTGTGATATGCTAATGAGGGTTTACTCGGATAATAGAATGTTTGAAGAGGCTGTTGGGGTGTTTGATTATATGGAGAAGAATGGGTTTGAGATTGAGGAAAGGTCTTGCTTTGTGCTTTTGCTTGCTTTGAAGAGGTGTGATAGGGTGG
Source organism: Quercus gilva (assembly GCA_023621385.1). Lineage (NCBI taxonomy): Eukaryota > Viridiplantae > Streptophyta > Magnoliopsida > Fagales > Fagaceae > Quercus > Quercus gilva. The sequence goes on along the minus strand of CM042479.1, from coordinate 41,436,738 downwards.
AGTTGTGTTTGGAGTTCTTTCGTCGAATGGTTGAGTCGGGTGTTGAGATTACGGTTTATGCAATGACTAGTGTGATTGATGGGTTGTGTAGGAGAGGAGAGGTTGTAAGGGGTAGGGAGTTGATGGCTGAAATTGTTGGTAGAGGGATTAAACCCAATGTGATCACTTTCAACACATTCGTGAATGCATATGTTGAAAGACAGGATTTTGGGGGTGTGAATGAGATGTTGAGTTTGATGGAGAGGGATCAAGTGGCTTACAATGTAGCAACTTATACAATTTTGATTGAATGGTATGCGAGTTGTGGCAAGATTGAAGAGGCAGAGAGGTTGTTTGAGGAAATGTGTAAGAAAGGGATAAAAGCAGATGTTCATGTTTATACTTCAATTATCAGTTGGAATTGTAGATTAGGAAATATGAAAAGGGCATTTGCGTTGTTTGATGAATTAACTGAGAGAGACCTTGTTCCTAATGTGCATACTTATGGCGCTCTAATTAATGGTTCATGCAAGGCGGGGCAGATGGAAGTGGCGGAAATCTTGGTAAATGAGATGCAAAGCAAAGGACTTGACCTGAATCAAGTGGTATTTAATACATTGATGGATGGGTATTGCAAAAGGGGGATGATAAATGAAGCTCTAAGATTGAAGGGTGTCATGGAAAATAAAGGACTTGAGGCTGATACATTTACTTATAACATAATTGCTGGAGGGTTGTGTAAATTGAATCGGCATGAGGAAGCGAAAACATTGTTATTCACAATGGTAGAAACGGGTGTGGCTCCAAATACAGTGACTTTGACTACCTTGATTGACATATATTGCAAAGAAGGAAACTTTGTAGAGGCAAAGAGGGTGTTCAGTGAGATGGAAAAGAAGGGAGTGAAACCAAATACAGTTACATACAATGCTTTAATTGATGGGTATAGCAAGAAAGGAAAGATGAAAGAAGCTCATAGGCTAAAAGATGAGATGGAAGATAAGGGTATAAAGCTGGACACATATACATACACATCTCTTATACATGGGGAAAGTGTTCATGGGAAGGTAGATATGGCACTAAAACTGTTTGATGAAATGTCTTGGAAGGGTTTAGTTCGGACTGTAGTCACTTACACAGCAATGATCTCAGGCTTATCTAAGGAGGGGAGATCAGATGAAGCTTTTAGATTGTATGATGAGATGATGAAGTCGGGCCTTACACCTGATGATAGAGTATATTCTTCACTTGTGAGCAGCCTTCATACTGCCAGGCCTTAGATTTGGATTCTAGACCACAAAATCCAATAATCCTTTAAAGGATTCTAGACCACAAAAAGAATTCAGTTTCACATTTCTGCTAGGAGTAAAAAGAGAGAGAAGAGAGCTAATATGAGTTAGCAACACATATTTAGTTTGTTTTGCGTCTCTATTAGAAACTATTTGTGGGCTTAGATAGGAGTTCTCTTCGAAAGGAAGAAGTTTCAGTCCCACATTATTCTCACCCATGGGAATGTACCAGAGCAAAAGGGTATGCAGTTCATCTTTTCTATCAATCAGTTATATTTTGTTATGATACTCATAAATTGTTAAATTTGAGTTAAGTGTGCAAAAGTTTCATCTCTTGCAACAACATACAACAACAACAACAACAACAACAAAACCCAAGTCCCAAAAGTTTTTTGGGTCAGCTATGGATCCTCAAGTGTGCAAAAGTTGCATCTCTTGCAGATATTAGAATTTCTAGTCCTCTCTGTTATATTTTACATTAATTAGCTTTGGGGACTTATTTCTCCTAATAGAATTTCATCTTCAGGATTATGAACTATTCTCGCGTCACTTCATATTCTGATTCTTGGGTATTGCTCTTGCAGTTGGTTGAATGTATTATCTGAACAGGAAGACCTTGAGGAGGAGTTGGAACTGGCCCAAGGATCGAAAGCTAGACCTTGAACTTAACAAACTGAACTTGTTCTGCAGTTGCAGGCACTATATGTTCTTTTAAATAATTAGTTACAACGACGGGGAGGAGAATTTGAAATATCATACAGTACCAGTTAAGCTACAAGGCTCTTGGCGATGTATTACTATTCTGCAACAAGCTAAAATTTGTAATGGTAAATGAGAAAACCTTAAGTTGCCATTGCTAAAACACTGTCAGTAACAAAGTGCCTTGATTCAAATAACACTTCCTCCTCATACAAACCTGAGTGAGGGTAAGGTTGTGGGTTTAAAACCCCCTGGTGGTGTGTGTAACTTACAATAGTTAGTTGTGTTTCATGTAGTCATGTGTTGATGTGTGTTTGTATTTGAATGTAATATATATATATATTTATATATATAGAGGGTTTTGGGGAATGATCTTCTAAGCAAGGTCCATAAATTGTATATTCTGAGTTTTGTCCTCCATAGGCAAAGATTATAATTCTTTGTTGTCATTTTACTCGTTAAGTTTTCTGTTCTACACAAGAATGATCACATCTTGTGCATTTGAGCTTCCATAACCACAATATATATTCACTTGTATATTATATTTGTACTTGTGGCCATGTAGTTTTATGTGGAAGAATGACTTGTGGTGTTTATATGTCTCCATTCATGTTATCTTCATTCAGGTTCCTCTCCTGGTGATCAATTATGACCTTCCAAACAATCCTGAGCTTTGCATTCGTCGGATTGGTCGTTCTGGTCCTCAAGTAAGAAAGGTAAATATTTATTCTATTATGTTATATACGTATCAATTATCATGGATGAATTCAGAAATTGGTGACGCTGCTGGGCCTTCTTCTGTGCAAGGAGTTGACTGTCAAATTTTTTTTTTTCTCTGCATGAAAGATATTCAAAGCACATCATATTGCTTCTAATGTGCAAAATTGAAAAGATAAACAACATTTTGTTTCTGACTACAAAATCAAACAAACAGTAAAAATATATATTGCTTGTGAATGAAAAATTGAAATTACTGGTAAACTTACAAGTTCAATTAACTGTTACTGGATGCCACTTAACCTGTTAGTGCAAATTACATTTTGCTTGATTTTGCAATTTAGTGTGTGTTTGGCATTGATTATTTTTGACAGCTTATTTTTGCTACTATTCATGGGTTTCAATGTATTACTTCAGCTAATTTTTATCTTTATTTACAATATTTTCAGCAAAAAGTTTTCAGTTTCAGTTAAATAAGCTATTTCTAAACAGACACTTAGAATCAATATTTTGCGCCATGGAAATATTTTTGCGATTTGATTGTCTCAAATTCTCTTTTTTCCATGTTTGTCACCCTTATTCATTTCTTGCTAACTAGTCTGCTAGCTAATGTTATTGTATTCCTCATCTGTCTCTCTCTATCTTGTAGTTGATCTGGGCATTGTCGTCGAAACTGACTTTTTGATGTTTGCAGGTTGTTGCAATAAACTTGGCCAAAGCTGATGAAATCAGAATCCTACAAGACATAGAGCAGTACTACGATACTCATATTGATGATGTGCCGAGCAATATTGATCTAATATAAGTCTTGCTAGCCATCTTGTGTGTTGATGCATGACATTTTTGCGATTGACATAATTTTTGTTTTGATGGTTTATACTTCATACAGTGGAGGGTGAGATGACATTCTCTGGTGTACAACATTACATGTATGTGTTAGAGTTGGATTCCTCCATTAACATCTATGTGATTGGGATTTCTCTGCAATTTTCTCACATTGTATGGGGGTGGGGATCTATTTTGTAAGGAGTTTAGTTTCAGTGATTTGCTAGGTTTTTGTGATGATAAGGGATATCTCTGTTGGTTTGTTTCTCTCATTATTTTTTTGGTATGGTTTACATCGAGTTTGGAATATTTGAATGCCTTGAACATCTTCTAACAACAGTCGAAAACCACCTAAACCAACTGATGTTTTTGAATAGTGACAATATCTATGAATGTACCTTGTGTTGAGTACCTCTCTAACTTATTGAAGCCCATGGGCTGGTTCCTTTAATTGATTCAACTGAGAACTATTTTTATTTATGAAAAATCTTATTACGCACTTGTTATTATACACTCCATATACATTTCTTTTTGAGATTATGTTTTAAAAACAATTTCAATTAAAACACAATTTCAGCCCGTGTGGCAGTGTGTATGTACAGTGAGCGTGTAATATAGAGTGACTATCATTACTCTTTAATTTACCAATTGATTTTTGTTGATCTCTTCCTTGACAAACAAAAAGAAATCAATTATCATAAGCCCACCCCCATCCAAATGGAGAGACGCAATTAGAATGAGATTCATATATTTGGTTAAAATATTGTTTTTGTCCATAAAATTTGTAGGAATTTCTCTTTTTTCATCCTTCTAACTTTATACATTTCGCATTTGTTCTCTAAACCTTTTTAAGAGATTTTTTCAGTAGTTTAAGGGTGAAAATAGGGATGAAAAAAAATATTTTTCTAATAGTTTAAGGATAAATAAAATTTTTACCAAAAACTTTATAACTCAATGGACACTACTAGGCATTTTCATTGAGAACATCTAGGATTTAAATCTCCATTCCACCTACTATGAAATTATCCAAATAAAAAAACTGAGTTAAAATGTAACATTTTCAATAGTTTAGAAATGAAAAACTAAATTTTAAAGTTGAGAGAGAGAGAACCCAAACAAGATACAAAAAGTAGCGTTTAATTGCGTTCTGGGCCATCCTGCCATGCCCTACGGTTAGAGAGAGAGTGAGTCAGGGAGTAAAGATTGAATAGAGTCTCAAAAAAACATTTTTTTTAATTACCTAAAATAAACGTGTCAGTTTTCTAATTGTCTACAAATAAACATACTAAAGTACAAAAGGAAATGACCATAAATCCTATAAATCCTAAACTGGGTCATGAGACTTGATTTACATGATTCTGCTTAATTGTTAGCCATCAATTCCTATTCCTAAAGGGAATTTTTCTTTCATCACTGACAGTTTTGGATCCCACTGTGAGCCTCTATGATATAAGGGTACCAAAATTGACTTCTAAAATTTGTACACTAGGACAGCAGTAAAAAGAGCATGTCCAAAATCACTTCTTCTGAAAGGTTACCATACAAAAGAATGCCGCAACACGGCTAATGATTCCAGTAATAATGAGGTAAATTAAACAACGATTCCAATCATGGAGATCATAGCCACTTTGCATTAATGAACTGCATCGAGTAATCAGCCACACTCCAGAGTACCTGAGGAACACAGCAGATAAAACTGTTACATGGCAAGACTGGCTACGTAATGCAGTTGATTAGAGATGTACAATCTTAAAATAATTACTATGAAGCAATGTTTCCTCAAGTTACATCAAGATCTTATATGAGTCAAAAGAGTATGATGTAGAAGCAAATTATAGCTCACATGCATAGATATGAAACTGTACAGAGGAGTTCAATGACAGAAAGATATAACCCAAACACAAGTTCTGAGTGAGAGTGGTCTAATTTCTTTGAGAACACTGCTGAGCTTCAATGATGCCTAAAACAACCTAATCAAATCCAAAAGACTTGCATCATGTCAAGTATGAATCATCACTTCTGTGTCAACGCCACTGAAATACAATGATATTCAGTTAAAATTTCTGATATTTTTCTTGTCTTGCCACTGAATCTCTATTGAATCTCCAGGCATAGTTCCATTAATTAATAGGCAGCAAGTTGTAGCATTCTCTTGGTAATTTAGAGTAAACAATTTTGTAAGCAAACCTATAGTCACTAATAAACTCTCTATATCTGAGTAGCTATTATTGAAGTAACTCTTACATATTCAATAGATAGGTACTGCATATTCCACATTTTCAGGAAATTAGCATTTTACAGTATCTAGGAGAGGTTTTCTTGGATGATAAAACTAGTTTCTTCTATTAGGTATTTAAAAGGCAATGTGCATAAACCTGGAAAATGCCAGGAGCAACCTTTTTGTTAACCAAAATGCAGCCTTAAGAAGTCAACAGAAGACAGCAAAGGAACCACATAGAAAGAACTTCTCATTACCACTCAGCTTCCTCACTTATATGTCTAAATTGCAATTCTGAGCATTGTATCCCAAATAAAATATATACTGATGCCATTATTCCATATAAAATGACGCAATGAGGTTTTAAGCAAATTTGGGCTGAATTCCTGGTAACAATATCCAGTTTTGCATGATTGTCTGTGCATGCACTAGGTTGCCAAGTTCATATCTGAGTGAGTGTGAATCAATTACATGAAGGAGGAGGGGGGGAGGGGAGGAGGAACATAGTCAGAACAAACCTTTCAGCATTTGCAATTACAAAAGCTTCTAAAGCCCACTTTGTGTAGCACAAATTGCCTAGATGCTTGACAAAAACACTGTCTGTATCCTGGGCCGCAATAAGAGTTAAAACAACAGGAAGAAGCACAGACCACTGCAAGGGGAAAATGATTTAGACCACTCATTAGAAAAGAGACAGACAGAGAGAAAAATTACATATTATACACAATGAGTTGGTCAATGTCATCTTCCAGTATATACCAGTTGGGCAGGACTAGGTGCAAGGTAGATGGCAAGTATATAAGCGATGCCTGTTACACAGTAAACTAGGCAGAGCAAAACAATGTAATTATCCGCAAAGGATGATCTTGGATTGTTGAAGAAATAGAACATGGACAGATAAACCAAAGGCTTGATGACTGTACTGAAATGATCAACTGTGTCTTTGGACAGAAAATAGGCCAGACTGCTCATCCCAGATGCACTCTCTCTCCAGTAGTGTAATTTGTCCAGAGAAAATGTTCTCAATGCAGAAATCTTGCTTAGTAGTGCTGAAAATGGACAATTGAAGATATACCATAAGAAAGGACGCAGTAAAAAAAATCTACTTTATGAGTTATGACAACATAATTAATTTGTACATTCTAATATTTTGCAAGATAATATGTACTTAAGGGAGATAAAAGATTGCTACTTATTTTTAAAAGGGAGGGGAGTGGGGATGATAAATTTTCATTTAAAATGGTTAAGATTTAGAAGAGGCAAAGTAAACCAGTGCCAGTAGGACAGTTGGCTAAGGCACTGGATTAAAACCAGGTGTCTCAGCCTCTCAGGTTTGACTCTCCTGTAATGCAATATATGTGGTTTCAAGTGATACTAGCATGATGTAATTCAGCAAAGGTGTTGGAAGTAACACCAATTCAATCTCATTTTCTATGGAACATCAACATGAAATAGCTAGCAAGTTTGCATTTTCAGACTTACAAACAGCAATGACAGTGTAAGTATAGCCGAGGGACCCAAATGTTTCATCGCTCACTTTAGCAAGAGTTCCCAAACAGGCTCCAGCAAGTAATAAAATCAGGTAATCAACTACTTCTAATCTAGCTTCTCGTAGTCGCTGCTTACCAACCCTGAAACATTTGACCATATGTTAAGAAATTTGTGTAGCAAGCTTGATAGTTGATGGAAGTCAAAGAAGGATAACCGACTCCCTTGTATAAATAGAAATTGTGAGTTATATCTTTAAAACTGAACAGCTTAACTAGCAGATCAATTTCAAATTCAATACTAAAGTTTTTGAGGATGACCAATCAAAACTGTACCTTCCAGGAGAAAGCTGCACATAGATGTGTAGTTAACCTATCGTCTATCTTTCCAAATTACTATTGCTATAGACACAAGCAAAGCTGATTGGCTTGTGTGGAATAGGAATCTAAGAGTTATTGGTTCATTTTTATCTAACCAGTTTCAGAAAGTAGAAAAATTTTGGTTGCTTTAGTTGTCCAAATCAGAAAAGAATGGTGGATTATACCTCCCAAGGAAGTATCTGTATTGCCGGGCTACACCAGGAGTTTGTCGGTTGGATAAGTCCTTGGACCTTAAGAAGTTATGCTGTATATGATCTCGTTTCAGCTCAACAGTAGACTTCATATCCTCCCAGAAATCCCCGGCAAAAGATTGTTCGGTAGCTCCATCACCAGGATTTGAGCTAGCTGAGGGTGCTGCAAGTTCATCAACAAGTTGCAGCATATCTGGGGGTACTGGGTACCCATTGTGAAGCATCCATCTGACAGGAAGCTGTTCAGGAGTCACACTAGAGCTTGGTTTCACTATACCTTCCAAAATGTCAATGAAGTGATCTGGAGGATTAACACGCTCTGGTACAGTGATCCCAAGGCCAGCAAAGTATTCTTCAACTTTCTTTACAGGTCCATGATATGCAGTAAGACCACCTTTGGCTAAAAGTATTATATCATCAAACATCCTGAATAAAGAATAACTGTATGGGAGAAGAGGGGGAGAAAAGAATCAACCTCAAATTTTTACTGAACTAGTCATGAAAAAGAAAAATAAATATGTGACGATTCCTTCATAAATCTATTAAGAGGAAGAGAAAACGACGCTGATAACATGGTTGAACGACCCAATTATAAATTACTTAACAGAAATCCCACATGAAGTCCAAAAATTCATTGAATTTATTTCCATAGTTAATTGATTGGAAATACTATACTAACATGGACAATAAACTTCACTACCATGGACAGTAACCAAAATATAAAGACCTAATGAACCTCTCGTTGTGATCCTTTTTGCCAGTAGCTCACCATTAAAAACTCTGCCTTTTTTTGTTGTTGTGCGAAATAGTAAAATAGAGAACTCAGATGCATATATAAAGCTTTCAGTAAAATTCTTTGATTTCAATTTGTGACAAGTTATGCATAAACACTGAAAGATGAGCAAGACAAAAAGAAAAAGGACATACATGTCATCATTTTAGTTTTAAAAGAGCAATTATTTGTTGGCCATTTATGTAGACCACAAAAAAATTTTAGAGAAAAAAAGAGCATACCTCGGTTGGTGAAGAACCATGCAGATGTTTACCCCTTCAAGAGCTTCACGTCGAAGTGCTCTAAGAAGTAACTGAGAAGATGAACTGTCCAGACCAGTTGTTGGCTCATCCAAGATCAACAATGAAGGTTCCATGACCATCTCTAGCCCCACATTTACACGTTTCCTCTGGCCTCCAGAGATTCCTCGCTTCTCCACTGTTCCAACTAGAGAATCCCTCACTGCCTGAAGTCCCAAGCACTCAATGACTCTTTCAACAACTAGAACCTTATCGGGTTTGGGCAAGTCAGCAGATAGTCTACAGTATCAAGGAGTCCGGAAATAGAAATGAAAGAACAATGAGAGTGGAACTAAATAAATTCCAGATATCAATCAATTTAATTTGGAAGTCAAATTGTAGAGTGAAGAATCAGTGGCAAGAAAAACGATATTTAATCATAAATAGGCATTAGAAAAGAATATGTTTGGTTCAGCATGACAGATCAATTAATTGACAACATGGATTTGTAAAGTGAAACATATGGTAATAAAAATATAATAACTAGGATCTCCACAAAAGTATAAGGCTCTCACTGTTGAAATTATGCAGGCATATTTGTTTGAGACACATCATGTGCTCTACATTGTGTCATGTCAGAGATTTTAAATAAGGTATGAAACTCTAGATAATGAAAAATTTGAAGGCTTACTTTTTTTTTTTTTTTTTTTTTGGGATAATTCAATAGTTACAATTGGAGAGAGGGGATTTGAACCCTGGATGTCTTGGAAACACCATGTGGTTCCAAGCAACTGAGCTGCAAGGTTCTTGGTGTTCTTTTTTTTGATAATTCGATAATTACAATGGGATAAGAGAGATTTGTACCCTAGATGTCTTGGAAACACCAGGAGGTGCCAACTAATTGACCTACAAAACTCTTGTAGGCTTACTTCTTTTGGTTATGTCATATCTTCTACCGAGTTTAAGGCTCTAATTATTGAAATTGAATGGTGTAATACTTCTGATACATTTACCAGTTGGTCTAATGACACCCCAGCTAGTAGGAGGGTGGGGGATGGCACTTCACGAGTGAGAGATTGATCCTAAGTTCACGAGTTCTAGTCGCCCTAAATTATGTTAGGATAAAGAAGTTATTTATGGAGTTTGAGGAAAATTCAAAAACTTGAAGAAGAGGCTAGTTATCATTGGAGTTAGAGGAAAATTCTAAAAATTCGAGAAGAGGCTAGAACCTTCATTAAATTTGAAGTAGGTTCAGGTAAAAATATATTTCTTTGGCATGATTGGTGGCATCCAGATGGTATTCTATATAAAAAATATGGACATAGAGCTATATATGTTGCAACTACTAACTTTAATGCCAAGGTCTCAAGTGTCTTATAGGGAAAGAACTGGATTTGGAAACCTGCAAGATCAGAAAAATTAGTGAACCGACAAAGCAAGCATGGTTTGGGGATATTGGGAGAGGAAGACAAGCCAGTTTTGATTCTATCCAAATCTGGGCATAACTCTTGGGCAGAAACTTGGAATCACATCAGAAGCAAAAACCAAGAAGTGAGCTGTTGGAAACTAGTTTGGTTTCCTAGGCATATCCCTAAGCATACTTTTATAGGGAGGCTGGCTATTCAGAATAGACTAGCAACAAAGGACAAATTTCTTTGGGGACTCAATGTTGATCCACAATGTGCTTTACGTAGGAGTAGAAGAGAAGACGAAGATCACCTGTTTTTCCAGTACCCTTTTTCAAACTGGTGCCTTGTAAGACACCCAAAATTCCACTGGAGTGAAGTCATAAGTTGGGGAGAGGCTGTGTTTTGTCAACTAGCTCTATGGTCAAGTATTTACTACATATGGCAGCAGTGTAATGCGGTGATTCATCAAGGAAAAATTAACTCCGAGGAAGTTATATTGAAGATGATCAAATATGAGTAAAGTGCAGATTAGAATCTCAAAAAGGGTTTTGTAACTCTGTTATTAACAGAGCCATTTGTTGCTTTTGGGGTGTTTCTCATTCTGTTCTTAGGGACACTCCTTTAGGCGGATCCCCTGTTTGTTTCAGTGTTTCTTATTGATCTGGGGTAGGCTGTAATAGAGCTGATTATTTTCAGCTCTTTGGTTTAGGTGCTTTGTTGTATATGACTTTTAATTCTTTTGAAATAAACTGCTCATTCATCTAAAAAAAAAAATTGTCCGTGGTGTGTAACTAGGTATCAGAGTTCATATCAGCATTACTAGAAGAAATTTTTTTTTTTTTTTTTTTTTTTTTCTTTGAAAGCCCACATGGTGCAGGGGGCATAAAACCAAGCTACAGCCCACAAACACGGAGAAAGATGCCCCTATAACATCAATTTCCAGAACATGATAAATCCATCAAGGGGGGATGCATATTTGCAGTCCGTTTGTTTCCGGCCTTTTTGTTTAGCTTTTAGTATATTTTTTGTTTATGAACAGTTCTTTAAAACTTCAATTTTTCAAAGTACAAGTATATTTTTAGCTTGCGTTGAGCAAATAGCCAAATAGGCTGATGCCAAACGCACACTTGATAGACTCATAATTGAGTTAAGTTGAGGGGTTGGACCAATCAGCAATAATCCGAGTTTGATTAAAATAGTCTCTATCTTGTGAAATGTAAGGTGATTACAGTCGTTGCTGAAGGAAATGGAATCAATCTTTTGGTAAAACCATGTATGTCAAATTGAAAGGAGTACAATTAATACCATCAGGTTTTTAACTTTCCGTTAAAAAAGTGAAGAAAATTTTGGCAAGTGATAATCTCTGATACCATTGATAGTGATAATGAGTTATAAATTTCCATGGCAAATAGTTGCTACCATTTTTGATAATTAGCAATAAATGAATTCCACTTATGAATTCAAGAATGGTAACAAATATTGCAGATAGATTGCATGGCAAAAAATTGCATACCTGCACTTTGCACTAAATCGAAGATTCTCCTCCACTGTCAAGTTCCCATGCACAATATCATCTTGCGGTACAAAACCAATAATTTTCTTATACGATTGCATGGATTCAACTTTTCCATTTATGATAATTAAACCTGTCATGGTGCATCCAGTCACTTTTCCAGCCAAAGAAGAAAGAAATGTCGTTTTTCCAGCCCCTGAAGGACCCATGACAGCTGAAACTCGACCAGGCATGAATTTCCCGGAGACACACCTAAGCAAATGCTTTTTTTTCCCTTTCAAAGTAAGAGTTAGATCTTTAAAAGCCACCTCAATCGTAGGCCTAGTTCTGATTTCACTACCGGTAGCCATTGAAATTACTCCTGAGAATGTTAAGTCCTTGTTTTGCTGTTGCATAGCTTTCTCCTTCTCCAGTTGACCATATGCATACTTAAATATTTGGCTATGAGTATGAATTTGTTTACCTTTTGGCATGTTCTTTTTAATATTTTTGTCCCCAATTTCCAGATTAAAGCCCTCATGACTATCTGGATTTTCCTCAAAGGAATGCAACATTTTTGTGAGATTACTCGGTTCCTTTTTCTTTGCTTTGGGAGCTGCGGATGATTGCCCAGATGTGCTTAAAGAACTTGAAGGCAAAGGTGGTAAAAGACCAGCATCTGTTGCAGGTTTGGCTTGACTTAAAACCTTCAGCTCCCCCGACTGTCTTGCAGACTTTTTACGAGAAAATGTGCGGGATAACTGATTTTGCAACCCCACTGCACGCTTCTTGGCAGTATCTTTTGCAGATTTCCACCTTTCTCGTGCCTGTGCAGTTTCTCGTGCATGCCTGGCTGCAGCTTCCCTAGATTTAGCCTCTCTTTTTTCCCGAAGAGTGAGAACATGATCAGAACAGTTGTATATGACGATCAGCAGAGTGCAAAGAGCAGCCTGCATAGGCAAGTTAACCACATCAAATTCGAAATGCTGGACCCACGGGAGAAATAATGTTCGACAAGCAGATCAGATAAATGTTTGCCTTTTGTTAATGCTGAATGAAAACTCAGGAGATCGTAAATATTGTTCACCAAATAAGTATGTATGTATTCTTGTTTCAAGAAACAAGAAGTCAGACTGAGCCATCTAAAAAATTAATGGTCAACCTTTTATCTAAGACAAGATGGGCAATTACTTACAAAAAGCATAACCCCATAAAAATGAATATTTTGGTTTGCCGTTTTTGGATTACAGGTAGTCAACTTGAAGCACCCTGCAAAAGGGTTAACAAGAACCAAAATCATTCAAACTGAAGATATGGAGTAAATTTACTGAGTAAACTAATTATCCATGTAAACAAGTAGTAAAAAGGCTAATAGGAATCATAAATGAAAATGTCAATTACATAGACAGCTAATATGGTGCATCAAACTGATTTTATCACAATACACCCTGGGTTATATCCAAACTTCCTCTAGCCAAACTACATATTATCAGAATAAATAACATAATCCGAGTAAAGAGATAAAATTACAACTGATGTCTTTATCTGAAAGTATACAAATGCATATATTTAATCATGAGATCTATTGTATTTAAGAGCCCAGTTCCTCCATATGAGATGTTGCAATCTGACACTTTTTGATTGTTTGACTCATTTCTCCCCCAGACAGGTATGAAATTCACCAAGTATACTAGGAAGGACATTCAGAAATGAATGAGTTCTCCGTTAATACCCATTGATATGGATTAGGCTTAAAAATCTTCATTTCCCAAATTCCTCATCTAAAGCAGTCATAACAGTAAATGAGACACATGTTCTGGGAAAAAGGTAGCTCCAAGATGGCTCGTTTGCACATAGATTACATACAACAAGAAGACCATGAAATTTTGTGCGCAAGTGAAGAATTGAGATTAGTGCCATGTTACATGGCACAAACCATAAAGATTCAAAAACTTACTTTTTTCAGCGGTGGCACCCATCCTGCAGTAATGTCTGAAATTGCATGAGAAAATCATATTAGTACAAACAGATACAGAGAACCGAAAAATTGCACTATATTATTAAGGGACTAAGCTAGTTTGGAGGAATCTCCTCCTATCCATTATTTAGCCATTTAGATGACTATTCATGCGTAATTTAATCACACAATCTATTAAGTCATTTAAATTTAAACCAGTCACATGGTTGTGTGATTATCATTTGATATCATATTTATGTGTTTAAAAGCACAAATGGATTATCATTCGAGTTGCCACGTGGTGGGTTGAAGGAAATTCTATATTATCAAGTCATGCCAAAAGACATTAAACTTGGGGAAAAAAAAATTTCTTGTACTGATTTATTTATATATTTTGATAAGTAAAGAAATGGTTAATATATTGTACTGATTTGTATCAAGCGCTATACTAAAAATGAGATGGGTTTTGTGAGTTCTGAGATAAAAGCACTACCCGCTCCTGCAAGGAACTTTTTGTGTGGTAGTTGGACAGTAAGATCCTGGTGAACAGAAAATTTCACTGCTGCCTTCAACATCAGCCCAAATATCAGCACCCCCACAAGAATGATTGGGTTTTCCAGGAGGCATTTGGTAACTGTATCTGCAAATTTGCCTCAACTAATGAATATTAATGCATGGTACAAAACCATACGAAACCTCTGGAATAGGAGATAAAGAATGTCAAGATTAGATTTAAAAACTTACGGGTCACAGATTCCAGTCGTTTTATTAAAATTTGCAAGCGGACAGTAAGAACCTAATGGGCAAGCTTATTTACAAGAAAAAAGGAAAAATAAAAACTGTTAGATACAGTTCAACACCAACAATGAGTTTTGTTCCATCAATTTATCACATACTTACGTATCATGCAAGTAATACCCTGAGGACAGAAGAAGCCCTCACAACAAGGTTGACAGTCATGAGTTCTAGAAGGCATACTATTTGAAGTTTTGAGATCAACTTTCTGGTCTTGGCCAACACTACAACCCCAACCTGGCTCGCATCCAGAAGCCCATGAAGTCAAATTGCAGTTCTTGTTAGGTTTTAAGTAATTGTCATCTGCTGCCCCCCTCTCAAATAAACTACTGAAGTAGAATTTTATTTCTGCTGCTGTACATAGTCTCTGCGTGACATCTCCTGTTAAGTAGCTCACATTTGTCAGAATAATAATCAAGTGATTAAAGTCATCATTTCATAACACCTTAAACTTTTGAGACAATTAATAATTTATCATGGTATTAGAGCACGTGCTCCTGAGTTTGAATCTCGTCTCCACTCTATCTCTTATTTAAAAAGTTAAAAATCTCACGTGTTGAGATTCACTTATTAAAAATTTCACGTGTCCACACATGAGCAAAAGTGTAGTAATGGTAAATCTGCACCCTAGATGAGGGTGGTCCAGCCATTCTGATGCATTTGGATTAGCTATTATCTGTTAGTTTATTAGCTTATTTACTTATGTATAGTTCTTCAATGCCTTATTTTTTCTAGGTACAACTATACTTTTGCAAACTTTCAACAAATAATCAAATAGGCTTTGAGCAAAAAGTTAATCCAAACGTACGATATGCACCAAATGAAAAGTAATTTTCTTAGCTTTGGGGATGTAATGAACAACCCTCCCTCTCACAAGTTATATTATTACTATAAGATTCTTATGTCTCTTATAAACTGAAAATTTGTGCATTTGTTTCATTTTTAATGCCCCTTGTTTGTTTCTAGCAAAACAAGAATGCTCCTTGTTTGTTATATAGAGATGTTATGAATCTACAAGTCCTAACAAAAAGTTCTAAAGCATCATTGTACATGGGTACAACATTTCTGCAAATACAGCAAATCCATTTGCAACTGCCCAGAGGATCATACCTTTTGTCTTCTTAATACAATTAGTCAAGAAATCCAACTTCCCAGCATAATTGAATGCACCATTCCAATCAGTATTCCTAAAAAGAAAAAACAAAAACAAAATCTTGGGTCAGTACAATACAAGTGGAATAAAGCATCAAACTACTTTTTTTTATATAAAAATAAAAAAAAAATTAAAAAAATCAAATTACTCACACATCCTTAATGCAAAATCCCAAATTGCTAACAATGTCCTGGGTCAAAATTTTAGTGAGATTGGAAAGGCGACCATAGATAACCTGTGTAACAGCGGGAAGCAGAGCTGGGTCGCCGGTCTTACTGTAATCATCTCCATCCACACAATGATTACAAGGCACTAGACCCACAAATACAATGAAAAACAACAAAACATGGGCAACCCAATTGGCATTAGCCCTGAAAACACTCATTCCCATCACTTGAACCTCTCCAAATCACAAACTCTAGGAAAACCATCCAAGTGATCACAATCATAAACCAAATTCTTGAATGGTAAAGATTATATTTTGGGAAATTCATATATAGTGATTAACCATGGCATCATGGGTTGTATTAGTCCTTCATTGTGCTACTTTCAAAACAAAGTTTTCTTCTTTTTTTTTCCAATTTAGTTTTTGTAGAACAAGAGTTGAGTGATAATGGGTGCTTTGGAAAAATGCTGTTTGAACGTTAGAGAATCTTGTTGCAGAACAACAATGGAGGTTGAACGTAACTAGGAAATGTTAGTTAAAGGTGTTGTGAGATTAAACCGTGTGAGCTTTGGAGGGTCCAGATTTGGAGATGAAGAAATGGCGGGGAGGAATGGGTGGCTAAATTG
Organism: Quercus gilva; assembly: GCA_023621385.1. Taxonomy (NCBI): domain Eukaryota; kingdom Viridiplantae; phylum Streptophyta; class Magnoliopsida; order Fagales; family Fagaceae; genus Quercus; species Quercus gilva. Next base: position 41,420,343 of record CM042479.1, on the reverse strand, counting down.
AAGGGATAAAAATGGAGCAGACTTGTTTTTTTTTTTGGAAAGAAACACATACAAACACAAACAATTGGCTCTTATTAATGGAGGGAAAATATTAATATTACTATTATTTTTAAAAATTGGCTCTTTAACTACTTAAATTTATATTCGTTATTAAAAAAAATAAAACAAACAAATAAACTTATATTAATATCTCTTAGACCCGGCTTGTGTCCAATGCATTAGTGTACTGAACATGTTGAGATATAGACATATGTCTACATCCTAAAATGTCCAGTACTTAAATGCACTGGATACAATCCTAACCTATACCTCTCTACCTCTTTTTAATTTATAAAATCATATGAAAATTGACTTTCTATAATAAAAATGTGGGTTTTCTCTCTCTGTTTTGGTTAAGAAAGCCGAGAGATAGTTAGAGATGCTCTTAATTCTCTTGGACACCCTTTAATGATACCCTTTGGCTTTGTTAAATAATAAACAAGATTTTTATATAAATTCTTATTACCGTGTAAAACAAATGGCATTTTAAGAAGTTCCCTATTTTTGAACAATAGTATCATTTCAAATAGAACTGATAAAATTAAACTCAAATCTGATAGCTTGAAGGAAAAAATTTGACTCAAACCTAAGATTTTTTATCTAAATAAAAATGGATTGACTCATGGCTTAACTCGTTTTTTCCTAGGTCAAGTTGGGTCTGCCCTTTAGACTTGTGACCATATAAATTAGCAAATTACTTCAAATGCTAAACTATGTAAAGGAAACATAACGTCAACCATCCAAAGGTAATGACTTCGTTGAATCAAATAACCACCACCAAAAAGTTTTCTTCCTAATTTAGGACTTGGGGCACATTTTCAAGTACCAATTTTGAGAAATTTGGTTTAGACTTTAGAGCTTAATTTTGGTTTTCAATAGTTTTTTTTTTTTTAAAGCCTAATGTCACTTCAGTTTTATTTTAGGCCACATCATCACTATGTTACTCTCGTAGATATTTAGGATGGAACGTGATGAAGGGACTAATAGAACTCATTATTTTAATTTTAAGGACTAATATTGATTACTTTAAATTTTAGGACTAAAATCGTTCATATGGTAAATTTCAAAGACCAACGATGTGTGTTTACTTAAGTTTTACTAATACATTTTTCATATCTTATATACACCAGATAAAGAAATACCATGACTCACTTCGGTTTATTTTTTATTATTTTTTGGACATTTCATTTCTCATCCTCACCCAACAAAAAGAAAAGAAACTCTCATATTATTTATCTCGTTTTCGTATCTCCAATCTCTATTAGATAATCTCAAACTACATACCGTCAAAGAAAATCTCATATTTTAGTAAAAATTCTCAAACACTTGAGTTTGTAAATCACAAAAATTTCTTGATATAGAAAATTTTGTAAAGAACAGGTTCTATTTTGAAGACACACAAGTCCACCCCGTGGCTGTTCTGCTAATATCAAACCAACGAACCCACTAGCTTTTGTTGGCTGTGCTACTGATATATGGCTTGTCCACGGGCTAGGCTAGCTGTTTGAGCCTATGTTGGCCCTTGGACCCTATTATACATGTATTGATTTATTCTTTAATAAAATGATTCTACCTTTACAGTTAAAAAAAAAAAAAAAAAAAAAAAAATCTCTGGTGGCAAAGTGATGGCATAGAGGCCCAAAGGTCTTAAGACATTTTGTAAAGGGGCCTATAGGCCCAGAAAATTGTAGATTTAGACCGTCACTTGGAGTGGGCCCGAAAACTTTTTATTTTTATTTTTTGACAGAATATAAAACCCTTTCCTATTTACTTCACACTCGCACTCACCGACTCACACACAACACAGCAATTCCAAAACCCTAAACCCTAAAACCAGATCATCTTATTCTTCATCTCGCCGTTTCCATCGGGGAAAAAAAAAAAAAATGAATGAACCAGCACCCCAGAGGCCCGTCGTCCGGAGTCCATATCACATCTATCATCGCTCAAATTCATGTCAAAAGATAGTTGTGTATCCACAGGGCTCTAATTTACGCGACGTCAGGGTCTTCGTGAATTGGAACACGGGGATAGTTACTGTAGATGGTAAGATTGATTCGGCGATATCTCACTTTCCAATGGAAATGTCTCTTCCGCCAGGCTTTTACGACCAAAAGTCCCTCGGATTCAATGTTTTTGGAAGTGAACAAATTGTAATCAACTTTCCGTTTGCTGGAGACGGTTCGTGGGTGCCTCTTAGGCGATTGGTATGTTATTTATTTTTTTTCCTTCTTTATCTATATATCTATATCCATTTTTTTGTAATATTTTAGTTGATTACTAATCACTATTTTATTATAATTTAATTCTCAGGAGCAATCTTAGTAGGTGCAATATCAGGGAGAATACCGCTGCTGATTTGGGTCATGACATCTGGGCATGGAGCAGAAACAAAAAGAAACAACTAATCTATATTTTTTTGTTTAGGTAAAAAAGAAAAAAGAAAAAAAGAGAACACTTAGATTTTATTTTATTTTTCTTGTTTCTTAATGTTAATGTAGTGGAGCACCCGTTGGGGTTTAAAATGAATGGAATTCATGAGACATAATTTCAATACACTTTTTTGCTCTCCAATGACAAGAATGTATGACACTTAAACAATATAATAAATAAATGTTTGAATGAATTTTTTTATGATCGATAACATGTCAATTTGTAAAATGTGTAGTATTCATAGCATTGCTCTACAAGAAAAGTGTTGTGAATAGTAAACCGAAGATAATGGTTGAGAAAAAAAGGAACAATGAAATGGGTGAAGTGGCACCCCAGGTTTGCACCATCTATGCATTATTTTTCTTGTTTTGATACTAAGAGTGATGGATCCAAACAATGCCAGCGCATTATGTATTAAGAATTTAAGATAGTCAATGTGTGTGGCATTCAGCTATTGCATTTTGATATTTGCCTTTTATTGCGCTTTCCTTCCATACTCAAGCCTTTAAAAAAAAAAAAAAAAAAACTGATGACTACTTACTGTTCGTAAATGATTGTGATTAGAATTGTTCACACAGCTGCATTTGCTTATCTGGAACTTGCACATATTTTCTTTTAATATTTTTATTTAATTTACTAAAAAAGTTGATCAAATGACAATGGGTGCAAATTCAAACGTGTTGGCCATTTAACACTCAATGTTGTCCTACAATAACCACATCAATGTTGGATGAATTAGGTTTATAATATATAAACAATCACATTCTCCTTTATGTTTGATCAAAGTAAAATTTCAGTGGATTTATAATCTGGTGATAGAATTAAATGAGCTTTATATATTTATTTGGAGACAAAGGGATCCTCACCCGAAATAGAGTCTAACCGCCAAGTAGGCTTAAGACGTGCTGGATAAACTCATAAAAATGCTATGTGTTGGACCCAGTGCAGTCACCAAAATAGGGGCCTCTCAAGTTCAGTTGTAGGTAAACAGCTGCAAATTCTTGATAGAATATCTCTTCCACTCCCTCCCGAAGAGAATCACGAATTTAATTATCAAGCTAAATGTAAGATGTGATCTCAATAAGAAAATTTAATTTCTGGATTTGTCATGGTTGACTATATTTTTTTCAACCTTTTTGGCATCTTATTTATATTCACTACAAAAAACACGCAATGAAGCCATGTTTAACGCGGCTATAGGTGCATGGTTGAGCCGCGTTTTTGAAGAACGCGGCTCCACCCTAGACCTATAGCTGGGTTTTTGGGACGCACGACGCAGCTATAGATTAGGGGTGAAGCCGCGTTTTGAAGGACTGAGGCTGCATTTAGCTGCCTAGGACTTCGGCTTAAGATCCCAAGCCGGATTTTTTTTTTTTTTTTTTTTTTTTTTTAATCTAGAGCTGCGTTCAACAAACGCAGCTTCAAAGTTGCTTAGAGCTGCGTTTGATTAAACGCAGCTCTAAAAATGGCTAGAGCTGCGTTTGGTTAAACGCGGCTTCAACTTTTAGTATAAATAAAATAAAATAAGAGTCCCTCATTACCACACAATTGCAAAAAAAAAAAAAAAAAAAACCCTAAATTATGACTCTCAGACCACTCTCAACGATCTCAAGCTACCTCTCGATCCAACACACTCCCCTCCTTCCCTCACTTCCCCCCTCTCCGAATCCCCTTCCTCCCTCCGCTCTTCCCTTCTCTGCATTCCCTTCTCATATTGATTCTCTTCCAAAATCAAGAACTGAGGAGAAGTTCTTACAAATAGCCAACCCCTTTCAAGGTTAGAATCTGGAACTGGTGACACACACACACACACACTTTGTACTGTCTCTGTATGCAATAAGATATCAAATTTTTTGATTCACTGATTTTGATATGGGCTTGCAGGCATTTGTCAATAGAGAAGAATCGGCGCCGACAAAGCCTAGTCATCTCTGTGTAAGTCATCCTTCTTGTTTTGTGTTTGGTTTTAGATTTTGGATGGTGTTGTTGTGTTTGTGTGTGTGTGATAGTGTTGTTTTGTTTGTGTGTGTGATAGTCTGAACTCGATTCAATAATGGGTTTATGTACTTATGGATGAATTCAATCTGAGTGCCTTTAAGTTTCAATTTTTTTTCATATATTCTATCTGGGTTTGTGGCTAAAGCCTTCAAGTTTCAAAATTGTATTTTATTTTTTTTGCTTTCTGGGTTTACTCTCTCTTCACTCATTATACATAGTATTGGATTTTCCTGCAGTTTGTTGTTCTCTCTTTGAACAAGAACAAAAACCCAGTTGGAGTTTTGTAGTTTCAAACCGCCAGATCTGTCTCTACAGTGCTAGGTACGTGTAGTTATTGTTTTCTCTATGCTTTTCACTCCAATGGGTGTTCTGGGTTTTGCTAAAGATAAGATTTTTTTATCAGTTTTTATTTAGGCTTTTCTAGTTGGGTTTTTAAACTAGGAAAGTATGAATTTTCTCTGTTAAGTGCTTCACATTTGGTTCTGGGTGCTTCTGAAAAGACTTTTAGCTGGTGTAACTTTGGAATTTGTATGATTCATGTTTGTTCTCATGTTCTTGTGTAGCTTCAGATGTTTTGGTTAATTCATTTATTTTGTGTTGGTGATTTTACCTCCCTTTTCTTCATTCTTGTTTTGGCCTTTTTTGAGGGTTTACAATTTACATCTTTGGAAATGTGTAGCTCAATGTTTGTCCTTTACAGCCCCAATGGCTGTGAACTTCATTTGTTTTTTGCTTTTCTTGATGGGTTATTTCCTTTTTCTCTTTTCTGTTAATAAAAAGGAAAACTTGCATTTTCTGGGAATGTGCTAATTTATCTTTGTTTTGTGTTCCACTAAGCTTTTCTGCCGGACTAGTGGGTTAATCTTTCCTGTGCTTTGTTTTGGTAACATTTTTATCTATTTTGCTTGGGGTTTTTTACTATGTTTTTCCTTATGTTCTTGTTTGTCTTAAAAAAAATTGCAGGAGAGGTTATCTCAGTCGGAGAACTCAAACGGAAGGGTACCGGAGCATTACGAATTGAGCGATGTGACTGTGGGGCGTGAATCTAATCGTGTTGCAGACCTGTCGGAGCCGATCAAGAGTCCTACTCCTGCGTTGAGGGTGTCAGTGTATAAGTAGTGAAAGGTAATTTCTTTTTCCTTTAAATGTTTGTTTGGTTTGGATTATAGATTTATCAAAATGGGATTGCATTGTGTAGTTTACAATTTAGAGATTCTGATTTAGGCTGCGTTTTGTGTTCTATTTTGGTGTGTGTGAACTTCCTTTTTGCCATCTGTTTAGATTTTGTTTTCTAGTTTTTAACATTTTGTCTGATCTGACTATTTGGGTGTTTGAGTTTCTGTAATGGGTTTTTTTGTTATTTAACATGGGTATTTGTGGTTCTGTACAAGGTCTTTTTTTTTTTTTTTTTTTTTTTTTTTTTTTTTTTTTTTCGTGCGTGCTAGTTGTTTAAGGGAATGAATGAACTGTTTCTTATCTCTGTTCTGTATTGGTTTGTTATCGCATTGTTGAGGTTCATAGTTTGTTCTTGAGGTTAGGAGCTAACAATAATGAATAGTATTGCTAACTTGCCATTGTATATCTATTTGACTTAATTCTCTGTTTGGAGCTCCATTTTATTGATTTATTTCATTTCTAATGGATGTTGCATGATAAAATGCTTGAACTAAATTTTTTTTTTGGTTGGTAAATACGGATTTATATTAAGCTAAGAAAGCAGAACAAGGTGAGAGCAAGTCAAAAACAAAAACCTTTGTAACTCCCCCTTTGTAAAATTATTGTTAAATAGCGTGGTAGAAGATTCCACCTTTGTGACTCTTCATAGTTTAATCAACCTATAATGACTAGAAAAAAGCATAGAGGATATGATAGTACAATCCTTCTTTCTTGTAAGCCACAAAGTCGAATCAATTCTTTGACAAGTAATGTAAAAATAAAATACAAGACCTTTCATAATTGCTGACATAACTTATTACGATTGAAATATCACTTTCATCTAAATTCACCACTAATACTATTTTTATTACGTACCGATCACAATAAGTCATATTAGTAATGTCCTTTGACTTATTGTTCCTTGAACCACATTTGGAGTATTTAAGGTTAAGGAGAAAAAAGTTTATTGTCTTGGGCAATTCGTTTTGCTCTTTGCCATGTGCTAAAATAAAGACTACCAAATCGTAGTCCTTTGCCATTCTAGCCCTCCCTTAAATAACTTTATCCCAGAATTGAAACTGTTATCCTTTGAAAAGCCCTTGTATTGCAAATCAGATCACAAGCTCATTGGAGTTCTTGTTTTACAATAAAATCATGAGGTCCGAAGCCTTAGCTGCGTTTTACAATAAAATCATGAGGTCATAAGCTCATTAGGCCCTTTTGTTGGCTACATTGAAGAAACTATAGCCGCGGCTATAAACACAACTCAAAGCTGGGCCTATAGCCGCGTTTTAGAAAAACGCGGCTATATGTTCGGGTCTATAGCCACGGTTATAAAAACGCAGCTATAGACCCATAGGGGTATTGCTGCGCCGATTAGGTCGGGTTTGGAAACGCGGCTATAGCAAAACGCGGCCATAGCCTATAGTCACATTTTTGGGGGCTATAGCCCCCGTTTTTTGTAGTGATTCTTATTGTGCACTTATGATTTCTTTTTTCTGTTTTGTTTATAATTTTTAACTATGCAATTGTGGAGTTTGCTTCTTGTAATCTTTCATACTTGAATTTATCCTTTATTATGACTTTCTAAATCCTTAACAATAGGGGCTAACTGTTTATTGCCATATACATTAAAAAAAAAAAGACGATGAATTATATTAATTAATACCTCTATGGATTTTTTTTTCTTTTTTTCTTTTCGTAGTTATTGCTACAATCAACATGAAGAAAGGAGGACCCCGAACCACTCTTTTCAAACTATGTAAGAAAGTGCAATGTGGATAAATCAAGGTCAGCCTTGTTTGCTGTATAATAATTTAATGCTTATATAAATGTGGATTTACATTTATGGCTGCAAGAAAATTTGTTAATTCTTTTCAATTTTTGACCTAATTGTTATCTTCCCCCACAGATCTCCAATTGAATTTGGTGAAGGCTCTGAAATAAGAAATGGGTTTAACAGTTTTGTATAAAGGATAAGCTTGCACATTCCCAAATTCGGCAGTGTGGAATGCATAGGAGATGCTAGAGCTGATAAGAAGAGTGCACTTGACTCCGCGGCACTTGTCATGCTCTATGAGCTTGAACGACAGGGAAAACTTGTCATTGGTGGCTTCTAATTTGTGTCTATTGGTATCAAGTAGTGGTTCTTTAACTTAAAAAATGGGATGGTGTTATGTTTTTTTGTATAGTAGACCACCCTATCCATCTTCCCTAAACCTATAGAGCAATTAGGCAACAGGCTAGTTAGGTAATGTATCAAACATGAATCTAATCTTAGCTATGATGTCTATGTATGTACACTACTACTGCTAATTATTTGTATTAATACATACTCATAATGAAGCTATGCTTTTTACATTCTCTCTTTTTTAATTGAAGGATTGTATAATTCTAACCCAATGAATCCCTGGCCCATAATTTGGTAGAACCTAGGATTATTCCACTTTTGCAAGGTTGATGTTATTATGCTGCAACATTACAAGAGATTGTAATTTGGTTTTATCATTAAATACTTGCATCAGTTTTCATATGTTTGTTAACTATTTGATTAATTTAAAAGTTAAAATAATAATGATTAATGAGCAATATTTGTAAGTGATGGACTTCAGTCTGATTGACATTAGCGGACATTGGGGATTCTTCTCTTTTCCTTAATTGTTAATAAGACAAGGAAATCTGAAACTCATAACTTTATGTGGTCAGGTAGTTCCTGTAAGATTTGGAAAATAGAATTTCTAGGGTAAAAATGACAATGATGGTGGTGATTAAATAAGGGTTTGTAACCAAGCTGCCCATAAAACAGCAAGGATGTCCTCTTAATTCTCTTGAGTCTTTTATTTTGATAAACACAGTCTACCTGAGGTCTTGGTGTCTGTGTGCAAGGCAGATTGCAGTTCCTTCTAGTTTCTCTTTTCAATAAAGATTGAAGTGTATAAATTTTTTTAAAAAAAATATAAAAGCGCTGTAAAAACTAAAAAAGGGTTATCATCTTTCACATGACTAAGGCTCCACTTGGGAGTTTATAAGGGAATGGAATGGAATGGAATGAAATCATCATAAGGGAATGGAAAAGAATGGAATGGAATGGAATCAAGTAACCTTGATTGAATGTTTTAAAATAAAGTAATGGAAACGAATGAAAATGAATGGCATGTAAGTAATTTTGTTTGGGAGCAACATGGAGGGAATGGAATGGAATCATTTTATGACAATATTACTATTAGATCCCTATTTTAAAATAAAGAGTTGAATATATAGGGGTATTTTGGGAGTTTTAGTAGAAAAAAATCATTAAATTTAATTTCATTCCCTTCCATTCCTCCCAATTTCGGAAAGAATGAAAATTTGAGATTTTAAGGAAATAGAGAGGAATGAGTATTCTCTTCTACCCATTCAATTCCCTCCCACTTAAACTCCCAAATAAGGGAATGAGTTTTCCATTCCCTCCATTAAAACTCCAAAACAAAGGAAGAGAAGAATATTCTAAAATTGTTCTTTTCATTCATTTCCATTCCATTCCATTCCTCCCTCCCAAGCGAGGCCTAAGGGTATTTACACAAAAGTAGTAGTGTTTTAGTGTATACATAAGTTGGTAAATGGCTTTGATACCAATTACAAGCACAAACACAAAGGAAAACTGAAGGAAAGCTATAAGTTCTATTATTCGTTGCTTTCTTATAAAAGTATGTATGCCTATATATAGTAAAAATTGTCTTATAAGAAGACAAACTAAAAGATAACAATGAATTTCTAAGGACAACGTGTCTTTGCTTACAAAATGTTACAATTTTTTATATCAAAACTATTTTTGATATAGAATATTCATTCACATAAATATAAAATGCAATGCGATGGGGACTCACTATGACGATGTTGCTCGTGTGGCCAAGATATCTTTGCACAGAAGTCCTTTCACAAACCACATGACTAACACCAAAACCAACAAACCATTATTCTACAAGTTTGGCACCTTCTCTAGCAGCAGCGCAGCCTCAACAACTTGCCAAAGATATCAATCATCTCGGGGAGTTTCTGAAGGTACCTAGAGAGATGCTGGCTTAATCGATGCAGGGTGTACCCACTTAACAATAGACAGAGATGATGTAGCAGGATAGGCCATGGACGCACGTGCAGCCGCGTCCATGGCCGCATGGCGCGTCCGGGCGTATCCAACTCAAGTTCGCCGGCCCAATCGGCGCACCCGTGCTTCTTAGTTTCTCACCATACATATTCTTATCAAGCAAGTGTTAATCATTGTAAATCAATGTTGTTGTATGTGTAAGAGGATTGGTGAGAAAATGAATCATTTGTAGATTCAACAACAACGCCGAGTTGCTATAATGACTGAATTCATGATGCTTTGTGTTTTCATGATGTTTTGTGTTAAATGGATAATGACTGAATCCATGCACACATTGCTCCAATGTTGGCAAAGGAAACCAACTTCTTTATCATTATGTTTAATGCGGACATGGAGGGACAATGTAAGAAATTATCTTAAATATCTAGTTTAACAAAATCACTTTTTTTGGATTTTTTATTTTTTATTTTTGGATCTTCTTTAAATGGAAGGAAAGTCATTTCCTCATCAAGTAATTAGAATCCCTATCAAAGAAGAGATGTGGTAAACTTTGTTCACCAAGGAAGAGAATTTGGACCTTTATATATAAGTAGTCTTGTAAAGGTTAGGTGGTTTTGGTCCCCAATAGAGAGAGAAGAAGACTTTCAATAGAAAATTGAAGGGTTTTCTTCTTAGAGTAGTCTAATAGTTCCTTTGGAGTTGAAAAAAATACCTATGTGTCCAATGCAAGTTGTGTGGCTGATAGAAAACAAAGAATTCTTGCTCCTAGGCATGAGCATAAACTTCTTAGCCCACCAAGAGTGAATGCCCCTTGATTTCCAGGAAATTTGTTTTGGTGGGTAGGGTCAATGTCCCTTAGGTTTTACTAGCTACAATTGACTCCAAAGGGTACTTCTTTAGGAAGGTCCCTACATTATTAAAAAGAAAATAGAGCGATCTCTTAAGAATGAGCAGTTGAGAGGTTGAGCATTGTAATCTTTCTTGAGTATAGTGGATTTCATCATCCCTTCCATGGATGTAGACAGTTTGTTGAATCATGTAAATTCTTGTGTCTCTTTTGTGTTTGGATGGGGGGAGATGGGGAAAGAGGATCAACATATAATGCAAAGCCAAAATGATGCAACAAGAAAAATAAATAACAAGGAAATAAAAGATAGGGAACCTAGGAGTCAGCACCTAGGTTTGCTTAGAGTCTGCGCAGAGTAAAGGGAAGGTCCCTACATTATCAAAAAGAAAATGGAGCGATCACTCAAGAATGAGCAGTTGAGAGGTTGAGTGTTGTAACCTTTCTTGAGTATAGTGGATTTCACATCCCTTCCATGAAAGTAGACAGTTTGTTGAACCATTAAAATTTTTGTGTTTCTTTTGTGTTTGGATGGGGGGAGATGGGGAGAGAGCATAAGAAAGGAGGACCAGGATATAATGTAGGAAAAGCCAAAACAATGCAAGAAGAAAAATAAATAACAAGGAAATAAAAGATAAGGAACCTAGGAGTCAGCACCTAGGTTTGCTTAGAGTCCACGCCGGGCAAAGAAAACCACTGAGTCAGCACAACTGGAAAAGAAAAGGTATAGTTCATCAATTTTTTGATACAACTATATAAAAATTGATACTATGCATATTGTTACTAAAGAGAGATCATGAAGTTTTAATTCATATGCACCATGATGTGCCTAATAAAGCCACTTAAAGAGATGTAAGCCATAGAAATCAGATATATGTTCAAATACCTGTAATTTGAGATTTGTTCCCAATTTATGTAGGGTTGCATTACAAATAACCCTTTTACGTATATCAATTAACTGCCCTTCATGTTTATCAGGATTTTTAAGAAAGAGGTGACAGCCCATTGCATACTTTAGAACTGAATCACCAAGTAATTCCAAACGCTCCATTGAAAAATTCTCAGAATATCTTAGTGATGTAAGAGCTTCTAGAATCTATTCACAAAAGATCTTGATTAGATTAATCAAAACTATATGATTCAAAATAATATAGATAAATCAAGAGAATAACTAGATAATAGGATAGACCAAAGCGCTTGAAATATGATAGTTGCTAGAATAACAAATCTCTTCTCTAAGCTGGCTGGCTAACATAAGGGGTTCCAGCCAATGCATCACAGATGATAATAAATAAAATGATCTTAAAACTCCTCTAGAAACATCAAGCTTGATCAAAAGTTCAGGAGGCATATGAACATGCATTTGCGCCTTTTTGACAAGCACACCTACTTCTAATGTCTTACCAGTAAGGCCTGCTTAATTAGAAGAAAATATAAGATATTCCCAAAGTTCCATAGCATTACTAAATCAGATTCAAGAACTTTATTTAAAAAATAGAAACAGACATTCATATAATGATTGTATAGTAACAACTTGTGTAATACATCGAACCAGTAAGGGAAAACCTTCACCTAAGATGATAAAATGTGTGCTATTTTTGTATGCCAACACATGCTCATGGAAATTTCCCTTTTCCCCCCTCCTTACAGGACATGCTTCTAAGTCGGATTTCTATTACACTATAGAAATAGGGACCTAATAGTTGTCTGCTACTTGATTTCTAAAACATGCCAGTCAATTATCAAGATCCTTAAATTAGCCTTGAGAGAAGTGTTTAGCATTGCCTAACCCGACTCTCTTTTTGCTTCTTTTTTCCAATTGAACATGGTGTACCATATAGAGAGATCTCCATCTACTCTGTCTATAACAATCTGATCCCACTAAAAACTCTTCCCAACCCTAACCCCCATTCTCCCATCTGGTCTACCCTATGAGGACTGGGAATCATAATAGTAGTAGACAAATCATTTGGTAGAATTTGTTGCCAACTTTCTCAACTCTAATTTATGTACAACTTTTGAAGTTGTAAGGTAAGCCAATTAAGGAAATCAATACCTTACCGGAGAAATATATCACACTGGCCATTAAATAGGTACTGTTACTCTTACAAAACGTATCGGAAAAAATACCGGCTCGGCCTATTTCACCTGTATCGACTTGTACCAGCTGGTATTGGCGTTTCGGCTAGTAGAATAAAAAATATAAAAAATTTTAAAAAAACATTTTACTTAATCTAATATATTGTAAAATGTACTCCCCCTTAGATCGAGGGTATTACATAGAGTAGCCACTTATTTAATTTAAAAGAAAAAATAAGAAAACCTTCAATAAAAAATACTTCTGTTGTATTAATGTATAAAAAAATTTACATCAATTTTGTAACAAAATTTACAATGCTTTTTTGTCCTAGATACAATCTAAGAAAAGTAAATTACATTACTTTATTTTCTAGTTACATTCTAAAAAATGTAAAATTGCATATACAAGAGCATAGTCTAAAACCCTTGATTTTGATTCGGAGGCTAATTTACGAGATGAGAAGAGGTTAAGCACCCATCTCGCCCAGTAAAATTGGTCTCCTAGGTTAAGGTGGCCAATATCATGTCATGTTAAATAAATTCAAACAATATGTCATATAAACATGTTAATTTGCAAGAAAATATGTGTTAGGGAAATTTGACACAAAAGTGAAATTTGTTAGATAAAAATTTTAATGTAAAGAAAGCGTGAAGGTAATGGCATGTTCATTCAAGAAATCAATGTAAACAAAGAATTCCTAGCTTAGACATGTTCATCTAAGCATGCGAAAAAAAAAACAAAGTTGTCATGTTATTTGTCATCAACATAATTGCAAAGAGAAAAAATAAAATAAAACATTTAAGCATGTTTGATCATCAAAGCAATTATGAAAAAAAAGTAAAGGAAAATCCCTTAGACATGTTCATCAAGAGAAAATCAGAATACTTAGACATGTTTGTTCAAGCATTTAAAAAAAAGTAAAACAACTACCTAGACATGTCCATATAAGTATTCAAGGGAAAATTGTGCTTTAGCCTAGAAGTGTTCATCCAAGCATTCAAGAGAAAATTGTTCTTTAGCCTAGAAGTGTTAATTTCAGCATGTAAAAGAAATATCAATGAGACATATAGGCATATTCATCCAAACATATCATGAAAGAAACAAATAATGACTTGTTAAGCATTTATTCAAGTATGTGTAGAAAGTTAAGAACATAATTAACTACTTACTAGCGTAGAACATAAATTAAAAGGGGGAAGTGATCACTTAAAGGACTAGGGAGAAAGCAAGGAAGTACTAAACTATAACCAAAGTAAGAACAATGGTTGCACAATAACTTTTCTTTTCTGCTTTCTCACTAGCTCTCTAGAGAGAATTCGGGGTCCAGAAAATGGAGGAGGTCTTCTCTATTTATAGGGGAAGGGATGACTTAGCTTTAAAGTTAAGTTATCAGCTTTCTTCTAAAGCTAAGGGGGGAGATAACCTATTTAAATGAGTTAGAATAAATTTGATGTTGATCCCCATTTGAATTTTGAAAAGAAATTGAAGATGATACTGCACCTTCTTCGTATTTTGGCTCTAACTTTCTGCTCAAAATTCTAATTGATTCAAGATTGGTGTTTTTTGAAAGAAAATTCAATTATCTACAACTTTTTCAGAAATAAAGAAAACCAAATTTCAACGTTTTACAGGCCAAAAATGTGTTTCAAATTGCTGCTGAAAATAGTAACGTCTTTTGAGCATTTTTGAAATTTTTCACAAGATGTATCTGTTTCTCTATCCAATTTATTTTTTTAAAAAAAACTTTCTTCTGAAGCTAAGGGAAGGGATAAGCCTATTAGATAAGCTTGAACAGATTTGATGTTGATCCCCATTTGAAATTTTGAAAGAAAATTGAAGATGATGCTGAATTTGTGTTATTTTCTGCACCTGTTTCGTATTTTGGCCATAACTTTTTGTTCAGAATTCCAATTGATTCGGGATTAATGTTTATTGAAAGGAAATTCAATTCTCTACAACTTTTATATAAATAGAGAAAACCGAATTTCAACTTTTTACAGGCCAAAAATGCGATTCAAGTTGCTGCTGATGGTAATGACGTTTTTTGAGCATTTTTCTGTTTTTTTTTTTTTTTTTTTGAATTTTTGCATGGATCATATCTTTTTCTATCTCCAAATATTTTTTTCAAAAGAGCAGATAAGATGCCATAAAGGAAAACGTTTTTTATTATTTCTTAACAAATAATGAAATAAAATGAAATCTAATAACAAATCACACTTAATTAATTTTAAATTAATTCTTGTGAGAACTAATCAAAATTAAGTGTTTAAAATCGGACGTAATCGGGCCCATCGTGTAGGTGAGTCATGATCATTAAAAATTATTTGTATGATAACTTTTGATCAGGTGATTCAATCAAAACCTATGACATACCATTATGATCGTTAGAGCATCAAGATTTGTTTTATATCACAAATATGAAGATCTACCGGTTGGTTAAATGCAAGTTGTGAAATGAAGTGTCTACATATATATGTTAATGTATTTAAGCTAATATGTAGGCTTATAAAAAATATGTGGATTTTAACTTTTATGTTGATAAACATAAAATTTAATAAATTCAACAAGTACCAAAATATTTTGTTCTTCTGACCAAACTGAAACAGCCTATGGTATGAGATTGACTCCCTTAAAGCCAATACAAATAAGCTCTCCTCAGCAAGTACTAAAGAGAGACTAGAGAGTGATTGGGCTTAGATTTGGTAAGTGACAACATTGACCACTTCAACATGATAGTAACATGTGGAATTAATTTAGGTTGAGACTAGGTAGGATTAAGAATTTATAATATCTATACTACTATTTAAGAGGCTGCCCCTATTTGAGCCGGATTTTTTTTGTTCCAAAATACCCTCGCATCCAACGTTTTATAAGTGAAAACTTTTGAGGTCAAAGCAGTAAAAATACATCCATTAACTGCCCCTACAAAAATGCCTCATTAAACTATCTAAAATACCCTCACATCCAACGTTTAATAAGTGAAAACAATTGAGGATATAGTAGTAAAAATACGTCCATTAATTCCCCCTAAAAAATGCCTCATAAATTTGTTGCAGTCTCCCATCAGTTTACAAATTGAAATTTAAACGTTCAATCTTCTACTCATTCACAATTCCAAATTTCCTATTAATTGGACTTTCATACATTGGCGGTGAGGGATGGATGGAGGCCAGAACTATTCCTCACAATGGTGATGAATTGGCTATGGGGATTGGTTTATAATTTTGTTGCTAAGTCTCAGAGATGGTCGTGGATCAATTGGGGGATCACAGTTCAATGGTAATCCATATTTTCATTCATTCACTCGATGTATTCTTTTACACTCTCTTTTCTATGCTTTCGTTACTTTTCAAAGATCCAATTTTTTTAGCACTTCACTGGCCATTTTTTTTAGTACTTCAATATATTCATATAGATAAAGTTTTAGTTTAATTGTTTTCAGAATTCTTAATTCAATGATTGTGTAATTGCTAACCTTTGAACATTCTTAAAAATAAGGGAATCAATTTTGTGATAGGAAAATGTAGCAGCCCAAATTGAGATAAATGGAAAATTATAACACTAAATCCAAATAAAAAAAAGAGCCTCAAGTTTCCATAAAAATTGTTATGTACAGTTTCTTGGTTATAAAAGTAGTTGCTAAATCTTGAATTTAAACTCTATTTTACTTTTGTTATGGATGTGTAGTAAGTGACTAAATTTTTGGAATAAAAATTAGTTGATAACCCCCATAAATAAATCAGAATTTTCTTTTAAAAAAATATAAGAAGCAATTGAGGAAAGAGGTGTAAATAAAAACTTGGATAAATAAATCATTTCAAATTAAGTATCTTTTTCTATACTTCGCTGGGAAAGAAAAAGAAAAAAAGAAAAGAGAGAGAGATAGTTTAGATGAGCCTTTGATCGTATGTTAAAAAAAAAAAATAGTTGCAAAATTTTAAATTTAAGCTTTTATTTACTTCTTTTATGAATGTGTAGTAAGTGGCTAAATTTTAGGATTAAAAAACTACATTTTAGTACTAATAATAAAAAGGAATGAATATTAACTTTAACAATTTTAACTTAGTAATACTATTAATTAAGCATATTTTATATTTTAAGTGTTCATGTCACAAGTTAACAGGGTTCAAGTTATTGTTGACTAGGCTATGAGTCAGAGGCTTTTTTATTTTTTTTTAAAGTAAAGATTAATAATTTGTATTCATCATAATTTAGGATTACTACATTTTTCAATCATAAAAAGATCTAGAGGTGTGATGAAAAAATTGATGAAAAAATTATTTCACCCACAAATGCATAATACTCATCACACCCCTAGGGTTTTTTTTTTTTTTTTTTTTTTTGTGATTGAAAAATGTAGTAATTCTAAATTATAATAGATACTCTAAATTAACTCTTACCCAAATATATATATATATATATATATATTTCACTAGAAATTTAATGCATCATATTTTCTTTGAAGGGTAGAATATATAGTTTCATATGCAAATACAATCATAATCTTAATGATAGAATATATAATTTTACATACAAACACAATTATAATAATTACATATTAATAACTATCATAATCATATTTCATGTTTTGACAAAATAAAATTCAAATTATATAAAACTTTCATGTGCCTGTCTCCTTGGTGATCAAGGATACAGAGGTACGATCCTATAAAACAAATCATGTTCAAGTAAGGTCGTAAACTTTCATGTGCCAATAAGAATTTTTTGAATATTTTGTTATTTTTGCTATTTAGTAATTTTTTTTTTTTCATTTAACATGTGAAAAAATATGGGTTAACTACTCTTGACTTGTAACCCAATTAACCCAACTCACTAGCAAAAGATGGCCAAATTTTTACTTTAACCCATTTTCGACCCCAACTAGATAAACCAGACTCAACCCGTTTCAAATGTCTCTAGGCCCATCTGAACCTGGACCAAGAGGGGGCCAAGAAATACATTTGCATTTGTTTGGGCCATTAACTTATGAGTTTTCGCTTGTTAATGAACTATGGCCACTTGGAAAGTTAGAGGGTAATGGCCTTAACCCAGCCTTGGTAATGTGTCAGTGTTTTTTTTTTTGGTTGTTGTTGTTGTTGTTGTTTTGGTGTGTGCGTCTTCTTTGCTCGTAAGAGACAACACAGTTACTCGTTTTTAGCTTTTTACTGCAAAAACTGTATCATTCACACGTTAACGGTTAAAACTTAAAAAACCCAATAAAACTGTAACTGTAAGACCTGTAGATATAGATAAGCTTGTGTAAAGGTTCCAAAATTCCTTCGAAGACCACCTTGACCTAAAAATATTGCCCAGACAGAGACTTTTTAACTCGTTATTTCTTTGTCAGCTGGTCTTATTGGAGACTGGTTCCCATATTCAAAGACCTTATTCACATTCACACTCTAGATTTGATTCGCTACTGTCTAATTATTTGATGTTTTTAATGATACGTGTAACATAAATATTGTTGGGTTTCATTTTGGTTGGTTAAGCTTGACTTCAAGTTCAGCAGCCGTGTGAGGACTTGCATTGGATTCATTGAATACCCCTTCTTGAATTTTGCCTATTGAGGTCTTCTGGGGACAGTGGACTGCATGGGATTCTCTTAGATTTGCAAAAAGGAAGGAGAATCTGTTAAAAGTTTAGAGGAGGAGATTGGTTTTTGAGGGATCTAACTGTGGATTATTATATTGCATAATAAAAAGGTTAGTTCTTTCATAATTTTTACTTTGTTTATATTACCAACTTTTTACTTTTTAGTTATTGTTTTGTCTGATTTCCACTGCCAGAAAAGAAAAAAAAAAAAAAAAGAAATTGAAATGAACTTTAATTTGGATTTTTGTTGCTCTTCATGGGTTTGGGAGGACACAATTCTATAATAAAAAAAAGGGTTGGAGTTTATTATGTCTTTGTAGTATGCCTCCTGCCAAAAACAAAGGGATAGGTGGGCTTTGTTGGTAGCTTTGGTTCTTGTAAAGAAAGTGAGATATTGAGTTACTATGGTTTCATATTGCAATGGATATAGGAACAACCGTCGAATATGTTTTCTTAATTTTATTTTCATTGGCTTTTTGGAAATTTGGTTGGTGAGGGTTTGAAAGATAAGTGAATTTAAGCAAAAGAACAATTAATTCAAAGTTGTTCTTTGTTAAGCTGGTCCCTTAAGTATTTTCTTTAATATTTTGTTTTTGGGGGAAAAGAGATTCTAATTTTGGTCTAATTTAATGAGTAAAGTTTGGTGATTTGAATTATATTACAACTTGCGTTGTGGCCTTGGAGGTGAGGAGGGAAATGGGAAATCTTTATTAATTTAATCCTTTCTGAACTTTCTTTAATTTCAATTCATTCTGCATGTGTGTGTGTGTCAACCCTGCATGATTAGAGAGTGAAATTTAAATTTATGGAGCATCTAATGTCCAATTCATGACTCACTTTCCATTATTTTCAAGTTGCTTTGGCCACTTACCTCTTCTGCTTCTGGTTCTGCAGTGAAGGATATCATTAGTGTTCTTGTTAGAAGCTATGAAGTGTTTCTCATTCTCCAACGGAGAGAAGAAGGATGAACCAAAGAGCACAAAGACAGTGTCGGTTCTGTCCACCAATTCCACTTTAAATGAGGGTGATGTGAGGAGATCTGGGTCTGAACTGAATTCTCAGAATGTCTTAGACAATCCCGTAGAGTCCTTACGAAGAACCTCATTGCCTAGTTTTTCTCAGAGATCCAGCAACCTTAGAGTGTTTACAGTGTCCGAGCTTAAATCAGTCACCAGAAATTTCAGTCGCTCTGTTATGATTGGAGAAGGTGGTTTTGGATGTGTTTATAAGGGGGTACTCAAGAGTGCAGAAGATCCATCAACAAAAATTGAAGTTGCAGTGAAACAACTTGGTAAAAGGGGGATGCAGGTAAGGGTTATTCCTCATGATTTCATTTTAGAAATTTCCTTTAATCCATTTGTCATTGATAACTTTTTTGCAATTTATTTGTGAATCATATCTAGAAGTATCATAGTGAAAACTTCTGTAGTGTGTTTTCTAGTGTTGAACATCAGTTAATTTTTTTAGTTGTATGTATTTGTTGCTGCATTCAGGAAGAAATTCAACAATTAGTCATAAGTCTAATCATTGAGGCAATGTACATTGTTTTCTGGAATTTTGAGATTTAGTTGCATAAACAATGTATTCACCAGCAAGTAGTTTTCAGCTAAAATAAATAATCTCTTGCTAGATATTGTGTGCATTCCTGGGGAATGGCATGGCAGCCTGTGGCACTGGCCATACCCTGGAAACTCATAAAATTTGACCCAAAGATCCTAATCTTTCAATAAGATGTCCATTTGGTGATGACACACTCATACCAGGCCACTACATCACTCTTCTTCTTCCATGATAGTGGCACTGCAAATTACTGAATCTAATTCTAATAAACCTTTTTTTTACATTTATTACCAAGATTTTCTGCCTAACTAATATTCTGGCGGACATCCTCTCATTGGTAGGGGCACAAGGAATGGGTGACAGAAGTTAATGTTCTTGGGGTGGTTGAGCATCCTAACCTTGTCAAACTTGTGGGTTACTGTGCCGAGGATGATGAAAGAGGAATCCAGCGGCTTCTGATATATGAATATATGCCTAACAGAAGTGTTGAGCACCATCTATCCACTCGGGTAGAGACACCTCTTTCATGGGCCATGAGATTGAAGGTAGCCCAAGATGCTGCTCGAGGCTTAACATACCTACATGAAGAAATGGATTTTCAGGTATATGCCAAAATTTATTTTCCATTTCGTGATATATATATATATATATAAGGTTTGTTAGTGTGTTCATTCTAATGTACAGATATTTCCTAGGTATTTGTGGTTGCATTTAAGCTGACAGTTTCCTTTGTTTATTTGATTCCCATGTTGAAGAAAAATGGTGGGGGTTCTAGCTAGATTATGTTTCTTATGAACAATTTCTAGAGTTGCTAATTCTTTATTTTTTTTATAAGTAAAACTAAGGAGAGCAAACTAATTCTAGCATTCTATTTGACATGCTACTGACATTATCAAATAATTTTGTTATAGATCATCTTCAGGGATTTCAAATCTTCCAACATCCTTCTGGATGAGCAATGGAATGCAAAGCTATCAGATTTTGGATTGGCTAGGTTGGGCCCTTCAGAAGGATTAACCCATGTCTCAACAGCGGTATGATCATACAATCTGATTACTTACTTAATCTCTATTCCTTGACTGCATACCAACTTAAAGATACATTTACTAGTGTGTAATGAAAAACTCACCTGAGAGTGAGATCTGCAATGCTACAACTTCATGTTGTTTACCTCATAAATCTTCCAAAAGATTTTTCCAATTGCTGTTAACTTCGGGTTGTTTTACTTACTTGCTAATGATAATATACAGCAGAAGTATTGTTTCCCTCCCTAAAATTTGCATGAAGTTTGTTTTTCATCCCTAAACTATTGAAATGTTACATTTACTGTCTTTTTTGTTAATTTTTATCCTATGTGTCTAGTAAGTTGCACTATTTTTATTATTTAGAGAATATGACGTTGATATGGACCATTACTTTTTTAAAAAGAAGAAAAGATGACTCGCTTGAGCTGAACAAGTGGCATGAAATTATTGGTCACACGAATGGTATGAAAGATCTTTTTAAAGTTTAGGGAAGCAATAAGAAACTTTTTCAATAGTTCAAATACGAAACCAATCTTTTGAAAGTTTGAGGACAAAAAGTATAACATTTTCAATAGTTTTGGGATGAAAAAAGAACTTTTTAAAGTTTATGAACGAAAAAGAAACTTCATGCAAACTTTAGGGACGAAAACAGTATTTTAACCTAATAATATTCTATTCTTGGATTTGCTTTTGCTTTTGCACTATGCCTTGAAATTGCACAACCATCTGATCATCCTAATCATTTAGCATGTAAATTTTTGAGAGACCCATGTTAGAGATAGGGGACCTCAACCCAGATCTGATTCCTCAAACAAACTTCCTTGCTGAACAGGTTTAGTTGTATCTCAATAAGTGGTCATGAAAAATTACTTGTAATGAAAATCATGTAACAATTTGGGAGATCAAAATTTTACTAGCTATTTGGATATCCCATCAATATTGGATTAGTCTTTTGTTACACCTGGAAAATGAATTCACTTATGCTTGCGGTATCACTAAAATTATGCGCAAGCATACATACACATGCATGCCTCATTTTATTTTGGTACTCATTTATTATACCTTTCCAATTCTTATACTGTTTCTTGTGCTTAGGGCTGTATTTGATGCAACTAGTCCAATGTGGAGGATGGATTTGCATTCAATGGCTATGTTAAGAATATGATCTGATTCAACTTCTTTTTTTAATAAAATCAACACACGCTCCTTCTATCTTCCAAGACAATATGAGAAACTGAACAAAATTAATTTAAATCATTTAATTTATGCTGTTCGAGAATTCAATCTTTTACCAATTATCTATTAGCATTCACAACTGGTTAATTCCATCAGGTTGTAGGAACAATGGGATATGCAGCTCCTGAATATGTTCAAACTGGACGTCTCACATCCAAAAGTGATGTATGGAGCTATGGGGTATTCCTTTATGAACTCATCACAGGTAGGCGCCCTTTAGACCGAAACCGTCCCAAGAGCGAGCAGAAGCTCCTGGAATGGGTAAAGCCATTACTGTCAGATGGAAAAAAATTTCCTCAAATATTGGACCCTAGGCTTGAAGGGAATTATCCCCTAAAGGCAGCACAAAAGCTGGCAATTGTAGCCAACAAGTGCTTGGTCAGAAATCCAAAAAGTCGCCCAAAGATGAGTGAGGTGTTAGGAATGGTGATTCAGATTACAGAGGCATCAACAGAGACTGGTAGTCCTCAATTACCCTTGAAGAGTTTGGCACTGGCGGAAACTTCTGTGGACACGGAAGCCAAGAATAAGAAAAGGGTTGTAGATTCTAGATCTGGAGAAAGTGGTTGGTTTGTTCGTATGTGGACTCCAAAGCTTTTGAGGTCATGCTGATCACAGTGGCTTTGAGCAAACTGACTGGCCAAGTTGTTTATAGGTGGTTTGATAACTTGAATGAACTTTGGGGCCTGAGGATTCATTATCAATACACACAAATAATAACTCGTTAGCATGTCCCTCTGTATCTGTGAGGATCTATAGCCAACCCTAATTTGGGATTAAGGCTTCTTGTTGTTGTATCATGTCCCTCCCATTTTTGAACATGGATGTATAGAATTGTGTAGTAGCGAACTTCAGATTTGCCAAAAGTGGTTACTTAATCAGGATAGTATAAAACACCAATAAGCTTCTAAGGTAACTTGAATTGCATTTTGTTGGGCAAAAGAGGATTAGGCTAGTTCTTTTTGGTACTAGGAGATCCGTATAGGGGAGATTGAGATCTATTACTGAATCAGTATAACAGTTTAATCAAGTTCTGTATCATTTGAAACATGTAATGTATTGGAATCATGTATCATTTGGAACGTGTAATGTATTGGAAACATTGTTTTCTTTAATTTTGAACCTTCTTGTATATTTGCCTAATGATATCTATTTACATAGCTTTCACCAGATACATCGACAAGAAAATAAATGGATGAAAAATATAAGTGTTGTGAATTGCATTTGTTGGTATCTAAATGAGGAGTGATATTTAATCTGTATGAATTATAAAGGCATAAAGAGTGAAGTTGATTATGGAACTTTTGGAGGGGGTTGAGAAATAAAATGGTTAGGTGGAAATAATTCTTAACAGCAAGGATAGTTAAACCAATTTGAATCTTTCCTTCCTACTAGCCTTTTCAATAATTTAAATGTCAAAATTGTAGTATGTTCTTGTAAGAGGCAAACACTGGCCAAAGTTTGTCTCCTCAGACAGATACATGGAGCTTTTCATTGGCAATGCAAGAAAACTTTGGGACTTACATTCAGAACTCAGAAGGAAAGTGAATGAATCCTCAGGGTATACTAAATCAGCAGTCAGAAAGTAGCGCTAAACTTTTTATATATGTCTGTCACGATTAGTAAGTATTCAGATATAAAATGTAGATGTCTGGTGCCGAATTGGAATAGATATCATCATCATCATCAAACATGAGACACACAGCACACTGACATGATAAACACAACTTAAGGCATCTCCTATGCCAAGAGAAAGGTTGCCAACAGTGTAACAAAAACATCAAATATATAAAGTGAATATGACATTCCAATTAGAATTTAGGTAATTATATTTCTAGGAATATTCTCTACAGTTTTGTTTCTGTCAAAAGTTCTCCACTTCTCCCAAATTACCACAGACTGACAACAACAAAAAATTCGTTAAAAGGAAATATGTTACAAGGCCAAGTTACCTAAAATACAAATTACTGCTATAGTACAAGGCAGGGACAGGAGTGCAGTACAGTTACATCAGATTTTTTTTTTTTAGAAACTATTACATTTACATCAGAACTTGAAAGGTTTAAACAAGTCCTACATCCGCATAAATATTACTAGGCTTGTAGTAGTATTAATTATGAAAATCTTACAATTCAGAATTGTAGGAACAAGTCTGGGTAAAAGTTGTTTCCAAGAGGTAAGGCCAAACATCTGACCTAAGGCTTCCACAGAAGATATGTGAACATATTCCAAATAAAAATTAAGTCAATCAACAAAACCAAATCACTTAGTGAATCGCAAAGGATACAAGAAAAAAAAAATGAAAGAGATGCATAGGACAGACAACTAATCAACCAGACAAAAACATCAAAAAGATTATTTAAAAATAAAAAACCACAAATAGTATAGTACAGACATATAATTTCATGCACATAGGGCATTTTTGCTTTGAAAATATGTTTCTTCTAGTGAGGACTCAAGTTTTTATAAAAATATTTTTTTAACAGACTGCAAAATCAATAACTCTCTCTCACACAGACACAGTGACACAAACAAATTATAATACACAGTATAAGTGTGAAATTAGGAAAGAGGCAGACAGCCAGACATGCTACTCAACTCTTGTCGTCTTTTACGTATTGTGGATGCATATGACTCAATGTTAAGCAGAAAAATATTATCCAACCAAAAAAATAAAAAACAACAGAGCAAGAAATAATTTGGCACCAGATGAGGTAAGGTAACGAATACAAATGGAAGCGTAACTTATACAAGGTATAGTTCCAACTTCCAATTACAAAATGGAGGTTAAAGAAGGGTATGGAACGAGAGAATGCCAGCAGAAAAGAACAAAATATATATATACATATATATATATATTGCAAATATTTACATCCCTTGAAGCTGCACATACTCCTCCAACACACACACACACACACAAAACCCTTAAAAGCAGAATTAAAAAATAACCTGAACTAAAAGAGAGATAGATTTATTGATAAGGATGGAGCAACCTGAAAAATATGATATAAGGAATAGGCAAACAAACTAGTAAGAGTACTGATTTATCTCACATGATGTCACCATGAAGAGGGGGAATATGAAGGAAAGTCCACACCATATTGCCACACTATCTCTGTCACTCATAACTCGCCACATGGGCAAATTGTGATACAAGTTGTGATATTTTATGTGTCTCTAACATTACTCCAAAATAAATAATGCTACAAGTTGGCAGGCTAATACTTGCTAGGAGAAAAGGATAGGAAACAAATAAAGCAAAATCGGCTCTAAAGAGCAGGGGCAAAGGCATGTATAGCATTGGAGGCCCTTTATAATAGTATATAAAAATAAGCTGCACTTCTACAAAAATAAGTTGGGCTTTAACAATTGTACCAATTGGCCTCCTCCAAAAAATTTCATGGAACCCAGTCCACCCTTTGAAATCTAGCAATGATACAACACTCCACTGTTAGTTTTTATGTACACTCTACCCAAATAAAACAAACGCTTTTAACAAAACCTAATAAATGCCTAGTCGCCATCTTTCCATCCTTTTTTATATTTTATAATAAAAATGCAAAAGTGCTACGTATTCTATGTGCTATGTATTCTATGTTCAATTTTGAAGTGAATTGTGCACAGTGCACTACTTGAACCTATGAGGTTATCCGCCCACAAATTTGATTTTTTTGTTTGTTTGTTTGTTATTATCTCTTCTTTTTTTTTTTTTCCTCTAGCTGATATTATCCTTTACTTTTGAATTTAGTGCTTGATAAGTTGTGCTAACATTGAATTTTTTATTTTATCTTTTTCTAGAAGAAAATTTAGGTTGCAATAAGGATTTATTTATTTGAAGATTTGAATAGGAAATCATATAGAATTGATAATGAATAGATTTTATCATATGAAAGATCAACGTTGAATATAGCTTTTATAGGAGAAGCTCTTTTTCTTTTTTTTTTCTTTTTTTTTTTTCGTTCATGTTTATAGCAAATTACTCATTTTTGTACACTGATTTGAGTTTAGAAATATTTTTTAATTTCAATGATCATTTTGTATATAATATATTATATATGTATGAGTTATGACTAACATATGATTATGTAATTCGGCCCCCCAAATAAAAATTTCCTGCCAACACCCCTGCTAAAGAGGGAGAAAAGGATTCAGAATAGTTTATATTGTAACAAAATCATAAGAAGATTTCGTATAAATTGATTCGCAAACAAACTGATCAGGAGAACTTCAATTACAATCAGACACAGAGAGCAGAACTTATTGCAATTTGGACATGATGTACATCAGCACATGCTATGCTAGTTTGACCAGTGACAGAACACCTAAGACATTTTGCAGTATGTCGAAGATAAGCCTCACAATCTATTCACTCTAATCCTATGTACTAAAGATAACAGAAGACACAGATCTTTAATATAGTAACAAATAGCAGAAAATACATCAACCACAAGGGGTTTCCTAGATAGAAATGCAAACCAAAATACTTTGATATAAATGCAAATTATATAGCAGAACCTTATTGTTCTCCCACACGAGGTCTGTGCTTTTATGGTCCTTCTAAATTTATTTCTTCTAACCCTGGCCCCTCTTCTGCACCCATTCATCCACTAGACATCTTTTTTTTTTCTTTTTTTGGTGAAAGACGATGACTACAAAAGACTAAACAACAAAGAAGGAGTCAGGACAAATCCTACCCCACCTTCACGCAATGTGATCCTTCCACTCCAAAGGCTGATATATATGCAGCCTTCTCTTTCTGAATGAAGTCTATGTTGAAAACATGGGTGGTCCTCCTTTAAAATACGACCTCTAAAATAGAATATAATTAAAAATAAATGAAAGAAAGGCCTCTCACGATCTCACCTAGCAAAAGAAAAAAAAAATGACTTCTTATATTGGCCAATAGAATGTCTTTTCTATAAGTCTTATAATGTAAAATTTTTAATTAAGGCCCAAAAATTTAATGAATAAAAATTATTTTTAAAATTATTATATTATTTTTTGAATTTTGTGTGTTATATTAATACGTTTTAAAAAGAGACTAAAAATTTTCAGTCTCACAAAAAATTTACTCTTCCTTTTTATGTCTATTATAATTAAAATTTGAATTAATAGTTTTTTGAAAAAATTCATTACTAAAATCCATTATTCAATACCTAAAGTCCAATAGTGTCAAGAAAGACATTGATCATCTCAAACATAATGTTTATAACGATATTGATTATTTATATTTATTATCAGAATTAAAAAAATTTAAATACACTTTATAAATAGATGAAAATAGTCCAATTAATATATTAGGTTATGAAAAAACGCTAGATTATTTTTCTAATGCATGTATTTCTTATAAAATATTAACTAACAATAAATCTACATTTGAATCTGCTAAAATAATTTATCCAAAATTAAATAAAATCAAATTTAAGATAAAATATGTCACAAGAAAGATTAAGTGAATTGGCGATACCAATTGAAAATGAAATCTTAGCGGAAGTTGAACACAAAAACACATAATTAGTAGTAATCTTGCATCTCAAAAAGCAAGAAATTTTTTTTTTAACTAGGCCTTGTGATTTTGAGCAATGTTTGAAATAAATCTATTTGAAGTTGAATTGAGGTATTTGATAGAAGCGACACCATTTAGAACTTACAAGTTTTTTTTTTTTTTTTTTATAAATTATTTTATATTTAAAATATTATGCACATATAAAAAATCTTCATAATAAATTGGCTTTATTTTGCATGAAAGACATTTAACATGTTTCATGATTTTGGCATGATTATTGTGGTATCAGTACAAAGAAATCAATTCAATTAATGATAAAATTGTTTAAAACACACAAATATCAAAATGATGGTTTTGCCTAGGAGTGTTCGACAAAAATCAATTTTGAGATATTGGAAGAAATTAATAATTTTTCGCATAAAATAAATATATTCAGCGCAATATCTAGTATAGCAAATCAAGTTTGTCTACGCTGCACGTTCCGTTAGACTAAGGACAAGTTTTATAAGAAAAGACTTCACCTTAAGCTCCAAAATGTGTTGAGCTGGCTTTCGTTGAAACCGTCGAGGGTTTGGTAACTGTCAATAATCACCGCGATTGGTGTATTGAAAGAGTTTCAGTCAAACTGAAATATCAATATGCATTCAATGTTAATAGGATTAATACAGTGTTTCATGATTACGAAGTTTAGGATTACGAAGTTTAGGATTATTGCCATTGCTATTGCGAAGAGTGTAAAGTCAACAGATTGTTGGATTCCTATTCGAATTTTTGTTTAGTGATTAATTGGCAATTTGATTTTGTGCATGTGGATAAGGATGGAAACCAAGTTGCTCATACTAAATTTTTAATAAAAACAATTTAACAAAATCTAATAAAAATGATGCAACTAATCTTAAAATTAAAAAATAAACTTAATTAACTACCAAAATCATAATATATATTTGTCAAATTAAAAACAAATTACACTAGCTTTAATCCTTGGTGATCCGTAATTCTTAAAACCATCTTCGGTGATTATGATTGCGATATTAGTAGCTAGAAGAACAGTGTTATTTGCTAAGGAAATTGGGATTAATCACTCGATTTTTGAGGGAGATTCTGAAGTGGCTGTCAACTTTCTTTGCAAGGGTGATATGTTAGGATCGACCTTTCGGTCATTTAGCAAGGGCACATTGTCCTTAGCAAACTCTTGTTAGAATATTTCTCTCTCATACTTAAAGACAAGGTAATGCTATGATAGATGCAAGTTGTTTCTAAAAAATAATAATAATAAAAAGAAAAAACTACATGGAAAGATCTATGTACATTCTATAGACTAAGTTCGGGATTAGTTTACCAAGTGGGAATAAGTTAGGCATCCATCCCGCCCAATCTACAATTGGTCTTTTAGAATGCCAATATTAAACAATTCACTTATCTATCATCTAATTAAATATCCAAAAACATAAAACGAAAAAGAAAAAAAAAATTACCCCATGCATTTATCATTTGCATAATTGAAAATAACAACCAGATAACCAAGACACACGGGTTAGTCATTATATATATATATATATATATATTTTTTAGAAGAATTATCAAAAAAAAAAATTGACCAAAGATAATCAAGAAACATAATGCGATACAAAATATGCAAAAAAAGAAAAATATGCAAAACAATCTGATCTAACTTTGAAGAAAATGCGTGAAAATGCATGGACATATAATTTAAGAGTTATTCCTAAATGATGAATGAGCATTTTTCACACATAATTAAAATTCAAATTATACATTAAATCAAGAATTTCTCGGTCACACCTCCAACATCACTGTCGAGCTTTATGCCCTCCAAAGAGGTCTCTTACTTTACTGGCAATAGAGCCCGGCATTAAACAGTTTAACGTATAATAGGGGCAAAATGCTTAATAAGTTTGCTAATTAACTAATAATAATGCTACTAATCCCATGATGGATCCCTTACTCTGTGACAGCAGGAATTTACTCCTCCAAATTGAGCACAAATCACTACATGTGTTTGATAAGCAAATCAATGTGTCAATGCATTGACAAAATTGGGGTCATCACAAACTAATAATATTATTTTGTACGGCATACCACTGCCTATGGTGGTTAACTTGCTGGCTTTTAACAAAGGGATATGTTAACGAGTGCCGTGGGAGCATTGGTTAAGAATCTATTTTAAGAAAGTTTTGATATCATTTTTATGGGAAATGAAAAAAGCTATCAAAATATTAATTGCTTTTTTTCTTTTTTCCATAAAAACTTTCTTTAATTGGATTATTAACCAATGCCATACGGCACTCGTTAACATGACCCTTTAACAAAATTGAGCTCTTTTGTTTTTGAACTATTTATGTTTAATCATTTAACTAATTATTCATTCCATGTGAAATACTCTCATTTTTATGCAAAAAAAAACTTATATATCTACCATAGAGGACATGTGAATGATATTAATCAAAGAAAAACACAAATTTGATTTAAGTTTTTTCATGATTTCATGTTATGCAAGCTTTAAATACGTGTTGGAATTTTGATGAAGATGAATGAACATATGATCTCATGAGCAAAATGTTAAGATATGTCATATTGTCACTACAAAAGTTTTTCAGAATAATAAATTTAACTCCGAACTCTGAAGATGAAAGTATCAAATATAATTCTAAAAATAATATGACTTTTAAGAATAATTTATAAACTTTTAGAGAACCTTTATTTTTTTTTTTAAATTGTTATTTCTCTATCAGAAAATAGCTTCCACATATTATAATCTAGTACATCTCATCTTATTTTAATATTTGCACTAGCCCTTCATTAGATCCAAAAGCTAAAAACTATTCCATTCATCAATTGAAACAAAAAAAGCGGTTGGAAGTCTTAAGGAGGTGTATATTAATCCATCAAAACTAGGTGAATGAGTGAGTGCAAAAGAAAAAGAAAAATAATGAATTTAGCTCAAATGAAATAAGATAGTGGCAAGGCTTAAATTTTCACAAATCTAGCAAATACAAATTATGCATATAGTTATGTGCTCAGAGTAAAGATTTTTTTTTTCTTTACAATGAATAGGGGAGGGGAGATTTGAACCTAATTTTTTTCTTATTGGGAGAATTTGATAAAATCATTAAACTACAAAATTTTTAACGAAATAAAAAAGTTTTCATATATTTTAATGTCACCACTTAAGAAAAAGACTAATTACCTCTACATTAGATTTTAAATGACTAATCTAGGTACAATTTTATAAAGCCTAGATCGATCTATTAAAGACTCAATTTGGAGCTTAACACATGACACACTCACACAACACGATCATTTAATTCAATCGAATATAATCCATGAGAGCTAAGGTTCCAATATATTACTAAGAACATGCATATAGTCTCTATCAAAACAACATGCATATAATCAATCTTATTAGGCAGGGCGGTAGGCTTTCATCCATATGGTGTTAAAGAACATATGCAAAAAATCAACCATAAATCTCCAAATTTCTATGATTTTTGTTTTGGGTGCAAAATCTTTAAAAAAAATTCTATATAATATTTAAAAATGAGCAAAAGTCGTTCGCAATTTCAATTATTAGGCAACCCAAATGGTCAAACTAGCTGTATGATAGAGAGTTTGAAACAGATGATTCACCTTAAAATTAAAAATAAGAAATTCCTATAGCTGAAGTCTGTTGGGAATCTGCGGCTTTACAAATAATTGAGATCTGTGTGGGTCACTTGCCGATTAAGAATTAAAATTGTCTCCTAGCTAGCTACTAATTCATGTTCATAATGAGATCATTCATGTAAAAACTATGTATATTTTGGATCACAAATGAACAGATTGAGTGCTACCAGTTCTTTGCCAATCAATATCTTCTTCTCTTTTTTTTTTTTATATATATAAACCTTTTCCAATCAATATCAACCCAAGACAACACCACAAAGTTAAGTAATTAAAGAATAAGGCAACCTTGCTTGTAAATGTAGCATGCATACATAGCTAAAGCCTAGAAGGCTTACTCAGAAGTGGACATGCACCGTCAATGGATGGGACCCCACCCAAATTGTTTGCTGTGAAAAAGATATGTGTCCTACAGGTTTTCCACATCCCCATCTCATGAATTGTACAAACTTTTATATATATATATATATATATATAACGTGTGGATGAAGGTAAGAAATTGCTGGGTTTAGATGCAGAAAGTTAAGTGCTTGAAAGGTTGAGATAACCATAGCTGAGTTTAGAATGGGGGAGGTTTGGGTCCAATGCTTTTAGTGCACTGGACCGGGTTGGATAATGACATGTGTAAGAAAAAGTAAACATTTTTTAGGTTCAAAGCAAAAAGGCAGAGTTTTATAAACTGTTTGTACAGTTGAGACGTTCCCCAAATGCGTAGGGGTGTTGGCTAGGTACTTGTGATGCGTTATTAAAACCCATGTGGGGTGTTTTGGAAAACAAAAACATTGACCTGCACTAACAAAAGCGAAAAGTTGAAGATAATATAATAGTAAAGTGATCAACCAACTGATCATTGCTCACAAGAAAAGTTTGCCCCTAAATAGAGAACAAGATGAATGGGAAAGACATGTCACCCTTGCCGCCCTAAATAGTACTATAAGTTTAGGATAAAAAGTTAATGGGATTCTCAAAAGAGCTTTTCTCTGTGAATGCGAAATCTGAATATTGTATAGCCAACATTTGGAGAAGGAAATACTATTCTCTCTGTCTTTTACCATTTACTTTTCAAGAATAGAGATGAGGGGAAGAGGGGAGGCTAGCCTGTTGGCCCAGTTCCAAACATGCAGGGAAATTTTTGTCCTTGCTTTATCTTAAGCCCTTTTGGCTCTAGGGCTATAGTAACGTTTTACAAGCTGTGATAAGGGTTTTTATTTATTTATTTATTTAAATGATGAGTCATGACTCATGAGATGAGACTTGAGAGAGATATATTCATATATTCTAACATGATGAGTTATGAGATAGAATTTGAAAATATTAACACGCGTGACGCACTAAGATTTTTTGAAATATTTTGTGGGGGAGAGAAAAAAACACTTGAATATTCCTAGATGATGAGTCATGAGAGAGAGATATTAATGATATATATGATTATTGGCTAGTAAGTTTTTTTGGGAGGTGGGGTTTAAACTAAACCACAAACATAGAGCACCATAAAATTTTAGAAAATACTTGAGAGACTATTTGAGGGAGACATATGTGGAAGAAGACTCATTCTTGACTTTCTAAACAAAATATTACATCTATATATAGTAAAAGTATCATGAAAGAAGACTAACTAAAACAAGTTAGAAGGAATTACATGCAAAGTATTATATACATGTGTTTATTTTACAAAATGAAAAGAAACAAAAAGTTTGTACATTAGGTAGAATAGGTAAATAGATACATAAATATATAAGTATCTTTTGACTGTTTGCAATGGTTGGTGACGTTTTTTACATACTTATCTAATCCGTTCATCTATTTGATAAGATTGTGATATTCTTCTTCATTTAATGATGATAAAGAAATACAACTCTAATAAGTTTGAAAACGAGTACTAATCTCTTTGTCCATTCGGTAAGATTGTGATATTCTTCTTCGTCTAATGATGATGAAGAGATACGACTCTAATAAGTTTTAAAAACACGCACCAATATTTTTATCTGTTCGCTAAGATTGTGATATTCTTCTTTGTCTAACGATACAAAAATAGAGCACCACAGAGCACCATAAAATTTTAGGCTATTTGAGGGAGACATGTGTGGAAGAAGACTCATTCTTGACTTTCTAAACAAAATATTACATTATATATATAGTAAAAGTATCATGAAAGAAGACTAACTAAAACAAGTTAGAAGGAATTACATACAAAGTGTTATATACATGTGTTTATTTTACAAAATGAAATGAAACAAGAAGTTTGTACATTAGGTAGCATAGGTAAATAGATACATAAATATATAAGTATTTCTTGACTGTTTGCAATGGTTTGTGACGTTCTTCTTGACTTTCTAAACAAAATATTACATCTATATATAGTAAAAGTATCATGAAAGAAGACTAAGTAAAACAAGTTAGAAGGAATTATATACAAAGTCTTATATACATGTGTTTATTTTACAAAATGAAATGAAACAAGAAGTTTGTACATTAGGTAGCATAGGTAAATAGATACATAAATATGTAAGTATTTCTTGACTGTTTGCAATGGTTTGTGACGTTTTTTTGCATACTTATCTAATCCCTATATCAGTTCGATAAGATTGTGATATTCTTCTTCATTTAATGATGATAAAGAATACCTTTTTCTATCCAAAAAAAAAATGATGATAAAGAAATACGACTCTAATAAGTTTTGAAAACGAGCACTAATCTGTTTGTCCATTCGGTAAGATTGTGATATTCTTTTTCGTCTAATGATGATGAAGAGATACAACTCTAATAAGTTTTAAAAACGCACACCAATCTTTTCGTCTATTCACTAAAATTGTGATATTCTTTTTCGTCTAACCATACAAAAAGATCCTACCTTAATAAGTTTTGAGAATGAGCAGGAGTACTTTGAATTTCAACCTTTCATTCAAAATAGTGGTGCTAGATTTTTTGTATCGTTTTTACATTGGGTTGGGAAGATTTGAAACGTTTGGTGTATATCATTTCATATATTTTGCTTTCAATCAACTTCCTTAGATTAATCGTCATCATAATCACCTCTCTTTTCGCGACGTATATCCGACGTTCTTATTTGACTCTTTAGGTTAAAGTGAGGTTAAGATCAACGTAGAACAGAAGTTGAAATTTCCGTATAAAACAATTAATGATCGCACCCTAGAGTCAATTTTGTCGACGTGTTAGGAACTTTGGAAAATGAAAGTCAGGCAAATTCAGTGTATTAAAATTTAAAATTGTCAAAACTCATTAAAATCAGTACTAGAAGTGCATCACACGTGCTGCTTTTTTTTTATTAAATGCATAATCTTTTAGTAATAATATTTTAATTAATCCTAATTAATTATCAATCCCATGAGTATGAGTGACACCCAGACTTGGACCTTTGGGCTCTCAATTGAATAATTGAATATATTTCCAAAAAAAAAAATTATGAATGATTGAATATTGATATGAATGATTTACGAGTTTGGTTCACAAGTCCCGACTTTAATTAATGACTATTTTAAAAATATTTTGATATAAAAAATATAAAAAATTGTCACAAAAAAATAAGTTTTTTTTTTTTTTTTTCACATAAAAAAATTATAAAGGACACCTAGACTTGGACCTTTGGGCACTCAATTGAATAATTGAATATATTTCAAAAAAAAATTATGAATGATTGAATATTGATATGAATAATTTACGAGTTCGGTTCAAGGGTCCCTTTAAGGTATTTACTAATAAATATTTTAAAAATATTTTGATATAAAAAATATAAAAAAAAATTGTGAAAAAAAATAATTTCTTTTCACATAAAAAATTTTATAAAGATATTTTCTAAACTAATATCTTTACCCCGGTATAAGGAAAAATAAAGTCATAA
Organism: Quercus gilva; assembly: GCA_023621385.1. NCBI lineage: Eukaryota > Viridiplantae > Streptophyta > Magnoliopsida > Fagales > Fagaceae > Quercus > Quercus gilva. The sequence goes on along the minus strand of CM042479.1, from coordinate 41,385,251 downwards.
AGCCCGTCAGTTAATGATATGTCTACAATATTTTTATAACATTTTTACAACAAATCTTAAGTGGCAAGTTGTTACTAATTGTTATTGTTGGGGCAAAAAAGTAATCTTAGTGTTAGTTTCAAATTTGAACCAATAACAGCTAACCACATGTGATTTATTGTAAAAATATTGTAAAATTGTTGTAGACATAGCATCTCTCTTAATTAATTAAGCAGTCATTTCGTACCAAAATATATTAATTGTAACCGTAGGATCTTCCTACCTAATTCAAAAAATAGCCAATCTCAGCCATCCATTTCCTTAATTTCTCAGATCCAACCTTCAACCGTCGATACATTGCCCAACAAAAAAAAACTGTCCGAGTAACCAAGCTTAAATAACCGTCATGTTTGTCCATTTAGGACAATCTGAAACCCTCCGACGGTCTGTACGAGGTCCCTCGAATGGAAAGTTGTTCGATGTTTAACCTTCGAAACAGTGTATAAAAAAGCGTGAAGTGCGGGATGGTTCTTTTTTTTCCTTTCCTCTCAAAATTTTGTTTTTCCTTATCTGACTGAGTGCTTCATCGTCATCATCATCATCTATATATCGCATTTACCCCATCCGGTTACAGAGCAGTGCCTGGGAAGAAAAAAAATACCCTTTATAGTTTGTGACCCATTATCTCTTTTGGACTGAAAAAGCTTAAGGCTTTTTGGATTGAATTGGTAGCAAATCGATGGTGATTGATTGATTGATTCATTGGGGTGAGTTCTTAATCTGATACTTCGTAGTTCATGGTGTTACTGTATGCTTCAATGTTGAATTATTGTATTGTGAATTATTTGATGTTTGGTGCTTTTTTTTATTTTATTTTATTGGTTGGTTGGTGGGTTTGTATTGAATTTTCTTCTTGGTTGAGGATTTTGGATTGTTGAAGCTTTTGGCTTGATTTTGTACCAACTCTCTGTTTTGTTTGTGTTTGATTGGGGATGGTTTGTAATTTTTTTTTTTTTTTTTTTTTTTTTTTTTTTTTTTTTTTTATAGATGGGATTGCTCCAATTTTTTGTTGTTGTAATTTTTTTTGTTTAATTCGCCTTTTGTTTTGTTTGAAACGGGTTTTATCTTTGGATTAATTTCTATTATATTTCCTATAGAGATTAGTGGCATGGTTCTTGCATTTGTATTTCTCTCTCTTATTATTATTTTATAAAGGGGGGTGGGGGAGCTTTTTGTTCATATTTTAACTGCAACTAGTGGCTTTGTTCATGCGTGTGTATATTCACCAGAACTTTTTTTTTTGTTGCCTTTTATCTTTTTAGTAGTTTGTGTGTGTGTGTGTGTGTGTGTGTGTGTGAGAGAGAGAGAGAGAGAGAGAGAGAGAGAGAAGGGGGGGGGGGTTGATTGTTGAACAAGACATTTTCAAGTTTTCAACTTTATTAAAGCAAAGGGAGCGAGGAATGATGGTGAACAAAGACATGCTGTCTTGTGATTTAATAAAGGATACGAGTGACTACAGTTGGTTGTCTTTATATGGTGATAAAGTTGCAATAGCCATGAAATAGAATACTTGGTTCAAGTATATTCTGACAGACAAATGAAAATGAAAGGGGAAAAAAAGTAAAAAAAAAGTAATTAAAAAAAAAAGAGGATGTGTTCTTAGATTGATATGAGTAATATGACAAGGAAGTAACATGTTTAGCTAACCCATACTTTAAGTCTTTGCGTTAAAAAGTAATGGTAGTTGAATTTGGGACTATCTGCTAAGTTAACTGGCGCAGTGTTCCATTTTTTTAAATAATGATATACTAAAGACCCTCTTTAAAAAAAAGTATAGTTAATGGTACCAAAGTTGTTTGCTTTAAATTTCTTTTTTGCATGTATGGTATGTAATGTTAGCAAGCAAAAAAAAAAAAATTATTTCAAGAAATCTTGCATGCTTTGGAATTGACAAATCTGAATTAAATAGATTGTCTGCTCTTCCTTTTCTTTGTTTCCCTTATGTATTTTGCAGTAGAATATATTTAAAATAGACGCATCAGTTGAACTTTTTTATTGTAGTAGCTGATTCAGGTAAGCATATTTCTTTAAAATACTTTATTTTAATACACATGATTGGAGTTGAACTTGGGGAATGCATAAGCTGGGGAAATTTCTCTAATTGGATTATCTATTATATTTATAATGTTTTTAAGGATATTAAGTGTCGCCTCCCTGTCAAATCATGATAGACTAGATACCATCCTTATTATTTTAACTTTGTCACATTAAAGTGGAGAGTATACACAACCATGCATTAACTTTAAGCTGAATTACTTGAACTGGGGATCTTTACTGCAAATATTGAATGGTTTAAATGATTCTGAAGTAGTTTCTACTTCTCAGCTTAGGAAGAACTCAATTATATTCAACCCTTTTGCTCTGCAGTCTTCAAGTTCAAGTCCAACACCTGGTTTGACAAGAATAATTGCATGTCATGTTTTATTAGGATTTTGATTTATTGCAAATATATATCATTTCTCTTAGATGATTGAGAGCTATTGGACAGATTTCCCTAATTGGTCAAGTAATCCTGGAAGTGGCTTCCTTTGGGAAAGAGAGATCTTATGTATGAACATTCAGGAATCTTTCAGTGGGGCCTTCAACTTTTTAATGGTGATCCCATCAATTCTGGGTATCATGGTGAGATAGTACATCATAGTGCTGATGATGTTTATAATGGACATTATCAAGAGCATTATGATACAGATTGTAGTCATATAGATTGTAATCATTTGGAGAATGATGAGGTTATTGCAAGAACCCTTCAAGAAGATTTTTCACAACTAGCAGTCTCAGAAGCATCTGGATACTCTCATGTTGTAGAAGATCACCATCAAGCATCCAATCTTGAACACGATTGGCATAGTCCATCAACAATGAACTACCATTGTTCAGGTATTTGGTTAAGCTGCCGCTTGCATATCTGTGACAGTCATCAGCTTACCTATTTTAGTTATATTGATACTTTTTATACAATATGCAGACTATAATCATGGCCAAGAAGAAACTGATGACGCGGAGCCTTCTACTTCATGTTCTAGCCCTGGTGATAGAGAGGAGTATCCTTATTCTCCGGGGCTAACTGAGGAATATTTGCTTGATCAAATGATCCCCATTCCTGTAAGTTTAGCTTACATAAAGTATCATCACAACTTGTAAGATCCTGTTTGATATAGCTATTGATGAAATACACTGGAAGTCTCATTTTTCCCCTACCAAGAATTATTGTCAATTTATCTCGCTTTTTTTAAAAAAATAATAAGTGCCCAACGAGGTTGTTTCATGGCTCCCTTGACATATTAAGCATGGTTGTTTCTAGAGCAACTGAATGCCTTTTATGCATGAGCCTATTGAGATAGTTAACATCTCCCTTTTTTATTAATTGATATACAAACAGTTTAACAAATTATTTGATAAAATATTTAAATTACTTAATAAGTTAATATTCAGATAACCTTGCAATACAAGGTATGGCAGCTCCTTATTGATGTGATACTGAAAAGTTAAACTTGATAATTAGAGGCTAGCTACATTTTCTATGTTTTTTTTTTCCTTGTCTTTTTAAAAAGCAAGCTTGAATGCAAGAGCTTCCCCTAGTCTCCACTCCATTGCTTACCTTGTGAGCTTTGACCCTTATCTGTACCCTTTATTGCTTCTTTAGATGCATCAAGAGTATCAGTGTTCTGTCTCTTTTCAAATTTTATTTTTGTCGGACAAGTCATGATTCATATTTGATTGCTTATTAGGTTTTAACTTATGACTGTCTTGCAATTGTTCTTAAGGTTGTTATGCATGTATGACCGTGTTAAATGTCACACTTAAATTTGTTTTGTGTTACAGCATGTTCCTAGAATTAATGGAGAAATTCCTTCAATTGATGAAGCGACTTCAGATCATCAGAGGCTTCTGGACAGGTATATCAATGCTTCTCATTTTTATTTTGGTCATGCTGTGTACTGTGAATTTAATTTAGATATGATTTTGACAGTTGATGCTGGTTGATGCTGTGTATTTAGATTGCAGGTGTATGACTTCGTAGAACGCACTGTTCAAGGAGATGGTAATTGTCAGGTTAGTTCTGCAAGTTTTTCTTTTTCTGTTTTTGTATCTTTCTCCTTAAGCATCATAGCAGTTCTCATCAGGGTCTGTCAGTCTGTAAATTATAGTCTGTGCTTCAACTGTTGCTTCTGTTGAATAGTATTTATTTATTTTATGATTTCTTTGCCCAGTTTTGTGCTTTATCAGATCAATTATTTCAAACACCTGACAACCACAAGTTTGTAAGACAAGAAGTTGTGAGCCAGGTTTGTTGGTCTTGAAATATCTACTCTTGGTTTTTTTCAACTTGAATTCTCAGAGCTTACATGGATCTTGATTTAACATTTACTTCAATGGTTTGTTGTCATCAGCTTAGGTCTCACCCAGAGGCTTATGAGGGCTATGTTCCCATGCAATATGAGGACTATTTGGAGAGGATGTCCGAGTATTTATCAAACTCCTTTCCTTTTCTTGCTCTTTTAATGCTTATATTTAGTCTAAGGATGCCTGATGTTAGACTTTCATTTGAATAAAACCAGGAGTGGTGAGTGGGGTGATCATGTTACATTGCAAGCAGCTGCAGATTCGGTATGGTTTTTGTTTTTCATTTTCCTTTCCTTTCCTTGAATTCTGTTGATTTTTTTTTTTTTTTTTTTTGCTTATATGAATGTTGGAACATGGAAAGTTTTCCATTGATAGTTTGAGTTGTACCAAAGCTCATACATACATGTGTGTGCATGTATACACTCTCCTGAGCATATTGTAATTATGTACGTAGTGACAAGTGAAGTTATATTACAGTTTTTGGCAGTTCAAGTCATACTCTTTTTGTTTGTTTTAGAAATTTGGGCAAATTACAACTTACCCACCTGTGATTTGACTGAAATTTAAGTTACTTACCTGTGATTTAAAATTTGACATTTTACCTAGTTGAGGTTTGACCAAAATTTAAGTTGCCTAACTGTGGTTGAAATTCCATGATGCAAGTGTTTCAATGGATAGTTTTTGATCTTGTATTTCTATGTTTTTTGTGTTTTTGGAGGAGAGACACATAAAAGTGGAGCAAAATTACATATTTAGCTCCGTTTTTAATAGAGGTGGATTATAAAAATCTAATTGAGTTAACCTCAAATGGGTAAAGTGTCAAATTTCAAACCACAGATAGGTAACTTAAATTTTGGGCAAACCATAGGCAGGTAGATTGTAATTTTCTCCAAAAATTTTGACACTTTATCCCGCTGAGGTTTGACCAAAATTTAAGCTGCTTTACTGTAGTTTGAAATTCTATGATGCAAGTGTTATGATGGATAGTTTTTTATCTTGTATTTTTATGTTTTTTTGTGTTTTTGGAGGAGAGATATATAAAAGTGGAGCAAAATTACATATTTAGCTCCGTTTTTAACGGAGGTGGGTTATAAAAATTTAACTGAGCTAAGCTGAAGTGGCTAAAATGTCAAATTTCAAATTACATGTAGGTAACTTAAATTTCAGTCAAACCACAGATGGGTAAATTGTAATTTGCCCCAAAAATTTTGACTTCTCAAAACATCGATCCATATCTAGGATGGGATGATAAGGCTTTTGATATCTAACATCATGTTCTTCATGTCATATTTTTTATATTTCCTATTTTAAATATTATTATCTGTCATGTTACATTTTGTAATTACCAAAATAGTCAATTGAAAAGTTTCTGTCAGTTATTTAAATAATTGGTCTTCAATTTGAGAAGTTTTTGTACATTTAAAGAAATTTAGTGGGAATGTGACAAATTTTTGAGAGATTGCTCTAATGAAGCTTCTTTGTTACTCTAATTCTCTTTTCTCTCATTCTCTTAAATCACTATTAGAGCGTTATCAAAAAAGGTATATATGCAAATCATTTGTGGCTAATACTTGAATAATTGTTGCAGTTTGGTGTGAAAATTTTCGTTGTGACATCTTTTAAGGATACCTGTTGCATAGAGATTCTTCCTAATTTCCAGAAGCCAAAAAGAGGTGAACTTCCAGACTCATTAATTTTTGTTGGGAGTGTAGACTGTGTGTTGATCATTATGGCTTCTGGTAGCTTGCTGAAGACTTTTCTGCTGATTCTCCTTGCGAGTCCTATATAAAAATCTCTATCCATATCTTTTAACTAATTATCTTTCTCTTTTTTCCCGTGCATCTTTTTCCTCACATGATGTTGTTCCTAGTAATACTGTAGGACCCTAACCTCAATTTATATTCATGTACAATTTACTTCCATAGTAGCTTACAAGTTTCTTTATGGTTTTTAGAACTTGTCACTTATAACGAATTTACTAGCTGCACCATTAATCGTTATGCAATTTAATTGGGATTAAATCTTTAGTTGAGTTTGAGTTGCATAAGTTTTATGCATTTCTTGTTTTGTGCAGTTATTTTTCTGAGTTTTTGGGCAGAGGTGCATTACAACTCGATAAATCCTCGAGGAGGTAATTATCACCATTCCTTTTTTGCTAGTCTGTTGTGGGCAAAAGGTACAGAAGTTTGAAATTATGCCCCTAACAGCAGACTGATTTGGTTAAACTCAACCAATTTGAGTGATGCTCCAAGCTAGCCTGCTGTGAGGGAGTGATCGATTTTGGCCTTTTGGGTGAAGAAGTCGTTAATGGACTATTGGAAGCACAATTTATCTGTCTCTCACTCTTTGAAATCAGGCCCAGCTTAAGTTTCATATGTTTAAGAAATTTAGATCTGCTTCTTTGCAGGGCTTGTCATTCCTAGAGTTTGACAAGGCCTTCTGTCAGATTTTTCACTTTATGCTTCCAAAAGTAATGGATGCCTTATTGTTTTGATTTGTAATTCAGGTCTTCCCTCAAATGAGTCTAGAAAGAGGAAAAAGTGGTGGATGTTTGGGAATAAGAATTAGGAGATGTTTGGTTGGCTTCAGCTGCTTCCTTTTTTTTTTCACCCCCGGATAATTACAATGGGAGAGGGCAGATTTTAACCTTGGATGTCTCTATTCGAAACACCAGGATGTGCCACAGTAGAGCAGTAAGGCTCTTGGTGCATGCTTCCTCCTTTCTATTCAAGTTACTGTTGCTACTTAATTTGCACATGTTCCTTCCATGGTTAAAAGACTTGATCCAAATTCTCATACTTTCATAATTACCCATTCTGGGCTGGACGCACTTCTTCTTCATTGTACTTAATGTACGCACAATCATAGTTACTTAATATATGCACAATCATAGTTTTGTTTGCGCTTGCTACTTCTACAGTTGCATGTGCTCGTGACATTTATAGAAAGAATTCAACTTAAAGGTGTTACTTTTTTTCAAATTGTTTTTTGAAATTGAATGGAGTGATTGGGTTTAATTTTCTGTTGAGGATCAGTTTGTTGATTTTTATTTATTTATTTAGCTCGTTGTTGGGTTGACCCAATCGATTTGGAAGTTCATAGCTTTTCTTTTCCTTTTATTTTTTTATTTTTTTATTTTTTATAGATCAGATCTCAAAATGAAAGTGTGAACAAATATATAAATTAGGCCACTTTAGATTAGAGTTTATAAAAATAAAGAAAAGTCAACCTCGTTCGAAAGTTGGACAACGGAGCTTAAGATGCTTGTTTTGCGATCTTTGTTTGAATTGATGTTTATAACCATGGGACACTGCTTGAGCTCTAGTTTCTTAGACTTCATTGATTCTTGTCATTTGTAATTTTCTGTGCTTCCAGCACGTTTCTTGTCACTGGGGAATTTGTTGTTAACAGATGTGAAAACTGGTGACAGAGTTGCATACAAATGATTGCGTGGAAATTTGTTGTAAATAATACTGATGCATGCTAAGACATAAACCATCTCTCTCTGTCAACAATATTTTTTTTGTTGTTGTTGTTGATTTTTTTTTTTTTTTGGAGAGAGAAACAGAAGTGTGTGTTTTGACAATCATATTGGACGTATCAAAAGTATCCTTTGAACTTTTTGAAGAAATCATTGCTGCTGGTTAAAATGGTTTCATGTTTGGTATAAAAATAAAAAGAAAATGGTAATTCAGAAAAATGAAATTTAAACAATGCATGTTGGAAATGAACTTTAAATGTCGGACTCAGATATGGTGAGATGGAGACTTGAGTCATGATTACTGATTTGGATATGGGGTAGGAGTTGTTAGAAAATATTTGGATTTGGGGTAAGATTTGTTGAAAATACATGGCAAACTTGTCAAGAAAGCTAATTTGAGAAGGGAACAATGGCATTATCAAATTGAGGAGCAATTATTAGACACTGATACTTTAGGGGTATTGTCAATTGTGACATGGTGTTTCATCTTCTCACATTCACGATAAATCTTACAAACTAAATTTATGATAGAATTCACCACCATAAATATGAGAGGAATGAGTACCGTATCATCGAAAGTATTACTAATTTTCTCAAATTTTTTTTTCTAAATATTTTGTCATAATTCTGGGCAATGCATTTTTTGCTTGTGCTCTATAAACATTTGTTAAACCTATATAGAATGTTTACGGTCAAGTGGCTGGTGCCGGTAAATTCCAATTATCTTAGAAATTTAGGCAACTTTATTGTCGTTTATGTGATAGGGAAATAGAAGATTTGAACCCTAATTATCTTCTTTGGAAACATTGGTTCAAACTGATTTTGATCATAAGATAAAGCAAAATTGAAAATGCTGCTTGCTGAGCTATGTTTATTATAAGTATGTTTTTGGGTTTGGATTTTTTTTTTTTTTTTTTTTTTTTTTGGTAACTTATTTAGATTAGATACAAACATAGACTACCCAAAGTACCAAACAGAAAATGCAACCTGCTCGTCCGTATGTTTCTATCAGCTGAAGAATCTGAGTTCAATTAAAACTTGGTCTTGGTGGTGGGTCCAAAGAACCAAACTAGTTTCTCTTTTCTTTCATTCTTTCTTTTTCCCCACCCCATATTCATAAATGGCGGGTCCAAAAATTCCAAGTAACCTTTAGTCATTGTAACAGGGTCCACAGTACAACAAAGAACCTTCCATTTATTTCCTTGAATCCAAAAAAAAAAAAAACAAAGAGACCCATTATATATATTTCATTCCATATCCCATCTTTACTTCCCTACTAATTTACATCTTTCACTACTCAAATACTAAGCAGACTAATAATAATTAAACCTAAAACACTCATAACCATAATAATATAGTGCTATAAAGGATAAACATATCCATATATAGTAGTAGTTGTATTAAACTATTGATTATATATTTAGTCTCTAAGAACCTCTTCTCTCTGTTTCTCCTCCGCCTCCTCCGTCGCCGTCGGCTGCAACAACAGCGCCGTGAACGGCATGTGCCGATACCCATTACTCGCCGCGGCATAATCCAACCCCATAGGCTGACACAAGTCGAGTCGACAACTCGGCTGCTGCGATGGCTGCGGCTGAGCCATAGAGAACATTCCAAGCCCGCCGCTCACGGCCGAGAGTGGCTGAATCCGGCAAGGGACGGAGTGGGCAGAGGAGGAGAGAGTCGGGGACGAAGTGGAGGAGGTGGTGGCAGGGACTGTGCCGGAGCCCGTGGCGGCGATGATGGAAGGCTCGGCTTGTCGGAGTAGCCACTCGATGGTCTCGCCGTCGGAGCGGTGACCCAGTTCGCGCGTCAGCTGGAATATGCGGGCTGCGCAGAGCGCCGGCATTCGGACGCGGCGGCCGCGGCCGTTCACCTTGGTGTGACGGTCTCTGGTGCGAGGGAGAGAGAGAGCAGACACTTGGGTTTTTGGTGGGGTGGTTTTGGCCGTGGCAGCAGCAGCGGCGGCGGTAGCGGTGGTGGTGGTGGCGGGTGTGGGTGGAACTTGCTTTGTGGGGTCTTGCTCGGAGAAGTGGAGAACCATGTCTGAGCCCATTTGGAAAAAAAGAGGGTTTAGGAGTTTTAAGGGTTAGGGGTTTTAGAAAGAGCTGCAGAGGAAATAGAGAGTTTAGGGTTTGGAGTTTTTGGAGAGAGAGGGCAATGAAGAGAAGTGGGGAGTCTGTGGATTCTATTGACCCCACAAAAGGTGAGAAGCTTTTTTTCTTGTTACTTTTATATTGGATATTTTGATAAGCTTTGCGTAATGTGGGGTCCCACCCATCAAGGTCGGTGGATCCCACTTGATTTGTTACTTCTTGTTGAGATAGCTGGTCCTCTTTTTTTTTTTTTTTTTTTTCTTTTTGAGATAATATATATATATATATATATATTAGCTTTTGGACGTCAAGCATCAAATGATGTCATAATAAATACCCTTTATTTGAGTAGGGATAAAAATTGTCAACAATTTATTAAAATTGGTAAGTTATTAAGGAAACAATATCAATTTTGAAAAATTATTAGTTACTTTCAGAATATTATAAATGTGTACTATTTCCTCTCACATGAATGGTGGGTTCTACCATGAATTTAATTAGTAGGACTCACCATTTATGTGAGAGGAAGGAGTACGCATTTATAGTACTCCAGAAGTACACAATAATTTTCCATCAATTTTTTACATGAGTTATTGAGTTTATCATTTATAACACTTTTACTATAAATTCAAACAAATCACATAAATGCTAAGAATTTTATAACTCAATCGATTAACATCATCTGATATATACAATGAATAAATAAATGTAGAAAAAAAATGTATACTAGTATTACATTATTAGATTTATTATTTACAAAAGTAGTGGATTTACGTTGGTGTAATAATCATGCACAATGAGACGGCCTCAAACCCATACACAACTACATTAGGGAAAATTTATGGCCCGTTTGGATGGAAGAGGAAGGTGGGGGGAAGTAGAGGGGAGTAGAGTTGAGTTGACTAAAAATAAGCTACTTTTGAAGTAAATTTACTCTACTCTACTCTACTCTACTCTCCCTCTCAATCCAAACAGATCATTAAATAGTGTATCTTCAACGATTGATGAAACTTTTTTTCATTTTTGATACTTAAGTTAGCAAGGTAAATTAATCATTCAATGGGCTAGTATTTGTTCATTTGTACCTCGAGTTAATGGGATTTTTTTTTTTTTGGAAGATAATGGGGAAAATGGAGGGGGGTTGAACCACATATATTAAACACCAAAAATAATATCATTACCAATAGGTTACCACTTGAAACCCCAATGAGATTCCTCCTTATATAGAATAACATAGTGCTGACTTTTGAGATAAATTTGAATGGCCTGCAAGGGTCGCAACTTTAGCCTTGTTGAGATTTAAGTTGATATTGTAGAAATCCTATTAATGAGTGCCCTAATAATCCAATTTTTGTAATGCATACTTAAAAAAAATGCATTTATTAATAAATATATTGGTTGCAAGCATAGTTCTCAAATTGTAAATCGTATCGTGAATCGATTTTTGATTTTTTGTATCATGTATCGTAAGACATACAAACATCTAATAAAATTATAAAATAGTTGTAGATATACATATATAAAAGGTATATTCATTATAAATTCGAAATATATTCAACTAATGACCAATATAATCATTACTTATGCAATAAAATTTAGCAAAGCTATATAAATAAATCAAATTAACTTATGTGTATAGCATGTGCGTTAAAATTGATTAAATTCAAAAGTGATAATACATGATATATGAACCAAAATAATAATATTTTTTCATCATCTTGGCTAATCAACTCCATCTAAGTCAATGTTATCATCATGTTAAGCATCTTGCAAAATTATTTTTTCATAGACATTTTTTTCATTATTATCAACATTTACTATTTTTTTTTTATTCTAATAATTTTTTCTTTGTATTTTTTCTTGGCATTCTAGTTTTTTAGACTCATAATAATTGATCAACTCCATCTAAGTCAATGTTATCATTATGTTAAGCATCTTGCAAAATTATTTTTTTATAGACATTTTTTTCATTATTATCAACATTTACTATTTTTTTTAATTCTAATAATTTTTCTTTGTATTTTTTCTTGGCATTCTAGTTTTTTAGACTCATAATACTTGTGGGGGGGGGACGATGATCAAAAGTGGTTAATGGAGGCAGCAAGAGTAAGTCTGAGGAGAGGACTTGTTTAAAGGGGTTCGGGATAATGTCACTGATGACGATGCCAAGAGTTCCTACTTGACCTTGGGAAGGCTGAGAAATCGGAACGAAGGAAACCTAGTGCAATCCCCAAGGAGACGAAGGTAACTAGGTTTTAAACAAGGAGGAGAAGAAAAAGGAATGATAAAGCAATCATCCCCTCCGCATTAAATGCATTGCAACCACTTGCCTAACCGCATTAATAGCAAATTGACCATGAATAGTGGTCACATAGCTAAAAACTTCAGTAGGCCTGATAAGTGAGGCATTGATGGGACAAGTATCAAGGAAGTGAAATTGTAACCCTCCAAATGTAAAGTCCAGATGCATTCCAGCTAACTATATAAAGCTAGGAAACGTATGAATTAAAGGATGAGGGGGTGGAGAAATAGGAGAGAAAGGGAGAGCGCAAGGATAGGTGAACTGACCAACTGTAGAACCCTTCCTCGAACTACCCCGAGGACAAACACTTAATGAAAATAGAGTTTTTCTTTCTCTCTTCAGCTTGAAATCCATATACTATGAACTGATTTGTTCATTACTTGTTGTGTTGGAGTAGGGTACTAAGAAGGGGGATCTCGCTTTCCACCTCTAGAAATATATTGTGTGTGTGAAAGAAAAAAAAGCACGTCAGCGTCCACGTGGTTTCTTTCCAGCTGTCCATTTTTTGCCCGCTACAATAATAATAATAATAATAATAATAATAATAAAATAATCATATTTTCATTTAATACATTATTAATAGCATAGAAAATAAATTTTTCAATATGAAAGTAAGTGTTATGAGTATAGTCTAAATGTTGTAAGAGATAGAGAAGGGAGGAAAAAATACTCATGGACTTGTTATTTTATTAGACTCAATTAAGTTTTCTAGTAATTTTGTGTTAAAAAAGTCTAACAACTTATTTAAATCAAATAAAACCACAAATTTTAATGAAAAAACTCATTTTAAATCCTCATGTCTTTGTATCGTACGATTCATATGATACGCACCTATGCATCGAACGATTCACAAGCACTTACAATACGAAACTTTTTGTATACGATACGTATCGTACAATACTAACCGTTATGATTGTAAGTATATTTGACAATAACTTTTTTGTTGTGAGTGCATTTATTAAGGAGCAGAGAGATAATTTTTCATTTTTATTAAAGTGGTAAATTATTATGGAAATGTTAATTTTACATGAGTCTAACATTTATTACACATTTATTATGAATTATAGCAAATCACATTAATAAATGCAAAAAAATTAGTATTACTTTCTGAAAAAATAATTTACAATATTGATGTATTTATGTTGATGCAATTGATCTCACATCCTTGCTTCTAACTGATAAACTTGTGCTAAGAGAAAGATCAAACGCAACATCTTGATACTAGTCGACAAGAGATTGATGTAGAACAAACAGACTATGCCTTCCTAAATCAGATTGAGCACTAAAAGTTGACTTGTAATAAATGCATAAAGTAAGGATCCGTGGTGGTAAAGAGAAAATTTCGTGAAATTTGATGAAGTGAATGGAAATAGCTTAGGGAACATAAGTCAATACTCTCAGTGTTGAGTAATATTGCTTTTGGGAAAATTCCTTTGTTTAGGCCACATAATTATTGTTTTTAGTAATTTTTGTTTCTTTAATAACTTTTAATTTAAAAATCAAAATAAAGTTCTTTTGTTTTGAGACGTCTCTTAGAGAGAATAGTTTTTAATTCTGCAATTCTCTTAAATTTTTCATTTTGGAAAAAATTTACGATTCTTTTGCCACCTAATCTCGTGATTAGTTTGAATTAAGGTTTGTTGGGCAGTTTTATAGTAGCCCTAGGATTTATTTTCAGAATTTAAATACTTTGTAGCATCAAAGACAATTCAAATTCAGATTAATAAAAGTCAGAATTTTCTCTATGTTTTCTAGTGGGTTGAAGTTATTTTAGACAATCATGACAACACGTATCCGCATTGTATACTATCTAATGCACATATGCACCTAACAAAACCCTTTTTATGATGTTAACATCAACATACCCAATTGATTTGATAGGAAACTGCAAATTTTGTAGTCATGGCTTGACGGGTACACGTTTGGTAGGTGAGTTTTTTTTTTTTTAAATAAATCCTTTGGTAGGTGAGTTTTTATCCTTCTATGGTGAAAGGATAATAAATTTGAAGTTACAAATAGTAGTATATTACTCATATCAAACAATATATAATAAATCTATATATATATATATATATTAATAGTCAAATCATAGAAAATTCAATTAGATTTTAATTGGGTTTTTAATTTTGTATCACGTATTTTATTTAATTTTGTGCAAAATAAATTATTGAGGGTAAAAATCGAAAAGTCCAAATTTAATTAGTTTCTAAATTAGATTTTAATTGGAGTTCAATTTTTCGCCACATGTTCATTTAAGTTTTTAATTTTTGTTACAAGTAAATTATTTGATACATAAATCAAATAGTCTAAATCAATTAAATTTTAAAGTGCAAATTAATACCATATATGTACTAATATAATTCAAAGACAGGCTACACACTCCAGCTTATTATAAATTTTTTTTTATACCATATCTTCTTAAAAAAAAGTACAATTTAAATAGTATAATTATAATTTTATTTAATTGTACTAATATATGTAGACAGGCTACACACTCCAGCTTATTATAAATTTTTTTTTTTTTTAAAAGACTCCCTATTATAATTCAAAGAGTAAATTTTGCACATGTAAATACTATACACACAGATTCAGCCAAAACAAACAAAAAACAAAACTATACACACAAGAAACACAAATCTTTTGTACTTTTGACTTGTCCCACACCCTGTTCAAGTTCAAAGTTCAAACTCAATTGAGAGTTTGACTAAAAGAAAAAAAAAATTTGAGAGTCATGCTCTGTGTTCTGAACTGGCCCTTTCTGTCGAAGCCACGTGGTTTGGAGAGAGTGGATGTTACTTACTTTTATGTGTAATAAGTAATAACTCTCCTATCAAAAAAAAAAAAAAGTAATAACTCAGTTTTCTCTCTCAATTTTTACAAGTCATCTGACAGACTGAAACTTTGACTATTGTTGGAAATTGTGAGTCAAATGTCCGATACTACCCTTTCGCTGTTTCTGCCCCCAAGTTTTTCAGTGAGACATACATGTGGGGTTCTAACAAAAATTTTAGAACCTCGAAAAATTTAACCAACTCTTCGCATGCCTGTTGTGATTGGTAAAAATAAAAATCAGAAAAACTTGTGAGTCAAAGTAAAAATGATATAGCAACTGGTCACATAATTTTGTAGTAAAAGTTATGAATATATTTGTGATAATAAAAAACTCGGATTTTAATAGACAAAGTAATTTAGAGGGAAATTTTTCAAATTTTTATTGTATATATATTTTTTATTAAATATAAATTTTAAAAATTTAATCATAAAATTGCATGTTTTTTTTATGTTTTTAACAAATATGTCAAATTTTATTTAAATTAAATTTTATTTACTATTTAATTAATAAATTTATTTTTGTAGAGACCCGTTTCGGGCAGCCCCCATACAATAAATTTGTAGAGAGTGGATAGAAGGGTCAGGCACTAGCAAGAAAGACAACAGTCGATGTGGGCTTACAAGCAGGATAACTAAAATTTGACTAAGTGTTCTTAAGGAAAGTTCGTCCTCAGCCCAATCCGAGGAGTTCTTTTTCTTATAATCAATGAATACAAGGGTTGTCTTTTGTACACTCTAAAAGAAAAAAAGACCCTCCCCCTCTTTCTCTTCCCTTTGGGGCCAGAGAAAAAGCCCCTTTACTTTGGGGATTCTATCTATTATATAATCTTGTTCAGTTGATCTCTGCCGTCCATTTGTCGGCCATCTGGACTTGTGTCTGAGGGCTTGTCCCATCAGCCGTCTTTGCAGGCTTTCTGTTAGTTGAAGCAACCAAGGCATCAATGTTGGCTGGTCAATTCACCATTGATATGACCAGAGTGTTGGTGGCGTGCATTTAATGAGTAAGTGACAGCTCCTTCCCTTTAATGTCGGTTTGCCGAGGACGTGAGCATCCTCGGTGAGGTCCCAAATGACTTGAGTTTCTCCCACTCATCCTCGGACTTTGTATCCTCATCGGCACGAACCTTGGGCTAGATGTGGAGTGGGCCGGGATTGCTAAATATTTGGGTCTCAGAATAGCCCCTCAAAATTCTGCTACCCGGCCTCTCGAGAGGGGAGGAGGATTTTCTGATCGCTTGTGATTTTCTTGACCTTCCATGGCTCCTTATCTGCTGCACAATAGTTTCAATTGGCAGGCTATTTAGGCTACTTTCAGGTTGGAGGACATAGCCAGTAGCCAGAGTCAGGTCGCTGACTCAGAGCGTACCAAGCTGTCGGACACCGTGCGGGCCCTCAATGCTTCCAAGGTTGATCTTAAAAAGGCTATGGACCAGTTAAATGAGATAAAGGCGGCTTGAGACACTGCTGAGTCGGCCCTTGTTGCTGCTGAAAAACTAGCTCTAGATCAAACAGGCAGCCTGCTCAAGGCTGAGGATCAGCTGAAGACAGTCAGAGAGAAGATCGCGACCTTGGAAGAGAGGGTGCTTGAGGCAAATAAGGCTAGAGGTGCTACGGAGTCTACCAAGGCTGAGACTTTGAAAGCCAAAGAGGAGGCTGAATCTGCCAAGGCTGAGGCTGAGGCCTGAAAAGACAAGGCTGTGCAGGACGCCTATGAGGAAGGGGCGGCTGAAACAGAAGACAGCTTTAAAGCCCAAGTGCCTGGGGTGTGCAGACTTTACTGTTCCTAGGTCTGGAATGAGGCCCTTACACAGGCTGGGGTTGAAACTTTGTCCAACCTGTGGAGGGCGGAGAACATATATTATCCTCCTGCCATCCGTGAGACTGCCCCTCCAAGTTCTGAGGCCGAGGTGGCTGCCGAGGGTGTTGGGGCTGTCTCTGAGGAAGGCACCCCAGCTGCCCTTACTTCGGGCGAGCCCACCAAGGAAGCTGATCCTCCTAGGAACGTTGAGGCAAGCCAGGGTCCCATTGCTGATGCGCCTGGAGAGACTGCAGATTCCTCAGCTAATGTCCAAGCACCTCTTGTAGAGGAGGTACCCCACCCAGCTGAACCCTTCTCAGGCTGCAGTTTTAGGCGAGGGCCCTAAGGATTCTAAGACCTCATCTGCCCAGCCCTCTGAGGAGGGAGTTGAGATGGAGCCGAAAGAGTGATCCCCTGTTGCGTCTCTGCCCTGTTTTTCGTTCTCTCCCTTTTTTTTTTTTTTTGTTAGCATATTTGCCTTGTAAAACTCCTTTTTTAAAGACTCAGTAAAGTGCATATTTCGTTTCCTTTTATTCGCTTTGTTTGTATTATATTATACATGTATGCATACGTCACTTGTACGATACTGGCTTCGATTACGCCTCGGCCGACTACACTGATCGTCGTCCCCTGCAGCACTCACTACTAATACCTAAGTGGTCAGCTTCGCCATAGGTCTGCGCCTACGGTCAACATAAGACCTTAGTTCTGTCTAGTGCTTAGATCCCCCTAAAGTGATTAGTTTTCCCATAGGTTTGAGTCCTTGGACCATGCAAGACCTTGGTTCTGTCTAATACTTGAGTTCTCTTGAAGCAGCTAGTTTCCCTATAGGTTTAACGCCGAGGAACATACAAGACCCAAGCTCTGCTTTACACTTGGTATTTCGTGGGGGATGGTTTCTCCATTGGCTTGGATCTCCTAAGGCGACTAGTTTCCCCAGAGGCTTGAGTCCGAGGACCATGCAGTACCCTGGTTCTGTCTAGTACTTAGTTCTTCTTTAGTAATTAGTTTCCTTAAAAGCTTGAGTCCGAGGACCATGCAAGGCCTTGGTTCTGTCTAACACTTGTCTTCTGAGGTAACTAGTTTCCTCATAGGTTTGAGTCCGAGGACTATACAAGGCCTTGGTTCTGTCTAGTATCTAGTTCTTCTTTAGTAGTTAGTTTTTCCAAAGGCTTGAGTCCGAGGACCGTGCAAGGCCTAGATTCTGTCTAACACTTGTCTTCTGAGGTAACTAGTTTCCCCATAGGCTTGAGTCCGAGGACCATGCAAGACCTTGGTTCTGTCTAGTACCTAGTTCTTCTTTAGTAGTTAATTTCCCTAGAGGCTTGAGTCCGAAGACCACGCAAGGCCTAGGTTCTGTCTAACACTGGTCTTCTGAAGTAACTAATTTCCCCATAGGCTCGAGTCCGAGGACCATGCAAGACCTTGGTTCTGTCTAGTGCCTAGTTCTTCTTTAGTAGTTAGTTTCCCCAGAGGCTTGAATCCGAGGACCATACAAGGTCTAGATTCTGTCTAACACTTGTCTTCTAAGGTAACTAGTTTCTCCATAGGCTTGAGTCTGAGGACCATGCAAGGCCTTAGTTCTGTCTAGTACTTAGTTCTTCTTTAGTAGTTACTTTCCCCAGAGGCTTGAGTCTGAGGACCATGCAAGGCCTTAGTTTTGTCTAGTACCTAGTTCTTCTTTAGTAGTTAGTTTCTCCAGAGGCTTGAGTCTGAGGACCATGCAAGGCCTAGATTCTGTTTAACACTTGTCTTTTGAGGTAACTAGTTTCTCCATAAGCTTGAATCCGAGGACCATGCAAGGCCTAGGTTCTGTTTAACACTTGTCTTCTGAGGTAACTAGTTTCTCCATAAGCTTGAGTTCGAGGACCATGCAAGGCCTAGGTTCTGTCTAACACTTGTCTTCTGAGGTAACTAGTTTCCCCATAGGCTTGATTCCGAATTTTTCTTTGTAGTTAGCTTTAGAACAAGCTTGCATGGGCATCTGCTGTAAAATGTAACTTCTTCTTATATTAATAAAGAAGTAGACCCGCTTCATTTCTTTCATTTCTTGCATTTTTTCGTTTCTTGTGATGGTTGCCTTCTGAATGAGTATTGTTGCTGTAGACTGTATTTTTTTTTTGAAAGATGTATTACTCTTGATCTTTTCATACCAACCATCGCACTTGCTAGTGCGCAAGTCCTTCCCACAGACGACGCCAATTGTAGGGACCCGTTTTGGGCAGCCCCCATATAATAAATTTGTAGAGAGTGGATAGAAGGGCCATACACTAGTAAGAAAGATAACAGTCGATGTGGGCTTACAAGCATGATAACTAAAATTTGACTAAGTGTTCTTGAGGAAAGTTCGTCTTTGGCCCAGTCCGAGGAGCTCTTTTCCTTAGAATCAATGAATACAAGGGTTGTCCTTTGTACATCCTAAAAGAAAGAAAGACCCTTTCCCTCTTTCTCTCCCTTTCGGGGCTAGAGAAAAAGCCCTTTTACTATTATATAGTCTTGTTCAGTTGATCTCTGCCGTCCACTTGTCGGCGATTTGGACTTGTGTCTGAGGGCTTGTCCAATCAGCCACCTTTGCAGGCTTTTTGATAGTTGAAGCAACTAAGGCATCACTGTTGGCTAGTCAATTCACCATTGATGTGACCAGAATGTTGGTGGCGTGCATTTAATGAGCGAGTGACAGCTCCTTCCCTTCAATGTCGGTTTGCCGAGGATGCTCACATCCTCGGCGAGGTTCCAGATGACTTGAGTTTCTCCCACTCATCCTCGGACTTTGTACCCTCCTCGACACGAATCTTGGGTCAGATATAGAGTGAGTCGGGATTGCTAAATATTTGAGCCCCAAAATATTTGTTAATCTTTGATTTTTAAGAAAATTTACAAGTATAGAAGTTATAATAAAAGCATAAAATATAACAATTAAATTTTCATCAAATAAAAAAAAAATAGAACTCTAAATTAATTTGAATTTACAAGTTTAAATGTGCGTTTAGTTACCAATTAAAAAACCAATTTATTTTATTATTTAGCTTATTTTTGCTACTATTTATAAATTCTATAGTATTTTTTTAATAATATTTATAAATCTTATTGTACTATTTCAATTAATTTTTATTTTTATTTATAATATCTTTAACAAAAATATTTTTATTTTAACAAAATAAACGAGTAGCAAACTAATCTAATAATTTTTGTCTGCAAGTTGTCTTAATAGAAATTAAAGTGCGGTAAATCATAAATGTGTCGGTAAAAGAACAGTGCAGGACTGAAATTCAATAATTACCGCTGTGTTCCTGTGGATACTGGTCACATCACGGTACTGACTATTGAGGACGACAATCCAACCACTCCAGTTGGCAATATTTCTGTTTAAATATGGTGAATAAAAAATCTTATACGGAGTAGCTTTTTTTTTTTTCTAATGATTATTGATGTGACTATATGTTAGTACTATAAAAGTGATTACAGTACTATAATAATAAATTATTTTAATACATATAAAAAATTATTAAATAATTTTAATAAATTACTTTCCATGTTTGACTAGTTTAAGAAGTTAAATTTGACAAATTTTTTAAGAAAATATTATTTATTATTTTGTTTATCTTATAAAAATGTATAAATGTATAAATTTACAAAATTATTCTTCAATAATATTATTAGCTTTCTTTTAAAAAAGTTATTCTTAATAAGGCAATTAAAAATGTGCTACAATTAGATTGATTTTTAAAATATTTGTTAGTTTTCTTTAAAAAAAAAAGTTTTAAAAATAAAGTAGGGATATAATAAGAATATTAATAAATTAATTACTTTTATTTTTAGAAACATGATAATATTTTGGGACATTCTAAAATGAAATAAAGGACAAACAAATTGAAACAGAGAGAGTACAAAAAAAAGTTGTCAAAATTTAGGCTTATTTTAAAAATACATGTGGATGGAAAAATATATAAAAATAAGTGTAATATTGTTTAAACACTAAAAACTGTTGTTTAAATGACGGTAACAAACAGCCCATAGTATTTTGTATAATTTCGTGTTTGTTGTCCAACCTTTGAAATTTGATTTTTCTTTGCTCACCTCATTGGAGCAATGAGCAATAATGGTTGCTTGACTCTCCAAGTCTGTGGAAAAACAATTATGTTGTCAAGATATCATATTTTCAATTTTCCTTCTCTATTTATTTATTTTTTGGTCTTTGTTGGTAGATTTTGATCAAGAGTATTACTAATGTATGGGCATATATTATTAAATTTTTTTAAGAATTTTTTTAGAAAAATGAAAAAATGAAAAACTTTTTTTGACAATTTTTTTAATTTTTCATAATTTTTTTTTTCTAAAATTGATGATTAAAGTAACCAGACACAAATAAAGAAAAGGTAGTGTGCCTGTTAAGAAATGGCTTTATGTCAAATTGTTTTGTTTTATGTTATATTTTTGACCAATTTTATAGGGTGTAGAGCCAATAAAACTGATTTTTTTGAGTTTCACTTGTCACTTCAATAATATTTTCAATCTCTTCATTAATTTATACCAGTTTTTTATTAGGTGAACCCTACAATAAATCATTCTTAATAGTCACCTTATGGTGGCTATTGACATTTCCCATAAAAAAAAACTACGTTTTGAATTATTATCTAATAATGATTTATGAATCTAATGGAAATTAAAGTCATTTGTATTGATATTTAATATTTAATTACCTCATGACATACTGACAAAATTATTATGTCATTACTTACTAGCAATTAGCAATGGTGAGTTCCAAGCATTTAAAACTAAGAGCATTGAATGAACTCAACAAATTCTTAAGAAATTTTTTGTTGAGAAGTCTTTTTCTATTTTAGTTACTTTTTTAGATATACATCCCAACAAATTTTATGCTTTGTTTTTTCCTCTATTTTATTTACATTTTTGTTTTCTATTCTTTTTGGTACTCAATAAACAAGAAAGGGAAAGAAAAAAAGAGTTGTTGGTGGAGGAAAATAATAAATGGAAGAGAAATTATTTAGCAAAAGTTATAGTACCTCAACACAATTGCTAAAACACTGAAGGCTTTGGCAATATTTTGTTGAGAGATTGGTGATTTTAGAAAAAAAGAGATTTGTTGAGCTCATTACTAATCCTACAAGGTATAAGCTACACTATTAAAAAAGAATGTAATCTCAAGTCTCACCCTTCCATAATATATGATATACTTTTACTGTTGGACTCTAAATAAATGTATTTTTCTAAAGTATAATTATTTTCCTATCATATTACTCTTATCTTTAAATTAAAAATAAACTAACAAGCTTTTTATTAAAAGTCATTTTCACTGATGTAGGGACTCAATTTGTAATGGACCTTTAACAATAAAAATTTGTAGAGTGTGGGTAAAAGGGCTTGGCATCATCGAAGTAAACAACGGTTGATATGAAGTTTATAATAAATAATAAATGACATGAAATTTATAGGAATCTTATCAAAGAAATTTGGCTAAGTGTTTTTGTAGAGAATGATCATCACTTTGGTTAAGTGTTTGCGAAAACCTTAGTTGTGATTTTGGCTAAGTGTTTGCGAAGCATATTTGTCCTCGGCTCAGGCCGAGGATCTATTTTTCTTAGAGTTGATATATATTCTGTCCTTTTTCTCTAGATTGATTCTTATCTGAATCCCCTTTTATGTTGGAATCCTCTTGGTTATATAGTATTGTTTTAGTTAATCTCAGCCGTCCATCTGTCGGTTATCCGAACACTATGAATAAGGGTTTGTCCCATCATCTGCTTTTGCAGGCTTTATGTTAGTTCCTAGCCGCTTTTGCAGACTTTCTATTAGTCGGAGTGACCAAGGCACCTGGGTTTGCTGGTCACTTCACCATTAAAGTGGCCAGAAGGTTGGTGGCGTAAGTTTTAAGGGATGAGATATATTTTCCTTCTATCAACGTCGGTTGGCCGAGGAGGTGGGCATCCTCGGCGAAGCCCTTTGAGGACTTAGGCTTTTCTCTTTTACCCCCTTAGCCTCTATATCCTTCTCGGTGCGGGCCTTGGGCCGACTATAGAGTGGGCCGGGGTTGTTTGAATATTCAGGGCCCCACAACTGATATTTTAGAAAACATTATTATATATTTATTATTATTATTATTATTATTATTATGTCATTTCAGATGTCACCCCCAACTTAGGATGTGAAAAATTATTTAGTATTCTCATAATACAACGATATGATACTTATTCATCTCACATGAATGTTAAATCACACTATAAATTTAATTAGTGTAACCTAATATCATGTGAGATAAATGAGTATCATATGTCACTGTACTATCTAATCTAAGGAATTAGGATAATGGAAGTACCAACATTTTGCCAACTATGGTAGCCAATCAATGCTCAAAGATGAAAAAGACATTTAGACAACGTTACTGAAAGTATAAGGTTTACATCGTTTGTCTAAGTATATCTTGGAACTTCTCTTTTCTTCTTTCAAATTCTTCTATTTTCTTCTTTTATTTTTCTTAATCCATATTATATGATAGGCCAAAAACGTATTGACCTTTTGTGATAGATTAATTGATTAATTAGCCAAGTTTAATTAATTAATCAAATTAACATGCAAACGCGTGGTAGCACAAACAAATCACCAAAAATTAAGTATGCAGCGGAAAATAAATTGACACGGTGATCTGTTTACGAATGGGAAAAACCTACACGGTAAAAATTCCACCGGGTGATTTTAAGGTTACCACTCTTGGTAATCCACTATTATTACAATAAGCAGTTACAAGTAAAGGAATCTCAATACCTTATACCAATCTACAGTTGAACCCTTACCCTAATACCCAATTGGACTTGTTCTGTAGTGACAATCTCTCCTTGTAATGCACGGCCCCAGTACATGACTAACCAATTGCGCAGATCCCAATACGTGACTTCAATCACCAACGAGAGAAGATTGTTGGCTGCAAAGTTCTTTAGTTTATCACACGATGAAGATCCAGAAGATGTTTGGTCACAAAATCCTACAGTGTACAAATATAGCAACTTCTTTACAAGAACGATGAACTAAGGTAAATTCTGTCTCCAGTCACAACTTGCTTGAACAAACTTTGCTCAACATTTGTGCAACTTGTTCCACTTTTGATGACTCTTAAAATAATTCTTTTATATGTCTAGGGTTGTGAGAAAAGAAAGTCTAAACATACAATCACGGATTGGGGTCAAAACATAACTGAAATTTTGTTTTTCATAAATCTTGACAGATGCCTAGCTGTCGAGCCACGGGGCTGGAATAGCTCTTCAAGCTCGATAGATGGCTAACTGTCGAGCTTTAATGATAGGCACTTTTCAAACTTGAATCTTGGACAAACTTGCATGGTTTCGACACTTGATCTTAAAATAAAGTTTCTTGAAGTATGAAATACATCCTAAATCTACCCAAATACAAGTAAAGTGTGTTTTGTCAAAAAATTAGTCAATTACATAAAATAGTGACATATGTTCATAACAAGTGAATCACATATGTCCTAACACTATATAATTACTTTTTCTTTTAATTATGACAAAAAAAAAAAGAAATTAAAAATATTTCTCTCTCTCTCTCTTTTGGTGCAACAAAATAAATCATGTAAGCAGTCCAACATAGGGGATGCTGAAATGGTCACGAGGGGAGTAATTTGTATCATTTTAGAGAGAGAGAGAGAGAGAGAGAGAGAGAGAGAGTTCTATATTGTAGTTCTATCTTGGGGGACCTCTTCATAGTCTTAAACCATCTTATTCAATATCCATTATGATTTTTCTTTCATTACTAATGAGGTATTTTACTAAAGTAGTAGTGTAGTACCATTCCTCTGATTTGAGAGAGCTTATTTTAATGGTTTATTGAGATTTAAAAAAAAAAAAAAAAAAAAAAAAAAAAAAAAAAAACACCCAAAAGTTGTGCACAAGCCAAATAAAAAAAGTATGGTAAACCAGCTCTGAGAACCATGGAATATATCATTCATATATTGTTCCTTGGACTCAGGTTTGGGCTTTCCATCCTATGCATATTTAGCAACTTCTTGTGAATATAATAATGGGCGACTCTAGATTTTCCAAATTCTAAAACTGGGCCCTATAAAAGACAAGTTAAAGACTTTTTTTTTTTCATCTCATAGCCCACCTTAATCGCTAAAGATGTGGGTTCCAGGCCCATTCTTGATGGTGATAAGCAGTTAAGCGGAGGCGACCAAAAAAATGTACGACAACAACAACAACCTCATCCAGTTCCAGCAAAAGGGGTTTACTAAAATTTGAGGTGTGAAATAGTTTGCTTTGAGGTGTTGAGCCAAAGCCTTTCTCTGCTTCTTTATCTTCTACAACAAAGCTAAACCCGGCAATATTTTGTTTTACAATACAATGTATGACTTTTAAGTATAAGAGCTCATATAGAAAGAGAAACGCACAGTGAGAATATACTAACTGTCAACAGATACTACTGTAGTTAATAATAATCCATGGAAGCTGGAAGGAATTTGCTCTCTTCAACGCAGTCTTTTCCTCTCAGAACCCACCTTAAAAGTTGTCTTGCCTCTCCTTCTTCTGCTTCAGGTAAAGCTTATACGACTTTGTCTTTCAATTCTCATTCATGTCCTTTGTTTGGTTTCTGAGGAATCATAGGAGATGAGAATTGTAGTTGGAACTTTATGACACCCAGTTCAACAGTTATTAAGGTACTTCTTTTTTTGTTGTTGAAATGGGATTCTTCCACACATTTGACTAGTGGGTTGTATTATGTGTGGTAAAGATAAGATTTTTAGTACAAAATACAAAGAATTCAAAAGGATAAGATTTTTGGTAATGTGAATTTTATAGCACAAGACCCTGTTACTTGGGCACATTCGAGATATGACAAATAAAATGGAACATTGTGGTTAATTTAGATTCAGTGGTAGAGAGTCTAGACGTGCCTTTAATGTTTGATGTTTTGTGCGTTTCAATGAATTTGTTATGGGCGCGATGCGCTTGTTGAATTGTGTAATAATACTTATTAATTTGTCTAATTTATAATATTTCTGGCTATATGGACTTGTTTTTATTATTAAGTTTCCAAGTTCCTTTCAGGATTCAATTCCTAGTCTACAATAGTATTGTGTGTTGATTTGTAACGAACTACCAGATGTTTAAGCTTGTTTAACTTTCCGTTTTTGAAAATACAATCAAATAAAAGAGAAAATCCTTTATATTTTTCAGAATTTAATAATCACCTGTTTTCTATGTGGTTTGTGTTTTCATGCTTCATGCAGCTGTATGCTCTTTATTTTGCAGTTTTGATGCTTCATGAGCAAGCAGCTCCTGCTGTTACCTCTATGCCAAGCACTTTGATAGCTCGACGATCTCCTACCTCAGTTCTATTACAAGAACAGCATGATGAAAATGGGCTTCTGTTGCACATGTTTAAGGAAGATACAGCACCTCGGGTGGGCTCTTGTTATTTATTTATACTGCAAATAAATTGGGTGCATCGTCAATTTATGATTGTCAATTGATTTTTAATTTTATGAATTGACAATTTTATTTGCTTCTGTCTTGTTGACTGAGCAACTGGTTCTATTTTATCTTTGTACTGAATAAATAGTTTATACAAAACTTCATTCCCCCCTACCCTCTTTGGACTCCTGCTTATCAAATGCCCTCTCTTGTTTTTGTGAAATTCTGAGCAATGTTTTTCATGCTTCAAACATTTGCTCTTTTTCTGTACAGATTTGAATTACTGTGATGAATACTTTTGTGCAATATGGCTCTCTGGCAACTCCAAATTTATATATTAACAATTGTCTTCTTCTTTCTGTTCCATTAAAGGCAATGTTAGATAAAAGGCAGATGGGGACTGGGGCCTCAGTCCATGAAGAGAAAAACTCTGGCAACTCTGACCAGTTGGTGCAAGACTTTGAGCGCCAGTTGCTTCACTGGCCTGGTTTATGGCATTTGTAAGTTGAGTCAAACTCTCAAGTGGAATCAGTTCTGCTACTTGCCTCAATTCTTTTTGTTGCAATTTTATTCCCGAATAGCAGCCTTACAAAGTTTATGTGGCTATTCTCTTATGCAGGTTCCCATCCTTGCAAACAGGGAAAAATGCACACTCCTCCTTGTCACTGCAGCCTGTTACTACTGATCTGGAGAAGCCTATGGATGTTGAACCGTGTAATGTAGTTGCCATTGCTAAGAAAGCTTTGTCAGCATCTAAAGAAGCAGCCTTACTAGCAGAGGACTCCAAATTAATTGGTGCTGATTTTGATGATTCAACTTCTTCAGGGTTAGTTTTTTTTTTTTTTTTCAATTATCTTATTTCCCTATTAGGTACTCCTTATGTTAAAGTTGATTTATTTGTGGACTAATACTATTTGTTTTTCCAGTTCTGGGTCTAGAAGTTTGGTGAATTTACCACCTGAGGAGGAAAAAATGGTAAGGTTAACACGGCTTTTGGAGAGGCGATCTAAGAAGAGAAGGGTGCCAAAGTCGGAAGTTATGATTCATGAGACTTACAGTACTAGAAATGTTGATGTAAAGAGAAAGATTCGTGAAGGGTTTGATCCAAATGATCCCCTTCGGTTGTTCTTGTGGGGTCCTGAAACAAAACAACTTTTGACTGCTGACGAAGAGTCTAAATTGATTGCCCAAGTACAGGTGTATTTCTAACTCCTGTCCATTCTTTACAGTGGGGGGGATGTTTGATTTTTAAATGGTCTTATCCTTGCCTGACATGGATCTGTGTAACAGGATTTATTGAAATTAGAGGAAGTGAAGAGCAGGCTCCAATCTCATTTTGGCCGTGAACCAACATTGGTTGAATGGGCTGAAGGAGCGGGGCTTAGTTATCGGGTCCTTCAGTCAAAACTTCACTCTTGTAACAGCAGTCGGCAAAAACTGATTTATGCGAACTTACGGATGGTGGTTCACATTGCTAAACAGTATCTAGGACGTGGTCTCAGCTTTCAAGACTTATTGCAGGTCTAACACAATTAACATTTCCACTGCGTTTACTCCTACTTTTACTCTCATCCCCTTTTCTGGCCAGAAGGAAACTACACATTCTATCGGAGTGCTGATAAGACACAAAAACATTTAAAAAAAAAAGTAGTTAAATTTTGTATTACTGATTGATCGAAGTTGTAACAATTGCTAGAGTTAATATTCTTTTCAATCTACTTAATGCAGTGAACTGCAGTGTTATTTACAAAAGTGTGGCTTGGTAGGGGTTACAGTATAATGTAATCTCAACTGATATCTTTTCTGTTTCATTTCTGAATCTCTGATATTGTTTTAGGAGGGCAGTATGGGTCTTATGAAGAGTGTTGTGAAGTTTAAACCCCAAGCTGGTTGTAGGTTTGGAACTTATGCCTACTGGTGGATAAGGCAAACAATTAGGAAGGCCATATTTCAACATTCCAGGACAATTCGTTTGCCGGTAATGTAAATCACACTGTTTCGTTAAGTTCTATTTTTTAACAAACATTCATGTTTTAATTGGAAGCATCTATCTATTTTTTTAATTTTCAGCCTATGCATGTACTAATTTTCTGATGTTTTAATGGGATTCTGGAAAGAGTGTAAGTTTTTGAATTTTTCAATGTTGATTACTAATAAAATTGCAAATTTTTCAATGTTGATTACTGATAAAACTAATCTTGCTGTTTAAATTAATAACTTGATTATTTTAGCTTGCTCATGATCTTACCTTGGGATTGGTATTGGGTGGACCATGTATTTTTAAGTTCTTGAAAATTTATAATTTCCTGATGTGTCTAAGGCAAGCAGAACTTACTCCTGATGTGCCTTTCACAAGCATAAAGGCAAGCAGAGCCTATAATTTTCTGAGCTTGACACAGAACAAAAATTCTAATTGCAGGAGAATGTACATACCCTCCTGGGCAAGATAATGGAGTCAAAGAGAGTACTCATTCAGGAAGGAAATCATCATCCAACAAAGGAAGATTTAGCACGACATGTTGGGATTACACTTGACAAGTTGGAGAAATTGCTATATAACACAAGAATGCCTCTTTCGATGCAACAGCCTGTCTGGGCAGACCAAAAAACAACTTTTCAAGTAATGCTTTCTTGTTGACTTAGATTCCTTTATTAGATCTAGCTCTTTGAGTACATATATGCAAGGAAAATATATCAGAACTTGAACTTTTTGACCACAAAAAAAAAGAGTTAATTTCAATGTTCCCTTTCCTCAATCTGTAAGTGTCCTGTATTTATTGTATGGTCTGTGACTTATGCAACAAAGCAGTGACCGGGTTTTATGAAGCTAATGGTTATCGCTAATTTTCACAAGCATAAAGGGAATATTTGAAACAGTTCAAAAAGGATTAGTGAGAGAAATCTGTCAATTTTACATGTAATAATAATAATAATAATAATAATAATAATAATAATAAATTGTAGAAATTGCGAGCAAATGGATTCAAAGCCTGGTTTTAGGTTGCTGTTGAGATTTAATTATTCAATTTAATGTATCATTCTCTCTCTCTCTTGGCGTGTTCTTTTGCAACTCTTAGATTTCAACTAGTTTTCAGACTCACATTACATGAGCTCATTTGGTCACCATTCTAGATTTCAATCATGTGTTGCTGTTGATAAAATTTTGTCAGTCCAAAACTAATGGCCAACCAGATATTAAGTTCTTATAGCTGTAGACTTGAGTTTACTTTTCGGATGGGATACACTTTGTTGGGCATGTATCCTGCAACGATTATCTGCTGCTTTCTACTGTCAGCAAAAGTAATTTTTTTGCAAATGCTCAATTGGAAAAATATTCATTATCCCTGTCAAACTTGCAGGAGGTAACTGCAGATACTGGGATTGAGATTCCAGATGTGAGCGTGGCAAAGCAGCTGATGAGGCAGCATGTGCGCAACCTTCTAAGCAATCTCAGCTCAAGAGAGAGGAAGATAATCAGGTTGAGGTTTGGTATTGAAAATAGTGAACAAAAATCATTGGCAGAAATTGGGAACATGTTTGGGTTGTCTAAGGAGAGGGTACGGCAGCTGGAGAGCCGAGCATTGTATAGGCTCAAGCAGTGTCTTGGTAGTGAAGGACTTGGGGCATATGCAGATTTGCTTGTTTAGTTGTTGAATGACACAGCTACCATGGATGTGGTGTTCTTGCCATATGGTTAGGTTTCTGGTATTTTAAAAGACCGATGTAAATCTGCTGTTTACAGCTTTTGGCTCTTGAAGGTGGATTTACCTCCAGCCGTGGCTTCAAATCTGGAGCGTGTCCCAACTTGAATTTAGGCTAGCTGTTCAAGAGGTCAAGCTAGCCTAGGATAGAACTCAAGTTCTTTAAATGTTAATATGTTGTGAGGTAAAATTGTATTCTTCAAGTGAATGTGTATCTATTTCTCCTACAGCTACATGTCAAGTAATATAACTGATTTTGCCAACATCCCTGAAATGGTATTACAGTTTTCTTTTTTTTAGATAAGAACCTATTTGTCACATTGATTCACTACTTTCTGTCTAAGACCTATTACTTGTTTTCTGCTGAGAGACTGTGAGCATTACGAGGCAGTTTGGAATGGATAGCAAGGAAAGGGGCGTAACATAGTATGAAGAGTCATTAAGATGTGTAATATTCCTTTCCTCTCAAATTGTTTGTCAATAACTCATTTTTTACTGTTCCAAAATGTTCTATGGGTGTCTACTTCAATAACTTACCTTTATTTGAAGGATCTTGCTACCCTAATGTCACAAGTTAAAGGTAATTATTAGTTGTAATGCATGTATATGTACCAATACCTTGCTGCTACTTCAGGTATTCGCAGCTCCTTCAGTGAGATAACAACAGGTTCACAATTGTCAATAGCACCTTCAGTTTTGCTTTGGAAAACAAAACTAGTATTATATTCTCAAGATCTCATCACACCTATCAATGACAAACAAGGAAATACGTCCGAGTTGTCAATCTAGCAATACACAAGATTATAAAAGCATAAATAATTGAAAAATGCTAAATCTTTCACAAATTGCATACAAATTTATTGTCCAAAAACAATTACTAAAAAACAAGAGCATCTGAGCTTCATCCTTTTTCTATTCTCTCTTTGACAATCTGTCCCTTCTTAGATTCAAGAGATCCTCTATCAGAAGTCCCATATTAACATAAGATGAACCCCCTTTGCTTATAGCAGCCGTTGCCAACTTGCTGAGTTCACTCACCCGATTCCTCATTCCTTGCACTGCTTCACACTCGCTCATTAACCGAGTCACCACCTCCTCAACACTGTTCCTATTAACCAAAACACCAATGTTCTCCTCCTCTCCCCATGCCAACCCGGTTTTGACACCGATTCCAGCTCCGATTCCCAACCGACTCAGCACAAAATTCTCATTATAAAACTGTTCAGCAAAGAGTGGCCAAGTTATCAAAGGCACACCAGCAGTAACAGATTCCAACACCGAGTTCCACCCACAGTGAGTTATGAACCCACCAACTGCCGAGTGATTAAGAATAAGAACCTGTGGAGCCCAACCCTTTATGACAAGCGCTCTGTCTCCAACTCTCTCTTCAAAACCTTCTGGCAAAAACCCATCTCCGTAGCTATCTCTGATTACCCAAATGAATGAAGCCTTTGAAGATTCAAGGCCTAACCCAATCTCCAAAAGCTGTGACTTTGAAAAAATACAGAGACTGCCAAAACAAACATAGAGCACCGAATTTGGTTTCTTCGAGTCCAACCATGTAAGCACTTGATCTTTGTCAATGGAAGCTCTATTCCCTCTCTCTGCTATGTCCAAAGCTTTAGTGTTGAAAAGCGAAACAGGTCCAACCGGCCATACCTTTTTGCCAACAAGTTTTTCATAGTGTTTGACATATTCTGGTTCAATCTCATAGAACGTATTGGACACGACACCGTACGTTTCACGCTCAGCCTCCATGAATTTCTCAAAGAATTCATGCAAACCCAAGTTGCCAAAAAACCGGTCTGGCATCTGAGACATGGTAATATAAACCGGGTGAGGTAAACCGGGCACCAAGAATGGCTCTGTATCAGAGCTCACAGTAGCGTGAGGCTTATACTGAGAAGCACAGCTACTGAGACATAGAGAAAAGCAACATGATCCATGAAATACAAGCCGTGGGATGCCACAGTTTCGAGCAATCTCGGCCGTCCATGGAAAGTTAAGGTCGGATATGATTGCATCAGGTTGGTGTTGTTGAACAAGTTGTTGAGCTTGAGGTTGGAGCATCATGATGGCCTTCGCGAAATTATAGGACAAGTTTCGTGATGGGAGAGTGTCGAGGTTTTCACAGTTTTCTGGCAAGTTTGCTTCGGAGTAAGGGAAGTCGAGGACGAGTAGGTCGATGATGTTGTTGTTGGTGTGTTGGTCGCGGTTGAGGATGGTTTGGAAGCGAGTGATGTTTTGAGGGGTGGCGAGGATCGTGGCTTTTGCGCCATGTGAGGCAAAGAGTCGAGCTATGTCGATCATGGGAATTAGGTGGCCTGGTGACATGAATGGGAAGAAAAATACATGGAGTGGATCCTTGGATTGTGCTGTCGATGCCATTAATCTGAGAAAGAGAGAGAGAGATTTGTTGTGTTTATGGGAAAACTTACTGTTATATTAGTAATGGTGATCGATTAAGATTTGGGAGAAGCTTCAGGTCTCAGGTCTAATGGCTGTGTAGCAAAGTCCTACAAGTAATAGAAGGAAGCTATTGGGAAGTTTCCTTGGTTAGGGTGACTTTCACATAGAATTCTCAACGGATTGAGATCATTTGGTCACGTTGACTTAGTACCCGCCAAAACCATTGAACACAACCGATATTTTTCTAAGTTTTTAAAATATTGTAATGATAAAATATTGTTACAACTTTTGGCTTTTGAAGATGGATTTACCTCTAAGTTGTGGCTTCAAATCTGGAGGGTGTTCCAACTGAGTGGCGGCTTTAGGAATTTTTTTTTTCAGGGTGTTTCTTAAGAAGTATAAATTATATAATTTACTGTGCACTATCCACGACTCAACCCACTGCTTAACATAATTTAATTTGTTTGTCTTTTATAATGTATTGATTAATTAAATTATTAATTATTGTTGTTTAGTTGCTTCATTATTTTTCTTTACTGACTACTAGCAGTCTAGCACACACCCCATTGTGCATTAGCACACACCCCATGTGCATTATTCACGGCTCAACTCACTGCCTAGTGCCTAACATAATTTAATTTTTTGTCTTTTATAGTACCTCTGCATGCCTTCAGCCTTTACTGCCTTTACCTGTCCACTTCCCTAATTCAAATATCACACCCCACGGCCCCATGGCGCCCATTTATTGCCCACTCAACAGATAAGAATCACAAGAGCCAATCAACATTCCACAAAATATTAAACATATAAAACGTTCACAACACACAAAATTCACAATACACAAAACGACAAAATCACAAACCAATAAAGTCAAAATGTCAAATAAAGTTATAAAGTAAAGGCAATTAGACATTTATACATAGAGAAACAGAGAGATAAAGAGAATCTCAGTTCAATTCGAAGAAAAAGAAAGAGAGAGCTCCACTCTCACTCAATCACTCTCAGATCAGAGCACATCAATTAGCAAAGCCAAAGATGTAAGATTTAGATGAGATAGATTGATAGAGAAAAAGAGAGAGAAGTAAAGAACTGAAATACCTTGAGGCCTAAGGGGGGGCACCATGGTAGCACGTCGAGGCGAGGACTCGAGGGACGAGGGTCAAGGCGACGAGGCAAGCCAAGCAATCTTTGATCTGATCTCCGATCTCGCTGTCACTGTTGCTTGAGTTTGAGGCTGAATGTGCTCTGTTGCTCGAGTTTGAGGCGGTCTAGGTGGAGGCGCCGTTGTGTCGATGTGCTTGGAGCTTGGTTGTTGATGAGGTTTTTTTTCGTTTAGGTTAGGAGTTTAGTTCTGATTTCAGTTTTGCTAATTTGCTTTACCATTTGATGATTTTGATTAATTGGCAGATGCGTATTGGTAATTTGGGTTTTGGTTGATTTTATTTATTTATTATTATTATTTTTTTAAGAATCTGTTTGGGTTGGACAGTATTTAGTTAATAAAAATTTAACTAAATTTTTTTTTGAGAATCCATTTGGGTTGGGCCATATTTAGTTAATAAAAATTTAACTAATTATTTTTTGAGAATCTGTTTAGGTTAGTTTAGGATTGATGTTGGGCTTTGTTTCCCTAGGGTGGGCTTGCTATGTTAATTTTTTTTTAAGATTTTAGTTAAATTTTTTTTTGGCTTTTTCTTTTTGCTTGAAAGTAGAACAAATACTAGAGCAAAATTTAATTTTATTGGTATAAAAAAAATTGAGGGTGTTTCCAAATATTTTTTAAAGGGTATTCAAATAATTTATTTTATTTTATTTTATATATATATATATATATATATTTTTTTTTTTTTCCAGGTCGGGGGACCACCCTGCCCTTTACGTGGCGCCGCCACTGTCCCAACTCCCAACTTGACCTTAAGCAGTTAAGCTAGCTGTTCAAGAATTCAAGCTAGCTTAGAATAGAACTCAAGTTCTTCAGAATGTTAATATGTATGTTGTAAGGTAAAATTGTGTTCTTCAAGTGAGTGTGTATCTATTTCTCTACAGCTCCTAGGCAAGTATTATAACATCTTTGAAACGGGTTACATAATTTTACTTTTCAGATAAGATCCTATTTGTCACATGCACTACCTTCTTTCTAAGACCAATTACTTGTTTGCTATTGAGAAACTTGTGAGCATTTCGAGGCAGTTTGGAATGGATGGCAATATAAAAGGGTCTCCTTCTAAGCTACTGAGGTGAACAATCAAGGTTCACTAGTACTGTGAAAAGGATTTAAGGTCAAATTATTAGTTGTAATGCATGTATATGTACCAATACTTTAATGCTACTTCAGGTTTTCACAGCTCCTTCAGTGAGATCACAACAGGTTCGCAAATGCCAATGGCACCTTTAAATTTTACTTTGGAAGACTGAACAAGATACACAATATCAGTCTTCTTACTATTGATGTTGTTTTGGAAAGCTGATCCCCAGACTTGGAATCTGTGAAGAAATGAATCTTAAAGGCCATCATTAACCAAAAAAAAAAAAAAAATGTAGTGACAAAAAGGGGACGGGAAATGCAACACATGGCTACAACATTGTTGCAGATTCATGCCATGATGCCATCCATACATACGTCTAATTTATGTAAAGTACTTAACTTTGAGCAGAAATATATTACAGCCCATCATTGTTCTTACAGAAGTACTGCCGCACTCACAAAATTTAACCAAATGAGACTATCTATAACAAGAAACAATAAGAAAGGCTCCCTATATATAACACTTTCTACTTCAAATACAACTCAGAAACCAGCTTAGCATGGTTTTACCAAAAGGCTGATTCCACTGAGTGTGTCCAATGAATGAATTTCTATTTTCAAAGTTTGAAATTCAATTTAAGAGGCTTAAGGTGTTCAGTAACTTGAAAACGGGGGACTTCAGCTGGTGGGCTTGTCGGATTGGGAGTGAGTGGACGTACTTGCAGTTGGGACAAGATGGAGAGGATTTGGAGAGTCCAACAAGAAGATCACAATTCAGACAAGCCAAAGTGATCATGTTACCATTTGAAGAGTATTTCTTCTTGGAGTCTTCAAGTGTATCAGAGCTGCTGCTGCTGCAGAACAAATTCAACAAAAATATAAGAATAATTTAAAAGTATTTAGAGCCACAAATATATTCACTTGTATTATGTATTTGATATAAACAAAGAAAACCACAAATATTAAACGATAACAGCCAAACTATTCAATACAATTATTCTTATCAGTTGTTTACTTTAAACTATATAAAAAAACTATATACATAATCATTGGCATTTAGAATAATTTAATTTTGTTGTTCGTTTTTTTTTTTAAATTAATTTTTTATTTTTTTTATAGAGAATTTTAACCTATGGCGTTCGCTCCTGATGATAACTCTTTTTATTATCAGACTAAGATACCAATCAGTTTTTGATATAGGTAAGGGTTGAACTTTAGATCTCTTATACAACCATCAAAGATTTTACCAATTGAGCTGACTGGAACCCACAATTTTGCTGATCGTTGAGAACATACATGGCTGTCATCCTGTTGTATTGAATAATTTCTCCAACTTTCCCTGTGGTCCAGATTTCTTCTTAGCAGATTTAGAATATGGAAAATATAAATGATAAACAGGCTTTTCGTTGGCATCGAATATCCCAAACCTTTGGTCACCCGCTTCTAGTTTACCATTTTCATCGAACATGGAATAAACAAACCCTTCCCAATTTGATTAATACTATTGTACCATATTTGGAGAAAAGGACCTCTTTGTGCTGTCTTAAGTCCTTTTATGGTGATAAGGGAGAGTATTTTCAAGATACGAAACGAGAATAAGGAAAGAAGAAGACAAATTTGACGATTTGTTAATCGTGGTTTTTTTATGTCTTCAACACGAAATATATATAGCGGTTGTTAACAACTTTTTAACATTATCCGTCAACGCTTTTTTTGTTACATAACACTATCCTAATCCTGAAATGTAAAATTCCTAAATTAAGGCATGTCTTCGACAATATATTTAAGAACTGACACCACTCTAGATTCAAATCTATCGCATTTGAGAGGCGCAAATATCTCAACTTTATTAGTTAACTAAATCAATTACATACTCTGTACAATATATACAGAAACAGGTACAAAACTAACCAACCAACTCTAAGAAACAAAAAAAAAAAAAAAAAAACAGAATTTTTCCAAGTTAGTTATTGATGTACAGAGGCATGAAAAAAGCATTAGATGGAACAGGTAGTGAACCTCGAATCCACAAAGGGTTTATTGAATCCACAAGGTAATAATTTTCTGTAATCTACCGAAGAAAAAAATAAATAAAGTCTGAATTTTATTAATTTGAAAAAATGAATTGCCTTTTGGAGGTTACAATGCGTTTGAATAATAAAAAGAAAACATAAGATGACTAGAAAACCTAGGGAGACTAGGAAAACATTTAAAACTCTAATTTGACTAAACAGTATATAAAATTCAGAAAATAATATCTCTAATCCTAAAAATCTGAAAATTACATAAATTTACAAAAAATAACAAATTACAAAACTTAATTTGGAGATTATGTCCTACATCGGTTACAATTCCCAACTAATGGCATCATGACATTTGGACTTAATAAACACAAAGCAAAGCTAGTGTTGCTACCATAAATAAAACAGAATACAAGAGACCAATTACATGACTTGTAGTTTAATAACTCTGAAGGTGACGAAAGCTACTGCCGTTTAATTCTTTCTTCATATTCAGCTTGTTTTCCCTTGATGCTTTGTAATGCCAACTTAGTAGAATACTATTATCTATAACCAAACGTCTAGCGATATTTTGTGATGCCAATTTTTTTGTGGGCTTTTTTTAAGGGCTGAAAATTTTGTTATGATTTATCAAGGGTTGTGGGCTGAAAAATGTAAATGTTTTGGTACAAAACTGTCCTGCTCTTTTTTTTCACATTTATTTCGAAGGTATTTTAACTTATTTTGAGGGACCTAATAACCTTTGAAATAAAGTTTAGTGATATAACCAATCGCATTTATATGTATAGATTGTATCGACAGATTTTAGTAAACCCTCGATAAAAGAGGGTCGAAATAACTAAAGTTAACTACAAAATCATCAGGTAGGGCTTCAAAATTTTATCATACCAAGACTTAGCATTTGCATAGCTTGA
Organism: Quercus gilva; assembly: GCA_023621385.1. Lineage (NCBI taxonomy): Eukaryota > Viridiplantae > Streptophyta > Magnoliopsida > Fagales > Fagaceae > Quercus > Quercus gilva. The sequence continues at coordinate 41,347,626 of CM042479.1, read as the reverse complement.
CGCTATGCTAGGCAAATCTTCATTTTTAACGCCAACAGTTGCTTCAAGTCCTATACCCCTTAGAGCTGCGATTGAATAGTATGAATACTCATCGCTATCCAAAATTAAACCTTATTCTGCGAATACCATATTTTCGGCAAACAGACATTGCTGTAGGTGGGTCAGGTACGTTATCTCCAGACCTGCCATTGACAACACCTGCATATAAAGTATCGGCTTCTACGGTGCCTTTGTTGCTGTGATTAATGGTTGTTATAGCCAACGGAATGTACACAATCCACAAAAGGTGCCATCACTTCTTCTATTTATTTTTTAATGGCTGAACACCTGTTTATATATGCAAAAATATATATTATTAGAATAACATTAAAAAAAAAAAAAACTTATTCACTATAAAATTTTGTTTTTCAACATTTAAAAAAAAAACACTTTCTGTTTAAATATTTATTTAGATTGCATGAAGCCCATCTGGTAAGCAAGAGTGAATTGTTTTATGCTTTTACCCTATATTTATGTTTAGTTAATGATCAGTTTAAACAAAGTTATCATAACTAGCCATTCAGTACCCTTCCACTGTCGCATAAAGATGACACTGAAGCCCAAGCAAAAGAGTGGCAAGCGAGTAACGTGCATGGTACGTATATGCGTACGTATCATTAGAGCAATGCTACTTTTTTCTTTGGTATTTCTTTTTTGAAAAGAAATGCACTAATTTCATGAAATCAAAGATGAAAAATGTTTGGTGACATATCTTCCATTCAAACAAGTAAATTGGGCGATGAGATTGTCCTTCAAGCTAGAGAATGTGTTTTAGCATTCCCTTAACCGCGAACATGGGAAAAACTTTATAAAAAAAAATAAAATAAAATGAGAAGCTAGATGTTTTATGTCATGAATCAAAAGACCATGCAAGGCAAAATATGGTTAAGAGCTTATAAGATCTTTAAATATAATCTCTAAATCATTTGAGGATGAAATCTGAATTTATCTTGTTTGTAAGATACTCTAAAATGAAATAATTATATATTGAAAGCATCTAACTCGTACCTGTTAATCAAAGTTTCTTGATAAATACGTTTATTCCATTGGAGAAAGGGATATTTTTGTGCCGCCTTGAGTACTTTTAGGGTGATAAGAGCATTAGCAATAGTAGTACTAAATAGCTATATAACTATTTTTAATAGTGTAACCAAAGCAAAAATTTTTGGCTTCACAGCTACAGTGCACAACTATTTTTGGTTGTGCACTAAAAGGTAATTTTTTTTAAAATTTTTTATTTTGCGTTCACACTACTTTTTTTTATTTTTTATTCTTTCTTATTCATTTCATTTTGCATTCACACTACTTTTTCTCTCTCCGTGTCTCTGTGCAGCGATTTCTATGCATTTCATTTTGCATTCACAATACTTTTCCTCTCTCTGTGTCTATGTGCAGTGATTTAGGGCTTTGATGGTGGTTGTGGTTGTGTTTTGGTGGTTGAATGAAATATTATTTTATTGTGTTAAAAGCTAAAATAAAACCATTGCTGTTGAATGTGAGAAAATAAAATAGATAAAGTGACTTTTTGTGGTGCTAAAAAATTAAAAATTTGACTCCACTACTGTAGATGCTCTAAGGGAAAGAAATTTCAAAAATATGAAACTTGAATTGGACTATTTGTTTATTGTGGCTTTTTATTTGTCTTCAATACTATATATATATATAGTGTATGTTTGACTTTAAATTAAAAAGTCAATTTATTTTATTATTCAGCTTATTTTTGCTACTATTCATGAGCTTTATTATACTTTTTAGTATTATTCATGGGTCACACTGTACTATTGCAGCTAACTTTTATCTTTATCTATAGTACTTTCAGTAAAAAAAATTTTAGTTTCAGCAAAATAAGCGGATCCCAAACAGACTCACTAACAACTTTAAACATTATCCTACAGTTTTTTTTTTTTTTTTTTAGATAACATTATACGGTAACTAATTAATACCCTGGAATGTAGAATTCCTAAATTTATGCAGGTTTTTTGACTACATTAATGCCACTTGTTTAAAGAAGATGCCAATTTGTCAAAAGTTTTGTAATTCAACTAAAACCTCTTAACACTTGCAGTAAGAGATTTGTATATTCAAAATCTAGGTTCAAGTATATCAAGTTTGACAAGAAAGTATCTCAATAGATTTGAAAAAAAGTATATATCTCAATTGTATTAATTGAATCAGTTACATTGTACTCTGTAGTTTGTACAAATATATATGGATACAGAGACACAAAAACTAACTATAAGAAACAAAAAAACAGAATTTCCCAACTAATACATGCATGAAACCATGACATCTGGACTTAAATGAACACAAACTAATTAATATAAGAAACAGAAAAACAGAATTTCCTAGCTATTGTCATTATGCAGGAACACAAGAATAATTTATAAATATTTATAGCCCCAAGTATATTCCCTTGTATTATGTATTTTACATATGCAAAGAAAATCACAAATACTACATGATAATAGCCAACTATACAATATAATTGTTCTTAGCAATTGTTTATTTTAAAATACATACATCATTGAAATTTAAAATAGTTTAATTAATTTTGTTGTTCTATGAGAACACATGTGGCTGTCATCCTGTTGTATTGAATAATTTCTGTGACTTTCCCTTTCGTCCATGTTTCTTAGCCGATTTAGGATAAGGAAAATATAAATGATCATAAAGTGGTTGTAGGTTGGTATAGAATATTCCAAACCTTTGTTAGCCCCTGGTGGTTTACCATTTTCATTGAACATGGAATAAATAAACCCTTCCCAGAAAGTGTTTGGTCTTTTTGGTGTACCCTGTCCTGCAGTGATATGCCTTAGAAAATTCTGATTATATGTCCTTGCAAGTTCTGGAGTAGTCAATCCACCATTCCCAGCGGAGGGCCAACCTGTTTCACCAATAACCATTTTCACATTCAATTCACGTTTCTCCATTGCCCAAACGAAAGCATCCACCAAGGCATCAAACATGTTCCAATAACCTAACCCATTGTCCCAATACACAGCTTTATGTGCAGAAAATGTTGCAAAATCCTGACGGATTATCCCTTTTGCAAAAAAATAGTAAGGATACACTTCGATGAATATGGGTGACACTGTTGCTTGTAAATGCTGTAAAACTGGTATCAAATCCCCTTCTGCCTTTGCTGAGAATGCAGCATTTGAAGGTGGAAAAACCGCTCCCAATACGGCAGTGGACACCGCAGTTGCTACTTTTATTTGACTTCATTTATTATCAGCAAGTACCCTTTGAAGATTTTTCACTACCGGCAAAACATACTTGCCATTGGGTCCAGGGATAACTTTGTTGTCAACAACAATATAGTTCACGACAAATTCAAAAAGAACGTAGGGCTTCAAATTGACCTCAAACCATGACTTTACAGCTTCATAGCTTGATGCTAGGACGGGCAAATCTTCATCTTTTACGCCAACAGTTGCTTCAATTCCCATACTCTTTAGAGACTGAATTGCAAGCTCATCGGTATCCAAAATCCTTATTCTGCGAATACCATGTTTACGGCAAACAGTAATTGCTGCTGCTGCGTCAGGTATGTTATTCCCGGACGTTCCGTAGACAACACCTGAATATAAAATATCGGCTTGAACAATGCCATTGTTGCTGTGATTAATGGTTGCTATAGCCAACAGAATTGACGCAATCCAAAAAGGTACCATTATTTTTTCTATTAGCTAAACACCTGTTTATATATGCAAATATACATTATTAGAACCGCATTAAAAATATATATACGGTTTGAACAAAGTTATCATAACTAGTCATTTAGTACCCTTCCATTGTCGCATAAAGATGACAGTGAAACCCAAGCAAAAGAGTGGCTAACATGCATGGTATGTACGTATTGTTTGTAAGATACTCTAAAATGAAACAATTATTGAAAGCATCTAATATGTACCTCTTAATCGAAATTTTCTGATAGATACTATTGTTCCATGGAGAAAGGGACCTCTTTGTGCAGTGTCAAGTCCTTTTATGATGATAAGGACTTGAGACGAAAAAAGAAGACAAATTGGACGATTTGTAAACGTGGCTTTTTTTTTTTTTTTTTTTTTTTTTTTCTGTCTTCAATACGTGATATATATAGTGGTAGCTAGCAACTTTAAACATTATCTGCAACTTTTTGATGGTAGATAACATTATCTGGTAACTAATTCTGGTAGAATTTCTACATTAATGTAAGTCTTTTGGCTATGTTAAGAAAAACAAATCTAGTATCACAAACTATTACACAACTTCTTTGCCTGGTAAGATGTGAATGATTGTTGCAAAAAGTTGTAAAATAATCAGTAGTCCTGGAATTACTCCTACATTAATGCCACTCATTTAAAAAAGATTCTAAACTTGTCAAGAGTTTTGTACTTCAGTTGAAACCTCCTAATATAGAAAAGCCATATTCAAATTTATCAAGTTTGAGAAGAAAAATTACCTCAATTGTATTAACTAAATCAATTACACTGTACTATGTACAATATATATAACAGGGAAAAAAAACTAACTAAACAGTTAAATAGAATTTCCCTCTCTAAGTTGGTTAAACTTGCCAACTAATATGTGGAACCATGACATCTGGACTTAATAAACACATGCAAAGCACAATATAAGAGAAAAGTTAATAGATGTTTTAAGGGCATTATTTTAGGATATATTTTTAGAGATCCTTTTATGAGAGAAAAAAAAAAGATTCTAACTTTTTTTTTGACAATATTTTATATTTCATATGAAAGTGGTATTAAAATTTTACTAAAATGGTCCATTAACAAATATTTTTAGAGCACCCATTAATCGGACCTATAGTAAAGACCAACTACATGACTTGAAGTTTAATAACTATGAAGGTGAAAGCTATTGTCATTTCTATCGTTTAATTCTTTCTTGACATTCAACTTGTTTTTCCACAATGCTTTGAGATGCCAACTCAGCAGAATACTATATATCATGACCTGTTAGCTAGCTAGTATCTGTGTGAAAATGATTGAAATGGGTGGGTCGTCTCTTCAGTTAGCATCTGTTCAGATGGTAACTCCAGTCCACGTTATCATATAGTATTTGTGGGTGAGCTTCAACATTGCTTTAAATTGAGGAAACATATATACGCACTCTGCATTCAATTCCAGAGCTGCAATGCTCTATGTGTGAAGGCTGCCAGTCTTGTTGATCTGTTAGCCTGATCTGTTGTAGTTAATAATAGGGCAAAAACATCATCAACGACCCCCTTCCCTTTTAGATCAAATGCTAATCTTCTTTTCTGATGATTGGAAAATGAAAGGCCGTATTGACTGTAGTACCTGATCTAAAAATTTTAGAGATTTAAGGGTATGCAAAATCATTGCAATCAGTTCTACCATGGAACCTCTTTTTTTTTTTTTTTAAATCAGGAAAGAGGAAAAAAAGAAGGCAAAGGGTGGGTTGATTAGAAGTTGATAGATGTTGGGGTCAGCGCAAGCTTTACAAACCATGGGTATGTCAATATGGAAGTATGAGCTCGTAGGTTTAACTATCTGTTTCTCCCTTTTGTTTTCTATGTTTTAATTAACATGGCCTAGTCTCTAACACCATTTATCAGACATTTAGGGAAGCATGTTTTACATTTTAAAATTGTGTTGCAGTTTGCCTATAATGGTTGAACATGGCCCTAGATGAATAAATTAACTGTACATGGTGGAATAAGCATCTCCTTCGTTATTCTTATTTGTAATTGCCAAAATGTGGCATGTACCTCTTTTTCTTTTTTCTTTTTCGTATCTCCTAATTATTGGGATTATTCTAGACATTGGAGTTTAATATATATTTCACTTTTTTCTCATATTTGTTCCTTTTTTTTTCCCGTCTTTTCTTGTGCTTATTTTACAGGCAGTTGAAGCTACAAAGAATGTGGATCTTGGTAACAGAGAATTGAACCAAGCTATCCAGCGTAACTGCAGTAGCAGGACCTTTCTTATGCTTTTTGATAATCCCTCTTGAAATCAGTAGGCTGAAAATCTCGGAGCGTTTATGATCTTGAGGCTAGGTCCTGAAAAGATGAATACAAAATCAGAGAGGACCGGTGGAGGCCGGTCTATAATCCTCCAGTGATAAAGTCAGTGGATTTGTAATTCACTGTAAAAGGATACTATTACCAAGAATTTTTTGTAGAAGTGTCTGAATCCCTTACCTTCTCATCGAGAAATGCTTATATAGCGTAGGTAAAACAGTTATTTGTCTTGATAACTGTTCCCCTACTGTCGAGGAGTTTAGAAGATTTTGGAGATAACTTCCATAACTGCTATGGGAGTTATTTTATTCGTACCGGTGCCTCATAACAGTAAGTTTGGAAGACTGCTTCAGTATGCTCATGGTTCAACAGACTCGTCCATCCTTCATTATGGACGGACGAACTTCGTCCGTCCTTGATAAAGGATGGACGAAGTTTTTAGGGACGAGCCAAGCTTTCCATGTGGATGAAACAAGACTCTCCTCTTATTTCTGATGGACGATCCATATGGACGAAATAAGACTTGAGCATTTTCTTTACCCCATCACTTTTCCTTTTTGTGTTGACCTTCTCTATCCTCTTTCTTGATTGGTATAGTTAAATTGGATCGAGAGTCATATCATTTTAATACTATTTACTCACCTAAGATAAATATCTTTTACTTCTTGTATCTTTGATACAGTGAAAAAAAAATGAACAAAAAATTCCAAAATTTTTGTTAACAGAATATCATACTCTCAGTATTAATTTTAGAAGGATGGAGCTTGATAGTGTAAAGAAAATGCTCAAGTCTTATTTCGTCCATATGGATCGTCTATCAGAAATAAGTGGAGAGTCTTATTTCGTCCACATGGAAAGCTTGGCTCGTCCCTAAAAACTTCGTCCATCCTTTATCAAGGACGGACGAAGCTCTTCCGTCCATAATGAAGGATGGACGAGTCTGTTGAGCATATTGAAGCAGTCTTCCAAACTTATTGTTATGAGGCACCGGTATGAATAAAATAACTCCCATAGCAGTTATGCAAGTTATCTCCAAAATCTTCTAAACTCCTCGACAGTAGAAATGGTTATCGAGACAAATTACTGTTTTACCTACGCTATATAAGCATTCCTCGATGAGAAGGTAAGGGATTCAGACACTTCTACAAAAAATTCTTGGTAATAGTTTTCTTTTACAGTGAATTAAAAATCCATTGACTTTACCATTAGAGGATTCTAGACCGGTCTCCTCTGATTTTGTATTCATCTTTTTAGGACCCAGCCTTAAGATCATAAACGCTCCGAGATTTTCAGCCTATTGATTTCAAGAGGAATTATCAGAGCTAGTCACTCTATTTTATTGGGATCAGATTTTTTTTTTTTTAATAAATATATTGGAGACTAGTAACCAACTTATTAGTAGAATAAGTTCTGAATTTAATCCTATGATAGAATCACATATAAAAGGAATGCATATTGATACAAAAACATATATGTGGGAGGACTTTCGTCTCGGCCCCCAATCAGGTATTGTTCGCTTTGGGATGGATAATGATTGACCTACATCCCACCCGCACAAATTTGCTCAATCTCACATCGGGGAGAGACGCCTCCCACTTTCGCCTTATAAGCCTTTGGCCTAAAGAAGGGTGTACCACTACAACACATGAGTAGTAGTTGATGTTTTAAGGGCATTAGTTTAGGATATATTATTTAAAATCTTTGACAATATTTTATATTTCACATGAAAGAGGTATTAAAACTTTACAAAAACAGTCCATTAAAAAATGCTATAAGAGCACGACTTGAAGTTTAATAACTATGAAGGTGAAAGCTTTTGTCATTTCTATCGTTTAACTCTTTCTTGACATTCAACTTGTTTTTCCACAATGCTTTGAGATGCCAACTCAGCAAAATACTATATATTATCTCTATAACCAAACATCCAGTGGTATATATTTCGTGTGTGTGGTTGTGTTCATTTTTTGGCAAGGTCTCATCCCACTCTTAGCTATTTTAGTGATGGGCAAATATATAAGGATAATTGGAAAAAAACATAAATCTCAAATTATGATGAATGATAAATTTTGACATTTAATATATATATATATATATAAATTGACATGCATATTAAGAACATATAGAACATCTAATTCAACAGTTGGATTTTTAAAATATGAATTCAATAATAAGTTATAAGTGGTGTAACGTTTTTTAGAGTTACACTAAGTGTAACTTGAATCTAACCCATATATATAAAAGCATGCACATAATGCTTAATCTCGCCATCCGTGGCTTCCACTACTGTTCGCACATAGAAGGAACTTAGCACAGTGCTGGACCATCCAACTTTCGCACCACATGCTTTGTGTATTATATTTTGACGTTGATATTCACTGGTTCTGATTTCCTTCTAATGAAGTCAAATAGCAAAATACTTTGGCTGCAGAGTTGCTTTGTTCAGGGTTTTTATTGAAGTTTTATGCAAGGAATTCTAGCACATAATGTGAATTTTTTATTATCTATATATATATATATATAAAACCGAAGCCTTTGAAGTTCTCACAATTTTTCACATCATCACTGTTTTCTTTTTCTTTTTATTTTAGATTCTTTTTATTTTAGGTTTTATATCTTATATAGAATCCACCAGAAAAACAATAGACAAAAGTTTGAATTTTTATTAATATCAATAATATTGAAAAACGTATACAAACTTAGAGGCCTATTTAAGGGCTCCATAAAACTTGATGGACAAGAAAATATATTCTAAAATAAGCCCTAATTAATACCTAACCATAATAGGAACCAAATTTGATCTAAAAAAACATTAAAAGAACCTAAAAATAAGAAAATAAATCACCTACACCTAAAATAACGTTTTTTGCATAAAAATACCAAAATTAAATAATTACAAAAATTAAATTGTAAATTCTATCCTACATCAACTTATCAAAAAAATCATCATCTATATTTATTATTATTATTATATAAATATATATATATATATATAAAACTGAAGCCTTTAAAGCTTCCACAATTTTCCATGTCACCATTATTTTTTTTTTTTTTTTATTCTAGGTTTTATATCTTCTTATATTTATTAGTGTTACAATAGTTTAGTTTAAGTAAAACTCTATTATATATATTTTGTTGGCCTATCACATTATTATTATTATCTATATATAATATAAAATTGAAGATTAAAAATTAATTATAATTTTTTAAGATACCTCACGTTAGAATTAAAAAAAAAATGACTCACTTTAGGTTTGAATTTTTTTTTTTTTTTAAAAAGGACTTACCAAAAAAAAAAAAAAAAAACTTTAGGATTAAGAAAAAAAGAGAGAGACTCCTGGTAGGACTCTCTCTTCTCTCTTTAAAATCCTAGCAATTACCATTTCAAAACGCTAAACTCAACTTCACTTTAAAATTAAAAAAATAAGAAAGAGAGAGACTCACGTAAAAAAAAAAAAAAAAAAAAACGTAGGTTTTGTCTTTTTTATTTGTTTTTATATGTGCCTGAAATTTTCATTCTATCTTATTATTTTATTATGTTTAGAATTGATTTTCTTCTAAGCATTTCGGTTAATCTCTATATTTTGATAGTGTTTTTATGGGTTTGGTTTTTGGGTTGAAATTCTAATAATTATTTTATATTGTATATGGCAGATGAAACATCTCTATTTTTTGGAGAAAAATCAAAACTGCAACCTATGACTTCCAGCCCAAGGCGTGATAAATTTGTATATGTTCTTGCTTTATTGAGAATTTTTATTTGGGTTCATGTGATTTTTTGTTTTTTTATTAAAGTTTTGATTTTTGGTTGATTAATTATTTGTTTGGATTAATTTCAATTAATTATTTGTTTGGATTCAACGTAAAAGATAATGGAATTAGGTGTTATAAATTTGATAATGTTCCATATTTTGAATTGTTTATATTATTTAGACTCCTGGTAGGACTCTCTATTCTCTTCTTAAAACCCTAGCAATTACCATCTCAAAATCCTAAATTTAACTTCACTTTGAAATTAAAAAAATAAGGAGAGAGACTCAACTAAAAAAAAAAAAATGTAGGTTTTGTCTTTTTTATTTGCTTTCATATGTGCCTGAAATTTTCATTCTATCTTATTGTTTTGTTATGTTTAGAATTTATTTTCTTCTAAGTATTTGGGTTAATCTCTATATTTTGATAATGTCTAGTAAAATGTCTATAATATGCATATTATTAACCTAATTTTCTATTTCTAAATTTCTTAGATTTTATTATATCAATCTTTTTTTCTTTTAAATTCTTGGTGGGCAAATCAGTCTCTCGCTAATTCTTTTACCTTAATGTGATGTTGGTTAATTATCATTTTATTTAATTATCCCGTGCATCGCACGGGTCAGCGACTAGTTATCGTTAGTTTCAAATTGGACAATACAAGGATTGATTTTATTTCTGAATAAACTTATTTTATTATATCATTGCTAAATTTAGAAAACGATTATATAATTACGTTGTCCATGAATGAACAATTATTCTATTGTCTTAAAGGTAATTAATTGTCATAATTTGACTTATTCTTATTAACATAATATCAAGCTTATTTTCTTACTACTAATAGTTGCAATGCTTTTCCATCAAATATCAGCGAGATTCAATGGAGACCTTAACTTCAACTATAGAACCCCGATTAACATAATATGCAGATAGCAGATGATCATCATTCATTTCAATGGAATGGCTGAGAAGAGTGATTTTTTGAGCTAGAATGCCCCAACGCCTTTCAATTTTCCTCCTCAGATCAGCCACCTTTTGTGTTTCTCTCACCCTAATGCAATCTTCAGCGGTAGAGGATTTCACTAAAATGTCAAATTTTGGATCTCCAGAAAGTGGTGTAACAACTAAACCAAGCGTTTCAAATGGCTGAAACTCATAAGATTCAATGGTGCGATCATTTTCCAGCTCTGTAGCATCAAAAAAAAGGGTTTGCCTTGCAACTTCCACATTCCAAAGCTCATAAATCCGCTCTTTCAGTTCAAGAATAGTTCCAGTAGATGACATTTCAATCTCAGGTTTCAGCTCACCTCCGGTGATTCTGAAGCGCACCATGGTAATGATGACAAACCAGGAAAAAAAAAATTGCAGGACAATAATGTCGCAAATAGTTTCTTTTTATTTTTATTTTTATTCTCTTTTCTCTAGTTTATTTTAGAGCTTTAATAAGTTAAGGCTTTGTTTAGGTAAATATATATGCATAAAACTAGTGCTGGAAGGAAGAACGGTAATGAATGACATGATTGGTTCACTCTAATTACGTTTTACTAATGGGAATAGGATTTTCATTTTCTGTCTTTTTGTTGTGAATTTGGGAGGGATCGATGTGCAAAGTTAGAAGGTGTCTAAATCAGTGTATATATACGTAAATTGAAGCATGTACTGCTGGAGTATGACCAATCTCATTTTTGCATGTAAAATCTGAAAATAACAAGTTCATGATGATTCTAATTTTATTAAGCACAAAAAAAAAAAAAAAAAAAAAATGATGATTCATATTTTATTATTATCACTACTTTTTTGATGGACCTTAACCAGCTAACAGGTCATGATGCTTGTGAGCCCACCCCTGTACGAGTGGGTGATTATATATATATATATATATGTCAGACACGATCATATACTATATATCTTCCATTCAAATTAAAATAATTGTTGCTCGCGAAAAGTGAATTGAGTTCATTTTTGAGCTTTTGCTAAATTGCCTTTTAAAAAAAACACACACACAAACTCATTCAAAATCGTGATCTAACGTGGGTTCCAGTTAGCTCAACTGGTAAAATCTCTGATGGTTGTATAAGAGATCTGAGGTTCAATCCCCGCCTACACCAAAAACTGATTGGTGTCTTAGTTTGATAATAAAGAGCAATTATCAGGAGCGGACGCCATAGGTTGAAATTCTCTCAAAAAAAAAAAAAAAAAATCGTGATCTAACCAATATATATATATATATATATATATGGGTTTTACTAACATAGTAAATCATTTTAGAAAATTTTTTATAAATAAATGAAAATGTAACTAAGTTTTTTGATAAATTTTTCAATTTTTATTAAAAATTTTCTTAAAATGGGTGATAAATGTATGTTCTAAAGACATTTAACCGGACCTTATATATATATTTATATATATACACACACAGGGTTTTATACATTCAAATTTTGAAGATATTTTGGTAAAATAATAATAGTTTTAATTTTACTAATAATTTTAATCATTAACTTCGTCACTTTCAATTTTATAAAATATATATATATATATATATATCTATCGTTTGTTCCAAATTTTAGCAATATTAATGTGGCTGCATTTTATTTTAGCAATTTGCTTTGTTTATTTCGGCAACAATTTTTTTAAGAAAATAAGTTGTTTTCCAAAGTGTATTTTCTATAAAACTATATCATTTTTCTATGTTTTGTAGCAACCTTAAATGAGTTAAAAAAAAAATTCCCTAACTTCCCTTATTTAGCTTGCTATGAGACCAATAGAGTTGTTTTCCAAAAAAAATTAATAGAAAATAATTTCTAAAAATAAGCCAAATTTTTTTAGTTGATCAAAGATAGTTTTCATTTGGCTCATTTTTTCTGATGCTACGAAACACAAGAAAACATGAAAACTATTTTTACACAATGTTTTCCATCGAAACAAATGAAGCACAATCTCATTTAGCATAATTATAAAAAAGAAATAAAAATGAAATCTCATTTCACCTAATCCATAATCCACGTTCTCTTATTTTTGATTTCTCAAATACATTCGCCCACCCAGTTTGAATAGCAGCACCTCCTTAGTTGGAACATGGCTTCCTCTTTTGGAATTATATATCAATGCATGGAAAAACTTGCAGCTTTTGGATCGAATGATGCAGAAGGGGCTGGTGCAAATCTTCCTCTTCCTCTTCAATTGGAGTTGGCCAGTTAAAGTTCCATAGAGTAAAGTTTCATATGTTACTCCGACAGTGGCTTATTAAAAAATTGTGATTTGCCCTTAATTAAAAAATTCCTTCCCAAATGCTGTAGAGTTTGGGTAGAAAGACCAAGTATCAGCAAAACAAACAATGATTGGCGTGAAATCCATAGAAGTAATAATCAAGAAATTGGACAAGTCTTTGTGAGGGTAATAACAATGACCTCGGCTAAACGTTCATGAAGAATTTTGGTTCTCGGCCTAGTCCGAGGATCTGTTTACTTAGGAATGGCATATACAGGGGTTGTCCTTAGACACGTCCTAGATTCCCCTTCTGCCTCCCCCCCCCCCCCCTTTTTTTAGGTGGGGATGCTATCTATTATATATCTTTCTTTAGTTGATCTTTGCCGTCCACTTATTGATCATCCAAGCCTATACTTGAGTGCCTGTCCCATCAGTCGCCTTTGCAGGCTTTCTGTTAGTTGAAACAACCAAGGTATCACTGTTGGCTAGTCAATTCACCATTGATGTGATCAGAATATTGGTGGCATGCATTTAATGAGTGAGTGACAGACCTTTTCTTCAGACGTCGGTTCGCCGAGGACATGGGCCTCCTCGGCGAGGTCCTTAAATGACTTGGGCCTCGTCCGTTTATCCTCGGATCATGCTCTCTCTTTCTCTCTGGCGTGGACTTTGGGCCTGATGTGGAGTGGGCTTGAGTTATCAAATATTTGGGGCCCTACAATAGCCCCTCAAAATTCTGCTGTCCGACCCTTTGGGCGGGGAGGAGGATTTTGACGTTCCTGGGCCTACCATAATGGCCTGTCGGACCCTTTCTTTCTATTAGTGTCTCAATCTTTTCAACTGCCCCTACAACTTTCTTTAGCACAAAGGGCCCGCCCGAGGAGTTTTTCCTTACTTCTGTAAGCTTTCTGATTTTTCTAGTCCATACTCTTTAGCCTGAGTTCTTTGCTAGTTCTTCTAGAATGAATAGGTTTAAGTTGCTGTACTCTAGCGTTCAGCTTTACTTGATTTTCGCTCCTAGCAGGGCTCATTACTTAGCGCAAAAGGGTTTGGTTCTGCCGTAGGTTTGGGGCCTACGGTTAGTACAAAACCCTGGTTGTGCCCGGTGCACGGATCGTCCTATAGTGACTAGTTTCCCAAACGGCTAGGGTCCGAGGACCACGCAATGCCTAGGTTGTGTCTAACTCTTAGTTTTTAATCTGAAGTAGCTGGTTTCCCCAGAAGCTTGGGTCCGAGGACCATGCAAGGCTTTGGTTCTGTCCAGTACCTAATTCTTTGATTTTTAAGTAACCTTCTTTCTTTAAGTAGTTAGTTTCCCCAGAGGCTTGGGTCCGAGGACCATGCAAGGTCTTAGTTCTGTCCAACTCTTAGTTTTCAGTCTGAAGTAGCTGGTTTCCTCAGAGGCTTGGGTCCGAGGACCATGCAAGGCCTTGGTTCTATCCAGTACCTAGTTCTTTGATTGTTAAGTAACTTTCTTTCTTTAAGTAGTTAGTTTCCCCAGAGGTTTAGGTCCAAGGACCATGCAATGCCTAGGTTTTATCTAACTTTTAGTTTTCAGTCTGAAGTAGCTGGTTTCCCCAGAGGCTTGGGTCTGAGGACCATGCAAGGTCTTGGTTCTGTCCAGTACCTAGTTCTTTGATTGTTAAGTAACTTTCTTTCTTTAAGTAGTTAGTTTCCCCAAAGGTTTGGGTCTGAGGACCATGCAATGCCTAGGTTCTGTCTAACTCTTAGTTTTCAGTTTGAAGTAGCTGGTTTCCCCTAGAGGCTTGGGTCCGAGGACTATGCAAGGCCTTGGTTCTATCCAGTACCTAGTTCTTTGATTGTTAAGTAACTTTCTTTCTTTAAGTAGTTAGTTTCCCCAAAAGCTTGGGTCCGAGGACCATGCAATGCCTAGGTTCTGTCTAACTCTTAGTTTTCAGTTTGAAGTAGCTAGTTTCCCCTAGAGGCTTGGGTCCGAGGACCATGCAAGGCCTTAGTTCTGTCCAGTACCTAGTTCTTTGATTTTCTCCGCCGAGAAGGGGACCCTGCTCTGTTCTAGTCTCTCCGTTTGGCGTGCCTCTTTTGATTACGAGGCGTCCCTTGGATTGTATGAGTAACGCGCTTTAACGCTTCGGTGCCTCCTCGTTAATAAGGCGCCTCCTTATTAATATCCTTGGGGATTTGTGAGGATCCATCGGTGGATAAGCCCCTTGGAAATTATGTAGAGTTAATGCCTCCGGAAATCTCTCCCTGGGATTTTGTGCCGGTTGGCTTTCACCAATTTTCGCCTTCTATAAAAGGCCTTCCTGGGACGACTCTTTTCATCAAACCTCACAAACACATTCACCAACACGCAGTTCATAGGCTCTGCAAAAATAGCGGTTTACGCCCCACAAAATGAGTTGGCCCTCTGAAAGGGTGGTTACGAGGAAGCCTAGCCCCCTTCAGGAGCCAAATATGGCACCCCTACCCTGGACGTCATGCTGGGGTTGGGGTAGGAGAAGGCTGAAGATCTTTCTTCTTTTCAACCTAACTAGAGGTGGATCCCTCCTTACCCTTTGGAGGAGGATCCAGAAAGGACGTAACATCCTTCCCCCGGACCTGGATCCGTCAGCCCCTTCAAGCTGGCAGTGATGGGTTTGGGAAGGAAACCAAGAGAAACTGAGAGGGGGAACCGTCCTGTGCCGCGGCCCCTTTCCCCTCAACGTTGCCTTCCTTCCTCCATTTCCTCTTCTCTTGCTCCTCAACCAGCCTTGCTAGGAATCTTTCTCTGTAGTTAGCTTTAGAACAAGCCTGCATGGGCATCAATTGTAAGATGTAACTTTCTCTTTATAAATTAATAAAAAAGTAGATCTAGTTCTTCTCTTTTATTTTTTGCATCTTTTTGTTTCTTGTGATTGTTGCCTTCTGAGTGAATGTTGTTGTTGTTCGCTGTATTGTTTTTCTTCTCTCTTTTTTTAGAAGTGTGGTTCTTAACCTTTTCACACCAACTATCGCCCTTGCTAGCGCACAAGTCCTTCCCACAGACGGCGCCAATTGTAAGGACTCAAATTAAATTGGACCCAAACAATGAGATTTGTAGAGTATGGATAGAAGGACCAAGTATCAGCAAAACAAACAATGATTGGCGTGAAATCCATAGAAGTAATAATCAAGGAATTGGACTAAGTCTTTGTGAGGGTAATAACAATGACCTCGGCTAAATGTTCATGAAGAATTTTGGTTTTCGGCCTAGTCCGAGGATCTGTTTACTTAGGAATGGCATATACAGGGGTTGTCCTTAGACACGTCCCAGATTCCCCCTCTGCCTCCCCCCCCCCCTCCCTTTTTTTTTAGGCGGGGATGCTATCTATTATATATCTTTCTTTAGTTGATCTTTGCTGTCCACTTATTGATCATCCAAGCCTATACTTGAGTGCCTGTCCTATCAGTTGCCTTTGCAGGCTTTTTGTTAGTTGAAACAACCAAGGTATCACTGTTGGCTGGTCAATTCACCATTGATGTGATCAGAATATTGGTGGCATGCATTTAATGAGTGAGTGACAGACCCTTTCTTCAGACGTCGGTCCGCTGAGGACATAGGCCTCCTCGGCGAGGTCCCTAAATGACTTGGGTCTCGTCCGTTTATCCTCAGATCATGCTCTCTCTCTCTCTCTGGCGTGGACTTTGGGCCTGATGTGGAGTGGGCCTGAGTTATCAAATATTTGGGGCCCCACATTACCCAATTGGCAAGCATCAGCATTTGGGAAGGAATTTTTTAATTAAGGGCAAATCACAATTTATCTATGTGTGATTTTGGTTAAAATTTAAGTTACCTACCCGTGATTTGAAATTTGACACTTTACCCACTTAAGGTTTGATTGAAATTTAAGTTGTCTACCTGTGGTTTGAAATCCCAACTGGCAAGCATCAGCATTTGGGAATGAATTTTTTAATTAAGGGCAAATCACAATTTATCTATGTGTGATTTGGTTAAAATTTAAGTTACTTACTCGTGGTTTGAAATTTGACACTTTACCCACTTGAGATTTGACTGAAATTTAAGTTGTCTACCTGTGGTTTGAAATCTTATGATGTAAGTGTTTTGCTTGATTGTTTTTGATCTTATATATATATATATATATATTTTATTTATGTTTTTTGTGTTTTTGGAGGAGAGAGACATAAAAGTGGAGCAAAATGACATATTTAACCATGTTTTTAATAGAAGTGAGTTATAGAACTCTAACTGAGTTAACCTTAGATGTTTTTGTATTTTTGGAGGAGAGAGACATAAAAGTGGAGCAAAATGACATATTTAACCATGTTTTTAATAGAAGTGAGTTATAGAACTCTAACTGAGTTAACCTTAGATGGGTAAAGTGTCAAATTTCAAACTACAGGTAGACAACTTAAAATTTAGCCAAACCACATGTGGTTAAATTGTAATTTGCACTTTAATTAAAGAAAAACTAAACATCAAAAACAAAAACTACTCTTTACTCTTTACTCTTTACTCTTTACCCAGTTTTAGAGTTTCTATCTCTGTCTCTTGTAAATCTTAGGGGTGGCAATTCGTGTTTGTGTGTTGAGTTCACGTCGTGTTAACTTATGAGTATTCGACTATATAGGTCAACACTAACCCGAAAATATTTATTAAACGGGTCAAAATTCCTTAACCCTAACACGACAATTTATTAAATGGGCTAATCATGTCAACCTGTTTATTAGATTTATCAAAATGAAAAAAAATTATAAAAAAACAAACAAATAAATATTTTTAATATAAAATTCAGAATTAACGAGTTATTGCATCACAAATAATCATTCAAAACTAAAGTTTGTCCGAATATCACAAATAAACAATCACAATATGACAAGAACTCATTAAGCCATAATTCATAACCTGTTAATTTCATGTTAGGTTTGCGGGTCGTGTCCAATTTTGCCACCCCTAGTAAATCTAATAATCTATGGAGATTGCCAGGCACAAGTGCCGCTTCCTCTACCACCTACAGCTAGCATGCCTCCCATAACCACAAGCCACAACAATTGCTACCAATGCTCAAGCAACTTCATCTCTCAATCACAATCATAGATCTGGTTGGGTTTGGTTGAGAATCAAAGAAAGAAGTAAAAGATTTGTTTGGAGTTGGTTTTGTTAAAGTTGAAATCAATGCAGAGAGAAGAGGAAGATATGGTTTTTAATTTTTACCATTTTTTTTTCACAAAACTCCATCATCTTCAATTTCCTTTAGAACCGCTCATAACTAGTTCAACCATACCAGTTCTCGATTCTGCTAATTTAACTGGCCAATTCTGGTTAAACTTTCTTTTTATAACATTTCCGGTTTTTAACAAGAATCAGACTGAATTTGTGTCTGGTTTTCGATTTTTAAAACCATGATTAGAAACCACTAAACCAACCAACCCTATGATTAGTTCTGCCCAATACCCAGAACTTGAAAGGAAATCAAAAACCAATTAAGAGCATTCGTATCCCATTTTCTATCATATTCTATTTTACCATCTCAAAAAGCTACTTTATTAATTATACCATATCATTTTACAATACTCCCAACATCTCAACTTTTATTTTACAATTTAACACATTAAAATAATATAATTAGAGCATCTTTATCAACTATGTCATATGTGCCAAATGTTAAATATTTGGCACACCAAACACAATTTGACCCTATTTATCAGATGTGCTATATCTCTTTTTTTTTTTTGCAACATGCTACAGTACCATCATAAATTTGCCATGGTACGGAACCGGTGTGGCAAATGAATTTATTCTTTTTTATTCCTCTTTCTTTCTCATATCTCTTTCATCTTCTCCTTCAGCTCTCACCGCCTCCATATCCACTCTCTCTTCAGTTTATTCTTTTCTCTTATCTCTCACCTCTGTTCTCTCTCACTGGTTCCCTTCACCGATTCCCTCTCTCTTATAAATTGTTGATCTTGATTCGTCATCGCCGATCTCTCACCGATTGAAAACTCCGTCGTCGCCGATCTGAAGACGCCATCGTTCTATATCTCTGTCTGGCATTCTCATCGCCCTCTGGCCACGCCGATCTCGCCATCGCCGATCTCGGGTTTATGCCGGTGGTGGGTTTGGGATGTGGGTTTGTGCCGGTGGTGGGTTTGGGATATGGGTTTGTGTTGGTGGTGAGTTTGGGATGTGGGTTTGTGCCGATCTCTCTAGTTGTGTGTGTGTGTGTGCTTTTTTTTTTTGAGGTGACGTTGGTGGATGTGGGTTTGTGGCGATGGTGGATGTGGATGTGGGTTGGTGGATGTGGGTTTGTGCTGATCTCTCTGGTTGTTTTTTTTTTTTTTTGAGGTGGCGTTGGTGGATATTGGTTTGTGCCGGTAGTGGCTGTCGGTGTTGTTGCGGCAGTGGTTGTTGGTGGCCATTGTTGCGGTAGTAGTGGTTGTGCCGTTGTTATTGTTGTTGACGATGAAGATGTGGACGAGGATGATAGGGAGTAATTAATATATTATTTTAATGTGTAGTAAATATTATTTTAATGTATAGAATTGAAGTATAGAACATCTGATAAATGATATGTTGTAAAATAATGTGGTAAAATAATAAAGTAGGGTTTTGGTGTGGCAAAATGACATAATTTTTATCACAGCTGCTACGGATGCTCTTATACAATAAAATATATTACACAGTGAACACCGATTCCATACAAACAGAGCATGCTTGCACAAACACATTTTCAAACACATATACAAACAACCACAGCAAAACCCATAACCCGATCACCCCAAATCAAGCTGCACCCACAACTCAGACGCACCAACAACCACAATAAAATCCAAATCCCCTTTTCAAACCCCCCAAACCCAAACCCAAATCATTTTTTTTTTTTCCAAATCTTAAAACCCCAAAAAGAAAATTAGATCCCCAAGCAATAAAACGGGGAACTTTCATAAATCAAAGAGCAACAGAAAAAAAAAAAAAAAAATAAGAGAAAAAAAAAGATGAAATAAAAAATAGAAAATAGAGAGGGAACCCAAGAGAGCCATTGGTGGTGGCTCGCGATAGTCGTAATTTTTGGTTTAGAGAGAGAGAGAGAGCGCTACGGCTTAGAGCTTCGGCCACGGGGTTATGTCATTGTGGGAGATCGAGAGAGTGAGGGTGTGAGAGAGATAGAAAGGGTACCGATCAACGCCGCCGCAACCACCAATGCACGGGCACCGATCCACATAGAGAGGGACGAGAGAGGGGGAGGGATTGAATGAGAATCAGAACTGAAAAAGAAGAGAGAGAGAGAGAGAGAGAGAGAGAGAGAGAGAGAGAGAGAGGAGATGAGTGATAGGTGAGAGAGAGGAGACAAAATATCAATCAGCTAAAGCAAACCGTAAAAAAGGAATATTTTTACGATAATCCATTTTTACAATTCCGGATGCAGTGGTTATTTTAGGCCTTTATGCCAAATTAAACCAACATATGGCATATAGCATTCCCAACGTGAATGCTCTATCAGCTGATTGAGGAGAGAGAGGAATTTTTTTTCTAAATAACAATAAATATTAAAAAATTTAGTTAGTTGTCAAGTTAGAAAAGAATGTGGAAAACTAGCATTTCGAGTTTTAGAAACTCGAGTTCCAAGATAAAAATCGAGTTTTTAAGCCTCGATTTGTAAGCGGATCGGTGAGAAGTGGGAAAAAAATCCACGTAAAAATCGAGTTTTAAAGACTCGAGATCCATAAATTGTAGAAAAACGCCGCTATAGGACTTAAAAACGTCACTATAGGGCTTAAAAATTGAGTTATAAAATTTTTTTGCAGGAAAACGCCACTATAGAGCTTTAAAACGTCACTATAGAGCATAAAAACGCTACTATAGGGCTCTCTGAACCTGGATTGAACACTTGTAAAAAAATTTTGCAGAAAAACGCCGCTATAGGGTTTTAAAACGTCACCATAGGACTTAAAAAACGCCACTATAGGGGCTATCAAACTAAATTTTCTTTTTGCATGGAACTCGAGTTTTTAAAACTCGAGATCCGTGTGGCATTTTCAGTCCCAGAACACTTGTAAAGCGAGTTTTTGGGACTCGATTTTTAATATGGATCTTGAATTTTAGAAACTCGAGATGCTAATTTTCTATTACCTTCAAACCATTGTCTAACTTACTATATATTGGACCTCACACAGCCACTCTGCCCACTGCCCCGGAGAGAGAGTCAGATAACTGGGTTTCAGTTTTAAGAGAGACCCAAAGCCAAATCCAAACCCACCAAAACCCAACTTTCCTTTCGGCTTTCAACTCTCCTCTCTCCCTTCAAAACCCAAACCCACCAAAACCCATTTTCAGAATTCTTCAAATTAAAAAGAAATTTGGATTTCTCTCTCTGACTGAGTTTTTTAGAGAAAAGAGATTGCTCTCTGTGCCTCTGAGTTTTAAAGTAAAACGACTCCGTTACATCCATCCAACCTCTTCACAAAGAGAGCAGTCCTAATCGAACTGAGGAAAAGAGCGTCTAAGAGATAAAAGATCAGAGCTCCCCTCCCCAGTACAAGCCTTAGCTTTTCAAAATTAAAGGTAATTCAATTTCACATCTCTCTCTCTCTCTCTCTCTCTCTCTCTATATATATATTAATCTCTTTCTATGTGTATATGTAATGCTATATTTTGGTGATGAATTGTACTTTAAAAATGAAAGGGTCAGCCTGATTTTGATGTGGATTCAAAATCATACTTGGGTATTGAGCAATGACATGTAAGAATACAATTTCTTCCTTGCATTTGTTTGATTTGTGCTCTATTGATAGGATGCTTTTGCTTTAGCTACATACATCACTGCATGCAATGAGACATGGAATTAAAAAGTTAATCTTTTGTGCAAACCCCATTGTGATAAGAAGTTCACATGTGATGTCTCCACTTGTTCTCGCACTAGTTACAGGGTTTGGCCTGCTGATTATGCTGTGGATTCAAAAAAATCTTAAAATCCCACTTGGGTATTGGGCATCTTCATTTAAGATAGAGTTCCTTCCTTGCATTTGTTTGATTTGTGCTCTATTGATAGGATGCTTTAGCTAAATACATCACTGCATTTCCAATTATCTTGAATTGGTCTAGTAAGTTTATCTGTAACCGATGCAATGAGATATGGACTTAAAATTTAATCTTTTTTGCAAACCCATTGTGATAAGAAATTCACATGTGATGCCTCCACTTGTTCTCACACTAGTTGGCTGATTGTGCTGTGGATTCAAAAAATCTTAAAATCCCACTTGGGTATTGTGCATTTACATTTAAGAAAATTTAATTCCTTTCTTGCATTTGTTTGATCTGTGCTCTATTGTTAGGATGCCTTAGCTAAATACATTACTACAATTTCACTTATCTTGAATCGATCTAGTAAGTTCATCTGTAACCAATGCAAAGAGATATGGACTTAAAAGTTGATCCTTTATGCAAATCTATCATGATAAGAAACTCACGTGTGTAACTGCTTAGCCCGTTAGGGGTGAATGCCCTTGGATTACCCAGTAATTGATTCTGGTAGGGGGTTGCTCTTATTTAGAAGGTTACTTAAGTTATTAAAAATAGAAATTTACGTCATCATACATATCCTTAATCGGCTTAATATACTTTAGAGGAACTCCCTTTTTCTTCTAAAATCCAATAGCTAACCTTTGTAGGTCATATGGGGTTTTAGGGGCAACTATTAGAAATCTGGGTTTAATTTGAAACTGGTTAATATTATGGGGGATTGATGTAATTTTTCGCTGTACTTTCTGTTTTTGTTCATTGTGCAGTGTGCTTTGGGTGCCGCTCAAGCTTTTAGAGGCTTTTTTCTGAGTTGGTTGATGGTGAAGAATGTCGAGAATCAGAGACAGGACTGAGGATCTGAAGGATGCCGTGCGACAGACTGCTCTTTCTTTAGGATATAATGAGGTTCATTTATCATTAGTATTCATTTTGTCCCTAATTATGTTCATGATGTGTTCCTTCCGATGGAAATATTTGGGATGATGGAGTTCTGGGGAAAGGGGTTTGGTTATAAAGTTTGTTTAAATCTACAAGTTGTAATTTTCTTTTGCTTTTTCTGTATTCTCTAGAATTTGTTGCTTTGCTATTTTTCATGTTTATTAACTAGAAACCAGTCAAAATCTACTTGTATCTTTATATATTGTGAAATCATATATCTTGATAAGTGACTTTACATAATATAGTTACCTTGATAAATTAATAAACTATGTTTTTTTTTACCTCCCTTTTTCTGAATGAGGTATTGTTGCTTTTGGCAGTCGAAATTGGCAGCTGTTTTGGCATCTTTCATTATTCATAAACCCCGGCAAAGGTCAGCTTTCACCAAAGCTGCACTGAAGACGGTACATTCGCTATCGTCTGAGTATTTAACTTTTCTGTTCCCCTTTACTTTGATTATGGGAATTGGTTCACTAGAAATTTGATACAGATGGAAGGATTCTGGGTTTTTCTTCTTCTTTCTTTCTTTCTGATGGAAAGGGTGCATTTGAACATTTACATATAGTTTCTTGTTAACTCTTCTCCTTTTCATCTATAAGCTCGAAAGCATCGAAGCTTTGGAGCAGTTTATGTTGAAACATCGAAAGGATTATGTGGATCTTCATCGCACCACTGAACAGGAGAGAGATAGCATTGAACATGAAGTAAGTTCTCTACCTTATTCTCAGAAGCCTTTGTTTAAGACATTTTAATATCTTACATAATAAAGATATGGAAAATTACTCTATTACCTAAAGTATCTTTAACAATAGAATCATAAGCTTTTGTTTTTGTGATGGATCTTAATATGTTTTTGTCCTGCATGGATGATTAGAGATTACATGTGTCAGGCATTCAATGTGGCTTTGTAAGTCTGTTATATGGATATGTAAGAAATATTGTAGTTCCTTCCAGGTTGGCCCTGTTTTAATTTTTGGAGCAAAGTGCTTAATTGCCTAGTTTTACTTGTTTCCATTCTCCAGAACAGAGTAACTTTATACAATATATATTATCTCTCTCTTTTTATTAGGTAAATCCCCTTTTACATTCTTGAAAGATGAAGCTGAATAGTTATTATTAGACTTCACTTACATTTTCTAATTAATTCTTTGCAGGTTAGTACTTTCATTAAAGCATGCCAAGAACAAATTGATATTTTAAAAAACAGCATAAACAATGAAGAAGCAAACTCCAAGGGGTGGCTTGGTGTAAAGGCAGATGCTACTAATGCCGATACTATAGCACACAAACATGGCGTGGTATGATTCTTTTATAATTTTTACGAAAAATATATATCTTTTATTGGATATATGCTGGGTTTGGGCAGCATATTTCTTTTTAAAAAGTCTGGTCACGCCTGCTCTTGAAATGGCCAGTTAGTATATTTTAACCACTTTGTGAGGCTTGATTCATGTTTTCATTTATGCCTTTGTCTATCTCAATTGGCTTATCTGCTCTGATATGGAAACCCTACTTCTAACTGCCTGATGTGGTGATCATAGGACCACTTGTCTTGTTTTCATTATTTACTGAGGTTAACCCTGCCTCATCTGAATTTATTGGGTGGCTGATTTTTTTCCACAGTTGTCTGGAATTTTTGAATACTGATTGGTAATGTTTTTTGCCCGACATGATTATTAGATTAATTTACTTTTATTCTACTTTCTTGAACTGCAGGTTTTGATTTTAAGTGAGAGACTTCATTCGGTCACAACACAATTTGATCAGCTAAGAGCCATACGCTTCCAAGATGCCATTAATAAAGCAATGCCTAGAAGAAAACTTCAGCGCAAGGCCAATTCCAATTCTGTAGATACCTCTAAATCAAGTACATCAGAGCTCAAGGAGCCTGATGAATTTCAACCTGATCGTCTAAGAGTCCAACAGCAGCTTTTGGATGATGAAACACGTGCCCTTCAGGTAACCAAATTAGTGGCTCTCTGATGACATTTGTTTAATACTCCTATTCTCGTGTTTCTTTTCTTATTCTTCTAGGCTTTGAGGTTGTCCTAAAGTTAAAGCTTCTTTCGGGTGCTCATTATGCAGGTAGAGTTGACTAGTCTTTTGGATGCAGTTCAAGAAACTGAAACTAAGATGGTGGAAATGTCAGCATTGAATCACCTCATGTCCACCCATGTTCTGCAACAAGCCCAACAGATAGAAGTTCTGTATGATCAGGTGAGATATTTTATCTGTTTTCCATATTTCTTCTTGTTTATATGTTCAGCAACAGTTCATAATGTTATCTCTGGCTTTGTACAAGTACCACTAGTATCTGTGTGAAAATGATTGAAATGGTGCGTCTCTTCAGTTAGAATTTGTTCAGATGGTAACTCCAGTCTATGTTATCATATAGTATTTGTGGGTGAGCTTCAACATTGCTTTAAATTGAGGAAAAACATTTGCCCTCTGCATTCAATTCCAGAGCTGCAGTGCTCTATGGGTGAAGGCTGCTGGTCTTGTTGACCTGTTAGCCTGATCTGTTGTAGTTGGTAATGGGCAAAAACATCATGAAGGACCCCCTTCCCTTTTTGATCACATGCTAATCTTCTCTTATGATGATTGGAAAATGAAAGGCCCTATTGTCTGTAGTACCTGATTTAAAAATTTTAGAGACTAAGGATATGCAGAATCATTCCAATCAGTTCTACCATGGAACTTTTTTTTATCAAAAAAGAGGAAAAAAAGAAAGCAAAGGTACCTATCAAAAAAAAAGAAGGCTGTTTGGGGGGGGGGGGGGATTAGAAGCTGATAGATGTTGGGGTCAGTGCAAGCTTTACAAACCATGGGTATGCCAATATGGACGTATGTATGAGCTCGTAGGTTTAACTGTCTGTTTCTCCCTTTTGTTTTCTATGTTTTAATTATCATGGTCTAATCTTTAACACCATTTATCAGACATTTGGGGAAGCATGTTTTAGATTTTAATATTGTGTTGCAGTTTGTCTATAATGGTTGAACATGACCCTAGATACATCCAAACACTACATTTAGAGATGAATCCTAGGTTAGAAAAAGTGATGCAGTAAATTAACTGTACATGATGGAATAAGCATCTCCTTCATTGGTCTCATTTGTAATTGCTAAAATGTGGCATGTACCTCTTTTTTTTCTTTTTTGTGTCTCCATATTGTTGGGATTATTCTAGACACTGGAGTTTAATATATCTTTCACTTTTTTCTCATATTTGTTCCCTTTTTTCCATCTTTTCTTGTGCTTATTTTACAGGCAGTTGAAGCTACAAAGAATGTGGAGCTTGGTAACAAAGAATTGAACCAAGCTATTCAGCGTAATAGCAGCAGCAGGACCTTTCTTATGCTTTTCCTTTTTGTATTGACCTTCTCTATTCTCTTTCTTGATTGGTATAGTTAAATTGGATTGAGAGTCATATCATTTCAATACTATTTACTCACCTAAGATAAATATATCTTTACTTCTTGTATCTTTGATAATAGTGACAAAAAATGAACAAAAAACTTCCAAATATTTGTAACAGAATATCATACTTTCAGTATTAATTTTAAAAGGATGGAGCTAGTCACTCTATTTTATCGTATCGGATTTTTTTTTTTTTTCATAATAAATATATTGGAGACTAGTAAACAACTTATTGGCAGAATGAGTTCTGAATTAAATCCTACTGGTTTGATAGAATCACATAAAAAAAGGAATGCATATTGATACAAAACATATATACTATGGTAAGTACATTCATGTTTTTTAAGAGTTCCATAGATGAATTTTAGTGTCCACAAAATCTAGAAAAAATTCCTAAACTAATCAAAATCTGTCACTTCCTATAAGCAAAAAACAATCTTAACCTTTAATGCTCCCTTGATTGCTAATAAAGCATATAATAGGTAATGTAACATAGATAGAAGCCTCCAAAGTTACACTGTTTGGTTTGAGTGAATAGGGAAGGAAAGCAAAGAAGATGAGAGAGGATAGGATATCATTGTTTGGTTGATGTGAATTGGAGTGGAGGAATGGAAAAGGGAGGGATTAATTTCCTCTTGTTCTGCTTTGATCTTTTTGTTTACTTTAGCATAAAAGAACTTAGTATTCTTGTCACCCTCTTTCAACCAAGACACTTGAGCTCTCTGGTTTCACGTTACTTCCTCACTTCCCATCAACTCATCGATTTCCTCTTTAAGCACATTAATTCTGGTATTGTGAAGCCTCTGAATTTTCTCAAATCTGTTTTGTACATGTCTAAAGTAGTGTTTGTTCCATTGAATCAAGTGCCTTTGACAAAGTTTTATCCTTTTATATTTCTTATACATTCGACTACCCCTTAGAATTCTGAGCTTCATTTTTGTTGAATGACACCCCCACAACCAATCTTGATGCCTGGTCTACATTATCTCAAATTTGAATGTCATGTGGAAAAATTTCTTATTCTGCATATCTGTTCAAGTCAGGATGAGCAATGGGCAATCAGTTGAGCTTGTGTTGTAGCAAAATGGTACACCTTAACATCTTAATCAGCTTTAAGTTTTTTTTTTTGTTTTTTATTTTTTATTTTTTTAAGTCCCTTGGGATCAACCAAGGGGTTGAGTCTAATGAGCAGCTATTCCCTTTGGGCCTAATAAGTTTCAAGTTTCAACAATAACAGAAAGTGGTTTATGGGTAGTCTGGCTCACATGATTATGTTATGTTTAGTACTGGGCTCATTGAATTCCCAGGCTGCACTACCTGATAGCCTATCTAAGCCTAAATAAATAAATAAAATTTTCTTTTCTGTGAAGAAGCCCAAAGGAAATTTTGATTAATGCTTCTTGAGTGCAACAAAATCTTATTTTCTCTAGGTTCAAGTAATAGCCAGTGCAAAGGAGCTAGGTGGTGGGGGTGACTGACCTTTCTCCCGTCAAAAATAAAAATTTAATAGGTTGGACTTCCAACTTTTCCCCCTTCTCACCCATCTTATATAATTTGATCTTTTTAAAAAAAAAAAAAAAAAAATTCCTTTTTGATGAATTTATTTTATGTATTTGTTGTGTGCTATATTGCTTTTATATCATACTTATAATTGATGATACTATTATCTTTTTTTTATATGTCAAAATTCATTTAAAAATAGAAAAAAAAAAACATTTTCTGTTCTATTTATCTTTTAATGCTCAAAATCTATAATAAGAAAATGAAGACAGAAAATAAAATAAAATAAAATAAAGAAGTTGGGGAAAAAGGGGAAAAAGAACATTATTGTTACATTTTAAAAGTGATATAAAATTTAAGGCACACCAAATACATGTTAATATTAATTTTTTGTTAGAGCCTCTCTCTCTCATAAAAAAAAGATATAAAATTAAAACTAATAGATTATTAAAAAAAAATTAAAAACTAATGGAACCTCAAATTATTTATGTACTAACCTATTCTATTTAAAAAGTTTCGTGAATAATAACATAATAATATAAACTTACGGAAGTTGTAATTAGTATCTTTATAATCATTAAATATCCTTATATTTATGAATGCAATTTTTATTTACAAAAATATAAAAATGGATTATTGTGAAAAAAAAAAAAAAACCCTAGACAAATAAACAAAATATAATGATAATTATTTCTTTTTTTACACTAATATATCACTCATGAATGACTTTTTTATATTTCATATTAGTCTCAAGTAAAGGCAAAAATTAGATACAGTACTTTAAGTTTCCTATTTAAAATTTTGACATCTGTCTAATTCAACAAGCAAACGGCATTAAAACTATTTTTTTTTTCCTTCTTTCTTCCTTTTCCTGTATTGCAACTGCAAGAGAACCCACGCTTCAAATCTCCAATTGCCTCTGATTGATGCAAAATAGGCTTCTGGGCTTCTATCTATTATGTTCGTCTTCCTACAAAATGGCAACCAATGACTTGCAAACTTTGCAGCTTCCATACAAGCAAAGAGAGTGAGCTGTGAACCACCGTCATCTGATGCATAGACCGAAATCTTCTCTGTTGGATAGTCATAAGCCATGACTAATAAGGCTATGCTCACCAACCTTATTGGTAGTTCCTTCTACGGATCTGCTGTGCAAATGAGCACGTCTAGTGCTGGAAAATCTGATTTCTTCATTATTTTGTCCAGAGAGAGAGAGTGAGAGAGAAAGAGAGAATCATAGATCAGAAAAGAAGAAAGGAAACAGAGAGAGATATGAGATATTCTTTTCTTTTCTTTTCTTTTTTTCTTTTTTTGGGTTTTGGATTTGGAAGGGAAGGGTCACGGTGGTTGATTTGAAGGAAGCTTTTTGCTTTTTTCCCCCTTCTTCCTTATCTTTTTGCTGGGGTTTTTTTTGTTTGCTTTGGATGATGATATTTATTTATTCTTCAGCGAAAGGCATAGATCCTACCATTTGAAAGATTTGAAGCCATGGGTCTCTTGCAATTACAGTACGGGAAAAAGAAGGAAGAAGGAAAAATTAAAAAAAAAAAAATATAGTTTTAACGCGGTTTGCTTGGGCTGTTAAATTGGACAGATGTCAAAATTTAAGTAGGGAACCTAAAGTACTGTACTTAAGTTTTGCCCCTCAAGTAATATATATTCAAGTGCATATGCATATTTGAATATAAAGTTTGCCTCTTGAAATCAAATCTTGAGTCCGCCACTAGTCAATGGGTAATGACATCTTTTGTAGTGTCCCTTGCTTGTAGTTCGAACCTCACTTCCCCTTCTCTTTTATTTTTGGTTATACATGCTCATAATATTAATTAGCCATAAACAAGTCTATTACAAAATAACTCAGCTTTATCAAAAGCTAGTAAAAGTTCTACCATAGGCGGTGGGTCATTCAAAATAATGAAGTCTATTCAATGTAAACACCCAATTTAGCTAAACTATTTGCACATCAATTAGCGTCTTTGAAGACAGTGAAACTATTTGCACATCTATTAGCGTCTTTGAAGATATGTGTTACTATGGAATTAGTGAAGATACTCGTTAGGTTCCTGCAATTAGATAATAGAGGTTCCAACATAAGGTTAACATATATACAATAACTTTAGCATCCATTTCTACATTAATGTTGTCAAATTCTAGTTGCAGAACTAGAGCACGGTCATCTTTAAGGGCCTAGAGCTTAACCATGATACTAGAAGTGGTCCCTAAATTCCTTGAAAAACTTGAGATTCATCCCGGTAGTGGTTTGTTTCATTTCACTTGCATTTGTGTTCTTGGGAATTTGTCAGTGTTATTTGCTATAATTGTATAAAATCCTGCTCCTTTCTTTATACAGTGGGAGTGGGTATATTGTTCTCCACCCTTCCAGTTTGGAATAAAAAATAAGCTAGATGGCTTGTGGAAAAAAAAAATTCTTCCAAAGAATATAAGGATGCTTGAATGTAGCTTGGGACTCATAGCTCCTTTTCAACCATTTCAAGTTTTCAACAGAGGAAGCACAAAAAAATCTTGTCCAGCAACAATTACCCAGGTGCTTCCCAAACTTTTTTGGCCACTATATAATCTCAGAAGACATTAATAATTGACCCAATGCATAATCCACAATTCCCCCTATCCCCCTATCTATTTATCGAAAATAGAAAAATCTAATACTCTCTTCGGGTCCTTGCTCATAGCTAGGGGTATACACCTAATCCACCAAGTTGATGAAATCAACTCAATGCTTTAGGTTGGCGGGTTGGAGTTGATAGGTTTTTTAACCTGTCTACTCTAATCCAACCCATCATATCTATAATTTTATTTTATAACTCTTATTTTTATTTTTATTTTTATATAAATTGGTATTTTGAGAATTATTTTTAATGAATTTGGAAATTTAATATATAATTTAGGCAAATTATATGTGAATTGTAATAATTTATTGGAACAAAATATTTAAACAACTTATGAAAACCTAATTTTTTTTTTTATTAAGATACAAAAGATGTAAGCATCATCTATCAACCCAATCCATATGGGTTGAGTTGGTTTCTACACATTTGATGGGTTGGGGTTTAGAATTTCTCAATCAAATAAGGTAAGGGAAAACCCTCCAATTAAACCGATACACTCCTCTACTCATTGCACTTGCACAATTGCAAAGCCCCAACAATAGTTTTTTTTTTTTTTTTTTTTTTTTTTTTTTTTGCATTTAAAACAAGAAGAAGAAGCCGATGATGATGACGATGGAGATAATTATCCTCCTACCTATAAAAATGAAAAAAAAAAAAAAATTTACCCTGAGACAAAAGAAAGAATATTCTACTAAGCAAGATTATCAAGATCTTTTACAATTTCGATAAGTATCTTTAAAAAGTTAGCAAAGTTGAAGGTCCAATTTTATTTAGGATGTGACTAAAGCTGCTAATTTGTGCTCGATCATCTAAACGTTTTATTACAGCAAAAGAAGTTCAACTTAAATGGCCCAAATTGCAATAAGGTCAAAGACAACATGCTCCCCAAATATTTCAGAAGAAAAAGGAAAGATACCAATAAAGAAAGTGACCCCACTGAGTCAAGAACTCCGGATGCCTTTTAGTCTTTACCAGTCCAAAGTTGCAAGTAGTTTGGTTAAAATTACAGCAAATGATGATGAAATTGTCTTTGATAAAATTTAAATGTTAGATCATGAGAGATGCAGACCCATCATTGAAAGGTTACCTAGCTAAGAACAAATTCACTTTTATGCTGAAATTGCCTTTGCACATGGCAGGCCCCACTTCAGGATCCATTTTTTGGAATGGTAAAAAAGTAAAAAGATTATTACCACTTTGCATCAATAACATCAACATCATCAAACAAATCCAATCTCAATTAGTCAATGCTAATCTTTGAATTATTCTCTTCTTTTTAGGTGAATACAATCTTAGTTATGCCAAACAAAGTTTAAAGTTCAAGAGTTTTGTAATTTCGATCTAAACCCCCTTTCCCACTTATTATAATAGTTCAATTCTTTAAAAAAAAAAAAAAAAAAAAAAAGGAAAAAGAAAAGAAAAGGTAAACTAAACTAAAGCTAAAGCCAAAAGTAGAAATGCAGTTGAAAATATCAATCAATTTTCGTGACAATTCATCCATAATGCTGATGCAGACATAAAAGATAAAACAGACACTAACCCAAATGGGAAAATAATGCAGTAAGAAATCAAAGTAATGATTAGGTAATGAAAGTTTCATTATTCTTCTCCTTCCTCATCAGATCAGATCATGATTATAAATGTTAATTTGACTGGTAATTTCACAAACATTGCATACATCACATATGGATATATAATTGCAAGGACACCCCATGACAATGCATTATGGCTATGTGCAAATAACTTTAACTTTCTCCCCTTTGATCATTAACTAGACACACGTTTTTATTGTGGTCAAAGCCTGTTTAATTAACATATCATCTTTTTTCAGTTACCTATCTATTTCCTACTCTCTATGAGAGACAGAAAGAATTAATATGTTTAAGGTTTAAAGGTCCAAGTCCACTGATTATAGCTAGCCTAAATTGTTACATTTTTAATATTGTGAATTGTGTGTGATATATAATGAACCCAATGAAATACATTTGGCTTAGTATAACATTTGGAGTTATAAAATTACTATAGTCTATTATATTAAAAAAATAATCATGGTTTATAATATATATAGTAATATTCAGCTATATATATTATCCTAACATAATCTATCAGGCTCTATTCTTAAAGTTAAAAACTCATCATCTATTAGCCGCCATCTAGAAGGGCAAGATATTATTATTATTTAACTCTTATGAACTAGATATGGTATGAACTTCATTTATACCAATGGTGGGACTGTTGACTGTTGGAACTTGTAAAGGTTACTTTGCACAGTAAAGGTGAAAGTGGGGACTAAGTGAACGAGAGTTGTGCAGCTCGACTAGTTGGTATGTCATAGTATTTTTGATGAAAATGTCTAGAGTTTAAATTCTCCAACACCTGTAAATATGGATGTATATAAAAAAGAAAGTGGGGTTTTAGTGAATAAATAATATTTAGTCCATTGGCCCATTCCGTCACTGTCTATAATATCATATATACAAATGTAACACTATATGTCCTGCCTGACAGCTGGTGGGTGCAAAGTTTTGAGTCCATACCTAATTTAGAGGAGCCTAACTCAGAATCATAACCTTAATCTATAATCTAATATATATATAAATAAAGCAAAGCAAAGCAAAGCAGAGCTCCCACCTCTGCTCTCTGCACTTCCATATTTTACTCTCTACTATATCCAATAATAATAGTAGGTAGCTTTAGCTGCTTAGCTAGCCAAAAGAAGCTGACAACAGTCATGGCAGCAGCGAAAGAAAGCAACATAAACTTCACTAACAATCAGCACGCGTGTGAGCCCTGCAGATCCTTTGGTCAGAAGTGCAGCCATATTGTGAAGAAACAGCGTGCTAAATTCTACATCGTCAGGCGTTGCATTGCAATGCTTGTGTGTTGGCGTGACCGTGGAGAGTCTTGATGATGATGCTGCTTCCTCTTAGTTTGGTTTATTATTCAATTTAATTACTCTATATATCTACAGGGATGTATATTAGGAGTGCTTTGTTATTATGTTAGAAACTGTAGCATCGTTTTTTCTTCTTCTTTTTTTAGTGACACCCTTATATAATGTTCAGCAAATTGGCTTATTAAATGGGTTCTTGATCTAGTTTTGTTTCCTTGTCTACTATTATCTGATTAGACAAAGTAAGCTGGCTTCTTCCATTTTTATAATGCTCTTAAAGCTTAGTATAGATTAGCTTTGGAGTGGTGTAATTTTACTATTTCTCTATATTCTGCCCCCATTTTGTCCATTTTCTCTTCCTTTTTGTAAGCAATGCCACTGTGAGATCATGGAAGCCACTGTAAGCTCTTGGAGTTGACCTAAAGTCCAACGGATTGATGAGATTGACAGGGATTCTGCTTTGTTACCCGATTTTCAAGGTAGGTTGTGTTAGAATTAGTCATCCCTTATCATTAATTTTTTGAATTCTGTTTAGGAAATCGATTAACGACTTTTTATATATATATATATATATATATCAGTGTGGGTCATAAGATTTGAAATTTACATTCACTTTATGATAATTATTCTTTATTACCATATCAAAACACTAGCTATTTTTGTTAATGTTGATGAGATATAGACATACATTCCATCATAATTCTTCTTTCCTATTTATATTTTCCTTTCTAGCTTCCAGATCATTATTTTAATAACTAGTTGTTGCCTGGTCCTTCTCTTCTGACTCTGTTCTATCTTTCAAAATAGACGTGCAGTAGAATAGAAATTGTAAATTCTCTATTTCGGTTTTCCCCTCTTTTTTTTTTTTAAACTCCAAAAGACTTTATTTTATTGGTAGGTAAAATAAAGAGATATAAAATGAATGTGTTCTAGTACACGTATATATTTATTTTTTATCTTCTTCTTGTCAATGAATTGGATCGTTGTACTAAGCCATTTTTATATCAACAACCGGTCCAGAGAATTTTGTTTCGTGTAGAAGCATCGAGGAACATCTAGTACTGGCAATAATGTAGTACGTACCTGTACCATAATGCGATAATGATAATGTTTTATCACTCTACTTATACATTGAAATCATGTATCAATTGTCAATTCAGACAATCTAATCACTTGCAACTTTATGCTCTCTAGCAGGAGTGCGCGTATGGTCATGCCCAGGGGATGAGTCACAGACTCACAATGGTCGCCCCACCCCCCTTTTCACCCATCAGCACTTGGGGCCTTATGCTAAGGAAACATAAGACAAGAGCAACTAGCAAGCATCAATTATGAGAATTATTTTTCTTTACTATGACCATCCTCTTAAGATTTTTAAGTTGTTTATGGTTTTGGGAACCCTGCAGATTCCTGAAATCCCACCATCATTTGGTTAAATGTTTCTTTATATGCAACAAAATTTGCGATGCTCCACACCAATTGAGATGGTTGACCCTTCATGCAAAGCAATGAATGAGAAAAGGATTTCTCTTTAATGGTTTGCTATCATGCACAGGAAACAGATTATAACCAATCAACTTGAAATTTAATAGTAGAACGTACACACAATGCTTCAAATAAATATGTTCAGACAAGGACTTCACACTTTTTGTTGATGCAACTTCAATTTTGCACGAAATTATATAGCCACTCATGTTGGGAAATTAGAAAGAAACTAGTCAACAATGATTAAAACATGCATCACTGAAATGGCCAAACAAGTGTGCCCAAAGTCATGTGTCCAGCACAAAATACCAGCTAGCCTTATCTCATGTCATGTGGAGCGTATACATGTTTTACTTCCACAAAGAGAGCAGACCCCCTCAAGATAGACAACTCATGTTTTTTCAAACGTCCACACCATGGTGCTGTTTTCATGTGTTAAAAACATTTTTGAAACTTGAATTTCCCATATTTTGTACTATTTTATAATAATCATAGAGCCCAACAATGTATAAAATAAAAACAAACTGGTTCAAACATGGCATTGCTTTTTCACCTTCACCAATCACCACCACCATGTAAAGTTGAATTGAAAGTGTAAATCAAGGTTTCACGGAAAAGGTAGTGACAAATAAGACTCATGACGGGGGCAAATTGGAAAGTTCTTACTCTCATTTTCAAAGAACAACGAACCTAACTTTTGACTACAAGAGAGAAAAGATTGGAACAAACAAATAATAAAGGGTAACCAAGGGGAGGTTAATTTTTAAGCAGAAGTGATACCTTTTTGCTTACTTGATTCATTTTTTAGCAAAGTTCCTTAATTTTTTTTAGCGAAGTTACTTGAAATTAAACCTTTTATAACTTACATAAATTTACACTTCTTAATTTTCTTTTAAGAAATGTATATTTTACAAATCAACCATTATATTACATTATCTCTATATAACCTTAATACTTGTAAATTTTCAAAACATTTAGCTAGCAATAACTATCAATCTCTATAAAATACTTAAATTCCGAAACTTGTGTATTTTAAAATATACATAAAATATGAATTTATTAATCAAATATTAAAACAACTAATTAATAGAAAATTTAACATGCTTGTTAATAATAATAAAAACTATTTTATTATTGAGAGTAACATTTATTTGATTTTTAAATGTTATATGTTCTAATCTACATAAAAAAGAGTAGTGTGGTTCAATGGAAGGGAATCTCATGGCATTTGAGATTCCAATCCAAATTCTTCTCACGAAGAAAATGAGACACTGCCACAAAATCACATGGCATTTGGCGGCATCTATCACTCAGCCACACACGTGTGTGGTATGAAGAGGTTTCTTGCTATCTCCTCTATGTATATTTACTTTGCTACAGGTCACGTGCGCCTCTGCGCGCTCCAGTCAAAGCTAATTAAATGTCTGCTACTCTCTTCTCTCAGTTCTCTGTCTTTCGCATCACTTCTTAGAGGTAAACAGTCGGCTTCACATTATATTCATGCCGAATCCCCTTCACTCCCCAATCTTTACAAGTTACAAATACACATGATTTTAGTTTATTGCTTTTGCCCTGGCTAGTAAACATGAGTAATGCTTAGTCCACACGAAATTTGACAACAATTTTCCACTCCAGTTAAATTAACAAATTTTTACCAATTCTCGTTTCGATCGACTATTGATATTACTTTTTTATCTATTACTAACAATTTACAACTTCAGCAATTATCAATTTTTTTCCTGTGAACATTTCAACATGCACACAAAGTTAGAGAGTAAATTAATTGGATGAGTGGTTGAGCAAACAAAAGGATGACACAATTTTTGTGACAATTTTGTACACAAGATGTAGTTTTGATGACAAACAATCACTTTTATTTCCATCACTTACCATTTATTGGAAAATTATTGAATATTCTGGAAGTACTATAAATGCACACTTCTCACTCTATAAATGCACACTTCTCACTCTCATATGAATTATAGGTCTTACTATAAATTTAATTAGTGGAACTCACAATTATATGAGATGGAGGAGTACGCATTTATGATACTCTCAAAGTACCTAATAATTACCCTTATTTACTATTTTAATAAGTTTGTGTAATAAGTTACATCTTTAAACAATGGGATTAAATTTGTCAAGTGTATTGTGAGACTGTGAGTGAGTAAATGTAGCGTAACTCATACGTAGTAGTGGTAATTAAAGATCTGCTTTTATGCACGTACACTTATTCATACACTTGGCACAACTTACACATTTATTAATATGTGATTACATTACATCACTTACATACTATTCACCCCCAGAACTTAATAAAAGTAATTCGATCATTGTTTGCTTACAGACTATCTAAGTTATGTCAAAGCATGTGAACGAGTGTGTGGTGCTGAACATAGAGAGAGATAGATAGATAGATAGATGATGAAGATGCATGCTGCTGCGGGGTCTACACTCTACAGAAATGTAGGTGCAATGTCAGCCGACAGCGAGAATCGTTTATGAGGAAAGGAGATGGACAGAGAGAGAGGAGTACGAACCCCCAGCCCGGCCACTGCAGCCCCCCCTGTATACTCTTTAGTGCCCCCTCGTGCGGCCCTTCTTTATGTCCTTCCTCTGTCCCCACTCACCACCCACTGTTTTGGTTTTTTTTTTTTTTTTTTTAACAGTCACCGACCTGGCTGGTTTAGTCAACATCCACTGTTAGATCCAAACTATTTTCTTTTTCCTCGTTATTGGGTTTTAGTTCTTATCATCATCTTGTTTTTGAACTATTTTTCTTTCCCCTCCTTTTTTTTTTTTTTTTTTTTTTTTAATTTATTTTTTTTTTAAAAAAGAAGAAATATACTGTCGGTAGAAAACAGTCGAATCACTTACTAAAATCACTCCTTCATTCCATGGACAGACTAATGCCACATATCACAACCAGTTTTTATTTTTTTTATTTTTTTGAGATGAACTAGTTTTATAAATATACAAAAAGATGATAAGTTATCATTGATTTTCATGTGAGTTTATTATTGGTAATTTTTCATGTTTACAATTATAAAAATACTTGTGTATGTAAACTTATTGATAATTATATGTTGGGTTAAATATTATTTTGATTTTGAACTTTAGCAAAAGTTGGTTATTCACCCCTAAACTTTAAAAAGTTCTCCTTCTTTTTTTTTTTTTTTTTTAAATACTTTTTAAGGAGTGTCTTTTTTCAATAATTTAAAGACAACAATATGAATGAAAGAAATCTTTTTTTCAATAGTCTATGGATTAAAAAAAAAAAATTCAATAGTTTAGAACAAAAAAATAAATTATAAAATTTAAAGAAAAATTTTTGGTAAAGTTTAAGTGACAAAATAATATTTTATCCTTATATGTTTATGTATTGAGCCATTTATTCTTCCACAAAGACCATTTTAAATTAATTGTGATGATGCCGAAAATCGTCAGTAAGTCGCACAATCCTCACATGCTCGAGATAACACCTGCACAACACAGAACAAGAAAACCTTTACCGGCCAAAGACCTTCCGAAGGTTAAGTTAGAAATTTTTTCACAACTCTAGAGTGCCACAGCTGGAATGAATTATGCGCACCTTGATATATGAGGGCTTTGGGGCTTTTATAGTAGTGTAGAACCGACTTTCTTCTTTCTTGCGGAAGGGGAATTTTTCCTTATGAGGAATATCCTCATAAAAGCACTCATTTTTCTAGATCCTTTCCATATAACAATTTTGTTGACCAGGGTTAATCGTGAGATGTAAGATATTTCCTTTTGAAATTTCTTGAGGACTACTTAAACTACATGGATGTCATGTGACCTTGCTGCCGTCCACATTGTATCCGTCACCTTGAGGATAGCTTATACCATGTGGATGTCACGTGGCCCCACCCGTCCTCCACATTGTATCCATCCACTTCCTTATTCGTCTTCTTATGTACATGCTCCCCGTCTTCTTCCATTACCTTGATCACAAGCTAAAGGTACCATGACTCGTGACTGATTTAGTAGAATGAGACCATCTACGTCTATTTTCTCCCTCTTCAAATTGAATTCTCTAAAGTTAGCTTGTGGACTTACCAACTCTATCCCATCGTTTTCCTATTTGAGTTTTTCACTCATCATTTACAAAAATTTGGAAACAGAATAGTTTAATTGTTTGGATGCAGTTGGTGTGAAGTGTTTGATCCAAGTATCCACCTTATAAAACTTTTAGTTCAGTTTCTACGTTTGGTCACGTTAGGCCCTTGTATGTGAAGGTTATTATTACTCCTATTCATCATTGCATATGTTGATGAGCTATGAACTACAACGAGGGCTCTAACAGATCATTGTTTAGCTTGAGAAAGAATAAATTTGAACAAAAAATGAGAAAATGATATTTTAAAAAAAAATTTATTTATTTTATGGAGGACATGAAACATGCATTAAAACTTAAGAATCTCACTTTTCATTGTGTTTAGTTAAGAAGAATATAATTCTTTAATTAACAAAAGAATAACAAATAATAAAAACTACAAAAGCAACATATAGCTTTTGGGACCTGTTAGGACTTCAGTACAAGACATCACAGCTGTGATAATTGTGTGCAGTAAGTACTTGTACAAAGTTAGTTAGAACAAGCATCAAAGTATTACACATTGTTAGTTGGAGTGTTGAACTGTAATATGTGTACTTTGTGGTTAGTTAGTTAGTTACTACTAACAGTAATACAGTAAGTAGTATAAGACTGAGATGATTGTAACAAGAAGAATTAAATAAGAATGCATTTGCTTAGTTCTCATTGAGACTAGCTTGGAGGTTGATTCCCTCGAAGAATCATTGGAGGACTAGTTCCCTCGAAGAACTACCATATTGAGTGTGTAAGAGAATTAGAGAGTTGAATTACTGAGGATTCTACCAGAACCAGCATGGGTCCAATGTTTTTGTGCACTGGATTCATATGTAAAAGCTCAATTATAGTGTGAAAACACTAATGCTTGTTTAGACTCCTAATTTTAAATTACGGCTTAATTGCTTTTACTCTAACTTATCTAAGTGCGGAACAAGAGTAAAGCACGCGCAATAAACCGAAACACTACTCTAAGTCATAAGCAAGTACAATAAGCAATAAATGTAAAGCTTAAAGAAGAAGGAAGAGAGATGCAAATATAAGATAACACCGAGACATGTTATCGAAGAGGAAACCAAAGTACTCAGCGAAAAACCTCTCTACGGCCTTCCAAGCCGAAATCAATCTACTAGTGAATAAGTTGAAGTACATGAATATCAAAAAGACCCTCCAAGCCTAATCTACCCAATGTACTTGAGCTCTCCAAGTTTCTGCTACCAACAGACTTCTTGGAGTCTTGTCTTCACTAGTTATCTGGATCCCACAATTTTGCCCTATTGCATCCGCCACTCAATGGCTTCTTCCAATGCTTCCCAAAGGCACCAAAACTTCTCTCAACACTCAGAATGGGTGATGTAAGTGTTTGGGCTAAGAAGCTCTCAATGATGTGTAGACGAAGAGGTGGGATTATATGGAAACTTTAGAGAAATGATGTAGAAGATTGTGAGTAAAACAATCTCTAACTCTCAAGTGTTTCGTTAGGGTTTCTCTCTCAAAAGTTTCTTTAGAAAAATACTCATTCTTCTTCTTATATTTCGTAGGTAATGAGGGTTTATATAGTTTTGGTAAAGAATGGGAAAAGTCACACTCCAAAAGCAACAGGCAGGGGTTTCATAGGTCAATCACGACTTGGCTTGAGTCGCGAGTCACTCGCAAAATCCAACTTGTCAATGACTCTTCAAATTCTAGCATGTGCTTCTCACATGGCTTGTTTTGCGGGTCAGCAGTCACGAGTCAGTCGCGAGTCAAGTCGCGAAAACTATTTCTTCACAGATTCTTCACCAAACTCTCCCACATAACCTTTACATTAAATCCCACAAAAATACAGGGAAATGATTGAACAAAATTACAATCAAATTTGACACAGAATTAAAGCCAACAAAATACATAGTTGTAAATTATAACTTTACAATATGGGATTTGGACACATATCAAATAACCATCACATGTCCACATTTCAACAGGTCCAACGCACAAAAGCACTGGACCCGACCTTTATTGCCTCGTCAAAAGAAAAAAATTAAAAAAAAAAAAATTTATCAAAGCGGTTGTAGAGGTGATATTTTCAATTTTCTAAGGCTATTGTTAAAGTTTTCTTAACAGTTAGCAAGCGGGAAATATTATAATTTACGAAATCACTTTTTTTTTTTTTTTTTTCCTAGATAAATAGGGAGAGGGAGGTTAAGGGGTTCGAACCCAATGTCCAGACATCATAATACTACAAAAGGTACTAGAACCAGTAAGATATCCCTTGAATTCCTATGAAATATCTTTGTTACTGCAACACGTATTAGTAGTTATAAGGTCTAAGAATAAGAAATCTCGTGATTCTCCTTACCGAAAACTTGTATCACTTTGTAAGTGTAATTATGAATCTGTTGGGACTTGGGATAGCCTTTAGTAATTTTAAGGTTAGTGTTCAGTTATATTAGACCTATCAAGATAGTGACACGTGTTCAAAAGTGAGTAGCACGTATTATTATCCTAATGGGTCCAATATAATTAAACACTGGACTCAATCTTTACCCTCAAACAAGATGTTTTGGCAATGCCTCTCGTAAAGGTATTTATCAAAATGTCTTGATGATAAGCTTTAAAGACAAAGCATTACGGGCAATGTAAAGGTTGTTTCTAATCCACTCTATGATTCCAATATTTGTGAATTAAAGAGTGCCTTAACATCAGTTCCAATTATCTCAATTGGTAAAATGTGTTATCGTCAAATAAAATATCTAGAGTTCATGTCTTAATCTGATGATAAAGAACAATTATTATGAAGCGAACATCATAAGCTAAAATACATCATATTTACCAAAAAATAATAATAAAGAGCATCTAAACACGATGTTTTGGTAATGGCTCTATTAGGTTCTTTATCAAAAAAATTTATTTAAAGAGGGATTTATTATTATTATTATTATTATTATTATTATTATTATTATTATTATTATTGTAGAGATAAGGGCCCAAAATTGTATATTGGGCCTAAGGCCTTATCCGAGGACGTTGGTATGTCCGAAAAGGGATAATTAGTTGAGGAATGCCAGTTCAGAGTTTCATAAGTAAGAAAGGAGTAGAAGGCAGTTTGATAAGAAATTCCTCCTCGGTTACGACAAATATAACTCGGATACGAATCCCAACGATAAGACTGACCTCCATCGAACCTCCAGTGTTAGTAACGTGCCTCATGAACACACAAGAAGGAAGGGAATCCAAAAAATATCTCTAAGGAAAAGCTGCTATCTCTACATTAAATGTATCGCAGCTACTTTTTAGTCCGCATTTATGTGGAGAAGACTCCTAAACAGTGCTTCCTTGGCTACCGCAACTCATAGAGAGTCAGAAGGGGTGTCTGATAGAACGGGTACTCAAGTAGTGGCTTAGATGATTAACAAATGGAGGGCCGAAATCACCGGGAAGGAGATATATAATGTAAGAGACCCTTGGAGGAAAGGGGATCGGAAAAATAGAGAAAGAACACTGTGGCAACCAGAGGTGCACTTGTAATCAGTTCCATCGATTTATACAAAGATTTGCCTCTTCGAACAATACATTCACCCAATCCTACGAGCTTTGTTCTTGCATGATTGTCTTTTAGATCCATTCTAGCCGTTGTTAGATTCACTAGGGTCTAGTTCTTTAAACCACTCTCTACAAATTTATTGCATTGGGCTTATTAACCCACAATTCCATATATCTTGGACTTGGGCAGCAAACTGCGTCCCTACAATTGGCGCCGTCTGTGAGAAGAACTTGTGTGATAGTGAGTGCAGCGGTTAACAATGGTAGGTTCAAGTCCACACCAGGCAGAATC
This sequence comes from Quercus gilva, assembly GCA_023621385.1. Taxonomy (NCBI): domain Eukaryota; kingdom Viridiplantae; phylum Streptophyta; class Magnoliopsida; order Fagales; family Fagaceae; genus Quercus; species Quercus gilva. The sequence goes on along the minus strand of CM042479.1, from coordinate 41,304,884 downwards.
CATGGTGTCCCAACGTAAAAACCCTCTTGCCATCCCTGAGCGTAGGGGGGATCGAGAAGGCAATGTGCACACTACGCATACAAGCAAAAGCCATACTCGAGTTAAAAGTCACATCTCTTAAGACTAGCATAACCGAGCCATGCATTTGGAAATAGATCAGTTGAAAAGGGAATTACGCTATGCACGGCGAAGACGAACCCCCTCCAGCTCTGATGTTTCTTCCAATGACGAGAAGGACGTCAATTACCGGCGAAGATCTCGAACCCCGCCTAGCGAATCTTTCTCCTATGAAGAGGAACACCATCGCGAACGGAGGGTTAGAAGCCCGTTTCGTAAAGGCGTGGGAAATGACGCTATGAGCAGAGCCTTGAACCAAATCTCCAAGTCGCCCTTCACGCGCAAAATCGAGGGGGCGAGATTGCCTCGATGGTTCACCCTGCCTGCTTTCACTATGTACAACGGTAAAACAGACCTCGTGGAGCACGTAAGCCACTTCAATTAGGGGATGGTTGTCCATTCCAAGGACGAAGCCCTAATGCATAAGATTTTCTCATCCAGTCTGGGACCCATGACGATGAGATGGTTCAACAGTCTGAAAGCAGATTCCATAAGTTCCTTTAAGGAGCTCACCTAGGCATTTGCTTTCCGCTTCGTTACCTGTAGCAGGGTTCCTCAGCCTTTAGCCTCCCTTTTATCTTTGAGCATGTGAGAGGGAGAGACCCTAAAAGCGTATTCGATAGATACCGAAAGATGTTTAATGAAATAGATGGTGACTTTGATGATGTGGCCATCAGTACCTTCAAGCTCAACCTCGCGACCGATAATGGTTTAAGGAAATCCTTAACCGGTAAACCTATCACCAATGTGCGCCAATTCATAGATCGGATTGATAAATATAAAAGGGTTAAGGAAGACCAATAACAGGGGAAAGGAAAGGAAAAGGTTATCTCTCAGGAGAGGAGGGATTTCAGGTTGGATCGATATAGTAACAACCAACCAGAAGAGATTTCGCTGGGTAGTCAGGATCTACTAATCCTCAGGCAGTCAATGCTTTATTCCGAGAGCCAGTGCATCAAGTTCTGGAAAAGATTAGACATGAGTCATTCTTCAAATGGCTAAACAAGATGGTAGGGAACCCCGCAAGGTGCAATCAAAACCTCTATTGCTAATACCACCAAAACCACGAGCACACCACGGAAGATTGTAGAAGTCTGAAAGACCCCAGCTCGTCTGTGAAGGAAAGTTAAAGCAACTCTTGCATCATTCCAGTGGCTAGGGGGCCAGACAAACTCAGAATCTTGGAGAGATGATTCTACAAAACCGCCTTTGGGAATGATCAACGTCATCTTTGCTGCTCCAAGAAGGACCGGTTCCTGCCCTTCTCGGGTGATGTCTGTGGCTTGGCTATCCACCGAGAGTGCTAATTAGGAACCAAAGAAGGCTAGGATGGAGATCCAACTGTTCTGGGCTTTTCAGACTTGGATAAGATCGAGACCATATAGGCCCATGATGACGCTTTGGTGGTGACGCTCAGAATCGGTGGGTATGATGTGAAAAGGGTGATGGTGGACCAAGGCAGTGGCACCGAGATAATGTACCTCGATCTGTATAAGAGGCTGAACTTGAGACCCGAGGACCTAACACCCTACAGCTTGCCCCTGGTGAGTTTTGATGGAAAGGTCATCATCTTGAAGGGTCAAATTAGACTACCCGTCCAGACTGGCTCAGAAGTAGTGGAGGTAGACTTCATCGTGGTGGACGCTTATTCACCATACACAGCCATTGTGGCCAGACCTTGGCTTCATACCCTAGGAGCCGTTTCTTCTACTTTGTACCAGAAAATGAAATATCCGTCCAAGGGGCAGGTTAAGGAGATCCTGGGAAATCAATCTGTGGCTAGACAATGCCTAGTGGCCGCCATCTAGCATCAGCCCGTGGTTAAGTCCTCGGCCCATGCCGAAGGGGGCTTATGGCAATTAAAAGCTCCGACGTTACTTGTCGACGGATCTGCCGAGGAGGCGAAGTGTGAGGATTTGGTAAAGGTTGTTATTGGTGACGATTCGGAGAAATTCTTTCAGATTGGGGCTCAGCTACCTCCTCTAGAGAAGGAAGAGTTAGTAGGTTTTCTTAGACAAAACGTTGACGTCTTCACATGGAATGCTTACGAAGCCCCAGGGGTGAACCTAAACTTCATCTGTCATCACCTAAATGTTAATCCATCCGTCACTCCCAAGAAGCAATATCGTCGGGGCTCATCCAGAGACCACTCTGACGCTGTCAAAGATGAGGTGAAGAAACTAAAGCAGGCGAGGGCTATCAAGGAAGTATTTTACCCTGAGTGGTTAGCCAATACCGTAGTGGTGAAGAAGAAAAGTGGGAAATGACGAGTGTATGTGGACTTCACATATTTGAATAGGGATTTCTTAAAGGATCTTTTCCTTATGCCTAAGATAGACTAGTTGGTGGATGCAACGGTAGGCCATCCTCGGATGAGCTTCCTAGACGCCTTTTAGGGATACCACTAAATACCACTAGCCCTAAATGATCAGGAGAAGACGGCTTTTGTCACTCCCACCTAAAACTACCACTACAAAGTGATGTCGTTTGGTTTGAAGAACGCAGGATCTACCTATCAAAGGATGATGACTAGGATGTTTGACGACATGGTGGTAAAAAGCATTAAGTGTTCCTTTGTAGTGGCTTAGATGTTTGAAGAGCATTAAGGTTTATATAGACGACATGGTGGTGAAAAGTAAGGTAGTTTCCGAGCACTTAGGAAATCTCGAGAACATCTTCGAAATTCTGGGGAAACACAAGTTGCACCTCAATGCTTCTAAGTGTTCTTTTGGTGTGGGATTAGGAAAATTTCTGGGTTACATGGTAACCCATAGGGGAATTGAAATTAACCCCGACCAGATTAAAGCGATCAACAGTTTACAACCATCTCGGAATCCCAAGGAAGTCTAGAAACTGACCGGAATGATTGCTGCTTTGAACTGGTTTATCTCTCGGTCAGCGAATAAGTGCTAACCCTTCTTCCTACTAATGAAGAAATGGAAGGGGTTCGAGTGGACTGAGGAGTGTGCCTTGGCCTTCCCATAGCTTAAGGATTATCTTTCTCAACCTCCTATCATGTCCAACCCTAAGGTTGACGAAGTCCTATTCACTTATATTGTTGTGGCCCCTTATGCTATAAGCTTGGTCCTGATACGAGTTGACAGTGGCACACAAAGGCCAGTTTATTATGTGAACAGGTCACTACATAAGGCCGAGATCCGTTATTTGCCGCTGGAGAAAGCTATTTTAGCAATAGTACACGCCACACGCAAACTCCTCCACTACTTTCAAGCGCACACGGTCATTGTCCTAACTTAGCTTTCGCTCAGAGTTCTGCTCCGAAATGCCGATTACATGGGGAAGATTGCTAAGTGGGCCATACTCTTAAGGGCTTTCGACATCAAATACATACCTCGCACCTCTGTCAAAGGTCAAGTCCTCGCAGATTTGGTAGCTGAGTTTGCTGAATTCCCGTTAGAAAAAGAAACGAAAACATAGCACATGGATGGAAAGTTAGTTGGAATGATCTCCTAACAGGATCCCCTATCCTGGAAAATGTACGGTGATGGTGCAGCAAATCAGAAGGGTTCCAGAGTGGGGTTAGTACTAGTATCTCTCGAAAGGATCACCATTGAGAAATCATTAAGGTTGGGATTCTCGACCACCAATAACGAAACTAAATATGAGGCTCTACTGATGGGAATGGCCATGGTCCAAAAAATGGGCAGAAAAGCCGTAGATATGTTTTCAGACTCTAAACTGGTCGTCGGCCAAGTGAAAAGAGAATTTGAGGCAAGGGATGAATGAATGCAGGGGTACTTGAATTAGGTTAGACACTTACAATCAAAATTCGAATCTTTCAACTTGTTGCACATCCCCAGGAGCGGAAACACACATGCCGATTCCCTAGCCACACTCACAACCTCCTTGGCGCAGAGCTTACGTCAGGTCATCCTTGTAAAATACCTATACAAGCCCACAGAGATGAACAGAAAGGTGGTTCATGTTCACCAAGTTAGGGTGGGGCCTAACTGGATAAACCCCATAACACTGTTCTTAAAAGAAGACACCTTACCCGAGGAAAAATCAAAAGCGGACAAGGTACGTAGAAAGGCTCCTCGGTTATAACTCCTTGAGGAGTTACATGAGGGGATTTGTGGGAGCCATACCGGAGGCAGATCTTTGGCGCACAGAGCCATCACGCAAGGCTATTGGTGGTCAAATATGCAAAGGGAAGCACAAGAGTATGTAAAGAAGTGCGACCAATGCCAAAGATTCGCACCAAACATACACCAACCAGGGGGAGTCCTTAATTCGCTGTCCAACCCTTGGCCATTCGCTTAATGGGGCTTAGACATCATAGGTCCTTTCCCTAAGGCAGCAGGGAACAAGAGATACCTACTAGTCGGCACGAACTACTTCACTAAGTGGGTCGAAGCCGAGCCTCTAGCAAACATTAGGGACGTGGATGCCAAGAAATTTTTATGGAAGAACATCGTCATGCGATTCGGAATCCCTCGTACCCTCATCTTGGACAACGGCCTTCAATTTGATAGCAAATCTTTTAGGAGATACTGCTGTAACTTGGGAATTACAAATAAGTATTCTACCCCAGCCTATCCCCAAGGAAATGGGCACCTGGCCATTCGCTTAATAGGGCTTAGACATCATAGGTCCTTTCCCTAAGGCAGCAGGGAACAAGAGATACCTGCTAGTCGGCACGGACTACTTCACTAAGTGGGTCAAAGCCGAGCCTCTAGCAAACATTAGGGACGTGGATGCCAAGAAATTTGTATGGAAGAACATCGTCATGCGATTTGGAATCCCTCGTACCCTCATCTTGGACAACGGCCTTCAATTTGATAACAAATCTTTCAGGAGATACTGCTGTGACTTGGGAATTACAAATAGGTATTCTACCCCAGCCTATCCCCAAGGAAATGGGCAAGCCGAGACTGTTAACAAAGTCATTGTTAGCAGACTCAAGAAGAGGTTGGATGATGCGAAGGGAAAGTGGGTGGATGAATTGCCACATGTCCTGTGGACGTACCGAACCATACCTCGCAAGTCGACGGGAGAGACTCCTTTCTCAATGACATATGGGGCCGAAGCTGTTATCCCTTTGGAGATTGGCTTTCCAACGTTAAGAACCAGCTCATTCAATCCAATCACTAACAACGGGCTACTAGAAAAGAGTTTAGACTTGATTGAAGAGAGAAGGGAGAATGCAATTGTTCAATTGGCATACTACCAACACAAGCTCAAGCAGGGTTATGATGCCAACGTGGAGTTGAAACCATTGGCACCTGGTGATCTGGTGTTGAGAAAGGTTCTGGGTACTACAAAGAATCTAGCATGGGAAAAGCTAGGGGCCAATTCGAAAGGACCATATCACTTCACCTCAGTGGCTGGTGTAGGCGCATATTTTTTGGAAGACTTAGATGAGCATGTAATACCATGCCCTTAGAATGTAAACATCCTGAAAATGTATTATTATTAATAAAAGTTTCCTTTTTCAACACGTTCATTTGTTATATAAAGGCTTTGTGCTTTCTATTATGGCATCTTTTATAAGTGTTTAAAATGGAGCTTTAGTCATGCCTGAAGTCTTCGGACCAGATGTTAAGAGGAAATTAACACTATGACATCTTTTACAAGTGTTTAAAACAGAACCTTAGTCATGCCTAAAGTTCTCGGACCTGATGTTAAGGGAAAATTAACACTATGACATTTTTTACAAGTGTTTAAAACGGAACCTTAGTCATGCCTGAAGTCCTCAGACCAGATGCTAAAGGGAAATTAACACTATGACATCTTTTACAAGTGTTTAAAATGGAACCTTAGTCATGCCTGAATTCCTCGGACCAGATGCTAAGAGGAAATTAACACCATGACATCTTTTACAAGTGTTTAAAACGGAACCTTAGTTATGCCTGAAGTTTTCGGACCAGATGCTAAGGGGAAATTAACACTATGACATCTTTTACAAGTGTTTAAAAACGGAAACTTAGTCATGCCTGAAGTCCTCGGACCAGATGCTAAGGGGAAATTAATACACTATGACATTTTTTATAAGTGTTAAACAGATCTTAAGTTATGTTAGGTCTGTCAGACCATATACCTTGGTAAAATCAACACCCCAATACACCTATTCCAATCTTCCTAAGTATTCGATAGAATCCCTGATCATATTTGGTCATCCGGATCACATGCCCTGGGGTGCTTAACATTATGATGCTTATTCATTTTTCACTAAGTGTCAAACTGAGTCCAAAATTATGCCTAATTCTTTAGTTAGGTGGCTTTGGAGTAAATTACGTATCTCCACCTTGTGCAGTTAGCATCACAAAGGATTACATTCTTAGTACAAGTATGCAGTAAATCTCATTATGGATGGTACTTAGTCAAATTGTTTAAACTGGTGGCATGATATTAATGTTACTTGTTATTAAAGATAGAATGGCAACAGCTCAAATCTATGGTAAACTTGAGAAACATATAAAGTAAAGACACAAGAAATAAAGGTAAAAGTCTATTTATTGATCAAAGGAAAGCGCATTACAAAACAGGGCAGAACGCCATTACAGAGAGAAAAAAAAAAAAAGGACTACAAAGGGAAATCCTACACCTAAGTCTTTGGAGGGGCCTTCTTCGGATCAGCCTTCTTGGGTTGAAGATCCTGACCTGAGATTTGAGCTCCGCATCCTTGGCCTGAGCAACCACATCCCTGATTGTGAGGGAGTCCTCAGAGGGCTTGGCCTTCGTCAGTGGTTGAGCCTCCTCGCCCACTCCAACCCCTTTAGAAGCCTCTACATCAGAAGAGAGAGCTGGGGTGGTGAGGAGTTGTTCTGGAGGAGGGGCCGTTTCAGGAATTTCACGGATATCCACGGGATAAAAAATGTTTTCGGCCCTCCTCAGCTCGGAGTCTATAGAGACCCCCGTCCGGTCCATGGCTACTCCCTATGACTCGGCGCAATAATCCTTGCACACTATGGCCACTTCCTCCGCCAGCCGTTTCTCCGTTTCCGTCACCCCACGTTCATAGGATGCAGTCACCACGGCCTCAGCGGCTTCCCTGGCCACCCGAGCTACGTCTTTGGCCTTCTGCAGCTCCGCCTTTAGATCCAAAACAGTTTGTTTCTCGGTGGCCAGGTTAATCTCAGTTATGTGTAGTTTTTGGCATTGATCCTCAGCCTGTTTCTCCACGGTCTTTATCCCCGCCTCGACACTTAGGCGAGCTTTTGTCCTCTTCTTTTAATTTCTCAGACAGCTCAGCGTGCTCCTGCTTTAGAGCCCCCAGCTGCTTCTCGGTCTCAGCCTGGGAATAGGCCTCCGCCTTAGCTTGATTACAGACATCCTTGACCCACTCCTCAGCTACAAAAATTTGTTGGGTAAGCTACATATAAATAACACAGGAGTGAGACAGAATAAAGGAGCTGCTGAATGCTTAACTTGAGAGATATGCTAAAACACTCACCATAACAAGGTCCCTTTTTAGGAACAGGAAGAGATTGGGCTTCTTATAATGCCTATAAGCATCCATATCCTTGGGCAGGAGAAGCGGCTGCTCAAGGGCCTTGGCAACGTAGCCCGAATGCCCTTCCTGAAAATTTCGGACCGAGGCATCCCAGGAAATGGGGGCACCATCCAACTCCAACCTAGCAGCCCAAGCGTGCTGCGGTTGGCGCACATCGGCCTTGAGAGAGTCCTCTTTGCTCTCCACCGAGGAGCCCCTCTTTCCTCTGGCAGTCTTTTATTGCTTTCCCCCCTTTGGAGGAACCATTTCGCTCTCCTCTACCTCCGGCACTTCTAGCTCCTTCATTTTCTTCTTTGGGTCCAAATTAGGGAGCAATTCGACCGAAGTTACAGGGAGAGGAGGGGAAGGCGGGAGGTTGGCAGGAACTTGGGACTTGGGGGCATCTTTGGATGATCCCTCTTGATTCCTCACGGCAAGGAGACCCTTTAACCCCTTCCTTAGCTTGACGTCCATTGCTTCTTCCTCCTCGGAATTAGGATTAGCAAGGGCAATAACGAGCCTGGGAGATTGGGCAGCAGAGTGCCTATCTAACTAGTCCTCAGAGTCCACAAGTCGAATTACAGGGTTTGCCTTTTCTTCCTTGTCCTCCTCAAATCGGAACCAGTCAATCTCGGTGTCGAGTGACAAATTTGTAGAGGCTATCTCCTCTCTTGGAGCAGTTACCTCTGGAAGGACGTGTTGAGTAAGCAGCTGAACGGGCGAAAGGTATATCTAAGCCAAAAACCACGACTTGGAGACATCTATCCGAGCCAATCTAGAGCTTCCTGCCCTTATTGCCTAGCCTGCGTCCTGAAATATAGGAACAGGGGCACGTAGTCCAAAATTAGGTGAGTGGCCCATAGCTGTCCGTCTTCGTTTACAAATATCTCCGAGCTAGAACTTTGGTCAGGCTGATCTTCGGAGCAACGTGGATTTTATCTACAAAAACATTTGAGAAGGAAATCGTGGTCAGACCAATGAAAATCACCATTAGCAGGAGGTGAAGTGTGAAAAATGAAAAGGAATAAAACTAAAAGGGGCTAAACCCCTTGCCCAAAGAAACTAGTCCTAAGGTACCCCACCTGGCTCTCTTGCCCGAGTTGGACAGGGAAGACCGTCATGCCACTCCCCGGAGGTGACCAGATAGTCATCCTTCAAGCCCTTATTGGACTTGGGAAGGCAAGATATCAATCTAACGACATCAAACCAGGATTTGAGATAATATCTCGTGCTGGCAAGGGAATTACACTCGTACATGTGAATGACGTCAGGCCATGTGAGCCCTAGGTTCATTTGGTCATTTAGAGCATCTATGCACCCTAGGACTCTAAACAGGTTGGGAGCACACTGATAGGGACATAGCCTGTAGTTGAGCAGGTAGTCTCTGTTTATCCTACCCATGGGAAGTGTCATTCCTCCCTCTATAAAGGCAATCATTAGAATGACAACTTCATCCTCCGTTCTATCTGTGTATATTTGGTCTAGGGGACAATATCGTAAGCCCACTCTCTGTGGGATATGGTATTTGGCCCTAAAACTCTTCATGTTGGTCGAAGAGTCAACTAGGTGTTTGAATCTACCCATTCGAACACGCTAAGGAAAAACGAAAGGAGTTTTCTGAGAAGAGAGAAGGCCGAGGAGGTTGGCCGAGGAGAAAAAGAATTTGAAGAAATGAATGCTTACAAGGATAAGTACTTGTATAAGTCCCTGAAACCTTTAAAAGGATTTTCAAAGATCTCTTAAAGAAAGAGGGTGGTGAAGTTTGAAAACTTAGAGAGCATTGTAAATTTTGAATGCTTGGAATCTCTGAAAGCTTGGAGACTTATGAAATGAAGGGAGAGTGACTGCCCTTGAAGCTTTATATAAAAGGTAGAAATGAGTGTATCCCACTCAAAATTCAGTGGGAAAGATCAACCGTTAGATCTGCGTCTCACCGTTGGATGCGGGGGACAAAGCACTGTCTGAAACAATTAATGACGCATCGCGGGCTCCGAAGCGTCAGTAGCAATCATGGAATGCGCAAAATGGTAATTCCACACATGTGAACCAAGGAAATAAATGGTTTTGTCTCTTAAAAATCAAAACCCCACCTTTTCTCCTCGGATTAGGGGGAAAAGCCAGAGTTTTGAGGGGTTATTGTAGGGATAAGGGGCCAAAATTGTATATTGGGCCTTGGGCCTTATCCGAGGACATTAGCATGTCCGAGGAGGGATAATTAGTTGAGAGACGCCAGTTTAGAGTCTCATAAGTAAGAAATGAGTAGAAGGCGGTTCGAGGAGGAATTCCTCCTCGGCTACAACAAATATAACTCGGATACGAATTCCAACGATAAGACTGACCTCCATCGAAACTCCAATGTTAGTAACGTGCCTCATGAACACACAAGAAGGAAGGGAATCCAAAAAATATCTCTAAGGAAAAGTTGCTACCTCCACATTAAATGCACTGCAACTACTTTTCTGGCCGCATTTATGTGGAGAAGACCCTTGAACAGTGCTTCTTTAACTACCGCAACTCACAGAGAGCCAGAAGAGATGTCTGATGGGACGGGTACTCAAGTAGTGGCTTAGATGATTAACAAATGGAGGGCCGAAATCACCGAGAAGGGGATATATAATTTAAGAGACCCCCGGAGGAAAGGGGATCGGAAAAATAGAGAAAGAACACTATGGCAACCAGAGGTGCACTTGTAATCAGTTCCATCGACCTATACAAAGATTTGCCTCCTTGGTCAATACATTCACTCAATCCTACGCGCTTTGTTGTTGCATGATTGTCTTTCAGATCCATTCTAGCCATTGTTAGATTCACTAGGGCCTAGTTCTTTAAACTCACTCTCTACAAATTTATTGCATTGGGTTCATTAACCCACAATCCCATACATCTTAAGCTTTGGCAGCAAACTGTGTCTCTATAGTTATTATTATTATTATTATTATTTGAATTGAATTAAAGAGAGCCTAAACAATATGTTTTGACATGGCCCTATGAGAGGTTCTTTACGAAAATATCTTGATGATCAATTTTAAAGGCAAGTTGTTGGCCACTTGGCCCTATATGGCAAGGCAATGTCCCGTGTCTCATAATTTCAAGGAGTGATGGAACCAGGTTTTATTTATTTATTTTTAGAGAGATCAAATAAAAATATGTCAAAATTTTAAATTGAAAAAATAACTTGTTAATTAATATATATATATATATATATATATTAGTATTGCTCATATACAAAGTATGTTTGTAACATGATTTAATATGTCTTATTTGATATTGAAATTATGTCTATAACATCAAGTTAGTCTTTATATAATTCGAAGTAATTTTTTCCCCAATAAACTGTAAACTATCTCAAATTATATTCTTCTAACACGTTAGATAATCATTTTTATTAAATAAATTAGAGATTATACGGTTAGAGTAGTATACTATTATTTTGAGTGACAAAAGAAGTATACTAACAGTTAAAAAAAATGAAATGTATAAACTTTTAACTATTTAAAGTAACTTCCCCTCAAAAAAAAAAAAAAAAAAAATACTATTTAATGTAACTTAAATATTAAACAATATTTTACATGTCTTAACACGTTAGCATAATTAAAAACATAAAAATAATAAAAACTAAAGGGAAATCTTATTTTTCATAAATGAAAAATGCAATAAATCACTAACTCTTAACAATAAAAAAAAATTTCTTTTCAAAATAAAAAATAAAAATACAATGGCTTTATCTCTAGTTCTCCAAATGCAAAATAAAATATGGGTTTTTTAGGAACATATATTTTTAGGAACATATACCTTGAGTGGAAGACTTCTATTAAAAAGAATTATTTACATATATTTTTAGGAACATATACCTTGAGTGCACCTTAGCTAGTTTAATGATATATCTATATATATATATATATATGGGGGGCCATTAGGTAAATTTTATTTATAATATTTTTAATTTTTATAAAAAATATAGGAAGGAGAGGGGTACTCTCAAAAGACAGGGGGGCCATGGCCCCCCTATCGCTGCTTGTGCTAAGTGCACGTATCGACCATCATCATTCTAGATGATTTTGTTATCTTGTCATTATGTACCACCATCAACTACGACCTTACTTGAACACGATTTGTTCTATAGGATCGTACCTTTGTATCCTTGCCTCTAACAATGTACCACCACCAACTCAATACTAGATAAAATTTTAATATAACTCAATAGGCTTTTTATGCTAGTTGCGGAGACCGGTGTCACACACGAAAAAATATTTTGTATTAAATGATTCTACATACGCGGTATTAAAATCTAATAAATTAGAAATATGTATATAAAAATAACAATTTATTAACACGTGTCTTTCATATATTAGTGAGGTAGTTATTTTTTTTTTGACATGTTTAACACTTATTAGATTTTGACACTACTGACATGGTATCATCTGATACCAAATACCTTCTCATCTCACAAACATATGTATCAATTACAAATCTCATTGAACTTTTAGCAAACAATTAAAATTCTGATTAGAAGTTTTTAAAATAATAGGGTAAAATAGAATAAATAATTTTACTATTATATTTTTATCATTTACCATTTATTTGTTTTTTCTATAAATTTTTAATCAAAAAAATAAAAGAAAAGAAAAGAAAAGAAAACACTGTTATTTTACCTTAATTTCATTAAGTAATAAGTATTCATTCCACTTTTAGGAAGAATGTTTATGAAAGAATTAAATTAATCAAACTGAGGAATGAATATAATATTTTTGTAAAAGAAATTCCATTATATTACTTTTTCCCTTCTAAGCTGATCACAAAAGAAAAGTTGAAAATATTAAGTTTAATCAAATTAAAATTTATCAATCAAAACTTTATAGTTTAACTGATACTTAGGAGTGGCAATATTAGACACGATCCACGAACCCAACACGTCGTGATACGAAATTAGTAGGTTATAGGTTGGGGTTTAATGGGTTCGTGTCATATTCGGGTTGACACGACTGACCTGTTTAATAAACGGGTTGGGTTAGTGTCTATCATATGGAACCTATTTGACATGTCTGAACCATTTAATTAAATGGCATTTTACTAATATACCCTTCAAAACTTATGTATATAAACTTATTAATTGTTGTAGTTTATTTTCTTTGACATATTATGATTGATTATTTGTAATATTGAGATATAATTTAGTTTTGAATGATTATTTGTGATACAGTTACTCGTTAGTTTTGAATTTTATATTAAAAATATTTATTTTTTTGGTTTTTCATAATTTATATCAATTTGGTTAATACTAAAATTAGTTTTTTCATTTATTTATAAAATCTAATAAATAGGTCAACGCGAATGATCTGTTTAATAAACAGGTTGTGTTAGAGTTAAAGAATCCTTACCTGTTTAATAAATATATCGGATTAGAGTTGATTCATATAGTCGAATATTCATGAGTCGATATGACACAAACTCGACTCGCGAACACAAATTATCACCCCTGTTGATACTTTTTGATATTTTTAAAAATAGTTCTTTTAAAATCACAATTTTTATGTCAAATTTAATGTAGCGATCTCTTAATAACTGTTTATCACTTTTAAATAAACTCATAACTTTTCTTCTGGCGGCAATGAATAACATTAAAATTGTAGCAAATGTTGTTACCTAATCTTTTACAAATGTTTTAATGCTCCAAAACCTCCCCATTATTATTTTTTTTAAAATAAAATAAAAAAGTCAAGGATAGAATGGCAAATGTGGGACCCAGTTGCAGAATTAAGACGTGTATTTCTGACAGAGTTGAATATAGGTGTTACTGCTTTTACAATCGTAGGGAGGCCACAATGTTTTCGTGTAGTAACCATTCAAGACCTTCTACGTGGAGACGCACGTGTGGATACACACAAAAGTACTGCAGAGTGTGTAGACTTGGAGAGACTTTTTACTTTCTGCTCTCTTTTTATAGGATACTTTAAAGGTTATCTTCCACAACTACTTGTCAGATGTCCCATAATTCAGGTTTTATTGACAAAAAATGGTATTGCTATTGCTATTGGCTATAGGCCTATTGCTATTGCTATATATGGAGGATCATGTGTCACAATCCACATCTTTTTTTGATGAACTGCACCTTTTACTCCATTAAAGTTTATTGGTACAACCTGCTATGATTAGATTATTTTGGAAATATAAAGCTTGTTAATATTGTTCACTGAATCAAATGATTTCGAGAATGGAATTTATAGTAAGATTTTTTTTTTTTTTTTGGGCTCCATAATTGGAGCAAAAAGCAAAAAAAAAAAAAAAAAAAGGGCCAAAATCTATGTAATTTAATCAACCTTGTTATTATTATTATTTTTTTTAACAAAAATGTTCAAATTTCAAATATCCTTCCCTTAATTATCAAACTTTTTGGTATTTGATAATTAGAGGCGAATTAGTTTAAATCTTAAATATTTTCATTAGAAATATCAAGAGATGAAAGTTAAGCTACAAGACTTCTAACAAGAGTTTAAATTATTAATAAAGCAAACATATGACAATTTACCTTCCAAATGAATGGATAGAAAAAATGAAAATAATTTTTTTTTGTTGTGGGGGGAGGGGGGGGGGGGGGGGGGTTGAAGAAGAAGCAGCACCATCACCTATCAATCATGCTGGTTGAATTGAATTAGAGTACATTACACGTTTTTATCCTAATTTTTTTTTTTATAAATTGCTTAATTAATCCCGTAATTTGAGACAATTGTTACAATATCCATTTTGCCATATAAATTGGTGTTATTTTGGATGGAAAAGTTAGACACATGCAAATCACATGACTTGTGGGCCCACGCATTAGTCATAGTCCACTTTTTTTATTAAAAAAAAAAAAAAACATAAAAATGACTAAATTGCCTCAACTAGGTGCAGAATATGGTGTTTTTTTTTGGGTACACAACGACATTTTTACCTTATATTCTACTATGATTAATCAGTAATCACAAAAATTGCAAATGAAATAATAAAAAAAAAAAAAATTTAACTCCCAAATAACCTCCCCGCCCCCTTAAAAAAAATTTTAAAACTTCATCCTTACCAACTTTGTAATTTAATATTGATCTCCTTTCTGGCACTAATGAAAGTTCACAATCCGAAAACACAATCAGCTTAAGTTTTAGATAGTTTGTTGTCTCAAAATAGATTCCATCCCACACTTTGATGCAGATTCGTGGCAAGATGATATTAATCAAATTGGAATTCCCTACAAAGTATGAGGTAGAAGTTAAGGCCACTAGAGAGTGTGATATGGAACTTGATGGTTGATAAAAGTGGCGAGTTAGGGATAGAGTAGAAGGATCCAACGAGGTCAGCTAAGGCACAGAATAAGGTACATTAAGTGAGCCCAGGGGGATGAGCTAGGTGACACAGTAATAGGAGGAGGGAGAGGAAGTGCCATACCTTCTCTGTCATTATAGTGGTGGTGGTGGTGAGGCTAAGTTTCAAACAGGAATTAGTGAGACAAGTTTCCATGGAGCTTTAGATTGGTTTCGATCGATGATAATGAAGAAGTGGGATTGTAACTTTCTCAGTTTTGTAGTTAAAAATTGGGTGGTTATAGTGATTGTGGTCACACTAAAGAGGATTCGGTGATGTTTTTCAACAATGGTTTGCTTGTGTCTAACTATTCTATACAAGTTAACCCAAATTTGGGCTGTAGGATAGACATTGTAACAATTCTCTTAAACAGGGGGTTTATGGGGTAAAGTTTTAAGCGGTATTGTAACTCAAATAAATAAATAAAAACTTGCTTTATCACACGCGCTTCTCGTGACGACGCTTTTTTTTTTTTTAGTGGTCCTACTTTGTAACAAAAAAAAAATCAGTGTTTTTATTTTATATATATACTTTTTATTTTAAGAATTTAATTTATAAGTGGATAAAAAAATTTGAAAATCTACAGAAGAGTAACTCTATTTTTTAGGCAATGTTTTAGTGGGAGTAGGAGTTGTATTTTTACCAGATTGTCCATTAGTTTTGTCTCTATTTAAACATAAGGATATAGAGACATTTTTTAACCAAAAAATGAGGATCCAAAACAGAGGAAGCCTATTAAATAATAGTATAGATGTTAGGGTAATTTTATGCTAGAGTTTATGTCTTTTACCTAGGTGTGACTATAGTAACATTCTACTCGTTGAGCCCAAACATCTGGGAGGAGGAGAACAAGACTAAAAAATCTTGCCAAATAACAATTCTTCCGTGGATTTCATATGTCTTGGATTATGGATGGTAAAAACTGAGTTATATAACTCTATTTTCACACAATCCAAACACTCTCTAAATTTGCCATGGATTAAGGTTTTTTTTTTCTTCTTCTGCTTAGGCAGATAGATGGATGAGAAGAATAGACAAATAGCTGTATTTATTAGTGCTTAATTTATCATAATTTTCAAGTTACTTAAAAATTAAAAAGTAGAAAAAGAGAGACGATTAGATGTGGTGGGAGTTCACACCTTATGCTCCGCAGACATGATTGATATATAGGTGGCTGATATGATGTTCTTCACGCCATCATTATTATAATGCATGATATGATTTGATGGATTTGTTACCATTATTATGGGACCTCTAAATGCATAAGATGATTGCCAACTAACCATGTCCCCGCACATCAGAACTCGGAAGCATATACTGGAAGGAAAGGCCAAAATACAAGGGACTCTATCCGGTACATTTCTTGCAAGCCCAACTCATTGAAGAAAGTCATTAGTGAGCCCAATCATATACACTTTCCTCCATAGTCAGAAAAATATATGTATTACATTGTACACATAAGTATACATGTACCTTTAAAAGAAAATTTAATTTACTATAAACAAATATTCTTTCAAATAAAAAATAAACATTTTATAATTTAAAAGAACAAAAAATGACAAGTTATATCATTGTATATAATAATAAAATTATCAAAATCAATACTTGTTTAATTATATGTTTCACTATTTATATCGAACATCACAATTTTTCATACGTATTTATATCATATAGAAATATGTGTGCGCGCATGCGTGTATTATATCTTCTAAATAAATCAAACTATTTTAGACTATAATAATATGAGAAAATAAAAAAAATTGTATTTGTTATTTTGCTTGAAAGCACAATTAATATATGAAAAACATATCCTACGTATATTGAATTACTTAATTAGTGTTATAAATTTGTTGGTTTTTTTATAATCTCATGATGTTATATTAAAAATAAAATGACTATGTTATTAAATTGAAATAAAGTAAAAGAGACAATCTAGCATATATAGTCATTTCATTTTATTACTAAATTATTTATTTAAATCTATAATACACCCATAAATATTTTTATTTACGTTTTTTATTCTATTTTTATTACCAAAATTTTAAAACCTTGAACCAAATAAACATGTATGGTCCCATTAAAAAAATAAACAAATAAACATGTGTAGATTCTGTACCAAAGGTATTGTCCCATTGTTTCTCAAAAAAAAAAAAAAAAAGGGGTATTGTCCCTTTAATTAGTAACTATGCTTTTATTCCAAAAAGTAAAATACCATTTATGTTTGTTTGTAATTTTTTTTTAATCAAAAAGATAAATAGTATTTATTTACCACGCCACAATGGCCCAATTTCCTCATGTATGTTTTGCCTCATGATGCAAAGGTTACTCATTAGTTCAAATATCATCTTCCCTTTTTTTTTTTTTCTAGATAAGGGTGGGGGATAAAACTCCTATACAAGACCACACAAAAGGGTCCGATGCCAATCGACCAACAAAAAGACTTATATTGGAAAACAAAGATATATTGGAAAAAATATAGACAATAAATTGGTATATTAAGCAACAAACAGGACTACAGACATCGCATAGTAGGGCAGCCATTAGAGAAAGCCTGAAAAGAAAAAAAAAAAGGTTCGAAATCATTCAAACAATCTCAATGATAATTTTCAAGGGAGGTTTGGACCTCCCTAGCTGGAATCAACAATGAATGTGAGGTTGCTAGGACAATTGATGACAAGAATCCTTGGGACTCTAGGCTCTAGACAATTGAACATAATAGCAATGAGGACCCATTAACTTGGCTTTAGTCTAATCAGAACCTCCCCTACCATCTTAGCCAAATTATTTCTTATCACATTCACCCTCCAATTCAACCTATGCCTCCATTGCTAGGGGACATGACTCTCTTTATCCTGCATTTCAAAACCTTGCTTGGGCTACCTCTCCTCCCACCCCTAATCTGGTTGGGTCAAATGTATTGTGAACATAGGCTAAAGTAGGTATGAAAAGACAATTATGTTTTGGTTTTACAACCTAGTTTGTCGATGCTAGTGTAGCACATTGGAAGGAAATATAGTTTTCAAGTTCAATTATTGAGGCTGTTGACTAAATTATACCAGAAAAAGAAAAGGGAGAATTTCCTATTATAACAAATGAAAAGCCTTAATAATATACTTAAAACAGAATAAAGGCTACATAATGGTAAACCATTGAAGAGCAAAAATAAATATAAAGTACAAAAGCTTGCATAAGGGACCTACCCATCTAACTTTTATTTGATTTTTTTTTCCCTTTTTGAGCGGATGATTGTAATCCATTGAAGAGCAACAAAAATGGAGTGCACAAACTTGCATAAAGGGACCTACCCATCTGGGCCATCTCAAGCACTCAATATGACTCATATGGGAAGGGAAAGATAGGATTGGGCCCCCATAAAGCAAAGAGAGAAGTCCAAGTAGCTAAATTGTGGGCTAACACATTGGCCTGTATAGAAACAAAACAACAATCAAAACCCCCCAACACCCACCACCCCCAAAAAAAAAAAACCCGCAAAACCCCGACACACACACATAAATCAAAAACCCTATAGTCTAAAGTCTTATAGCCCAAATCCACCCTTCCCTATTGTATCTTAAGAAGTTTAAGACCCATGTTGACTGTTTTTAATCAAATTAAATCCGCTTGATTGTTAGATAGGCAATTTGATTAGTAACAAATTTATAACCAATATTGAGAATAAAAGTATGAAAAAGTAAAGGAGACACGCAATATGGTTGTGAATGGAAACCCTCTTTAAGGGTTTATAATGGAAGAATCCACTAAATAGAATGGAATTACACAATACATAATATTAATCTCCTAATATTGCTGCCTACAATAAGGCGTACTGATGTGACCACATTCAATTTTAACTCCGGTTGAACTCTTCTATTGTGGATTTGTTCAACGCACAAATACCTTATTCATGACTAACACCACAACAAACTCTTCCCTTCTCTATTTATATGATTACTTATGAAACCCTCATTTATGTTCTGAATTTCTTAGGGCACGAATCCCAAAGCTTCGGACATCATGGGCTTGAATCTAAAAAACTAGAATCATGTGCCTTAATTGATTGAGTAGTGTCGAGATAGGTATCAAGCTTAAATGACTCTCGATCAGTCGAGCAACAGTCAAGTCTACAAATTCAGCAGTTCTTTAGTAGATTCATGGACAATCTTTTATGTATTCTATCAAGATCTTAAAATACATCTCTAGACACTAAAGACTTACAAGCTCAATTACACTTAGATATGTTTTAATTACATTTGCCAACACATTACAACATTTGACCCTAACATAACTATTAAATTATCCACACACAAAAAAGCCCCTATGAATTTCCAAAAGAATTGAAGTACAAAACAAATGGAGAACAATCTGGTTTATCTGGCTTCAATAATGGTTTTATTGTCACCTTCAATGAGATAATCTTCAATTCGAAGGCCAAGGATATTTGCTAATACAGTTAAGCTTCAAAGAAATGGTTAGATTAACAATAGTCTCATCGGTTGTGACAGCTTAATTTTCCCTTTTGAATCCCTACACAAAGCAATAATTAAGTAGTTGTCACTTTTAATGACAGTATCAATTTTGATCTGAACCAATTTAGGGATGAAGCTGGGATTCTAGATTATGTTTAATTTCATTGAGATTGTCCTAAGAAGCCAATTTGGATTGGAAAACCCTATTGACTATGGATTAAAAGGGTTTTTTTATTTTTTTTTATTTATTTATTTTTTTTAATTGATAGTTGGGAGAATGATAATTTAAAAACATGAAGTATAAATTGAACTACAAGACTTTTCAGAGTTCCATTTAGTTCAAGTTTCGGACTTGTTTCATACTCTATTGCTGCACATTATAAGAGTACTCTTTAATTACTAAATACTAACTACTTAATATACTTCATTACTTACCTCTTCCACTAATAAATTATAAAAGAATTATAGATTTATAGTTCTTATTGTTCCTTTAAAATAAAATAAAATAAATTTGATTGTTATGTCATATGACTAAGCGGTGATTTTATATTTTGACTATAGTAAATATGTGATTTTACTTAATATCATAAAAGACTAGTTTACAAGGGAAAGAAGAGAGATTTCTCAAGTGAGTTCCAATTAGCTCAATAAATTTAACAAAAAAATAATTCTCAAATGGATCAATAATTGTAAAAACCAAAAATAATAATAATAATATTTACTTAAATGACATACTTTAATTGTTGTTAATTAATAATGATAATAATTTTGCAATTACAAAAAAAAAAAATTATAATTACTTAAATGACATACTTTAATTGTTGTTAATAATAATGATAATTTTGCAACAGTGAACTCATGAAAATGCATGTCGACAATTATGATTTTTTTTAATTATATATAATTCAATAACTCAAAGGGCAGATTTGAAACTTGATCATCTCCCAAGTAATGTTAATTGAATTTACTTGGTTAAATGAGCAGAGTAATGTCAATTGAGCTTTAAGGCTTTTGACAAGCATTATGAAAAAATTTATGTTCCTAACATTACTCACAAGTGGATAACAAAAGCCTCACCACAAGTAAACAAGATATTAAAGCAAACAATAATTTCAACTTAAAACTTATATAGTTTAAAATTATCCATTATAACTATCAAAATAAAAACTGTTCTTTAAACTTCAGTGTAGCCAGGGGATCATCCGCTGGCAAAACCCAAGGCCTCCTTGGACACAAGGGCAATTCAATAAGAGCCTTAAACATATCATTACACTGACATATGTAAGAAAGGAATGTCTAACATAAATAAGGCATACACCCATTTTAAGAACCTAATTGTATAGGTCATCTTCATCAGCCCCGGCAGCAGCTGTCGCGAAAGGGTCAGATGCAGTGGCTCCGGAAGTAGTATTATCAGCAAACCTAAATTCGGATCCAAACCCTCTTGACTGCTGCAATGTTTGAGCAAATGCCTGGTATTTGCGGATGTCAGCATCACTAACACTCCTCCGAGCATACTTCATTGATTCCTCAAAATGGGCTGCCTTGATCTCTGCTACTTCATCCTCAACATCCTCCTCCATTGCCTCAGGATTATCCCTTCTCCTTCTTTCCCTCTCAATATCCTGCAGAATGTACCAAAAATAAAAAGTACATAGCACCTTTAGATTGAATTTATAGGAAACACGAGTATTTATGAAATTGGGTGTTGAAGCATGTAATTAGAAAACAGGAAAAAGGGTAAAATCATACTTTCTCAATGTTCTCTCTTATGGCATATTTGCATGCACGCTGGCATATCTCAGTAATGTCAGCACCGCTAAAGCCTTGGGTATACTTGGCAAGGGCTCTGAGATCAACGTCTTTGGAGATAGGAGATTTCCTCAAGCATGCCTTAAATATCTGATGGCGGGAGTCCTCGTCAGGGAGAGGGATGTAGATCAATTGATCAAGACGACCTGGACGCAGAAGTGCAGGGTCTATGATGTCTGGTCTGTTGGTGGCCCCAATGATGAAAACAGTTTTCTTTGCAGACATGCCATCCATTTCAGTCAAGAGTTGGTTCAGAACCCTATCAGCAGCACCTCCAGCATCTCCTACACTGCTACCTCTCTGCACAATACAGCAAATGATAGTTCAAGATGGGCAACAAGTTAAACAAAAAAGCAACAATTCTCCTGCAGTGATTGCCAAAACTCAAATCAATCATTATGATCATAAAATAGTTAATCATATAAAAAATCAATCTTACCTGAGTAGCAATTGAGTCAAGTTCATCAAAGAATAGGACACAAGGAGCAGACTGGCGTGCCTTGTCGAATATTTCCCTTACATTGGCTTCACTCTCTCCAAACCACATCGTAAGCAACTCAGGACCCTTGACACTAATAAAGTTTGCCTGACATTCATTAGCAATAGCTTTGGCCAGGAGGGTTTTCCCACATCCAGGAGGGCCATAGAAAAGAACACCCTTTGATGGTGACATTCCAAACTTCTCAAATTTCTCAGGATGCTCCACTGGGTATTGAACAGTCTGCATGACAATATAATACAGAAATCAAGATTGTAAGTTGCAAAAGAATGAAAGAATGTGTACACATAACAAACATAGTAAACTTTGATTACCTCTTGAAGTTCCCTCTTAACATTCTCAAGACCTCCAATATCTTCCCAACTACAATTGGGCACTTCAACAACCTGGCTCAGCAGAAAATTCAGAATAAGGGATCCCAGTTAACAAAGAAGTTAATCAACAATGAAACTCTGAGTCATTTAAATTTATTGCTAAATACTTACAGTTTCACGGAGAGCAGATGGGTTGCTTGTTCCAAGAGCAGTCTGGAAGTGCTCATTTGAAACTGCCATTGAATTTAGTATCTCCGCATCTATTGTCTCATCTTCCAAATCGATCACATCCATCTTCTCCCTGATGCATTGAAGAGCAGCCTCAGTACACAGAGCTGCTAGATCAGCACCAACATAACCATGCGTGTCCTTAGCAATTCTTTCTAGGTCAACCTATTCCATTCAAAACCAGAATATTCTTATTAGATTAGACAATTCCTCTACAGATAAAGTAAAAAGAAAAAGATGCATAAACTTGGAGAAACAGGAATAGGATTCAGCATTACATCTTCAGAAAGCTTCATATTCTTTGTGTGAATACGGAGAACTTCAAGACGCCCAACTTCATCTGGAACTCCAATATCTATTTCCCTGTCAAATCTTCCAAACCTTCTCAAGGCAGGGTCAATGCTGTTGGGACGATTTGTAGCCCCCATGACAATAACATGAGCACGAGATTTCAGTCCATCCATAAGTGTCAAGAGCTGGGAAACAATTCTCCTCTCAACTTCTCCATGTGTCTTCTCTCTCTTGGGAGCAATTGAATCAATCTCATCAATAAAGATGATGGATGGTGCATTCTTCTCTGCTTCCTCAAATGCTTTCCTGAGGTTGCTCTCACTTTCCCCAGCCAATTTTGACATGATTTCGGGTCCATTGATACAGAAAAAGAAGGCACCAGTTTCATTGGCAACAGCCCGGGCAATTAGAGTTTTCCCAGATCCAGGTGGTCCATACAATAGAATTCCTTTTGGTGGCTTCACACCAATTGATTTAAATAGCTGTGGATGCCTCAGGGGTAGCTCCACTAATTCACGAATCTGAGCCATCTGCTTTCTAACACCACCAACATCATCATAACCAACTTCATCTAACCTATCCTCATCCTCCCTTCTCACAGGTTCTCCCTCACAGAAGATCTCAGTGTCTGGAGCAACCACACAGTACTCTGGAGGGTCAGTCTCAATAACCTTAAACTCTACGCTTCTCATCCCCCCTCTCACAAGGAACATATCACCCTTCCTCACTGGGCGGTATGCCTCCAGGAAATAAGCTGCCAATAAGTTTAGAAAATGATTAACAACACATACTCCAAAAAATAATTCAGTAACCAATCAATGTGTTGGCATTGTACCAACATCAACCAATAACAGAACAAAACAGACAGGTTAGAAAGACAGAGAGACAGATGGGACAACAAAATAACTAGATGAATTCAATTTCAAAGTAAATAAATAAAACCATTCCCTTATTGCCCCATAATAACTCCAAATTTTGTAAAAAAGAAACTTTGTCAGTATAGAAAAGTAGCATTATTAATTCATTATAAATAGATCATCACATTATGTTACACCAAAATTAAGGACTAATTTCTATAAAACAGTGTCCATAAATTATCTCAGCATCTAACTCAATCTATTGTTATTTATGGCTAGACTATAATAAGTTATTAAGTCACTACAATTTGTGCACATCCTGAACCAAATATTTTGGTTGTTAATTCAGCTCTTAAGAACAAAACTCTAATTGCGTTGCAATGGCTGGCAAATTACAATTAGCTTCTCCAGCTTAGACATAATTTAACTATTTATGCATTAAAACTATCCAACTTCTGTAACAGTATCTCTTTTAAATCGCATACGATACATTTGCGGTCCCAACCCCCCCACAAACAAAGGTGACCATACATAAAAAAAGTTACTTCAGTTTTTAAGTGAGGGGAAATAAGAAAAGGTTCCAAATAGACACTCACGTTTCAAGTATGCATCAAAGAGATTGCCAGTGACCCCTTCAATAGTATCATCCACAGGAAGAATGTGGACACGCTTTCCATATTTGACATCTGCACACTGGTGCACAGAAACAACATCTCCAAGCCTCACCCTGAGGTTGCTTCTTATAACCTTGTTCATCCTTATCTTTGGCTCATCACAAGCGTCATCAGCAAGGGCAATGCAGATAGTATCTTTCCTTTTCTTCCCCTAAACACCAAAAGCAACAAAGAAATATACATAAATCATATTAATAAGAGTCTCCCTTAATAATCTCAAGCTCATAGATAGAGAATTCATTATTGTTACCACTTTGCAGGAAGGAATTCATCAAAACAGAACACACTTCTCGCTAAGAGTACCACTAAGAAGTAAAAACAAGCATGTATGAACGAGTTTGAGAAAGCAATCAAAATTTCAATACAAATACATGCCAACTTTTAAACAACATTAGCATAATTTGCCTCCTAAACAGCCAATTCCCTTTCTAAACCTACAACCGATAATCTCTATTTACATTACCTTTAGCTTAAACAAGTCTATAAGGCACCCAATTTAATAAACCAATTCCACAATGTATAACAACCGCTACATTAACAAACTAAACCCAACAACTGCTTCAAAAAACCCAACTTTGTGAACCCAAAAAAAAAAAACCCATTTCACAGATCCTAAAAAACCCAGAACCCAGATAAAAGCACAACACTAATTCACCAACCAAAACCCTGATTACCCATAAACCCAACACAACCATACAACATAATCATCACCATCATCAATGACAACAACAACAACAATACACACAACACAAGAAGAAACCCTTAAAAGTAATAATCGAAACAACTCAACAAGATCCTAAAAAGCTCACCTTGATCAAGATCGTGTCTCCCCGGAAGAGTTGTAGCTTCTCCATGGTATCGGGATGAAGCGCAACGACAGAGTTGTCATCGTTGATTGCCTCATCCACAACAAGCCGATTCGGGGACTTCTTGCGCTCAAGAATCGCTGTGCTAAAGTCCCTCTTCGTTCCCTTACTGAAATTCAACAACAACAACAACACCAAAAAAAACCAGATTCAGATTAATACCCACCAAAAAAGATTGAATTTTGAACACAAATCAAAGACTAATAAGAATAATGGAGATCTGGGAATTGGGTATTGGAGGACTTACGAGTCCGAGGATTCGGGTTGGCTCGCCATGATTATTTAGAATCAGAAAGACAAAAGAATGAGACTGTTGAAGAAGAAAAAGAAAACCCAGAATTGTAAAGATTTAAAGAAGTATGTGAGGGATCTGAATGTGGGTGGTGGGATATTTATAGATAGACACAGAGTACAGCTCCGTTTCTTGTTGGGAAAGAAAAGGTTTTGTTTACTTCTTTTTCAGTTCTCGAATATTACTTGTATTTGTATTTTCTTTTTCTCCTTTTCCATAATGAGTTGGAATAACTGTGATTTTTTTATTTTTTTAAAAGAAGAATAAGAAATTAGATAGATTAGGAATGTTACTTTTTTTTTTTTCCCCAAAAAAGAAAAATTGTGCTAATAGTGAAGTTAGGGTTAATTTTATAGTCATGATATTATCCACTATTTGATTTTTTTTTTAATTCTAATTTCAATCTTTAATCTCTTTTAAAAAATTGTGGATAATAATAAATAATATTATGATTTAAAATTTTATAAATGAAACCATAGATTATGCATCTTTATCAGTTTTACTTAAGCATCTAGTTAGTTATTTGGGATATTATTCGAAATCTTGTGAGTTATTTGGAAAATTGCATGAAATAGACAATGAGAATACTTTTATTATTATCACGTTCATTCATTCATTTTATTTTGGAGAGCCCCCAAAAAAAAAAAAAAAATTCTAGTGGAGTTATTCGGAAAAAAAAAATGCATAAAAGGGACCAGGAGCATATTGTCATATTATCTTCACCACCATCATTCATTCATGTTACTAGGGATCTTATTCTCAAAAAAAAAAAAAAAAAAATGTTACTAGGGATCTTCTTCTCAAAAAATGTTTTTAGGGATAATTTCGCAAAACATTACATTATTATTATTATGGATAAGTGGGAGGGATTGAAAGTTTGAAACCCTTCATATGACAGGCTCTCTTCGTTTTTGTTTTGAGTTTTGATTTTAATTTTGATTTTTTTAATAAAAGAAAGAACAAAATTTATGTTTTTATTGATATAAAGTGTTCAAGAGTTTTGTAACTTATTGATATTTCTTGGTATATAAGAACCAGGACTAAAATTCACCTCCCTCACTTGTTATAACAATTAAATTATATATAAATAAAGTGTCATAAATTAAATTACAAAATTACTTATAATTTATTTTAACTTTGATTTTTTTTTTTGAAATCGGTGATTATCATCTAAAAAATTCACAACAACTCACATTAGTATTATTTTGAGTTAAACCGTGTTTAATTTTTTATTTTTTTAATATTGTTACTGATTGGGTTGGGTCAACTAGACTCAAAATGATCCATGGGACATCCACATGGACTAGGGTAAAAGATTGGGTCTAGTGCTCTAGTGCATTGGATCTGTTGAGATAATAACACGTCTATTTTTGGTCACGTATCGTCATCGTGACAAATCCAATACACTTAGTCATGGGACCCAACACCCAAGCCAAACGCAATGAATTATCAAATAGATGGGAGTTTGAATTTGAGTTCAAACTGAAGATTATCTTGACAAGGATTTATCAATATAAGTGGATAGGGAGAGTTAATTAGACTCTTCATCATGTAGAACTCACTATGGAGAAATAATTGATAGGAAATTATAAACAAATTTTTTGCAAGTGCTCGTCTCTATTAGGGTCACCATCAACAAGCCCAATTATTTGGAGTGTGGAAATTTCAAAGAGACTCTAGTTGCCTCTACAACAATTAGATGGCATTCCAAAGCTCGAGAGGTTGTGTGGAGGAAATTCGTAAAGCAAGTAAGAGATCTAGGTTGAGGGTATTTGGTTCCCATGTAAGTAACTCATAAACTTATAGTTAATGAGTTAAAGTTTATTTGTAAATGGTATAATGATTTTTTTTTTTCATGAAAAACGTTTCACTATTATCATCGAAATCAAACAAACAAAATAAGCTTAATATATGATTTTTACCTATAGCAAATTAGCTCAATAATCTTAGTATTTGTTTGAGATTTCTTTAATCATTTGGTTTATCAGGCTTTTAAAATTAAAAAAAAAAAAAAAAAAAAAGGCATGCTTAAAGAAAAGTAAGATTATAAAAGGGTGTTGCATAACCAAATAAGCTGAAAAATTAAGTGTAGAGAAACAAATATTGACCAATGCACTTAATTATAAAATTTACATGATGAAAATAAGTTATAATTGGACTCCACTTGAGAGAGTACTTGAAAAGTGGTTTTTTCATGTTGCCAAAGAGATTAACAATAAAAGATAGATAATAAATCAATCTCAAAAAAAGAAAAAAAAGAAAAAGAAAAAGAAAGATAGATAATAAATGCATGGTCAAATTGAGGGTCATTTAGGAAAAAGGTTAATCTACCTAAAGCTAATAAGTGTCTTTAATAATAAAGAAAAATTATTATAAAATATAAATAGGTTCAAATCTAATTGTAATTGAAAATAAAAAAATAAAAACATATAAATTCTTCATGACAATGGATAAAAAGCTAATAGATATCTTTTTCTCCTTACTTAACAAAAAAGTTAACAAATAAAAAAGGTATACTTTTTTTTTTTGAACTATGTTAAATATTATATACGGTACATTTTGAGAGAAATACGTGTAGTGTTATTTAAAAATTGAACACATATGTTTAAACAAATCTACCAAACAACCTCTACATATTTGTGTTGGAAATATTAAAAGGCATTATCAAATTTAACTACGTACAAAACTTTTGATTGACAAGAGTATAAGTATTGGTGGTGTCAAAAATTTAGCAATTTGACATTATAAAAAAGTTACTTTATTTATTTTACAATCTCATTTTACAAAACACCTAATATCAATGATTTTATTTTAGCATTCAACACAATAAAATAATAAGTATATCTTTTAATAATATATACACACATATATATGCACAACTATCTTTAGTTGTTAACTGTAGCTCATCACAAAATTAGTTTCACATGGTTATTGGAAAAGAATTTTTTTTTTTAGAAATAAAAAATTATGGCAAAAGAATATCTAATAAACTTCGATTTGATAGCTTCGGCAAGTCTAGAATGTTCCATATGTGACATGCCTGCTACTGTAGAAGTAGTCGGATTTCGTAAAAGAGTTTCTCTATTTTTTGTCTCCCGACTCTCACCGAACAAAAGTCTTTTATTCCGTCATTGAAAGTGTCATTAGTGATTAATAAAAAACTAGTTATCAAGTTTTAGTGTTTTTAATAAAGATATTCAATGTTTTTTTTTTTTGGTTAGAAGGGAATATTATTAATAACAAAAGGAAAAGCAACACAGCAACAGATGCCATACTGGCAGCAACAAGACTACAATAATACAAGCCATTGATGTCCTTAGCTAATGTCTCTAGTCCAGCAGTAAAAGGAAAATCAAACACAGCAAAGTCTTCCCTCATAGAAACACTAAAACTTAATTCAAAGTTCAAATTCTCTCTTCTCCCTCTCTAATTATTAATTATTTAATTACCCAAAAAATTTGGTCTTTACTGGCACAAAAGTGAGGAAAAATAATAATATTTTTTTTAGAAGTTTTTTTAGAAGGAAATTACAATAATCTTATTTAAACATCTTAAATTTGAATTATTGCATAAATTCCAATTAACTCAATTTAAAGTACCTACTAAGTCACAATTGTTCATATTTTCAATCATTGGTTTGAAAGTTGATAGGTCAATGATACTTTGAAAATTACTTATCTCTTCAATTAATTCGTTAGTATTGGAGATTTAAAAAATATTTATTTGTTTTTCTCAATTTAACAAGTCTAAACTGTTCATATTTTCATTCTTAAATTTAAGTGCATTATGCAAAGAAAATGATTTCATTTTACTTTTTTATTGATTTTACATAAGAATCTAGGACAAACTATTAACATGGTGAAATATTCAAACACTACATGAATCAAGCTTAAAAATTCATCTTAGTTTTGACTAATACTTAGCATATAAATATTGTGGGGATAAGAGCATTCTTATTAGCTCTCTCATAAAAAATGCTATTTTAATACACCAAAAACCTACTTTATCATTTTAGCACACCATTTATCACATCTACTATTTTTCAATTCTATACATTAAAATAATATATCCAACACATTAAATAATATTAAACAAATTCCAACACATTAAACTACAATCACAACCAACCTCCACAAACCACCAACAGCAACGGCAACGGCAAATCACCACCAATGGCAAATCAACCTCCACAAACTACAATCACAATCATTGGATTTCCAACAAATTCCAAATCCAAAAACCTCAACAAAAAAGAAAAGAAAAAGAAAAAGAAACTCAAAATCCCCAACAAATCCTACTGGCCCACGACAGCCACAAACACCGCCGCCCACTATAGCCACAAACATCGCCGGCCCAAAACTCAACCAACCACTGCCATAACCACGACACCACCACCGGCCCAAAATCTCAACCCAACCAATCAATCAATGACCCAAAACCCACACATCGAAACCCACTACAGCCACAAACACCGCCGCCCACTACAGCCATAAACATCGCCAGCCCAAAACTCAACCAACCACCACCACAACCACGACACCACCACCGGCCCAAAATCCCAACCCAATCAATCAATCAATCACCCAAAACCCACACATCTAAACCCATCCCAAATATCACACCCACAACTCGATTAAGAGATCTAAAGGTTGGCGGCAAGGTCTGTGGAGGTTGGCAGCGAGGGATGTGGAGGTTGATGGCGAGGTGAGGCAGCGAGAGATCTTGAGCAAAGATGAGAGAGATCTTGAGCAGGGAGGATTGAGAGGGAAGAGATAGAGAGTGACGGAGAGAGCAAAGGAAAGAATAAAGTGATGAGAGAGGAGAGAGAATAGAGAATAAAAAAATATTAAACAAAAATGGCATTTCTGTCCGTATGCTCTCAAATATAAGAGCGTACTGTAGCATGTTCCAAAATTTTGGAACATTTAGCATACCTGATGAGCATCTGTTTTTGTGTTTGATGTGCCAAATGTGCTAAATATTTGGTATTTGGCGCATTTGAGAGAGCTGATGAGAATGCTCTAAAGGGCCCAAAAGCATATATATTGGGTCTTGGGCCTTGGCGGAGGACGTTAAGTGGTCCAAGGACGTATAAATAGTATTGGAAATGTAAGACTTAGAGCCCTACGAGTAAGCTACCAGTGAGAGGGTTGGGGAAGGCAAGCCGAGAAGGAATATCCATTCGGCTAAATGAAGCAAAGATCAAAATATGTGTCCTATCATCTAGGATGACGTTCCAGGAAGTTCTATTGATAAGGATATGCACTGTGAATGTACAGGACAGATGGGAGATAAGATATATCTAAGAGAAAACTGCTACCACCGCATTAAATATTCTGCAGCTAACTCCCTAGCCGCATTTATAAGGAAGTGATGTCTGAACAATGTTTTTCAGCCTTATAGCTACCCCCAAAAACTTCAGGAGGGTGTTGATGGGACAAAGATCAACACAAGCAATCTACTGTCCACATGAAGGGTGGGGATGAGAAGGGAGAAATAGTATAAATTAGAGAGAATGGCCTAAGAAAAAGGGATAGAAAAATTAAGAAAGAAGTACTGTAGCAGTTTAAAACTATAATTGTAACCAACTTCAAGCAATATATAAAAGAACTAATCTTCTCGGACTATGTCGAGTATAATTTTCCTTAGATAAATCCAGTCCATTTTTGCTTTATTGTCTTTTGGATCTATTTGAATTGTTACCTAACTCATCATAGCCTAGTTTTCCAACTCACTCTCTACAAATTCATTGTATTGGATTTTTTGTACCTAAGTTCATCCATCATTTGGACTAGGGACCCAAATCTGGTCCTTACAAATACATACAAGTATTGCAATTTTATTATATTATATTTTATTGGGTGGGTACACGTATTTAAGGGTTGACTATATCATGTTATTAGGCATTTCGTCTTTTCATCATTTATTTATGAGAAACTCTATCTATCATTTCTTTATATCTCTCTTAGTCTTATAATCTAAATGTTTTTTGGATTATTTATATTATTAGATGGTTTAAACATTAATAATGGTTATAGTAACAAGTAGACATAATCACAAAATGCTTAACAAATATTAATAGATTATATTATTTAAGAGCAAAATTTAGGTACAGTATTTAGGTGTTGTTCCTTAGGTTTTTCTTTAAAGATTTTGCCATGTGTATTTTTTCTCATGAGATGTAAGTATATTTTTAAGTTAAGTAGCCACATGGGTAAATCTTAAGAGGGGAATTTAAGGAATAGTACCTAAGGTATTGTATCTAAGTTTTGTCCATTACTTAATATCTGTGAGGCCTTAGGATTAAATATAATGGCTCTAAGATTTGAATGTGATCTAATAGTATTTTAGAATTTAACAATACTTAATATTAAGTTTTCCATTTTTAAGCAAAATAAAATAAATAAATAGGTGAGTGTGAAATGAGTTTGGATCATGTGGAAACAATTTGAGAATAAATTGCAAAAATTGAATAGAATTTGGGACGAGATTGAAATCTATATTTTTTAATAAAAACGCATCGAATGGACTATAATGCTACAATAATCTATATATAATGCTACAATAATCTATATATATTAATAGTAAAAACTGAGAGAAAATCTAATTAAATTTTAAATTGGAGTTTAATTTTGTGCTACGTATCTCATTTAATTTTTAAATTTGTGTGTCAAGTAAATTATTAAGTATAAAAATCAAAAGTTCTAAATTCAATTAAATTCTAAATTGAATTTTAACTGAAATTCAATTATGTGCCATGTGTCCTATTTAATTTTTTTTAATTTTTGTAGCAAGTGAATTATTAAATGCAAAAACCAAAGAGTCTAGATCTAATTAGATTCTAAATCTTATATATATATATATATAATTGTAATTATTTTTAAATGTACCATTGCATGTGTGTATGGTTACAGACTATTGTGGCTTAATAGAAGCTTAAAATAATAAATTACACACTTCAATTTTTATATATTAATAATTATATGGATAAATTAAAATAATAATAAAGAAATAAAGTGTCATTAGTAGTTATCCTCACGGACGGACATGATAGGTTCTTTAAAACAGCAGGCCGTATACGGTACCTATCTCCCGATTTTACTTTTTAGTCTATATACAGAGTTTTTATTTTATTTTTTAATTTTATTTTTAGCAAAGTCTATTCACAGAGTTAGGCAACTCAGAAATGGAAATATGTCTTTTTTAAAAACCAAAAAGAAATGGAAATAGGCCTAATATATATATATATATATATAGCAAAAATTGAGAGAAAATTTAATTAAATTTTAAATTGAAATATAATTTTGTACCACGTGTCTTATTTAATTTTTTAATTTTTATGGCAAGTGAATATTGGGTGCAAAAACTGAGGAGTCTAGATCCAATTAGATTTTAAATCACACACACATATATATATATGTAATTGTAATTATTTTTAAATGTATTAGTGCATATACACAGAGTTACATACTAATCATCATATTATAAAGGAAGAACATTCACAAGGCAAGTTTATGGGATAATGAATTTATATCTGTCGCAGAAAATAACTTATTTTTCTTGATTTATTATACAAATAAATTATGTAAAACTAAAATTGTATCTATACAAAAATAAGAATTTTATATTTGAACATACCCAACGAGAAAATAAAATAAAAGGATCATCCATCCTCTTTGAACAACATTATGCAGGTGATTATTTATTTATTTATTTATTTTTATTTTTATCATATTGGGCTTGTCAAGCAGTGCGTTAGCAGAAATTGTTATATGTTTGGCAATTTTGCTAAAATGCTTTAAAGGAGTCCTTAAAGTTTAAAACAATTTTAAGACAAACTAAAATTTTGAGGTTTAGCATTAAAGCTTTTAGTGCATTGTTTCAACTTGTGATAAAAATAAAGCAAGGAGCTTTGACATTTTTGGGTGTTTCCAACTAAAACATCTAAGGATCTCAGATAAAAAAAAAATATATATATATATATCTAAGGATCAATCCCTTCACTCCCAACTCCAACTATCGATATGTAAGATAAAAATAAAATAATGAATAATAAATAGTCTCAGTCAAAATAATAATAATAAATAGTCATATATATGACCATACTTAATTTTCAAAATGACACTTAATGGTCGTCATTTTTTTTTATTTTTTTTATAATTCAATAATTGGGTGAGATGGCATTGAAGTCATGGACGTCTCCGTTAAAAACAGTAAAACACCAAAATGACACTTAATGGTCGTCATTTTTTTTTTTTTATATTTTTTTTATAATTCAATAATTGGGTGAGATGGCATTGAAGTCATGGACGTCTCCGTTAAAAACAGTAAAACACTAGGAGTATTAGTTGAGTTACAAAACTCTTGGCAATGACCTCTCATTGTGAGAGAAAGAGAAAGAGAGCATCGAGGATAATAGTAATAATCTATATATATAATAATAGGTGAAGCAGAGAGAGTGTGAAATTGAATTTCAAATTAGAACTCTAATTGTGTGCCACGTGTACACACCAAATTAGAATTCCTAATTAGAGTTCTAATTTTGTGTCATGTGTCTAGAATCTGAAATTGAAGTTGAATTTTGCATCATGTGGCTAAATGTATGTGGGCTCATTCTCATTAAAACCACTTTTATGTATCGGGTCAAGTAAGTTATTGTGCTAATTACGTTTTTTCTTGATTTTGCAGTCAAACGTGAAAACCAAAGAGATTAATATCAGTGAAATTGAAGTTGAATTTTGTATCATGTAGCTAAATGTATGTGGGATCATTCTCATTAAAACCACTTCTATGTATCGGGTCAAGTGAGTTACTGTGCTAATTAAGTTTTTTCTTGATTTTGCAGTCAAACGTGAAAACCAAAGAGATTAATATCGGTGATAAGAACTTGGTTTGGGTACATTGCATAATTTCCAAAAAGATAGCAAAGCCAGAGTTTGCATCTTTGTTATAAATTGCTTACAAAGTTTGTATCTTTACATTTGCACTGAGTTTCGGATTAAAGTGCTTTCTTCTTGGTTCTGACACTGAGTTTTGTTTACTATTCACTTACAGAGTTTGCATCTTTATATTTGTTATAAATTGCTAATATGTGATTAGATGCACATTATGCCTAAAATTCACTATCCTTATATTTGGCTTTTTATCCAGATTTGGCACCTATAACAATGAAGAAAGCACTGCTGTGGACCGATGGATGATACTTTTTGTAGGCTGCAAAGGAACTTAGTGATCAATGGAATCTCATGCGAATTAGAGAGGACCCGACTGTAGATGTCTGGATGGCAGATGTGAGTCACTATGTTTTTAAAATTTTCAGTGAAGGTAAAGGTTATGAACAATGTAAATTTTTCGGAGAGAGATTTATTATTCTATATTTACGCAAGTTTGGTCGCTTTCTTGGAGTGGATCACTCCACCCTATCTTTCTACTGGAATTTTTTATTCAGATTGTTACAATTTAATCCGAAATTTTATTTGAATTTTCCTATTGTTGTTACTATCATATATCATCATTTCAATTGTTCAATTAGAATCTGAAATTAGAGTCCAATTTTAATATACACGTGTACAATCTAATTATTTTCAATTTTGCTGTCATGTGTAGAAGCCAATGAGATGAAATTAATAACACATTAAACACTCATACTTTGGGAATCGGTAGTACCAATCTAAATCTATTGGACCTGTTTCGTGATAATACAACCATGAAGGATGTATAAAAACACGCACAAACCCATCTCTCTATAAAAAGATATTGGAGAGAATTTCTTTTATCAGCCATGGAACTTCAGAGATTTTTTCTTCACACAAATGCCCATTATGTTACAAAATGACCCATCGTAAAACTACAAAATGAGTACAACTTTGAGGGTTTTTTTTTTTTTTTTTTTTAAAATTTTAATTTTTTTAAGCTACGAAAATTTCAATCACCAATAGAGATTGAAGATTCAAAAGCGTGAATGGATCTTTTGGATAAACATTGTCACCAAGGTTCATCTTTTTGTGTAAAATATATATACTGGTAAGTTTTGTTAATGACATTTTTTGGTTAATAATATGAATTTAGACTTAACTGAGCTTTTTAAACATGAATAAATTCATGATTAATAATATATCAATTCCCGTGTGGTAGCACGGGGCTATATACTAGTAAATTAATAATAGTAATAAACATTTCCATTAATTGAATTAATTGGGTTCAAATAAACATTTTTAAAATGTGCCTAGTCTTCTCACATTTTTACAATGTACATAGTCTTTAATGAGCTGGATCAAGCTAAATTTTGATGCTGCAATCTGTGAGGAGAAAACCATAGTTGCAGTTGTGGAAAGAGATATAGCTGGCAACCTTCTATTGGCATGGTTAGAGCAATTTAAGAGTGGCAACTCCCTACTGGGAGAAGCGAGAGTAGCTTGGTGTGCCATTAGACGTGCTATGAAGGAAGGATTTCAAAATATAATCTTGGAGGGAGATGCCTGGAATGTCATTGAGCTGCTGAAAAAGTCAGATGTAGCCCTGCATTGGAGTATCAGATCTATTTTTTGAAGATATTTTGTACTTGGTTAATTGCTTTTCAAATGTTGAATTTT
Organism: Quercus gilva; assembly: GCA_023621385.1. Classification (NCBI taxonomy): domain Eukaryota; kingdom Viridiplantae; phylum Streptophyta; class Magnoliopsida; order Fagales; family Fagaceae; genus Quercus; species Quercus gilva. Next base: position 41,269,085 of record CM042479.1, on the reverse strand, counting down.
CTTTTTTTCATAGAAAGAGTAATGTATCTGCACATTTGCTCACCTAATGTGCAGCTCTTGTAAACTGTTCTAGGCCGGTTCTCATCTCCAATCTGCCTTCTTATGTATCTCAGGCCTTTGTTAGAGATGGGTCTAGGCCCGATCTTTTGTTTCTCTTTGTTTCGGGTTGAGTTTTTTGAGCAATAAATTATTTATTCAGCAAAAAAAAAAAAAAAAAAAAAACTACTGTATTTAGCAATTGGTTACCAAATAACTTTAAAGCAATTTAGCTCCATAGTTTGTTTAACGAGAAACGCTAAAAACATTTTCAATTAAAACTATTTATTGCAAAACGTCCACGATACATCATTTTTATTTCTCAAATATGCGATATGGTATATGTACATTTGATAATTTTCATCCTATTTCCATTGATTTTATTTTCGGATTGAATCATCATCAGAATAGAAGTTTGTTGATGATGATTTTTTTTTTTCGGTGTATTTTCATTTAGTTTAAGGCACATTTATGAAGAGATATTTTGTATTTTGTAATCTCATATTTGAAGTTTGAATTTTGTTGTTGTTGTTGTTGTTGTTGTTGGTTTTTTATTTTATTTTTTTTAATTCACTTATTTTAATTTACTAAGCAAAAATTGTAAAATGTGATGGTTTTTTTTTTCTTTTCTATTGAGACTACAAATATGAGACTCGACCAAGATCCAATTGACTACCAAAAAATGGGTGTGGTTGATTTCGTTCAGTCAATCGATTGGTAGCGTGTATAAAAATATTACACTTAGACAAAGTGATGGGTTGACCTTCAACCCTAATTTGACTAACTAGTGAACACCTCTACTTTTTTCAATTAAAATTTTTTATAACAAAAACTATACAAATAAAACTGTACAATTAAAAGTATACTTTCTAAGACAATACCAAACGAACACACTATTAGTTGGTTCAAATCCTGGATTTTCAAATTTAAAGAGATATTAAGAGAGATAAAAAATTCTCGCTATTTCTTAGATTCATAGACTCAATTCAAACATTATAAATGTATTGCTTTTGTGGAAGTTGTACTTATACTTTCAATTGTTTAGGGGATTGTTTAGGGGATTTAAAGTATGAATGTTTTCGTTAAATAAGTATTACTTGAGTTACCAGACTCATCATGATATATATATATATATATATATTTTTAGGCCCATCATTCTTTTATTTATTTATTTATTTTGATAAATTTCCTCAAGCAAGTCGTACGAGTTTGATCCACCCTCATTGACCTTTCTCTTAGATCCATTAATGGATTAGATGGGCTCATCAAGTTCACATAACATTCCTATACACCTTGCTTCATGCATGCCCATATACCAGGCCCAAAGATAGAACAAACTTAGACCTGCTAGCATGCAAAGCGTCCTTTGGATCACGAACTATCTATTTTCAGTTCAATAATTGTCAGGGGTGAAAAAGTCTTCCTTCCGACAAATGAGATTTGTGTTAGCTTGGGAGGCTAAACCGAAACTCGACGATGGGCTTAAAGCACGGCTCAAAGGCTATTGGTGAAGATTTAGAGAATTCGCCTTATTTTATGCCTTGGGCCTAGGTTGGGATTGACAAGGATTATGGGATGGCCCAAAAAACATTTCCTATAGCAGACACGTCAGCATAACAGAAAAGCATATTGCAATAAAGAAATAGCCTAGCAGTAAAATATTCCAGCGGTAAAATATTCCAGCAGTAAAATGAGATAGAATAGAATAAATCTCCAGCCGTTAATTATTTCACAGATTAAGAAGAGTGTATACATCTCTAGAATCATCATCCATTAGTTCTAGTGAGAAAAAGTCCTCCAATATAACAACATGAGGGAAAAACTTTATGGTAACAAATACATTATAACTTTCAATAGTAAATGAATAAACAAACACTATATGGTCCATTATAGCAAGTAATGGAGAAAGCTTAGTGTAAGATGAAGGGAGAGAGAGAGATTCCAGCTAGTGCAGCAAGATCATTATGATGCTAGGGTATGCTCATGGATATAGTATATGTAGTGAGTAGTGATGAGCATTTTGGTAGTATGAGTAGTGGAAGAGAGAGAGTGTGTGTTTAGTAGAGCTGCTGGGACTTTTTGCTAGGGATGGATAAGAGCTTATAAGTAAAGGTGTGAAGGATATTTGTGAGCTAGGGGGCTAAAGAGCTTAGTTTCTAAATTTGAAACTAAGAACTTAGAAGCTCAGAACCTTACTGAGAGCTTAATGAAAATTAGAGAAAGAGAAAAATAGAGAAGTTTATGAGAGAGTTCTTCTCTATTGGAATGTGTTGAAAGGTTGGTGGGGCGCTTTATTTATAGTTGAGTTTGAGGGGGTAATCCGCAAATAATCTCTACCAAATCAGTCTAAATCTTCAGAAAATCCTTGGAAAATCGTTCATAAGATTTGGCTAAGAGTGGTAAGTTCAGCTTTAGAATGTTCTTACTGTTTTGGGTATTAGTAGCTGGAGTTCTAACTTAGCATTAAATGCTAATTGTTCTCAGCCAATGAGATTAGAGCATGTTTTAGGCTAATAATCTTGGTTGTTTGCTAATAATATCAAAGCTTTCTAGGGCAGATTGTGTCACCCCAAGCCAGGTGTTAACCTTGGAGCCCTTTACTGGAAACTTTGCTAGAGATCTACTTGGTGCCCTCCAAACCACATTTCCCTAAATTTCCTCATTTGGGTTCATGCGCTTGGTTCATGAACCAGAAAGTACACATTTTTGGCATAATAATGAGTTATTTTCAAGCTATTCCAGAAGCTTCCATGGCTATTCATGGCTGCCCCATAATTTCTTGATTGATTGTGTTGGAGAAGAGAGAGAGTGTGGCTGGCTGTAGTTACACAACTTTGTGTCCTGTCAGCTTGCCAAAGAAGGGTGTAAGCTCAGCTGGACATGTGTCCTCTTCTGCTCTGATTTGACAAGCTGAAAATGATGGTAATAGGCCCCAACTGTCAGCTCAGTTGTGTTGAAACTTGACCGGTGGTTAGTCTAACCATTTCAGTTGCTCAAGTGAACCTTGGTTGCTAAGATGAGCACATGGGCTGGGCTGTCTCGGCTGGGCCTTGTTGTTGGGCTTCTTTGGGCTTGTTCATCTCTACAAAAAGAATAGTTTTACCATGGGTAACATACATGGGCTTTCATAGTTAGAGTTTCTTATAGAAAAATAAGTATAATTCCCATAATTTTTGTAAAAGAAGTAGTTTTAAAAGATGAGTAATATATCATAAGTAGTTTGGGTTTCCATGTGTTAGGGACTTTAGTATATGAAAATATGTTTTTTGCCAAGGAATAGTTTTAGGCTTTGAGCATAATGTAATTGTTTTTGCCAAATGATATTTGAGCTTGAATAGAATAATTGTATGCCCAATAGTTTTGGTTTTTTGATAAAATAGTATTGGGCATTTTGTAAAGATTGCCAATATAATATTGGGCTTTTATAAGTAGGTACCAAAATAGTATTTGGAGCTTTTGTAAATAGTTACCAAAATAATATTGGGCTTTTATAAATAGGTGTCAAAATACTATTTGGGTTTTATAAGTAGGTGTCAAAATAGTATTTGGGCTTTTTTAAATAGTTGCCAAAATAATATTGGGTTTTTATAAATAGGTGCCTGTGGGTGTGAAAGCCCAATGTCAGGTGTTGGGCCTAAGGCCCAATTCGAATATTATTATATGTCCGAAGAGAAGAACAGGGTTAGGGAAGACTCCTGGTGGAAGAGACGTACCTAGAAGCGAGCGATAGGGGCAGTCCGAGGAGAACCCTATTGGTCCGAAGAGGCCATTCTCCTCGGACTCCAAGGAGACTCGATCAACTAAATATGCTGAAGGTATGAGTGGTCTTTCCAACTACTTCCACGACAAGGACAAGCTTAGGGCATGCTTAGGGAGGATAAGAGTAGAAAAATATCTAAAAGGAAAAGCTGCTATCACCACATTTAATGCACTGCAGCAACTTTCCTGTCCGCATTTATATGGAGAAGACCCCTGAACAGTGCAATCTCAGCTACCATCACTCACGGAGAACTAAAGCAGATATTTGACATGACATGTACTCAAGTGAAGGCATAGATGGGGAACAGGTGGACGGTGATGATGAAGCAGAAAGAGAATATATAAATGTAATAGGCCTCTGAAAGGAAGGGGGGAAAAAGATCTGAGAAAGAGCTCTAAGAATTGTATTTATCTTTGAATGAAGAATAACCCTCTTCGGACCTGAGTTGATTTTAACTTTGAAGTGTGTTCTTATGTCAAGGAATTGTTGCTAGATTCGCAATTAGCCTAGCTTTTTCACCCACTCTCTACAAATTCAATGTTTTGGGTTTGTTGAGCTCATAAACCTAACCTTTTGGGCCTGGGCTACAAAATTTGGATCTTACAATTGGCGCCGTCTATGGGAGAAAGCTTGAGCAAAAAGTGGAGGCAACATCCCATAATGGCTGAATCAGGACGACAATCGGCGAAGTCCAGGGCATCTCAGCATGTTGATCCTTTCCTTAACTTGGAACGGAGACAGGATCGTGAGGGTAGTGTACATACCGCGCATGATGATCAAGGTCAATCACATGGAGGAAGTCATATGTCTCATGCAGAGAAAAACCAGAACATGCAACGAGAAATTGAAAAGTTGAAGAGGGAGCTACGCCATGCAAAGAGGAAATGGGCTCCTTCGTATTCTGATGAAGATTATGGCAACAAACAAGACATCACTTACAAGCAAAAGTCTCGAACACCGGTCAGTGAGACTTTCTCCTATGAGGAAAGGCGCCGTAGTGAAAGACAGCCTTGAAGCCCACCACGTGGGGGTGTGGGGAACGATGCTATGAGTAAGGCATTGAATCAAATCTCCAGGTCCCCTTTTACACGTAGTATCGAGAATGCAAAGCTCCCTCGACGCTTTCACCAGCAAGCGTTTACCATTTATAATGGTCGGATGGACCCTGTGGAGCATGTGAGTCATTTCAACCAGAGAATGACCGTTCACTCCAGAGGTGAAGCTTTAATGTGCAGATTTTTCCTGTCTAGTTTGGGACCGATCGCTATAAGATGGTTTGATAGTTTGAAGGCGGATTCTATAAGCTCTTTTCAAGAGCTTACTCAGGCATTTGGGTCCCGTTTTGTCACATGTCGCAGAGTTCTGCAGTTTATGGCCTCCTTGTTGTCTGTAAGCATGCGTGAAGGTAAGACTTTGAAGTCGTACTCGGATAGGTTCTGGGAGATGTACAACGAGATGGAAGAAGATTGCGACCTGGTGGTCATCAGCTCCTTTAAGCTCGGCCTCCCCACTGAACATGACTTGAGGAAATCTCTGACACGCAAGCCTGTTACCAGTATACGCCAATTGATGGACATGATTGACAAGTATAAGAGAGTTGAAGAAGACCAGCAGCAGGGCAAAGGAAAAGATAAGGTTATCCCTCATGAGAGGAGGGATTTCAGGTCGGATAAACAAGGCCACAATAGGTCGCGGAGAGACTGGGTCGGACAACAAAGTTCGGCGAACCCTGAGACGGTTAATGCTGTATTCCGAGAGCCTGTACACCAAGTCCTAGAAAGGATCAAGAACGAGCCTTTCTTCAGGAGAACGAATAAGATAGTTGGAAACCCTGAAAGGCGCAACCATAACCTTTACTGCCAATATCACCAGGATCATGGACATACTACAGAGGATTGTAGGAGTCTGTGGGACCATTTGGACCAGCTCGTCGGTGAGGGCAAGTTAAAACATCTCTTACATCATACCTCTGGTCAGGGCAACCAGTCTAATGTAGGACCTCGAAGGGATGATTCCTCAAAACCCCCTCTCGGCATAATAAACGTTATCTTTGCTGCACTAGGGAGAACAGGGTCTTGTCCATCCAGAGTACTATTAGTTGCTCGGTTACGCTCGAAAGATGTTAACACAGAGCCAAAGAGGGCCAGGATGGAGATTCAACCAGTTTTGGGATTCTCGGACGTGGACAAGCTTAGCACTATTCAACCTTACGATGATGCTTTGGTGGTCACTCTCAGGATAGGGGGTACGACGTGAAGAGAGTGATGGTGAATCAAGGCAGCGGCGCAGAAATAATGTATCCGGACCTTTATAAGGGGCTGGGCTTGACGCCTGAAGACCTGATGCCCTATACCTCGCTATTGGTAAGTTTTGACAAGAGTGTGGTCGTTCCAAAAGGCCAAATCAGGCTACCCGTGCAAATTGGTTCTGAAACGGTGGAGGTAGATTTTATAGTGGTGAACGCTTACTCACCTTACACTGCGATCGTAGCTAGGCCTTGGCTCCATACACTAGGGGCTGTGTCCTCCACTCTTCATCAGAAGATCAAATACTCGTCCGAGGGGCAAGTCAGAGAAATCTTAAGGGATCAGGCCACGGCTAGACAATGTCTGGTGGCAGCAATCGAACATAAGCCTGAAGCTGAATCCTCGGCCCATAATGGGAGGGGCTTATAGCAGTTAACATCCCTGGAGCTAGACACCAAAACCTCAGTCGAGGAAGCAGAGTGTGAAAGCTTGATTAAGATAGTCATCGATGATGATCCAGGGAAGTTTTTTCAAGTCGGATCTATGCTCCCTCCCCAAGAGAAGGACGAGCTGATAAGGTTTCTGAGGACCAACATTGACGTATTTGCATGGGACCCCACAGAGGCTCCAGGAGTGGACCCAGAATTTATTTATCATCATCTGAACGTTAACCCAGCCATCATCCCTAAAAAGCAACCACTCCGACGTCCATCAAGAAAACACGCAGATGCTGTTAGGGAAGAGGTGATAAAACTCAAACAGGCTGGAGCGATTAAGGAAATTTTTTATCCTAAATGGTTGGCTAACACAATAGTGGTGAAGAAGAAAAACGGAAAGTGGCGAGTATGTGTAGATTTCACGGACCTGAATCGAGCCTGTCCAAAGGATCCGGTCCCCATGCCCAAGATCAACCAACTGGTTGATGCTACGGTCGGCCATCCTCAGATGAGTTTTCTTGACGCTTTTCAAGGGTATCATCAGATACCATTGGCTCTGAATGATCAGGAAAAAACAACTTTCGTCACCCCACTGGGAATTACCACTACAAGGTCATGCCATTTGGTCTGAAGAACGTAGGGGCTACCTATAAAAGGATGATGACTAGAATGTTTGAGCCGCAGTTGGGTAAAAGCATGAAAGTTTATATCGACGACATGGTTGTGAAAAGTAAGGTCATAGAGGATCACATTGGGGATCTCAAGGAAATTTTCGAAATCCTCAGGGAACACAAGTTGCGTTTAAACGCATCTAAGTGTTCATTTGGTGTGGGATCAGGCAAGTTTTTGGAGTACATGGTGACTCACAGGGGAATTGAAGTTAACCCCGATCAGATAAAAGTTATCAGCAACTTACAAGCTCCTCGAAATCCTAAGGAGGTTCAGAAACTAATTGGAATGACTGTTGCCCTGAACAGGTTCATTTCCCGATCAGCAGATAGGTGTAGACCTTTCTTCTCATTGCTCAACAAGTGGAAGAGATTTGAGTGGACTGAGGAATGTGCTGTGGCTTTTCAGCAACTTAAGGACTACCTAGCTTGGCCTCTAATCATGTCCAACCCCGAGCCAGATGAAGTCTTGTTTGCTTACATTGCTGTAGTTCCTAATGCTGTAAGCTTGGTGTTAATACGAGCAGATCATGGCATGCAGAGGCCAGTCTACTACATAAGTAAGTCGCTACATGAGGCCGAGATATGCTATTTGCCGTTGGAAAAGGCTATTCTAGTTGTGGTGCTTGGTACATGGAAGCTGCCTTATTATTTTCAAGCCCATACAGTTATTGTTCTCACCCAACTCCCTCTCAAGGCTATACTTCGAAGAGCTGATTACACTGGAAAAATTGCTAAATGGGGCACGATCTTAGGGGCTTTTGATATCAAATACATGCCTCGCACAGCAGTTAAGGGTCAAGTTCTGGCAGATTTGGTGGCAGAGTTCACGGAGCCCCAGTTAGAAGAAACAACGCCGACATCCAACATGGATGAAAAATCGGTTGGCATGATTTCCCAAACAGGCCCTTTACATTGGGAAGTGTACGTGGATGGCGCATCGAATCAGAGTGGTTCTGGAGTGGGGCTAGTGCTGATATCTCCTGAAAGAATTACCATTGAAAAATCATTGAGGCTGGACTTTTCAGCAACAAATAACAAGGCGGAGTATGAAGCTCTGTTGATGGGAATGATTATGGTTCGAATAATGGGAGGAAAGGCGGTGGAAGTGTTCTTGGACTTGAGATTAGTCGTGAGACAGGTGCGAGGAGAGTATGAGGTGAAGGATGAAAGAATGCAGGTGTACTTGAGCCAAATTAAATCTTTACAGATAGAGTTTGAGTTTTTTGATTTGCTGCACGTCCCCAGAAGTGGTAATACACATGCTGACTCTTCGGCCATGCTCGCTACCTCCTCAGCGCAAGACCGGCCAAGAGTTATCCTCGTAGAGGATCTGCATAGGCCTATGGAGGCTAAAAGAGAAGTAGTCCAAGTTCATCAGATTAGGGCCGAACTCAGCTGGATGGACCCTATAATTAAGTTCTTGAAGGATGATATTCTACCCGAAGGAAAAGGGGAAGCTGATAAAGTTCGGAGGAAGGCAACTAGATTCTGGCTGTCTGAGGACTGAAAATTGTATAAACGCTCCTATTTAAGGCCATACTTATTGTGCTTGCATCCTAAAGCGATTGAGTCACTACTAGAAGAATTACATGAAGGGATCTGCGGGAGCCATACTGGAGGTAGATCCTTGGCTTACCGAGCCATCACTCAAGGTTATTGGTGGCCGAATATAAAGAAAAAGGCCTATGAATATGTTAGAAAGTGCGATCAATGTCAACGATTTGCACCGAATATACATTAACCGGGTGGAACCCTGAATCCATTATCCAGTCCTTGGCCTTTCGCTTAATGGGGGTTGGATATTGTAAGCCCATTCCCTAAGGTCGCAGGAAACAAGAAGTATCTTTTGGTCGGCACATACTATTTCACCTAGTGGGTTGAAGCCGAACCTCTAGCTAACATCAGGGACGTGGATGTAAAGAAATTTGTTTGGAAAAACATCGTTACTTGATTTGGGATCCCTCATACCCTCATCTCAGACAATGGCCTTCAGTTTGACAGCAGGGCATTCAGGGACTATTGTAGCGAACTGGGAATCACAAACAGATACTCCACCCCTGCTTATCCCTAAGGAAATGGGCAGGCAGAAGCTGTTAACAAAGTCATAGTAAACGGATTGAAGAAAAGGCTAGACGACGCGAAGGGTAGATGGGTGGAGGAACTACCACATGTACTTTGGGCATACAAAACTACACCTCGCCGATCCACCGGAGAAACCCCCTTTTCAATGACTTATGGGGCTGAAGCTATCATACCTCTGGAGACTGGTTTCCCAACATTAAGAACTAGTTTGTTTTGTCCAACCGGAAACAGTGAGCAACTAGAGAAGAGTTTGGACCTGATTAAGGAAAGAAGGGAAAATGCAATGGTCCAATTGGCATATTACCAGCAAAAGCTCAAGCAGGGCTACGATGCCAACGTAAAGCTAAGACCTCTGGAACCTGGCGACTTGGTGTTAAGAAAAGTTGTGGGCACTGCGAAGAACCCAGCCTGGGGAAAGCTAGGACCAAACTGGGAGGGACCATACTGCATTACTTCAGGGGCTGGCATTGGAGCATATTTCTTGGAAGACCTGGATGGTCATGTAATACCACGGCCTTGGAATATAAATAATCTCAAAAGGTACTATTATTAGATGGGTCTTTTCTTTAATCAATATGCCATTTTGTTATATTAACAGTTCTTTAAGTGTTTAAACTTAAATTCAATCATGCCTGTAGTCCTCGGACCAGATGATTTGGGTTAGTTAACACTCGTTTACAATTCTCAAGTGTTTAAACTTAAATTCAATCATGCCTGTAGTCCTCGGACCAGATGATCTGGGTTAGTTAACACTCGTTTACAATTCTCAAGTGTTTAAACTTAAATTCAATCATGTCTGTAGTCCTCGGACCAGATGATTTGGGTTAGTTAACACTCGTTTACAATTCTCAAGTGTTTAAACTTAAATTCAATCATGCCTATAGTCCTCGGACCAGATGATTTGGGTTAGTTAACACTCGTTTCCAATTCTCAAGTGTTTAAACTTAAATTCAATCATGCCTGTAGTCTTCGAACCAGATGATTTGGGTTAGTTAACACTCATTTCCAATTCTTAAATGTTTAAACTTAAATTCAATCATGCCTGTAGTCCTCGGACCAGATGATTTGGGTTAGTTAACACTCGTTTACAATTCTTAAGTGTTTGAACTGAAATTCAATCATGCCTGTAGTCCTCGGACTAGATGATTTGGGTTAGTTAACACCCGTTTCCAATTCTTAAGTATATGAACTTAAATCCAATCATGCCTGTAGTCCTCGGACCAGATGATTTGGGTTAGTTAACACTCGTTTACGATTCTTAAGTGTTTGAACTGAAATTCAATCATGCCTGTAGTCCTCGGACCAGATGATTTGGGTTAGTTAACACTCGTCACCAATTCTCAAGTGTTTAAACTTAAATTCAATCATGCTTGTAGTCCTCGGACCAGATGATTTGGGTTAGTTAACACTCGTTTACGATTCTTAAATGTTTGAACTGAAATTCAATCATGCCTGTAGTCCTCGGACCAGATAATTTGGGTTAGTTAACACTCCATCACAGTTTCCTTAAGTGTTTAAACTTAGATTCAACCATGCTTGAAGTTCTCGGACCAGTTTGTTTGAGCTAGTTAACGCTCCAATGTAGTTGTTATTATCACAAGTCCACCCTAGTCATATCTAAATCAAAATCTTTGGATGGCAACATTTCCATGCCATTCATTATTTCCATCATTTGTTAGCAATTCTCATACAAACAGCTTCCCCAAGTATTAATTCAGATTATCTACGTCATCAGCATAATATGGTGGTTAAGTCTACATGTTATTGTTATTTATAGTAATAATGCATCATAATACATACTGTGAAGGCATTAAAGGTAAAAGAGAGACAATTTCATTGATAAAAAGGAAATAGCTTACAATCCCATAAAGGGCTAGCTGATACAAGAAAAGAAAAAAAAAAAAAAAAAAAAAAAAAAAACCTTACAAACTTAACAGTAGTAATCAAACTCCTAAACATCTAATCCTTAGTTGGAGGAGCCGAGGAGCCCAGAGTCTGACCAGGCTGAGCAACAGCAGCATCTAATCCTTGACCATTCACAGATGGCTTGCCCACACCACCAGCCCGATCAAGCGCCTGGATTATATCAACAGGTTGATCCAGAGCTTCTGGGAGTTCGCGGATGTCTGGATGATAATAGACACTCCCAAGCTGCCTCAAGGCAGATTCTGGAGAGACTCCATCAGCATCAAGTCCTTTGCCCCAGGTAACGTCGCAGTATTCTCTGCAGACCTTGGCGAACTCCTCAGTCAGCCTGGTTTGGGTTTTTATCACCCCCAGCGTGTAGACCGCCTGTTTTTCAGCCTCAAGCGCCTCTTTGGCCAACTGAGCATCAGTCTTGGCCAAATTGGCAGACTTTCTGGCTTTTTCAAGTTCAGCCCTAAGACCTTTCACCAGCTCCCTCTCGGTGGCCAGGTTAATTTCGGTTGTGTATAGTTGCTGGCGTTGGTCTTCGGCCTGTTTCTCGGCATTTTTCAAGCCTGCATCCAGGCTGTTCCTCTCGTTGGTCATCTCTTTTAGTTTCCCGGACAAGTAAGTATAATCCTCCTTAAACTTGCCCATCGATTTTTTCGCCTCATCTCTAGAGTAGACCGCCGCCTGGGCTTTCAAGGTGAGTCTTCTTATTCCACTCTTCAGCCATGAACACTTGCTGAGTGATCTGCATGGTAGAATAAAAATTTCATTACAAAGTGAAGAAGAAAGGCGAATAGAAGAGGTCGGCATCTAAAAGTTCAGAAATCAGAACTTTCTACTTACCATAGCTAAATCCTTTTTAAGGGATAAGAAGAGCTCATACTGGCTGTAGCGCTTGTATGCCTCCATGTCTTTTGGGAGCAGCAGTAGCTGCTCTAGGGCCTCGGCAATGAGATCTGCCTTCCCCCTAGCATAGCTTCTGAGGGAGGCATCCCAAGGAATGGGGACGCCATCTAGCTCCAGCTTAGGAGACCAAGTGCGGACCCCTCGGCGCACGTCTGCTACATGAGCCTCTTCTCGGCTCTCTGTAGACGAAGCCCTTTTGCTTCGAGGGTCTTTGACCACCTTTTGCTGCTTAGGGCCCTTCGGAGGCGCCTCCTCTTTTTCTTTATCGTCAGCTAGGGGCCTTTTCTTCTTCAGATCTGGCAATGCCTTTAAGCCAAGATCTGAGGGAACCTGAGGTGGTGGTGGTGGAGGAAGAGTAGCTGGTGGTTATGACGTGCCAGTCTCTTTGGGGCCAGTTTTTCTGCCCCTATTCTTCATCAGGTCCTTTAGGGTTTCCATATCTTCTTCAGAAGAGTCTGGTATGTCTACTCTTTCTGGGAAAGCACTAGATTTCCTGTCAATCTCTTCTTCGGCGTTCAAAATTTGAACTCCTTCTGAAGCTTTTTCTTTGAACTTGAACTTGTCAATCTGCTCGTCGAGTGAAGCGGTCGAAGAAGCAACTCTTTCAACTACCGTTACTGGTTCTGGAGGAGCTTGCTGAATGGGTTGAACAAGCAAGGGTACACCCTGTGGATTTGGATGTGGCACAGGGGCGAGGTTGAACGGAGCTAAGAAATCTTTCCGAGCAACATCTATGCGATTGAGGCGATAATCTCCTTGCCTTATCGCGTTGCCGACCGATTGAAAATCAGTTGATTTTGGTGTATAGTCAAGAATAAGGTGCACGGCTCGAAGCTGCTCGTCAGTACTTGTAAAAATTTGTGATTGCAATAGGTAATTTAGTGCGGCGACGTTCGTGAGGCTCAGCCGAGGAGAAACGTGTCGTTTTTCTGTAGACACAACAATGAAACTTAGTCAGAAACCTAAAAATAAAGACATAAAGAGAAGACTGAATCATTGAAACATAAAGACCCTGAATCTATTATTAGGAAACCTAAATCTGGGATGTCCCACCTGGCTCTCCTGGTTGGGTTGGGCAATGAAGACCGTCATGCCACGCGCCCAAGACGATCACATAGTCGTCTTTCATCCTTTTGTTAGATTTGGGAAGACAGGAGATGAGCCTAACGGTGTTGGATCAGGATTTGAGATAATATCCCGCTCCTTTCTGGCTACGACATTCATACATATGTACCACGTCAAGCCAGGTGAGTCCTAACCCCAAATGAAGGTTTAGAGCCTCAACTACTCCTAGGATTCTAAAGATGTTAGGCGCACATTGGTCTGGACTAAGCCTATGGTTTCGGAGATAAGCTCTGGTTATGGGGCCCATAGGAATGGTCATTCCCCTTTCCAGGAAGGCGATAATAGGGATTATGACCTTGCCCTTTTTCCGATCGGTTAGCAACTTCTATGGAGGGCAATATCTCAAACCTACATCTTCAGGAATGCGGTATGTCTCCCTAAACGCCTCCATCTGAGCGGGGCTATCCACCAAATTCTTAAACCTACCCATCTCAATTAAAACAAAGTAGGGGAGTGTACTCGGTATCCAAAGAGGTCAACCGACGAGAGGATGAAAGGCTCGGATGAAGAAAAACTTACATAAACTGAATTGGAGATGATCTTTGAATTTGTGGAGAGATTCTCGCAGAGTCTGAAGAGAGTGAGAGTTGATGATTGAAAGAGCGTGATGGGTGTGAGTGCTTGAGTTCGTCAAAAATCTAAAAATCTGTAAAGCAGATATAACTATACTTGAGACTTTATTTAGGGACAAAGGGGAGAGAGTGGGAATTATCCAGCCCAAATTTGAAGGAATAATTACGATCGTTGGATCAACAACCCACCATTGGATGCTAAAGACAAGGCGCTGCCTAGAGCAATTAATAGTGCCTTGGAAATATGGAAACAGCAGCAGCAATAATGAAGCGCCCAGACCGATGCTCCTACACGCGTAAGCTCAGATATTTCCTCTCTTTTAAAATTTTTTATTTCACAAGTAAATCAAAATCTTCCTTTTTCTTCTTGGATGCGAGGGAAAAATTAAAATTTTGAGGGGCTATTGTGGGTGTAAAAGCCCAATGTCAGGTGTTGGGCCTAAGGCCCAATTCGAATATCATTATATGTTCGAAGAGAAGACCAGGGTTATATATCATTATATGTGAGATATAATGGATAATATTTGTGAGAGGACTCAAGATAATTTATGGGTTTTATATGAGAAATGGGAGCTCAAGTTGGGTAATAATATAGAGAATATTTGGGTAATATGTGGGAAGTATGTATGAAATATTTATGTGGGCCCAAAATAATTTTGGGCTTGTAGGGGTATTTTAGTGAATGAGCTAATGAGATTAAGGCCTGAAAATTTGTACCTCAACAATAATCAAGACAAAGTTGCAAGTTGGAAGATTGTGAATCAAAAACTGAACCATGCACAATATTTTTCATTCTTTTGATGCAAAGTATAACTTCTTAAAACTATAAATCATAGCTCATAAGGACTGCAAAAGTGAAGATAATCCCTTACCTTGCGTTGCTTGCTTACATTCAATTGGTAGATATTCTCCTTGAGAATGATGCAGCATCAGAATATCAATTTTTTTGTATTAGGGGGGAAAAATGAAATTCTATCCCTTCACCCTGTTGTAAGTAAATAAGTATACTATAAATCACATAGTCCCAAGCATGCCTAGAAAATAAAAGGTTAAACTTAAATACCTCATCCTGAATGCACACTTCGGTTTTGGGGGTGCTTGAGCCAAGGTTTGAACCCATAATTTGGACCTTCATCAGGTTGGACAATGGACATGCTGATCCCAGCATTGAATATAATCATAAACTTTAGAGCCACGCCATTTTTAGACCAAATAATAATAATAATAATAATAATAATAATAATAATAAAATCACAACTTACAACTGTGGTGTCAAGTTATGATTGCTATAACATCACTTTCACATGAATCTATCACTCATATTATTTTTATTATACACCAATCAACGATCAAATCATACAATATATCATTTCAACAACTGTGAGAAAATAAGAAATTTTTTTATTTTGTTAGACTTATTGTCATCATACATCGTGATAGTATCAAACATATGGGAATTAGGGATGTACATCTAACCCACCAATGACGAAACTAACCAATTAAACCAACGTCTTGGGGTAGTTTTTTCGATCAGATTTAGGTTGGTAGTTTAGAAATTTGAAATATGATTCAGGTATATTATTTGAATTGAAATAATTTATTATGAAAAGTGCTTAAATAGTATAAAAACTCAATTTTTTTACTAAGTATAAAATATGTAAACACAACCCATTAATCTTATCCGAGCCAATTTGATAGATATATACTGGGTTGGATTCTAGATAAGTGACAGATTGGGTTTAATTGAGAATTTCTTAACACAATAAAATTGGGTTAAGTTGAAACTTTTCATCACGATTCATGCGCACTCCTAATGGGAATATTCACAATTCTTATCATTCCACACTGACACAGCTATCACCTGCGATATAGATGAGAATTAGGCTTGTAAATTGTAATAGTGAAAACACTCTCATTTTGATTTTATCCAAAAGAAACGGAGTGAACCTAAATATCTCATGGGCCCATGTAATATACAAATCAATGTTTATTATGAGCTAAGTTGGTGGGCTAATCTCCAACAAAATCCGAAGTGATGGCTCAATGGATGAATGGGAACAAAAGGGAGCCAGGAAAGTGTTGGCTTGATGGGCCTAACAATCTTATCTATATATATATATATATAATCGAAATTTTTGAAGCTCCCATAATTTTCCACGTCAGCACAATATTAAAAAAAAACAAAAAAACAAAAAAGAAAACACTTTTCTAAAACCCGACTCTGCCTTTTCCTTACAGGATATTGTGCATTCTCTTCCCGCCTTCCGTCTAACAGCTCCTCCTCGATCAGATACATGGCAAGCCAATCAGACCCACGGCAAGCCAACACTAAAGCATCGCATTTGAAAACCCACCATACCCACCAACAAACAACTTCTTCCTAAGAATCATGTCATCGAGAAGAAACCGTAGTATATCTTTTACGCTTTACTTTTGTTGTTGTTTTGTTTTCTCTTTTATTGATAGTTTTGTCTTAGCGAGCCGTCAATTCTCATCTGATCGTGGACGAGCACTAAATCTAAGACTTGGTGAAACCGTAGTGTAAAGTTGGTAAATTTCATAGCAAAAAATTCAGGTAGTTAACTGGTATTCTCTCTGATTTTCTTATATATTATGTGATATATATTTTAAATAAGCAATTTGATAAACTTTTTGGTTTTCACGAGAATCTTATAAATCTTTTTTCTCTTCTTTGGTTTATTAAAATCCTTTGCTTTCTCCCTGATATTTCTTTATTTTTTTGCTTTTTTTATTTGTTGTGTCTTTTTTATTTTTGGGTTATTCTCTGATTGGAAGTTAAAAACCTGGATAATTTTGTATTTTCTTTGTAGTTTTGTTCTGTGTTTTTCATGAGCAAGAAGATTGTTTTATCATTGTACTATTGTCCTACAAAACTGTTCTTGATTGTGTATGTGAGAGCCGCGTGGAATATATTCTAAAAAGTTTAAATTTTTTTTGTGATGTGCATGAATTTGAGGGAATTGCAGTGGTTTAAGGGTGGAGTTGTGGTTGTTTGCAAAGTAGGAGTCTTTTTGTCGTAGTGGTCTGAAACTGAAAGATACTAGGAAGTGCTTTGAATTTAAGGGGTAGGGAAGAGTTGGTAAGGCTGCTACAAATTTGTCCATAGGATATAACCAAATTTATTGGATTCTACGAATAGCATTTTTGAAGATGATCCACAAATTTCTTATGTTTCTAAGAAAGATGAATGAAAAGAAGTTATTAAATGAATATGAACCATTATTTATACCCAAAAAATAATCACTCTTCAATAGATACATTTTCGGTCAATAGACAATTTTTCGTTCAATAGACACATTTTCAGTCATTAGACACACTTTCGTTCAATAAGCACTTTTAATATATATCTAATATAAAAGGTTATGACATTTTAATAGGTACCTTTTGGTATATCCAATTTGAAGAATTATGATATTTCAATAGGCACATTTTTGGTATATATTACAACCTATCTTGTATATACCTATATATACAATACAAAATAAACTAGAGACGCAACGTTTTGCCTCTAATATTTATTTTGTTTCTAATAAAACTGTGTGCTATTTCTTTCAATATCCTTTTTTTTTAATTTCATATATTTTTTTTTTACACTCCAATTAAAAACTAATGGCTTTTTTTTTTTCCCTTAAAACTCATCCAGTAGCTATTCCCGTGCATTGCATGGGTTAGCGACTAGTTTTACTTAA
This sequence comes from Quercus gilva, assembly GCA_023621385.1. NCBI lineage: Eukaryota > Viridiplantae > Streptophyta > Magnoliopsida > Fagales > Fagaceae > Quercus > Quercus gilva. Next base: position 41,251,626 of record CM042479.1, on the reverse strand, counting down.
TACTTATACCATGTTTTCTTCACCAATCTATTGGTCATAATAAAATTGTACTTTCCTTGCTTTAAACTTCAAAGTTAAACTCATAGTCACAATCTTTCGTAACTCTAATATCCTAAAAAAAAAAAAAAATCATAATTGTATTTGTGGGGCCAGTTGCCCAAAAAGATAACAGAGAATCCATAGGATGTGGGCTTATGGCCCAACGGCCCAATCCGATGACATTCACATGTCCGAGGATGGTTAAAGAGAGTTATTTTGAGAGTAGTATAAGATAAAGAGGTGTAAGTCGTGTATAGCGGCCCAAATCGCACCCGAGGATGAGATCAACCTCTAATACCAAGGTTCGAGGTGGATGTAACTATTTTAGTATTCAAGGTACTTCATCAAGTTACGTATGAACTAAAAGGTGAATTTAGAACAAAGGAGAAACTGGAAAAGATGGCAAATATCTTCTAAAGCTGCTACCTCCACATTAAATGCTTCCCAGCTAACTCTCTGGCTGCATTAATATGGAGGTGATACTTGAACAGTGACCAAGCAGCCTTATGGCCACCAAGAAAAGGTTCTAGGAAGTGCTGGATGGGACAGAAAGAAGCTTCCAAATCAAAACTTACACATGTACGGCGAGAATGAAAAAGGAATGTAGTATATAACAGGAAAGAATATGACATTGAAGGGGACTGAAAGAAAGAGAGAGAAAGAAACACTATAGTATACATTAAGATATCTCCTGAAAACCTAGCCAAGAAGAAGAGATATCGTTGAAACTAGTTTAAGGCTTCCTTCGTTGCAGAACGGTCATGTCTTTTTTCTACCCATTGGACTTAGCTCTTACGCCCACTCTCTAAAAATTTTATTGTTTGGGTCCAATTCAGTTTGAGTCCTTACAGTATTATATAAAAATGAGAATATTCTATTAAATTCTAAAATTGAAGTTTAATTTTGTGCCATGTATCAAAATAATTTCTTAATTTTACAATAATTAAGAGTTTTGTTAGTTTTATATTATTAAAAATGACACCACTTTTAATAAGAATTATTTCTTTTTTAAATATAATAATTTTATAATATATTGAAATTTTATTTTTAAAATTTTTATTATTTTAAGACAACTAGACATCTTGTTTTTTTCTTTTTTCTCTTTCGGTTTTTAAAGAACCTTATCTTTTGAAAAGAGAGAATATTATTTTGAATCTAAATTGAGTAAGATAATTTACAAATAAAATATTTCTAAAATTATAATTAAAAATAAATAAATTGTAACTTATTGCATCACAATAACAAAAATTAAACTAATAAGTAAAATAATTTTTTTTCTAGAATAAAATACACAAGCACGAACAATTTGCATTTTTTACTAAAGAATATTTTTACAAAACTTTTTTACGAGTTAAAAAATATAATATTGACCATATTTAGTTTACGTATGAATTATAAAATGTATTTAATTGCATATTTTAAATTGTACCCATGTATATGTATTAGATTACAAGTTAGTAAGAGTTATAGTTATAGAACTAGAGGAGAAATGCAATTTATATTCCTTAAAGATTGTCCCATTTTTTAATTTAATTAATCCCTTAAGTTTCAAAAGTAGCAATTAAATCCTTAAAGTTTGGAAAATACTAAAATGGTCTAATTTGGTCTACACATTTTTTTTTGTTGAGGAAATGGTCTACACATTGTTGATATCCATTTCGCGACACATTTTCTACAAGCCCGATTCATCCAAGCCTGACTTCCTTGTGGGCTCAATTCATGTATCACATTATATTTTATTTTTTTAAGTATGGCCCAAGCTCATGCAACATATTGAGGGAAATTGAGGAAGTGTGGTTTGGAGGGTATGGGTCGGTTCCTTTTGAACCTTTTGCATGAGCCTAGCCCATGCATGCTACCAAGTGGGCAAGGACCACTAGTAGCACCTTTGGCTCACGAAGGAGATCTTGTACCCGAAATTTCCATCTTAAAAGAGTCTTTATGCTCTAGCTGACTATGGCCTAACCTTTATGCTTTACCATTTTTTGGCCTAAAACATATAGCTGACCCTAAGTGGTTGGCCTTGTTTGCTGCAACAACCAAATGCAAACTCCAAGGGCCTGCCATGTTTAGAAAACATCAGCCCATGAATTTAGGCCACATCATTTCCCAAGTTATGCAAAAAGCAAGCCAACCCTCTTATCCAATTAAAACAAATTTGACCATAACTTGTTTGATTGAGACCTTGGGGTTCAAAGCCTCTTTTATTGACCAAAAATCAGTCACTTAGAGTACTCCAAACTCAATACAAAATGCCCCAATCAGATTCAAAATGAACCAACTACGTTTTCCCCCACAGAGTTGAAACTTGAGACCAAAAACCCATTCAGCCAGCTAACATTCTCACAATTTTGAAGCTTAGGGGTGAAAATATGGGTATAGGGGAACTTTCCCTCTCTTCCTCACAATCTCTCTCAATTTCCTCTTCTTGCTGACTGTGAGTCGAAATTTCGAACCTATGTACTTTTTCTGCATTTTCTTATATTTTAGTTACGGCATTTTGATTTCTCTCAAGCACTATTAGCCTTTATTTATTAAATATTGGAATTTTGGGCTTGATTCTCTACAAGTAAACACTTCTAAAGAACCCAAGGGGAGATATGGGCTAATCTTGCAGTTTTGGCCATTGTCGCAAAAACGTCCTTGATCCACATCAATTTGGATATTAATGAGTCATGTAGTTGAGTACATTATTAATAAAAAAATGTTTATGTTTTTTAGAAATTACTAGTACAAGCTAATAATCTAGATGAATTAAAATTGGCATCTAGCCACCACGACGTCTTACTATTTTCACTTGGAATTGGCGAGAAATAAATAGAATAAAGTAAGTTTTTTTCCTTTTAACCTTGATTTTTTTTATATAAAAAAATTCTACATTTCATGTTTGGTTGATGAGAAAATGTTGCAAAAGTACAAGGATAAAAAATTGAGTAATCAAATTACAAACTTTCAAAACTCTAAAGACCAAATTATAAAATAAGACAATTTTTAAGGACGAATTGAATCATTTAACACACTTTCAAGATTTAATTGCTAGTTTTGAAATTCTAGACCAACCGTATTAGTTTTTTTTTTAAAGAAAGTTTCAACTTATGACGTCCGCTCCTGATAATAACTCTTTATCATCAGGCCAAGACATCAATTAGTTTTTGGTGAAAGTGGGGATTGAAAGTCAAATCTCTTATTCAACCATCCAAAACTTTACCTGCTGAATTAACTAGAACCCACTAGACCAATCGTATTAGATAATGTATAAAATTTAAATAAAAATAAAAAATCTCATCCATATATACTATAAAACCGAAGTCTTAGACTTTTTGTTGATCTCATGAGAGCTTGGCACATAAGCTTTGGAGGTCTCACAATTTTTGCTATCATCATTATTTTTTTAGTTTGATTTATTATTTTATATATATTTAATTAATTTTAAAAAAAAAACCCTAAAATCCATATAACAAACATGAAATCCAAAAACTCAAAAACCTAAACCTACAAATGCTAAACACAAAAACAAACTAGAAACCCAAAAACCCAAACCCTGCACGAATCTTTTTTTTTTTTGAGAAACACACACACACACACACACACACATATAGGGGAAGGGGGATGAGATAGAGGAATACACTCACACGCCTAGACAAACCATAACTTTTTGAACAAACGCTAAACACTAAAATCGTGAAACCCAAAAATCCAAACCTTACATGAATCTAAACAAACTAGAAAACTATTGCAACATCTTCTCTCCCGCTATTACCTAGCCACCCATGTCTGAGCCACACTAAGGACCCCACTATTGCTATAACTTTACCAGCTGCGCCATGGATTATTCTTTTAATGGTAACTCATCATTCTCTTATGTTTCTATGTTGTGTAGTCATATATTTGCATTATTTCTATCATTTGTAGGCTCTGAAACTTCCGATTCTTTAATTTTTTGCCTCATAGCTATGAATTATTCTTTTGAGGGTAGCTTATATTTCTCTTTCGTATAGTCATTATATTTTTTATATTGTTTCAATAATTTCTAGACTTTTAATCTTCTGATTCTTTAAATTTTTTTTTTTGGCATTTTGAAAGTTTTAACATCTGCATTTTTGCGTTAGTTTTTGCAACATCTGAACATGTTTAGCAAATTTCAACAGCTATACAATGAATTATTCTTTGAAAGTAACCTGTTTTTTTTTTTCTTATATTTCTCTATTGTGTAGTCATATATATTTAGTTTTTTTTTTTCAATAATTTTTAAGCAGTGAATCTTCTGATTCTTTAAATTTTTTAGCCTTTCAAAAGTTTAACTTCTGAGGTTTTGAGGTTTTTTTTTTTTATTTTTTTTATTTTTTTTTTTACGATATTTGTAACTATCGGGAAAATTTCAATGACAATAGCTATGAATTATTTTTTGAGAGTAACACATTTTTCTTTTATATTTATTGTGAAGTCATTTATATTTTGTTTTGTTTCAATAATTTCTAGGTAGTGAATCTTTTCATTTTTTAATATTTTTAGGCATTTCAAGAATTTTAACATTTGAATATTTGAGTTATTTTTTTGAATATCTGAAACTGTTTGGAAATTTTTTTGCAAGCTATTGCACCTTCAATAGCTTGCAACATCTAAAATTATTGTTTTGTTTCAATAATTTTTAGGCAATGAGTCTTCTGTTTATTTAATATTTTTGGGCATTTTGAAAATTTTAACATCTAAATTGTTGAGTTTTTTTTTTGAATATTTGAAACCATTTGGCAAAATTTTTGCAAGTTATTGCACCCTTAAGCAATGGCTACTTTATCAAATTGTAACACAAACTGAAGTCAGACAGAAGCAATTCATGCAATAGTATAGTTTCATAATACTCAATTTAAGTTTTTATAAAATTATTTGTTACAAAATCAGGTAGGTTTTCGTGCACAGCACAAGTTTGTGACTAGTTGTTTAAATATTTTGAAATATCAAATACTTGCCTCAATATAAAACTTGTGCACGTAAGTCTCTATTATGCTTTATTTATGAATTGCAAGTCCTGCAACAAAACTGTCATTCCCACTAGCACACAAACAAATTACATTTTCTTGATAGAGTAGTTTTCCCCAAGTCACAAAATCTTCTTGTGTCTAAGAAATATTAGGTAGTTTACTTTGGATTTGAACAATTGTAGTGCATCGATCTGGCCTAACTGGAGAACACCTCTAACCACCTTGAAAAAACATAATAGAATTTTTTTTTTGAGAAGAAAACACAATAGAAACTTTATCTTGAATATAATTTGTTATATCATAAATAATAATTACAAGGCCATTAAAAGGAGATAATGATTTCCATCTTCATGTCAAGTATCATGCCACAAGAATATTGAATCACCATAACCTACATGATGCTTGATAAAAAGCCTGATTAAGCTCATGAAACCTCATAAGGGATGGCACCCTATCTCTCCCTTTTCCTTGATGCGAGATTCTCATGCCTATAAATGTTTTTTATTTATTTATTTATTTATTTATTTTTTTCATGCTTGCATTGATAACCGCTAGGCGTACGCCTAGTAGGACGGTGGAGTAAGGAAAAAAAATTAAAATTAAAATCAACTTATGAATGAATTGACTGTTAACTGTTAAGACTTAAGTTTGTAATTTAGTCAAATTCTTGGTCTCTTGATATATAGGGAGATCAATATTGTCTACTTTTTATAAGAAAAACAACCTTTTTTTGTTGTTGAAATTTTGGCAAATTGAAAGAAAGTTAAACTTGACTTCCGCTTATTTTAATATATTTACTATTAAGAATAGAGAGAGCAAGGGAATAGATAAACTATACGTTTTTCTTTATTCTCAAAGATCTATAAAAGTTAAAGCCTGGCATGCTCCATTCTACTGACTAATTTAGCTTTGTTTGTTTGTTTTTATGTGTGGATATTTTGATAGTTGGTAATGCAAAAAATCTTCACCCACTTTTTTTATTTAGTGTTATATTTTGTTAATAGTCAATCTCAAGCCCATACAAAGGAGAAGGATTGTGGTACAAATTTTGTCATTTTATAATTAACAAATTCACTATAAATAATCACTTAAATATGAAACAAAGACCTTCAGGCTTCAACTGGCTTATTAGTGCAATATTTGCTAGTCTTAGGTTTGCTGAAAGATGTATATTATCGGATAATCTTAAAATGTTAGCTTCACTTCATGATTTGCCTTGGGCTCTTGTGGGAGATTTTAATGAGGTGCTTTTTGAGGATGAGAAGTCTGGAGGTAACCCTTGTAGGGTTTAGACCCCTTTAAACCACAAATAGATTGCGTAGCCTAGATTAATTAGCCAAGTTGTTACTTAGTCAAATTAAGCAATTCTAGGTTAAAACAATCAAATAATCATATCAAGAATATATAGCAGCGGAAAATAAATGACACAGTGATATGATCACCCAGGAAAACTAAACCGGTAAAAAACCTAGGGAGGATTTTACCCACCGATCCTCAAGGCAAAACGGAATCCACTAAGAAAGAATTGAAGTTCTTACAAAAGGACTTACAAGCTCCCCGCTTGACTTCCTAATGCTACCCACCAGTAAAACTTCCTGACACGACCACGCGCAGGCTCCGAGTCCACGGACTACTTCTTTCTTTGTATTCCTTCAATCAGGTACAAGCTCCCCGCTTGTTTATCTTTAAGCTTCAGTGGCAGCAACCAAGTTAATCATCAAGATGTTGAAGAATCTCAATCTTGAAAACCCTAAGTTTATGTGTAAAGGAAAGCTCCTCTAGATCTCACAAGAGATTTACACAAAACCGCAATGTATGAGCAACAATACAACTTGTGCAACTCTAAAAACGTGGCTAGGGTTGATGGTGTACCAAAAGAATACCAACTGTGCTTCGTCCAAGGGAGTCGTCCAGGATCTCCAGTCAACTAAATAACCAGAAAATCTCTGGTTCGTCCAGTATGATCGTCCGTGACTTTTAGCCAATTGAATGAACCCTGGGCGTTCAGCACGGAAGGGTCGTCCATATGCAGAGCTCATGGACGATCAGTCAACATCAATTTGTATGCAAAGAGTCGTCCATGGGCAAGTCACATGGACGACCATGCAACACTTAGCAAAATCTGGAGCAGTTAATCAACCCATGTTCATCGCCAGAGATTTCTCCTAAGTGTGTAACTTCCATCAACGGTTACTACTTCTATAGCCGTTGGGGAAGTTACCCCTATAGTTCCGGATTTCCGCAAGTCTTGGGGAAGTTATTAAAACAAGTAACTGCCCCAAGGTTCCCTATATAAGGACCGGTCTGAATTAGACAAAGGTATGAAAAATCTGAGATTTTACTCCCAAAAAGTTGGAACTTCATTTCCTTGTTGAGAAGACTAACTTTATCATCGGAGAGTAAGTGACCGGTCCACCCCGGTCACTTCCTTCAGTGTTTCTTCTTTTCAGGCCTTCGCTACCGCCTTCGCTACCGCCTTCGCTACCGCCGTAGCCGACCGAAGCCGAAGTGTTCAACCAACTGATTTCACACTTCATCAGTTGGCGCCGTCTGTGGGAACCGTAAGTTGTTTTACGACTTGATTTTCTGCAACAAAAGGTTGAATGGTTCGGACTAGGTCGAGGGCTACAAGCCCAGGCCATCAGGGAAGCAGAGACGCTTCAAGTAACCCCCTTCGCGATCGCCAATCAGCGCCTGTCATGCCGTCGCCTTCCATCCAACACATGCAATCCATGGCGGCCGCAATGGCGGAGTTAACTCGCCAGAATCAAGAATTGACTAGGGAGATGGAGAGGCAACGCCGTGAAGGACATGCTGAGAGACAATCCCAAAGTCAGGAAGACAGAGGAAGAAATGCTGAGCCCGAGGCTCAGTCAAGAGGCACCACTTCGCGAAGGGTGCCACATTTGGAGAAAGAAATGGGCCAGATGAGGAAGGTTATGGACGAGATGAAGGAAAACATGAGAAGGGCAAATCCCGTCGAGGATTTGGTTCACCGAACAGATTCCCCTTTCACGGCTTCCATCAATGGGCATCCCTTGCCTCCGAAGTTCAAAATGCCTTCCCTGGATTCGTATGATGGAGCACGTGATCCTTTTGATCATATCGCTACTTTCAAAACAACAATGCATCTCCAAGGAGTACCAGATGAGATTATGTGCAGAGCCTTCCCTACCACCCTCAAGGGACCAGCGCGGGTGTGGTTCAGCAAAATACCTCCGAATTCCGTAAGTTCTTTCGAAGAGTTAAGCAAATTATTTGTCAATAATTTCATTGGAGGACAGAGACACAAACGTTCTTCGTCCAGTTTGCTGACCATAGAACAAGGGGAGAATGAAAGCCTGCGTTCTTTCATCACACGCTTCAACAGGGAAGCCTTGACAGTAGACGAGGTGGACGACAAACTACTATTGGCTGCCTTCCACAATGGGGTTAACTCGGACTTATTCATTCACAAGTTGTATGAGAAAGAGCCCCAATCCATGGCTGAGCTCGTCCATTCAGCCCAAAACTTTATGAACGCAGAAGACGCCATCATAGCTAAGAAGAGGAAGAGAGCTGAAAGAATGCAAGTCAACCCCCCGCGTCATTCTGATCAAGGTCCTCGTCCAAAGAAGGGACGAACGGAAGACAAGAAAGACCGAGACAGAGATAGCAGGAAGGCAGGCCCCTCAGCAAGAAATCAGAATTACACACCCTTGAATGCCCCACTCGATCAAGTGCTCATGCAAATCAAGGATGATCCTTCCTTGAAGTGGCCAGAAAAGATGAAGGGAGATCCTAACAAGCGCAATAAAAATAAATATTGTCGCTTCCATAGGGATCATGGGCACGACACGGACGAGTGTTACGACTTGAAGCAGCAGATTGAGAATCTCATAAGACAAGGAAAGTTGAGGCATTTCGTTGGAAGGGATCATAAAGATGAAAAGTTGAAAGCAAAGATGGAAGAGTCGTCACGACCCCCACTTGGAGAAATAAGGGTTATCATTGGTGGGACAGCGACAGGACAATCTTCCAAAGCCAAGAAGACGTATCTCAAAGCAGTGCAAAATGTCCAACTCTCTGGACGATCCCCAAGGACGAGGGGGACGGACGAGCCAACCATTTCTTTCACGGACGAGGAAGCTGAGAGGATCCATCATCCACACGACGATGCAATCGTCATTACCCTACTCATTGCAGATTACAGAACCAGGAGGGTGTTGGTGGACAATGGAAGCTCAGCAGATATATTGTATTATCCTGCCTTCCAGCAGATGAGGCTTGGACGAGAGCAGCTTCGTCCAGTTTGTTCGCCATTGATCGGATTCGGAGGAATGAAAGTGCAGCCTGTTGGTACCATTACCCTGCCTGTAGTGGTAGGGTCATACCCACAGCAGATAACTAAGGAAGTAAATTTCCTCGTGGTGGATTGTTCATCCTCATACAATGCCATCATTGGAAGACCAACATTGAATAGCTGGAAGGCGGTAACATCCACCTACCATTTATCAGTTAAATTCCCTACGGAGTGTGGGATTGGGCAAGCACAAGGAGATCAATTGGCAGCCAGAGAGTGTTATCTAGCCATGTTGGCTATGGACGAGCAGATGCAGACTATGAATATAGAAGAGAAAAGAGTTGTTGCGGAACCTACCGAAGTATTAGAGAATGTTTTGTTGCAAGAAGATGATCCTGAGAAATTCACTAGAATTGGAACAAGTATGAAGGAAAAGGCGAAAGAAGACCTCGTTCAGTTTCTAAAAAAGAATGCCGATGTTTTTGCATGGAGTCATGACGACATGCCTGGCATTGATCCAAGCGTAATCACTCATCGACTGAATGTGTCCCCCTCTTCTAAGCCTATTCGTCAAAAGAAGAGGGTGTTCGCCCCTGAACGAGAGAAGGCTATCAAGGAAGAGGTTCAGAAACTAACCACAGCACAGTTTATCCGGGAAGTCTATTACCCGGATTGGTTGGCAAATGTAGTAATGGTAAAGAAGGCAAATGGCAAGTGGAGGATGTGCGTCGACTTCACTGACTTAAACAAAGCTTGCCCTAAGGATAGTTATCCTTTGCCTCGAATTGACCAACTGGTTGATTCTACGGCTGGCCATCAACTGTTGAGCTTCATGGACGCCTTCTCTGGATACAATCAGATAAAGATGGACGAGGCAGATCAGGAAAAAACATCTTTTATTACAAGTCAAGGTTTGTTTTGCTACAAGGTGATGCCCTTCGGTCTGAAGAATGCAGGGGCAACTTACCAAAGGTTGGTGAATCATATGTTTCGTCCACAGATAGGACGGAATGTAGAGGTATATGTGGATGACATGCTTGTGAAGAGCTTAGATGAGGGAAGCCACTTAGATGATCTTCAAGAAACTTTTGAAACACTTAGGCGGTACAAGATGAAGCTAAACCCAAGTAAATGCGCATTCGGAGTATCGTCAGGAAAGTTCCTTGGATTCATGGTTTCAGAGAGAGGAATTGAAGCAAATCCAGACAAGATTCAAGCCATACTGAACATGGAACCACCGAAGAACATCAAGGAAGTCCAGTCCCTAACTGGACGAGTTGCAGCTCTGAACAGGTTTGTCTCAAAAGCCACTGATAAGTGTTTGCCCTTTTTTAAGATTCTCAGGAAGGCGTTTGAGTGGACGGATGAGTGCCAAAGGGCCTTCCAGGACCTAAAGCACTATCTCACTACGGCTCCATTGCTAAGTCCGTCCGTGCTAGGAGAAGAGTTATATCTGTACTTAGCAGTGTCCCCACATGCCGTGAGCTCAGCGTTGATCCGGGAGGAAGAAAAGGTGCAGAAGCCTGTGTATTATACCAGCCGGGCATTGAGAGGAGCGGAAGGAAGGTACCCATTGATAGAGAAGTTAGCCTTTGCGCTAATAACAGCTTCCAGGAAGTTAAGACACTACTTCCAAGGTCACGTCGTCATAGTCATGACTGATCATCCACTCAAGAAGGCAATGAACAAACTTGAAGCTGCAGGACGATTGATCCAATGGGCAGTTGAGCTCAGTGAATTTGATATTCGGTACCAACCGAGGAATGCAATAAAAGCACAAGCCCTGGCAGATTTCATTGCAGAATTTACTCCAAGTTATGAGGATTTGGATGAGAAAGAAGGCAGTAAAAAATGGGTCGTCCATGTAGATGGATCATCTACACTGCATACAGGAGGTATAGGAGTTGTTTTGCAGTCATCAGAAGGAGATAAATTGAAGTACAAAGCTCGCCTGCAGTATCAGACAACTAACAATGAAGTGGAGTATGAAGCTCTTCTTAAAGGGTTAGAGTTGGCCAGATCTGTAGAAGCAAGCTCAGTACTCGTCCTGGGAGACTCACAGTTGGTCATAGGCCAAATAAACGGAACATGTGAAGCCAAGGAAGGTAGAATGAAGAAATATTTGAGGAAGGTGTTACGCCTTGTGAAGAAATTCAAGGAAGCTAATTTCGTTCAAATCCCGAGGGAAGAGAACACGGAAGCAGACACTCTAGCGAAGGAAGCCTCCGCCAGTGAAGCCATGAACGAGTTAGATGAAATACGATACATGCCCAGCATAGACCTTCCAGAAATGTTGCAGATAGAAGGAGAAGAGAATTGGATGACTCCGATAGTCTCATACCTGAAGGACGGAAGGCTTCCAGAAGGGAAGGACGAAGCCAGGAAGCTCAGAGTCAAATCGGCCAGATACATCCTTATGGACGACGTGTTGTACAAAAGAGGTTTCTCACAACCATACCTGAGGTGTTTAGCTCCAGACGAAGCGAATTACATGCTGAGAGAAGTTCATGAAGGAGCATGTGGAAACCACTCAGGAGCTAGATCACTCGTCCACAAGGTCATTCGTGCAGGGTACTACTGGCCGACCGTCCAAGCTGATGCTAAGGCATATGTTAAGGTATGTGACCAATGTCAACGTTTCAGTAACATTCCTAGACAGCCTTCAGAATACCTCACCCCAATGATGGCCCCTTGGCCTTTTGCACAGTGGGGTTTGGATATTTTAGGCCCCTTTCCAACTGGAACCAGACAGATGAAGTTCTTGGTAGTTGGCATAGACTATTTCACTAAATGGGTGGAAGCTGAACCCTTAGTGAAAATTACACAACAAAATGTCAAAAACTTCGTCTGGAAGGACATTATATGCAGATTTGGGGTACCAAGAGTACTAGTATCAGACAACGGACGACAGTTTGACAACACCCCCTTCAGAGAATTTTGTAATCAGCTTGGAATCAAGAATCACTATTCCTCGCCCTCCCACCCACAAGCTAACGGACAAGCAGAAGTAGCAAACCGATCCTTGTTGAAAATCATCAAGACTCGGCTTGAAGGGGCAAAGGGAGTGTGGCCAGATGAGTTACCAGGTGTTTTGTGGGCTTACAGAACAACAGCAAGGACTCCCACAGGAGAGACTCCTTTCAAACTGGCTTATGGGAGTGAAGCGGTCATACCAGCAGAGGTACATATGGCCAGCCATAGGGTGATGAAGTACCAAGATGAGGAAAACAACGAGCAGCTTCGTCTTAACCTTGACCTTATAGACGAGGTAAGGATGGACGCGGAGCAAAGATCTGCAAGGTACAAAAATCTCATGGCAAGGCAACACGATGCCATGGTGAAACCCAGGCGCTTCAGCATTGGAGATCTCGTCCTTAAAAGGGTCTCTTTGGCAACCAAAAACCCAGCCCATGGGAAGCTGGGACCAAACTGGGAAGGACCTTACCGAGTTATCAACTCCAAGAGACAAGGATCCTACTATTTGGAAGCCCTGGATGGACGAAAGTTAGAGCACCCGTGGAATGTTGAACATCTAAGGAGATACTATCAATGAAGGGTGGTCATGGACGAGCCCTGACATGGACGAGGACCTTAGACGTTTGAAGTAATGCTTAATATTATTATTTTCCAGTATTTGCTTATTACTATTGTGTTTTAAGTGTGTATGCTATGCTACTCATGGACGAAGTTATGTTGTATTATGTATTTTTAAGCACAAGCTCTTAAGCATGTGTCATGATTGTGGACGAATGATTATATAGTATGGATTTCTAAATATACATATGGTGTGTTTTAGATATGTATTTTTATAGGAATCCTTCATTTTCTATGATCCAAAATGATCCACGGAAGGCGAAAAATCCAAGGACGAATAAAATCCTTGGACGCAAGGAAGTATCGTCCAAAAGCTTTCCTTTAAATGAGGATAAAGCAAGAAAAATAAAGGTATGTCCGTCTAAGCTCAAGACGAGACAAACCTGAAGTGTAATCGTCCAGCACATGGACGAACAATGTGTGTGAAAGCACCACAACCCCAATGACAAATTTAACCAACTTAACAATCCAGCCCATGGACGAGCATTTGTTGGGAAATTTTTATTAAGGACGAGTAAACAGTCGTCCAAAATTTGTTCAAAGGAATCTTGTGAAAGGACGACATTAATGGACGAACTTTATAAAGAATAGAGGTACGTCCGTTTAAGGTCAAGACGAGACAAACCTGAGTTATAATCATTTTCGTCATGGACGAACAAATGTGCGTGTAAAAACACCACAATCCCATAGACGAACCTAACCAACTTAACAATCCAGCTTATGGACGAGCATTAGTTGGGAAAATAATTGTTAAAAACGAATAAACATTCGTCCAATAATTGAATTTGGTGAAAAGACCTCATTCATGGACGAACATTACAAACATCCCATGATGTCATACACGAAGGAGCTCGTCCATGTGTTCAAGACGAGGTAAAGCCTTAGTAAGAGGGAAAATCCCACAACTATAAAAGTGTTATGGACGACATAAATAAAGCTTGTTCACAAAAACTTAAAGAATATTCAAACACAATGAATAGTGAAAAGGAAAAGTATTCATACATTTATAAAATTTAAAGGGTAGACGACCACCGTCCAAAAACCCTCATGTATTGCTTGTTCATAGAACTCGTCCATAAATTTGGACGAGAAGGTTGTACTCGAATAACTTTAAAAAAAAAAAAAAAAAAAAAAAAAAAAAAAAAAAAAAAAAAAAAAAAAAAAAGAGAAGTAAAAAACCAAAAAACATTGGGCACCACTAAATACAAAGCTTTTCAAAGAAGCTATCATTTCTGACCACTAGGAGCATTCTTTGGATCGTCTTGTGTCACTTCGTTATTGGCGTCGTCCACCACATTGACGTCCTCAGAACTCGTCCCTAGCACTGAGCTTTCCGTTGCAAGAGGAAGTTTGAAAGAATCGAAGTTGAGGTCAGGGAAGGCATCTTTGGCATCAGTGCGGAAGTCCTCATATCCAGCAGCATAATGACTGTCTAGACGATTCTTATACTCGTCAGACTTCTTGAAGGCTGATATGGCTTCTTCACGTGCCTTCTCCAAGGACGAAGCATGCCCTGAAACTTGTCCTTCCAAGTAAGCGATGCGGGTATCTTTTTCAATGGCATCCGCCTTAAGTTCCTCAACTTCGTTCTTCAACTTCGTCTCAATCCCTAGCAAACGGTTGACCTCGTCCGTCAGCCTGATTACTTCCCCCTTCTTCAACAAGACTTCCTTGTTCAGCTCTTCAGCCTTCCCCTTCGCCGTCTTAGCCTCCTCGGCGAGCTCCTTTGCTTGGCATGTAGCTGTATAGAACTTTGACATAGCCTGTACATGGACGAAGGAAAGTTAGAAAATTCAACTCTTAAAAAATTCTTTAAAAGCATTTTAAGACGAATGAAACTTTACCTTGAAGAGGTCATGGACACCAGAGCGTTCAAATTCTTTCACTGACATGTTGTAGCATTCATTAACTTCATTATCAGTGACGATCCCTTTGAACGTCCTCCACGCATAACCTTCGTCCAGCACCAGGTTGGAAGGACGATCGGACGGCTCTGACGAAGAAGGCTTCCTTGGAGTCTTAGTTAGAGGGGGAGTAGGATCAGTCTGAACAGGATGGACCATTTGGACGGGCTCCACAATGGCAGGAATCTCGTCCAGGTTAACCGTAGGAGTGAACTTGGGAACCTTGGGAAGGGAAGTTTGAGTAGTCTTTGGCTTTTTAGGACCTCGACGACTAGGGAGGTCCTCCATGTCCACTCCACTCGAAATCTTCTTAGATTTCCTCTTCCCAGCCTGGACGGCCTCTTTCTGGACGACTGGGGGCACGGAAGCTCCCTCGTCCCCACTAAGTATTGTCTTATCTTTATTTTCTCTCATTGTGATTATTCCTGTGACGAGGAAAATCATTTAAAAAAAAAAGGGAGAAAGAAAAGGACAAAAATAAAAAGGGATGGACGACACTTACTTCGTCTAGTGGTTTCTTCGTGACTCAGGTTCTCAGCAGTGGGTTCTGGACCAAGCCCCCAAGTAGCTAAGCTGCTAAAAGTAACTAGCTCGTGAAAGCTCCTTCTAGGGAAGGCACGAACTTTATCTATTTGATCTAAATAAAATCTGTCCAAACGTGGACGAACAACAGCTGCACCAATAAAAGAAAGATGGTTAGACGATGGAAAGTTAGAAAAATTGTAAGGAACAAAATGAATGACATGGAAGGAGAACATACCCTCAGGACGAAGGCGACCTATGGGGCTGGTAAAAGGAGGGAAGGGGGCATTACTAACATCAGTTGGGTCCCCAGCCCAGCTTCCAGAAATGATAAAAAATTCTTGTTTCCAGAGCCTATCGGACGAGCTACGGCCCGTTATTAAACTATAATGTGGGCCTCTGGACGAGAACTGGTAGAACCCAGCAGATTTCTTTATCTCTGAGGGCTTATAACAGTAAAGGAACTCGTCCACCGTCAAAGGACAGTTCCCCTCTAATGCCTCACGCCATAACACTTGCATGGCAACTATCGTCCTCCAACCATTGGGGTTAAGTTGGTTAGGACCAATACCTAACCTATAAAGAAGACCTCTACAGAATGTATTTAGGGGAAACCTAAGGCCAGCTAAGAGGTAAGACGAGTATACTCCCAAGCCAGAGGAAGGTGAACAACACCATTCCCCTTCCATGGGTAGACGAGGATTGAATTCCTTAGGAATTTGATATCTATCTACAAGAGTTTTAAGTTTGGGGGCATCTAAGGTGGACGCTACTTCAGGAGCGCAACTATATATTACATCCTCCTCCTCGTCTTGAGGAGGGCTAGGTGACCTTCTGGACGAGCTAGCCCCAGCCCCAGAAGCCATCCTACGCTGCATCTCCTGGAATTCCTCTAAGGACATACCAGGGACCCCAGACGAATAATACTCGTCCGAAGAATTATCACTACTACTGGTATTTCCCTCACCACTCTCATAACTATCCCCACTTCCAGAGGAGACGTCCTGATACTCGTCTATCTCCCTATCTACGCTATCACTAGACCTAGACATGATTGTTAAGATGAAAACCTAAGGAAGAGGGAAGGAGAATACCTGACGAAACTAGATGACGAGGCCTAGACGAGAATCTTGGACGAGATGGCAGAAGAGAGATTATGAGAAAGGTGAAGGGCAAGAATGAGAATGTACCTATTTATAGGGCCCACAGGTAGGGTCACAACAGGACACGAGCGAATCAGAAAATGACACGTGGCACTCTCGTGAAGAAATGGAATCGACGAGACAGACAACCGATACGATTCTGACGCGTGGCACGATCCGGGACGACATGATGATGACACGTGTCAGAAGTAAAAAAAAAAAAAAAAAAAAAAAAAAAAAAAATCTCTACAGTGCTATAGACGACCCCTGGACAAGGGGGCAACTGATGGTGTACCAAAAGAATACCAACTGTGCTTCGTCCAAGGGAGTCGTCCAGGATCTCCAGTCAACTAAATAACCAGAAAATCTCTGGTTCGTCCAGTATGATCGTCCGTGACTTTTAGCCAATTGAATGAACCCTGGGCGTTCAGCACGGAAGGGTCGTCCATATGCAGAGCTCATGGACGATCAGTCAACATCAATTTGTATGCAAAGAGTCGTCCATGGGCAAGTCACATGGACGACCATGCAACACTTAGCAAAATCTGGAGCAGTTAATCAACCCATGTTCATCGCCAGAGATTTCTCCTAAGTGTGTAACTTCCATCAACGGTTACTACTTCTATAGCCGTTGGGGAAGTTACCCCTATAGTTCCGGATTTCCGCAAGTCTTGGGGAAGTTATTAAAACAAGTAACTGCCCCAAGGTTCCCTATATAAGGACCGGTCTGAATTAGACAAAGGTATGAAAAATCTGAGATTTTACTCCCAAAAAGTTGGAACTTCATTTCCTTGTTGAGAAGACTAACTTTATCATCGGAGAGTAAGTGACCGGTCCACCCCGGTCACTTCCTTCAGTGTTTCTTCTTTTCAGGCCTTCGCTACCGCCTTCGCTACCGCCTTCGCTACCGCCGTAGCCGACCGAAGCCGAAGTGTTCAACCAACTGATTTCACACTTCATCAAGGGTTTTGCCTTATATACCTAGGGCAAAAACAGAAAACCCTAAACATTTAAAAGAGTTTGGGCTGAGTTGGAATTCTGCAGAAAAACGCATCTGGGCCGACTTTCGATCGATCGAGAATTACCTTCGATCGATCGAGCCAGGCCGAAAAGCCCCAATGCTTCTGCAGTCTCTCGATTCCAACTTTACAATATTAAACCAACTTTGAGCAAGTCTAAACAAGACTAAATACATTGTTTTGATCATGGTTTGCCAACATTACAAATTAGAGATCTAAATACATAAAATCCTAAGACCTTAGAACCTAACAACCCTACATGCCAAAGAAGGGTTGGGGCTATTCAAGACTGTATGAAAGAATGTCAAATGATGGACTTGGGGTTTTCAGGGCCGAAATTCACCTGGCCCAACAAAAGGGACATTGGGGGCTTAATACAGTGTAGATTGGGATAGGTGTTGGGCCAATCTGTCCTAGAAATCTTTTTTCTCGGAAGCAAATGTCACACATTTGGCCAGAGTTAACTCAGACTATTGCCCATTGCTACTAAACTTGAACCTAACATGGGTACAACATCAAATAGACCCTTCAGGTTTCAATCTATATGGTTGAGCCACAATGACTTCCCTGCCATTGTGAGGGAGGCCTGAGTAGGGAAAGAATCAAACCTGACTCGTGCAATCTCAGGTTTCACTGTGAAAGCTCGACGATGGAACAAAGAAGTTTTACGATGGAATAAAGAAGTTTTTAGGAATGTGTTTACTAGGAAGAAACAAATTATGGCCAGGTTAATGGGCACCCAAAGAGCACTTGCCAATAGTCCTAACAACGTCCTGCTCAACTTACAAGATCAGCTTTTTGAGGAATACAATCTCATCCTCCAGCTTGAGAAAGAGACATGGGCTATGAAATCCAAGGCCAACTTGTCATGCCCCAAACCCGATACTCGGATTTGTGACCATGAACGATATGCTAATACCAAGCCTAAGCCTGATATTAACACGAACCAACTTAAACTTTTACAAAAACTTTCCTCTTTCTTTACATTCTTGTTTCTTTACTTAAAAGATATAACATTTCCTGTGACATTCAGAGCATTTACACTGTACTTAAAGAATCACATAATCCACCAATCACTCCAATTCTAAATCTCACATAATACATCTTTTAATACTTTAAAGTACACAAATTTCATTAGATCCTAAAATACACAATACTACAAAACTAAACATCAAATTACTAACTTAGGATCTATACATATAAAACTAAAACTAGCTCCTTCCAAAACTCGACTAAGGCTCCCTCTACTCCAAAATAAACCTGTTAGCTGAAAGAGTGGAAGGGGTGAGCTACACAGCTCAGTAAAGGTAAGATATATGAGAATTCAATAAGAATGCATGTAAATCAAATCATTTCAGTTTATAAACGTTCAGATGGGAGAACATTTTTCATGCATAGTATTTTATACTATTTATAATAATAATTTAACGCTCTTTGTAGAAATAATTGTTCTCCCTTTTCTTATCAGAATAATTTTACCAAAACCTTTCAGATCGAATTTCTTTCATTTCTTACAAAGTCACCATATATATTTTCATTACAAAATAATCATTCTAACTTAAATCAGATAATCGTTAACCTTATCTTAAACTAAAAACATCTTACATAATAATAAAACTTTCCTTCATAAACTTGTTCTCGTAAAATATTATAACTTTCATAATTATAAAACTATATGTTTCATAAAGAAAAACAGATATCTAATGACTTCTTAACGTAAATTTGTACTTTCATCAGAAGCTTTATCTTTATAGCATAACAGAATTTCAGAAACTTTTATCTTTAATGAACAGCTTTCTTTTCATCAGAAACTTCTTCTTTTCATGAGAGCTTTTACTTTTCACAATGCATTTAAACAAAATAATTCTCTCATGCTTAATAACATAATATAGTTGTTCATACATAACTTATTGGTTAGTCCATATCTGATAAGTCTGTACAGAGAAGGCCTCATCACATTTGAGTGACCTCGTGTGTATGATATTGTCCCCTTTGGGAGGCCTGATGGCACATCCCCTCCAAGTTTTGTTCCTCCCCGCCGTCCGTACACATTGGGGAGAAGGCCTTATTCAGATTAGAGTTACGAGCAACCCCATTTCCTCTACTTTAAATGGCCTAGAGTTATGGGTAGCCCCATTTCCTCTATTTTAAGTGGCCAAACTAATAACATTTTTCTATGGAAAGCTAATAATTAACCCCTACTGACCGAGTTCAGATCACCAGAGGACATAACCCGAAAATATTTCATACTTATTCATCGTACTGAATTTTCTTATTTTGCATAACATTCCATAATAAAAGTATTCCCATTGTTTTCTTCATCATGTTCGTGGAATCAATAATAGCATCAATATGCTTAAATCATATACATAAAGTTTCGAAAAAGCTCACGAACATATCTTTGTCTAATAATGCTTACATGCCATATCTCTAATCAAAAACATTTTAATGCATAATATACTTTAAAATAACCTCATGACTTACCAAATGCCCATATAACTTATCCCTTACCTGAAAGCAGAGGAATCGAGAGCCTAAAGTCGAAGGAGCTTAGACCTGACGACTGGTAACACCTAAACCAAAATCAAGGCTTGTTACTATCCATTATTCCTTAACATAAACTTACGCATTCATCTTAAAGCCTATCTCTTGTAATCAAAGAAATCCTAATCCCACCTCAAAGAGGTTCCCACAAACACAAAATACATTCATCAAACGTTATTATGTACCAATCATAGAATATCTCTAGAAGAGACAACTTCATTTCAAAAGGTACTTTGAACTTAAGGCAATAATGCATGCATAAAACATGAACTCTTTTAAGCATGGTCATATAATCATATACATTCATAAGGCAACACACAGCATGCTGAATAAAACAACTTCATAAACACAACCGTCAAATGGTTTAGAAACCCTCCTTTAGGGTACTAAACCTCGAACCAAGTCATACAAATATTAATCTATGATCTAGACATATCATATGATGAGCATAATAAATTATAGCTCAAATCATTCACCCTAACTTTAGAATTAAATTCTCAAAGTCAGGCATGTCCCTTACTGTTTACTGTTTGTCACAGCAGCATATACTTAACTTATAAAATACAAATGAACAACTAATTCACATCCAAACCTCATGAAAATTTACAGAGAAATTCCCCTGTATGTCCATTATATACCACAAAAATTTCGGAATCAAAGCATAAACCCATGATTTACTAAAAATCACGCAAGACAGTATACTCAAATCTGTCCTGACAGAATTTCTTGCAACTTACAAATTAAACCATTATTTTTGTGTTCATCCAAATGCTGTGAGACCAATTCCAAAACAACCGTATATGTCTTAGCTTTCATATAAAATAACCCTAGAATCCAAATTCACTATATACAATTTAATACATATTTTTCTTGTTGTCAACATCAAATCTGTCACAGAAACAGCTTCAGTACATAATCTTACAAAATCATCAACAAATAGCAATAGGCCTTAATTTCATTGAGGTATTTTTATACCTATACAATACATATTAAAATACTCTAATAAGCATCCAATAGATCATAACACCATCAACTTTCAAATTACTAAAATAGAATCACAAGTTCAGCTTCTAAAATCAGAACAGAGGATACAGAACTGAAAATAAACAAACAATTATACTATTCAAATACACACGAAATCATATGAGGTTTGTTAGGTTCTAAGGTCTTAGGATTTTATGTATTTAGAACTCTAATTTGTAATGTTGGCAAACCATGATTAAAACAATGTATTTAGTCTTATTTAGGCTTGCTCAAAGTTGGTTTATTATTGTAAAGTTGGAATCGAGTGGCTGCAGTAGTACTTGGGACTTTCGGCCTGGCTCGATCGATCGAAGGACAGGCTCGATCGATCGAAATCGCACAGGTTGATTTTTCTGCAGAATTTCCAACTCAGCCCTACTTCATTAAACGTTTAGGGTTTTATGTTTTTACCCTAGGTATTTAAACAAAACCCTAGCCACGTTTTTGAAGGTTGTCCACATTGTATTTTTGCTCATACATTGCTGTTTTGTGTGAATCTCTTGTGAGATTTTAGAGGAGCTTTCCTTTACACAAAACTTAGGGTTTTCAAGGTAGAGATGATTTCAACATCTTGAAGATCATTATAGTTGCAATCATTGGAACTTAAAGAAGAACAAGCGAGGAGCTTGTAGCTGATTGAGGAATTCAAGAAAGAAGGAGTCCGTGGATTCGGAGCTTGCACGTGGTCGTATCAGTAAGTTCTACTGGTGGGTAGCATTAGGAAGTCAAGCGGGGAGCTTGTAAGTCCTTTTGTAAGAACTTCAATTCTTTCTTAGTGAATTCTGTTTTGCCTTGAGGATCGGTGGGTCAAATCCTCCCCAGGTTTTTACCGTGTGGTTTCCTGAGTGATCATATCATTGTGTTATTTATTATTCCGTTGCTTTATTATTTTGATATGATTATTTGATTGCTTTAACCTAGAATTACTTAATTTGACTAAGTAACAACTTGGCTAATTAACTAGGCTACGCAATCTGGTTGTTTTTAAGGGGTCTTTAAATCGTTCAAGTGGTATTAGAGCAGGTTGCTCTCTTGTTAGAGATTTTTCATCTCTGAGCTGATCCTTGACCTCTGTTGTCATGGATTCTTGGAAAATATTTTTGTTTATTAGTCAACTTATCTATTTGCTGTCTTTGCCATTTGTTGTTTTTGTTAAATCTTTCCTTAAGTATCTTGGCATAATCACATGTGATAAGAATTATTTTTGTTATACTGCCTTAACCACCTTAAAGGCACGTGATTCTTGTCTTTGGTATTTGGATAGTGGTTGTTCCAGGCACATGACAGGAAATAAAGATTTATTCAAAACACTCTTTGAAGGAAAGATTGGGACAGTCACTTTTGGAGATGGAAGTAAATCTGTGATCAGAGGCATTGGTACTGTGGACATTCCAGGATTACCAATGTTTGAAGATGTTTGGTATGTTGATGGATTGAAGGCAAATTTACTCAGCATAAGTCAGATTTGCGACAATGGATTAAATGTTCTTTTCACCAAGTATGAATGTGAGATACTTAATGGATGAGGTGACTGTATGTGTGTTGGTGTAAAGACAGCTGACAACTGTTATGGCATAACACCAAGTGTAAACAACAAGTGCTTTAGTGCAAAGATAGATCAAGTTGATTTGTGGCATCAACGGTTGGGGCATGCCAGTCATAAGCAGTTAGAGAAGATTTCCAAGTGTGAGGCAGTTATCGGTTTACCTAAATTTGAGAAGATAGATAAGTGCATTTGTGGACCATGTCAGATAGGTAAACAAGTGAAATCCAAGCATCCGTCTGTGACCAGTGTTCAAACTTCAAGACCATTAGAGTTATTACACATTGATCTCATGGGTCCTACCAGAGTTCAAAGTCTAGGTGGAAAGAAGTATATTCTAGTTGTTATAGATGACTTTACTAGATATACTTGGGTTGTGCTTTTAAAGGATAAAGCTGAGGCTCTTGAGAAGATGATACATCTGTGTAAGAAATTGCAGGTTGAGAAAGATACTGTGATAGCCAGAATCAGAAGTAATCATGGAAGAGAATTTGAGAATACCAAACTGGCTACCTTCTGCAATGATCAAGGCACTCACCAAAAGTTCTCATCACCCAAGACACCTCAACAGAATGGGATTGTGGAAAGGAAAAACAGGGTTGTTCAGGAGATAGCACGAGTCATGCTACACAACAAAAATTTGCCGAAGTCCTTCTGGAGAGAAGCAGTCAATACTGCTTGCCATACACTCAACCGTGTGTATTTTAAACATGACTCCAAGAAAACTCCCTATGAACTCTGGAGAGGGAAGAAACTTGTTGTCAAATATTTTAGGATATTTGGCAGTGACTGTTACATTCTATGTGATACAGAGAACCTAGAAAAGTTTAATGCAAAAAGTGATAAAGGATACTTTCTAGGATACTCTTTCACTAGTAGAGCGTATAGAGTATACAATTTGAGAACTAAAACAGTCATAGAATCTTCAAATGTTGTGATAAATTGTAGGGTTTAGACCCCTTAAACTATAACCAGATTGCGTAGCCTAGATTAATTAGCTAAGTTGTTACTTAGTCAAATTAAACAATTCTAGGTTAAAACAATCACAAAATCATATCATGCATGTAAAACATATAAAGCAGCGGAAAATAAATAATACAGTGATATGATCACCCAGGAAACCACACGGAAAAACCTGGGGAGGATTTTACCCACCGATCCTCAAGGCAAAACGGAATCCACTAAGAAAGAATTGAAGTTCTTACAAAAGGACTTACAAGCTCCCCGCTTGACTTCCTAATGCTACCCACCAGTAAAACTTCCTGACACGACCACGCGCAGGCTCCGAGTCCACGGACTACTTCTTTCTTTGTCTTCCTTCAATCAGCTACAAGCTCCCCGCTTGTTAATCTTTAAGCTTCAAAGGCAGCAACCAAGTTGATCATCAAGATGTAGAAGAATCTTAATCTTGAAAACCCTAAGTTATGTGTAAAGGAAAGCTCCTCTAGATCTCACAAGAGATTTACACAAAACCGCAATGTATGAGCAACAATACAACTTGTGCAACTCTGAAAAACATGGCTAGGGTTTGCCTTATATACCTAGGGCAAAAACATAAAACCCTAAACGTTTAAAGAGTTTGGGTTGAGTTGGAATTCTGCAGAAAAACGCATCTGGGCCGACTTTCGATCGATCGAGAATTACATTCGATCGATCGAGCCAGGCCGAGAAGCCCCAATGCTTCTGCAGTCTCTTGATTCCAACTTTACAATATTAAACCAACTTTGAGCAAGCCTAAACAAGACTAAATATATTGTTTTGATCATGGTTTGCCAACATTACAAATTAGGTTCTAAATACATAAAATCCTAAGACCTTAGAACCTAACATAAATGATGAAGTGAGTTTAGAAGCACTGACAGAAGGCACTGCTCCTGGTCAAGATAAGTCTCTAGAAGTTGTTGATTCTCTTCCTGCTGACTATGTTGGAAAACATAGTGAGGAAGAGTTGTTGTTGTTAAATGATGCAGTTTCTGTACCATCAAGTTCAGAACCATCCACTCTGGTTTGTAAAAATCAACAAGTACAAAGTGATCTCAGTCCTCCATCTGAACAGAAAGGTACATCCACATCTTTAGTTAAAGGTCCATCCTCTAGAGTGAGACTGAACCATCCCTCCACAAATATACTGGGTAGTCTGAATGATAACATGAGATTGAGATCAAAAGCATTGAATGTGATTACTCACTCATGCTATCTATCCCAATTTGAACTGAAGAAAGTGGATGAAGCACTTCAAGATGCTGATTGGGTAAATTCCATGCATGAAGAACTTCATCAATTTGTTCGGAATGATGTGTGGGAACTAGTTCCTAGACCGAAGAATGTAAATGTGATTGGAACTAAGTGGATCTTTAAGAACAAGTCAGATGAACATGGCACTGTGATCAGAAACAAATCAAGACTTGTTGCACAAGGGTACACACAGGTGGAAGGAATTAACTTTGATGAGACATTTGCATCAGTAGCAAGGTTAGAATCCATCCGGATATTGTTGGCCATAGCAAGTCACCTAAACTTCAAGCTATATCAAATGGATGTCAAGAGTGCTTTCTTGAACGGAATGATACAAAAAGAAGTTTACGTTGAACAACCTAAAGGCTTTGTAGATCCTCACAGATCGGATGACGTCTACAAATTGAAGAGAGCTCTCTATGGGTTGAAACAAGCTCCTCAGGCTTGGTATGACAGACTGACTGCATATTTCACTGAGCATGGATTCAAAAGGGGATCTGCAGATACAACTCTCTTCATAAGAAAGGATAAGAATGGTTTTGTTGTAGCTCAAATTTATGTTGATGACATTGTTTTTGGTGCTACTATTGATTCTCTTGCTCATTCTTTTGCAGATGAAATGAAGGCAATGTTTGAAATGAGCATAGTTGGAGAACTAACTTACTTTTTGAGATTGCAGGTAAAGCAAACAGAGACAGGAATCTACATCAATCAAGCTAAATATGCAAGGAATTTAGTTAAAAGATTTGGACTGAACAAAGCTGCTCATGCTAGAACACCGATGGCTGCTAATGCAAAATTAACAATTGATCCATCAGGTGAGTCTGTTGATGTTACTTTGTATAGAAGCATGATAGGCTGTCTTTTATATCTGACTGCTAGTCGTCCTGATATATCTTTTAGTGTTGGTATTTGCTCTAGATTCCAGTTTAATCCTAAGGTTTCTCATTTAAATGCTGTTAAGAGAATTATAAAATATGTGAGTGAAACCTGTGATTATGGATTATTTTATAGCAAGGAGTCAAATTTATCTCTTGCTGGTTTTTCTGATTCTGATTGGGCTGGGAATGCTGATGACAGAAAGAGCACCACTGGAGGGTGTTTTTATGTTGGAGCCAATCTTGTGGCTTGGATGAGTAAGAAACAAAATTCTGTTTCTCTATCCACTGCTGAGGCAGAATATATTGCTGCTGGGAGTTGTTGTTCTCAACTCCTTTGGATGAAAAAACTTTTGAGTGATTATGGGATTCCTCAAGATACCATGGTTGTCTATTGCGATAACTCTAGTGCTATAGATATATCTAAGAATCTGGTTCAGCATTCTAAGACCAAACACATTGAGCTTAGGTATCATTTCATTAGGGACTTGGTTGAAAAGAAAATTATTGTTCTTGAATATATCCCTACTGATCGTCAAAATGCTGACATCTTTACCAAACCGCTTGATGGAAGTAAGTTTGAGACACTTCGTCAAGTGATTGGTGTGCTTCGGTGTCCCTAGTTGTTTTTGGCTTTCTTGGTCCTTGTGCTTCATTGCTCTATTCTTTTGTGACCATTGTTCTTTGGTTTTTTGTGTTTTTTTTATTCTAGGACTTGCATTGCATTACATTCATGCATTTCATTCTAGGATTTATTTGTTTTCTCATATTAAAAAAAAAAAAAAAAAGGGAAAGCAAAAACTATGTTTGACACTATTTTTCTTGATTTTGTGAAAACAAGGTTGGTCAATCTTTTTACACATATCATGTCTTGTGTACCTTGTTTAACTTTGATGAGCTTATTTACTGCACTTGACTAGTTGAAACTTTGTAGTACATGTTGTGTGGGAAAGATGTGTGTGGTTCTTAATCATTTTGCTTTAATCATGAAGTCACATGTTCTTTGACTGTCGGACTTGATCCTTTTGAGAAAGGCATAAATAACCATCTCACCACTGTTCACTAGCCAATCATGAACACCTTAGTGCATATCATAAGATTTTGTGCTTGTGAAAGTGTAGCACATGCACAAAAAGAACATAAGGTGTAGCCTCAATTAAATTAAAACTGGTGTGTACTATTAGGCTTGATGCCAATTCACTTAATTCAAACCGGTGTGTACTATTAGGCTGAATGCCAATTCATATAAATAAGAGGCAAAAATGCAAGAAACTTACATGATTGCAAGCTTTTGTTCTAGGAGATGTGGGAGTTATAGGATGTAACTCTGTAGGTGATAGTCTCTTTTAAATTCTATGTGATGAATTGTGTAGATTTTGTGTTTGATTGCTATTCACATATCACCTCACATGTATCTCAAGTTTTTGCTAGTATCACACACTTCACAAGTTACTTTTTGTTAAACATTGTACGTGCTAGTGTGTGTGTTTTAGGTCTGACCAACCAAGTTTGAAAATATCTTGAGAATTGTGCAAAACATATTGGCTGCTTAAGGAAATTCAATGGAGGATGATTGAAACTTGTTTTTGAGAAAATTGGGTTTAAAAATTTGGGTTTTTGAAAAAGTATTCCATCTCATACTCATGCATTTTGATTTCATTGTTCAAATGCTTTGAGGAGTTGTTTTCAAAATTAGGTTTGCGTTTTTCAAAACAGTGATTTTTCTCAAAATTTTTATAAGTTTCTACCCAATTTGATCGATCCATTCTGATTTTCGATCGATCGAAAAAGTGTCCTAGATTGTTCTAAAATGACTGTTTCATTCGATCGATCGAATGTAATTTTCGATCGATCGAAGATCGTGGAGAAGCTTTTTTAAAAGTTCAAATCTGACTTTTTCAAACACTTTTTCAAAACTTTTCAAACTTTTTCCTTTCTCTCTCCGACGAGGCAAGCATCATAGTCAGATTTTTATCGTTTTCCTCCGAATTTTTTGCAAAATCTCTCTTTCCTCAAGCCGGTAAGACTCTTTTACCCTTCCTTTTTATTTTATTTTCATGATTTCATGCATAAATTCATGCATTTGAGGGAGATTTTTGGACTTTACATATTGGGATTTTCTGATTGATTCAAGCTCTTTTTCCTGCAATTGATCATTGGGTTTTTGTGGGGACACATCATTAACATGATTCTTACCTGTTAATTTGATCAATTTTGAGTTTGGTGAAAAATTGAAAATTCTAGGGTTCCTATTTGATCCGAATTGGGGATTTTGTTCAATTGAGTTTAATTGATGAAATTGGCTTGTTGAATTGATGAAATTAGTTACTCTAATCTGTTTTCAACATTGTGTAATGATTAATTCATCAATTTGTTGCAAAATTTTTCAAGTGGTTTTCAAATTTTTTAGGGTTTTTGTTAGAAACTCTATGTTCAAGCCAATTTTGTGTAATTGAACTTAATTTGAACCTATTTACTGCATTAGTACATGCATCATGGCATTGCATTTGTTCATGCATCATATAGATTTTTATTCTATTGTTTTTGTGCTAACTTGCAGTCTGCCCTTGGTTTTGTTTTCTTGTGTTCTTTTGGTTTTTTCCTTGTGTCTCTGTCCTTTCCTTAGCATCATGCCTAGGAAGACTAGAGACTGTAGGACTATTCCCTCTCCTTCTCCTTCCCCCCTTTCCTTTGACCGAGAGAGGTTTCCAAGTGAGAAAAACTAAGAGATTTATGAGAAGCTCAATCTTCAGAGGAAGATTTGGGCTGAGCGTTCTGTTATACTAGATGAGCTTGATCTTGCCATTAGGGCAAACTTTGAGCGTAGGGGCTGGTTACCCTTGTTAGATGTGTCTGATCCTCCTCCTCCGGCTACCTTGATTAGAGAGTTCTTCTTGAACATCTCTATCCGCGTCTATGATTCCAACACTTTTGTTAAGAGTTGGATACGAGGCGTAGAGTACACCATTACTCCTCAGGTAGTGGCTGATGCTCTAGGGGTATCGTTGGTTAGTCATCCCATCTATCCTTATGCTGAGTCTCCCGAACTGAGCGATGTTTTGTCTTACATCACTGGGACTACTGTCCAGTGGAGTTCTGATCCTAGGATCACTTCTGCTGAGCTCTCTGGGTTGCACTATCTATTCTTTAGGATAGCCTGTCATTCCATCTAGCCCATCTCTCATGTTCACACCATTCCTCTCGAGAGGTGTGTATTTTTGTACGCTCTAGTTACTGATGCTCCTATTAGTTTTCCTCATCTCTTTCTTCGTTCTTTGAACGAAGTTTATAGGAGTTCATCTACTTCTCATGCTCTTGTGCATCCTATTTTCATTCATAGGATTTTGCTTTATCTTGATATTAGTGGCTTCCCTTCCTCTGAGCCTGTTCATGTTATTGGTCCCATAAGTGCGTCTTTTCTTAGACAGAGGGCCGCTCATCTTCGAGTTGGTTCTAAACACCCTAGGTCTGAGCCGTCTAGTAGTGCACCGCCTTCTTCTTCTTCTACAGGTCCTGTTGGTGAGGATGTTCCTGATCCTGATGCTGTTGCTGCTGATGTTCCTCCACCTCCTTCGGCCGACTTTAATGTTCGTCGTACTCTGGAGACTGTCATGACCGTTCAGGCAGCTCATGGTCAGATTTTGGTAGACTTGCTAGATGAGATTCGTGCTCTGCGAGCCAGTTTTGCGCGTTTTCATTCACCCTCACCACCTCCTTTTGATGGCGACTTGTGATTGCCCTTTGGCATTCCATCACAAAAAGGGGGAGTGGAGTTTGTAAGTCCTTTTGTAAGAACTTCAATTCTTTCTTAGTAAATTCTGTTTTGCCTTGAGGATCGGTGGGTCAAATCCTTCCCAGGTTTTTACCGTGTGGTTTCCCGGGTGATCATATCATCGTGTTATTTATTATTTCACTGCTTTATTATTTTGATATGATTATTTGATTGCTTTAACCTAGAATTGCTTAATTTGACTAAGTAACAACTTGGCTAATTAACTAGGCTACGCAATCTGGTTGTTTTTAAGGGGTCTTAAAACCGTTCAAGGTTTAATTCACTTACCCACACACTTTGAAGATGAAACCTTAATGCTTAGGCTCTTAATTTCTTCTTAGAGAGATATCTATGATTTTTTGGTGAGAGGGTGAAAGAGAGTTACAGCCGTGTAAGAGCAAGGAAGAAGAGAGAAAGAAGAAAAGGGCTAGACTTTCTGGTCAGGTACAGCCAAGAAAATAAGATAAGGGAGAAGACTTTTATCTTCCTTTTGAGTGTGTGAACCCGTGGACTTGAGAGAAAGACTCAAGGGAGCTTCCTAGCACTTTCCTTAAGAGAAAAGAGAATAAGTGATGTGAGAATTTTCTGATTTAATTGGACCCGTGGGAATGGAGAGGGAGGGCTTCTTGAGTCTTCTTTCTTTGAGAAAGTCAAAGAAGAGATAAAGATGCAACCAATAAGAACAAAGAAGGAAGAAAACAAAGAAGCAAAGCAAGAAGACCAAGAAAGTTTCTGCAGCTAAGAAGTCAAGCAAAATATCTTGGGTGATTCACGTATATTGCTAAAAGCATCCACATCCGGATCTCAAATCCCATCCTATTTTACCATCCCAAAAAGCTACTTTATCACTTATACCATACCATTTAACAATTCACCCAACATCCCATATTTCATTTTTTCATTCTACTTATTAAAATAATATAAATTACACAATAAAATAATATAAAAAAATCTCTCTCTTCTCTCTTCATCTCTGTTCTTCGTCTCTTTGTTTTCCCTCTCTCATCCACCCATCACCAACCCAAACCTAGAACAACCACCCACCAATACACGCCTGCAACTTGAAAAAATTCTTGATTTTTTTTCTTCTCTTCACTGCCAATTCAGCCATATTCACAAAGAAAGAAAAAGCAGAGATAAAATTCAAACACCATCCATATCAAACACATACCCAATTCAGCCATACCCACCTCTTCCTTAAGCCATCGGTCACAACAGGGAAAAAAAAAAAAAAAAAAAAAAAAAAAAGAACCTAGATCGCAACCCGGAAGAACCTAGACCTCTTCCTTTAGGCATCGGTCACAACGAAAAAAAAAAAAAAAAAAAAACACACACACACACACACACACACACACACAAACCCAGCAAACACCGAAACCCACCATCGAAACAAATCCCCCAACCCATCGGAAAAAATCACAACCACCGGACCTAAATCCAACCACCCAATGCCACCCAAATCCGACCCAAACGCCGGAAACCGGAACCAAAAACCCAAAATAAAAAAAAACAAAATAAAACCCACCAAAATATGAAAGCAACCCAACCAACCAAACGCCGGCCACCAAATCCAGAAACCGGCCACCATGTCAACACCACCAAACTCACCAAACACCGGTCTCTATGCCGATCTCCACATCGGTCTCTAAGCCGATCTCCACCACGTTGACCTCCAGCCACCACGCCCATCGCAGCCGCACCACCAGCCTCGCCACCACGCCGATCTAGAAATTCGATCCGGCGTGAGCTCCGATCTGACTTGGTGATTCGGCATAAGCTCCGAGAGAGAAGCTTGACATGGCGAGAGAGAGAGGCGATGAGAAACAGAGAAGGGCAGAGAGAGAAAAGAAAGAGTAAAAATGAGAGTTGAGAGAGAAAATTGCCTGGTAAAATTTGGCATTAAAAAATTATTTTTTTTATAAGATTCAGCTACAGTACCATCTTAGTACCATCTTACATTTGAGATGGTACTGTAGCAAAATCTCAAAAAAAAATTGGCTTTTGGCATATAGAATTCCGATTGTGGATCAATTTTTGGGCCTGTATGCCAAATGTACTTAACATTTGGCATATAACAGGCCCATTGTGGATGCTCTAAGGAAAGAAAGGATAACTCATCTTTTCAACTTTTAGTGTTCACACTTACACTTTTCTACAATAATAATATCACTTTCCACACACACACACACACATATATATATATGTATATCCTTACCTTTATACACTTAATTAAGCACCAACAAATATATATCTAATAACTTAAACCGCTTAATATAATTTTGTACATACTTAATATATATACATAATACAATTAGCCATTCAAGTATTTATAATCTCTACAATTCTTATTCAATGGCATTATAAAATAATGTGGTTATTAAATATTCTTCTATTAATTTAGAAAGTAAGTGATTAAAACAATAATTAACCACTTGAACATATAGATTAATTATAAAATTGGGTCAAGGTGTTACACAACTGGACCATATTTGGGGAAAGAAACACATCTTATGTCCACATGTCAACCCTTGAAAGGAGAAGCAAGAATCGGATTACTAGCATATAGAATAATGAGGGTGCATGGATTCATAATATTGAGGAAGTGAAGGAAATTTTCATTTCAAGCTTTAAGAAGCTATACTGGACAGAACAATATTCATGCCCATTGGTTCATCAATGGAATTCAAACTGGTGTGCGAAGTTGGATGTTGAGGAAGCAAATAATATGGCTCATATTCCATCATATGAGGAAATTTGGAATGCCTTTAAGTCCATGAAGCCTTATAAAGCCCCGGGTAGTGATGGTTTTCATGCAGGGTTTTTCTAGAGATTCTGGTTGGTGGTTGGTGAATCTTTTAAAAGAGAGGTGAAAGAAAGGTGAAAGAAATTTTTGCAAGCCAAAAAGTCCCAGATTATCTAAATCAAACTTTGATTACACTCATCCCCAAGCAGCTTGGCTCGAAGATTGTTAGCTAGTATAGACTGATAAGCCTACGCAACACGGTTTATAAGAGTATCTCGATGATCATTGTCTAGAGATTAAGGCTCCTTTTGCCATCCCTAATCTCTCCCATGCAAGCTGCATTCCTTGAAGGGAGGAGAGGATTAGATAACATCATAATTGCCCAAGAACTCATATACTCTTTGAGGAAGAGAAAGGGTAAGGATGGCTACATAATGGTGAAGATAGATCTAGAAAAAGCTTATGATCGCTTAGATTGGAGCTTTGTCAAAATGGTTCTTGAGCACTTTGGCCTCCCCGTGAACATCATAAAACTATTATGAGTTGTGTCTCAACAACTTGACGTATCTGCTCTTCAATGGGAATAAGTTAGAAGCCTTCCAGCCCTCAAGGGGAATCAAACAAGGTGATCCCATCTCACCCTATCTATTCCTGTTATGCATGAAATTCCTAGGCGCTCAAATTACTAGTATGTGTGAAGAAAAAAGATGGGATATAGTCAAAACTTCCAGAAATGGCCCAAGCTTCTCCCATGTATTTTTTGCTAACAACTTCATGCTATTTGTTAAGGCAAATGCCAAGAACTGTGAAGCCATCATTGAGATCTTGGACAATTTTTCTATAGGGATGGCAATTTTTGCCCGACCCGCGGATACCCGGCCTGACCCGACCCTAATGGGCCGGATTTTACCCGATCCGATTAAAAATAGGGTTGGGTTTGAGTTTTTTTAAAAAAACCCGAAGCGAGTCTGGGCTTTTTCAAAAACCCGGCTCGAACCCAGACCCAGCCCGACCCGGTTATATATATATATATATATGTATAATTACTAAAATACCCACTTATATATATATATATATATATTGTTATAACCCTAAAATACCTCACCTCACACACAATCTCTTTAGACCAGCCGCCTTTCATCTCTCACTCTCCTCTCCCGCTCTGACTCACTCTCCTCTTCCACTCTGACTTATTCTCCTCTCATGTCTCATGCCATCAGCCGCCCCTCTCTTATGCTCTCAGCCTCTTGGTCTCACTCTCTTTGCCGAAGAAGATAAAGACGAAAACCACGGTGATAGCTGAAGCCACAATGATAGCTGAACCTGCCCTTCCATTTTTTCTTTATTTGATTAGTGGGTTTAGGGATTTAGATTCTCTTTGTTTAACCTATGGGCTTGGGGATTTAGATTTTCTTGTTAAGATTTGATGTTCCCTGCATGTACTTGTTTTAGATTTTGATTTCAAATGTATTTGGTTTCTGTGAGTAGGAAATTTGAATGGGTATGGTGGATTTGATTTGAGATTATTTGGATTTGTTGTTTGTGCTGCACTGCTGCTGTGATTCTTTTCTCTCAGGAAAACAATTTTTTTTTAATTGATTGGACCATGGATTGGGGCTGAAGATTGGGCCCAGAAGTGGCCTGGTTGGGCGGGGCTCGACAGGGCAGGTTTGGGCCCCGGGAAAAAAATCCGTTTAATAAAAGGGCCGGGTCCGAGCCGCGGGTCTTGGCCCGCAGGTCGGGTACGGGTATGGAAAAACCCTGCCCAAACCCGACCCATTGCCATTCCTATTTTCGTAACATGGCTGGACAAAAGGTGAATCATGGAAAATCCAGAATCTATTTTTCCCCAAATGTCAGAAGACGAAGAAAGAGAAGTATATGCAAAAAGATGGGTATCAATGCAATCAACAATCTAGGTAGATACCTAGGATTCCCTATCATTCACCAAGGCAGAGTTGGTAATGCTTTCAACTTTGTAATGGAGAGAATCCAAGCTAAGCTTGTAGGATAGAAAACAAAACTTTTATCAAGAGCTGGTAAGCTTGTCCTCACCAAAAAAGCTGTTGCTCCCATAGCAGAGTATTATATGCAGTGTCATGCTTTTCCTATCAAGGTCTGTGATGCTATAGACAAGATGATGAGAGACTTCTTATGGGGATCAACAGAAGAAAGGAAAAAGATGCATATGGTAAACTATCACATTGTTTCTCTGCCTACAGAATTGGGAGGACTGGGACTCTACAATATGAAGCATAGAAACCAAACTATGCTATCTAAACTATGTTGGAAGTGTACAGGAGGCCCCTTGGACAAAAATGCTGGCTACAAAATACCTGTCTCCCAGAAGAATAACTGAAGAAGGGAGGAAGTTACCGTATTCAAATATTTGGACAACTTGTAAAAAGGGAGGCCCAGTGTATGTTAAGGGTTTAAAATGGTCAATGAAGAATGGTGAGTCAATCAAGGTATGGAACCTAATGGCATCTTGAGAAATCTTATAAAGGGACCATTATCTCAAGAAAAAGATCAACTAACAATCAAACAATGTTTTGACTTAAACCATGAGTGGAATCCCCTTAATAGCTCATTTGAGCTGCCAGACAATATATTTAGTGCCATCAAAGCCACTCCTTTCTCCTATGAGCAAGGTGCTGAAGACTCTCTCACTTAGGCATATTCTAAGGATGGTTATTTTTCTCTAAAAACAGCTTATCTTCTAGCCAAGGGTTTAAATCCTTTGAACTAGGATACTAATGTCTATAGCATGGGTATGGAAGACCAAAATTCCTCCTAAGATTCATTTTTTTGCTTTGGCTATGCTTGCACAGCAGTTTACCCATAGCGGAAGTGCTAGGTTCAAGAGGTTTAAACCTAAACCCCACATGTAGCATGTGCACAAGAGTAATGAGTCCATTGATCACCTTCTTAGGGGATGCGAAGTAGCCCAAAAATTTTGGCAGGATTTCAAATTCCCTTTCTGCCTAAGGGATTCCTTTAAGCAACCAGTCGGAGAGTGGCTTGAGCTCTACTGCAAGACTGGGATAAGCTCCAAGTTTATGGGTATTCCGTGGAAGTTATTATTTCCTATGGGTGTTTAGCACCTATGGTTGCACTAGCACAATTTTACCTTTAGAACAGGCAAGGTGGACAACATGATCTTGAAAAGGTGTATCAAGGATAATGCAGAATTTTACTCCATTAGCATGAAGACAAAGTTACATAATCCCAAAACCATCATTCTAGTAGGTTGGGAGAAGCTGCCGAAAGGTTGGGTGAAGTTAAACTCAGATGGTTCAGCCTTGGGGAATCCGGGAAGGGCAGAATGAGGAGATGTAATTCAAAATCATGAAAGGGATTGGATAAAAGGGTATGCTAGAGCACTTGGTAGCACCAACAGCTTCATTGCGAAGCTATGGGCATTAAGAGATGGCCTAATTTTGGCTAAAAAGCTTGGGGTGAATAATGTGATTGTGGAGCTTGATGCATTAAGTGTTGTGATACTCATGAATAATAACTCTTCAAACTTGTTGATAACTAATTGTAGGAACCTATTGAGTGCAATCCCCAACAAGCAGATAATTCATACCTACCGTGAAGCTAACCAATGCGCAAATGCATTGGCCAAACTAGGAGCAAGCTCACTATCATCTTTTGTTGTCTTTTTGAACCCACCGCCTGTAGTGGAAAGTATCCCGGCTTTTGGTAAAGCTGACTTATATTGTAACAGACTTGTTAATTTCTAGTTTAATGCATTAATCATGGTTTACCGGAAAAAAGAAAAAAAGAAAAAGGAAAAAAAAGAAACAAAGACTATGATTTTAGATAAAAATAGAATGATGGAAAGAACACTTGTTATGTGACTAATCTTAATTAGTCTGCTGAGTCATGAGTGTTTACATAGCTGGTCTCAAAATTTTCAGGTTCAATTATTATTGTAATATTAACAGTACTGAAAGAGTAGGAAAAAAAAATCTTAAATGTCATAAAAGGATCAAATATCATGAAAGGCTACTACATATTGACAAACCCAGCGGGACCTAGAGCCATCTGAGTAGGTGATATACTTTATTTGTCCAGTGGAAATTTTGAGAGTTTATATCCACTAAAAACAAACTATCCATTTTACTGACATTTAGTGCAGCCATTTTCCTTGGTTGAGTTAATCATACAGCAAGATATGATAGAATTTTGAAAGCAACAAATTCTAAATTCTATCCTTTCCTTTTATATCTCACTTCTCAGCAAACCAAGCAAAAGACAATAACATTTTTGACTAACACACATTGCTTCATATGTTAAGGATAAGGGTAATTAAAAGTAACACAATTCCTTGTAAAACATTGAAAGATGATACAATGCAAACCACTGTTATTTTCAATGGAACAATATTTAAGCACTGTTATTTTCATTTATTTGACAGAACAATGAGGTCATTTATGACTTTGTTCAATGATTGATCATACTGGAAGGCCATGGAAACTAAGCATTATTGAATGATGGACCATTGTGTTTCAATGTGGCAGTCCCAAGTTTCTTTCTGATTTTGATTTTCACGTCATTGATGAATTGATTGAAATTATTTTCTGATGATCCATGAGTGGCCAATGAGTTCATTAATACCTTTTTGAGCTCCTCAATATTCGTCCTCAATTCATCAGCCAATTTTCCGCTCATCAGACGGTTAATCTTTCTTGCAACTTCCTCTCTTGTGATTGACCTCATCTCACATAGATTAAGTCCAATCCTCCAATCATCAACCACTAATTTTCTATTAGTGAATTGATCAGTGAGCAAAGGGAAACACAACAATGGTACACTACACCATATGCTTTCCAAAATTGAATTCCATCCACAATGAGTTAAGAACCCTCCAACCGTCGGATGTGAGATCACATCCATCTGATGGCACCAAGGCACGATCAAGCCTCTACCTTTGGTCTCGTCTTCAAATCCAACGGGCAGGAAATCGGTCTCATCAGAACTCACAATATCAGGTCGAACCGCCCAAATAAAACTCACCCCACTAACCAAAAGCCCATATGCTATTTCTTCAATGCCTTGCTTACTAACATGAGCATAGCTACCAAACGAGACATACAAAACTGAACCATGTGGCTTGGTGCTAAGCCACTGGGTGCAGTCTGACTCGGACCACATGCTAGTAGGCACAGTGTTGTTGGTGAACCCAACTGGGAAAAGAGGCCCAATTGCATATATTGGCTGCTTTTCTTGTAAGGCTAAGATTGTCTCGGATTCAAGCTCCTGGACCGTGTTACAGACAACAAAGTCGGCTCTTTTCACATCCTCAAATGCCTTGTATATGATACGGTGCACCACCGTTGATATATTGTCAGTAGCTTGAAGATAAGACATCAAATCCTTTGGTTCAATGGCCTTCACACCCGGTATGTAATCGATTGTGTCCTCACGTTTATCTAGTAATACAAAAAATAAATAAATATCCCATAAAAATAAAATTATATATGTAAATTTCCTATGTAAGAATGAATTAATTAGCAAAAACGAAGTATAGAAATAGTGATTACAAATTTACAACCTAAGATACACTCTTTTTATAAAAATAAAAAAGAAGACGTGCAAAGAAAACTAGCCTTATAAATATTATAAATTTTTCTATACACAATCTATAAATTAATATGTCATTAATTATAAACATTTATTTATTAAGTGATTGAAGTCTATCAATTACATTTATAGCCAAGTTAATATTTATAAATTTTATATAGTAAAATTTATAATAACTTAAATCGTTTTCGAGAGAGAGAGAGTTTTCACGTACCACGAGAAGCAAAATGAGAATTTTTTATGAGAAGATCCAAGTGATAGTAGAGAGTAAGAACCAAAACTGGTTCAGTCCAGAAAGAAATATTAACAAGGTTATACTTGTTGGCAATCATCGATGACCACACGAAAAAAGTGTCTGAAATCAAGCAAGTGATGGGAGGGTCAGAGTGAACCATTTTTGCTAGAAGTTCATCGACGTGGGGAGGGAAGACATGTAAAACACCCTCCCAAAACTGGTCATGGTTGAGGGAACGATCGAACCCTAGTGGAAAACCATCACTGATAGTTGTGTAACGTATGTCTAGACCTGATTTACGAGCTCCGGCAAAGATGTCATCTTCTTTGGTGCTGTTGGGTTGAGATTTGGTTATATGGTGGTGGATTGATTGAGTGTTCACGAAGGTGATGATGAAGCCCTTATATGCAAGCTTCATGGCCAGATGGACGAAAGGGATTACATGGCCTTGAAGAGGGTAGGCAAACAAAATAGCATGAGGCTTTTGGTGATTGTTCTCCATGAGAGAGAGAGAGAGAGAGAGAGAGAGAGAGAGAGAACTCACAAAAGCTAAAATGAAGTTGGCTAGCTAGTATTGCAACACCTAATACTCATGAATATATATATATATATATATATATGATTGAATATTTTAGCTAAGTAATTAAGGCACATAATTATTAAAATAAATAATATGATTAAAAGCTCACATAGATATTATTTGAATAATAATATTGTGAGTATGTTTGATAATTTTCTTACAAATTAATGAAAAAAATTTAGGTTAAAATGCACTTTGTTTCTTTTAAGTTTGGATTGCTTATAAATCACTTTTAGGGTGTGTTTGAATACTGTTTATTTTGTTGAAACTAAAAAATTGTTGCTGAAAGTACTATAGATAAAGGTAAAAGTTAGTTGAAATAGTACAATAAGACCCATGAATAGTGCCAAAAAGTACAGTGAAGTCCATGAATATAGTAACAAAAATAAGCTGAATAGTAAAATAATTTTCATTTTTAATCCTAACCCAAACGCACACTTAAGCTTACAATTTGCACCTTCAATGACATCAGTGCGTGTCCCATTTGCCATGGTTAGTTGCATTTTTTCTGTTAAACCTACCCAAAAAAAAAAAAAAAATACAAAAAAAACAAAAACAAAAACTATGACTTTTTTCAAAATCAATGAATAAATTTTTTATAAAAAAATAAAGACATAAAAAATAAGTTTTTAAAAAAAATTAACCTTGTTCTATCTTTCTTCATCCTCATTCCTTGCCACCAACAATGACAGAGCCAAAAATTTTCATTTGAGGGTGTAGTTAACCTTTTATATATCGTCAAATCACATATTAGGTACTACTATTTGATTTATAAGCCATATATAGGAATATTCTCTCGCATTTTTAGTATGACGAATAAGGTAAAACATTTTGTATATATATATATATATATTTTTTTTTTTTTGGGGGGGGGGGGGGGGGGGGGGGGGGGGGGGTGGTAAAATTGTGTAAAAAAATTGTTACTTTAGAGTGATTGTTTTGATATTTGCTGCCACATGAAAGCATTTGCACCACTTGACAATAATTGTACGACAAGGTCTGAGGCGGCCATACTCATCGTCTTATAGTCCACATATGTAGAAGACAACAAGATAAGGAAGAAATAGTTTGCATTATGTCATGTTATGGCCCATGATTATTGATATATATTTATATATATATTGCAGTTTGCAACAGAAGAGTCTGATCTAGTGGTAGCTATTAACATTGTTATGAATACCATTTCGGAGCCCGTTTCGGTTTGTTCATTGGAATGGAATATTTCAGTACCGGTCAATTTCGGATACCGTTTCGGAATTTCTACTAAAATATATATTTATATATTATTATTATTATTATATAAAAAAATAAATTTAATATAGTTTTCCATTAAAAGAAGTGCGATTATTATTATAAAAAAACATTGATTTATGGTTTAAAAAAAAAAAAAAAAAACTCACATTTTGTGTAATTGTACACAAGTGAGCTTCCAAGAAGCTTCCTATTGACTATTTTTTCAATTTCTCCCATTTCCCAACCCACCCACGTGACTAGTGTTGCTTCTTGCTGACTACTTTTTCAGTTTTTCCCATTTCCCAACCCACCCATGTGACTAGTGACAACACTATTAGTTGCTTAAATGCTACTTCTTTCATTATTGCTACTTTTTCTTCATCATTTCACCTTCTGAGCTATTTTCTCCTCTTCTCATCTTCTTCTTCTCCCTTTTTGTTTTGCAAGTCACATGTTTTTTTGCTTCATCTTTCTCTTCAATTTTCTTTTCAACTTCTCTGTCATGGTTGAGAGGGTCAGATAGTGAGAGATGATAGAGAGACAAGGAGCTACAAGTGTGAAAATGAGATATAGATAAGAGAATGAGAAGGATTTTTGGTGATCTAGCAAAAAAGATGCCAATCAAGTTCAGAAAGGAAAAATAAGAAGACAAAATTCATACCGGCCGGAAAATGAATTTCGGCCGAAATTGGTCGGAATTGACCGGAACGCCCGAAACGGGCCAAAATGGGGCAGAATTTAATTCGAGGTGGAATGGAGGGTATTACCATTCCGTTTTACACACCGGTACGAGAAATTCTGGCTGTTCCGGCCGGAACAGAACGGAATCCATAACAATGGCTATTAGCTACAATATAAAGCTGGTCTAGTTAAAAACTGATGGGACTGACGAAATAAATTATAGACGATCGCAATAAGGCAAACGGGATCATCCTGTGAGGACGAATGCCCACGTCATTGACGAAGGATAAACGCTTCATTCAATGCTGCCAATAACACCCCGAACAGTTATAAAACCAACTGTATAGAATGTTGGAAGCAGATTAAAGCTCCATTATTAGGCAGGAAGCGTTACCCAGAAGAGCATTGAAATCACAATAACCATCACAACGGCTAGAACCCAAGGTAGAACATATATATATTGCCCTCACACTGCAAACAAAAGGTACGAAAAACATTCTAAAGAAAACACAATTATTATTATTCTGTTTCATCTTGAAAAGTATCTTTCTGTTCTAACTTGAGCATTGGAGGCATTGTGGTAGGCGCCACACCGGTGACCACATTGAAGGGAGCGACCTTTTTCTCTTGTACAGGTATCTAGGCTGGAGTTTGGGTCCATCTGAGTACATTCCACACGACTGACGAAGTTACTCTTCATCAATTTGGCATCATCTGTGGGAAACGCATTTTTGTTTTTGCTTTCGAAATCGCAGTTCCTACCAACATCTATATTCAGATGGAGACCAACCAAGATTCAGCAACCTTGGCTCAACAAGTCCAAGCCCTTGTGGCTACCGTTGAAGAACTCACTAGGCAAAATCAGGAAATGAAACTACGACTCCAGCAGGAGGAGAATCGCTATAGAGGGAACCAGGATGACGAGGGAGATAGCTAGAGAAGAAGTGACCATCGAAGATCTACTCCTCCAACGGAGCAGAACTCAAATATTCTTCGAGAGATGAGGAAGGAGATAGATGAGTTAAGGAATGCCATTAAGAAGAAAACAGACCGGAGTGTGGACAGAATGGTAAGAGCCAAGGATTTGCCTTTCACTACAGTAGTCCTCGAATGTCCAGTCCCCTTGAAATTTTGCCTGCCTTAACTTGAGCCGTTCGACGAGCTTAAGGACCCTCAGGATCACCTTAATACCTTCAAAACGACATTAGGGCTTCAGCAGCCCCCTGATGAGATATTGTGTCGTTCATTCCCTACCACCCTCAGAGGAGCTGCAAAGGAGTGGTTCACAAAACTGCCAACATCGTCCATTGACAACTTCGAGCAGCTGAGCAGCGCCTTCTTGCATCATTTCATTGGAGGACAACATCCTAAGAGGCCGGTGGACCACTTACTCACCATCAAGCAAGGAGAAAAAGAAACCCTGAGGTCTTACGTAAAACGTTTCACTCGGGAGACACTAGAGGTGGATGAAGTTGATGATAAGGTACAACGGATGACCTTCAAGGCAGGACTGAGGTCCAGAGAGTTTGTTGCATCACTTGCGAAAAATCCCTCAAGGACGATGGCTGAGATGCTCCTAAAAGCTTAGAAGTATATGAATGCTGAAGACGCTTTAGCAGCCATCAGAGATATAGAGAAACCAGGAGACAAAGGGAGGAAAGATGACGAATGAAGAGGGCAAAAACGGGAGCGTCAGGATCGTCGGACCAGTGATAGAAACAGATGGAAAGACAATAGAACTCCACGGACGATAAAATTTACTCCCTTGGTTATGCCTATTGACAAAATTTTAACGCAGATTAAGGACGAAAGCTACCTCAAATGGCCAAGACCACTACATTCATCCCCCAACGTCCGTGACAAGAACAAGTACTACCGGTTCCATAAGGATCATGGCCACTACACAGAAGATTGTCGGGATCTAAAGGAGCAAATAGAGGAGTTGATACGGAAAGGGAAACTGTAGCAGTATGTGAAGAAGGGGGGATATAGCAAGTTCAAAGATAGCAACAAAAGCCAACAAGAGTCCTTGTCCAAGAATGATGATTGCCCATTCCAGCAGCCACAGGATGTGATTAGAGAGATAAAGACGATCGTAGAAGGGCCTTTCACTGAAGGATAGTTCAAATCCCTTAAAAAAGCGTACCAAAGACAGGTGAACAGCGTCCATATGGTACCTCCATTTAAGCAAAGGTGGACGGACCGGGACATGACCTTTAATGAAGCAGATGCAAGGGGGGTCAAGTAACCTTACAACGGCCCTCTGGTCATAATGCTGACTATTGAAGGATTCAACACCAAGAGGGTTCTCGTGGATAATGGTAGCTCCGCGGACATCATCTACCTTCCTGCTTTTCAGCAGCTGAAGCTAGATCTTCAGAGATTGCGCGCATTCGACTCCCCCCTTGTCAATTTTAGTGGAGACAGGGTATATCCCAAAGGCATAGTAACGTTGACAGTAACAGCGGGGACCTACTCGAAGTAATTGACCAATCAGCTAGACTTCTTGGTGGTAGATTGCCCTTCATCCTACAATGTAATTATTGGAAGGCCAACACTCAACAAGTGGAAAGCATCCACTTCCACCTACTGCCTAAAAATAAAGTTCCCAACAGAGGACGGTGTTGGTGAGGTTAAAGGAGATCAAGTTTTGGCTCGAGAATGCTACTAGGCTGTCTTGGCTGTAAAGGAGAACCACACATGGATGATCGAAGAGAAAGAGGAAGAAAAGGTGGAAGCCCTGGAAACAGTAGAACTGGCCGAGGGAGAAGCGACTAAGACGACCAGAATGTGGACAACTCTAAGCCCTGAGACAAGAAAAAAGCTAGTCCAATTGCTTAAAGAAAACCGAGATGTCTTTGCCTGGAGCCATGAGGACATGCTAGGCATATCTCCGGAAGTCATCCAGCACAAATTGAGCGCAGACCTAGAGAGAAAACTGGTCAAGCAGAAACGAAGAGTATTCGCACTAGAAAGAGACCAAGCGATCATTGACGAGGTCAACAAACTCCTGACGGCA
The DNA here is from genome assembly GCA_023621385.1 of Quercus gilva. Taxonomy (NCBI): domain Eukaryota; kingdom Viridiplantae; phylum Streptophyta; class Magnoliopsida; order Fagales; family Fagaceae; genus Quercus; species Quercus gilva. The sequence goes on along the minus strand of CM042479.1, from coordinate 41,208,070 downwards.
GGCTTCATTTGAGAGGTATACTATCCAGACTGGCTTGCAAACGTTGTCCTGGTGAAAAAAGCAAATAGGAAGTGGAGAATGTGCGTGGACTTCATGGACCTGAACAAGCCTGCCCGAAGGACAGTTTTCCTCTACCAAGGATAGACTAGCTCGTAGACTCTACAACTGGGTACAAGCTGCTGACGTTTATGAACACTTTCTCAGGATACAACTATATAAAAATGGCTGACGAAGATCAAGAGAAAACAGCCTTCATCACCAGTCAAGGGCTTTATTGCTATAAGGTAATGCCCTTTGGGCTGAAGAATGCAGGTGCAACGTATCAAAGGCTGGTGAACAAAATGTTCAACAAGCAAATAGGCAGGAATATGAAGGTATACGTGGATGATATGCTCGTCAAGAGTAAAGAAGAACTTGCCCATCTAGACGATCTCAAGGAGACATTTGCTACCCTCATGCAATACCAAATGAAACTGAATCCTAGCAAGTGCGTTTTTGGTGTAGCCTTAGGGAAGTTCCTGGGGTTCATGGTGTCCCAGAGAGGAATAGAGGCAAACCCGGAGAAGGTACAAGCCATAATCTACATGGCATCACCCAAGACCGTCAAGGAAGTCCAAAAGCTCATAGGAAGAATTGCAACCCTCAATAGATACGTCTCTAGAGCGACAGACAAATGCCTACCATTCTTTAAGACCTTAAAACAGGCTTTTGCCTGGACTGACGAATGCGAAGCGACTTTCCAGGAGCTTAAACACTACTTGAGCAATCCCCCCTTTTAAGCCCATCCAAAGAAGGTGAGAATCTGTATTTATACTTGGCAGTTTCAGCTACAGCCATGAGTGCAGCCCTAATTCGGGAAGAAGACAAGAAGCACGTCAGCCAGGCCTTCCAAGGAGCTGAGTCAAAGTATCCAAAGATTGAAAAAATTACATTCGCATTAATAGTAGCCTCACGCAAGCTCAGGCAGTATTTTTAGGCAAATCATATCCTGGTGATGACAAACTAACTAATGAAGAAGTCCATGAGCAAACCTGAGGCCGCCGGGAGAATGGTCCAGTGGGCGATTGAACTTAGCCAATTTGATATTGAGTACCATCCTAGGACCGCCATTAAAGCACAAGCTCTAGCGGAATTCATCATCGAGTTCACCCTTCCGGACGAAGACAACCTCGCTAACAAAGTCGAATAATGGATAATACAGACCGACGGTTCATCGGCCCAAAAAAGAGGGGGAGTAGGGGTCATCATAATCAGGGGAGTAGGGGTCATCATAATCACTCCTGAAGAGAAGTACTAAAGTATGGAGTTCAGCTGAAATTTCTGGCCACCAATAACGAGGCCGAGTACAAAGGTATTCTGACGGGTTTGAGACTCAGAAAGGTGTTTGGAGCTAAAAACCTGTTGGTTTAAAATGATTCAAAGCTTGTAATTGGGAAAATCAGGGGAGAATATGAAGCAAAGGAAGAGAGAATGCAGAAGTACCTCAGGTTGACAAAGCATCTGAGTCAGGAATTTGATGAAGTGGAGTTTGTACAAATCCCCAGAAGCCAAAACATGATAGCAGACGAAGTCTCGAAGATAGCGTCGTTAGAAGAAGGAGCGAGGGACGTGAGTTTGATGATGGAACTCTAAAAGAGCCCCAGCATTGAAGAAGTTGCAGCATTCGCAATCTAGAGCACAAATAGCTAGATGACGCCCATCTTATCATTCCTCCAGGACAGACACCTCCCTCATAACGCAGACGAGGCCAAAAAGATCAAAAAAAAGGCAGCTAGGTTTACGATCCTCAATGACACCCTATACAAGAGAGGCTTCTCTATGCCTTACTTGAAGTGTGTTGACGAGGAAGAAGCCAAGTACATCCTGGAGGAGATCCATGAAGGAGTTTGCAGGGACCATGCTGGTCCTAGATCCCTGGTGAGCAAGATCATTCGAACAGGTTATTTCTGGCCTACTATGCAGGCGGACGCGATGGAGTTCGTCAAGAAATGTGACAAGTGTCAACGGTTCGGGAATGTTCAGCGACTTCCAGCAGAAAAACTGACGACGATTACGTCCCCGTGGCCATTCGCATAATGGGGGATCGACATCATCGGCCCACTGCCCTAGGGCAAAGGTCAGGTAAAATTCTTACTAGTTGCTATTGATTATTTTACGAAATGGGTCGAAGCAGAAGCACTGGCGACCAATACTGAAGGAAGAATCTAGAGCTTCGTATGGAAGAATATAATTTGCAGGTTCGAGATTCCAATGACGATCATATCTGATAACGGGAGACAGTTCGACTACCAGAGCTTCAGGGATTTTTGTTCAGGTCTAGGCATCAAAAACCAGTTCTCATCCCCAAGGCATCCACAAGCAAACAGGCAGACGGAGGTGACGAACCGAACACTGCTCAAGATCATCAAAACGAAGCTAGACGATGCGAAGGGACCTGGCCAGAAGAGTTGCCCAATGTCCTATGGGCATACAAAACCATAACGAGAACCCCAACAGGAGAAACCCCCATCAGACTCACCTATGGCATTGAAGCAGTGATCCCGGTTGAGGTCGGAGTAACCAGTATCAGACGAGAGGCGTTCAACGAAGAAGACAATGATGTCTGTCTACAAGCTAACCTGGACTGTTTGGACGAAGCAAGAGACAAAGCTTGCAGCAGAATGGCGAAATACCAGCGGAAGATGGCTGACTACTAAAACAAGAGGGTAAAACTCAGACGACTTAACATTGGCGACCTCGTCTTACGCAAGGTCACCATGGCGACCAGAAACTCTGCCCAAGGAAAGCTCGGCCCCATATGGGAAGGGCCTTACCGAGTCGTCCATTACTCCAAGCAAGGAAGCTATCACCTGGAAACCCTAGACAGACAGAGACTCCCGAGGCCTTGGAATATTGATCACTTGAAAAAGTACCACCAATAGATGTAATAGATAAATGTATTCATCATTGAAGTTAATAAATGTATTATTCAGCTAATATCTCCATACAAGCAGGTTTGAATCAGCAAGAAGTCCCAAGGATGACAAGATCCCTAAAATAGGGTGTAAGTCACAAAAGCCAAAAATGGCTAAGTAACAAGATTCTGCTTTGATGGATATAAGTTACTGATGATGACAAGATCCCTAAAATATGGTGTAAGTCACAAAAGCCAAAAATGGCTAAGTAACAAGATTTCGCTTTGACGGATGTAAGTTACTGACGATGACAAGATCCCAAAAATAGGGCGTAAGTCACAAAAGCCAAAAATGGCTAAGTAACAAGATTCCGCTTTGACGGATGTAAGTTACTGACGATGACAAGATCCCAAAAATAGGGCGTAAGTCACAAAAGTCAAAAAGGGCTAAGTAACAAGATTCCGCCTAAACGGATGTAAGTTACTGACAAAGGGAGCAAGTCAAAAAAAAAAAAAAAAAAAGCTAAATATCAGAACCATGCATGGACGAATATAAAACTACCGACGATGACAAGATAGCTTGAGGAGATGAAGGTCTTGCAAGAAACTGACAGCAATAGGCATAACATACTGACGAAGAAGAGGAAAGCCACAACTAAAACTTTCACTAAGTACAAAGTATGGGCGATTCCACAAACATATTGTAAACCAACAAAGCATGCAACCACAAACACAGGTAAGTATGTAGCAAATTTAATTAAAGCCCAAAAACCTAGGGCAATTACTATTGTTCTTACAAAAAAAAAATCCCATAAGCGTTGGGTTAAAAGTTATTGTTCTGAAAGTAGATTTAACAAACAACCCAAAAGAAAAAGAAAAATTTCTTAAGTATCAGGTCCAGGTAGCATCAGAGACGTCATCAGCGGGTGCGTCGTCAGCAAAAGCGTCATCAGCAGTGGTCTTTTTAGGAACATTAGCCTCAGGAGCTGCTTGGGTAGCCTCGTCAACCGCCATCTCCTGGTCCACCACTTCGAGGTCCAAGCCTTGCAGGTCAACTCCAGTGGGATGTTTGACAAGGTACCTTCGTAGAAGTTCAAAGCCTTTGAAATACCAACTGAAGAGCACGGTATTGTACTCATCAGTTTGCTGGAAACCCTCAATGGACCTGGCGGCACTCGTCTTGAGCTTCTCCCTGGTGGAAAGAAGTTGTTTATCCTTCTCCTAGGTTAACTGACGCTTAACCTTGAGATCGTCATTTAAGGTCCTAACATTTTCCTTTAAAGTATTGGCCTCGCCCATAGTATCAATAAGCTTTTTCTTTAGAGTTGAGTTTTCCTTCTCCAAAGTTTCCATCCTGGATGTCAGTGAAGCCACCTTTGCCTCCTGGGTAAGACACTTAAAAGCAATGTGGAGACTCTCCCCCAACACCTGGAAAAGAAAGCCGAAGCCGTCAGTAAAAAAAAAAAAAAAAAAGGGATAAACACACGAGCAGTCTACCTGGACGAGCTTATGGATGTGCTGATTCGCAACCACGTTGAGCGGCACCTTAGAAAAAACCCTCATATCCTCAGTAGTAACAACCCCGTGCGCCCTATCCGTTGCCAGTTCCTCGTCATCCCAGATCGTGGACGAACGAGAGTCCTTTTCTTTCTCCGTGCCTGACAGTCGCAGCCTCTTCGAAGAAGGAGTAGGGATCTCCTCAATCGAAGCGGCTGGAGAGACCGTCCTCGCCATCTCAGTCCCAGAGACAAGAGGAGTGGCAAACGAAACTGGAGGAACAAACGGACTTTTCCCCGTGACACGCACTCCCTTCTTCCCTATACTGGATAGCGGCTCGTCCTTCTTGGCCCTCATCTTGGCGTACATGTCTTTATTAAACTTGGTCGTCACTCCTGCAAGAAGAAAACACTTGTAAAAAAAAAAAAAAAAAATGTAAGGGAATCAATACTGATGAAACTAACACTTACTCTTTTTCCTTTCAATGTCGATGCTGTGTAGAACGTAGGAAGATGGGTCAGGACCAAGGTTGTAGAATGCAAGAGTCCGCAGATCCACCAGATCGTCCCAACTCTCTATTGTCAGAGAGTATTCTATTGCCTTATCCACACGCTCCTTATGCCTGCTTTTGAGCTTTGGTCGTCTCTTAACTGTGTAAAACAAGAAGCACACAAGTTAGTGACAACAACGGCAAACACAACAAAACTAAATTGACGTAAAGGGATACTGACGCACCTAAAGTCGGGGTTCCGCACCAACGATGTAACCTCGGGATATCACCCCAATCCTTGCTGGAGGGAGTCTCGAAGTCGTCCCCTATCACAAAGAAAAATCTTGACTTCCAATACCTGAAAGACAAAGGCAAGCCCCTGACAATCCTTGTTCTCCTCTCCCAAGGTACTAACTCATAGTATCCATACTCTTTGGACTCTTTCAAACGATACAGATAGGTGAGCTCTCCCACCTTGATCATGTCCTCGTAAGCAGCTAACCATATTTCCATATAGTTGACCATTATCCTCCACGAATTGGGCATAAGCTGCCTGGGAGTAATACCAAAGTGATCTAAAAGCTCCATCACGAAGGGGTGGACGAGGAACCTAAGTCCGCAAGTGAAGGCAGCCTCATAAAAGCACACCTCACCAGGGAAGAAATGACAAGCCCTATCCTCGTCATTAGGCCGATGGACATGAACCCGTTCCAGAAACTAGAACCTATGTTGAAATCTACCCACGGTTTCAGTGTCTAAATCACACGCCTCCTCGAGGGCATAAAAAGCCCTAACCTCTCAAGGAGCAAAAATAGCAATATCCCTCTCTACCAGATCACCACTAGATGATAGCCCCGTCTCAAGCTCGCTAGATCTAACCGCAGACATCGTCCCCTGTCCTCTCACCAAATCCTCAAACCAATCAATCAATTGACGAAGCAAAGGCAGAAGCTTAGCCAATACAACGTCCAAACTGTTACCCTCAAAGACAAAATCCCCAAAGTTTGGGAAAACGCCTAAAGAACCCCCTAAACGCGCGAAAAAGAAAAAGATTGAGGGGCAAGCTGTCCAAACCTCAGAACTACTCACCATAGACACCCAAAAAAGAAAAAATGGACACTAAAATCCCAAGAAGCCATAAAAAGGAAAACAACCATAGCAAAAAAAAAAAAAAAAAAAAAAAAGAGGGAAAAATTAGGAACCTATGAAAGATTATGAAGAAAAGGAAATGGAGGAAGAGGAAAAGAGAAACATACCTTGAAAAGGTGTGGCCTAATCGAAGAAAAACTCCAAAGATATCGCCAGAGCAGGATTAGAACAGTTGCAAAAAAGAAATGGGAAAGAAGAGGCTCGAAGAAATGATTAAAGAAATTGGAAAGAGTGAAGGAAATGAAAAGTTTTACAATCAAGGCCCCAAACAACTGAAAAACAATGGGAAACCCAAGGAACATGTAAATGACTACACTAGTCCGCACACGCCATGTGGCCACAATGCAAGGGGCGCCGCCACTACGCATTTAATGCGGCACGAAAACCCAACAACCGCTTGCAGTCCTGAAACCTTTCATCTTCCATGATCGACATAACATGTCATGACGACCACGGAATTCGGGGGTAGCTGATGAGACTGACGAAATAAATTACAAATGATCGCAATAAGGCAGATGGGATCATCTTGTGAGGACGAATGCCCACGTCACTGACGAAGGATAAACGCTTCATTCAATGCAGCCAATAACACCCCAAACAGTTACAAAACCAACTGAACAGACCGTTGGGAGCAAATTAAAGCTCCATTATTAGGTAGGAAGTGTTACCCAGAAAAGCATTGAAATCACAATAACCATCACAACGACTAGAACCCAGGGTAGAACATATATATATTGGCCTCACACTGCAAACAAAAGGTACGAAAAACATTCTAAAGAAAACACAATTATTATTATTCTGTTTCATCTTGAAAAGTATCTTTCTGTTCTAACTTGAGCATCAGAGACGTTGTGGCAGGCGCCACACTGGTGACCACATTGAAAGGAGTGACCTTTTTCTCTTGTACAGGTATCTAGGCTGGAGTTTGGGTCCATCTGAATGCATTCCACACGACTGACGAAGTTACTCTTCATCAAAAACTTTGCAAGAGAGCTGTAGAGTTTGCATTATATCACGAAGCGGTAGGCACTTACTTTCACGTGTAAATGTGTAAGCATTCACTGCTACTAGAACTGGAACTTTAAAAAATGACTATAAGACAAACATGAATCACTTACTAAAGCTTAAAAAAATATGACCTAAAAATATTGGTTTGAAAAATATTTTTAAAATTTTTTATAAAAAAGAAAAAAATAATTAATTATTTTGACGGCTTCTTAAATTTTTAATGTTAAAACTTTTTTAAAATTGTTTATTAACAATTGCTTTAAAAACATCTGTTAACAAGACTCTTTGATTCTATAGAACCTATAATTATTGACTCTTAAGATAATACTTTTTTTCGTTATAATCTAGCTCCTATCAGTCCACACAGCACAGGTTGTAGTTGTTTCGGTGCAATTTAATAGTAAAATAATTAAATGTAATAAATAAATAATAAGTTGAACTTGATTGATTAAAAGAAAATAAGTAGGAATTTCATGTGATTAACCAATCTTAAAATGACGAGTTAGTGTTTTAGTGGCTTCTAGGGTCAACTTTGAACTAGACAGCATTTGTCTACATATTACTATAACTTTATGGGGGATTTGGAGGAAAGCAGTCAACAGTGATTCTCTAAAAGCCAGCGGTTTCTTTGTGCTAAGAATGGATACTTCTTGGTGTTTGCCGGAATTCCAACGACTTCTCAATTCCCATACATTTGGGCTTGTTTGATATATCAACCTTATATCAACCATTTCACCCTGAGCAGTAATAATTAAAGGACTAATGAATAATTAAAGGACTAATGTTAAAAGAAAAGATGACTAAATAGTAATTACAATTACTAGTCGCTAACCCGTGCAATGCACGGGATAGTTAAATAAAAGAACAATTAACCAACATCACGTTAAAGTAAAAGAATTAGTGAGAGACTGATTTGCCCACCAAGAATTTAAAAGAAAAAAAGATTGATATAATAAAATCTAAGAAATTTAGAAATAGAAAATTGGGTTAATAATATGCATATTATAGACATTTTGCTAGTTAGCGTTTAAAACAAAAATAGATCTGTCATAATTAAATAAAATACAATGGGAATAAATATTTAACTTCTATGCTTTTCTATAGTTTAGAAGTGTTGTCTAACGTAGAATGTTATTGGGTTGTAAGAAAAATTTTTATAAAATGTTAATACCATATATATATGCTTATATTGTCAATGTCTCACTGCAAGTGCATAGTTACTGAAACTTACAAAGTAATTTACAATTCTTAAATTAATAAAGCAAAATTCCCAAAAGTTATATATATACACACACTCAAAACTGATATAAACTACAAATATAAAAACAAATCTTATTTAGTCGTATTAATAACAATATAAACAATTCATAATTTCATTATCTTTTACGTTAAATCCAAACAAATAATTAATTGAAATTAATCCAAACAAATAATTAATCAACCAAAAATCAAAACTTTAATTAAGAAAACAAAAAATCACATGAACCCAAAATAAAAATTCTCAATAAAGCAAAAACATATGAGGTAAAGAATTAAGATCAACCTACTGAGACGCAAATACCAAAAACCCCAAAACTTAAACCTTCTAAATTTTATAGAATTCCCAAATTCTACTTCAAAACCAAACAAAACCCTTCAAATTCAAAAAATTCATATATAATATACCAAATAAAAATTTACCACATTGGAAGACATAGGTTGCAGCTTTGATTTTTCTCCAAAAAATAGAGATGCTTCATCTGCCGTATACAATATAAAATAATTATTAGAAATTTCAACCCAAAAACCAAACCCACAAAAATACTATCAAAATATAGAGATTAACCTAAATACTTAGAAGAAAATAAATTCTAAACATAACAAAACAATAAGATAGAATGAAAATTTCAGACACATATGCAAGCAAAAAAAAAAGACAAAACCTACGTTTTTTTTTTTTTTTTTTAGTTGAGTCTCTCTCCTTCTTATTTTTTTAATTTTAAAGTGAAGTTAAGTTTATGATTTTGAGATGGTAATTGCTAGAGTTTTAAGGAGAAAAGAGAGAGTCTTACCAGGAATCTAAATAATATAAACAATTCAAAATATAGAACATTATCAAATTTATAACACCTAATTCCATTATCTTTTACGTTGAATCCAAACAAATAATTCATCAACCAAAAATCAAAACTTTAATAAAAAAACAAAAAATCACATGAACCCAAATAAAAATTCTCCATAAAGAAAGAACATATAAAAATTTACCACACCTTGGGCTGGAAGACATAGGTTGCAGCTTTGATTTTTCTCCAAAAAATAGAGATGCTTCATCTGCCATATACAATATAAAATAATTATTAAAATTTCAACCCAAAAACCAAACCCATAAAAACACTATCAAAATATAGAGATTAACCCAAATACTTAGAAGAAAATCAATTCTAAACATAATACAACAATAAGATAGAATGAAAATTTCAGGCATATATGAAAACAAATAAAAAAGACAAAACCTACGTTTTTTTTTTTTTTTTTTTTTTTTTTTACGTGAGTCTCTCTCCTTTTTATTTTCTTAATCTTAAAGTGAAGTTGAGTTTAGAGTTTTGAGATAGTAATTGCTAGGATTTTAAGGAGAAAAGAGAGAGTCCTACTAGGAGTCTCTCTCTTTTTTTCTTAATCCTAAGGTTTTTTTTTTTAATTTTTTTGGTGAGTCATTTAAAAAAAAAAAAATTCAAACCTAAAGTGAGTCATTTTTTTTTTTTTAATTCTAACGTGAGGTATCTTAAAAAATTATAATTTATTTTTAATCTTCAATTTTATATTAAATATAGATAATAATAATGATGTGATAGGCCAACAAAATATATGTAATAGAGTTTTACTTAAACTAAACTATTGTAACACTAATAAATATAAGAAGATATAAAACCTAGAATAAAAAGAAAAAGAAAATAATGGTGACGTGGAAAATTGTGGGAGTTTTAAAGGCTTCAGCTATATATATATATATATAATAATAATAATAATAATAATAATAATAATAATAATAAATATAGATGATGATTTTTGTGATAAGTTGATGTAGTATAGAATTTACAATTTAATTTTTCTAATTATTTAATTTTGGTATTTTTATGCAAAAAACGTTATTTTAAGTCTAGGTAATTTATTTCCTTGTTTTTAGGTTCTTTTAATGTTTTTTTAGGTCAAATTTGATTCCTATTATGGTTAGGTATTAATTAGGACTTATTTTAGAATATATTTTCTTGTCCATCAAGTTTTATGGAGCCCTTACATAGGCCTCCAAGTTTGTATACGTTTTTCAATATTATTGATATTAATAAAAATTCAAACTTTTGTCTATTGTTTTTCTGGTGTATTCTATATAAGATATAAAATCTAAAATAAAAAGAATCTAAAATATAAAGAAAAAAAAAAGAAAATAGTGATAATGTGAAAAATTGTAAGAGCTTCAGAGACTTCGATTTTATATATATATATATATATATATATATAGATTATAATAATTAAAGGACTAATGAATAAGAAAGGGGCAATAATTAACTTCTTATTTTATCAAAAGGGTTGACATTGCTCCTTTCTTATTTATTTTCAATAACTCATATATACTAAGACCTAAGTACTTACCAATGAGGCCCTATCAATTAGTATTACACAAAAGAAATTAATTCTAAACACTAATTTAATTAAATCTATTCTTCATAGACAAACTATTGATGCAAGATATAGAAGGGGAATGAATGCTTTCTTTTTTGCCATTTTTTCGTCTTTGAATTTTTAATGAACTCACCCCATTTGTTGATGTTGTACAATACTAACTAATATTCCTATCAAGGAACAGTTCTATTACAAGTTATCGAGCCCACGAATCTATTACCTGCTTTTTTGTGTATGATTTAGTTGTTAGCTCTTGAATTTATAAATAATACAGAAATGGAATAAAAAAGAATCCACTTCGAAGCCCACATTAGATGAGTTGGTACGTCCCCAAGCTTTAAAGGCTTGAGGGGTTCATGGACCCAAGTTCGAGTGGTGGTGAGAAGAGGTGGAGCTATACTGTCAATTGTAAGAAAAAAAAAATTACATTTTACTCATCTATGGTTTGTCCGAAAAACACTTTGCCTATATGTGGTTTAAAAATTTGCACTTTACCTACCTGAAATAAGCTCCGTTTGTCTCTCGTTACCCACCTCTGTTAAAAATATGAGTAGGTTTGTATTTTTGCTATCCTTTTATGTTTCTCTCCTCTCAAAACATAAAAAACTAAAAAAATTAAGGGAAAAGAAAATTTAAAAGTTAGGTTTTGTAAAAATCTAATTTTATGAGAAAGACTTTACAACTCAAGGGCCTTGGATAAATTCCCAACCTTACAATGCCACCTGATTAAAGAATTCCATGTTGTTATATCAGGGCATTTTCTCAAACACTTCCAAGGCTTCATCCAAATCACCATATTTCCCAAACGTATCTATAATGCTGTTATAAATCTGCTTGTCTAGTGACATTCCCATCTCCCTAATCTCTTGTACAACACCCATTGCTTTCTTCCACATCCCATTATCCCTGTAAAGAGCAATAACCTTACTATACACAAATGAGTTTAGTTGAAACCTCTTGCACCTCATTTCGTTGATTATTCCCCAAGTATCTTCCAAACGCCCAGCATTCACACAGTAATCCAGAAGAACCTCATATGTTTCTTTTCTTTTTTTTTTTTGATGTGAACCTCATATGTTTCTTGATTCCTACAAATACCCAAATCGTCCATTACGTCTAGTACCTTAACTGCACTTCCTAGGAGGCCTTTCTTTAAGAAAGCTCTAAGCAAAACATTGTACAAGTTTACTCTGGGCTTAAACCAGAACATATCATTTCTTGGAAAACTGCTTCAGCTTCCAAGAGCTTCAATCAAACGGGTGTAGGATATGAAGCCCTGAAGCCTCCATCCTAGCGAGAAGAGTCATCGCCCTGTCAATATCTCCCACTTTGCAACAATCACATATTGTGTGGTTATATAGCTCCCAAGAAAGTTCCTTTTTTTTTTTACAAGGCTTTCTAGGGACTTCGTAATCAAGTTCTTTTTGTGTATGTATACCCACGGATTGTGAATTTAGAGGGAGCGTTAGAGCTGACACAGTAGAAATAGAAATACAAGACGATATATCACTGTAAATAATATATTTTTCATTATTCGAATTCGAATTAAAAATTAAAAAGAGAGAAAGAGAAAATTAATTAATACTGGTGGCAGTAGGCGTTGGAAGAACAGCAATTGCGTGTACGCCGAAAGTAGGTGCCTGGCCATTGCAGCACCAAAGCAAAATAATCGAATTCTCTTTATTATTAGTTTTTTTTTTTTTTTTTTTTTACATGAAAAGAAGATGTAAAAGTTAAGTTTTAATTTTTACGTAATCTAACTTTTAGATCTTCTTTTCTTTTTATTTTTTTGTTCTTTTTTAGCTCTAGTTAACGGAATCCTTTATCTAACACAGGATATTAAGGAAAACAATCAACCTAGAAAGAAAACTTTTGAGGCTTAATGCATTGCATTGGCAGACCAATTTTCTTCTCAGATATATACCAACTTTTAGAGCGTGCTTTGGACTAGAGGGGAAGGAAAGGAGAATAAGTAACTTACATGATAGGTCGTTTTGAACCCATGCCTAATCATATAACAATTTGTTCTAAGCAAATATATATATATATATATGTACACAATATAATAGGATTCAAAATTACCTCTCAAAAGGAGAAGGAAACAACCTATACCATACCTAACCACTTTTCAATTTGTATAAAGCAACTCACATGCCATTGTGGTCTAAACAATATTACCACCCTAACATATTTTCCTGCATCAAACTCTCACTCATTTTTATGTTAAATTAAAATAATATATTGCTACAAAACAAAGTAGAGGAAAAACAAAGTTATGGTAACCAGTAGTTTTGTTTTTGATAGGAAATATAAATTTTTAAAGGGGTGTTTACACATGAGTGAGAGAGCATTTTGATATAGAAAATTTTAAAGATATTATAATTTTTATTACATAAAACTTATAAAATTATTCGGTAAAGAATGTGATTGGTAACATATTAGTTTGTAAGTTAAATGTAGTAAAATTTGTAGTATCTATAGTACTACTATTTTGATATATGAAAGTTGAAAACTATTGGAGGGTGTAAAAACAGTTGTTAATACTAGATCTTTATCAAATTTAAACTAAGTTGTAATTTGCTTCCTCGAAGATCGAGGTCATTTTGATTTTGTCCCATCATGTTCCAATTTGGAATGGTACCCTAATGTTACATATTGTTGGAATTTAAGACATTTTGTTGTGATGAGATATCCGTTAAGTACTAACTAAGCTCACATTGATTTTTTTAATTTTTAATTTTATTTAAAACTATGTTGTTTTGGACCCTATTATAGCCATGTCATAATTTATTTTGACTAGATTACTATTTGCACCCTTAAAGTTTGGAGTAATTTTGATTTTGCCTACTAAAATTTCAAATTTTGGATTCACAAAACTATGTCATTTTGAGTTGAAGTGATGCTTAACGCATATCTCATCACGACACATCAACGCTAGGACTTAAATGCAAACAATATGAAACATTAAGGGTAAGGATTTGAGTTTTGAAATTGAAAGGGGAAAGATCAAAATTATCCTAAACCTTAAGGGTTTATAGGGAAAGAATTGAAACTCCAAGGTGTTTTTGTAAATAGCCAAACCCTAAACCCAAGGGTGTTTTTGCAAATAACAAAAAACCCTAAATTCTAAAGGGTATTGAAACCCTAAGCATTGGTAGCAACTTCCATATTTTAGGATAAGGGGTCAATATAAGTAAGCAAAACCAAAAATCACCCAAACAAAAAAAAGAAAAAAACCCACATCAGCCTTCCTATCCCTTCCCTATTTTAGGATTTTGCTATAAGAATAGGTAGGGAAGCACAGTAACAAAATTCTATAATAGGGGAGGGGAAGGGAGGCTGATGTGGGTTTTTTTTTGGGTGATTTTTTGTTTTACTTACCTATATTGATCCCTTAAGTTAAAATAGGGACAATTACACATGCTCTTAAACACCTCATCCATATGGCATCTTCCACTTGGATCACACTTTTTTTTTAATCCTTCTAGGCTTGGTATTAATCTATCTAGAATCTTTAGATATTATCAATTACTTTAAGTGGTGAAGGTTATTAGGGTCATGCTTAGGTAAGATTCTCATGATTAGTTGTCCCATCTAATCTATTTTTCTAAAGAAATAAAACCCTCATTACCAAATGATCTTTAGAGTTTGACTAATTTATCTTATTATAATTTTGCTTTAACTAACATGTTCTTAAGACACATAATCATGGTTCTAAAAACAGGATTGGACTGACCAGTTCAACTGAGAACCGAACACCAATCCAATTCGATTATCATTAAAAACTGAAAATTGAAAAAGAAAAGCAAGAAAAACTAGAAATCACTGGTTCAATTGAAAAAACCGGGAATCGTTACGGTTAAACTGGTTCTTGTATTTGAAGAAGAATAAGAAGAAAAACTAAAATAAAATGGTACAAACTTCTTAGATTTGCATTGAAATGAGATTGGAGAAAATCTCAGATTTGTGGGTGAAGATTAAATACAAGAGATACTTCTATTGGATGATATGTATGAGAAATCTGTACTTTGAGATTTGACTAGAATAAAATGTTGAGGAAGACAATCAAGAAAAAAAAAATAAAAAAGAAAACAAAATTAAACGTGTGTGAGTGTGACTACTAACTATGAAAGTATCAATGGAAATGAATGAATTGTCTAGTCATTTTGAAGTTTAGGACTTTGGTTTTAGTTTTTTTTTTTTTTTTTTTAATAAATAGTTAAAAGTTGAAGTTAAAATATTAAACTATTATATATATATATATATATAAACTTAAATAGCAAATTATACTTTGTCAACCATTATTAATTAGGGGAAAAAAAGGAAGAAGAAAGACAATTTTTCAATTTTTTTTAATATATTCTTAATATAATTTAGCGCGATAGTCACTTCACAAAACTACAAGTATAAGTGTTTGTGAAGTGTAAGTGCAAGGGTCAGGATTTAAGTCTCTAGAAAGGAGTTTTACACACATATATACTTAGATTATAGTAGAGTGAAATTTTTATCTTGTATAAAAAGAAATATAGATATATATATATATATAATTTATGAAAAATAAAAATTCACATAAAATTTATTTAAATATTTTAAATTAAATTATTTATGACATCATCGGTTCAACCATTAGTTTGACTCCTATCGGACCATAAAACCAATAATCTGTCTTTTTATCGGTTCTTTAACCATACTGGTTTTTAAAACCATGCACATAATTAAATTAGTGTCATAGTTTGATGATTAAAAAAAAAAAAATCATCATATAGTAAGCACCTTAAATTAAACTCCCATCTACTTTTTTTTTTTTTTTTAAATTGTCGCAAAACCACTCTTATCTATAATAATAATCATGGAGGGCGGGGGGTGAACTCTGACTTAACTCTAGGGGCAAAGCCCAAGAGGTAAACCCGAGGAGCGTGTTCGGCCCAAGGTATGATTGCAAATGGAACATCAGACTAATCAAGAGAAACCAATTAGATTCACAACCATAGAAATCCGAGATGGTAACCCTCCTAGGGATCATAATCGAGATAACCCCCTTAAACCTTCTTCCCAAGGTCATGAAGATACCTCGGATAACAGCTCTTTTCCTCAGATATGACCATCCTCCTTCCACCTTTCTCCCAAAAGACACGGCGAAGAAAATGCAGAACCTAATAAAACAATCACCTTTGCATTAGTGAGACCCCTTACCTAATTTTAGCCACATTAAACGCTGAATGATTGGCCTAAACATTGAGAACAGCCCCCCAAAAGTCTTCCTTCATGATTAAGAAATGGTAGAGTAGAATTTTGATGGGACAAGTATCCCAAAATCCAGCTGGGAGCCAGACAACAGGAGGATGAGAGAAAATGGCTATAAAAGGAGGAGGAGGGCACTAGGGGAGGGGGTTTAGAAAAAATGAGAGGGAAAATTAAAGCTAGAACTAGAGTGAGCTAAGAGAGTTTTTCTTCCTAATTTTGTTCTTTGAATCTTCCTTGTATACCTTGGGAACCTTGTTCCTCCATATATAAAAGCTTGTTTAGGTCTATTTCTATCTTTTAATTTATTGCCCGATCTTCCCTTTATGGATCTTTTTCCCGTCTCTTAGAAATTAGTTGTGTAGTTCAAGTACATTCATCATTGTTCTCTTTTTGGGTGTTTCTGACCCCCACAATAATAATAATAATAAGTGTTTTATAATTTCGTTTCCCACTCTTATCTACAACAACAACAACAACAATAATGTATTTTATTAGTTTGTTTGCCATTAGTGCTATTATGGATTTCTCCCCATCAAATTTTGTGGGCATAGGCATGACTTTGGCTATCTTTGACCTTGCTGGATGCTATAAACATTCATATCAAATGTGCTAAAATAGGACAAGGTCCAAAATTTACCTAGTGAACCCAAAAAACACCTTCACCAACTACTATATCCATGAAACAAAATAGGATTTAGCCACAATGTATGTGCAAATTTTTACAAGCCACTATAACTTATGCAAAAAAAAATTTTATTATTATTTTGCATTTCCCAAGGGTGAACGAAAAAAGTGATTTGTGATTGTTGTGACTAAAGAAAATAAAAAAAAAATTGAGAAAATTGATATTTTAATAAAATGAAGTATCATAATAGATAATCTAATGTGGTTGTACTGAGAAGTAATTAGGTTATAAAAAATAAAATAAAAATAAAAAAAGGTGCTTATGCTAAAATATATAAGAATTTTTGCACAAGGTTCATGTAAAAACAAACCTCACCAAATTTTCATACCAGATGATGTGAAAGCTAAATTATCAAGATATAAAAAAACATTCTTGGGAGTGTGCTGCCACATCATTTTTTATGAATATTCGTACAGATCATTAGCATGTATAGTAGTCTTTGAAAGCACATCAGGATGTTAGATCAGATGATTTTGTTCTTTTTGTCCATTGGGATTGTACAGTTTCTCACATCATCCATGAAATACACAATTTACAGCCACATAACAAAAGATACAAGTTGGAATACAGGACTGCTTGCAGTTATTCCATATCTATTTGTGTACAACAGGGAGAGACTTTTGGATTGAGAAACTTCATGCACAAAACCAGAACTGTACTGGCCTGCACAGACCCTTTCACGTGAACTCTAAAGTCAGGCAAATGGGACATGATTATCCTTGCTAAATGCCAATAACAAAGCTCATGCTTTGTATGAATATCAACCTGAAATCTTCTCAAACCCCACTGCCAATTTTAAAATTTGGAAAGGAGGTTGCTTCTCGAGCTTCAACTGCTGATGCTGATTCTTTCTTGTCTAACCCAAAAAAGAGCAATTTTGAAATGCATCCAGACTGCTGGCTATTAGACGGTTCAAACCACTAAGGCTATCACTTAGAATCAAATCTTCACTATGGTATTTTGAAGACGGTATATCCAAATCTAGGGGTCCTAGAGACTCCGGCTGCAATATGGAAACCGTGAAATAAAGTCAACTATCCATTAAAGCCTGCCGAATGTGTAAAATAGCAGTTCATATTTCTATGATACACAAATTTATGTCAGTAGTTCTTATTACAAGTCCCATCATTCTTTTATTTATTTATTTATTTTGATAAATTCCCTCTGGCAGTCGTAGGAGTTTGATCCACCCTCATTGACCTTTCTCTTTAGATCCATCAATGGATTAGATAGGTTCATCAAGTTCACATAATAATCCTATACACCTTGCGTCTTGCATGCCCATATACCAGGCCCAAAGATAAAACAAACTTAGACCTGCTAGCATTCAAAGCGTCCCTTGAATCACGACGTATCTATTTTCAGTTCAATAATCAACACAAATGCAATTTGGAAGACTGAATCAAAAACTGAACCATGCACAATATTTTTCATTCTTTTGATGCAAAGTATAACTTCTTAAAAGTATAAATCATAGCTCGGACTGCAAAAGTGAAGATAATTCCTTACCTTGCGTTGCTTGCTTACATTCAATTGTTAGATATTCTCCTTGATAATGATGCAGCATCAGAATATTAAGGTTTTTGTATTAGGGGGAAAAATGAAATTTTATCCCTTCACCCTTATGTAAGTAAATAGGTAATAGAAATCACAGTCTCAAGCATGCCTAGAAAAGAAAAGGTTTATACTTAAATACCTAATCCTGAATGCACACTTCGGTTTTGTGGGTGCTTAAGCCAAGGTTTGAATCCATAATTTAACCGTTCATTAGGTTGGACATGCTGATCCAAGCACTGAATATAATCATAAACTTTAGACAACAAAAAATTTCACAACTTACAATTGTTGTCGCAAGTTATGGTTGCTATGATATCAATTTCACATGTATTTATCACTCATGTCATTTTTATTATACATCAATCATCATATCATAAAATATTTCATCTAAACAAGTGTGAGAAAATAAGAAATATTCCTATTTTGTTAGACTTATTGTCACTGACTCACTGCAAATCTCTCTTCTTCTTTTTTTTCTTTTTTCTTTTTTTGACTTAAGGCAATAGAATCACCACACATCCTTATAACACCAAAGATGTGGGAATTAGGGATGTGCATCTAACCCATCAATTTGACAAATCCAACCCAACGCCTTGGGTGGGTGGGTGGGTTGATTTTATTTTGAGCCTCGGGTTGGGTCGGATTTAGGATGATAGTTTTTTCCAATCCATTTGACTCAACTCAATCCACCATATATATAAGTATATTTTACTGCTCTTATTTTAATTTTTAGTTTTATTTATTTTGGTATTTTGTGAATTAATTTTGATAAATTTAGAAGATTGAAATATAATTCAAACATATTATGTGAACTGTAATTAATTATTTTTTCTTAAAAAAAAAACTTAAATCGTTGATGAAAACTCAACTATTAAATAGTTGGTGGGCTAATCTCCAACAAAATTTAAAGTGATGGCTCAATGGGGACCATTCTAATTTCCACGTTCATTTTGGGCAGAGGAAATAGTTGGCTTGATGGGCCTAACTATCTTATTGAACTACCTTTTTTTTTTTCCATAATAAAAAAAAAGAGTTTACAGTGTAGACTTATTGACCTTACACCATATGAGAGTAATGGATAATAACATGTGTACAATCGGGGCTTTGATAAGACTATAATTGTGGGTCTCATTTCACTTTTTGGTATTGTTCATGGGTCTCATTGTACTATTCAATTAGCTTTTAACTTTTTTTTTCTACACTTTTAACAAAAAAATTTTCAGTTTCAATTAAAAAGAATATTCCCGAACCCCTGCTTTAAAGTTTAAACACAGTCACAATCTATTGTAACTC
This sequence comes from Quercus gilva, assembly GCA_023621385.1. NCBI lineage: Eukaryota > Viridiplantae > Streptophyta > Magnoliopsida > Fagales > Fagaceae > Quercus > Quercus gilva. Next base: position 41,188,597 of record CM042479.1, on the reverse strand, counting down.
TAATATCCCAATTGTAATAAGAGTATGAGTTATAGAGTTATAGACCTAGCTTGTTAATGTTTTTTTTTTTAAACAAAAAGAGAGAGAGAGAGAGAGAGAGGAGAAATTCCATTTTTGTTACTTAAAGTTTGTCCCGTTTTTTCATTTAATCCCTAAAGTTTCAAAAGTGGCAATTTTTTTTTTTTTTTTTGAAAATCAAAAGATAACATTTTTTTTTTCAAAAGTAGCAATTAAATCCTTAAAGTTTAGAAAATACTAAAATTATCTAATTTGGTCTACACATTAATCTGGATATTAATGAGTCGTGTAGTTGAGGACATTTATAATAATAAAGAAAGGTTTATGTTGTTTAGAAATTACTTGTAGAATCTAATAGTCTAGGTGAAATAAAATTGTCATGTAGCCAGCTACCACGACGTCTCACTATTTTCATGTGGAAATTTTTTTTTTATGGGATTTTCACGTGGAATTGATATGAAATATATAGAGTAGAATAAGGTTTTTACCTTTTAACCTTGATTTTTTTTATATTAAAAAAAAATTCTACATTTCATCTTTGGTTGATGAGAAAATTTTGTGAAAGTACAAGGATAAAAAATTGAGTAATCATTCTACAAACTTACAAGACTCTAAAGACCAAATTGAAAAATAAGACAATTTTTAAGGACCAATTGGATCATTTAACACACTTTCAAGATTTAATTGCTAGTTTTGAAATTCCAGACCAATAACTGAATTAGATAATGGATAAACTTTAAATTAAAAAAAAAAAAAAAAAAAAAAAAAACCTCATCCTTTTAATATATTGAAACACGTGACTCAATATAAAATTCACTTGTGCATCTAAAGTTTCTGTTATGCTTTATGAATTGCAAGTCCTGCAACAAAACTGGCATTCCCACTAGCACACAAACAAATTACATTTTCTTGATAGAGTAGTTTTCCCCAAGTCACAAAATCTTCTTATGTCAAAAATTAAGAAATATTAGGAAGCTTACTTCAGATTTGAACAAGTGCATCTGGCCTATCTGGACAACACCTCTAAGCACCTTGAAAAAACACAATAGAAACCTTTTTTTTTTTTTTTTTGGAGAAGAAAACACAAAAGAAACTTTAGCTTGAATAGAATTTGTTGCATAATAAATAATTACAAGGCCATTAAAAGGATAAAAATTATATAATTATGTACATCTTCATGTCAAGTATCATGCCACAAGAATACTGAATCACCATAACCTACATGATGCTTGATAAAAAGCTTGATTAAGCTCCTGAAACCTCATAATTAAGGGATGGCACTATATCTCCCTTTTCCTTGATGTAAGCTTCTCATGCTTATATATGTTGTTATGTTTGCATTGCTAGGCGACAATGGAGTAATAAAAAAAAATTAAATCAACTTATGAATGAATAGATTTTTAATTATTAAGAGTCTTGTAATTTAGTAATATTCTTTGTCTTTCATATATAGGGAGATCAATATTGTCTACTTGTTATAAGAAAAATATATACATATATATTGTAGGGTCACAATTTATTGGCCCAGGCCCAAAAACTGGCTCGAACGATGGTTTGGTGAGCCCTATACAATAAATTTGTAGAAAGTGGGCCAAAGAGCTAGGTTTATTGATTTGTACTAACGGCTAGGGAATAATTCAATAGCGAAAGAGTGAGTAACGTATAAAGCTTGACTAAAGGGATATTCGAGAAGACTGAATATGGCTAAATGCAATATTTATGAACTTTCATACAGCATTTGTGGCTACAGTAATTCTCTCTTCCTTTTTTCTATATCTTTTTTCTCCCCCTTTCTTTGGAGATCTTTTACATTCATATATGCCTTTTCAAATCATCTTGACCTTACACGTGTTACCATCAAAACTCTTACTTAAGTGCATGTCCCATCAAACTTCTTCTTCTTCTTCTTCTTCTTTTTTTACCTTTGAGTGGTGGTAGCTAGAAATTATACTATTCAAGGGTTTTCTCCCCATAAATGCGGCCAGAAAAGTTGTTGCAGTGCATTTAATGTGGTGGTAGCAGTTTTTCCTTGAGGTACTCTCACGTTATCATCACCTTCGTACGTGTTTGAAGTTCGTCTTTATTGTTGAAGCTTCCTAAAGACACTTTAAATCATTTATATAGTTGCTTGACCCACATTTGCCCTGATCCGAGGAGTCTAGCCTCCTCGAATGTTATTCCACTCCCCTCCTTGCGTGGTCCTCCATTCCAAGACCTTACCCAATTATTTTCTTCTCCTCGAACATACCCACGAGCAGGGCCCAAGGCCCAGTATACAAGTCTGGGCTTTTACCCCCACATATATAAATATTTTTTTTTTTCTGTTGAAATTTTGGCAAATTGAAACAAAATTAAACTTGACTTCCGCTTATTTTAATCTATTTACTATTAAGAAGATACTATTGAGAGAGGATAAACTATATATTTTTCTTTATTCCCAAAGGTCTATACAAGTTAAAACCTAGCATGCTCCGTTCTACCAACTAATTTAGCTTTGCTTGTTTGTTTTGTTGTTTTTATTTGTGGATATTTTGATGGTTGGTAATGCAAAAAACTTCCCCCTACTTTTAATTTAGTGTTGTATTTTGTTCATAGTCAATCTCAAGCCCCAACAACATGGTTTTAAAAACCGATTCAACCAGGAACTGGGCACAGTCTAGTCTGGTAAAAACCTCTAAAACCGATGAAAACCAATCAAAAACTGATCAAAATCGGTCAAAAACTGGGTTAAACTGGAAACTGGAGACAAAAACGATTTTGTCCTAGTTCGGTTTTTAAAACCATACCCAACAAAGAGAAGGATTGCAGCATAAATTGTCATTTTATAATAAATAAATTCACTATAAATAATCTCTTAAAGAGGAAACAAAGGCTATGATTTTAGATAAAAAGAGAATGATGGAAAGAACACTTGTGAATTGTGATGTTTTAATCTTAATTAGTTTATTAAGCAAGGACGGACCCAGGTACAGGCCCAAGGGGGCCCAGGCCCCCCCGATCCAAAATATATATATATTTTTTAGTCATTTTATATTTCATTTTTGTAGTTGGACCCCCCTTCTCCCCAATCAGTTTAGCTAACCTAATCCAAATAGCAACTGTAGGAGCACGTTTTGCAGCCTAAACCCAAGGTGTATGGGATCTTGGCCCAGTGAGCCTAGTACAATAAATTTGTAGAGAATGGGTTAGAAAACTAGGTCTTAGTGAATTTGACAACGGCTAGTACGGATTTTAAAAGATGATGAGACAAGGACAGGGAAAAATAGAACGGGATGGATTTAATATCCGAGGAGGCAAGTCCATTTATAAGTCAGTTCAAATGGTTACAATGCAATTTTTGATTGCTACTGTATTCCTTCTCTCTTTTTTCCTCCCCCATCTCATGGAGCATCTCTCACATTATATAGTTCCCTCCGGTTCATCTTGATCCTACACTTGTTGATCATTTAAACCCTTACTTGAGTACATCCCATTAGACACCCTCTCTAGCCTTTTGTGAGTCTTGGTGACCAAAGCAACACTGTTCAGAGGTCTCCTCCACATAAATGCGGCTAGAAAAGTAGCTGCAGTACATTTAATGCAGTTGTGGCAGCTTTTCTTCAGATATTTCTAAGTTCCCATCACTCTTTATATATGTATGACGCCTATCCTTATTGCTGAAGCCTCCTGGAAGATCACCTTGATCGTTAGAATACAGATTTGGGCCACGTTCGTCATATCCGAGGAGGAGTTTCTTCTCAAACCACCTTCCATTCGTTCCTTACTTATGAAACTTTGAAATTGGAGTTCCCCATAATTATTTGTCCCTTCTCGGACTAGTCTATGTCCTCGGACCAAGCCCAAGGCCCAATATGTGATTATGGACTATTATCCCTACAACAACTATCCAACCCAAAAACTTAACAAAAGCAATAAAAATATTTACAATAGCAATTGTATTTATTTTTTTTTTAAAGAAAACTATTTTACCACTAAAGAACAAAAAAATCACGTGTTATTGGAGAAGCTAAAGTTAAATTTTTTGCAATTACAATAAATTTGTATAAATACCAGTTGACTGTAGTTCAAAATAAAATACAATATTTTAATAAGATTATATCTCTTCCTTCAATTAAAAAACTCAAATTCTCTATCTTTCTTATTATTTTAAGGAGTTGTTTATATTATTTTATAAGAAGTAATAAAAAAAAATAGAACATTTGATATTGGGTGTCTTGTAAAGTGAAGTGGTAAAATAGATAAAGTAGTTTTTTGAGGTATTATAAGCTAAAATTTTTAACATCACCACTATGAATGCTCTAACTTAAAAAAAAATAATAATAAAATAAAAAAATCATAGCCAGCCCAATATTATTATTATTATTATTATTTTTTGGATAGATGATTGCATTTTAATGTATTTAGAAATAACAATTTTGTGTATTTATAATTTTTTAATACTATATGAATGTCTATTTTGAGTTTTTTTTTTTTTTTTTTTTTCTTTACACTCCGGTTCCCGTTAGTTTAAAATCCTGGGTCTGTCATTGTTGTTGAGTCATGAGTGTTAATATAGCTGGTCTCAAAATTTTCCAGTTCAATTATTGTTGTAATATTAACAGTGAAAGAGTAGCAAAAAGATCTTAATAAATTTCATAAAAGGATGAAAGATCATAAAATGCTACTACATATTGACAAAGATAGCGGGACCTAGAGCCATCTGAGTAGGTGACATAGTTTTTTTTTTTTTGATAAACAGGTGACATAGTTTATTTGTCCAGTGGAAGAGTATACATCTAATTAATTATGTAAATTTGACAGTTTGTATCGACTAAAAACAAACTATCCATTTTACTGACATAGCAGAGCAGCCATTTTCCTTGGTTGAGTTAATCATACAGGATATATATGATAGAATTTTGAAAGCAACAAATTCTAAATTCTATCCTTTCCTTCTGTATCTCACTTCTCAGCAAACCAAACAAAAGACAATGGCATTTTTTACTAACACACATTGCTTCATTTGTTAAGATTAAGAATAAGGGTAATGAAAAGTAAACAATTCCTTGTAAAACATTGAAAGATGATACAATGCAAAGCGATCTGAGAAGGGACCTATACTCTATTATTCAATGGAACAATACTTAAGCACTGTTCTTTTTATTTATTTGACAGAACAATGAGATCATTTAAGAATTTATACAAAGATTGATCATACTGGAATGCCATGGAAACTAAGCATTATTGAATGATGGACCATTGTGTTTCAATGTGACAGTCCCAAGTTTCTTTCTGACTTTGATTTTCACATCATTGATGAATTGATTGAAATTCTTTTCTGATGATCCATGAGTGGCCAATGAGTTCACTAATACCTTTTTGAGCTCCTCAATATTCGTCCTCAATTCATCAGCGAATTTTCCACTCATCAGACGGTTAATCTTTCTTGCAACTTCCTCTCTTGTGATTGACCTCATGTCACATAGATTAAGTCCAATCCTCCAATCATCAACCACTAATTTTCTATTAGTGAATTGATCACTGACCAAAGGGAAACACAACAATGGTACACCACACCATATGCTTTCCAATATTGAATTCCATCCACAATGAGTTAAGAACCCTCCGACTGTCGGATTTGCGATCACATCCATCTGACGGCACCAAGGCATGATCAAGCCTCTACCTTTGGTCTCGTCTTCAAATCCAACGGGCAGGAAATCGGTCTCATCAGAACTCACAATATCAGGTCGAACCGCCCAAATAAAACTCACCCCACTAACCAAAAGCCCATATGCTATTTCTTCAATGCCTTGCTTACTAACATGAGCATAGCTACCAAACGAGACATACAAAACTGAACCATGTGGCTTGGTGCTAAGCCACTGGGTGCAGTCTGACTCGGACCACATGCTAGTAGGCACGGTGTTGTTGGTGAACCCAACTGGGAAAAGAGGCCCAATTGCATATATTGGCTGCTTTTCTTGTAAGGCTAAGATTGTCTCGGATTCAAGCTCTTGGACCGTGTTACAGACAACAAAGTCCGCTCTTTTCACATCCGCAAATGCCTTGTATATGATACGGTGCTCCACCATTGAAAAATTGTCGGTAGCTTGAAGATAAGACATCAAATCCTTTGGTTCAATGGCCCTCACACCCGGTATGTAATCGATTGTGTCCTCACGTTTTTCTAGAAATACAAAAATAAAAATAAATAAATATCCCATAAAAATAAAACAATATACATAAATTTTCTACGTAAGAATGAATTGAGGCTAAAATGTAAAATTGATCCTCTAAATTTTTTTAAGATTTCATTTCAGTTTTTTAACTTTGTTTTTGTTCATTTTAGTCCTTCAAGTTTCAGATTTATTCAACTAAGGCCTTCCATTAAACTTTTGTTAAAATTTTTTGAAAAAAAAATTTGGAAAATATTTTTCAATCATTAATTGAATTTTTTTAATTAAAAAAATTTGAAGATATATCTAAAAAATTGAAAAATTAACCAAAACATATAATAAAAATGGATGGAAAAATCTTAATTGAATAAACTTAAAAGTTAAATGATTGAAATGAATGAAAGTAAAGTTAAAGGACTGAAATGAAATATAAAGAAACTTAGAGGGTCAATTTTACATTTTAACCATGAATTAATTAGCAACAACAAAGTATAGAGATAGCAATTACAAATTTACAACCTAACATACACTCTTTCTATAAAAATAAAAAAGAAGACGTGCAAAGAAAATTAACGGTAGAAATATTACAAATTTTTCTATACACAACCTACAAACTGACATGTCACTAATTACAAACATTCATTTTTTAAGTGGTTAAAATCTGTCAATTACTTACATCAATTTATAAATTTAATGTAGTAAAACTTATAATAACTTGAACATTTTCTCAATGGAGAGAGAGAGTTTTCACATACCACGAGAAGCAAAATGAGAATTTTTTATGAGAAGAGCCAAGTGATAGTAGAGAGTAAGAACCAAAACTGGTTCAGTCCAGAAAGAAATATTAACAAGGTTATACTTGTTGGCAATCATTGATGACCACACAAAAAAAGTGTCTGAAATCAAGCAAGTGATGGGAGGGTCGGAATGAACCATTTTTGCTAGAAGTTCATCGACGTGGGGAGGGAAGACATGTAAAACACCCTCCCAAAACTGGTCATGGTTGAGGGAACGATCGAACCCTAGTGGAAAACCATCACTGATAGTTGTGTAACGTATGTCTAGACCTGATTTACGAGCTCCGGTGAAGATGTCATCTTCTTTGGTGCTGTTGGGTTGAGATTTGGTTATATGGTGGTGGACTGATTGAGTGTTCACAAAGGTGATGATGAAGCCCTTTGATGCAAGCTTTATGGCTAGATGGACGAAAGGGATTACATGGCCTTGAAGAGGGTAGGGAAACAAAATAGCATGAGGCTTTTGGTGATTGTTCTCCATGAGTGAGAGTGAGAGAGAGAGAACTCACAAAAGCTGAAATGAAGTTGGCTAGTATAGCCAGACCTAATACTCATGAATATATATATGATTGAATATTTCAACTAAGTAATTAAGGAACATAATTATTAAAATAAATAATATGATTAAAAGCAAATATAGATATTATTTGAATAGTAATATTGTGAGTATGTTTGAGAAATTTTCTTACAAATTAATGAAAAAAAAAATAGGTTAAAATACACTTTGTTTCCTTTAAGTTTGGATTGCTTGTAAATCACTTTTAAAGCTTATAATTTGCACCTTCAACTATTACCATCAAATCACATATTAGGCACTACTATTTGATTTATAAGCCATATATAGGAATATTCTGGCATTTGTAGTATGATGAATAAGGTAAAACATTTTGTATATTTTTTTGTTGGGAGGTAAAATTGTGTAAAAAAATTGTGACTTCAGAGTGATTGTTTTGATATTTGCTGCCACATGAAAGCATTTGCTCCACTTGACAATAATTGTAAGACAAGTCTAAGGCGGCTGTAATCATCATCTTTTAGTCCACATATGTAGAAGACAACAAGACAAGGAAGAAATAGTGTGCATTATGCCATGTTATGGCCCATGATTATTGATATATATTTATATATTGCAGTTTGCAATGGAAGAGTCTGATCTAGTGGTAGCTATTAGCTACAATATAAAGCCAGTCTAGTTAAAAACTTTGCAAGAGAGCCGTAGAGTTTGCATTATATCACCAAGCAGTAGGCACTTACTTTCACGTGTAACTGTGTGAGCATTCACTGCTACTCGAACTGGAACTTAAAAAAATGACTATAAGACAAACATGAATCACCTATTAAAGCTTAAAAAATAGATGCGCTAAATATATTGGTTTGAAAAATATTTTTATAGGAAAAGAAAAATATAATTAATTATTGTGGTGGCTTTTTAAATTTTCCATGAAAATAAAGTCAAAACTTTTCTAAAATTTTTTATTAATGATTGCTTTAAAGACACCTGTGTTGTATATATAGGTATATATAAAGATAGGTTATAATAATGATATTTGAATTTGGAAAATATGGTTTCATAAAGTGAAAATTCAAGTTCTAGAATTTTCTAAGTGAAAATTCTAGAATCTGAATTTTCTGTAGAATTTTCTGTAAAATTTTCTTGTGACTATTCAGAAAAGTTGAAGAGGTTTCAATTTTTGTTAACCATTTTATTAAATATTTTAACTCTCCATACATGTCTTTTCATGAAACATAACCCTAACTTAAAAATAGTAAGTTTGAGAGAAACACAAGAAATGCTGTGGTTATTCTCTAGAATTGCTATCCATAGAATCCAACATCTTGGTTATATTCTGGAAACAAATTTGTGATAATCCTTTAGCAACAAAAGTGTGGGAGGCAAATTTGTCTAAAAAAAACGATATAGTGCTTCCAAGTTATTTATTTTCTGTTTGTCTTTTATGTTAATCTTGTTTTTCCATTATTACTTTGTGTAATATCTCCAACAACCCATTAACAAGACTTTTAATTATATATGTCCTATAGTTATTGACCCTTGAGATAATACTTTTTTTTCGGTTATAATCTAGCTCCTATCAGTCCACACAGCACAGGTTGTAGTTGTTTCGGTGCAATTTAATAGTAAAATAATTAAATGTAATAAATAAATAATAAGTTGAACTTGATTGATTAAAAGAAAATAAGTAGGAATTTCATGGGATTAACCAATCTGAAAATGACAAGTTAGTGTTTTAGTGGCTTCCAGGGGTCAACTTTGAACTAGACAGCATTTGTCTACTACCATAACTTTATGGGGGATTTGGAGGAAAACAGTTAACAGTGAAAACAACTTCCCATACATTTGGGCTTGCTTGATATATCATCCTATAAGAGCATCCATATCAGATGTGCCAAATGTGCTAAATGCCAAATATTTGACACATTTTGTACATCAAACACCAAAAATGCCCCTTTATCAGATGTGTTAAATGTGCCAAACTTTTGCAATATGCTACAATACCATCACAATTTTGGCACAGTACGTACAACAATTGCATAATATATATTATTATTTTATTCTCATTTTCTCTCTCCTCATCACAGATATCTCTCTCTCTCTCTCTCTCTCTCTCTCTCTCTCTCTCTCTCATCTTTGTATTCTCTCTCATCTCTGTCTTCTCTATTCGTCTTCCACAGCATGTCGATCACCAATGTCCACCACTTAATGCTGCCGATCTCACCAAAGACCACCACTCGACGCCGCTGACCATCTGTCTTCTCTATTCCGCTTCGGGTTCTTCTTTTTTTTTTCCTTTTTTCTTTTTTCCGTTCGCTTTTTTTGGCTGTGGTTTGATGGGTGGGTTCGGATGGGCAGATTGGTGGTGGGTGGGTTCAGGTTGTGGGTTATGGCAGTGGGTGGGTTGAGATGGGTAGATCGGTGGTGGATGGGTTCGGGTTGTGGGTTATGGCGGTAGGTTCTGGCGGTGGGTGGGTTGAGATGGTGATGGGCGGATCAGTGGTGGTGGGTGGGTCGGCTGGTGATGGACGAATCGGTGGTGGGCGAATCAGTGATGGCGAATCGATGGTGGTGCCGATCTCTATTCTGATCTGTTTTTCTCTTTGTTTTTCTGTTTTGGTGGTTGTGATTTGGTGGTGGATTCGGCAGCGGTTATGGGTTGATTTTGGTGGTTGTGGTGTCTTTTTTTTTCTTTTTTTTTTCCTGGTGATTGTGGCCGCAACAATTTTTCTAGTTGTTCTTGTTGTTGTTGCGGTGGTGGTTGATGATGATGATAATGATGGAGGAGGAATTTAATATATTATTTTAATGTTTTGTACATATTATTTTAATGTATAGAATTGAAGAATAAAACATTTGATAAATGAGATGTTGTAAAATGATGTGGTAAAATAATAAAGTAGACTTTTGATGTGTCAAAGGAGCATTTTTTTTTTTTTTTGCAATATCTGCTGTGTATGCTCTTATGTCAACCCTTCCTCTCTGAATAGTAAAAAAAAAAGAAATAGAAGAAAAGATGACTAAATAGTAATTATAATTATATAATAATTAAAGGGCTAATAAATAAATAAAGAGCAATAATTAACTTCTTATTTTATCAAGAGGGTTGACATTGCTCCTTTCTTATTTATTTTCAATAACTCATATATACTAAGACCTAAGTACTTACCAATGAGGCTCTTCAACTAGTATTACACAAAAAAAATTAATTATAGACACTAATATAATTAGATCTGCTCTAGACAAACTATGGATGCAAGATATAGAAAGGGAATGAATGCTTTTTTTTTGCCATTTTTTCGTCTTTGAACTTTTAATGAACTCACCCCATTTGTTGACGCAATATGATACTAACTAATATTCCTATCGAGGATCAGTTCTATTACAAGTTATTGAGCCCACTAATCTATTCCCTGCTTTTTTTGTGTATGATTCAGCGGTTAGCATTTGAATAGTGCCAGCTCAATGGGTGAGCCAAATAGGCAACTGCCTAAGGCCCCAATGAAAAAAGGCCTCTAAATTTTTATCAATAGAGATATTCTTGTACCAATAGAAGTATTAATTAAGCCCTAAATATTCACCAATAAATAGAAAGTAGTTGTTTTTTATCAAAGAAAAACCAGTTAAAGAAAAATATTTTCATTGGATGGATCAATCATTTAATCTCTCACACATATATATTAAAAGAACTCATTAATCTTACACTAGTAAATAAATTTATACTCAAATTCTATTTAGAAATATCAAATATATAACTTTATTAAACTTTTCAATCATAATTTTTTTAGTATTTGGTTACTTCATTCAATAAATAGTGTTTATTTTAGTTGTATAATCATTGAGTAATGTGATAGGTTCGTTTTGATTTGTAATTTTTTTCTAAAAAAATATATCTTAAATGAAAAAAAAAAAAAAAAACCAAAAGTTAAATAAATATTCTATTAATATTCAAAGTATAAGAATATATCTCACTTAAAGTTGTCGTCTTAGGCCCCACAATACCTTGAGCTGGCCCTGTACTTGAATTTATAAATAATACAGAAATGAAATAAAAAAGAATCCACTTCGAAGCCCCCGTTAGGCGAGTTGGCACTTCTCCAAGCCTTAAAGGCTTGAGGGGTTCATGGACCCAAGTTCGAATAGTCCTAGGGTGAGAAGAGGTAAGGCTATACGGTCGATTGTTAAAATATATTATTATTATTATTATTATTATTACCAGCAAGTTCTCTTGCTTGTGGTTGCTTTACGTTAACATTACAATGTTTGGGTGGAATTGGATAACAGTCAAAATTTTCTAAAAATAGTTTATTAGTAATTTCGTTAAAAGCTCTAGTTAACGGAATCCTTTATCTAACACAAGATTTTAAGGAAAACAATCAACCTAAAAAGACAACTTTTGAGGCATTAATGCATTGCATTGGCAGACCAATTTTTCTTTTCAGATGTATACCAACTTTTAGAGCGTGCTTTGGACAGAGGGGAAGGAAAGGAGAATAAATAACTTACATGATAGGTCGTTTTAAACCCATGCCTAATCATATAACAATTTGTTCTAAGCAAATATATATACACACAATATGATAGGATTCAGAATGACCTCTCAAAAGGAGAACGAAACAACCTATACCAAACCTAACCCCCGAAAATGGTCCACTACCATTGTTTCCCAAAAAAATTAGCAATATACTATTGTTTTGGAAATATATAGGGATCTACCACCTTTTTTGAAACTCGAGTTTGTGAAACTTGAGTTCTTTGAAAAAATGTACTTAGAAAAATTTTGAAAATTTTTTATGGTACTCGAGTTCCATAAACTCGAGTACCATGGAAAACTCAATTTTGCTACACTCGAGTACCCAAAAAGTGGTAGATTCCTACATATTTTCGAAACAGTGGTAGATTGCAACATAGTTTACAAAAATGTGCTATTGACTATTTTCGCCATACCTAACCACTTAGTATAAAGCAACTCACATGCCATTGTGGTATAAACCATATTGCAACCCTAACATATTTCCCTGCATCAAACTCTCACTCATTTTATGTTAAATTAAAATAATATATTGCTACAAAACAATCTAGAGGAAAAACAAAGTTATGGTAACCAGTTGTTTTGTTTTTGATAGGTGTGAAGGTCCGTTTTTTGATAGTATCCAGGCCCAAACTGGGGCGAGGATCCCAAGGCCTTTTGTTGTACTTTGAAGGGATTGGGCTTGGTTAACCGCAGCTAAATGGGCTGTTTAATAAACCAAGTAGTGCACAGAGCAAGAATCCTGCAATACGTACATACTAGCAAGTGAGAATATATGTATTGCATAGTAAGGAAAACAACAGGAAAGGAAAGAAAGACGATGAAATAAACAATACACAAATAATAGTCAAGGATCCTTAGATCCGTGTAAATGTTTCATTATATTTCTTAATTATGAGTTACAATAGGCTCACTAAGACATGATACAAGGTCCAAATAAGGCCAAAAATTACAGACTTAGATGACTATCTTAGCCTTTAAGACTTGCAAAGTTTGAATCCTTTTGAATCAAGTATGTATTAGTGGCTGTTTCTGGGATATCGGGAGATATTTCCCTAGTACTTTCTTTGAATTTTTACAGAGTTTTCTTAATGATTCTACTATGATTTCACTATTGCTGAATGCCCCCTCAATGCTGACTACCTTCTCCTTTTATAGCATCGTTCCAGGGTCTCGGGGTACTACTAATTCCCTTTCTTTGCTCCCCTAGGTACCAGAGCCCGTTTTGTGCCTATCACTCAGAAGGCTGAGCCTTTCCTTTTTTCTCATAATTTCCTCCTTTTGGTGTTGTTTCTTCGAAAGCCTATGGTTGACTTTTCATTCTGGTGTGCTTAGGGAGCTGTTCTTAATTTCACGTTCTTCAAAACTTCTTACCTTTTCAGAATCAATTTCTTTTTGGCTGTCCTCCCTCTTTGTCATTTTTCCCAAGTGAGCGGAATCCAATTTTGCTGGGTCGAAGGTCTTCCTTGCTACTTCTTCTTATAGCACCTTATTCTTGGTTCCCCAAGGTACTCTTTTCCTACGTTGTGAGTGGTTGGTCTAAGCTTTCTGTTTTCTTGCTGCATTTCTGGGTGCTTGAGAAGAACGTATCTGTCCTTTGTTTCTTGCATTTTATTAGTATTCCTTTTGAGCTGTCTTGATCCTTTCTGGCTGTGCCGTGCTTCTCAGGGATCCCGGGTTCTGTTCTTCTACTGGACTCTCTTTGGTCCTCTGATATGGGCCCTTTTCTCCTTTGTTCCAGGGGCTTTAAAACCTCTATTCACGGATCCTGGGCTTCAATTCTTTGGGCCCACCATCCTTTTCTTTTGTGAGCTCAACTCCTTTAATTTTTTACTTTCCATGGGATTGGTCTGGTGTGCCTTTTATTTGGGCCTTGTGTTATGATTTTTTTTTGAACCTTAACAATAGGTAATATAAATTTTTAAAGGGATGTTTACGTATGAGTGAGAGAGCATTTTGATATAGAAAATTTTAAAGATACTATAATTTTTATTACATAAAACTTACAAATCATATTTGGTAAAGAATGTGATTGGTAACATATAAGTTTGTAAGCTCAATGTAGTAAAATTCGTAGTATCTATAGCACTACTATTTTGATATATGAAAGCTGAAAACCATTGGAGGGTGTAAAAAAGGTTGTTAATACTTGATCCTTATCAAATTTAAACGAAGTTGCAATTTGCTTCCTTGAAGTTTGAAGTAATTTTGATTTTGTCCCATTATGTTCCAATTTGGAATAGTACCCCTACTGTTACATATCATTGGAATTTAAGTCATTTTGTTGTGACGAGATATCCGTTAAGTACTAACTAAGCTCACACTGATTTTTTTTTTAATTTTTTTTTTCATTTAAAACTATGTTGTTTTGGACCCTATTATAGCCATGTCATAATTTGTTTTGACAAAATTACTATTTGCACCCTGAAAGTTTGGAGTAATTTTGATTTTGCCTACTAAATTTTCAAATTTTGGATTCATAAAACTATGTCATTTTGAGTTGAAGTGACACTTAACGCATATCTCATCGCGACGCATCAATGCTAGGACTTTAATGCAAACAATATATAACATTAAGGGTAAGGATTTGAGTTTTGAAATTGAAAGGGGAAGGGGTAGGGAGGCTAATGTGGGTTTTTTTGGGGTGATTTTTTGTTTTACTTACCTATATTGATCCCTTAAGTTAAAATAGGGACAATTACACATGCTCTTAAACACCTCATCCATATGGGATCTTCCACTTGGATCACACTTTTTTTTAGTCCTTCTGGGCTTGGTATTAATCTATCTAGAATCTTTTGATATTATCAATTACTTCAAGTGGTGAAGGTTATTAGGGTCGTGCTTAGATAAGATTCTCATGATTAGTCATCCCATCTAATCTATTTTGCTAAAGAAATAAAACCCTCATTACCAAATGGTCTTTATAGTTTGACTAATTTAACTTATTATAATTTTGCTTTAACTAACATGCTCTTAAGACACATAATCATGGTTTTAAAAACAGGATTGGACTGGCCAGTTCAACTGAGAACCGAACACCTATTCAGTTTGATTATCATTAAAAACTGAAAATTGAAAAAGAAAAGCAAGAAAAACCAAAAATTACTTGTTCAACTAAGAAAACCGAGAATCATTACGGTTAAAATGGTTCTTGTATTTGAAGAAGAATAAGAAGAAAAACTAGAATAAAATGGTACAAACTTCTTAGATTTGCACTGAAATGAGATTGTAGAAAATCTCAAATTTGTGGGTAAAAATTAAATACATGAGATAGTTCTATTGGATGATATGTATGAGAAATCAGTACTTTGAGATTTGACTAGAATAAAATGTTGAAGAAGACGATCAAGCAAAAAAATAAAAAATAAAACAAGAGTAAACGTGTGTAAGTGTGACTACAAACTATGAAGGTATGAATGGAAATGAATAAATTGTCTAGTCATTTTGACATTTAAGACTTTTTTTTTTTTTTTTTTTAATAAATAGTTAAAAGTTGAAGTTAAAATATTAAACAATTATATATATATATATATATTGTGGGGGTAAAAGCCCAACGTCACGTGTTGGGCCTGGGGCCCTATTCGAACATTATTGTGCGTCTCTATATCACATGTTGGGCCTAGGGTCCTATCCGAATATTTTTGTGTGTCCGAAGAGAAGAAAATGATTGAGAAGGAGTCCGTGCGGAAGAGATATACTTGAAAATGGATGAAGAGTACAGTCTGAAGAGAGCACCAATGGTCCGAAGAGGTCATTCTCCTCAGATACCAAAAGTCTAGATCAAGCAAATATATGGAGGTTCATGTGATCTTCCTAGCAACTTCAATGGTAAGGATAAGCTTTGGTCATGTCTGGAGGTGATAAGAACGAAAAAATATCTAAAAGGAAAAGCTGTCACCACCGTGTTTAATGCACTGCAGCAACTTTCCTGGTCTCATTTATGAGGAAAAGACCTCTAAACAGTGCAAACTCAGCTACCACCATTCATGAGAAGCTACAGAAGATATTTGATGTGACATATACTCAAGTGAATGCTTAGATGAAGAACAAGTGTACGATGAAGATGAGAAAGGAAAAGGATATATAAATGGAATGTGCCTCTAAAGAGAGGAGTTTTTTGAAAAGGGGAAGAACTGTATTAATCGTATGAACCTTTTAATTAAGAAAATACCTCTTCGGATTTCTGTCTGTTCTCTTTTATATGTTTTTACGTTGATTCATCCTTGTAGACCATAGTTAACTGTCGCTAAACTCATCACTGACCCAGCTCTTTCACCCACTCTCTACAAATTCATTGTTTCAGGGTTCATTGAACTCATAATCCAAACCTTTTGGGCTTGGGCTACAAAATTTGACCCTACATATATATATATATATATAAACTTAAATAACAAATTATACTTTGTCAACAATTATTAATTAGAAAAAAAAAAGGAAGAAGAAAGAAAATCTTTCAATTTTTTATATTTTCTTAATATAATTTAGCGCGATAGTCACTCCACAGGACTACAGGTATATGTGCTTGTGGAGTGTGGGTGCAAGGGTCGAGATTTAAGTTTCTAAAAGGAAATTTCACACACATATACATTTAGATTAGAGTAAAGAAAAATTTCTATCTTGTATAAAAAGAAATAGAGATATATATATATATATATAAAATTTATGAAAAATAAAAATTCACAAAAAATTATTTAAATATTTTAAATTAAATTATTTATGACATTATCAGTTCGACCATTGGTTCGACTCTGGTCAGACCATAAAACCAGTAACCAGTCTTTTTATCGATTCTTTAACCGTACTGGTTTTTAAAACCATGCACATAATTAAATTGGTGTCATAGTTTGATGATAAAATAAAAAATAAAAAATATCATACAGTAAACACCTTAAATTAAATTCCCGTCTACTTTTTGAAAAAAATTGTCACAAAACCACTCTTATCTATAATAATAATTGTGGGGGGTGAACTCTGACTTAACTCTAGGGGCAAAGCCTAAGAGGTAAACTCGAGGAGCGTGCCAGGCCCAAGGTATGATTGCAGAGGGAACATCAAACTAATCAAGAGAAACCAATTAGATTCACAACCATAGAAATCAGGGACGGTAACCCTCATGGGGATCATAACTGAGATAACCCCCTTAAACCTTCTTCCTGAGGTCATCAAGATACCTCGGATAACAGCTCTTTTCCTTAGATATGAACATCCTCCTTCCACCTTTTTCCCAAAAAGACATGGCGAAGAATGCAGAACCCAATGAAACAGTCACCTCCGCATTAATGAGACCCCTTACCTAAGTTTAGCCACATTGAATGCTAAATGACTAGCCTAAACAGTGAGAACACCCTCCAAAAGTCTTCCTTCATGATCAAGAAATGGCAGAGCAGAATCTTAATGGGACAAGTATCTCAAAATCCAACTGGGAGCCAGACAACTGGAGAATGAGAGAAAGTGGCTATAAAAGGAGGAGGGCAATAGGGAAAGGGGTTTAGAAAAAATGAGAGATAAAGTTAAAGCTAGAACTGGAGAGAGCTAAGAGAGTTTTTCTTCCTAATTTTGTTATTTGAATCTTCCTTGTATTCCTTGGGAACCTTGTTCCTCCATATATAAAAGCTTGTTTAGGTCTATTTCTATCTTTTAATTTACTACCCGATCTTCTTTTCATGGATCTTTTTCCCGTCTCTTAGAAATTAGTTGTGTAGTTCAAGTACATTCATCATTGTTCTCTTTTTAGGTGTTTTTGACCCCCACAATAATAATAATAATAATAATAATAAAGTGTTTTATAAGTTCGTATCCCACTCTTATCTACAACAACAACAATAATGAATTTTAGTTCGTTTGCCATTAGTGCTATTATGAATTTCTCCCCATCAAATTTTGTGGGCATAGGCATGACTTTGGCTATCTTTGACCTCGCTGGATGCTATAAACATTCATATCAGATGTGCTAAAATAGGACTAGGTCCAAAATTTACCCAGTGAACCCAAAAAAGACCTTCACCAACTTATGTAGCCATGAAGCAAAATAGGATTTAGCCACACTGATTGTCCAAAATTTTTACAAGCCACTATAACTTATGCAAAACAAATTTTTATTATTATTTTGCATTTCCCAAGGGTGAAGGAAAAAAAATAAATTATGATTGTTTTGACTAAAGAGAATTAAAATATATATATATATATATTGATATTTTAATAAAATGAAGTATCATAATAGATAATCTAATGTGGTTGTGTTGAGAAGTAATTACGTAAAATTAAAAAATAAAAGTAGGTTCTTATGCTAAAATATATAAGAATTTTTGCACAAGGTTCATGTAAAAACAAACCTCACCAAATTTTCATACTTGGTGATGTGAAAGCTAAATTATCAAGACATAAAAATAAAAAAAACATTCTTGGGAGCGTGCTGCCACATCATTTTCTATGAAATAGATCATTAGCATGTATAGTAGTC
The DNA here is from genome assembly GCA_023621385.1 of Quercus gilva. Taxonomy (NCBI): domain Eukaryota; kingdom Viridiplantae; phylum Streptophyta; class Magnoliopsida; order Fagales; family Fagaceae; genus Quercus; species Quercus gilva. Next base: position 41,170,119 of record CM042479.1, on the reverse strand, counting down.
TTTGAAAGCACATCAGGATGTTAGATCAGATGATTTTGTTCTTTTTGTCTATTGGGATTGTACAGTTTCTCACATCATCCATGAAATACAATTTACAGCCACATAACAAAAGATACAAGTTGGAATACAGGACTGCTTGCAGTTATTCCATATCTATTTGTGTACAACAGGGAGAGACTTTTGGATTGAGAAACTTCATGCACAAAACCAGAACTGTACTGGCCTGCACAAACCCTTTCACGTGAACTCTAAAGTCAGGCAAATGGGACATGATTATCCTTGCCAAATGCCAACAACAAAGCTCATGCTTTGTATGAATATCAACCTGAAATCTTCTCAAACCCCACTGCCAATTTTAAAATTTGGAAAGGAGGTTGCTTCTCGAGCTTCAACTGCTGATGCTGATTCTTTCTTGTCTAACCCAAAAAAGGAGCAATTTTGAAATGCATCCAGACTGCTGGCTATTAGACGGTTCAAACCACTAAGGCTATCACTTAGAATCAAATCTTCACTATGGTATTTTGAAGACGGTATATCCAAATCTAGCGGTCCTAGAGACTCCGGCTGCAATATGGAAACCGTGAAATCAAGTCAACTATCCATTAAAGCCTACTGAATGTGTAAATAGCAGTTCCTGTTTCTATGATACACAAATTTATGTCAGTAGTTCTTATTACATCATCTTGAAACAGGGTACATAGAAATGCATTAGTTTTGCCAAAATGGCCTTGCTTCTCAGGTGTAATTACGATGGCTTTCAGAATATGAACCAGCAAGCTCTAAAGGGGTTCTTGGGCTTAAAATAACAGGAGAGGGAAAAAAAATTGCTCTAAAGGAAACATACCCAATAGATGTCTGCTAGTGTGTTGAAATCCTTTACCGAATTGTCCAGTATATGTGGATCACACTGAGATTCATCCATAGGGTCTCCTTGCACAGGGTTTTCAACAGGCTTCTCAACTTCAGGTAATTCCTGCAGGAAAATCTAAAGATATTACATCTGTTTCAATCTACAAGAGAATTTTCTTATTCCCAGGCAGTAAGCTAGCTTGATGATAGGAAGACCATGTAAACAATACCTCAACCAAACAGCCAGTAACCTCCAAGCTTGTTGGGGAACTCTGTTTGCAGAAGCCTGGAGGAGCAACACTGGACAAAGTTGGATCGCCCTGCCGAAGAACAAGGTTCTTTTTAAATAAGAAGGCATCACAAGTTTCTTCAGCATCCCAGATGGAAGATGCATGGGATGGCATAGTTGGTTGATATCCCATCTTGTCCTGATGTTTAGATATGTGAGCAGCAATGGCAGCATCAAATGAATCACAACTGAATGGAATCTGCTGAAGGCATTGAGAGCTTTCAGCAACAGGTTGGTCAATGCAATTAGCATCAATATCATGAGAAACTCCTGAAAGTAGATCTCCGATGCTAATGTTCGTAAGGCTATCAGCCCACTCCCCAGCTGATATTGCAGTACTAGCACCTAATCTCAGGTCATCCTAAACATAGTACAACAACCATCAAATTTTAGTCCCAAAATATTGGGGTCATCCTAAACATAATACAGACCAAATTAGAAGATTAAAAAAAAGACACCATATACATGGATACTTGTCATAACAGCATTTTTAGACTTCAAAAATAGGGGCTGCCATTCAACTATCAACAAGACACTATTAGAATGATGGTAGAAAATCTTTATACAAGTAAGGCACCATCCGGTACCCATGGCAACTTTTATACTCTTTCTAGTTACATGAGGATAAGCATTTCAGTGGTCAACATTCTCTGAAGTCTGAATACGTCAAATTTCAGACACTACTATCTGAATCCAGTTAATAGCGACACTATGTTATGTAAACTAGATAGAAGAGGGAGAGTCACTTAAGATGGTTTGCCCATTTTCAGAGGAGAACAATTAATGCACAAGGGAGAAAGAGTGAGTTGATTTATGTTGAGGGAAAGAAAAAAAGGTAGAGGGAGACAAAAATTAACATTAATAGTAGTAAAAAAGAACATGTCGATTAAGTAATTGAGAGTATGACTTCGGATAGAATAGAATGACAGAAAATATTACTTGTGGCTGACCTTGACTAATTTGTTGAGGATCCATAGCTAACCCCCAAAAAATTTGGGACTTAGGCTTGGTTTTTGTTGTTGGGGGACAGGAGGGGAGGGGGATTAAAATGTTGAACAAGAATGCCACTTTCATGGGGTTATATTCCACAAAGCAGTAGCAATAACAATGATTGTTGAGACTTGAGAGTATATATTATCACATATAGAAAAGAAGTATCTTCTATCACTGGTCCTTTTTTAGTAAATGCACCTGAGGCCAATTCTTAAAATCTGTTATTGTGGCCCCTACAAGATTTATTTATGTGCTTATCATTATCACCCATACTTTTGAAGATATTGAGAGACCTTTAGATCTTTTGAAGTCTCTGCTAGTTGGGACTTTGTTTGAGTGGTCTCGCTTTTAGGGTTTTACGCAATGTATTTCCATTTCAACTTTCCTACATTCTGTTAGTATTTCTTATTGTTTTGTTTGTAATTGTTTCAAGTACAGTGTGTTCATCATCGTGAACACGACATACTTTTTTATTCAATAAAACTTCTATAACCTATAAAAAAAATAAAAATAAAAAATAAAAGATAATTTCTAACCAGTGTTTTTCACACTCTCAAATGTGAAGCAGGATTAAAATCATGAACATGCACAAGAAAGGTGGACCATATTTCTAACTTTTAAGATAAGCCTACATGAAAAGAATACTTAGTATATTATATAGGGTTGCAAGGCCCTCAAGGGTGCACAGGTTGGAAAACTGCAATCACACCAGTGAGCTGACACATGACAGTGATTAATGGAAGAAATATAAGCATGGGAAAGGGGAAGGAAAATCACCAAATCTTCTAATTGTCTCGTGACAGTCCCATCACCAGCCTCCTTTCTGTTCCATGATATATTTCCTGCAGGATCAGCAGATTCTGCAAGTTTACTGTTTGGACCCATGCAATTGCAATTATTCATCTCACTGGGCACATTGATCGAGGAAGGAAGATCATTGTTCTCATTCACTGATGTTAGTTGATCCTCATAGAGATCCACAGACCGATCAGTAGCCAATGGTGCAGAGATGGGTGCTGAACCTATGTTGTTCCCCTTTATATTGTCCTTATTCACATTTTGTTCACCCAGAAAGCTGCAGGATGCTGTAGGTGATTGCAACACCGCTGTTGCAAGCTCGGCATTGGAAAACCAACCATACCTTTAAGGAGAATTTATGTCATTTATAATGCTCAATGATGTAATCTGAAAGAAACGCACTTAATTGGACAAGAAATAAGCAGGAACCTTAAACGGAAAACAGGAGGCCTTCCTAGAACTGCATATACATCTGCAGCACTAACAACTGAGTCCTGTGTCCACCTCTGACAACCCACCAGGTTTTCCCTTTGAACACCATAAGGGAAAAGCATTAGCTCTCCAGCTGCAATACTTGAATTTCCCCATTTGCGATTTAGATGTTCCAATACTGATGATATCTTCTTCCGGGTACTAAGAGTGAGCTCCAGGTGAGGATTATGCTTATCCTAAAAGATGAACAAATGAAAAGCAATAAATTTACTTTTATGTATTGAACATAATCTGCCGCTAAAACCTCATACTACACTCATAAGATTTTTTTTTTTTTTTTTTTTTTGGAATGCTCACCATTTCCAAGGATCTCCGAGTGCCATCATCAATTGGAAACAATTGGAGCTTGAGCTTCATAGAAGTAAGTATATTGTTCTCAACAAAATTTTGCGAAAAGGTCGGCAAATGAGGCAGAACATTTCCAACATGATCAGAATCCTTTTGGCCTGGAAATTAGATTGGAAACAAATCATGCTGTCAAAACCTTCACATGCCTAGAATTTAAATCCTTTCTAGAATAAAGAAAGAACAATTTGGCACCCACCTGGAGCACCTGGGTCATGTTCAACCTCTTTATCAGTAGCTGCCCGCTCCAAATGTTCAGCAGCATCTGCAACCAAAGAAACCCCAGCAATTGCGGCTTTTTCCCATTTCTTATACGCAGCTGATGAGGCAACACCTGCTAATCATCCAGTAGTGACAAGACGAAGAGAAAATTTATTGTTATAGCACTTTTTGAATGTCAAAATATGGGAATTTGCATTTTATTATTTACTGGAATGTGTAAGAATAATTCAAAGCAAGCTTTACTATGGGGGTGGAGCATCTGTACTAATACAGGAATTTACAATTTATCAGTGCAACAGCTCCTTAACCAAACCCCATCCACATCTTATTTACATGACAGTAACAACATTGACATGCCGTCACCTCTAGGCAAAAATTTCACAGTACCATTATCAGAGAATAACATGATAATAACTTGCATTGAACAAAGTACCAATGCATACGATCAGATGGCCTGAAGGATGTCATATTCTAATTGAAAAGATCATCAAGCAGATAACTATCAAAATTGTAAAATAAAGAGATTATGCATTCTACCTTTTAATTTTTTTTTCTACGAAAACATAGTAACAAATAATTATATTTCAAAAATTTGGTGCCCACCCGGAGCATGGGGGGGGGGGGGGGGGCTGAGGAGATTACCTGGTTTCCGTCGTTGCCTTGCAGGTTTCATGTTAGTAGAGTCTCCTTTGTTGTTACTACGGTTAACACCTACATTAACATTGCGCTTAAATGAAGTTTTTCCAGATCCTAATTTTTGAATGTTTTGACTATCAACAAGAACCAGTTTAATCGTGCGGGCATCCTGTCCTGATCCTCGACTCTGGTTTGATACGGTGCTTGAAGCAGCAGGAGGAGAGTTTTCCCCCTGGGAAGGTCTCTTTTTTACATTCTTCCTCCTATCTTTCAGGAGTTGATGCTCCTTCATGGGAAAGATAATCAGTCAATCAGGCAATTCGGATATTATAAACTTTATTTATAGCAAAGCAATCCAGGATGGAAAATAGACAGTCTTGACTAACCAAGGCTTCTATAAATATCTTAAATCTTCGAGGCTTCAAGTGAAGCTTTGAGGCTTTGCAGCTGTACTTCTCCAGTAAGGACCACCTATTACACAAATCTCAGTTTCAGAAAATAAAGAGATCTTGATCATGCAAGACAAAATTTTCAAGGAAAACAGAAAATAATATGTTTATTAAATAGAATACTGAATAAATAGCATTTTTACGAAACAAAACATTAAGAAGAGTAATCAAGCTCTAAGAGAGAGAGAGCAGATATATTCAACAACAAATTGAATTTGTAGGACCTAACATAATTGTGTCCCTAATATATATATTGGATACCCCGAATAGTAAAAGGAAACCCCATTCACTTAATGCAATAAAAGCTATCCAATGCAAATAATAGATGTATCCAAAGAAAAACAATCCCTTTAGGGTTTAGCGTTACCATCGAAGCATTGCAGCATTAGTATCTTTAGAGTTCTTGGCATCCAGACACAACGCTGGACCGAGCAGCTTGTTCATACGTCTTACAAGTCGGTAGTAATAATGTCTAACCTGAAAGTTACATATGTATTATGTCAACAAGGGAACACATTCAAGACTTACAAAGCAACACATGAGAATAATCAAAAGAAAAATGTAAGGACAAATACCTGATCTTTGTTTTTACTTTGGACACGGCGAGTGATCTTCTCAAAATTCTGAAGTGAATTCATATCGTATTTAGTGAATATCATAAAGTGAAAAATTCAAATGCCAAAATACAAATGGACAAAAAACTTGCCTTGCCGACTTGTCGTAGTGCAGTGAAGAAACTTTCCTCCTCTTGACGTGTCCAAGCAGCCCATTGCCGCGTGGGTCTTTTTGCTGCATTAGGCAGTAATATAACAATCAAATGTGGGGCTTTCTACATCCCAAGGTAGCACATTCTCTAATTCACCTATAATGAGTAAGAGAATGTATTTAAATAATAACTTACCAGCCTTCTTTGGCTGGACATAATTTGCAGTGGATGAGGTTACATCAAGATCCCCATTCTGAACTGATATATTCTCTGGATGAAGGTGTGACTCAGAGGGCAAAGAGACCTGTAACTCTGTCTGCATGTTATAGACATTACAAGAAACTACATACTCATGTTCTTTGGATTCAAACAACTCCAAGCAGTGATCCGTTTTGATCTCCAATGTGGTCCAAAGTCCAAATGAAGCAACCTAGTAATAGCAAAAAAACAATTGCTTAGCATCCAAAATATATTGAATTTAAGCAGAAAGCAAGCTATCTTGAATTATTAGGAGCAACCATTGTAATCATACATATAAATGTTCACATGAAATAGAGGACATGTACTCAAACCCAAAAGTGCCCCTCCTCTCCCACGCAATAAAATTGATGGGGGAAATATAAGCACTCTCATTATTAAGTGGGTGCAAGAAATTTCATGAACCTTTAAAATGCATAGATGTAACTTATAGCCATTAAGCTTGTGATCTGACTTTTACCCAAAAAAAGAAAAAGAAAAATTGTAATCTGACCGGTCAGCTACCTGTAATCAAATTCATATTCCTAGTACACAGAAATTGAAGAAAAACTCAAGTGCACAGTGAAAACTCAATTACCCATGGCATAACAAATCAACAACAACTAAAAACGTCTATTAATCACTCTGCGAGTAACAATACTTTCTGCAAGATAAATATGGTAAGCAGAAATTGCCCCCAAATTGCCATCGGGAAGATGCAGGCATTGTGATAGATCGACTTTCTAATCTTAAATTTCCATTCCTAAGAACCAGCGTAAACAATAAATTCATTCTACCAAGTCTAATGCAGATATTCCATTCCTAGGGTATCGTCCTATGTGATTAAAACTGCCATTACAAGCATTCAGATGAATCGGCTATAAGTACATTGATTCAATCTCCAAAACCATGAATCTAATTCACCACATAAACAATCACAACAATAACAATTTCAGGTTTTGTAACTATTCTTTCAAAAGAAACCTAATTGCTAAATTACCCAAATTTTAAGCCAAGAAAACATAAAATAATAGTATTGCTTTCAGCCTAGAAAACCTAAAAAAAAAAAAAAAACGAAATTCAATCAAGTAACTTAAAATTAAACTCCGTTTGGTAGCTGAGAAAATGTAGGAAGTTTAAAACACATTAGAATTCTGAACCTTCAACAATTCGTAATACCCGATCCAAACAACAAATTTTTCAACTCGAACTGTGCATTGTACAACAACTTGATTAAGTTGAGTTTAATCGTTTTAATCAAACACAACACAAAAAAATTCAAAAAAAAATAACCTAGTTTCATTATTTCTACCACTATTTTGTCAGCAACCAAACAAAGGCCAGGGTTTCAAATTACACAGTTTGACTTCAAATACAAGCTTCCAAATTACGTGAAAAAAAATTTTGAATCTGAGAAAAAAATTGAATTGAAAAAAATACCTGAGAGAAAATTTCGAAGAATACAGAAAACCCTAGAACCGTACGCTGAAGCTTTGAGTATCGAACAAAAGCAATGGAAACCGGAGAGAATCTTCCGACAAACCTCTACAGTTAGAGAGAGGGAAAGAGAAAAAGATCGAATTTTACTTTGGAGAAAAGAAAAAGAAAAAAAAGAAAAGCAATTAATTATTTTTCTTTTCTTTTTTTTAAAAAAAAGGGCTAGAGTTTTTTATTTTAGTTAATTTTCTTCAAAGGATTAAAAAAGAAAAAAGTATATTTCAAAAGGGTTTTGTTTTTGTTTTTTGTTTTTTTTTTGTTTTTGATTTTTCAAACTTTGTTTTTGGTGGCTATGAAGGGCAAAGGGAAAGAGGGTAAGACTAACACACAATGACCTATTCTTTTTTGCCCTTTTTATATTGTGAACTAATTGCTTTAAAAGTGGTAAGTGGTATATGAATCCTAGGTATTAAATTTTGTAATCTTTGAAGGTTTTTGTGCATTTATTATTCACAGTTTACTTGTAAATAAAGTATATTGGAAATTTGTTGCAGAAACAACGGTAATTAACGATAAAAGTAAAGGTTAAGAAGACGACAATAATTGTTAATGAAATTGTGATTGTGGTGATATAAAATAAAAATTGCAAACAATAATCGTGATCACATGATTGAGAAGACGAAAATAATTCTTAATGAAATCGTGATTGTGGTAGTATAAAATAAAAATTGCAAATAATGATCTTGATCACATAAAAAGAAGAAAGAAAGCTAAATATTTTATTATAAAATAACATGGAAGTAATAAATATTACTCCTTACATTACTTGCTATAACCTTACTTAAAAGGCATTATGTACTCCCATTAAAAAAAAAAGGCATTGTGTACTTTATTCGTAATTTACATCTAAATGACATATTATTCAATTTGATCAATTGAGCGGTTGGTATGTTAATAAGAAATTCTTAAATAACTCAAGAAAACATTACTATCATTTATCTTATAAGTAAGATCTTCCTACTTTATTAATAGATGATATGATTCTTAAAAAATATATATATATATATATATAGATGAGAACAAACTATTCTGGATCGATAAGCTATTCTAAGATATTATTCCTCATTGTGAGTGGTATGAATTTTAGATTTATATGAGAATTTTTCCATATTTTATGATGAAAAAAAGTATTTTCCCCCCCTTCAGCATGCCTTAGAATAACACATATGATTTAACCTAAATTAAATTTGTTCCTAAATTGTTTGTGATAATTACAAATAAACTAATAAACACACATCTCCTATGTGAATTGATGTCGAAGTTCATTGATATTAAATTTAATAGTTGGTCAAGCGTAGGAGAGGAATCAAGACTTTGATTTGATTGGTAAGCAATTTATGACTTGTATTAAGATAAAAATTTGGAGTTAGGAATGAAGAGGGACACAGAATCTAAGGGGACACATTTTTCATGGGATTAAAGTATAATTAATTATTTGTATGACCGTAAATTAACCAAATTATTATCCTCTATTGGTAAGCAATTTATGACTTGTATTATATTAAAAATTTGGAGTTAGGAATGAAGAGGGACACAAAGTCCAAGGGGACAAATTTTCATGGGATTAAAGTATAATTAATTATTTGTATGACCGTAAAATAACCAAATTATTATCCTCTATTGGTAAGCAATTTATGACTTGTATCAAGATAAAAATTTGGAGTTAGGCATGAAGAGGGACACGGAGTCTAAGGGGACAAAATTTTCATGGGATTAAAGTATAATTAATTATTTGTATGACCGTAAATTAACCAAATTATTATCCTCTCTTGAAAACAACTTGTTTATATGTTACTTTATTTAGCAAAGGAGCCAAGTTTAAGGCAAAGTTTATGCTTGGTTATTAAACAAGTCGAGCTCAAATATAATAATGTATTGAAAAATAAGTGTGGGTTTAATGCTCAAGAAATAGAGGATAAAAAATGCTCAAAAAAAGAAAAATTAAGTGTGGGTTGACAACAACTTATTTAGTTTTTTGCTAAATTCTTTTTTGTTGAAGGTGTACTAAAGTATAATTGTATTTAAAAAAAAGTGAGAAAAAATAAGGTTTTAAAAAGCTATACATAAAAGCTAAAAGCTAAACTAAAAAACTGATGTCAAACACACACTAAATATATATAGAATATTATATTTTTATATACATATATATATATAATATAATTATATAAACATGAGATTGAAATTATTGTTTGTACATTAGGGGGTGGCAATGTAATAATTTTGACAATTCTGTCTAATTTGCAAAAGCTAAAATGAAGAACTATCAAATTATTGTGAGGGCACAGCCTGTGCAACCTATTAATCTAGGTTTGTATGGACTTTGAAGTAGAAGTGGGAGCCGAATCCAATAGGTTGCTCTAGTCAGGTACATCTATTAATCTATTAATTAACCTTGTCAAATAGGAATAATTTCCACAAATGCATAATTAAGGAAGTGATCCCTACTACTAGATTAAACACACACACACACACAAAAGATTAAACAAAGAAAAAAAAATGCTCATATTGGACAAACCACATCATGCTTAAAGATAGAATCACATTTTCCCTTTTCAAAGCACTTCAATATGGAGTACATTAGTAGAAATTAAGCACTTTTTTTATTAGATACATGAGCCAGAGAAGGATAAAGCACTTCTTATATTAGAAATTTAACTCCAAAGGCATTATTCTTTCAAAAAAGAGAGAGAAAAAAACAGAAAGAAAAAGAAGAATAAAAAGAAGGATAAAGCAATATCAAAGGAATCCCTACATACAAGTTACAACTACAGAAAAGTCAAGCTCAGAAGAACAACTTCAGCTATGTCTGGGTGTTGATGCCCATTTTTGACAAAAAGGGCCCAATGGCAGAAAAAGCCCAACAATATAAAAGAGATGGAGAAAGAAAATAGTAAAGTAAAAACCATTGGGCCAAAATGGCAGGAATAATGGTCCACAAACCTACAAAATAGTAAAATGGCTTCAAAGAAAGCAAATGGGCCCAAGGGAGCCCTAAATAATGAAGTAGTAAACCCATGAGAATCATAAGAAATAGAAAGAAAGCAAAAATGGGCCAGAAGAGCCTAAAGAAAGGAATTAATAAATGAGATTGGTTTAAATGCCAATAAACCTAAAGGTAAAAGATGTGGTAATCAGGCTGGGGAAGTCCAAAAGATTTAGCAAAAACCCATAAGAATGTAAGAAGTAGGAAAGAATGGAATGGGCCAAGGTCGCCCTAAAGAATGAAACGGGCTGAGGATGTCCAAAGAATAAAATGGGTCGAGGAAGCCCAAGATTGTTTCAGCCCGCAAGCCTAGAAGTAGTACAGTAAACAAGGGTAAAAGAAATCACAGCAGGAACAATGTAGTGGCGTGGCAGGAGCACCAATCAGCTCACGGACGAGAGGTGAAAGGAGACATGGGTCAAATTAAAAGAAGAGAAAGCCCACACCCAAGCAATGCTTAGCCCAAAGAAGAAATGAGATGCAAAGAAGGAAGACCCAAGAACTCATCCATGCCACAAGAGTTAAACAAGCACCAAAACGTGTAGCAGAGTTAGACAAACCTGTAGACCCAAGAACTCATATGTGTTAGGACATATGTGAAACTTGTTAGAGACATATGTTATGTAAATTGGCTAATCTTTTGACAAAATGGAATTTACTTGTAATTGGGTAGATATATGATGAGTTTAGTACTTCAAGGAACAAGAGTTCAAGTTTAGTATTAAAACCATGTAAATCTGTCCAAGAAACAAGTGAAGAAGTGTTGTTCATTAAAGCTCGACAAATCATATCTATCAAGGTTTAATACTAATGCTCGACAGCAGCTCGACAGAAGCTGTATCTATCAAGAATTACGAAATTCAAATTTCCAGATCTGATTTCACTAAGGTTATGCAAAAAATCGAGGAAACGAAAAAACTGGCCAAAACCGACTGAACCGTTGCCAAAATTTTAGTTCGGTTTCGATGCGGTTCGGTTTCAGTTTCATTTTTTAAAAACCGAAATTTTCGATTTCAGTTTTGGTGCCAGATTTGTTCACCCCGAAACTGACCAAACTGACCGATATATATATATATATATATATTTATTTATTTATTTATTTATTTATGTAACTTTAATACATAAGTGATTGGTGGCTTAGTGATATGCTCCTTGTGGTTTGGCTAGCTGATCCCAGGTTTGAGCCTTCGCATGGGACTTGGGTCTTTTTGCTTTTTAATTTTTTAAAACCCTAGTAGTAGCATAAATACGGAAATACCCTTGTTTATTCTTCCCTTTTCTTTTCTTTAGCCACTCCCTTCCCCAATTTTTTCTTTGTCTCTCTCTACCAGTCTACCCTTCTCGCTTCAGTTCAACCATCTCCTTCGGTCCTTCCCCAATTTTCTCTCTAAGTCTTTGCCTTTCTCAGTTCAACTACCTCATTCTTCTTCTTCTTCTTTTTTTCTTCTTTTTTTTTCGTTCTTTAAGTCCCATGGACCATGGCCATGCCTTTCTCTTCTCTCTGAGTCACATATCTTTGTTATTTCTTCAATTCATATTGAAAAATCACTACAGAGACATGGTGGTAGGCTCAAGCATGGTGGTAGGCTCCTGCTATGGTGCAGCAACGGTAAAGTTTTGTCTAGACCCTTTTACTAATTCAAAATATTTACAATTTTTTGTTGGAATCTGTGTAATACTGTAAATTTTTGAACAAATATTGTTGGAAGTTTTTCTTTCTCTGTCGTTCTGATTTTTTCGACAGCTCTCTCTCTCTGTTGCTCTACTTTTTTTTTTTTTTTTTTTTTATATATATGTGATTAAATTTAGGGTTTTGAAAATCTCAATAATCTCTCTTTGGAAAACCGAAATACACCGAAACTAATTGATTTCCAGCCATTTCGGTCGAGAATTTCACAAACCGAAATATTCGGTTTCGATTGGCCATACCCATACAAACAACCAAAACCGAACCGAGCACATCTCTAGATTTCACGCATATCCATGTGTATTTGTATAGAGTTTTTTTTCTCATAACCCTAGACATATATAAGGATTATTTTAAGGACCGTCAAAGGTGATGCAAGGTGATGCAACTTGATGCAAAGTCATTGTGCATGCAAATTGTGACCAGAGACAGAATTTTCCCTAGTTCATCATATTCTCTCCAGAAGCTACTGCGTCTTTATGCCAGCGGTTTTATGACCAATGAGCTTCTTGATCTTCATTTTTAGATGAATTGAAGAACTTTGCAGCCAACATCTTCCTCAAGTTGGCGTGTTAGTCACGTACTGAGATCCGTGCATCATTAGTTAGTCACGTATTGGGAGTTGTGCATTGAAAAGAGAGATTGCAGCTACATTACAAGTCCAATTAGGTATTGGGGTATGGGTTCAACTGTAGGTTTGTATTAGGTATTGGGATTTTTTTTACTTGTAACCGCTTGTTTTGATAATAGTGGATTCTCGGAAGTGGTGACCTTAAATTCATCCGGTGGGGTTTTGTCTCAGTGGTTTTCTCAATTCGTAAACAAATTACCTGTGTCAAATTTATTTTTTCCTCTGCATTTAACTTAGTTGGTAATTTGTTTGTGCTACCACGCTTATTGCATATAATTGAATCTAATTAATTTCACTTGGCTTATTAATTTGATTAAGTTACCAAATGGGTCAATACATTCTTGGCTTATCAATATGGAAGTGGAGCACGCAAGACTCAGGCACCACCTACCTGTACCCAACCAATACAGGGGAGGTGGGCCACGGGTCTGAGGTAAAAAAGGGTGTGGTCTGGCGATGGGGAGAAGGGGGAAGCCTATTTTAAGGTTCTCACTCAAGCTCTTTTGGGGAAAATGTCCTGCTAGGATGACATACCACCCAAAAGAGGCAAACATGAGCTGGAATCACTAGGTGCATGCTATAGGGGTTGGTAAGAGAGAAACCTAACCCTTATCCAAATAAGTGTGCAAAAGAAAGTAGAAAATAAAACAAAAACTATTTTTGTCTGGGAATGAAGCATGGCATAGCCAACACAGTGTAGTGGTGGTGGCTGGGCAGCTAGTAGACTAGTGGGCAGTCCAGGAAGGACACCCACAATAGGCCAAAAGTAGTTAAGGGATAAAAATGGTAAATCTTGTCACGGCAGGCAGTATAAAAGGCCATAGACGTGCACAGTAAACAACAACAACAACAACAAACAAAAGAGAAAACGGAAAACAGAGAAGAAAAAGAGAGAAAACAAGGAAAACAAAGAAACCGAGAGTGAGGAAGAAAATAGGAGTGATAGGAGTGAAAAGCATGCACCAATAGGCTACCCACTTCTCTCCCTCTCAATAGTCCACTCTCTAACAAGTTAAGAATCTGAGATTAAGCCGCTTGGGTCCATTTTCCAAAGTAAGTAGCTTTTATGGCAGGATTCCCCTCTGAGGTTACCCACATTGAAGATTAATTCCCTTCTTGGACTTAAATCTGTCAAGGAGCCAAGTTTGTTCTTTTAGCAGACTAATCCTTTTTTCTTTTGTTATGATTGATTAAGGACTAACGCTATTTTCTTGTTATTAATCTATTCCTGTCATAATCACATCATCATATTCTCCTTTGTGGAATTGTTTAAGCATTATCGTTGTCAGCAAAAAATATTTTAGTTGTCCTACTATATCATGTTTTTTCTGCTATAACGTTTTTTGTGATAGCATTTCCTGCCATTGGCACATGACACCCCCAAGATTCTTGCTAAGGCTTTAACTCACGCACAAGCTGGCCTAAGGTGTATTTCGATTAGGCCAAGCCCAACTCTCCTACCCCAGAATTATAGGGCCGCAATACAGCAGGAGCGATTCAACCTAAAACGCAAAAAAGGCCCACCATACTGGAAACTTAGATTTGATCATCTTGTACAAATTAAAATTGAAAATGAAAAAGCTCAATAAAGAGAAGCCCGAATTTTGAAAACATTAATGGCTATTTTTTTAAACATAAAATTGTACTTTTTTATATTTATTTTTTTTTGGAACTGTACTTTTTGTTAAATGGAAGAGTACACGGAATTAATTCGAGAATACAAAAAAAAAAAAAAAAAAAAAAAAATTAAGGTATCAATGCATTGAAGTAAATAGTGGCCATCACAAGAGAGCTTCAACAATAAAAATCTAATAAATATTTTAAAGGTAGCCGTTTTTTTTTAGAGCATCTTTAAAGGTAGCTGTTGAAGTGCCGTTTTCAATTGTTACGAAGCCAATAGCATAGGAATATTTTAGTACACCTCTGTGTCTTTGAAGGGTATAGTACCAATTATTTTATTTTCAGTTGTTTAATCTCCACAAGTCCTTTATGAATATAAATTAAAGGCTAAAAGTAAAATATAAAATTTCAATTTTTTATTTATTTTTTTATTATAGATATGATAGGATTTGACTCTATGACATTGTCTCATGATGGTATCATGATAGTTCTTTACCATCAATGCTCATATAATCTCAAAAGATTAAACACCTTATTATTTGAGAACTTCATAGCATAAATCCCAAAACGAGAGTTGAACCAAAGGGTGCTGCATCGTACTCTAAACTAGCATATTACAGGAACCCATCCATTTTTCCTTTTGATTGAAAGGATCATACATAAAAACCAAAGCAAAAAAGAAATTTTTAATTTTCATTTGGATGACAAAGAAGAAATGGATGCAGCAGTATCCTGAAAGTCTAAAGCAGTTGCAAATTCAGATAAAACACCAGCAGAATGAAGATTGATCCTACAACTTCCAAACAAACTCAGGAGGTAGAAACAAACATACATTTGGAAAACATTATCAAAATTGAAAGAAGAAAAAATGAATTTTAAGGAAACAGCAAGTTTTTGTCAAAGGAATGAAGCCCTTCCCTACTGCTTTCTTTTACATGTAGACATCATTGACAACTGCTGACAACCATTGGTAACTGCACCTGTCCTTTTTCATCCCTGCAAGTGTGGACAGTTAGCCAACATCTTCCTCCAAACTTCATTTTCTAAGTTGCTCCAATCTATGAAGTAACAATTTTCCTGAAAAAGAGTCGCTGTTTCCTCCACCAGTTTACTTCAGGCTATCCACCATTTATAAATTCCATGTTAAATCACCTGGTGGAATGCAACCCACACAGCTAGAAGCTCAACTGCCCCAGTCCCTTGTTGAAATAATCGAAATTCTGGGTGGATTGCAATAAGTTGCTGGTCGAACAACAGGCAAAATTCTAACCAATTATGAATTGATAAATGTACTCAGATGCAGCATCTTACTAATAGATAACAATTTCAAGATGATGTCACTAGGAGAAAAATTGCCTTTAGGAAAGGATAGAGCCTTAATGCAGTGGCATTTGCTCACTTTCGCATGCTTTTGAGAGGCATGAGACATCCCAATTAGCTCTCCTGTTATATAATACAGCCACCTTTCCAGCAACTTCATTCAACACCAGTTGATTTAGAAAGCATTAATCTGTACATAGGGGCCCCATGATCAATAACATGTTGTTCCCAATCTGACCTAACTCCAAATGGGTTCTCCTCAAGCCACCCTCTATTAATTTCAGCATCTTGATCATGTACAACAGAAAGTTTACCCTTGGCATATTTTAAAAACTGTTCTCTCATTCTCACAGCTACTGCTTCTATGTCAGATTGCAGAAAGACCTAATAAATACAAGAAAAAAGATGGTTAAATAATCTATCTAGCTTTTGGACTTAGAAACTGATCATGGCCTTTACTGATTGTTATCTGATCTTAAGCAAACCACAGCACAGTATGACAATGTGTCACTTTAGAAAAAACAATAATAATTCTAATATACCCCTGATTTCCCAAGGGAATGCTGATTAGAGTACCCAAAAAAAAATTTCAGCATTAGGCTACACGGAAACACTGTTACCTTTCCATCAGATGTAAGAAGATCTGCTACTGCTTCTACTAATGCCCTTTGCAGCATTCTCCATCTATATTCTGGTTTGTTAAAATCAGGATTGGGACACTATATAGAGAAAAAAAAAATGTTACTTAAATTACACATGCATTTAAATTTAGCAGTTGATGTTAAAGAAGGAATGAAATTACAAGAAACAACAAGCCACTGTCATCAAATTTGCAACTCAATCGTACAGTACTGGCCTACTTTTCAGTTTCATTTTCAAGGAGAAAGATTAAAGTGAATTGAGAACCTCAGAAAAGACCCTCCCCTACCCCCTCTCCTTTGCAAAAAGCTCACATGCACCTTTTCTCATAAGAAAAAATGGTATACCATGGTGAGGTTCCACGTCATATAAAAAAAATGGTATACATTTTTTTCCCAATAGTGAGTAGCTACCCAATTGGCTTACGATAAGAAATCTGAAAATGAAAATCTACCTCATTGGCTCATTCTGACACGAAAAAATAAGAATTGGTTTCAAAAAATTCTTCTCAATTTCTGGCATAGGCAGAGTAATTGGGGAAAGGATCTAGGGGGAGATGGAATGTCAAAGGTGCAGTTCTCAGTCCCACCCAACTGTGATCTGAACTGGACAATAAGGAAAATGGCATCTGAACAATTCTAACCCCATGTTTCTACAAACTTCAGAAAGGAAAAGGAAGAGTCCTTTCCTTCCCTTCCAAAATCCTCATGCCAAAACAGTTAAGGAAGAGAGCAAAATCTATATGCACCAGATAATTAGCTCCCAGACAATTACAAGTCAAAGTAAAATTGGGGAGAAAGAAGTCAACATGTCCGGTCAAGATAAGTGAACCCATGATAAGCTACTACTACTACTACACCTAATAAATGGTGGTCATGGTGCGGAATGACAAAACAGGCAGTGGACACCGTTTTATAGACCTGGAGACGGCAAAGGGCAGTAGCAACTACATTAGAGGCAGCAGTTGTGGCAGGATAGCAGTGAAGTGTAGTTTTTGTTAGCATGGTGGCATTATAGCTCACGATTTGATGGTGGCGGCAGTGTTGGTGGTGTTTGCCGTAGAAGTAGTTGTTTGGAAGAGGCAACAATGTGTTTGGTTGTGGATTGATGATGCCTTGGAGGGGCCAAGGTGACTATAGTGGAGGTTGCAGTGATGATCAGAGGAACTATGGTGCTGGTAGCAGGTTACATAAATATTGGTGCAGCATTGACAGTGGCAGGTTTTTTTCTTGGTTTTTTTTTGGGGGGGGGGGGTGGTGTGTTCAGTGGCAAGGGTGGTGCGGTGACGCAGTGGGGGAGGTGCCATTTAACGGCCATTACGGCAGGATCTGTGGGGAGCAGGTTAGTGGCATTAGTGGAGGTGGAATTGGATTCTCTACTCTTTAGGTCCAAATTTCTCACTTTAATGAATTGCATAAGTCATAATGTAAAACATGTAATATCAAATCCAATACAAAATGTTAAAGATTATTCTTCAAGAAGTCAGCTTGACCAACTGATGGTTGATTTTTCTGAGAAATCATAGTCAACAACATCAGATCCATTATGCGTAAAAGGACATGATCTAAACAGTTCCATTATGCATAAAATCATTCTCTACGCTTTAGTTTGTAATTCTAACCTGTATTGAAACAAGAACCAACTTTCCAGGGTAACTAGACACTATGGAACGAAATGTTGACGTTGCATTTGTCGCAATGAAGTACCTAACACAGAAAAACCAAGAAGACAGCTAAGATGATCGAATAAAAACTTGTAGTCCATAGCTTTCACACAGACAATCATAAATATTTTAAACCAGCTATGAAAAATTAAAATCAATAAAACCCCAAAATATGCTTGCTGCCAAATTTTTCATCTTCAACCTATAATATTTGGGACAAGAACAATTTTCAACGAAAAAAAATCTTCCTATAACAACTCATAATCAATCAACTACATGATCTACTTTTCTAAATGTAAAAGACACCAATGGTGTCATTCTCCCCATTGAACTTGAAACTAGAACTTATAACTTTGGAAGATACAGATAACGAAAGCCTAAGGGGGTGTTTGGCACTATTATTTAAACAACAATTTTTAATGTTTAAACAACATTACACGTATTTTCACACTTTTTCACCCACACGTATTTCCACAAAACAACAACAACGTTACTAGAAATATCTTACCAAACGGGCCCCAAGTTTCACACAAAACACAAAAAATGCTGGTAGAATCAATATGCAAAACTTAACCCAGAGGTTTAGTTAGACTGAAAAATTAATTTTTGTCACAGGTACCATAAATGTAGTGCAGCACTACAAGTCAACAACCCTTACCCATTCTTAATGGTAGATTGTTGAACAGAATCTAGACAACGCCTTACGAGCTGAAAAAAATTGTAAAAAATAATTATCAACTATGATGAGTCTAGGATTTAAGAAACAAGGGGAAAATAAAAAAAGCGAAAACCTTTTCATTAATCTCTAAACCAAGAAAATTCAAATCCTTCCTCTTTCTAGCCATCCCCAGAATAAAAAGTCCATTACCTGTCATTCGTAATCCAAACATCAGGAAAGAACCAGTAATTGCAGACTCTGTTGCTTTTAAAAAAATAAAAAAATAAATGTTTAGGAGCTTCTGAAGAAGTACCACTTCCAATATCAACTACCAAAGGTTGCATTGGATCACAATAAGTAGCGTTCCAATTGATCTCAAATGGGTATGCCTGCACAAAAGAAATTTGAACAGTAATCTATTATTATATGATGGAGTGCTGAACTTGTAAGCCCTTTGCTCGTTTAGTACAACTTATTTTCCAGCTTTTTGAAAATGAGGTTGTTTGGAAAAGCTGTACCTAGGCAAAGTGAAGTTTAAAATAGTTGTGCTTTGTAAAAGTGCGTTACCAAACTTGCACTCCCCTTAAGTGAGAATAAATGAGTCAGATCTCTTAGCTATCTTGTTTTGAACTGGATATTGCATATTCATAATCATGTTTGGCCCTTGACATGAAAAGTAACGCCTTTATCCTCAGATATGAAGCAAGAATCCCAAGCAGTTGTGATTCATATGATTCCAGAAAGGCACATGGGGTATGGGAATAGGTCAAAGAGATTGAACCTTTAGGCATGGACATATTAAAACTTAATGTTAACATGATCTTTATCTGCTAAAGTCAATTTTGTGTGGGCACAAAACAATAAAGAGCTGTAAAATCCCTTTGGAACTGTTTAGACATACTAGGTAATGTGATTTAATCAATCCATTGTTTTACATAGCTTAGGTATGCGTTCAATAACTTCCCACCAGCAAGAAGTAACGTTCCAGATTTTACAATATAAGTATTGACATGACCTAACAATATTAACCAACAATAAATGTTGTTTGATGAAATATTTTTTCACCGCATCAAATGGCAAACATCATTCAATTACCTCCAAAATTGAGGGTAAGGTTGCCTACTAATCACCTCTCTCATACCCTGTAGAAGTGAGAACCCTGTGTAGTGGATATGACCTTTCTAAGAATTTGATGGTAAGTCCCATCAAATGGTAAATCCAACCATGAGGGGTAAAAGTGACACATGCAAAAGTGACAATCATTGATTTTTTTTTTTCCATTCTATAATCCTGGTTCAACAAAATGCCCTTTTTTTTTTCTTTTTTTTGCGGCAGCAGAACTGATAAAAAAAATTAATGGAGCATACCCTATCTAAGGCCGTCACCCCTGGAAGCTTTCTTCCTTTGAGAAATTCCCATACAACTGAAGCATTCTCAAGCATATTAAATTCAGAAATGGAACTTGATTCCTGCATTATCACTTTGCATGCCATATTCCCAACAACGGTTAAATCACAGTTGCTTTGACTTAGAAGATCAAGCATTTGAGCCAATTTAGATGCTCCATTTGTATGTTGATTTGAGTTGCTGAATTTCACTGGACCAATCCATATAACTTTCTGTAACACAATAAAGAGTAAAGATGTCAGGTAGGTCTGAACATAATGAAAGCAGCCACAACAGCAAATTATTCCCAAGAACATAAATTCATCATCAAATAAAATAAGAATTTACTTAAGAATGAACTTTGCTGCATATTATCCTTTAAAAAAAAAAGATTAAATAATTATGAGTTATTTTTTTTCTTTTTCTTTTTTCTTTTAAATCAAACCGCAATAATAGGCTATGCAATGGAAGGTAGCCTTCTCCTTCCCAAATACCTTCCCTACCACAGATGAACTCAAGACCTTCCCCTTTTAAATCATATCAAGCTTGTGAAATTTTTGATATCTCTCTCCAGGACTAAGTTCAGCATGCTATATATAGACAGAGATTAAAGTATAACCATGTGTTTTAACTGTATCTTATATGCATTAAAATTTTAAAAATTCATAATAGCCATTTGCGGTGACAATGGATGTAATTCTCACAAATGAAAATTTGGACTCATTTGGTTCTATTCGTATTTTACCTTGCATTCTGTAAGCAAGGAGTTTATCTCGCCTAATGACATAGGCCCAAGATCCACAGGTACCCAACCTAAAACAAAAGGAATTTTGGATAAATAATTAAAAGTAAAAAATTATTATCATTTTGTGGAATGTTAATTACAAAATTGGAACCACCAAAAAACTATGATGTTAAAACCCACCCGATCTACCAATTAGAGATATTCTTTCATTCTTTCGCCAGTTTGCAATTTCACACATTGAAAACACATGGTACTTGTTGAATCTAGGAAAATAAAGATGGTAGTTATCTAGCATTCTATTAGTCATTGATACAAAATAGCACCAAGTGCCACACAGGCTGTGGTAACAAAATATTGGACTTTTAGCTCGGCATATAATGAATTCTAGATCCTCACTTGCATCCTTCAGATCACTTCTTATATGATTGGTGGTGCACAACTTGCAATTAGACTCATTTATTATTTTGACCAAAACCAGGGAATCCACTAATTAATTAGTCAGCATTCATGAGAATTACATGACCCAACACACCAAATGTTTATTAAGTGAGAGAAATACATATAAACTGTTGTTTAACCCACACCCTAACTTCAAATCAACCACCCTTTGTATTTTAAAAAAAACTATCAAATAGCAATACCAAATATAGCAGCCGTTTTTATTTTCGATTGGTAAGGTACACGTGAACACAATGGGGTTTGAACACACAACATCACCCTTCACCTTGCTCTTATAAGGGGAGAAGGTGCCATTTGAGATGGAGGTTAAGGTTACTGGGAAAAATATAGCTGCAAATGGATTGTTATCAATAATCAATGGGCTCATATTAAACTGGCCTCTAATACTCTTTGGGTTAATAGATAAGAAGATTGTAAAATCTGCATAATCTAGTCAAATAGACGAAGTAAACAGGGACATCTAAACTACAATTTTCCTAACTGTTACAACTATGATTATATAAATATATAGAAAACCAAGAAAAATCATATTTAATGATATATCTTTCATATATGTTGATTTTGTGGAGAATACCACAAGGAACTTGCAAGTGTACAATGAAACCCCAAAGGTCTGGTCTATTGGTTCTTTGGCCTCAACACCTTAGGCCAACCCAAGGCTTCTTCCCAGTAATCACCCCAAGTTTGTGGGACTAGGGATTGCACAAACGCCCGAGGGATTAGTCAAGTGCTCTAAAAGCCCTACACACCCACATGGTCACATCAGCAAAAAAATAGTGAACAACAAAATTCTTCTCATGCACTATGTCCTCACAGCCAAAATCCTACAAAGCATTGAAAAATAATGGGAGTTAAGACAATAAACAAACTAGATAGTTCAGGTATGTCAATCAACTCCTACCTTCTAACTAAATAGATAAGTTTTGGTCTTAGACAATCCCCACCCCCTGGAACTTTTCTATTTTTAAAAAGACTATCTTTTTGAAATAGATAGCCCTTTAATAATTGAAAGAGCGTGCGCGCACATGTGTGTGTGTGGGTGTGGGGTGGGGGGGGGGGGGGGGGGGTTGTTGCTTCCTAACCACAACATTTTTTACAGCACTTTTATGCAAAAGTGCTTGATCAAATTGACTTGTGATGAGGGTTACTAATTCATAAAAAGTCCAATCATTAAAAGGTAAATGCAAAGTTTAATGTTCCAAGGTGAATTAAAAGCAATCTCACCATCCAAAATGCTATGAGCAGGAAACAATTCCAATTTCCCTGGAAGACAATCATTCTTGCACCAAAAATCTTTTGGATAGAGGATTTGAACATCTCTATTCTGTGCAAACCGGACTACATCTAAAGCTTCTCTGAGTGCCCCATGTTCCACAAAATTTAAAGGAACGGATACTCCCAATGCATGCATTATTTGAAATGACATCCGGCCAACAAAGACCAACCCATCACATCTAGAAGCCAAAAAATGCAAGGCAGCTGCTTTGTCAAAGAAATTACCCCCTCCAATCTGCATTGCATACATACCAAGTCTAATACAGAAATTAATATAGAAAACATCTAAGGCTTCTAGAATTATACAGAAAATTTTAGCTATTAAGCAAAAAAAAAAAAAAAAAAATTAACTTGTAAGCAGCAGCAGTAGAGACATACAACAGCAACATAAGGATTTCTGCAGGTTTCTGCAACCTTCTTTAGTTGACATAAGCTCTCCTCAAAGTAAAAACCAGCTACACAGGAATGACAAAAGCGAGTAACACCAACGGTTGATGCAAGGATTTTATGAGACTGGGAAAAAGAGTCATTAACAAAAATATCAACTCCTGATGATAACATTTGAGCAAACTTTGAACAATTGGCAACTTCCTCTTTAAATTCAGAAAGATTCTCAAGAAGAAAGATATCTGATTTCTCAAGGCCTTCCATCTTTGGTGGTATGTTACAAGAAATGCAGCTTACTGGAACAACTTTGCATTGAAGGATTGATGACAAGAAATCTGAAATATAGACCTTCAAGCATTAATTCCAAAGCAACTTCCTTAAATTAATGAAGGATGTAGAAATTTCAATTTTGAGTTAAGGCAGTAAACATCTATTATTAATGAACCAGAATTGAAGGGTCCTAAATGTAAAACTAAATCAGAGGCAGGAACTGATTTAGATATTACCTGCAACAGACTCTGCAAGAACAAGTTTTGGGTTACTTGTTACGCTCCAGTCACTCGCTAGAATTACTTTGGCCCCAGCTTCATATAAATACTTAATAGTGAAAAGCGCATTGGAGACTGGTCGGGTCTGCTGGTCCAGTTCTTCCCGAAGCAATATGGTAGAATCAAATCTGACCATGACGACTTTCGAAGCAAGCCTCTCCTTGGGAAACTTTCTAAGAGTTTGTATGGGTGGAATAGCATCCAATTCTCCTCCATTAGAAACATAAGCCGAAGGAAAAAACCCTGTTTTCACAGTAATGCCACTGCTGACCTACAACAATAATTTTCAGAGACCTCAAATGATGTAGTGGAAGCCAATACAGCTACAATAACTGGAGGACACATTTCTTAATCTTCTTCCACTAAAAATTCCCCATATGAAATTTTGTATATTTGAGTATAACACACACTATCAATTAGTGAACAGCAATCTCTTAGGAGGGATTCTTTTTGTATGCTTCTGTTGTACTCTAGTTTTAAAAAAGGTCACTATTTTACAAAAGAAAAATGGGATAAACCGCCAAACAAAAATCAGATGAACAAACTGCCCAGAAAATAAGAGATAAGCTTCTTTTCCATTCCAATGTTACATAGCATGGAAGTAATTATTCTCACAATAGGCACTAGGCAACTAACTATATATAGTGAGAATAAGAATTAAACAGTTTACGATTGTTACTACACATAGGACTAACTTTGAATAAGCACAAAAACGAAGTGGGACATTATTATAGTACCTTACATTTGAAAAAGCTTTCAACACGACCAACTACCTCACCTGTCAAAATTAAGCTCCACAGTCTCAGCAAATTAACATGAAAAAAAAAAAAAAGACAAAAACATAAATGTTGAAGTTGTTTTTAAGTTGTATAACCTGGGAAATACAATTGAAGACCATGGTAATGGTGTTTCTGAAGAGCACAGTTTCCTACATATGAAAACGGTTTTTGCTGAAACAACGTTGTGGGTCTATCTTTGTAGAAACTGAATTTGTTTAAGAAGAAAGTTGATTGTACTAGATTAAGAAGCTGACCCATTAAACTGAAACTGTAACTGTAAGTGGCATTGATTAAATAAAAAAAGAAATACCACAGAAGAATAGCAAGAATCTCAAAGAATGCAACTGGGTATCCAAAACTTTCATTTTTATCTTCTTATTTCTTGTTATTAAGCCCAGGGGATGACGTAGCGTTTGGGTTTCACGAAAGATGTCGAAACGCTGCGTTTTGCTAAATAAGAACCGGTTTGTAAATTACCGAAACAATGTGTGCCCTTGTGAAAAATTGGATTACACAAATTTGAGAAATTGTTTTAGTGGATTAGTATATAGGGGATCAAACATTTTTATTTTAATGAAAAAGTATATATTTTTCCTCATGCAGTATGTTTGACTTTTTTAAGGACTTTTCTTATGACGGATTTGTGGAAAAGTTAAATAAAAGGGAAATTGGCCCGATCGTCTCTCGAGTTCAATAAATGTTAGGGAATAAGAATAGTCAAGCTCAAAATTTGTAATACTCATTGAAAACCCAAAAATGCTAGACAAAAGGATGAGAAAGCATAAATAATGCCTTTATTTTTTAATGATTTGTATAACTGATAAAGTCTTTAATGGTTGAATAAGAGATTCAAATCTTTAATGGTTGAATAAGAGATTCAAAGTTCAATCTTCGCCTATACCAAAAATTGACTGGCGTTATGGTCTGATGATAAAGAACTATCATTAGGAGCATACAAACTCTCTAAAAAAACACATAATGAAGAAGTTAAGATAGAGAGAGAGGACGCTATTATGTTATCATGAATGCAAAACATTCTTAATGATAAGGAACATTTTTACAAGTATCTATCGTTCATGCTCATTCATCACCTACTTGATAGGAAGCTTTTCAACATGTCTCGTTTGACACCCTTTGCTTGTTAGACATGGCACTCGTCCGACATGGCTTCCTCATCCGACACGTGCACTAGTTGAATAATTGAATCATCACCTTGCCATTTGAGTTATTTGTCTTAGGGTGCTCGTTCGTCACCTCCATGGATAGACAAGTGAGGACATAGCTCCTTGAACAAACATTTTACCTACATCTATACACATGTGAAAGCTACCACACATCACACTAGAAGGTCCTCCTACAATTTTGTACCCACCAAGTATGGGACATTGAACTCGATGATCTTGGTACCATTAACCCACTCTTTCCATTATGTTAGTGCCTACATTCTAGTGAATGTAGTCTCTCTCTCTCTCTAATGGTCCGTTTGGATTGAGGGGAAGGAAGAGGGAGTAAAGTAGAGTAAAGTAGATTTAACACAAAATTAACTTATTTTTAGCCAACACTACTCTATTCTCCTTCACTCCCCCTCTTTCCCCCCTCCATCCAAACAAGCCATAAGTTTTTTCACTCCATTCTTAAACCTTTCTTTCTCTCATTCTCACTTTCTTAAGGACCCTAGCACTCAAATATTCTTATTTAATATATATATATATATATATATATTAAAAAAAATTCTGTAAAATTACTATTTATAAAAAAATATTAATTATGATAAATATTTTATAAATATGAGATATTACCTCCTTTCTTGAAACACTTCTAAAAATTTTAAAAATTATTTGATATCCTGCGCAACTCTTACTTAATCCGACAATGATATATTTTTAGGGGTGAATTTTGAAATGTTGGAAATTTCAATCATTGAAATGTTTTGAATTTCTTAGAATTGTATTTAAGTTGTATCAAATTTTTTTTTTGTTCATAAAAAAATTCAAACTTTCAATTCCAAATGCCAACAAGGAATGTTATATTTCATTTTAATTTTTTTGATAGGTTTTTTTTTTTTATATACAATGTAAGTGGAGGAGGAGATTTGAACATAAAAATTCTCTTGAAAACGCACACAAAATATGTCATTTAACTTAAAGATCATTAACAAATTTTTCTATTTTATTAGGTAAATCACAATGACAGCATTTGCATCTATAAATTTGAAAATATTAGAAATTGATAAATTATTGTTATTACGAATAATAATCCTTTACGATCTCTATTTTTTCTTTTATTATCAAATAATAAATTCAAATATTTATATATTATTGAACTTTTTTTGTCTTTTTTTTTTTTTTGAGAATTTTTATTTTTCTCTTATTTGTAATGCAAGGAAGATTACCCATTGCCCATTGGCCAGGTACTAAAAGTGAAACCAAACGACATCGTTGGGTTAGATTTCGTGGTGTACTAGGACAAAAACAAAGAAGCTCCAAGTGAGACGGAGGAAGAGAGAGAGAAGAGTGTTTTGCACAGACGAACTTTGGCTTTGTGTGCTTTGCTTTCTCGGAAGGTCTGCGGTAAGCGATCCGTGCAACCTTCGTCGGAACCGATCCCGGAGCTACCTCCTGCCGGAGATCGGAAAAGGGTCTCAGTTGAAATGGCTTTAGGCTTCGCAGTTGGCGTGTTTGGGGTCCTAATTCTCTTCCATGCCGCCTATTCAACCATTCAGTGTTAGCCCCCAACACACACTCATACATACATACATAGTTGTTTTATGCATCTGAAATTCATGAATTCGAGGTTTAGTTTTCTGGGTATTGAATATTTTGCTTTGCTTTGCTGAAATATTTGATTTTTGGTTGCAGATAGGGGTTTGTTGAAGATTATGGAGGAAGAGTTTTCAGGACCTCCAATGAATGTGAGTACAATAATTATTACAATTGTGCTTTTTTCTTTCAATATTGAATTCTGGGTTTGATTTATTTTGGCGTGTTTGTGGTGTTTTGATATGAATCTGGGGGGGTTTTATTGGGAGTGCAGGTTGTGGCTGAGTTGCTTTTAGGGCTAGTGTTCTGTATCTGGGCAGCGCTGACCGTGCCGGGGAAGTTTCTTTCGATTCAACCTTATTCTGAAGAGAATAGGTATGGTTTCTCTCTGTGTGTTCTTCTTTAAAATTTAAGAGATTTTGTTTAATTTTGATGGAAGGTTTGATTATTCATAGTTAGATTGAATCCTGAGACAACTGACATTAGAGTAGTTGGGTATTAGGCAATGTCTGTAGCATTAATCTTATGCCTTTCAAAAGCTGTGGTAAATGTTAAAATTGAAAAGGACCAAGTTTCGTTCAATCTGGTAATATGGGTGTCTGATGTTGCCATATAAGGAGCTACTTACATGATTATTTTGTGATATTGACACTTTTATATAAGCTCAGAACTGGATGCATCAGCAATCAGCATTCAATAGTCTTCTAAGGCTGATCAGCTGTACATCAAATTGCACCTCATCCCCCTCTAAGACAGGGTGGAGGCTGGAGAGTGAAGTCTTGGGTTCTAGACCCGCTGGTAACTGCCAATAAAAATAATAGCTATATTGAATTGTCTTCTGAGAGGCAAAGTATCAGCCCCACGCCTCTTGCAAATTGATCCAATGAGGTGCCTGCTGTAGTCCAGCATTCATTTTGCACATCAAACAATCAAGGATGTCTCTCCTAGGGATATTAGATTACAACATATCCGAGACCAATCAACTTACTCTAATTCCTAATTGTTGAAATCTCTAACGAACTGAACGTTCCATCCGCGCATAGTTCCTTCATTTTGATGCTGAAGATAAGAGTTAATTGAGGCATCTCAATTTTGGGTACATGTACATATCCTTCAAAGACTGATTTCCATACCATTTATCATGCCAAAACATCACAGTTGCCCTTCCCTGCCTTAAAGTGCAGAAGATCCATGAATCTCTCCCATCCTGTCTACTTCTCCATAAGCCACAGCCATGGGCACTCCGGACCCCCTTCGTGGACCATTCTCCTCACTCCTATCCATATTTCAAAGCAGTAACCTGTCTCCACAAATACACGACTTCATGCCCAATTCACCAAAGCTATTTCCCCAATAATACTTGATTGAAAGTGTCCAATTTCCTCAGCCCCAACCCACTATTTTGTTATTGGTGAATAAATTGTATTCCATTCTACAAGATGGATTTTTCATCAACACCATAGATAAAACTCCGTCCATCCTGTTAGCCTTTTCTCATCTTCTCAATAATAGGATTCTATACTGCCAATGAGCCATAGCTCAACTGGCACCCCTTCCCCTAAGTTCTAGGTGGAAGGTGGAATTTTGGGTTCAAGACCCATTGGGTGTATGTGTAACTTACCAATCAAAAAAATAATTAAAAATAATAAGCAGATCTTGCCTTAAAGGATGATCCCAGAGAAATACCTAGATAATGTATTGGAAGACTTATCACTTTTACACTAAGAAGCAATGACACGGTATTGGTACAGGTACGGGTATGGGTGCATGAACAATTTCTGAAAAAATTATAACATGACATGACCAGTATGAGACCGGTATGACATGGGTACGGAACCCTAAATGACATGTCTGTGCTTCCTAGCTTTTACAGCACATAACTTCTGCCAGTCTTCTAATATTTCAACTTCCCCAATTTGAAGTATCTCACTCTTACCCAATTTCAGTTTCAAACCAAAAATCATGTGAAAGCACATACATATGAGATAAAGATGTTCTATGTTTGCTTTACAAAACAGTATGGTGTCATCTGAAAAATCCATATGAAAACAAGCCAGTAGCAAAATCATTTCTCATTATAAATCTTGATGGGTAACCACCCTCCACTGTTCTCACTAGCATTCTACGTAGAATTTCCATTACATGAATGAAAAGCAAAAGTAAAAAGGGAACACCTTGCCTCAAATCTCTGGAACTACTAAAGAAACCTGATGGAGTACCATTGACCAATACTGAGAAATGCATTGTGCTTATACATGTCTAAATCCAAGATCACTTTCCCCCCCCAAACTCATTCTGCTTAACAAGTATAGTAAGTAATCCAGATCCTTGCATTAATTGAGTTAGTTGAACTTAGTTCACAGTAAATCTTGTTCATTTTACAAATTAAATTTCCCAGTTGAAGTACCTATTTCTATGAATTTTTTTAGTTCTTTTCATCAACGAGACTGATGTAAACACTCATGCTATTTCTTGCATGGTTAAAGAGTTACTTTGTATCTTTTGTTTTGTAACGCTCTAAGGAAGCCCGCTGTTTTGAGCTCTCCTTTCTTTTAATAAAATATGTTGGTTGCGACTTGTGAAGATTGAATGTGTAGATTCTTGAGGTGGGGTTCATGATTCAATTTATTGTCCACATAGCCACTTTAGGAGATTTTCAAATAAAGGTCCCTAGCGATTGAAAAAAAGAGTAATTTCCCATGGATTTTTTTGGGTTCCATAACACAGTTTCCAATTCATACTTAATAAAGTTGAAAAACTAAACCATGAAGTTTTTTGCATTGTGAGGATGAAACAGGTTAGTTATTTCCATGCTGTTCTATGGTTTTTTTTTTTTTTTTTGGGTGCTAAAAAAGGGTGAGGGGGCCGATCAGTGTGACTATACTACCTAGGCATGACCATAGTAGCTCCTCTAGCCACTGATCTAATAGTGTAGTAAATGCACATCTTAGCCTTCACACATGACGCATAGTTAACACTTAACATACAATAGTAAGTAGTAACAAGACAACATGGGCCCATTGACCTTGAATCATTTGATTTTAAATTATAAATGCTAAATTGGAAACATATCACTGGGTGTTCTGCTTGGACAGATAGACCCTAGAAGGTTTATCTGACTCCAGATTAACTTCACTGTTTTCTCTATCACTTCTGAATTTAGCTCCGCTGTACGTCCTTTTTATTCAATTTCCTCCAAAGTCGGATATTAATTGTTCTAGAAAATGAGAGTTTGCATGTGCATGAGGGGGCTAAGATACACCAGCAAATTCTGGCAACCGTTTTTTTACTGAATCTATTAATACATCATTCTAAAGAAAGTTGTTTCAGTAGAGAACTGCTTAGTTGCTTTCCCCTGTCACTGTGGATATACTTTGAGTCAGAAGTTTTGATGATGCCAATAGCTTTGTAGCTCAATAGGCACTTTCTAACAGATATCTAGGATTCAAATCTCCATTTTCCCAACTATTGAATTATTATTATTTTTAAAAGTGTTGAATGATGGCTAATGTGCCTGACCTTGTAATATTGACTTTAGGATTATTATCTGGACCATTGACATCAAAATTTGTGTATTTTGGATGCAGGATAGTTTCTTTACCAGCCAATTCAGACTTCATGATTTTCAACCATCGGGGCAAAGTCTTTCCTTTGGAAATGGATGTGAAGCTGAAACATTGAGTTTCTATGAAGTAAAAGGACTCCCTTCATGAGAATCATTTTCCAGTCTCTTTAGAACTTGGAAAAAGAAAAATGGTGGCATGCGGCCTATCACTATGCTGTTCTCTGTGTTTTTGCTGTTTAGATGATGTTAATGTATCATCATTTTTAAACTTATTACAAGAATTTCTTGTCTCCATTGGCTACCTTGGTCTAGCAATTTAAACTTCGAAATTTTTAATTTATTTATTGATAATCTAAATGAGGTTTGTTAGCATTACCCATGACAGCTAGGCCGGCTTGTGGACAATGAATGAACGTTGGCAAATAGAAAACTCAAATCGTTACTTTTTCCACTTTTTCATGGGAAGTTTTTGAGATGCACTCTGAAATGAAAAATGCTGGTGTTTACTGGATTTTCTAGGTTTATGACTTTATGTCCATCTTAGTTAACATGAGTGGACAAAAATCGTCAATATTAGTTTTCCGTTCGGTCATACATAGCATTTGGTTGAGGTTGAAACATCCGTATTTTCCTGAAAGGATACCAATATACTCGTTTGCACATCCAACTAAGACTTGGTAACAACCACAACAATCTTGTAAAGCTGCTTTTGGTTGTACCGTTGTACTGAGAAAACATCAAGGAATGGTAAAAGAGTTAGTTCAATCCTACAATTTTTATTTAGACGTGAGACACGAGTATATGACATTGATCTTTAAAGATCAAATAAGAGCCACATGTTCGTCGTTCAACCAAAAATGGGAGGGAATTTGATGATTGAATTAGAGGGGATCCTTTCCCAAAGAGTTATCTTGTTGGTGCTGCACTGAAATTTTAATCACTCTTGTTTCCTCGTGTTACAAGCAATGGTCTTAGCCAGGCCCTGCTTGGTAATCAAGCAATTACTTATTTAAATGTCTCTTAAAATTGCTGCTTTGCAAAGCCAAACTCAGTGGATGTCATGTTTCACGTTCTGTTGCTATATTTTCCTGGGGTCTGGCAGAGAGCTACAATTGTAAAGAAGCAGGGGATGGCATTGAAATTGCAGATTGTGCATTGTGGTTCTGTTTTGGGGGGCAATTAAATGCCAAATAAATGAAGGCAAAACTTCGGTGATAGGAGTAACCTAGGTTCTCCATCACTTTTGTACCTTAAAATTTTTTGCCATTAGTAATTTCCAATGAGGAAAAGAGTTGATAAGAGAATCACTAGTGTGAGTCTGGCCAATCTGCAATCCGAGTTAGTTTTATGAAAACAACAATGTATTGACAATTGGAGGCATTCACTGTTGCACATGGCTTTTTCCTGCATGTAGACACATATCCTGTCTATTAGGCTTTTAGTACTAGCCAACATCCAACAAAACTAATCATTAGTCCTTTTCCTGTTCATACGGCAGCCAACTTTCTATATTTGGCTTTGGACAGGCAGATAGCTAAATAGCAAAACTGTCAACTACTAACGGTAAAGACAAGAGGAGGCCACATTTCTTCTAACACTACCAATAGAAACCAAATAGGAGGAAGAAAAGGGAATTCAAAGACGTACTAACTTATCACCAAAAATCCATTTCCATCCCTCTCTCTCTCTCCTTTTATTTTCCTTTTTTTTCTTTTTCTGCAGCACTATTTTTGTTTAGTTTTGGTGAAATCCACATGTGCAGCATTCATTGAGAAGTGTTAAAATTAAAATCTCCCTGATTCTCTATTTCTAAAAAATAAAAAATTCCAAAGGGGATTTCCCATTACAGACAAAAGGGAACCAAGCATTTAGCTTTGGTGAAAGAACAACCATGCAATTGAGAAGCGTAAAGTACTTAGATCTTGTCTAAAATCAACTTGAAGAAAAACAACTCCCTTCTCAGCTCAGAAACTAGAGACTGCAATCCAGTCAATATAGCCAATAACATAATATATATGTAGAGAGGGCAGTTTCCAGTCTTGCACTCAGCAAGGGAGTGCCATGGTTGCATTGAAATTTCTTGCATATACACCACACATCAAGGTAGTCAAAGGCGAAAGGCGACCATAAGGCGCCAAGGCCTTGTATCGCCTGGACACCCAGGCGAGCACCTGGCTCGCATTTGACTACACTGCCACACATAATGTTACTAGATACATATACATAATGCCAGTCATAACCTGTATTTACCAAAATGATTTTCTTTTAGAATGCCATTAATGTCATTTTTCCAATGAAGTTTATAAGACTGGAGTTGCAAGAAAACTTCTCAAATACTACTAAATAAATTTCCAAAATTTTCACATTGCATCACAAATTCCTAAAGCAAGGAGATCATTTAGCCAGAATGACGGCAAGAGGATAAATATAATAATAAAATGCAATAGGGGGAAAAAACTCTATTCCAGATAAATAAGCAATTTCACTTCAAAGAAATATGAAGATAGCAAGAAGCAGGACATACCTTGGGCACGTGCTTCTTTGCCTAGGTTGATCTCACAAGGACCAAATGGCATGCAACATCAGCAAGCAAGCCCACAAGGTATTATTTCGTGACATATAATTTTAAGCATAACACTACAAGGTATTATTTCGTGACACATAATTTTAAGCATAACACTACAAACTAGTCCTATCAAAAAAAAAAAAAAAAACACTACAAACTAGAAATAATTGTGTTCAGAAAATTAAAATAGCTTTACTGATAAAAGACACATTAGTTGTTGCCAACTCCTATGGCCCTTAGAGTGGCCACTTGCCCACCCTTAAAAAAAAAAAACAGTAAATTTCAAATTTTATTCAGTGAAAAAAAAAAGTACAGCACAACCACATTACAGGGGAATTGTACGGGGGCTGTTAAAAAACTAAATTAAAGTACATAAATCCAAAAATTCTAGCATATCAGAGAAAGAATAATGACTTAAGACAGCATCCAATCATACAGAGTGGAGAAAGAACATCTTCATATTTGGGGGCGAGTCTTCTATCCCTTCAAATAAGTGATTATTACACTCTTTCCAAATAAATTACATATGGCATATTGGAATAGCACCCCAAACATCCACCATACTCAGCCAACCAAATCCCCCTGTTCAATACTCCAACAAAGCCAAAACACTCTAAGGCATAACCCATGCTATACCAAATCAACCAAAAACACCATAGATAACAAATTATAAGCAATGGGGCAATGTAGTAGCATTACCACTACATTGCCCACTCTTAAATATTACCTCTCCTTTTCCTCTCTCAAACAAATTGAAATGAATGAAGTTTTTTTATTTGCAATTGTCTTGGGTCTAATTCCTATTATTGGAGCAATAAGTTTTGTAGCTCAACTGGCATCTCCTGGTGTTTCCAATGGAGATGTCCAGGATTCAAATCTCCCCTCCCCCATTGTCACTACTGAATTAAATATAATTTAATTGCATTTCATGCTCCAAATTTTTTATAATTCAATCAATTTGACATTTGAAGTAGAAAACACATAGTTACAAATAAACAAGGAGCAGAATAATGCTTATTAGTATCTAGAGGTCCTAAGTGAACATAAGAAACCATCTTACTCAATTAGCTCTTCACTGTACTTCCATCCTTGTCTTATATGCTAACTAGTGCCACTCAAGCAGCAGCATTGAGGCTCAGCTCAAAGGTCTATTTGTGTGATTAATAGTTGAAAAAGGCTAAAGCTAAAATCTTTGTTAAAGTAAAGAAAAGAATAAGTTTGCTGCAAATCAATTATTCATCCAAAGAAAGTTTCCTAATAAAAGGAGCACTACACCTTAATTCTTTTTTTGCGCTTGGGGGGGAGAGGAGAGGGGGACCATATGACAATAACATAACTAGTGATGCTACATACATTGATCTGTGAAATCTCTTATATAGTTCCACATTGTTGCATCAGAAAGCGAAGGAAGTTCATGACCCCAGGAGAAGAGAATTCAGTATATCAATTCAAACATTAGAACTCAGTGTATCAATACAAATATGAGATGGTGCAAGACGAAGAAAGAACATCATTTTCAAAGAATCATAAGCAGATGTCA
Source organism: Quercus gilva (assembly GCA_023621385.1). Taxonomy (NCBI): domain Eukaryota; kingdom Viridiplantae; phylum Streptophyta; class Magnoliopsida; order Fagales; family Fagaceae; genus Quercus; species Quercus gilva. Next base: position 41,135,396 of record CM042479.1, on the reverse strand, counting down.
GGGTAACAAAGAAACATACATTGACATGCCTCTAAAAAATATGTCAAGTGGACCATAAGAAACTCACAACTAGTTTCTAACAATATCCATACCGGTACAAGAGCATGCCCTCAATTTTTGAGCACCCATAGCCCACTGCTAATGCCGACTTCTAAACTAACTAGTTTACAACTGATTGAGTTCCTGTGGGTATTCTGTAGATTGCCTAAGAATAAATTCAGCTCTCCTCTTCTTGTCATCCCTCTCATCATCCCGCGCAACCCAAGATGCTGCCCTCTCAATACCCTTCTTCTGAATGCTCAAATCTAATGATTCACCTAGAAATTTCTTGCCACTTCTGAACTTTAACTGAACAGCAGGCCTCACATTAGGAAGAACCCTGTTCCCATCTTCACCGTCATCAGAAAACCTGTCTTTCACTGCTTCAATGGCAGGAGCAAATGCCTCTAGCACAGACATATGGTTCCTTCCCCCAGTTTCATCTGAAGGCATTCGCGGTATGACAACTGGGGAAACATCTTTCTCCCCTGGTTTCAACGGAGGCTGAAGAAATGGGTTTGTTTCAAACCCGTCCGTTTCCTTTACATCACTACAAGAGGCTGAAGTTCCCACCGAACCATTGACCAACAACCGTTGCTGCAAACTTAACAAAGACCTCTCTGCCTTTCTCCGTTGCCGTGCTTGCTCAATCTTATCCGCACGTGGATCTGACACCCTCTCATTCCAGACAGGTGTATGGATATACGTATGTGGATCAGGAAAAGCTGGCAACCAATCCGGTATATGCTTGCCAGGCGGTGTTTCACCCATTTGTGCAAAGCTCGGAATCAATTTCCGATTTTTAATCACAGGAAACCGTGGCAATGGCTGAGCAAACTGAATCTCCTCTACAGAATCCACATACTCTACAATCCCTCTCACCGTACCCGAACCAGCAAGACAATTCTTAACCTCAGCAGCACCCGAAAAACCTTGTGAAGCTTCCAAATCCTCCAACCCTCTAACAATATCAAACACATTACATTCTGTCCTACCAGCTAAGTTAGCATAGTAACTCCCAGTCTTTCCTAAGTCACAGAGGTATCGAATGGCAACGTCGGTGAGAGCTTCCAAAGCAGAGTCTTTGACGCCATGAAACCCCACACTCTCACATATCTGCGCCACCGCAACCTTCGCAACCGCTCGCCCATATCCATTGGCTCCAGCTCCAGCTCCTCTCGGCGCATCACGCTCTTCTTCTTGTGGTGGTGGTGGTGGTGGTTCATTCCCTCTCGTATCTCTTACACCTCCATGGCTCATATTCAAACCCTCATAATCAATTTAGGGTTTTCACCAACCCCGCATTATTCACCCCATAAATCTCCACCACCTACAATTATTCCCCCAAACATTCGGTACCACCCATCCCCAAAACCAAACCTCTTATCTCCCCGTTTATTTCCAAAGAAAACAGAGGAATCCAAAAAGAAAAACCCGAAATTCAACTCTGGCTAACCACCCTTCAAAATTGGGTGGGAAAATTCCAAACTTTAAAAACCCAAATTTCCTTTCTTTTTAATTTTTCTTGCAGTTTCTCGGGAAACAAACAAGACCCAGAAACCCTAGAGTGAAAAAAATTCAGGAAATGAACAAAAGAACAAGAATTGGTGAGAAAGGAAGAATCTTTCGGGGTCTTGCAAGTAAATCAGAGACTTTCAGAAACGAATCGCAGCCTCAATCGACCAGAGATTTGGATCTAGGAACTAGGAGAGAGTAGAAAATTGAGGAAATTAGGGTTTTGGGGGGGAAAGTGAAGAACGTTAGGGACAGAGAGGGAATTATAGGAATTCAAAAAAAGAAAAATGGAAAAAAAAAATAAAAAAAAAGTTGGGATTTTTAAGATAAACCCTGGTAAGACCCTAGGAGATGGGATCTAAAGGAAGGAGATAAGTGTGTTTTTTTGAATTGAGGCAAAGATCGATTGTGTGTGAGCGAAAATGGGTGAGATTTGTGTCTATATTTATAGACCGTGTTTATTTTGTTTTGGCCAATAAGAAAGAGGCTTAGCCCTGAGACTGAGAGCGTGAAGTGTGACTACTACGCCCACTCGCACGTGTAAGTTGTGAGATTGTACTCGCTCTAGGCCCTATGGTATGTGTCTGTCTCGGTTTGGTGTGGTGCGGTTGTGGAACTTGTGTTGGGCTTGGGAGCCAGGCATTTGGTTGGTGGGCCTATTCATTGCCTTTAGGCCTTTCTCCGTCAATTTTTTTTTGACAACTATAAAATATTGATGGTGACCTGCTGAGTCCAAAAGTGTTTTAAGTCCTGTGTGTGCGTGTGTTTTTTTTTTAAAATGAAACATAATGTAATTTAGCATTTTACTTCCTGTGGTTATATAAGGTGAGATATTTTATAAATAATATAACGTGGGGTTGAAATTTATTTTTTATATTTCTTACAAATTGTTTAAAGTGGATAGAAGTAGATCAAAATGGATCAAACTGACCAATGTGGATTTAAATATTATGCTTATGTGATTTAACAGCAGTATAATAATAATAAATGTTACATTTTAACTTTTAAATATTATATAAATGAAAGGGGCAAAATTTAGGATAACAATTTTTGGTTGCAATATAGGTTTTCTAATTAAATTTAAATGAATGATTGTGTAATTGTGTGTAGAGAGTAATGTTGAGGACACTAATTTTAGTACAATTTTGTGTCACAACTCACGACATGGCAAGTTGTGATTAGCCAACTAAAACACCCTTACCAATCACAACTCACAATGTGATAAGTTGTGACATAAAGTTTTGTCAAAGTTGGTGACTCTAACATTACTCCTAAATTTAAGTGGAGAACATAATAATATTACTACTTTGAATTGTACCCTAATTATAATTGTTTATTTGTTGAAACTTGGTTAAAACAGAGTTGTTTTTAACTTTCTATACACAAGTCTATAGAAAAGCAAATTACTCCAACAAATTTTGTTGCATGCTCCGTTGTCATTGGTTCAACTTCAAGCCAATCTAATGAGGTTTTCATGTTCTCGCATGGAGCAGCAACGGTGTCTCCCTTTGCATCTTTAAGGAATATTCATATTCCTACCTCATTTGTCTTAAGCGAACTTTGCTCCATCTAAATTTGACTTGTGGGAGTGCCATTGAGTTTTCTTCAGGGTTTGGAACGTGGGGTTCCTTACCATGATGGAGCTAGCGGTATTCAAATGCTTGCTTCATTATCGCCTCTTTATCTTCCCATCTTTACCAAAGTGAAAATTGATGCGGTTTCGTCAAGACAACCCATGGGAGTATGGCAACATGTTCTAGGTTCACACTTTTTTTTTTTAATATGAATGTTCTAGGTTCACACTAGGAGCTGGTTTGTACATATATATATATATATATATATTCCTTTTTTTAGGTGGTTAATTGTGAGTTTTACTCCTAGGTCCAATAGTTGAGTTGAGTATTTTAAGTTCACGATGAGTTTATATAGTTTTATGGCCAAAATGTAAAAACAATTCATGAGGTTTCAATTCTTTCTTATAACTCTAAGGCTGGGTTTGGATACACGTTTACGTTTAACGTTTGCGTTTTCCTCTTCTTCTTTTTTTTTTTTTTTTTTTTTTTTTTTTTGGCACTGTTCATGCATTGTACGCGCATTGTTCATGAATACTTTATTTTTTAAAAAAATTAAAAATGGGTCTCACAGCACTATTCATACATTTAAAAGTTATTTTGCTACAGCGTTTTCAGTTTTCAATTTTCAGTTTAGTTCAGTTCAGCAAAATAAGTTGTATCCAAACGGACCCTGAGTAGAGGCAGAGGGAGACTTTGGCCTCAAATATATATATATATATATATATATTAGTATATACATAGGTACCAATTTTAACAATTTTGTCTTATAAAATTACACTATACTCCATTTGAAAATATCATTGATTATTTTAAGAGTAATGTTATATCCACAAACTTTTCTACAATATTTTACAAACTGTTAAGGTAGTAAATTCTTATTAGTTTGCATCCAATCCCATGATCACTTACATCACTTTTTTAGTTATAAATAATCACAAAATTTTCTACAAAATTTTTACAAATTGTTGAAATAGTAAATTCATATTGGTTTGCATATGAGCTCACTACTTATATTACTTTTTTACTTACTAATAATCACACACCACATTAGCAAATTGTAAACAACTTTGTAACTTTAGCATTTTCTCTTTAAAGGCCATAAAAGATTTATAAATCTAAAATTTAAAACAAAATATACAAACAAAAAAAAATTACCCCAACAATAAAAAATATCAATAGTAAAACTAAAAACAATTAAGTTGAATTAACCAATCTTACTCAAAACAAACAACCCGACCCTTTAATTAAAAAAAAATTGTCCTTACCCAGCAATAGATGCACACATAAACAACACAACTAAATTATAATAAATAAATAAAACTCTTAGCGGTTAAGTAGCAAAGCTAAAGATTGGAAGCGTTGCACACAACCAGCAGCAAAATCGCCCCCCCCCCCCTCACTTCCAGTTTTTGTTCCATCCTTGGCTCCATGAGGTTTCCATATCCACCAAATTATTCTATGGGTCCATGGGACTAACTTCTATTAACTTTTATTGGACGAAAATGTCATGTGACCACATTAAAAAGACTCACTATTGGTATGTGTCATTGCTCACGTGATAGCAACATGATTTTTTTTTTCCAAAAAATCTAACAAAGTTAGTTGCAAGAGTCAATTTGCCAAATAAGGAAACTTCATGGAATTATAAGAAAGAATTGAAACCTCAAGGGAGTGTTTTTGCAATTGACCTAAACCCAAGGGGTGGTTTTGCATTTAGGCCTAATTTTATTTTAAAAAATTATAGACCACATCACCAATCTAGATTATATTTTTAAGTTTAATATCTAATGAACTTATTTACAAGTTTAAACAATCATTTTAAGTTTATATAAATATATTTTACTAGTCGCTAACCTGTGCGATGCACGGGAAAGCTACCAATTTTTTTTAATTAAAAATAAATAAAAATTAAGATGAACCTCCAAATGATTTGACATTAACTATTGGAATTCAGCATTGATTCTCTAGTAGCACATTCTTAGTAAGTGGATGTAACACTGGGTGAGCAAGTTTATTTTTTCAATTTTATTTATTTGATGTCTTCCACTAAATATTCAATGTATTCAGTATATTTAAAAAAACGTTGAAGTAAAGTTGTATCCTCAAATAACTAAATATAAGAGTTTAATATATCTCTGTTTCAATTTAAAACCAAATTGTGCATAAAAGCAAAAAAATTTCCTTTGTTCCAGTACGTCTTTAGTACCAAAATAAAAAATTCATTAAAGACAAATTGTGCATAGAAAATCTTAGAGATTGAAAGACAACTTTGAAGTATTTTTTGTATCTTCTTCCTTTGTTGCTTTGTAGTAGTCCCTGAATATGCCCTTTTGTTTTCCTTGAGTACAGATGTTGGTGTGAGTTGCACATTGCTTTGAACATCAAGTTTTTGAAATTTGGTAGAATCACCATCTTCTTCAATTGATAAGTTGTTGCTACATTCATTTGAAGTATCACTAATGTAAGCCTAGCAATAGAAGTATCACTAATGTAAGCCTAGCAATAGAACAGGTTGAGGAATGTATTACAACATATACATCTTAAATATCATATTTGTAATTTTGTTAAATTAAAGAATACTTACTTCTGTCATTTTATCAAGCTAAATTACTTTGTCAGTTTCTTCAAAAGAGTCAAAAAGTTTTTTGACGGCGTAGAATTCCCATCCATAGTTGAGATTATAGTCATTTAGTTGTATTTGGAAAACAAATTGTTTTCCTTTCAGATTTTCTATTTACACAAGAAGGATGACTTCATCGGGCTCCTAACAAAAATAACATTTTTCAAATTGTACACTTAAGTAAAGTTTAGTAAATATTAAATACTAATTTTATCTTCCACATTCTCACCTCTAAAGATTTGTTCAAAAGGTCTTTGGCTGTTATGTTGAGTAATTTTTTTGCTTTTGAATCAAATAAAATGAATGTGGCCATTCTTGAGCTATCTTCAACCTTTAAATCACTAATTGCAAAACAGTAAGAATCCAATTTTCAGCCAAGAATCATTAATAGAAGAGAAATAGTGCAGTGCAGAAAGTTTGAAACAGTGCAGTGTAGTGTAGATTTTAATCAAACAGTGCAGTGTAGAGCAAATTTTTCTTTTTTAATCTCCTTCATATCATCAAACAATTTGATATGAAGCTTGCATAAAAAAAAAAAAAAAAATAGTTCCATTTTGCTCTTCTTTTGCTTAGAAATCATAAAATATATAATATGATTACCATGGTTAATCAACATGCACTATATAGACATGATATCATTAGTGTAAAATACTTACTTCAGTTATTTGACAAAACCAAAACCCAATTAAATCAAAACTTTCATGAAAAAATCCTTTAAAGGTGCTATTTTTTATATATATGCATATATATATATATATATATCATCATGGGGTAACAAAATAGTAACCCGACAAAGTTGGGATGGATAGGATAAGATTGGCTTATCCTAATTTTCTTTTAAACTAAGCTGCAACTGAAACTGATTAACTAACTCCTAATCTATCACATGCTCTATAATACATTGAGCACATGCCTAATTAGCCAAACACATCAAACAAATAACCAAAGCTTCTGCCTAAATTACATCCCCTGACTGTTCACGCTTGGCCCATAATTGAAAGAAAGAGTTTGGCTGATAATGACTTCTCACATTGGTAAGTAGAAGAAATGTAGATTAGGATGGATAGACCACAAAGAGGTTGACCATAATTGTAGAACAAAAAGAGTCTTTCGTGAAAATATGAATGGTTGTTTCAGTTGGGATCCCACAGAAGGTGCATTTGTCAACTAAAGCCCCATTTTAATCTCCCATCCATCTTAAGGCAAGGTCGCTGTAAGATTTGGGGCTACATTCAGCATCCTAAATTTTGAGACAAAAGCATTGGTTTAGAATTTTGAAGAACGGACTAAAATCTTCTGAACATGAAGTCCAAGTAGGAGGTCACTCTCATCAAGTAACACGAAGAAGGACATTGAATAGGATGGCATAACAAATGCCACAAATCTAATTAATGTGGCTTAAGCAGCTTAGGATAATCATTTTTGCTTTCACCCTTGTAATTTGTATTGAAATTTTGCACCGCGCCTTCAAAGGCTTTTTGGATTTAATGGCACTAGTTTTGAGTGGCAAGCCTAGATAGTTGGCTTTAGCATCTTCAATTGTAAACCCCATGATTGAGGATAAATGAGCTCTTTTGGCTATACTAATACTCCTTCCTAAGATCTGAGACTTTAGTAGGAACATATTGACTGCTTTACTTGACCAGGCCGTGTAAATGATATTAGAGCTTCTGCTTGTTGCTCTTCATTGAGAATGAAGAGAAAGAAATGCAGTTGACAGATGGCTAGTGAAAGCTCTGCTCACTTTTACCTCTTTCGGTTAGCCCCAAATAGTTTGTCCATTGAAAGTTTGTAACTACACCCTTCAAAGAACCTCTACAACAAAGATTAATAAGAAAGGGGAATCATTGAGGTTTGAAGAATCATGCTAACTGTCAATGATTAAGATAGAGAAAGCATCATTGAGATGCATTGCTCTATCCACTACACCCATTGCAAGAGAATCCAAAACACCTGAGCTGTTGGAGAATGAAAGACCACTCAAGCCTAATATAGGCTTTCTCTATATCTACCTTCAAACCAATCAATCCTTGTCTACATTGCTTCAAGCTCACAGAACAAAATGATTTACTATGCCAATTAGATATCTAGGAAGAAGAGTCTATAACAAATTTGCAAGAATTTTGGAATTTGCATTGTTAATAACATTGCAAAGAGATATTTGTTGGAATTGACTTTTAGTGGCTGCATTCTCTATTTTTAGGATGAGAGTGATGAGATTATGAATAAATTGCCGAAGAATGAACTTTTCCTCAAAGAAGCTGGTGATGGAAACTAAGGCATTGCCCGTTTTCCCTTGAGAAAAATTTATGGTATGATTTATCCTATAGATTATTCTCACAGAAATTATTAGCATCTCAGGGCAAGGAAATCTTCCTCAAACCTTAAGGGAGGAGGATAGTATAATTCATACAATTTTTTATTATTGAGTTTTTTTTTTTTTATAAATAATTTATCCCTCCCTCTGTTAGATAAGCTAGGCTGAGAGATGTTCTAGCCTCTTCCCCCTAATGAAAACTTACCATTTAGCAAAAGAAAAAAGAAAAAGAGTTTTTGGCCCTAAGGAAAGGGAGAAGGGAGATTAAATTAGTGACCTTTGTTTCATGAGACATGGTTCGTATCTGGTTGTGTTTCTGTTTAGGATTCCAAGTAAACACATGGTTTGGTCATAATCCATCAAATAAAATCCATGAACAAAACAGGTGGCATCCTATGTGATGAGCTAAAGAAAAATAACTTAATTATATAAAATCAAAAGAAGGGAAAAAAAAATAAAATCCAGAAGTGAACAAATTTTGAAATGAAATGTAACAGAATAAAATATACAGATTGGATGATCAAATTGAGCATAACGTAGTCAGCTTTGATTATTTGGCCTCTAAATGAATATAGATAGCATTGTAATTGCAGTAGTTTGTGCAAAATCCCACACTACCATCATGATTACTCCGCCATGGTAAATTGAAAATAAGTTACAATTGTTGAGCTTCCTTTGAAAACTTGAAAGTTGACAAATACAGAAAACTACCAAAACATCCTAGGACTTTATATCAACCTAGTACAGTGCTAACAGTTACCAAGTATCACAATACAGCTAACACTAAGTACACCAAAAGCATAATGCATATAAGCATGTACAATAACAACAACAACGCACAAACAACACCAGCACTTAGGATATCAGCACAAAATAGCAATGTACATAAGTAGTAAGACCAACAGATTGTAATACCTTTGACATGATACCCATTGAGAAAGCATCAAACAGGGGCCAAAAAAACCCCTTTCACAAACCTTTTTATTTTTTTATTTTTAAAGGGATAGATAATAGGTCATACATAATCAATGGATTTCTGGCAAACTATGATGAACTAAACTACTAAGGTCAAAAAGTAAATTCCCACAAGCAATGAATCAAAGGACAGTAACACAAGTATTAAGTGGTTAAACAAAGAGTAGAATCACTCACCAAGAAGATTCGGATTCATGCTATAGCTGTAGATTTTCTAGGCCCTATTCCTTATGCAATACAAAAAAAAAAAAAAAATTCTAAACCTGTTGAAATTATCTTCTAAAATTATATACCATATGGATAAAAGCAAGTCCAAGTTCAATATCAATCTCACAACCAATGGTCAAACAGTCAATAAAAATTTCAAATACACAATCTCAAAGTATTAGAAATTAAAATTCCTTATGAATTTTGAATTTAAATCCCCAAACTATACACTAAAATCAAGTTTTGAAGTGGTAACCACATGAACCCAAATAAAAATTCACAAACATTGTAATGAATAACTAACCTCAACGTACTCCACACCAATTTCGCTAAGATTATCAGGAAGCAAGCTGATAACTCCACCTCACTCAGTTTCCACTAAACAAATTCAAACCATAGCTCAGTTTCTACACAAAAACAATTCCAGTTGACCATAGCTCAGTTTCCACACAAAAACATATATTCAAATTGATTATCTAAGTATGTGCACAAACTCAATTACAAATACAAAGAGAAGTACAGTAAAACTACAATTCAATCAACTCTAGAATACAAAATAGCCGTGAAGCTGTATGCTAAAATTGTTATAACCAAACTAAAATTCAAAAAAAGCTAACGAATACCATACCTTTAACCTTGATTCGAATGGAGGAAAAGAATGAAGAGAAAGGCAATAGCAATAAACCTAGAAATTGAATAATCGTGAAAAAAAAGAAGAAAAAACGCTAATAAGAAATAACTATTTATATGGAGTCCTAATAGTTATAGAGTTCGGATTCAGAAAAAAAATATATATATATATATATATTATAGGTTTATAAGATAATACCTTTGGGCCGGTTTCGACGGGCTGGGTTGGGTGTATTTCCGACCGACATAGTTGATGGGTCATGGGCTGGATGAGACCCACATCAAATGGGGCGCCGTTTCTGGGTTGTAGAGGTTGCATGTGGGTGGTCTGAGGAAGGAGCTCGATCTATGTTCGATGTTTGTGTGTTTGTGGATCGAGGCTTCAGCTTGTGGGTATGATGGGTATGGTGGGTTGAAGTTTATGGGTCTGATCGAGGAGGAGTTGGTAGAGGGCTGAGGAAGAACATGGGGATGGCAGACCATCGTGCTGGTAGAGGACTGAGGAAGAAGATGGGGATGGGAAAGGCAGAGCTTACGTTTTTTTGTTTTTTTCAGCGTCGGGGTTTTATGTCGTTTCTTTTTTTTAGGTTTTGGTTTTATTTTTTATTTTTTAATATTGCGCTGACGTGAAAAAATGTAGAAGCTTTAAAAGTTTCGATTATATATATATATATATTTTTTTTTTTATATATATAGATTAGTTTTTTTTGAGAGGGATATATATAGATTACTTAAAAGCATAAAATACATGCATAATTTTGAATCCCATTCTTGAATTATCTAAACCCATATATAATCCAATTGTTATAATAAGGGAGGGTTATTTTTTCATTGGTTGTCTCCAATAGAAACCCAGTCTTTATTTTGATTCATTTGCTCAATAAAACAATTACCAAATTTGTTATATGTACCTATACTGGCCAATGGGTTAAAGGTTTCTCTTCGAATCTGGGCATCACAATTCACAACAAATAATGTAGCCAAGTTGGAAGCAGTTAAATAAATATAGTTTAATGTTAGCTTGGAATTTGGGCTTAAAATTTTGTTATTTTGAAGTTTGATTATACTTTGGATATACAATGGCTAACAAAAGTCGGTTAATATGCACCACATTTCATTCCTTTAATTGATGATTGTAGGAACCTTAAGCATGAGGCCAACACGGCAGCAGACGAACTAACAAAGAAAGAAAGTTCACAAAAAAGACGGTTTTAATTTATGAAACCAGCCCTATTTTTATATCTGAGCAGTATATATTAGAGATAGTTTTCAAATAGGCATTCATAGAGAAGTGTCTTGACATGTGATCCAGTAAACTGTTTAAAAAAAAAAAAAAAAATCCTCTTTGCAAAAAATAAAATAAAATAAAATAAAAAATTTAGTTTATTTTGCTATTCAGTTTATTTTTGTTACTATTCATGGGCTTCACTGTACTTTTTGGTACTATTCATGAGTCCCACTGTACTATTTCAACTAATTTTTACCTTTATTTATAATATTTTCAGTAAAAAAATTTTAATTTCAATAAAATAAATGAATTCCAAGAGTTTTTTTGGGTACAAACCGACGTGATTGGCACACTTACAAATTATAACGCTTTGTTATAGCGGTAGATAACCCAATACTATTCATAAACTCTACTATACTTTTAAATATTATTTATAAGTTTCGCTATACTATTTCAGTTAATTTTTATTTTTATTTATTGTTCTTCCGATAAAAAGTTTTTCATTTTTTCTTCTAGCAAAATAAGTGAATCTCAACGGTTTTTTTTTTTTTTTTTTTTGGATAAAAACCGACCCGATTGGCACACATACAAATTACAGCGCTTCGTTACAGCGGCGGATAACCCAGTACTACAGCTGTGGATAAGTTTACTCTCACAACAACAAAGACACATAGGAAAAGCTCAGAGCTAGAGAGAGAGGAAAATGGAGAAGTATTTCGGAAACGCGTACAGAGGAGACCCAGGAGTTCCACACGCCGACCCGGACCGATTCGTCAACATCTGGATCGGCTCTGCTGCCTTCTCTGCTCTCACCTGGTTCAACCCTTACATGTGGCACCTCACCAATCAGTTCAAGTACTCTCTCTCTCTCTCTCTCAAAATTTAGGGTTTATCTTTCTGCTGTAACAAGAAATGATTTTGCTGCTTTCTTCAATATGGGTTTTTTGTTGTTGTTGTTGGGTTACTATCCATTGGGCTTGTTGGTTTGAAAAAGGAAGTAGTGGGTGAATTGGGTGCTTAGAATTGGAGTAAATTGCCTATTATCCCTTTGTTTTAAATGCAACATTGGATGGATGTACAGGTAAAAATTCTTTTGGTAACCAAATGAAGTTTAAAGGCCAGTTCTTTGTGGGTTTTTTGTGTGCTATTGGGCAAGTATTAAGAAACATGTGTGTTTCTGTGGCCCCTTTGTACCTTGTGATTCTGATATCATATGTTCATTGTCTTGTGTTTCCGCAAGTGTTGACTGAGCTAACATGCTTCTACTTAGGCCAAGACGCGATGTTGCAGCTGAAATGTGTATTGTGATACTATGATTTGTGTACATTTGAACTCAGAACCCCAAATAACTTGGTTTTATGGTGTGCAGTCATGGGATTGCTTATTCCTTATGTTTTCTTTTTACGTTGCGCGAGGGCCATTTGAGTATAGAACTTATTGACTCTGTGTGTGCATGTGTGTTCAAACCAGAAAATTGCTGTCACACCCTGCCTCCCCACACGGTGGGGTCTCTTTGCTTCTGTCATTTTTTTGATAAACTGTCCAATAAGCCATGCCTTTCTGCATGTACAGTTAGCTTCTGCATACATTTGTTGGGTATTTGTGAAATTGAAAGTTTACATATATCCTATCAGCTATTTTTAGCCTTGAAAGATCTTTAGTTTTGAGATGAAAATATTGGTCTGATTTTTTTATGTCCTTGTTCCATTTTCTCTATACTACTTTATTTTAAAGCATCTCAAAATAAGAGGAATTTTGTTGTTTCAACACATGCTATTCTTATACACACGTGTGCGCATGAGCTGCTGATGTTCCTACTTGGCTCTGAATGTGTACTCACTTATCAGGGGGAAAATTTTTTACAGTTTAAGTGCTGACATTCTTAATAATCTAAGTTTCATTACTGTATGACACATCGTTAAAGCACAAGTTTTATGCAGCAAGCATGTCTTAACCAATTGCTTTGATTATGCACTTTGACAGAGTTATTGCTTTTGACTTTCATGATATTGTGCATGATATCTAGAATATCTCTATAGTCAAAATCGAGAGAGGGGGGGGGGGGGGTGTGCTGAATTCATTGCTAAGGATGCAATATGCATGATACAATTTCAATGGCAAATAGTTGAAGTTTTTTTGCTTGTTTGTCCCATTCCTCAGTCATAAAGGTAGTACACACGTCCCTCTTGTGATCTCTGATTGGCTGCTTTGATGATTAGACCTATCACTTGCCGTGTTCTTGCAAATTTTTTTATCCTTTATTTATCCCATGTTCTCCTCACATTTTGAAATACTTTGGATATGCAGTTGGCATGACAGAGCTATGTTATTTGAGCAGTACCACTGGAAAAAGGCAATGGAGAAGAAGCAGCCTTATGAATTCTTGGTATATTGTTTAACTTTTTGATATCTGGGATTTAACAAATTCTTTAGGCTAACTATTGATGATAATTTTTATTCTTATGCTTGTTATGCTGTGACCAATTGAAAAATGTTTTCTTGAAACTTTACATTGCTGCAGTGGAATCAGCGCATGGACAAGGACCACCGTGATTCATATTATTTTAATTGGCCTGTTTACTTCCCTTAGGCTCTTATTTTACATAAGACTTGTGCTCTTTTGTAATAAATGTTGAGAACGAGACTCATGTAGCCTGGATTGGCCCACCCTTTTGTTTCCATGGATTCAAAGACTCAAACTAATAGCAGTGTTTCTGGTTTTTAATTTTATTGCTTCATTTGATTCTATTGACCTTTGCAGCCATTATTATGTGTTAGTGTTGGTTGTTTTTATATTGTTTGAAGGATGATTTGGAACTTGGTAATGAGTTTTAGCTCAAATAGCACTTCATCCTCCCGCACAAATGGGTGAAGTGTCAGGTTGTGAGCTCAAAAGCTACTGGGTGTGTATGAGTTCTAGCTCCAATAGCACTTCTTTTAGATGTCAGATGGTGGCTGAACATTTTAAGAGCAGCTCTATACTTCTATTACATGATCCCTATAATATAGTTAAATTGAATGTCTGAGTTGAAGACATATGCATCTATACCAGATATTTCTTATTTGGTTGCTCATTGGATCATGATTTCAAAATGCCTGGATCACGCTTCCAGGCTGGGTCAAGCCTTTCAATAGTGCATCATAGTAGTAGTGAGCAGTTCCTGTCCAGGTTGAGAAGCTTGAGCAAGAAATTCCAGCTCAGACGTTCAATAATATTCTTTCTATGGCTCATGTGCCTATTTTATAAAAATTGCATATATAACATATTTACATTAAGGGGTGTGAACGGGCTTAGCCAGAAGGCTATTTTGCTGGACTAATTTAGGCAATCAAAATCAGCTTGATCTTATTTTTAGAAGCCTTTTTAAGTCAATCATGGAGTATTTCTTAAGTAAATGCAAATTTGTTTTAGGGACCAGCAGGCCCCTTGTTGCAAGTCAGTTTTGATCTTATAATCTCCATTTTTTTATTCTGCTTCACCAGTGAATGGATAAAATTTTGCAGCATTCTACGAATTATTGAGAAACAAAAAAAAAATGTCAAAACATGGCTTAATTACTGTCCTCTAGGCTTTTTTATTCAATCATGGGTTTTTAAAGAATTATGTTTGTTGTTGAGGTGTTTTCTTGATAGTATTGTCATTTGTGTTTGGATTTAGAATATTTGGGGCTTCCCTGAACTGCCTACATTTGTTGAGCAATCAAAGGCTTCAAAGCTAAAAAAGACTGTAGCTTCCTCACTTACATAGTCCTTGAATATATATATATATATATATATTTTTTTGAGGATAAACGGCAGAGTCCTTGAATCAATGTTAAGCCACATCACATCAGCGTAGAATTTGAATTCACTTCGGTCCAATTTGGGTCTTAAGACCCAAAAAAGACTGAACATTTTAAGTGCAGGTCTAAAATATAGCGTAGAATTTGAATTCACTTCGGTCCAATTTGGGTCTTAAGACCCAAAAAAGACGGAACATTTTAAGTGCAGCTCTAAAATATAACTATCACTTGTAGATTTTTCAGACGCAGCCAAATATGGCAGGTTACCCAATGTTCAGCTGGTACTAATGCATTAATGTGGCAATGCTCATGAAAGAGTTCTTAAAATTGCTAAAGAGCAATGTGTTGGACGCAGTTCAGTAGTTCAGCAAATAGAGGGAGAAAAGTAAAAAGGAAAAAAAGCTCTGAGCCTCTGAACCTGAAGCAGCCAGCTAAACAAGATAAAGCAAGCAATAAGATCAAGTGTTCCACAGACAACAGTCATACTTGCTAACGTGGGTTGTTTATGGACATGGGGATAGACTTTAGAATCCAGATGAGGTGGAACATTATCAGCCATTTAGGTCCTACTTCTCTCAAACCTTGAAAAAAAAAATATATAGGGAAGTTTGGAATAGTACTGGTCTTCAACAAATCACCAAATCATATAACACTTAGAAAATTCATTACAAAAATTATTACCGGGCATAAAAACACAATAGGAAAATGCCAACAATATTATTACTATAAACCCAAAAAGATTTTATTATTTTTTTTTATGGTGATAAATTAAGATTGATGAATATCACTTTTATATATGTAGACTTGCTTCTGATATTATTTTTATTATATATCAATAAATCCTCAAAATTGTAAACAAAAAATTGTTGTGGAAAATTTTAATTTCATTAAAAATCTATTGAATACTCGCAATATGTTTCAAGAATTGGAGTGAAATTAGACAAAAGCACTCTGAAAAACACTGCTATATAAAATAAAATAAAATAACATTTTCAAACTTTAGTCTATTAGTCTTATCCAGAAAAAAGAAAATACCGTTTGGAAGTTTGCTGGGTGGGTAACAGTGTTTGACAAGACGAGGGAGTGATGGCATTTCTTCGTCTTCCTATCACAGCACCACCATCGTCTCCAGTGTCTCTGCCATCCTTTGCGACTCCAATTCAAAACTCAACCAAATTCACCGACTGGGTTCGATCCAAGTCTTTCAATTTCGTGCTCTCTGGGGCTCTCACGCTCGGACTCTCTCTCTCTGGCAAGTTTCTTTCTTTTTCCTCTCTAAGTAAAAGTAATCAGCAAAATGTAATCCTTTGCTGGTCTTCATTGTATGTGATTTTGTTTTCCTCTTCAAATTCTAGCTTGTAAATGTTAGGCAGTGTTAATTGCTAAAATGGCAAAATGTCATTCCAATATTCCGAAATGTGATGCTAGACATTATTTTGTTATGGGATATGATATCATAAGAGCGCAGACTTATAACAGAGAAAAAGACAAAACTTTAACTTTGTAGGAGTTGGAGTTGCTGAGGCAAAAGTTGGAGTCAACAAGCCAGAATTGCTTCCCAAAGAGTTTAGTCCTGTCATTGATGTAGGGGGGTTCCTCTCTGATGGCCAGGTGTGGTTTCCTTTCTTCTGGTTGGAAATATTTTAGTGAATAAAACTTATACAACAAATAATAACCTAAATAATTAGCAAGAATATAAAATAAAGATAGTTTAGAACATCTTTACAATGCTATAGAATCACGTTGTGAAAATGTTGTTTTAAAGTTTGATTCATACCATCCGGAGTAAAACTCGATGTGACTGGTTCTTTTGGCCAAACAACCCCCTACGATTAGACTATAGCATCAACATTCGTGATGAACGCAATTCCACTTATAAAGGTTCAAAAACAACCCTCTATTGTCTTTTCTTAAAACAAATATAAATTGTAGAAAAATGTGGGAGAGACATATAATAGGATTGTGTATATCTAAATATAGAGTAATAAAAAAACTTATAGGGAAGGGTGTGATGATGGGTATTATATATGCTATTCATGACAATAATAACCTATAGTTATTGGTAACTGATAACCTATAAAAGTCCAACGGCTACATTATCAATTATTGCCCAACGACTATTTTTCTCATAATTGCTAACCACTATTTTACTTATAAATTCCCAACGATTAGAAAATAAATAATAATAATAATGTTTGGAACACACACCCACACGAACATTTACTATAGCCTTTTGTTAGTTAATGGTAATTCAGTTCATTCATTCTCTATATTAAAAAAGATGAGACATGACTATGAATGCCATATTGGAAAAGATTGAACATAACTTTGATACCAAGTAGAAAGAGAGTAAAACTAAATTGATGAGAGAGAGAGAGAGAGAGAGAGAGAGAGAGAGAGAGAGAGAGAGAGAGAGAGAGAGAGAGAGAGAGAGAGAGAGAGAGAGAGAGAGAGCAGAGAATTAATATAGTTTGACCTTAGAGGCCTACATCCATAGCAAAAAGCTTTTGATGGCTACATTTTTCTTATTAGTCTCTGTTTATTATAATGAACTCATTGAATGATATTTATAGTAGGTTAAATTTTAGACTAATCATATATTAATCAAGGATTACAATACTTGAAAAATAAGTAGGATTATAATTTTTCTTGTTGCACTCCAACTAAGATTAGGATGGCTTTGCTTGCACTCCAAGTAAGATTAGTGAGAATGAACATGGATAATAGACTTGGGCCTTGATTAGGGTTGGACCTTGATAGCTTTAAAATTCTTTTTGCCCTACCCTTTTTTGTTTGTGTGTTTACATTCATCTTTTTAGTTCTAAGATTGATAAATGAAAATTTCTACATCTATATGAGCCTTATAGATACGCAAATGGTGTTCTTTAAATTCAGATACAAGTAATGGTGCCACTTTTGAACCATTTGATCAAGGGAAGAAAATATATGATAAATTACTAATGTCATGAGGTTAATTTGCAGGAGAAAAGACTTGCACAAGAAATTGCTGATATTGAAAATGATACAGGGTTCAAGTTGAGAGTTCTAGCGCAGAATTATCCTGAAACACCAGGTATGCTTAATCTTCTTGATCTTTTGGTAGTTAGATGGTCTGCTTCTTTGATCCATTTGTGGACTGTTAATGTTCTTTTCTTTTAAATTGATGGCTTCCATATCTGAAGACATCCTTGCTGGCCAAACAAAAAATGACTAATCATTATCAAAACCAACATTTTCGTAGGGCTGGCGATTAAAGATTTTTGGCAAGTGGATGATAGAACTATTGTCTTTGTTGCTGACCCCACCTTTGGTAAGGTTTCAAACATATTATCTACTTTTGAATACCTCTGGCATAGGTGATTTATGTTTATGGGTCCGTTTGACCAGGCAATATTTTAAACTTCAATGTTGGGGCTTCTGTTGATCTAGACATTCCACGTAGTTTCTGGAGCCGATTGGCAGGGAAATATGGAAATATTTTTTACTGGAAAGAGAAGGTAAAGTTTTTGTTGTTGCCTGAATCACTTCATTCTTTTGGGTTGATTATATTTTCCTGTGGTTGAGTTGATTTTGTATGGGTTGTGCAAGGTTTTGTTGAAAATGAATATTGTATTTTCTTTTGGCTAATATAGGGGGAAGATGCATCAATTGAAGCAGCTGTAATGGCAATATCTAATTGCTTGAGAGAACCTGTAGGCCCAAATAATTGCTCTGAGGTAAAATAGTACAGCAATGGCTACAGTAACAATGTTCTCTCAGCTGTAGTCTGCAAAAAATTTGCAACACACGATTTAAAGCTTTTATGATTTGTACATCTAGTGGGGTATATTATGTAAAAGGTGATAAAGAAACTTGAATTCATGTTCTTCTATGTCATGTTGAATCAGTCAACACGTACTGTATTTACATAGTCATTTAATACAAGAGGGCCACAGAGTGAGCTGCATCCTGTTCTGTAAAGATAATCACTACTGATTCTGGACTTCTAAAATGCATTTTGTTATCAATATTCTGAAAAGTACGGGTAGGATCTGACTCTGAGCTTTAAGGATTGTCTGGAGGGAGGCTAGGGAGAAAGCTACAAGTTTCAGCTTTGCATACTCAATTTCTGCAGGGTTTTAGATGCAAAAGGCACATCTTTGGTTTATGCAAACTTACATTTGTGCTAGGCCTAGTAACAAGAATGCTAATTAGTTCTTTTTAGAACAATACTTTGTTTGCTTATTCACTTAAGCAACAATTATCTAATTCATTTGATATAGGCATCCTCCTTCTATAACTCGGTGGATCTAACAACCGTGCAAGTGTGAGAGTAATGATGTATATATTTAATATTTGAGATACCTTCTCCCATTTAGTGTGCGTTTGGTTTGCGCGTCCACGTTGGGCATTTGCGTTTTCAGCTTTTTTTTTTTTATTTTTTTTTTAGCACATATAAATAGTAACTGTATTGTTCATGCACAAGGATTTACTGTGCATGAGACAAAATGCACTTTTCACGGGTCTCATGACACTATTTACACATTTAAAAATTATTTTGTTACAATGTTTTCAATTTTTCAACAAAATAAAATGTATCCAAACGGACCCTTAAGATAGCATATTTAAGCTTTCAAATAATTATGAGGCTATATTTCACATTTATTATTTTTCTGTATACAATAACAATATAATTTTTTTATTGACTTTTCCCGACCACCAATGATAAGTTAGATAAGCAATAAACTTTATTATTTTTACCTTTATACATATGTATAATTGACAAATGCCATATATGTCACTCTAGACAGAATGGAATAATATGAAACTAAAAGTTCTTCTCCAATACGTGTGTAAATTTAAGTCAAAAGCCATGATTAGCATCTCAAATGCCATGTCTCCTTTTGTCTTACTTATCCGTACAGATAAATAATCGATCATAAATTTAAGTCAGATATTTGTAGATCCAAATGTGCCATGTGTCCTGCTTCATGCTAGACTTAAAACATTCATTTTTTTGTTTTTTTGAAAAGACTTAAAGCATTCATTGATGCTATATAATGGTGAAGTGCAAATGTAGCAAGGCCCTCTATTACTATTACAGATTTTTAGTGTAGTTGTCTGATAGTCGGACAACAGCTAAGATTCATGTGCAGAAGACCTGGGGTTGAGTCAATTACGCATGTGTAGCATCCTCAATCATGTAATAAATCATAAAATTCAAATCAGATATATGTACTCATCGTCCTGCTTCTTGCACTAGATATTTTGAGTGTGAAAACTCATTGATTCTATATATTGGTGAACAGCCAATGTAAAGACAACCCTTTACTATTTGGACTTTAGCAGTAGTTGTCTGATGGTTGGGTAGCAGCAAGATGCATGGGTAAAAGAGCTGGGCCTGTCTGCTGGGGCTGGGGCCTGTTTTGGGCTCATAATCTTGACAATGAAAGAAGACAAAGTCAGGAATAATTGCTATTGAAAGTTTTTTGCATGGTCGACAAAAGCTCAATTTCAGAGGCCCAGTGGAGACAAAATGAGCTAGCATGAATATAACCAGCAAAACTTGCATGATAGCTTGGTTTACTGTGAGCATTTCAGATTGCCTAATTCAATAAGAGTTTCTTGCCTAAATTATCTTGAGTTTCTTGCCTCAAGATTTCAAGAGTAATCCTCTGAAACTCTCGGTTACAAATTTGAAGTACAGGGGGCTCAAATTAGGTCGTCAATCACCACAGATCTTAAAACACTTAAAAAAGATGAGTAAAAGCTTATCCTGATATAATTGATTTGTTGTACATTGTTAAAATAATTTAATAAAACGTCATGACACGAATAGGTATGTCATATTTAGCATCCAAATTGGTGATATTTTATGTGTAAAGGCACTTGATGTGGACGGTTTCATGTGTTGCTTTCATTGTTTTATTTATTACTAATCACAGACCCCAGACCCGTGCGATACGTGGAAAAATATTATATGACTATTTTTTATTGAATAATTATTGTATTAATATATTAGATTGTATATTTTTAAAAATTCAATATGTGTTATTTGAAATTATGTTTTAAATTAGAAGTTTTTTGTAGTCAGGTATTATGTATAGTGAGATATGTATGAAAATACAATGCATTAATTTTTTTTTTTTTTAAATTGATAGTGCCATAAGAACTATTAAACCAAGTTGTAACTATGTATACTTTATTTATTACTATATAGATGTATGCAACAACACTTATAGATATATTTTTCTCCAAAACATGATCCATATCTCTTTCTTCCTCATAATTGAAGCCAAGTGAAAAAGTAAATAAAGATAACTGTGCAATAGATCATTATCAATAAATCATATATCATAAAGTGGAAATATAAAATAAAATAAAATGCAAAAAGAAAAAGTTCCTTAAGTATCTATACATAAAAACATAAATAGCATAATGATGCTCTAAAGCAAATTATATTTTATCTTATTCTCTTTTTGACATTTTTAGTAAAGATGATCAATTAAGCAAAGTAAAAGCTTACTAAGAAAGTTCAAATTAACTAAAAATTTGATGGTGAAGATGCTAATTATTTGTAATAAAATGACCAAAATAAAAATAACAAATAGATTTGAGAAAAACACATAAGATTTCTAAAAGAAATTTTACCAAACACATGGATGCAACAATACAAAATTACTACACTTAATATTTTTTGACTTTTTTGATACTCTACAAATAAAACAACTTTATTCACTTTTTGTCACATTATAAACTATAAAGCGATTACAATGTTTATTATAATCTTCCCCCCTTGAGGTTATTTTATAAGCACTTTGATTGAAATCAAAATATGCTTTATATTTCTTTTTTATTTTTTGCCCGAAGGCAAGTCAGCCTACTAGATAATCTAAATGATTATCATAAGCACCATAGAGCAATTTTAGGTAAATGTCTGTTATATCAAACATTTGATTATATTTTAGGTTTAGATATCATAGGTCCGGCTTCTCAACATAAGTTGAATGTCTCTTCACAATAAGTCTAATTAGGGGATTCTCCACAACATCACCAACTTGAGTCTTGTAATGATGAACTGATATCTTTTCATTGCTTGTAACAACTACAACCTTGTCTTTGCGAGTTAAAAAATCATTTGCCACAACCATATGCATTGTACTTTTTAAGAGCCATATCAGCCTTCTCCAAAAGTATTTGTATATCTGTCTCTAGTTGTTTAGTTAAGCAGAGGAAAACTTTCAGTCCCATTTCATTTTAAAATAACAAAAGTCTAAAAACTTATAGCAAAAGGCTTTCTATACAAAATTCCAGTAGAAGGAGACTAATAGGCCCTCTACTTTCTTCAAGACATAGGGAATTATGAAAGATCATACATCCTTTGCTTACCATTTTCTCTTTCTCAAATTCATATTATCAAAGAAGTATATGAAGTTAAAGACATTGTGAATACATCTTCGTTAAGTGAAAGTCCATTGGCAGGCACATTCAAATTCATAGCCATGTATATTTTGTTTTGGTATAAATTCAAATTTCTATAAAAAAAAAATAAATTAAAAAAAAAAAAAAAACACTACATGTTAACCCAAACCAAAATTCAACCAAAGCGATAAGAGTGATTTGTGATGGGAATTTAAAAAATACAACACAAAAAATTAAATAAAAATACCATCAACCTAAATTAGAGTTATAAGAAAGAACAAAAATCGAGAAAGAGAGAGTATTCATAGTTTTTGTGTAGAAAAAATATGAATTGAATGAAATAAATGATATCAAATTTATACAAAATAAGATGGGGAGAAGAAGAGTTAAAATATAAGAAAGAGAAAATGATGAAGGAAGTTTAACGGTAAAGTAAAGAAAAGTAGGAAGATAAAGAGGCAAAGAAAGAGGGAAAATGTTGAAGGAAGAAAAGAGTTTTAGTTTTTTTTTTTTTTTTTTTTTTTTTTTTTTTTTTTTTTTTTTAAGAATAGGAAGATGAAAAGTTTAAATATTCAATTTTAACAATTACTTAAAATTAGAAAGAAGAAAATGAAAAGTTGAAATCAATTTGGATAGCTGAATATTGTTAAACATTTGCATCTAATGAATAGTAATGTTTGTAATGAATAGTCAAACATCTACATATATCCACTAAAATGATAATGAATTATTTAATTTTAATAATTACTTAAAATTAGAAAGAAGAAAATGAAAAGTTGAAATCAATTTGAGTAGCTGAATAGTCAAATATTTGCATTTAAATCGAATGAATAGTAATATATTGAATAGTAATGGAGTGCATTAACAAGTTTGTCCATGAACTATATTTAATTATTTTATATAAAATAAAATAGAAAAATCATAATAGAAATTAAAAAAAAAAGAAAGTATAATGTGACTAATGAAATGGCTCAACAAAAGTATAGTAATGTTAAATTCTACGTCTCAGTTTTTATATATAATATAGATTATACTGTTCTTATTAATTGTACATTATCCAGTATCAGCGTTGATAGCTCTACTAATTACTTCATATGGATGACAAGGTTAGAGCACCATTTTGAATATGGTCTTGCTGCTATTCCTCTTGTCATTTCATATATCGCCTTGTGTGTAGATTCCAGAAGTGGAACTGTAACATTGTAGGTGTTTTTTATTCGTTGATTCAGTGTTTTTCTGTTCTATGCTTTGGTTGGAATGCATTAGTGGACTTAGATATTCACTGTCAAGCAACATGAGTACATGACAGAGACAAGAAAAGTTAATCCCAATGAACTGATTCTTACGCCTGCACCATTTTGTGTGTGTATATAGTGCGGATTCCTCCTTTTTCTTACACTGTAGCTCATTACAGTGAAGGATGTTATTGTTTGGAAGGTATTGGAAGGCTTGATAGGATATATAATAGTACTACAGCTCAGAAGGAATAGGAAAAAGGCTTAATAAAATTTGTTTTTATTTTATAAACACATTTGAAACTCCTTGAACAACTAAACAACCCTCCCAAAGTAGCCATGGCCAAAGAAATTGCATAGATACTGACATTTTTTCCTGCCACTAGTATTGTTACTACCCAATGCTATAATGAGAAACAAGTAGGAATTAGGTAAGTAACACATCTCAGCTGCATATGACAGTGTAACATAGGTTATTAACTTGGAAAAACTATCCTAGAAAAGGCAATTATTACTAATAACAGAAAACATTAACATCTGTTTACTCTCCTAGTTACACTTTATACTGGTAAGACACAATCCAGCACCAGTGCCCTTCTCCATTTTGTCATCGATAATCTTCTGCAATTCCTCAGGTCGACAAGGGACTGAAAGAGCTCCTTTTTGACTGAAGCCATATTCTTCCTTAGCCTGCTCCAGTAATCTCAAGAATGCAGGGTTAGTTAAGTAGTCCAGTTCAACAACAAACCTCTTTGTTTCCTCACCCTTGATTGCGAAAACAGCAAAATGTCCTTCAGTTACATCATCTGGCACCACTGCTGCTGCTTCTAGTGCTTCTTTTAATTGATCAGGTTCTCTAGGTGCCAAGACTGAGATACTCTTCTGTAGTTTTTCAATGAGAACATTGAAGAGCCTGAGCATCACCAAGGCTTTATTTCTCTCATCCCTATTCTTCGTTAAAGACATTAAACCTCTATTTTTTTTTCCCTTATTCTTCTTGGCAGACAATAGTAAACTTTAAGAACTTCTTTGGAACTCACGAATCTTTCTTTGAGCTTGCATGGGAATTTATACGAGGCCATGAACAAGATGGGGAGCATAAAGCATACACGCGGAAATTTCTCATAGGGTCATTGTGGAGCCACAACATGTGATTGCAGCATTATGTCATTTAAAGCAACATTTGACAGGTCACCTGTAGTGAACGCGGTATTCCATAGGATTAGATTCCTTAAGGTAACTCTAGAATGGAGTTCATGGTAAAATTGAGTTTTCCTTGTCTTGTTTGAAAGATTTTAGAAATTATCGTAACTTGCAACTCCACCATGAATGAATAACATTTTAGGAATTCCATAGTGGAATTATTTTCTAGAGTTCTGAAAAGGGGGAAAAATGTTTTCAAATTGCAACTCATGGAGTGCTTTCTTAAAATTATAGAAAATTGTGTTTTTGTATCATAGTTTTTTTTTTGGATAGTGTTTGTTACACACACTGTTACATACTCATTTTTTGAGCTAAAATTGTCTTTATTTATTTATTTTTACAATAACAATACTATTCACAGATTTTTCCAAATGCTCAATAGCATTTAAAAAAAAAAAAAAAATCATATTTTTAAAACAAAACTTTTAAAATTATAGTTTTAACACATGTTTTCAAGTAGTTGACCCAAACTAACAATTCTAAATTTATTTTTTTAAGCTAATTATAATATGTTGCTAACCCGCGGCTCGAATTTTTTCCCTTTCTAGACTTCCAAGCACTTTATACATAGAGAAGAATCAGTTAAGCTACAAGGTTCTTGACACTGATTCTAATTCTAATATGAGTAGTGAATGAATTCATTGATTTATTATTCTCACCCAATGATTGGGTTTGAATCCCACCATACTTGGTACCTAACTTTATGGAGTCATTCAGATATATCCTTCCTAGGAATTTGCGGTTGGAAAGGATTTCTCACAGCAAGATATTTCAGCATTATCCAAATGAAACTGACTCAAATAGTGGCATACGAGCCTAAGAAGAGCCTGCCTTCTTTACCTTAAAATAGACTGTTCATTGATATTCATGAACCAGGTACAGTTTCAAGTTGGAAGCTTGAAGAGCAGAGCTGAGCAGCAAAATGGCCAAAATGAAACTCATCAAGCTAAAATATGCGTTGGTGGTTCACTTCAGACCATAATTAAAACAAGAAATGCTGCTCAAGTGTTAAAACTTAAAACTAAGTTGCATTATTCGTGGTTTAGGAGCATCAGTTATTGGTTGCCAACTTGCAGTGTTTGTTAATGCCTTAAGGGCACAATGGTCCGAACCTCAAGTTGGCAAACCAAGGTCTCTTATAGTGTCGGCAAGTAGACGTCTACGTGTTCAAATTCATGTTGTACTAGCAAGTACTTGTGCAGCAAGAAATATTGAAGAATCAGCCATGGTCTCTTATAGTGTCGGCAAGAAGTAGACGTCTACGTGTTGAAATTCATGTTGCACTAGCAAGTACTAGTGTAGCAAGAATTATTGAAGAATTAGTGGTACATATTTATTCTCCTGTTTTAATACTGCATAAGCGGCCTTATCTGAACATTATAGAGGTAAGGGTGAACACTGAACACCTGGTGGAGATTAGTCTGAGTGAAGTGATAAGTTTTTCCCAGGTGAACATTAATGTATGGGGGGGCATGAATACACTCCTGAGATATAGGTTGCTACCGGTTAATATTACTGAGATGGTGTCATGAAGATGCTCAGAAAAAATCTGGAATATGAGCTACATGATGCCTTCAAAATGTCCTCCTCATAACATATTTTGATGAGACAAAATGCTTGAGGAGAGACTATATTTAAGTGATAGATATGACCGTGTTTGAAAATGAAGAAGCCGGTGAATTGAAATTGTCGAGTGTGCTCTTGGGTATGAGCATTAACTATTTAGCAAATAGTTTTTACGGAATGGTTAGTTGTCAATAGATTTTGCTAGGTAGAGAAGAGTCCAAGGGCTCTTTTTAAAAAAGGGTCTCTACCTTATTAATATATATATATATATATTAATAAAAAAAGTGGTTAAAAAACTCTACCTATATTTGGATTAAGAGAAAGGAGGAGAGAGAAGAGAGGAAGAAGGCCGGAAGTTCATGTCAAGCTTAGCTTTTTTTTATTTTTTATTTTTTTATTTTTTTTTATTTACAAGATAATGTGTATGAAACTCACTCCTGAAAACTTGAACCCCGGCCCTTACCCCTCACACTCCACAAGAATTTATGTTTGTGGCGTGACCATCGTACTAAGGGTGTGCGGTGGTCATGTCAAGCTAATTGAATTCTATATTGTAGAAATGAACTTGATTGAAGTAGCTCATTTAATATTAAAAACCCCATTAGTGAACAAGGATTAATTTTATTTCTCTACCTAGTCATTCTAGATTGAGGATTAGGTCTTGTTGGGGGAAGATATAGATAAAATTTTCCAAATATTGTGTCTGGATTCTCAATGTTGAAATATTTCACTTATTTTGCTCTGCAATATTGGGCTTTGATGGTGTTTATCATGCACTCGTGGGACTCGAGACTTGATTTTTCCCCCTATTATTTCAATTCATTCTCAACGTCACTATTCATTCTATTTAGTGCAAACCCTGAATACATAGCTGTGTACTCTAACAACATCTATTGCTTTGGCTGAAAATCTTTCGGACCATCTCCGATCAATGCACTTGAAGTATATATCAATAAGAGCAATCTTCAAGAATGCATCTAAAGGCACATCCTATCTTACCATGGGGTTGGACCAAAATCCGTCATCACAAAAAAAAAAAAAAAAAAAGAACCAAATCGAGACCATCCCTAGAGGGCATTGGTTAGAGATGAGACTTCATGCTTAAGAAAATCTATTGGACGCTAATGTCATCACCTAAAAAGAAACGTCTGCCGTTCAGAAATGTGGTCACTTTTGCATTTATTGTGCCCCAACTATTTCACATCACATTAAAAGTGATATGGTCTGTTTCCTATGGCTATGGGAGCCCTTTTGTACCCTATAGACCCATATGTTGGAATGACATGCATCATATCAACTCAATAGCTTGAATCTAGGAAAGACTTTTGGGCGGAAAAGAGGATGACTAGGAAGTATAAATAGGAGTTGAACCTTAGAAATAAGGTATGAAATATGATCTAAAACATACTATATATATACAAGAACTATGGACTTAAAACTCCAATTCACTGAATTTACCATCAGAGTATCATTGGTAAACCCCTTAGAGGAGAGCCAATCTCACCCATATATTTCTTAGTGTTTGTGCAGGAGACATTAATGCAAAGATCATCCTTGATTCGACGGTCTTCCCTTGTTTAAGAAATCCCACCTCCTACACTTACTATTTGAACATGAATTTTCTTGCCTTGTTTGTCACATGCTGATTAGGCAATTGACGAAAAGAAACTCGCAAAGTGAGATCAAGCCTATTTTGTCACCAACATCTCACCAAACAAATGTGAAGCCTCACCCATGAAATCATTTTATACACATCCAGAAAGCATTCCATTCCAAGTCTCTAAATCAGTTTGAGGCATTGTATAAAACAACTTAACATTCATTAAACAATTACATGCATTGTGAACACAAAGCTAACAGAGATGTAACCAAACCTCTGTATTTCCTAATTATTAATTTATATAAAGTAATATTATATTTATACTATATATGCACATATTCACACACACAACAATTCACACAAATAACATTATAACCAAAATAAAAATAAAAATAAAAACGCACACAGTTAGTATGAGACATACACTCATACACATATATATAATATATATTTATAATATATTATAAATATATATATATATATATATATGTGTGTGTGTGTGTGTGTATGAGTGTATGAGTATATATAAAGAGAAAGACACTCATACATATGATAAATTTGATGATTATGTTAAAAAGATTTTCTTTTGAACAAAGTTTGGCTATTAACTTAGTTGTAGCCTTAGACTAACTCTCACTAAAAAAAAATTAACATGACTAAATATTTTGAAAATCTAATTATTGGATTTCATGTTCTTAATACACATATCAAATTTTGTGTCAATTGAATGTTATTTATTATTCAGTTCATAAATTTATTTTTTAAGCATAATTTATATTACAAAAACTTCAAATTTAGATATTTGATTTGTTAAAATTTACATCAAATAAAAATATAAGAAGAAAATATAATTCAATGGTTGATTTGTTAAAATTTACATCAAATAAAAATATATTGAATGGAGTTATAATATTACGCTACAACTAAGTTTGAAGTCAAACTTTGTTATGTTCTTATTTCAAGACATTAGGAGACTCATTGAATAGTTAATATAACATATAAGGACTTCACTTGATCGGAAAGACTTTAAGCCTTTGAGTTTGGGCCCAACTATATTATATTTACCACTCTCTCGTATTATTTTTATATTCAATATGAGACTTCATTCACACGTTCCCAACATTAGTGCAGCAACAGATAGAAAGATAAGGCTAAGTGGAAACTGTTGGTCAGCAAAGTAATAATTGCAAAGAATTCACTATGGCCATTCTCAGGTTTGACTTTTGACTTTTTTTTTTTTGCCCCTTATAACTAGCCTTATTACACACGCCTCACACGTGCAATGAAACTTTTTTTTTTTTTTTTAATTTTGGGGTTTAATATCATAATTTTTTTATTTTTGATTTTAAGTCTCCAGAAGGAAATTTTACATATACCACTTAGATTAGGTTAGAGTACACCATTAAATGCAAAAATGTAAAAATGACCCTTAAACTTTACCATGCCTTTATATCAATTAAATGCAAAAATGACCCTTAAATTGCTCTAATATTTTTTTTTACCAATGATTTCCATTTACTGATTTGTCTGTTTACTGATTTTTATAACCCTTAATCATGGATGCTTGGGTCAATTTACCTAAATTATCGACCTTCAAACTTCTTATAGGTGTCACAAATGACATTGTTTCAATATTATATACGTAAATAATCTCTCTTTAAAGTTTTATTCTTTAACCCAATATTATAGTGGGGTAAGTCTCGAAAATACTCTCTTTCTCTCTCTAGATTTTAGCTTGCTCACTTCTTGATTTTCTTTTGTTTATATCAATTAATTTGGAGAGGAGCATGGATGGAGCCATTCATGCATTGCCCCCGTAAATTTTTTTTTTAAATAATATAATTATATAACTATATATTTAGGTACTAATTTTAGCAACTTCGTTCAATAAAATTACATTTTGTCTCCTTTATTGATCATTATAAGAGAAATGCTACAATTACAAATTTTTTTGCAACATTTTTATAGATTATTGACGTAGCAAATTTTTATTGGTTTGCATTTGGATCCACCACTTACATTACTTTTTTACTTACTAATAACCACTAATTACAACAACAATTTGTAAATAAATTTGTAGATTTAGTATTTTCCTCCTTTTAAAGTCCATAAAATAATTTATAAATCTAAAATCTAAAGAAATATACAAGCTCAAAATATTAGTCCAACAAGAAAAATTACCGATAGGAAATAGCAAAGCTAAAAAACAAATTTGAGACTAATCAACCAATTTTAACAAAAACAAACAACTTAGCCCTTTAAAAAACTTTAAACAAAATAATTTTATCCTTACTAATAAAAAACATGCTCTACAAACACATAAAAATAATAATAATAAAAGAAAACCTTTGCCGGCTAAGCAATAAAACCAAAAGCCGAAGACACCGCATGCAGCTAACAATATATAAAACCACTCCTTCTAACTCCAAGTCCTGATTCTGTCCCTGGAAAGGAGTTTTCATCTTGGAAAAATTGAGGTTTTTGATTAATCATTATTTTTCTATTTAAAACTAAGAACTAAACAAATTAAAACTTTGATGGTTACAAAGGGAAACTAAAAAGAAAACAGAACAGAGAAAAAATTACAATATAGGAAAGCCAACTACATTCTTGCATTAAGAAAAGTCAACTAAAATAATATATTTCTAATTAGAATTTTCTTCTACCGTTCAATCATAAGCTCAGAAAATCCAAAAAAAATGAAAAAAAAAAAAAACACATATAATCAGTAAACATTAGTCCGCCTAACAAAAGATCGGACGTAAGCACCCACAATAATACTCATTACCATACTAAAAAATCAATCACCACTATTATCAGTTGATTTTAATCGTAGTAAAATTTCTAATGATATATATTCTAAGATTAAAACTATAATGTTTTATATCAGACGTTACTTTTTTTTAAGAGAAATTATATTTTACCATCCTAAACTATACTTCTAATTACACTTTATATAATAAACTTTTTGAGTGCATATTTTGCACCATAAACTATGATTCATATTACACTTTGAACCCTGACATCAAGTTTGTTATTAACTTTGATGGAAAAAGGAAAAATATGGCACCACACCAAAAGACCTAATTATCCATCTTCTCAATTTTTTAAAAATAAAAAATAAATTACACTTTACCACCTTAATTTATACTCTTGATTACACTTTACACCCTAAACTTTGAATTTTCGTTCAAGTTAACAACAAACTGAATATCGGGGGTACAAAGCGTAACATGAGTCATAGTTTAAGATACAAAACATGCATTTGCAAAGTTTAAGGTGCAAAATGTAATATGGAGAATAGTTTGGGGTGGGAAAATGTAATTTCCCCCTTTTTTTTTTGAGAACTATGTTAGAGCTATTTTTATATAATAATGATCATAATAATACTTTTTGTCTAAACATGTACTTGGAGTCTCATTGTATTGTTTTAAATTAAAAAAAAAAAAAAAAAGCAATGAAGTACATGCTTCAAATAGCAACCTTGAGAAATTCTCATACAATATTTAGAAAAATCAAATCAATTTAAAACATGAAAATTACATCTTATTAAACAAAAGCTACCCATAACATGCATGATACATTTTGAAATTTTACAACTTTTATATATATAATTACAATTATAATTATAATCAGATTCAACCAAAAAATAAAAGAGGCCCACGCAAAATACTAATTAAAAAGAAAATTCTATATAATAATATATAATACTTTTTAAAAAACATTTTTACTTCTAATATTTATAAATTATAATTAAAGAGTATAATATTTACAAATTATAATTAAAAAACCATGTGAAGCACGAGTTAATAACTAGTGACACTAATGGTTCGTTTGAAACGGAAGGAAGTAGAGAAAGTAAAGTATAGTTGGCTGGACATTAGCCTAATTTACAGCCAACTCTACTCTAGTCCCCATTACTCTCCCTCCCTCTCTCCTCAATCCCCTCCCTCCTCAATCCCAAACAGACTATAAATCCTAAATCCAATATCAATAGCCCACAAGCCACATGATAAACAAACTCAAATGCTTTCTTATTACATAAAACCACCGGGCTAATACCCTAACGACATTAGCTATCTGATGACACGGTTGCAAGGCCCTCAACTGGTGGTCCTTGTCACATTAACTAATAAATGAATAAGAAAATGAATAAGGGGAGTATCTGGTTTATTGATTTATGTACAGTCAATGTATGTGGAAATAGTTGAGTTGAGACTTGAGAGTAAGAGAATTTTCATTAGTACAGCACACGATTCATAGATTGTCCCTGTATACGATAATCTTTAACACCAAAAACATTTTAACTTGCTTCTATAGAAAAAAAATAGGATCATGACAAACAACTTGGCTTTAAGTTAGCTTGGCCCCTATAGTAGCAAAACCACGGATTGCCTAACAGGAAAGCATATCTTTAAAATAATAAAAATATCCTTAGTTAAAAAAATGATTTAGTAAGTCTTCGTAAGATTAAGAAATTCTTTGTAACAATCTTATGGTTTGATAAAGAATATTCAAACACCAAAATAAATAAATTGTATACTTCTCTAGCAATTAAATATGAATCAAAATATATTCTTTAAAGACTTCCATTTGCTTCAAAGAAAGTAACTTCCTGGTAGAAGATGAATACAAGTCTAAGATACTTTTATTTTTCTCCTTTTGTGAAAATGACTTGTTTTAACTAATCAGCATAAACAAAAATATTCTACCTGATAATTTTTTAACTGTTGACTATGAGATTTAACCATCAAAGTTAGCAGCTAATATAACAGGTGATTAGTAAAAGTAACTAAAGGTTATCCATCAACTGGTTTTAGGTCCGAGGACAGGTGGAGGGGGAGTAGCCAAGAGCTAGTTAGTTGCCTATGATTAAACATTCTCAAATCATTCTTCCCAAGCCTCGAATATGAAACCAAATGTGATTTTTGAAACCATTTCCCCTCAACCAAATAGAGAAAAATAAATTTGAAAATAAAAAAGAGGGCCTACATCATCTCACAACTTTTTCTGCAACAAGCTATTATGCTTCTCTTGGTTCAAGTAGAATTTGAGTAAAAATGCAAGTACAATTTAAAATAGTTTCTTGCAAATTAAAACCATCTAGAAACAAATTAACTATGGTACAACACCACCAAAACAAAAGATGCCTCTAAAAGTAGTGATGCAGCAAGCTTCAATGTATAAAATTTATCTGTTAAGTAGTCATCATCATCATCATTGAACAAAATATCTCGCATTTCTGCCTCGAAAAGTTTATTGTTTTTCGTTTCCAAAGGAATGTCCGTGAGGATTCCACCAAGGCGCCTTCTACTTCTAATAGGACCTCTCAGTAGGATTTGAACCCAGATGAACTGTTAAGACAATGATGGCCATTAATTCATCACAGTAACCATAAGGCACCACTCTTTAAATCAAACATTTGATAGCTCATTCCATTGCATTTGCATATTATAGATGACAAAAGTTCCGCTTGTCCAAGTTGGAGTAGCTCTTCTAATCCTCATTGGAGAAGCTCTTCTAGTCCTCATTTCCAAAATCCACAATATTTTACATCAAATGCATGACCGCAGATGATCTACTTGAGTTGATGATAAAAGTTCAAAAGTAATCCTAGTCTGACAGTGTACTCTATGTATACTAACGTAGAGAACTGCATCAGAATAGATATACCAATCATTTTTTGTCCAAAAGAATATGGGGTGGACCAAAAAATGAGAGATGAATAATAATAGTAAAACAACAAGACAATGCTTAATTACCATTGTTCTCAAACGAAAGCATATTCATAGTTATTTTTCAACCGCCCTTTGACATTTTTTTATGTTTGCTTCATTGCTATATTCATATACCCATCCAGACATGCAAGAATACCTACGCATGAAGATTAAAAGCAACCATAAACGCCTGTAAATGCATATAATCAGGGGCGGAGCCACGTTGTACCCTGGGGGGGCCGTGGCCCCTGCAAAAAAAAAAAAAATTTCCTACAGTGTAGGTATAAAAAATTTTTGGGCCCCCCCACTCTTGGACATCCAGCCCCCCCATATTTCTCCCACTCCCAATTATAGTTTAGGCCTCTATTCTCCTGGGCTTCCAGCCTCTCATACTCCAAATAAAACACAAAGTTGGCCCACAAACATTTAAATACTAAAATCCAAACACATAACTTCTCCATCTCAAAAACTCACCCTACGGTCCCCCACAAAATCCCTTATTCTTTTCTTTTCTGTCTTCCGTGATACACTTCCCAGTACCGCCTACCAGCCCCCAAAACTCAGCAGCATCAGTCCTCTAGTCCCAAAAAAAAAAAAAAAATCCTGACCAATTTTTTCTTTCTTCTTGCTCTCTAAAACAAATCACTCAGTATATTTCATTGTCAAATTTTAGGATTTGGAACTTGGTGACTGCCTGGTAAAGTGGTGAGTTTTCTTCTCTTATTTAAGCACTAGACCTTCATCTACTTTCAGTGTCTTTTTTTGATTTTCTCAACTATCTACACCTAAATATTCACATGCTTTTTATATTTTCATAAATTTTTAGAGAAATATATGATTGAAGGAATTGGGATGGAGATAATTGATCTCCGAAGCTCCATGTTTTTTGACGACTAGAAACGAAAACGAGAAATGAGTTTTACTGATCAGTTGGTTTAGAACACAGAAGAAAGATTGTGCCTTTCTACGAACATGAAAATGTTTTTTTTTTTTTCCTGCTTTCTGAAAATAAAAATAAAAATAATGTTAGAGAAAGAGAGAGAGAGAAAGAGGGTGTTTTTGTTTTCGTTATTGCTATTTTTTTTTTATTACCAAAATGAAATAGAAAAGGGTGCTTCCGTTGCAATTACTTGTTGCTGTTTTCGTTGGATTGTGTGAGCACTTTGTTTCAAGTAAAGAACTTGGAAAGGCAAGAAAGAAATGTCTATCTATCAAGCCTTGGATGGTCACTAACCAATGATAAGGAGATTGTTTCAATTTGTTTGTGATTACTGATGAGTCTTGAAGGGAAGAATATCTACAGTTGTAGGCAAATAAGCATTGCCACACGGCCCACCCATTTTTGCACTTTGTGATTCTGTGAAGACAGGTAAAATTATTTTGATATATTACATATTTTTGATTAGTTAGATATCATGTGGTTGTAGAAGTTGTTAAATTGTTTGGTTTATGT
Source organism: Quercus gilva (assembly GCA_023621385.1). Classification (NCBI taxonomy): domain Eukaryota; kingdom Viridiplantae; phylum Streptophyta; class Magnoliopsida; order Fagales; family Fagaceae; genus Quercus; species Quercus gilva. Next base: position 41,100,334 of record CM042479.1, on the reverse strand, counting down.
TGTGTACAAATCCTTGTTTAATTTTTGTTTTTGTTTAAGCCTTTAAGGGGTTATTATTAATTAAAGTTGTATTAAAAAAAATTAAAATACAGGAAAATTTTAATAATAGGAATGATGATGATTGATGGGTTTGATTGTTTAAATTATAGTGAAAATTTTATTTTTTCTTGAGTATGAATAACATCATATAACTAAGGAAAAAATTTCTAATTAGAATTTTATTTTTTAAAATTCTTTTCAAGTTAATTTTTGAGTCATATTGTAGCCGCACATTGTAATTTTCTTTGATGATAGTGAAATTTCTGCAATTCCGTGGACGTAGGCATATTACCGAACCACGTAAATACTGTGTTTTGTGCGTGTGATTGTTTTTCTTTTGGCATTTTGTTTTCTCTATTTTTTTGTTTCTCACAGGTTTGGAATTTCAGTTGAATTCCCAACATGTTCAAGTATATGATAATATATGAAAGTTGATAATTTTGTATTCAATAAAATTAAGAATTATATTTAGTATATATCAGTTACAACTCGGCCCCCCCAAGTATTTATTCCTGGCTACGCCCCTGTGCATATTTTTCATTGTGGGGTGCACCAAGCAACAGTTAGCTGTTTATCTACAAAGAGTAAGTCTAAAACATTCTCAACATATCTTCTCCATTTCTCTCAGCATTATCATCCTAGTGAGAGAAATTTTATTCCATTCATCTCATTGATACACATCTGACTTTGTGAGCTATGAGTGAAGGTTTGGAAACTTAGGCTGTCACCTCAAATCCAATATCATTGTTGACTTTTTGTTGGTGGTTTGACGGTGTTATATCCCAGTGGCAGAGCCATAAATTTATCTTTGGGGGCCACACATAAAATTAGATAGAGCTAATTATTTTTTCTCTTTGTATATATTAATTACATCAATATTTTTTAACGATAAACTCACTTCATTCAACTGGAAAAGAAGTACAATCAAGAAAGAAAGAGAAAAATTAAGTACTGTCAAATTAATTAAATCCATACTACATACAAAATTAAAAATGGAATTGCACATACAATTTAATAATCAATGATAAATAGTATTATATTTTAATTGGTACATATAATGTTATATGATATATGGATTATTTTAATAACAAATAAATTTATGATAAAGAAAAGTCAAATTATAAAAAAATGAAAGAAAAAGTACCTGGAAAAGTGGAATTGTGGGAATGCTACACTGGGCCAACACGGCTACAACATACTGTAGACACCAACCGCTTGCGCCCACACCTACCCACTTGCTTTTGTAGAGATTCTAGAGAAGATTTTAATCATACACTGATATACGTGATTGTATAGTCTGCTGTCTGCAATTATTATTCACATAGAAGATTTGTTACATTGTAAATGATGGAAACTAGAGCCTAGAGGAAAGAAAAACAGAACAGAAAGGAAAAGAAGAAGGCAGATGGAGCAGTTGAGAGAATGAGAGTTGAGATGCTACGGAGAGAGAGAGTTCAGACAGAGAGAGCGAGAGAGAGTTACCTGTGTCCTGTCAAATGATGAGCAAAATGTTTGCAACTATGTGTTGCTGTGGCGAATCAAAGCCTCTGATCTTCAATCTTTCTGCTGTTGTGGCGCAAGTAAGCCTAGAAGTGTTAGGGTGAAAATTAGAATTTTTTTCCCTTTTATTTGGTGAGATATTTGTTAAAATAACTATGTGTTCATCTTAAAATGCTAAAAAAGTCTAATTATTGTAACTTTTTGACATATATATTTATCACTAATTGGATTATATCTGTTAAGTTCTAAGGTCTTAGGATTTTATGTATTTAGAACTCTAATTTGTAATGTTGGCTTAATATTGTATTTAGGCTTGCTCAAAGTTGGTTTAATATTGTAAAGTTGGAATCGAGAGACTGCAGAAGCATTGGGGCTTCTCGGCCTGGCTCGATCGATCGAAGGTAATTCTCGATCGATCGAAAGTCGGCCCAGATGCGTTTTTCTGCAGAATTTCAACTCAGCCCAAACTCTTTTAAACGTTTAGGGTTTTCTGTTTTTGCCCTAGGTATATAAGGCAAAACCCTAGCCACGTTTTTAGAGTTGCACAAGTTGTATTGTTGCTCATACATTGCGGTTTTGTGTAAATCTCTTGTGAGATCTAGAGGAGCTTTCCTTTACACAAAACTTAGGGTTTTCAAGATTGAGATTCTTCTACATCTTGATGATCAACTTGATTGCTGCCACTAAAGCTTAAAGATAAACAAGCGGGGAGCTTGTACCTGATTGAAGGAAGACAAAGAAAGAAGTAGTCCGTGGACTCGGAGTCTGCGCGTGGTCGTGTCAGGAAGTTTTACTGGTGGGTAGCATTAGGAAGTCAAGCGGAGAGCTTGTAAGTCCTTTTGTAAGAACTTCAATTCTTTCTTAGTGGATTTAGTTTTGCCTTGAGGATCGGTGGGTAAAATCCTCCCCAGGTTTTTTACCGGTTTGGTTTTCCTGGGTGATCATATCACTGTGTTATTTATTTTCCGCTGCTTTATATGTTTTACATGCATGATATGATTTTGTGATTGTTTTAACCTAGAATTGTTTAATTTGACTAAGTAACAACTTGGCTAATTAATCTAGACTACGCAATCTGGTTATAGTTTAAGGGGTCTAAACCTTACAATATCCTATTTAAATAAAATTTATATGTAATTTTAGACTTTCTTTCATATATATATATATATATATTATCTGGGGATGGGGGCCAAAATGATAACAGTTAAAAAAAATTTCAAAATTTCAAATTAGTTGGTATAACTCCAAAATGTATATACATCTACAAATTTTTTTCCCAAACTTTTGGGGGGCCATGCTCCCTTCAGTCCCAACGTGGCTTTGCCATTGCTATCTCCAACAAGCTATAGTTTGAAGAAAGAACTCGAGTGAGTCAGTTGCTTCCTAGAGCTCGAAGGGCTCAAGTATATTAGAGATATGAACTTGGAGGGTTCATAATTTTTATTGTATTGCAACGATTTAACTAGTGGAGATTTTCCAACAGTGTGGTCGAGGGAGAGGTTTTTCCACCAAGAGGCTTAGATTTTCCTCTTTTTGAACACTTCTTTGTGTTTAGCTTTCGGTTTGCATTTATTTTTTGCATTTCTATATTGCTATTTACCTGCTTCAGCTATTAGTTGCTTTGTGCTTGCTATATAATTTGGTTAATCATTTACATTCGACTAATTGTTAGTTTTAGACTAAAAGTGATTAAGCCGATAAAAATGGTTTATGGGTTCTAAATTGTGCTAGAGTGTAATTAGCATTTTTCAAATGTCCCACTTCCACCATGGTTAGATACTGTAGCTTCTTGCAAATGCATAACTTACGTAAAAATGAAAAGGTCCCCAGTTATCATATAGATGAAGCAAAGACTTAAGATTAACCCATTGACATGATAGCCTATTTATCACAATCACATGTCATTGACTAGCAAGAAGACTGATTCTTATACTTTTCCTTTTATATCACAAAAGATTTTCTCCCATATGAGAAATTCTAATTGTTCGTTGTTGGTAAGAAACTAAAGTGTTGTGTAAGGGTTCATGATGCGTCATGGTTTACAAAACAAAGCTCCAATTACAATATAGTTGTTGGATCATCACCAATACCATTTATATATTTGTAAATGTACAATTTTTAGCAATGAGCTACTTTCTATAAATGTAATACGAGGACCTTGGACAACAATTCTAAAGGTAGATCTATGATTAAAAAAAGAAAAGAAAAAGAAGAAGAAGCAATTATTAGGAAAACTATTGAGAACGACAAAAACCTTAGTTTGCTTGAACCCCTTTTAATTGTATAAGATTGATAAAATTCCAGTCATATCCTTGTATTATTATTATTTATTTGAGGATAATGAAGAAAAGATAAGTGTAAAGAATTATTAAAAAAACTGAGTGTCTCATGCATTATGCCAAGTTGAAGAGTGTCACCATGATATTTTATTGAAGGTTCAAACTGTACAAAGTTATCAACAGTGTTATCATTAGACACATCAGAACCAGCAAAGTCAGCATCTCCAAATAAAATTCCTGAATATGAAAGTTTTCTCTCTAGTTCCTTTGCAACATCTGCTTCCTTGATAAAATCATCAAGATGGGACCACCAACAATCAGTAGGCATTTGCTTCTTATCTAAAGCAGAAACCATTACACTTTCAATCATTGCAGCAGCTTTAGAAATAGGAGTTGGTAGCCCTAGGCGTTCATCATGATAAAGGGAAACTAGCAGAGTGCATAATGATTGTAGAAGACAAGGAACAAGATGTCTGGGAAGGGGAGCAGATACTATATCATTAGCAGCAATTCCTGCCTCCCTACGAGAGCATAGAGGTGGAGAAAACAATAGAGCCTCTAACCAACATATTTTCCTAAGCAATCAGCACCTTTGCGAGCAAAATATGCTATCCGTTTATCACCACGAGCACATGCACCTATCAGTGCCCGAACCACCAGAGTCTTACCTGTTCCAGGATACCCATGCAAAAGAACACCTCTAGGAGGTGTAATGCCAATATTATTAAAGAACTCAGGATATAACAAAGGTAATATGACAACTTCCTTCATGCATCGTATGACATCTTGAAGCCCAGCAACCGAATCCCAACCCTGAAACAATTTTCCACTCTCTGATTCTGAGCCTCCAATGTACACTGGTGCAATTCTTAATAAGTCTTGGTGAAGCCTCTTGCTCTCACGTTTCAAAAATTCTTCATCCTCGCCACAATTTTCCAACCATTTCTCTTCTGCTTCAATATCCTTTCGCCCAGCATCATTTGAAAGCTTCCTCATTTCCAACTTCATTTTCTTAGCCTTCAATTTCTTTATCCGGTTCAGATATTGATTGCCTTGAGGTTGAAAAAAACGCCGATGATCTGTGCAGGCAATAAGACATTTGCGATGATCAAAGATGCAACCTTTAGCTCGTGCACAAGGCTGCAAAACATAGATAGCATATAAATTGTTATAAACGTTGGTAGAACAGTAGATGGTTGCGTTATCCACAAAATAAAAGAACAGAAAATCATTCCAAGGACAACAAAAAACCAACCAAGTGGTACGTTTTTGGACACCGATCAACCCGGCATCCAATAGTCGCTCCTCGCCTCCCGCAGCGGGTGCATTTTAAAGCCCTTCCTCTGCAAAGGGCAGCCCTTACGTTCTTTAAACATCCCAAACCAGCAAAATAAACCTTCAAACACAAATCACAATGTATGAAGATTTACTGTAACATGATAGTAGATGAACTACAAGTAAGTGAATAATAAATGATATTAACTTCTAGTACCACATCTATTAAGCCAATAAATTTCAGAGTATAAAGAGACAGAAAGTAAAAGTAGGCACGTAAATAGATACAAGTAGTTGACAATAAGTGAAAAAGATTGTTGCTTACACCTAACTACCGTGTTCCATCACATGGCAATATATGACATGGTATATAATCTTAACCTATAATAATCTGATAAGCACAGCAAGTCAAGGAAACAAAAATTGTCATGACAACAAAGGCAAAAGAACTAAATAACTCAAGACTGGAGCTATTGCAGACCAACCATTATCTTCATCAGTATCAGTTAAGAGCATACCACTGTAAAAATAATGCAAACCAAAGAACTAATACAAAGGAATGAGACTACAGACTCATACAAATCCAGATTCTATAGACAACAGGAAACCTCAAACTAATCTGTTTAGGTGCAAAAGTATATTAGAGACTTAAACCTAAATTAATATACTCTATTCACGAAACTCCTGTAGATCAATTGTGATGATCACACTTCTCTTGATGGTCCCTCCTTTGTCTTCCTAGATGCTTCCAGGATCAGAATTGTCTAAAGCTTAGGAGATTGTGCTCCTCTGTCGTATGCACATAAAACATAACACTGTAGTATATTCCTTACCAAACTATAACTGTACTGGCACCAATTAAAAAAAAAAAAAAAACTACTAACTGTACTGGTGAATATACTAGTATAGAATACCATTTTTTTTTCCTTTTCCTTTCTTTTTTTTTTTTTAGTGAATACTGGTATAGAATTTCCTCCAACACACAATCACAATAAGAGCACCTGTCAAGCCCAACTTGCAGAAAGAAGAGCTTTTTTGGTTGCATTGGGAAGAATATTAAGTAGTTTTTCAACCTTCACTGGAAGAGAGAAATTTTCTCCACAAATAGTCAAGAGTCAGGCTTCAAGGCATTCATCAAAGCTACTAGGTTATTTAATTATGTTAATCAGTGCTCACTCCTAAGTCCTAACAAAATAAATATACAGCCCTATCTTATATATATAATTTATTAATGTGCATACAGGAGGCCAATGGCTCACCCCAGGGTCCTAGAGTAACATTTTCTAACTTGACCACTACTGTCTTAAACTTAAGAATTTGTTTGTCCCTTTTCCATGATAGATAAATAAGAAGACACTAGGACAGCAGAACCAGTAGCCCTGCCTATTGCCAGTTGGGTTCACATGATAGATCAATTAATTAAAACTGAATGTACCATTTAGCCTCTTTGAGTATTTTATGCAACCAAGACTGGAAGCAGGCAAGCAGACTAGTCAGTAGCATCTTTGACTTATTTATCTATTGTTAAATGATAAATTATTCTATAGCATGTATACAGCATGCTTTTCTTTAAAACATATTTCAAAATGTTTCAAAAAAGCCTTAAAACAGACCTCATCAATAGTGCCCAGAACCATGGGAATTGCCTCAAAGTAAGTTATAAAATAAATAGACTTCATATTATGACTATGTAAACATTCACTACAGGAAATTCAATGTGGATTAAGAAATCCACCTGTGAGCCTTAACAAACATATTTCATGGTATTGCAGAAGCTACAGCAAAAGTTGGCTGGCGATGTGTCCGGAGAATAATCACATACAGGTTGTTTCCAAGCCTCAAAGGGACTCCGTAGCAGAAGCTGAAGCTCCATATTCCCCCATGTGTTGAATAAGCTAGTTTCTTTCTACTGATGATAAATAAAAAGTGTAACTAAAAGTCTAAAAGACAGTTTTGAAGTTTTTCTCCTTAGATTTTCAGGCAAGCAAGTTTCTCTGAGATAGCTAAGTGTGCATCAGAAGCATATAGCTGGGACTTAAGCTGTAAGATTGCCAAAGAAACATCTGCTGAACTGCTGTTCCGACACCTATCTGAAGTGGATAGGTGCAAGAGCAGGCAGGGAATAGTTCAATGCTTTTGTTTATAAATTCCAACACCCATACATCACTAAACCCAACTAATGACATTCATACATTTATTTTCACCTCCCAAACTACCAAACATAACAGCATGAAGCCCAAAGCATCCTTTGAAAGCAGGCGTTTTTAAGTTTAAAGGAACAAGCCCCAATAAGGTTCTTTAGCCCATAATCTTAACAGGGACCCCTATACATATTTTATCCTTATTCCGATCACTTTGTACACCCTAACTACCAAATTATGCCTAAGAGAGGATTAAGAGTTAAGACCTCTACCCTGTAATTCTTTGATGCATTTTGATGCAGGAGGCAATGAGAAGACAAATTTATTATAGTTTATTTGATTTTAAGTATCAAGGGCCATTTTGTAATTTCATAATATTTTAGAATGGGCTATGCTAACAGTCCATTAAATCTTCTTTTGGATTTTATTTTAGTTTGGTTATTTAGTTTGGGTTTAATAATAAAGCCCAAGGAGTCCAAGTCCAAGTCTTATTAGGGTTTTAAGAAATCCTAGTTCAACTAGGATTAGGTATTTATCTTCTATTTAAAGAGTTGTAGCACTTACTATTAAGTTGATTATTAATGAATGTTTTCAGAATTTAAGAGCTATGCCTTCTTTTATGGTTTGTGTGATGCAACCTTCTCTAGGTATGACGCCAAGGAACCCTAGGTGTGATTCCTAGAATTTATCTATTTTCCTTAATTTTACTATTCACGGTTACTGTTCACAAACCTTTCACAACAGCCCAAATCTTGATTTTCACCTTTGTTTTAGTCCCAAACCCTATTAATCCTTGTCTCCTTTGAAAACCCTATAATCCCTATTATTTTCTAGCCTATTCCCCACCAAAACCTAAACCTAATCCTTCAAAACCCAAGTTATACCAGATCTGCCCCTGGTGTTCTAAATCAGATTTTGTTGTTCCCCCTTGTCCTACATCACATTGGCTTTGCATGATGGTGTTCAACATCTTTAATTATATATTACTTTCAGCTTATCTTGGCCAAATTTAGTTTTTACCACTGTATTTAGTGGGTCGGAATTTTTTTATAAATGCTTGGAGATATGTACAATCAAGTTGTACATAATCATTTACTCATGGAGATTTTGTATTAATATTTTAATGCTGTTCCTCTTGCAGCACGTTCCATACCACTGTAAACACATTTGTCAGGACATAACATGTAAGGATCTATAGAAACACATATATAATGTAAAAATGGGCCTCAAAGAACTTCAGCAGGGGAATCACTACAACAATTTGTTGTTAACATCTATGGGGTCCAAATTTAGAATGATAGCAAGTCTCACATCCCACAATATTTAAACAATCTATATCATCCATGTAGACAGGATTTTCTTTAAATTGGAAAGAGGAAAAAAAAACATAAATATTAAAAATGAGCAAGTGAACAGCATAGAACAACAACAATAACAGTCAGCATTTACATTTTCCTAATGCTAAATATACATTAATAAGTTAGAATCATTACCAGCCACTTGAAAATCAACCAAATCCAGACTCTCCAGGCTTATTGGCATTACAAAAGTTATTTTGTTGCTGCTTTTATTGTGCTGAAAGTTATTTTGTTGCTGCTTCCAACCTTTTCGTAGCATCATCATCTTCATGAAAGGAACAAGTGAAAATGAGTTAGAGCGACATTATGACAGATCCTTTGTTATAGATTTCAAAATTTGCATCACAAAAAGTATCTTAGAATCTATACTTGTATATATTATAAAAAACCCGTTCTGTGGTTTGCACATAAACCTATTTTAAACTACGGGCATTCTTAATTCCTAATAGGTTATTTTGAAATTGCATTTCATCAGGGAACCAAGTGTTTGTTCCATACAAGAAAATGGAATAAATGATATGTTTCAATGACGTGTTTTCCCACATAGCCACACCACATTACTTTAAGATATATTACTTCTCTTCATCAAAGGGTTAGGAATTATTTTATAAACACAATTCCTTGAATCATTTTTGCAAAACTAACCATTAGAAGAATTTAACTAAATTTCTTTGTTTCTTTTGTTCCTTAAAAAAAATACTCTTAATTTGAGCATGAATATGCTTAATTTGATCAGAGAATATAATGAACTAATCATCAGAACAAAGAATGCTTTCTAGCTGTTCATATATTGTAAAATAAACTTTGCAAAAGGTATCATTTGAGTTACATTTTTTGGGCCTTATGCCGTCTTGTATAATGAGGAGGAGGTCTTGCATGTCCTTCGTCAGATGCCTCGGGGCCAGCATTGTGTCCATGTTTGTGCCCCCTTGTCCCATAAGGAGGTGGCTTTGATATGCGTTTCGGCTGACCTTCTGCCACTGCAGGTAACCCAACAACCTGCTCAGCCTGAACATGGGGTGGGTTGATGGCTGAAGAAGGGCCAATAGACGTACTGTGGGAGGGTGGCTCCTGCTGCATGTCAGGTGGGGTTGGAGTAAGACCTAGGTCAAAGGATGGAATGATTGACAGCTCAAAAAATGACTGTGGGGTGGGTGAAGGGATGGTGGGCCTAAGGGATGGATGTGGGGTGAGTGAAGAGATGGTGGGGCTAGGAGATGGGTGTGGGGTGGGTGAAGAGATGGTGGGGCGAGGAGATGGATGTGGGGTGGGTGAAGGGATGGTGGGCGAAGGGATGGTGGGCCTTGTTCCATACAAGAAAATAGAATAAATGATATGTTTCAATGACGTGTTTCCCCACATAGCCACACCACATTACTTTAAGATATATTACTTCTCTTCATCAAAGGGTTAGGAATTATTTTATAAACACAATTCCTTGAGTCATTTTTGCAAAACTAACCATTAGAAGAATTTAACTAAATTTCTTTTTTTCTTTTGTTCCTTAAAAAAAAAATACTCTTAATTTGAGCATGAATATGCTTAATTTGATCAGAGAATATAATGAACTAACCATGAGAACAAAGAATGCTTTCTAGCTGCTCATATATTGTAAAATAAACTTTGCAAAAGGTATCATTTGAGTTACATTTTTTGGGCCTTATGCCGTCTCGTATAATGAGGAGGAGGTCTTGCATGTCCTTCGTCAGATGCCTCGGGGCCAGCATTGTGTCCATGTTTGTGCCCCCTTGTCCCACAAGGAGGTGGCTTTGATATGCGTTTCGGCCGACCTTCTGCCACTGCAGGTAACCCAACAACCTGCTCAGCCTGAACATGGGGTGGGTTGATGGCTGAAGAAGGGCCAATAGACGTACTGTGGGAGGGTGACTCTTGCTACATGTCAGGTGGGGTTGGAGTAAGACCCAGGTCAAAGGATGGAACGACTGACAGCTTAAGAAATGACTGTGGGGTGGGTGAAGGGAGGATGGGCCTAAGGGATGGATGTGGGGTGAGTGAAGAGATGGTGGGGCTAGGAGATGGGCGTGGGGTAGGTGAAGAGATGGTGGGCCGAAGGGATGGGTGTGGTGAAGAGATGGTGGGCCTAAGGGATGGGTGTGGGGTGGGTGAAGGGATGGTGGGCCTTGTTCCATACAAGAAAATAGAATAAATGATATGTTTCAATGACGTGTTTCCCCACATAGCCACACCACATTACTTTAAGATATATTACTTCTCTTCATCAAAGGGTTAGGAATTATTTTATAAACACAATTCCTTGAATCATTTTTGCAAAACTAACCATTAGAAGAATTTAACTAAATTTATTTTTTTCTTTTGTTCCTTAAAAAAAAATACTCTTAATTTGAGCATGAATATGTTTAATTTGATCAGAGAATATAATGAACTAACTATCAGAACAAAGAATGCTTTCTAGCTGCTCATATATTGTAAAATAAACTTTGCAAAAGGTATCATTTGAGTTACCTTTTTTGGGCCTTATGCCGTCTCGTATAATAAGGAGGAGGTCTTGCATGTCCTTCGTCAGATGCTTCGGGGCCAACATTGTGTCCATGTTTGTGCCCCCCTGTCCCACAAGGAGGTGGCTTTGATATGCGTTTCGGCCGACCTTCTGCCACTGTAGGTAACCCAACAACTTGCTTAGCCTGAACATGGGGTGGGTCGATGGCTGAAGAAGGGCCAATAAACGTACTGTGGGAGGGTGGCTCCTGCTGCATGTCAGGTGGGGTTGGAGTAAGACCCAGGTCAAAGGATAGAACGGCTGACAGCTTAAGAAATGACTATGGGGTGGGTGAAGGGATGGTGGGCCTAAGGGATGGATGTGGGGTGAGTGAAGAGATGGTGGGGCTAGGAGATGGGTGTGGGGTGGGTGAAGAGATGGTGGGGCGAGGAGATGGATGTGGGGTGGGTGAAGGGATGGTGGGCCTAAGGGATGGATGTGAGGTGGGTGAAGAGATGGTGGGGCTAGGGGATGGATGTGGGGTAGATGGAGAGGGATCGGAGGTAGGGATAACCCGAGGGGTAGCAACAGGCGGACGAGGGGGGCATCCGGCCGGAGCTGAGCTTGTGCTTGGGCCCTCAGTAGTGCTTGGGCCCGCAGGAGTAGCTGCCTCCTCATTCGGGGCCTCAGGGACAGGAGGTTGTACACGTTCAATCGCATGGACTGCTATCAGCACCTCAGTAATGTCCTGGTGGTCCTCCGAGCCCACTGAGTGACGCTTCAACAAATGGATGCAACATTCAATCTACAAATGGAAAAACCACACATATTAGTTCAGCAATACCAAATCAACAATGCCAATCAATAATAAAATAAATGTTGGTTATGAACTGGTTCTACTAATAATAATTGCAAATTAAAGGGAGACCAAGTGCTAAGCAAAAAATGTAGTAAGATATCTCATGTTAATTCAACAGTGGTTTCATGCTAAGAAGTACGGTAAGATGTAGAAGACATTGAGAAGTTACCAGCATAGTCACTATTGCACCGGGCCTATCGATGAACCTTTGAGTTACCCTTTTGAACCAGTCGTTGTACTCGTGCTGTGGAGGCATATCAACAAGCACTGCTTCATAACGCTGTTCAAGGCGATTACCCCACTCATTGATATGCACATCATGTTTCCACATCCAATCAACACCCACCTTACCCCTCAAATCAATGCCATGAAGCACTTCGTCAGTGTTAACAGAGCGGGGAATTTCTTGGATCATCCCAAATTGACGAACGACACAATCCGGTGTATGTTTTTCTACTAGGTGGAAACATACAAGCGGCACCGTTGTCGTCCACACGGACCTCCCTGCAACGCACCATGGAGGAAGGTCCTCTAACTCAGCTTCATATGGCTGCCACACCACTGACAACAGCCCAAAAAGAAGTACAAAACACATTAGGCAACAAAGTTTATATTTCAAAGTTCACCAAACCTATATCTTGTTCGTAAACATGTAAAAATCTATTTTTCATACCTGGCCTGACAACATTGAAGTTATCTGCTTGTGATACCTGTCCCTGAAGATGTTGGCGGGCTTATTTTTCTTGTTTGGGACCCACAACCATCTACAATCAAGAACAACGGATCAATATGTAGAACTTTCCTACTAACATAATTCCAATGTTTAAACTATAATGTAATCACATATAACTATTGAGATTGACTTATAGATATTTACTTAATTAATAATAGCACTAGAATAAGAATTTTGACCTTATAAAAAACAAAGCACATACAAGCCACATGACAGTCACAAACTTCCTGACATATTAACGTTATCATATATATTGAACCTCTGTTCAAATTCTTGTTATGTTGACATAAAAAATTGCTAGAAGCCTTTAAAATAAAATAAATATGTAATTTCAAGTTACATGATTGTGGGCTTAGGTAATGATCACATAATGTATATGACGTGTACGAGGTAGAGACTTACTTCAGGGACAGTGGACCACGCACTGGAGGACCATAAGCACCCTCTAGCGAGCCACGTTCAACTGCCGGGCACAAATAGGGGAACCTGGCCCATGTCCAATACTGGACTAATAGTAAGCACCCACCAATCTAACTGGTGCCCTCGCTTGCCCTGCATAGCTCTCTGTACAATCATGCAAGGCAAGCACTTCCCCAATTATACCTTCGTGGATTGCGAAGGTCTTCCAACTGTTGCACCCACATTAGATGCACCCTATCGCCAGATTTGTCCATGAATATTGTGTCCCCCAGTAGCGCTAGGATGTAGGAGCGCGCATACTTATGCAGCTGATCCTCATTAGCATTATGCGGCAATGGTTCTGCAACTTGCTCCAAAAGTCGATTGATGAGAATCCTCTGGCCATTAAGTTCCTTATGGTTGTTTTGATTTATAGGTTGAAAGCCAAGGAATTCCTGACACACATCCACCCAAGTCCTCTGCGTGCTCCCTGTTATAGCGTCACCATCAACAGGAAGCCCGAGAAGAATCTCCACATCTTGCAATGTGATGGTGACCTCACCATGTGGCATGTGGAATGTATGAGTCTCGGGCCGCCATCGCTCCACTAAGGCCGTTATCAGGCCATGATCAATCTCTTTACCTGGGACCCAGAGGAGTCCCTCTAAACCAACTGCCTTGATGATGTTCCTGACTCGGTCGTCCACCATTGGCTCTCGATCGGAAAATTCTGAACTACGGCTGCGGTAGGTAACGGACCCTGGATCCTGCACAGAACAGAACCATGGATTAATATATTTTATTCAAATGCGTGTACATTGTATGAATTTCTTAGATGTACATCGGGTAAGTCTTTAGTGTTGTGTTTTACCTGCCCATTCCAAATAGCTTCGGACCGATGCTTGGGCTGCTGTTTCAAAACCGACCTGTCAATGGGTCCAGGCTGTGTATAGTCAATCTGCCCAGCATTTGCAGCAGCCATACTGCACAAGAATGATAAGTAGTTAGTTTGAGAAATGAACACACAATATGCTTATGAAACTAGGTATGAGTTAGAGCTATTGGCCAGGCAGTTTGTACAATGAGAATTCAGTAAAAGATGAAAGACTAAACCAAAAGAGGTATGAACACAGAGCTTTTTAGACTTAGTGGCTTCTTTTTTAGGTAAAGTTTTGAAGCAAGAAAAAGAGTAGTAGTAGCAATCAACTGCAGCAGAGCCATATTAGAATGACTATAATATTTATAATATTTATTAAGCATTAAAAAAAAGACCATAAAATTTAGAGATAAGATTAAGGGTGCATTGGCCTGATTACAAATCTAAGGAAAGAATGCATGCAAGTGCATGGTGGTCTAATCAATGAGAGCGCATAAAATGATGATGCAATGAGTACTCTCTGAAGAATAACAACTTCACATTTATAATCGACGAGAACATAATCATAGTCTTATAATCTTTAATCTCTCTCTCTCTCTCTCTCTTCATCAAGAAAAAGAACTTCAAACTAGTTTAATGAATCTATTAATCTTTAAGTTTCCAAAGTATCAACATCGCAATATACACATGAACCAATCTTCCTTGGTAAGGAAAACAACCCATGTGGGAGCCAACATATAAGACTATGTAAACTCCTATGATAAGTGTAGAATACAATGCACTTTTGGTTAACCAAACAAAGATGCTAACACAGCTTTCCACTCATCCAAGTCACCAGCCCACGTATCCATTCAATACAGGAATTTCTCTAATCAAAACACTAATCAAAGTACTATCTTTTAAATAGGACACAATCCTCTTCAAATGATGGATTCAAACGGCCAAGGATGTTAAAGCATAAGCAACATGACCAAGGAAAATGTATAGGAAATCAAGGAAAAGTAAAAAAGGGGGTACTATCTTTCTTTTGTGGGGAATCTAGGATTATCTTAGACCTTTATCAATGTGTTATGTACATTGTATATAAGACCTTACAAATCTGATATATATATAATAATACCAACTTATAGTTGAGAAGCAACTGCATAATATTATCAATAACAATAGGGGGTATTTGCATGGTAACTTGGGAGTTTTGAATAATGGCTGACATGCAAATTGTTCCAGCTTACAAGAATGTGGAAGCACAATATGTGGAGATGATGGTGCCTCTGTATTATTATGGATGTGAGAAGAATAGCATATACTGTTTTATTGAAGTGTTGGTCAACCTACATATAAGACAGACTTGGACTTGGGTGGGACATGGGCCTGAGCATGTGCATGATTTCTATATGGGCTCAAGCCCAAGGCCGTGAAAGATACAAAGTGCATTTAATTTTAGCCCCAAATCCAACCTCTCTCAATTTTTTTTTCCAAGAAATCAGACATGAAAAAATTTTGATCTAAACATGTGCAATCCATAGGGTGGCTACTCCTACTCCTATATTTAAGATTTTTCTTGTATATGTTGTGTTACAATGACTCTTGCTAGTCCATTGAGTTAGGAAAATAGCAAATAGCATTCACCTAATGATTTCACACTGTGATTGGACCACTTCCTATGCGCAATTGAATATATCCACAACACGCATACAATAAAACACACCAACACAACAAAACGTGCTCAAAAGAAAAGGAGAATAGCCTAGCATGGGTAAGATATTGCTTTGTACGCAAAGTAAAAGGTGTAAGGGTAAAAGTCTAGTCATTCGTTGACGATTACAAGTATTACTATTCCTTTGCTAAACTGAAAACCCCAAACCATTCACAGCTCTGTTTTAGGCAGGAGATTGACCCTCAGAAAATACACAGAAACAAATAAGAGCCAAAACCCAACAACAAATAGTTACATTTTTTGTCTGACTAGTAAGTGTAGAGCCATTGGGTGAAGAAAGCAGACATACAAGACCAAAAAATAGATTTTTTTTTTTTTTTTTTTAAGACATATTTCTTAGTCTTTACTCAAAATCTGGGATGACCATCAATAAGAGAAGAAACAAACATAAAACACGAAACCCCAAACAAAACTTGCAGCCAGAAAATCAGGTCTGTAACTCAAAAACCATAAATGCAAAGACAAAATCAACCAATACCCATAACCCAAAACCTAAACCTTCTTCAGATGCTTCTGTTAGCAAACCAATGAACATGAATCGGCAAGACAAGGAAGAGCATAGAATAAACCAAAATAAATATTTAAACAAAAGAAACTAATACAAGCCCAAGAAACGGAAATACCTAGAAGACAAAAACCATTTCTTTAGGTTTGTCCCCTACCCAGAACCGAAAATCACATACAAGATTAATAAACCCAAGCAGATAAACATGGATCCAATTAAACACACTAAATCATCAACTTTAACAAACCCTAACATCAACAATTTAATTTAACAAAGAACCAGTTAACAAACCCTAACATCATCACTGCAGAACAATGCATAGTTCAAGATAGAAATATTGAAATTTGCTTGATATCAACCCACAAACAGAACAAAGCGCAAAACAAAACCACAAAAAAAAAAAAAAAAAAAAAAAAATTCAAACCCACAAACCAATTCAATCTCAAAAAACAATAAGGCTTCCATCTTTTTTAACAGTTCTATTACAAATTTAATACAGAAACCAAAATAGAAAAAACACTTGGTGAAACCAACGTTTCTTTGATTTTTCCCCTTGTTTCTCGGCAACCAAACAGTGAACTTTGTACAAAAGCGACTCACCTTTTTTTTTGTTTTCAGAGACCGCATAGCTTGAAGCAGACGTTACTTGTGGGCGAGGCTTGGAGTGCAATAGTGGAGACTGAGAGAAGAGGGTGTGAGTGAGAGATGAGGGTGAGTGAGTGAAGAGGGTGAGAGGGTGATTGGGTGAGAGTGGCTACGGTTCAGTGTGAGAGGGAGAGGGTGAGTGAGAGCGTGAGAGTGAGAAGGTGAGTGAGAGTGCTCTGTGTTAGAGAGGAGAGTGGAGAGTGAGAGTGCAGACTGGGGTTCTGCGTGACAAGCGGTATTTTTGAAAAAAAAAAAAAACCAAACTGAAATCAAGTCTTAAAGACTCGATTTCTTGTTTAGACGCCACATGGAATAACCAGCCACGTGGAGCATCATTGACCACATTTAAATTCCGAGTTCTTAAGACTCGGTTTTACTTTAAGCAAACCAAGTCTCTAATCTCTAAAGCAAACCAAGTCTCTAAAATCGAGACTTTGAGACTCGAGATGTTAGTAATTTGTATACTTCCTAATCTATTCCTACTAACTATATACTTGGAGAATTATGGTTAGTTTCCAATTTCGTTCCGGAAGGAGCAAATAATTTCTCCAATAGACCCCTCAAGGGTCTGATCCAATCCAATCACTCAGCCACCACTCCACTAACTGTTTTTTTCTCCAACCGTCGCCGTTCGATTCTCTTTCTCCGTCGATCCTTACCGTCCATCCTCTCCGATCCTCCTCTCTCACACCATGTGGATCTTCTTCGAACCGCTTTTCTCTTCAAAAAACGTTTCGTCGTTTCCAGATATAACGGAATGATTCGGTCTCTAAATATCGGTTTCGTATCCGATTTTGTTTTGTTGCTGCTTTAAACTGATTTTTAACTTTTGAGCCGATTTTGTTTTTGTTGTTTTTCGGGTTTTTTTGGTTATGGAGGATCGGAACTTGAACAGAATGAATGTCGCAATGTCTGACGTGGTTCTCGGCTGTGTGATGCCGTATATTCACGACCCGAAAGACCGAGACGCGGTGTCTCTGGTTTGCAAGAGGTGGTACGAGCTCGACGCGCTCACGCGCAAGCACGTGACGATCGCGCTCTGCTACACCACGAGTCCCGATCGGCTGCGGCGCCGTTTTCGGCACCTCGAATCTCTGAAGCTTAAAGGAAAGCCGCGAGCGGCCATGTTCAACCTCATACCTGAAGATTGGGGTGGCCACGTCACTCCCTGGGTGAGAGAGATCGTCAAGTCTTTCAATTGCTTGAAATCGCTCCACTTTCGCCGAATGATTGTTCGAGACTCGGATCTGGAACTTCTCGCTCGCACTCGCGGTCGTGTTCTCCTCGCGCTGAAGCTCGACAAGTGCTCTGGCTTCTCCACCGATGGCCTTCTACATATCGGTCGATCTTGCAGGTAGTTCCTTTTATCTGAAACTTTGTTTATGATAATTCAAGCTTGAATTGATTCTATTCCTGTTGAATTTGGATTCGGATTTTGTACTTGTTTTTGACTGTTTATTAACTGAAGATTAATCTCAACAAATTTTGTTGCTTTATTGTGTGAATTACTGTGATTTCTATTTTGTTTTTTCAATTTCTTGTTATCAAGTGAAGATTGATTGTACAAATTTTTTTGCTTTAATTTTTGACTTACTGAGATTTCTTG
Organism: Quercus gilva; assembly: GCA_023621385.1. NCBI lineage: Eukaryota > Viridiplantae > Streptophyta > Magnoliopsida > Fagales > Fagaceae > Quercus > Quercus gilva. The sequence goes on along the minus strand of CM042479.1, from coordinate 41,081,943 downwards.
ATTAAATATGATTTTCAAGGGCTTAAAGTTCTTTGCGAGTATTGCTTGTTTAATTTTTACTTAATCTTTTGTTATCGCAAGTTATTGATAGAGTGCAGGGCTTGTAGTTGACATTCTGTTTTCGGATTTTTGTTTTTGTTTTTGAATGTCGAGCGAAATGATTGTTGGTGTCTTTCATGATTAGCTTAAATTGCAGGTCATTTGAGTATGATTATGTCTCTATTCGGATAATTACATGTGTTATAGTAGAAGAATTTCTCTGTTTCTTCTTCGCGAAGTTGTAGTTTGATTGAAATTTGAATTAATTAGCACTCGCAATTAAAAGAATTAAAGTTTTGATACAATTTTTCAGTCATTTGTGGATTCTTCTCTATATAGTTGTTTTGGTGTTGCATAGGTTTGTAACTGAAAGCTTGTTGTTGGCGGTTATAGTTTGAGTTGACCACTAGTAGATGAGTTTAGTACAATTGGGAAGTGAAAATATACTGGAATGTTTTGTTAACATGTATATTAACAATAGTTGGATATATCTGGATCTGTCTATATGTTACTTTGAGGATTTCTCACGTAGTTGAGGTTGGCTCACCTCATGCTTTAGCTTCTGAACTTTGAATCCTGCAAATTATATAATGGAGATCAATTGAGAAAACTACCATTTTTTTCCCTTTCCCACTTGAATGACCAATGGAAAGTTTTCTTGATAAGTAATCAAGATGTTTAAATGGGTAATGAAAGACACAGGCTTGACAGGATTGGGTTATAGGTGTGATCAGCAATGAATCAAGATTCTAGAGAATGGAAAAAAATAAGGCAATGAAAATATATTCAATTTAGAAATTCAAACATCTTGGAAGAGTCTAATCATTGGATAACACTGAGATAATATAAAAGATTAATTACTACTGCAAAATGCATCAAATGTAGGCTGAGACTAAAAACATAAAAAGTATTACTTTTGACTAGCAAACCCTCAGAAGTTGGAGGAACATTTGTTCCTTTAATGAAATGGAGATGAAATATCGATTTCATTCCTATTCTGACAAAGACATATAAAAGGGTTTTAATAGTAAAATTATATTCCCTCCCCACCCCCCGCTTTTTTTTACATGGAGAGCACTTTTCTCATTTAGAGTCTGCTTGGATATCGCTTATTGTTGAAAACTGAAAACTGAAAACACTATAGCAAAATAATTTTTAAATTTGTGAATAGTGCTGTGGGGCCCATTTTTAATGAAAACTTTGCTGAAAAAAGAGGTTTGTGGGTCCCGTGATCAGTGCACGGGACCCAGGTTTGGACGCAAACGCTGACGTGTTTGCTATCCAAACGCACACTTAATCAATGAATATTTACTTATCAAAAGAAACTTTAGAGAGAAGCTTTAGTCTTTTGGATATGTTTGTGAAGTTTTAGGCCTCACATATGCTGTTACCCTAAGGGATTGGCCTAGTGGTTTCTAAGGCCTCATGATATCCATGAGGTATTGGCTTTGAAACCTCTAATCAGCATCTTGGTACTACCTTTAAGGGATTCCTCCCTATAATTTCCAAATGTACGTGGGACAAGGGATCTACACACACTTAGGGGAATAGTTGGACTCCCAAAGAGCTTTGGACACCAACCCTCACATATGTATTGGTAAACTATTTATATTTACTCATTCTGCAATACTCTTTCTTAAGCAACTTTCTGTACTACAGAGGAAAACAGAAATTTAAAACTAGGAAAAAAGCTGCTCAGGATGCACAAAATAAAAATTAGCTGTTGCCTGGGATTCCAATGCTGCTTAAACCTTGGTAGAATTTTGTTTTTCTTGGAGAATTTCACACCCTGGAAAGTTTTCTTTGTGCTTTGTTTCTTCTTTTAACTTCTATTTTTTTTCCATGGATTTTAGAAATATGTTGTATGAGTTAGTCACAATGAGCTTGTCCCACCAGAAAAAAAAATGAGGAAGATATGAGATAGCAGTATAGAAATGTTGACCTATTAGTGAGATGTTCTAGATTTGCAGAAACATGACTTATGTAGTGGTTGCAATTAGTTCAGATAAGTTTTGTTAAGTTGAGAATTATGTTCTCATTTTTATGTATCATGTGATTGCCCCCACTACCATTTATATATATGTTGACTGTATATGATGCCTGTTATTTGGGCTACTACTATTATGTTTCACTTAGTGGATGTGTGAGCACAGCTTGCTGTCGTAGTGGTAGAAGCTATTGATTCTGGAGCACTGATCTGATCCATAGTCATTATGACTAATGTATTATTCTTTATATGCTTTCTCAGGAATTTAAAAACTTTGTCTTTGGAGGAGAGCTTCATTGCTGAGAATGATGGTGACTGGCTACACGAGCTTGCTTTGAACAACACGGTTCTTGAAACTTTAAATTTTTATATGACGGATCTTGCCCAAGTCAGATTTGAGGACCTTGAACTCATTGCCAGAAATTGCCGCTTCTTGATCTCTGTGAAAATTAGTGATCGAGAAATCTTGGACCTCCTTGGTTTCTTTCGTATTGCAACTGCTTTAGAAGAGTTTTGTGGGGGTTCCTTCAATGAGCAACCAGAAAATTACTCAGTTGTGTCATTACCTCCAAAGTTATGCCGTTTGGGTCTATCATACATGGGGAAGAATGGATTTCCAATTGTATTCCCTTTTGCATCACAACTCAAAAAGTTGGATCTACTCTATGCACTTCTTGACACAGATGACCATTGTATGTTAATTCAAAGGTGCCCCAGCTTGGAAGTTCTTGAGGTAAAACCATAAAACCACTTCTCATCTTTTCTCCTTTTTTTATCATTGTGTTTGTTTATACTTTTTTTTCATTGGTCAGAGTTATGTCTTATATCATATTTCTAAATTTTTAAGGCGATATGTAGATATTTCGAAACATTTTTTTTTTAATTGAAAATTTTTTATAATTGCTTTTTGATAGATGCAATAGTATTTCAACCTATAGTGTTTGTTTCATGATGATTTCTCCTTATCATCAGGCTAAGACACCAATTGGTTTTTAGTGTAAGTAGGGGGTTTGAACCCCAAATTTCTTATTCATTGGCAAGAGACTTTATCCGTTCTACTAACTGGAACCCACATTCCAAAAGACTTTCATTTCTGCTTTTCTTATCTGGATTGTTTGCAACTATTATAGAACCTTTTCTTCCATTAGAATCCCCCGTTACTTTATTCTCTATAATGACTATATTGACCTTGGTTTTAAAAGATCAAATTCCTAGGATTTTACGTAAGTGTACTATTTCCTGTTTGTGATTTCACCTATGTAACCACAAATTGAATTATTTCATGTTAATTGGCAAGTAAACTGTAGGGAAAAAATTAGAAATTATATGACAATGCTAAATGCCAAATGTAGGTGCATATTCTTTAAAATGGTTGTATGTAACTTCTTAAAAAAATCCTAGAAAATGGTTCTGCTCAATGGAGTGGGTATTTAGTGCATTGAAACTTTTATATATATCTAAATTTGTTTTTCTTAAGTACAGACAAGGAATTTTATTGGGGATAGAGGATTAGAAGTTCTTGCTCAGAGTTGTAAGAGACTAAAGAGGCTTAGGATTGAGCAAGGTGCCAATGAGCAGGGAATGGACGATGAACAAGGTCTAGTTTCACAAAGAGGATTGATTGCCTTGGCTCAGGGATGCCTTGAACTGGAATTCTTGGCTGTTTATGTGTCTGATATCACAAATGCCTCTTTGGAATATATTGGCTCTTACTCAAAAAACCTTTGTGATTTCCGCCTAGTCCTGCTTGACCGAGAAGAGAGGATAACCGATTTGCCACTTGACAATGGTGTCCAAGCTCTGTTGAGTGGCTGTGAAAAGCTTAGGAGGTTTGCGTTGTATGTCCGACCTGGGGGCTTGACTGATGTGGGTCTCAGTTATATTGGAAAGTACAGCCAAAATGTGAGATGGATGCTTCTTGGTTCTGTTGGAGAGACTGATGCAGGGCTTTTGGAGTTTGCTAAAGGCTGTCCTAGCTTGCAAAAACTAGAAATGAGGGGCTGTATCTTCAGTGAGCGTGCACTGGCTGATGCTGTGTTGCAACTCACTTCTCTGAGGTATTTATGGGTGCAAGGATATGGAGCATCTTCAAATGGTAGCGACCTTATGGCAATGGCTCGCCCATTCTGGAATGTCGAGTTAGTTCCTGCTAGACGAGGAAGTGTTCCCAATGCTCTTGGGGAGAACGTGATAGTTGAGCATCCAGCCCATATACTTGCATATTACTCCAGGAATCTCAATCTGTCTTCTTTCCTAACGATTAGTCACCCATTGCAAATGCTACCTGCACTAGATGATACTACTGAGTTGAGCCATCCTTTTTCTTCCAACAGCAATTATTTTTTTTTTTGATGCAGTCAAACTCAAGACAGCCACTTTAAGACTGAGTGCCCAACCACTCAGCCAACCCCACTAGGTTCTTCAGCAATTATTAAATATTAATGTATTCTATTCAACTGAAAAACACGTTACTAGCAACTAGCAATTTATAAATAGCAACCAACTCCTTCCCCAACCATTATCAAGAATAATTACCAACTATCATTAACCTTTTGAATGAATTCAGCAAAAATTAATTAAAAAATAATGGCCCAAATTCACTGTTGGTCCTAAAATATATATTGAAGTTTTAATAGGTAAATTTAACAGACTAATAGAGTATTTTAGTTAATGAGTAATTAACAATAGAAGTTAACTTAAGATCAATAGTGCTTATTTATTAAACTCAAGGACCAACAACGCTTATTTGAAATTTCAAAGATAAAAAATACTCAAAATAAATCAATTTCAGTGACTATATGGTCCAAAAATCCAATTACATAAGATATAAGTTGAGGTGTTTTTGTGTTTTTTTTGGGGTGGGGGGAGATTGTAGAATTGAGCCCAAGAAACGTAGACCAAATACATAGTACAATCTTCTCCACACAAAAAAATAATACATTAGTACATAAGTTGGGCCCTCCATGTATATTATAAGGGGGAAAGGGGTTAAGGAAATCAGTAGAATAATGATGATTAAATATTACTTTTCTATTTCTTAAATAAATAAAAAATACTAATCATTTCAAAATATTAAAGAGAACTTGAATATATCGAGATATTGGCAAAATATATATATATATATATATATATATAAAGTTTTACAATTTTTTTCTAGGAATTTTTATATTTTAAAATCATTTCAAGATAGTTTATTATTAATTGTCATTATTTATTGTTGATGTGGGTAAGTGTGACCATTTTTTTTTTTTTTTTTTTTTTTTTTTGTGTTGAGAAAAATCCCCACCGGGGTAACGATTGTATTATTGCATCCTTAAAATGTCAAGATGATAAACATCAAGAATATCTGAAGGAACAGACTCCATCCAGACAAGAAAAGGATTTTTGGCGGCCCTTCTAGCAAGTTTGTGGGCAACATAATTTCCTTCTCTATGAATGTGCTTAAATGAAATACAAGAAAAGCTAGAAAACATAAACTTAATATCCTGCAGAACATGACCCATATTAGAATTGTCCATGTAGTCACCAAGAATAACATTAACAACTGTTTCAGAGTCACCTTCCACCACCTCCTTGTCAAACCCGAGTTCCTTAGCAAACATCAGAGCTCGACGTGCCGCTAAGTGTGACCATTTTATTTTATTAAGTTTGTGTAACATTTTTTATTTTTATGAAGTTGTTATTATTTATTTGCTATTGTTTTTATAAAAATATTTTAAACTAAATGACAAAACTTAATCCATTGGCACTGTATTAAATTGGCCTACACAACCACACATATCCATACATAAATAAGACAGTAAGTGTCTACTTAACTAATCAAATACTTGAACAATTACTAATTTTATTTATTTATTTCTTGAATCACTAAGTATTTTCTAATTATTAAATTATATAAAGTTATATTATATTTATAGTATACAACATACATTCACACACATCACAATCCACATAAATAACATTATAACAGATAAAAAATAACGCACACAATCAGTATCAAACAAACACTCATATACATAAGTATAAATTTATAATAAAAAGAGACACACTCACAAACACTCTCTTTTAACCTTTTTACTCTTTTAAAGAGACTTGTGATCTAACATTATAACAAATAAAAAAATAATGCACACAATCAGTATCAGACACACACTAACACACATATAATATAAATTTATAATAAAGAGAGGCACCTACTGCTCACAAACACTCTATTTTTATTCTTTTAGAGAGAACTGTGATCTATGTTATTGTTTGGTTAATTTTAGGATTTATAATAAAGAGAGAGACCTACTGCTCACAAACACTCTATTTTTATTCGTTTAGAGAGACCTGTGATCTATGTTATTGTTTGGTTAATTTTAGGATGAGATAACATGTGTGTTGTTTTGGCTTTGGGTTGAGATGATATGTGGCCAGGGTTTACAAGATTTAAGTCAGAGTGTGCAAACATATTTTCCAGCGTAAATTATACTAACAAATAAATTATTATCTATATTAAAAAAAATTCATGTAAAGGGGTTCAATTGAACCCCCGAGTATAAGTAACGCCGCCCTTGAGAGAGAGAGAGATATATATATATATATATTAATTATTTATTTAACTTAAATTATATTCTACCTTTAAACTTTCCATTAAGAATTGTGGCACATCGTGTTTTCTTTAAACAATAGAATATACAATTTCAAATATAACTACAATTGTTGAAATGTTTATTAATAATTACAATAATTATCGAATTTCATATTCAGACAAACAAAAAATAGGAGAAAAAAAATAATCTAAGGTTGAACTTTCTCGTGCATTGCATGAGTTATCAAGTACTATATATAAGCTCAAAGTTCAAAACTGTTTAACCTTTTTTTAACTTTTTTTCTTAATGATATTATTGATTACCAACTAGTCTATATGTATATAGTTAAAGTCAAAACTTAGAGAAAATCTAATTAGAATCCAAATTGCTATCCAATTTTGTGCCAAATGTCCCATCTTTTTTTTCTTTCTTTTTTTTGTATCAAGTGAATTATTAGGTGCAAAAGTCGAAAAGTCTAAATCCAATTAGATTGTAAATTGAATTTCAATTAGAGTTTAATTTTACAGCAGGTGTCCTATCTAAATTATTTTTATTTTTATTTTTGTGGCAAGTGAGTTATTGGGTGCAAAAACCAAAGAGTTTAAATCTAATCAGATTTTTTTTTTCCAAGGGAGAAATCCAATTAGATTCTAAATCATATATATATATATATATATAATGAGAAACCATTACATATTTAGAAATTCATTGCTTAAAATATGTGTAAGTTGTAACTCTAATACCTAGTATAATTTAAATTCATATGTGTTTCTAAGATCTTCAAAATAGTTTCATCTTTAATAACAACTAGTCGTGGACTCGCGTGTTGCGCGTGATAAATTTTTTTATTTATGATTGTGTTATTATTTTGAATATTTTTTAATGTATTACTACTTATGTTGCATTATATATGTAGACCAATATATTGTAGGATTCTAATAGTAATAAGTATATAAAGTCACAATAAATACATATGATTTTTGTCTTGTTTTTTCACCAAAAGGTTATACATTTTCCTTCCAAAGAAAGGTAATTACAATAAAACAACAAAATGAAAAACTAAATATATATTAGTTGTAATAAAAATTAATACAAAAGTTTAATTTATTTATTAGTATGTGCAGCCAGAATTTCGTTGGACTGGACTATAGTTTATCTTCCATACAACCATAGTCTTGTAAAAATTAATAAAAATTACAAGACAAGTAATAAAAATTAATACTAAAGTTAAATGCAAATACATATTTTGTAGCAAGAATTGTATCTTAAATGTAATACAGGACAAATAAGTGAATGACTGATAACTCAAGACATGGAGTGATGGAGGTACTAACCTATATGTGGAAGAAGAGAAGATGATGGGGCAGGTATCTCATGACAACCTATTGCTCCAAACTGCTATAATTTTGTGTCATACTACCAACTTAGTCCAATAATGTGGTAAAATTAAAACTGAGAAAAAGTAACAAACCTTGTTTTACATCAAAAGAAAACATACAATTAGATGAAAGGAACTAAAAGACCAACACAAAATGCTAATCCCCTACACAAGGACAAGATGCACAAGCCCGTCACTTTTGAAATTTAATTAAGTATAATGTGGGGAAAGAGAAGGTATGATAATCTCTTGCAGATGAATAATGAAGGTACATGAAAGAGAGAAAGAGGTCTTGAGACCAAAAACAGTTAAAGAAAGATTGAACAAAGAGGAGACCCATGTAACCCACTTCATTGCCATACCTAGGTTTATACATGTTTGGTTCATTGTTTGGGTCACATAATCCAGCTCCTACAACCAAAAAATAAACTATCCTTTATTGGTTCATGTGTTCAGCAAAGAACCAAACAAACCACCCTAAGATAATCCAGTTGGTTTCACTGTTAGGCTAACCAATCTCAAGTCACAACTTGCACCAATGGTAACAACCAATTACAAAATGAAAATGGAGGCAATGTCATTAGAAAATACAAAGCAGAATGAGAATAGAATATATCTTATAACCAAAAATTTCCATATCACGCCCTCTTGAACACTGAAATTATATCTGCAAAACACTTGTATCTATTACATGTGGATGTTCAAGTATTGCAATATTTCCATCAAGAATTTACCTCTCAAAATCCTATGCAGCTTAAAGAATCTCATATGAGTCTCTCAACATAATTCATCAAACCCCACAAAATTATTTCATCTCACAAATATGATCCATCCAAAAGAAAAAGACAAAAAGATACTTATACAGTGCCTGACATTTCTATAAACAATCCCACAACACCTAACTCGTAAACTGATCTCATAGCAATGTTTCAAATCCTCAATCAAGTTTTGTAACCATCAAAACAATCTAAGGATTAACCTATGAACCAAGCTAGATAACCATGGACCCACAAAAGAACCATAATCTAGCCAAAACACCATGAACTAAAAAAGATTACCAAATAGAAAAACCATCTATTAGATATAAACTAACCCAATGCACAATATTTAGATAAAAATTAGTGGAAAAAAAAAAACTATCAAGGCTTCCACTATAGAGCAAGAACCCATTACCAAAATTACTCGGTGATGCCTGCATGCATTTGACTAGACCTTCTTGGCCACTTATGACTCCAACTTTACTAAGCTTACCATAAGCCTCTCTTTTCCATATACCAATACTCTTATCAGCAGAGCCACTACACAAAAACTCCCCCATTTGACACATACATAGGACAACCATTTGATGAGCTTTTGTCTCATTAACTAAAAGGTGGCAGATTTAAATCTGTGAACAAAACAAAGGCAACGTGATTGCCACAAATTGTCACACCTTGAGCTTTTGTCAACTTTGCTTTGCTACATGATTGTCACACTATTTCTGGGTTTTCCCAACCTAGAAAATCCCTAAAAGAACTCTAAATGAACATGCCTAAAAAAGCAGTGCTCCAATTAAATAACCTAGCAATAACAAATTCAACACCCTAACAACCACCCACACCACAACAAGAAATAGGCAGAGTATAAGATTATCCAAAGTGAGAATCTAGCCAAGGGCTGCTGTCCACATAAAAAAATGCCACCCTTTTAGAAACCTTTACTTTCCAAATGCCCTTCCAAGAGAAATTAGAAGGAGTAACATCTCGAATCTTATGATAAAAAGACCGAGTGAGTGTCAACTTTCCACTTCCATTGAGGCTCCAACAACGACTATCACTTCCACCACCCCTAGAAACTTAAGATTGGATCAAGTGAAGAAAGAAGAACAAAGCTGCTAACTCCTAGTCATTGAATTTCCTATAAAATATTAAGTTCCACACTCTGTCATTTCCACCCACTTGAGGACTCAAAACATCAGAAATAGAAGCTTTCTTATTGGCTGAACACAAAAATAACTGAGGATAAAGAGTTTTTAAAGAGTTTTCCCCAATCCACTTATCATGCCAAAAAAGAATATGAGAACCATCTCTCACCACAAAAATGAAATGCTTAGAAAAGCTCTCTCACCCTTCACTAATACTTCGCCATAATCCACACCCATGAGCCCTCCTATAAACTCTAGTGCTCTACCCCTCTTTCTCCTCCCTATATTTCATGGTAATAACCCTCCGCCAAAAATGAGTAGTTTCATGGTCATATCTCCAAAGTCATTTCCCTAACAAAGCCTGATTAAAAGGCACCAATTTTCGAATTCCTAAACCACCCTACTTAAGCGGGAAACAGACCTTCTCCAAAGCCACTAAGGGTTATTTGAAACACTCCTTTGAGAAACCCCACAAAAAATTCCTATGAATACGTTCTAATCTAATGGCCATGGCTTTAGGAACAGTCAATAGAGAAAGATAATAAGTTGGAAGACTCGATAAGGTACTTTTCAACAAAGTGAGCCTACCACCCCTTAATAAATAAAGACGCTTTAAGCCTGAAAGCTTCTTCTCCATCCTCTCTAGAATTGCGTTCTAAATAGAGACTGTCTTATACAAAGTACCCAAGGGTATTTCCAAATATGTCATAAGTAAACTGCCTACCCTTCATTGAAGAATGTTAGCCAAAGTTTGAATGTAACTCACCTCCCCAATAAGGACAATCTCACTTTTCGCCACATTCACCTTCAAACCAATAAAGGCTTGAAAACAAGTCAAAGCCAACCTAATTGAAAGCAACTGCTCCCTAAAAGCATCACAGAAAAGAATGGTATCATCAGCCAAAAGCAAGAGTGAAATACAAATACCAGTAATTTTAACAAGTCTCACATGAAAACCCCAAAAAAGACCACCTTCCTCAGTTTTCTTCGAAATCCTACTAAGAACCTCCATGATCAAAAGAAAAAGAAGAGGAGACAACAAATCACCTTATCTTAAATCTCAAGAACTTCCAAAGAAACCAGCAGGAGATCCATTAACCAAAACTGAAAAATAGACAGTAGAGACAGAGGCCTTTAATAATCTCCTCCATTGAACCCCAAAACCCATCATCTCCAACAAATAGAATAAATCGTCCCAACTCACATGATTATAAGCTTTTTCAATGTCTAACTTACAAACCACTTTTGGAGTACGATACTTCAATCTACAATTAAGGCATTCGTTAGCACTGAATTCAAAATCTGTCTTCCACCAACAAAAGAATTTTACGATTCAGAGATGAGTTTGTCCAACACCCTCCTCAATCTGTTAGCCAACACCTTAAATAATAGCTTATAAACACTGCCTACTAAACTATTAGGGTGAAAATCTTTAATATTCAGCGCATTATTTTTCTTAGGAATTAAAGATAGGAAAGAAGCATTCAAAGACCGTTCAAACTTTGAACTCTTATAAAAGTGATCAAAAAAGGCCATAACATCATTTTCCACAACACTTCATCATTTTCCACTTGGATCACAGTTCTTTTTAGTCCATCTAGGCTTGGTATTAATCTATCCAGAATCTTTAGATATTATCAATTACTTTAAGTGGTGAAGGTTATTAGGATCGTGCTTAGATAAGACTCTCATGATTAGTTGTCCCATTTAATCTATTTTGCTAAAGAAATGAAACCCACATTACCAAATGGTCTTTATAGTTTGACTAATTTACCTTATTATAATTTTGCTTTAACTAACATGTTCTTAAGACACATAATCATGGTTTTAAAGACAAGATTGGACCGGTGTTGATGCCCATTTTTGTGACACATTTCATACAAGCCTGATTCAATCAAGCTCGACTTCCTTGTGGGCTCAATTCATGTATTACATTATATTTTATTTTATTCTTTTAAACATGACCATGCGACTTATTGGGAAATAGAGGAAGTGTGGTTTGGAGGGTATGGGCCGGTTCCTTTCGGACCTTTTGCGTGAGCCTAGCCCATGCGTGCTACCAAGTTCGCAAGGGACACTAGTAGCACATTTGGCTCATAGAGGAGGTTTTGTACCCGAAATTTCCACCCTTTATCCTCATGTTGATTGTGTCTCTGCCCGAATCCTTTTTTCCTTTAAAAATGGTTGGCTCTCATTGGCCAAAGTACCATTAGCCTTTTATTCATTATAAATTTGGAATTTTGGGCTTGATTTTCCACAATAAACACTTCTAAAGAACCTAAAGGGAGATTTGGGCCGTTTTCGCATTTTCGGTCCTTGTTGCAAAATGTCCCCGACAACCGGCCAGTTCAACTGAGAACCGAACTCCAATCCAATTCAATTATCATTAAAAACCAAAAATTGAAAAAGAAAAACAAGAAAAACCATAAATCACTGGTTCAACCAAGAAAACTGGGAATCGTTACGGATAAACTAGTTCTTGTATTTGAAGAAGAATAAGAAGAATAAGAAGAAAAACTAGAATAAAATGGTACAAACTTCTTAGGTTTGCACTGAAATGAGATTGGAGAAAATCTCAGATTTGTGGGTAAAAATAAAATACAAGAAATTCTTCTATTGGATGATATGTATAAGAAATCTGTACTTTGAGATTTGACTGGAATAAAATGTTGAGGAAGACGATCAAGAAAAAAATAAAAAATAAAACAAGAGTAAACGTGTGTGAGTGTGACTACTAACTATGAAAATAGAAATGGAAATGAATGAATTGTCTAGTCATTTTGACATTTAGGACTTTGGTTTTCGTTTTTTTAATAAATAGTTAAAATTTGAAGTTAAAATATTAAACTAATATATATATATATATATAAACTTAAATAGCAAATTATGCTTTTTCAACAATTATTAATTAGAAAAAAAAAAAAGGAAGAAGAAAGAAAATCTTTCAATTTTTTTTTTCTTAATATAATTTAACACAATAGTCACTCCACAAGAGTACAAGAATAAGTGCTTATGGAGTGTGGGTGCAAAGATCAGGATTTAAGTCTTTAGAAGAGAGCTTCACACAAATATACACTTAGATTAGAGTAGAGTAGAATTTATATCTTGTATAAAAAGAAATATATATATATATATATATATATATATGTAGGGACTCAATTTGTAATGGACCCTTAACAATAAAAATTTGTAGAGTGTGGGTAAAAGGGCTTGGTATCATCGAAGTAAATAACGGTTGATATGAAACTTATAACAAATAATAGATGACATGAAATTCGTAGGAATCTTATCAAAGAAATTTGGCTAAGTGTTTTTGTAGAGAATGATCGTCACTTTGGTTAAGTGTTTGCGAAGCATATTTGTCCTCGGCTCAGGCCGAGGATCTATTTTTCTTAGAGTTGATATATATTCTGTCCTTTTTCTTAGGACTGACTCATATCCGAATCCCTTTTATGTTGGGAATCCTCTTAGTTATATAGTATTGTTTTAGTTAATCTCAGCCGTCCATCTGTCGGTTATCCGGTCGCTGTGAATAAGGGTTTGTCCCATCATCTGATTTTGCAGGCTTTATGTTAGTTCTCAGCCGCCTTTGCAGGCTTTCTATTAGTTAGAGTGACCAAGGCACTTGGGTTCGCCGGTCACTTCACCATCAAAGTGGTCAGAATGTTGGTGGAGTACATTTAATGGGTGGGAGATATTTTCCCTTTATCAACGTCGGTTCACCGAGGAGGTGGGCATCCTCGGCGAAGCCCCTGGAGGGCTTGGGATTTTCCCTTTTACCCTTGGCCTATAAATTCTCCTCGGCGCGGACCTTGGGCCGGCTATAGAGTGGGCCGGGGTTGTTTAAATATTTGGGGCCCCACAATATATATATATATATATATTTATATATATATAATATTCATGAAAAATAAAAATTCACATAAAATTTTTAAAATATTTTAAATTAAATTATTTATGACATCATCAGTTTAACCATTGGTTTGACTCCGGTCGGACCATAAAACCAGTAACCAGTCTCTTTATTGGTTCTTTAACTGTACCGGTTTTTGAAACCATGCACATAATTAAATTGGTGTCATAGTTTAATGATAAAAAAAATCATCATACAGTAAGCACCTTAAATTAAATTCCCATCTACTTTTTTTTTTTTTTTTAAATTGTTGCAAAACCACTCTTATCTATAATAATAATTGTGGGGGGCAAAGGGTGAACTCTGACTTAACTCTAGGGGCAAAGCCCAGGAGGTAAACCTGAGGAGCGTGCCCAGCCCAAGGTATGATTGCAAATGGAACATCAAACTAATCAAGAGAAACCAATTAGATTCACAACCGTAGAAATCTGGGTTAGTAACCCTCCCGGGGATCATAATCGAGATAACCCCCTTAAACCTTCTTCCCGAGGTCATTAGGATACCTCGAATAACAGCTCTTTTCTTTAGATATGACCATCCTCCTTCCACCTTTCTCCCAAAAGACATGGGGAAGAAAATGCAGAACTCAATGAAATAGTCACCTCCGCATTATTGAGACCTCTTACCTAATTTTAGCTACACTAAATATTGAATGATTGGCCTAAACAGTGGAAACACCTCACACCTTCATGATCAAGAAATGGCAGAGCAAAATCTTGATGAGACAAGTATTCCAAAATCCAGCTGGGAGCCAGACAACTGGAAGATAAGACAAAGTGGCTATAAAAGGAGGAGGGCAGTAGGGGAAGGCATTTAGAAAAAAGGAGAGAGAAAGTTAAAGCTAGAACTAGAGAGAGCTAAGAGAGTTTTTCTTCCTAATTTTGCTCTTTGAATCTGCCTTGTGTACCTTGGAACCTTGTTCCTCCATATATAAAAGCTTGTTTAGGTCTATTTCTATATTTTAATTTTCTACCTGATCTTCCCTTTATGGATCTTTTTCCCGTCTCTTAAAAATTAGTTGTGTAGTTCAAGAACCTTCATCACTGTTCTCTTTTTGGATGTCTTTGAACCCCACAATAATAATAATAATAATAAAGTGTTTTATAAGTTCGTTTGCCACTCTTATCTACTACAACAACAACAACAACAATAATGTATTTTATTAGTTCGTTTGCCATTAGTGCTATTATGGATTTCTCCCCATCAAATTTTGTGGACATAGGCATTACTTTGGCTATCTTTGACCTCACTGGATGCCAAAAACATTCATATCAAATGTGCTAAAATGGGACAAGGTCCAAAATTTACCCAGCGAACCCAAAAAAACACCTTCACCAGCTTATGCATCCATAAAGCAAAATAGGATTTAGCCACACCATCTGTGCAAATTTTTACAAGCCACTATGACGATATAACTTATGCAAAACAATTTTTTATTATTATTTTGCATTTCCCAAGGGTGAATGAAAAAAAGTAGGTTGTGATTGTTGTGAATAATGAGAATTATAAAAAAAAAAATTATTAAAATTGATATTTTAATAAAATGAAGTATCATAATAGATAACCGAATGTGGATTTGTTGAGAAGTAATTAGGTAAAAACAAATTAGAAAAAAGGGTTCTTATGCTAAAATATATAAGAATGTTTGCACAAGGTTCATGTAAAAACAAACCTCACCAAATTTTCACATTAAATGATGTGAAAGCTAAATTATCAAGACAAAAATAATAATAATAATAATAATAATAATAATAAATTCTTGGGAGTGTGCAACCACATCATTTTTTATGAAAATTCGTACAGATCATTAGAATGTATAGTAGTCTTTGAAAGCACATCAGGATGTTAGATCAGATGATTTTGTTCTTTTTGTCTATTGGGATTGTACAATTTCTCACATCATCGATGAAATACAATTTACAGCCACATAACAAAAGATACAAGTTGGAATACAGGACTGCTTGCAGTTATTCCGTATCTATTTGTGTACAACAGGGAGAGACTTTTGGATTGAGAAACTTTATGCACAAAACCAGAACTGTACTGGCCTGCACAGACCCTTTCACGTGAACTCTAGAGTCAGGCAAATGGGACATGATTATCCTTGCTAAATGCCAATAACAAAGCTCATTCTTTGTATGAATATCAACCTGAAATCTTCTCAAACCCCACTGCCAATTTTAAAATTTGGAAAGGAGGTTGCTTCTCGAGCTTCAACTGCTGATGCTGATTCTTTCTTCTCTAACCCAAAAAAGGAGCAATTTTGAAATGCATCCAGACTGCTGGCTATTAGACGGTTCAAACCACTAAGGCTATCACTTAGAATCAAATCTTCACTATGGTATTTTGAAGACGGTATATCCAAATCTAGCAGTCCTAGAGACTCCGGCTGCAATATGGAAACTGTGAAATCAAGTCAACTATCCATTAAAGCCTACCAAATGTGTAAAATAGCAGTTCATATTTCTATGATACACAAATTTATGTCAGTGGTTCTTATTACATCATCTTGAAGCAGGGTACATAGAAATGCATTAGTTTTGCCAAAATGGCTTTGCTTCTCAGGTGTAATTACGGTGACTTTCAGAATATGAACCAGCAAGCTCTAAGGAAGTTCTTGGGCTTAAAATAACAGGAGAGAAAGAAAAAAATGCTCTAAAGGAAACATACCCAATATATGTCTGCTAGTGTGTTGAAATCCTTTGCCGAATTGTCCAGGATACGTGGATCACACTGAGATTCATCCATAGGGTCACCTTGCACAGGGTTTTCAACAGGCTTCTCAACTTCAGGTAATTCCTGCAGGAAAATCTGAAGATATTACATCTGTTTCAATCTACAAGAGAATTTTCTTATTCCCAGGCAATAAGCTAGCTTGATGATAGGAGGACCATGTAAACAATACCTCAACCAAACAGCCAGTAACCTCCAAGCTTGTTGGGGAAGTCTGTTTGCAGGAGCCTGGAGGAGCAACACTGGACAAAGTTGGATCGCCCTGCCGAAGAAGAAGGTTCTTTTTAAATGAGAAGGCATCACAAGTTTCTTCAGCATCCCAGATGGAAGATGCATGGGATGGCATAGTTGGTTGATATCCCATCTTGTCCTGATGTTTAGATATGTGAGCAGCAATGGCGGCATCAAATGAATCACAACTGAATGGAATCTGCTGAAGGCATTGAGAGCTTTTGGCAACAGGTTGGTCAATGCAATTAGCATCAATATCATGAGAAACTCCTGAAAGTAGATCTCCGATGCTAATGTTCGTAAGCTATCAGCCCACTCCCCAACTGATATTGCAGTACTAGCACCTAATCTCAGGTCATCCTAAACATAGTACAACAACCATCAAATTTTAGTCCCAATATATTGGGGTCATCCTAAACATAATACAGACCAAATTACAAGATTAAAAAAAAAAAGACACCATATACATAGATACTTGTCATAACAGCACTTTTAGACTTCAAAAATAGGTGCTGCCATTCAAATTGGTTAGTGTAACTCCAATATGTATATACATCAACAAATTTTTTTCCAAAACTTTTGGGGGGCCATGGCTCCCTTCGGCCCCAACGTGGCTCTGCCACTGCTATCTCTACCAAGCTAGTTTGAAGAAAGAACTCCAGGAAGTCGGTTGCTATCTAGAGCTTGAAGGGAAAGTACATTAGGGATATGGACTTGGAGGGTACATAATTTTTATTGTATTGCAACGATTTAACTAGTGGAGATTTTCCAACAGTGTGGTCGAGGGAGAGGTTTTTCCACCAAGAGGCTTAGATTTTCCTCTTTCTAAACACTTCTTTGTGTTTAGCTTTCGGTTTGCATTTATTTTCCGCATTTTTTTATTGCTATTTACTTGCTTTAGCTATCAGTTGCTTTGTGCTTGCTATATAATTTGGTTAATCACTTACATTTGACTAATTGTTAGTTTTAGACTAAAAGTGATTAAGCAGATAAAAATGGTTATGGGTTCTAAATTGTGCTAGAGTGTAATTAGCATTTTTCAAATGTCCCACTTCCACCATAGTTAGATACTGTAGCTTCTCGCAAATGTATAACTTATGTAGAAATGAAAAGGTCCCCAGTTACCATATAGATGAAGCAAAGACTTAAGATTAACCCATCGACATGATAGCCTATTTATCACAATCACACGTCATTGACTAGCAAGAAGACTGATTCTTATACTTTTCCTTTTATATCACAAAAGATTTTCTCCCATATGAGACATTCTAATTGTTTGTTGTTGGTAAGAAACTAAAGTGTTGTGTAAGGGTTCGTGATGCGTCATGGTTTACAGAACAAAGCTCCAATTACAATATAGTTGTTGGATCATCACCAATACCATTTATATATTTGTATATATACAATTTCTAGCAATGAGCTACTTTCTATAAATGTAATACGAGGACCTTGGACAACAATTCTAAAGGTAGATCTATGATTAAAAAAAGAAGCAATTATTAGGAAAACTATTGAGAATGACAAAAACCTTAGTTTGATTGAACCCCTTTTAATTGCAAAAGATTTATAAAATTCCAGTCATATCCTTGTATTATTATTATTATTTATTTTAGGATAATGAAGAAAAGATAAGTGTAAAGAATTATTAAAAAAACTGAGTGTCTCATGCAATATGCCAAGTTGAAGGGAAAAAAATCTCAACAAAAAGAATTACCTGAACATGTTGCCCACACTACTGAATTTAAACTCTTCTCCCAGTTGAAATGTAAATATAGAATAGCCCTACAGAGACATTATGCCCAAACATTAATAACTTAATGTCAATGAATATATTAGCAAAGACATTCAAGATCGGTTATAATAAACGTATATATTTGGTATTTGATTTTAAAGAAAAAAGAAAACAGAAGAGAGTTAGACTTCAAGTTTGGAGGGACTTATCACTTGCTTTCTATGATATGATATCCCTATCTTTTGAAAACGAGCAATCCAGGAACACTGGGAACTGTTTCCATTGGCCTGTCCTTGTATATGAGGGAAAAAAACAATCAGCAGCATATGTAATTTGATAAGTCATTGTAAGGAAGCAGATCAGCTTCTTGAAATCATATGTCTGCAGCACTTGAAGAGAATTTTCCTTTTTCTCATGTTGGGAAAATATAAGGGCTCCTATAAAATATAAAACTTATTTAAATTTCAAAACCACTAAAAAGATGTTTAGCACTACTTAATTAGCGTACCAAGGCCTTATACTCCAACAGCAATCGCTCTGAATCTCTTTAAATTCAAGGAAAAATACAAAACACATCATCCATCGACAATATGAAGAATTTAGGAGAGCTTACGGCAACTAAGGTATGTGGTCATGATTAATAAGAATTTTTTTGGAAAATCAATTGGAAGTCACCAATACGTTTATGCGTGCATATCGAAATGAAAATGAGAAACAACAACTAAAAACTAACAATGAACTCAGTGCACATTGGTTACCAAAATTTGAAGCTCTATTTACATGAAGAAATATTTTAAAATCTAAAATTTTGGATTTTATTAGCTATATTTTAAATGTTCAATAGGGAAAAGTTTATTGATTTGTAGAGAGAAAAAACAAAGGAACTTAAATTTTGTAGCTTATAATTTATGATCTAAATTGCTGGAATATAACTATAAGCAATATTAGATTTCATAAGTCCTCGCTCCAGCTAACTAATAGATAAATATTCTCTAAACCTTAATCATGCAACATCATTTCAAGAAATATGAAGAATGACAACTGCATAAGAAAAGAGAACTTACAGGAAAAGTTGATAGTTGATGAGAGAATACCTGCATAAATAATGCTGGTTGAGTATAAGAAAGAGAATAAAGAGAGGAAAAGAGGAGAATATTTTAGAGAACTTACCAACTTTAAAATGATTCTGTCAGCTTCCAATTATAATAAATTATTCCTCCAACTGGAAACAATAGATCTATTGGAAACAATAGATATACTGTGTCAAGTGCCTATAACCTATACAACAACAACAATCATGCTTAGTCCCAAAATGTTTGGGGTAGGCTGCCTATAACATATTACATTATTAATTTTCATGATAGAATAATAAAAATTTTGAAAAAGGAAAAGAAGCGGGAAAACTGAATACTGGAACAAAGAAATTAGGAGTGAAGAATAAGTGTGATTGATTGACTCAAAGGTGTGCTTGAAAAATCTTGAGAAGACCTAAATAGAGGTCACATTCTTGAACATCCATCCTAAATAGAGGTCACTTGTTTTCTGTTAGCATCCTAAAGAACCAATGACATTAAACTCATAATTTTTTTTTTTTAAAGAAAAAGAAAAAGAAAAAGAAAGAAGGCATCAAACTCATTGACAAGAATCAAAACTTACCCATCTGTTTTATATACACATGCTATTGCATATACACATGTACATATGTTTACATGTATGTGTATGTAATAGTATGCATTTATTTAACTACTTAGGCGTAAGTTCTCTACCTGCTGTGTCAAAAGAAACAAGAAAGTTGCCAAAATCTTATTTAAACCAAATTCTAAAGCAAATTGTACTTATAATATCAAATACTAACTAATTGGTTTTAGCTTACATAGATAGGCCCATTACCTTATATGCAAGCGATTAGGAACTATCTGCTGAACATTTGCATGATCAGAGCATCAAAAGTTCACCTGTTGGGCAAGACAATAATACAAAGCTTACAAGAAGAAAACACCATTACTGATGGAAAACCTTAATTGGAGATAGTATTTTAATACGTTCTAATAGAGATATGTACAAGTGATTTTTTTAGTGAAATTTTTGGATAAAATTAACAAGTAAAACGGATAACTATAGATGTCTACCCCATAATCCAGTAAAGTGTTGAAGTCACAGGCACAGAGGCTTCAAGTTAGGAAAACATAACAATCTACTTTTGAAATGGAAGGTGGAAGAATTGTCCAGAATCTGTATTCTAGACAGCAAAAGGAAGCAATGATTGTGTAAGCATTACCTAATGCATTACCAGTAGTGTCTCCAAGTATAGTACACTGATCAACACTTGCAAATACATATATAATATGGCTCCGATTGACCAAAAATACAGAAATTTCTAAGAAAAAAATTAAAAATAAAGAAAACTCAAAGATAATAAAATTAATCAACCTAATTTCAATGAATTCTTGAATTAATCTTAATTAATGGTAACATGGCTTATCCAATATTAGAATTTGATCCCCCAAAAAAAAGAGAAGAGAAAAAAGAAAAAGAAAAATTGCAATCAGGGTCTCATTCAATTTGATTAGAATCTCAAAGATGCTCTTCATTATGGACAGTTTTAAACAAAAATTTAGAGGAATCAGGAATAATAAGAGGATAAGAAATTTGTAAGTGAGGAAATAGAGAACAACTGGTCTATTTTAAAGCGAAACATTAGACAAAAGGATATTTGAGAGAAAATACCAATTTTAGACTATTTTGAGCTTAGAATAGTAACTTTTGGAACAGAGGCAATCTTGGACCATCTTGTGCTGAGGTACACCTCCCATTGGAAAATCAATGATAACTAGCGTCTGTAAATATTATATGAACAACTCGTTAAGTAAATGGTATAGAAAATTGAAAGTAGAAGATAAAAAGGAAGAAAACTCAATAGGTTTAGTTGAAGAGAGAAATTAAATATGAAATTGAGAGCACTCACAAATTTTAATGAAACAATTGCATTTGGAATCAACTTTAAATTCTCTCGATGGTGATTCTTGGACCACAGGTCCACAGCCAATCTTCTACCACTGAACCACTCTTGCTCCTTCCAATGATAAGTATGGGTGCAGAACTACAAATGCCTGGGCTTTTTGCAATCATTAGTGGACTTCTCATGCTCCCCAATGTTTTCAGCTAGCTGTTCACTACTGCATTTGTTAAATCACTCAAGCATCCTGAAAATTGAAAATCAACAAATTGATGGTGTGCTTAGGAGTGGTAATTGGATAGAGAAGGAATCGGAGAACATTACAACAAATTAACTTTTTAAGAGACATTTCTACAATGTACAAAGCATCATGCTACACAATGATGATTTTGAATTATTATCTAAAATGAAAACAAATCAACAGAATAGAACCAGGCAAACACAAAAGAATTATCGTTCATGAATTAACCATTACAAATTGTATGTGGGCAGGTATTAATATCCAAAAGGTATGGCGAATTCATTTTCTTGAGGTAAATCTCAAATCATATTTCCTCTTTATAAAAGAGCATAAAGCCATACAAGTTTTTCAAAATTCAAACCCATTAGTGTGAAGAATGACCCACTCAAGCCAATAAAAAAAAGGAAAAGGGGAAAATTTTAGGCAAAGAAAATTCCAATTGCAACTATCACAGTAGAATCAAGGGAAAGACTAATAGGTTTTTCGTTTTTCTTGACAAAGTCCTATACTCACTGTATAAGCTCTTAAAATATCAAATTCTCTCATCAAATTTTTTTTTTTAAAATGGAAAGCTGAAAAATATTTCATCAACTAGCAAAAAGAAAAACATCTTTTGAGAGGTTTTTTTGCAGAAACACAGGAGCCTCTCTAGCCAAAAGGCACATTTACAATCAGATCTAGACATGCATAAGGATCTAGCATTTCAAGCTAATACATGTGCAACCTCATTACCAGTCCCACTGACATGTGAGAAAGAGATCTTCCTGAAAAAGTCCATTTTGTTTAACCAAGTGCAAGAGATGTTCAATTTTTGAGAGATTCGGTTCAGCGGAATTGAGAGCTTGAAATCTCTGTAACGAGCCACCTTCTATAATTACTCCAAAAG
Organism: Quercus gilva; assembly: GCA_023621385.1. Taxonomy (NCBI): domain Eukaryota; kingdom Viridiplantae; phylum Streptophyta; class Magnoliopsida; order Fagales; family Fagaceae; genus Quercus; species Quercus gilva. Next base: position 41,059,370 of record CM042479.1, on the reverse strand, counting down.
GGCATACCGTAGCAGCAAATTCAGTCGCTCGCATAACAGTCATAACTTCAGCCTCCTCAGCATCATTACTCATATCTTCCAGTGAGCTTAAAGCTCCAATGAACAGCCTATGCTCATCCCATTAACTGCCAATAATCAAATGGTTAGAAAAAACCATATAATTAAGTGTAGTGGAAACGTGTTATCAATATTAAATAGCACAATAAAAAAGAAAAAAAGGTTGATCGTGGCTTGGCAACTTAGGTACCTCTATGCCTAAATGGTAATTTTGCATAATTAGGATACCGTCACAATGAGATCATGGAGGCTTGCCCCACTTGAGTGACAACTCAGATCAACATATATTATGCCAAAATAATTTCATAAAAAAAATTGGATTAACAAATTTTTCTTTTCCTTTGCTATGTAACAATTGAGTAAATATTGTGGCGGAAAAAAAGAGGGAAGAGAAGAGAGGATAATAGAACCTTCCTTTTTCAGTTAGTGCAGAATATTAGGGCCATCAAAAATAATTCAATTTCTTATAGTTAAATATAGAGAGTGATTGGAGAGAGGTTTAGAAGGCCCATACATCCTGATGTGCCGATAGGGACACCAAATCCTCACAAAACACTATCTTCATAGGCATGAGACTTGTATTATTTTGCAAAAACCACTTTGGCAAGAATCAAGTTCTGACAGAATGTGGTACGATTGCTGCTAATGTTTTCCAATGTCATACTGCAGATTTCAAAAACACACATTTTGGCATGAATAATAAATTTATTTGGTTGATTTGGTACTTTATATGATAGAAGTGAAGAGAAGATTTGAGAAAAAAATACCAGCACTGATGAATTTCTGTTAGCTTGGGAGTGGACTGAAATTCCATAAGATTAATTAAGTCTTCCTTCATGTGAACACAATAGATATGCCATTCCTAGCGCCTACACATCCAGCTGAACACAATTGATAATTCGTGCAGCTGAACACAAGCAGATCATTTATGAATAAGCTGGGTATTTGATACTGAAAGAAAACAAATCAAAGAAGAAAAAGCCAAGAAAGCCTGTTCTTGATGACTTACTTGTGGCTTTGCCTGTCAATTTGTATTAAATACGGACAATCTTGGACCACCTAGTCATTTTCCTTGGCACATCCTTCCTTAGGTCGATAAAAACTTTGCAGTTTCCGCGATATGGGGAAACATTGTGTTTGTGCAGATGCATGAGCTTTTTGTAATCATAATTACAATTTTCAGCTATTGAATAGAACCTTCGTTTCCTGTTAGAGCAGAATATTAGGGCCATCAGTAACATAGTTTTAATTCCACACTGCTACAATATGTTTTTGCTATGAACATAGAATCATGCTATGCAATGATTATTCTTAATAACTATCCAATGTGAGAAACAAGGCAGCAGCAGAGAACCAGGCAGACACAAAAGATTCATGAGTTCTCCGTTATAAACCATATGTTACCAGGTAAGGTATTTATATTTAGAAAATTGGGGGAGTCTGTTTTCTTAAGGTAAATCTCTAATCAAATCTCTAAATATTCCCCATAATAGAATTACAAAAGAGTAGTGGAAACACGTTATCAATGTTATATATCAAAAACAGAGGTTGGTGGTGACTTTGAAAGTTTGATATCTTCACACCTACATTGTAAACTGTATGGCATTATTACCATACTATCTCAAATGTTAGATTTCAAAAAGGTTTACCCAAATTGAGTAACAGCCCAGTACCAACACTAATGATGCCAAAATAAATTTAGACTAAAAGAAACTATGGATTAACAATTTTTGCAATTTGTTTTGTTATAGGTTATAGAAAAGTGAGAGGGAAGATAGGCTGTAGAAAACTTACCAGCAATTATGTACTTCCACTAGCTTTAATTGATTTTTCCTCCAGCTGAACACAATATATTAAATAAGAAACAGCCAAATTAAAAATTAAAAAAAGAAAAAGAAAGAAAGAAAGAAATAAAGAGAGAAAGTAAGAAAGTAGGGTTATAAAATAGAAATTCCATACAATTACCTGCGTTTTTTACCTTACGTTAGCCTGGGAGTGGATTGAAATTCCATAAAGTTACCAGAAATTATGCCATTCGTAGTGCCTGCATATCCAGCAAACGTATTTTGAGAAAACTAAAGAAAGAATGAAAGATAGCAAGAAATTGCGGGAAATTAAGAATAGAGAATATGAGAGAAAATAAGAGAAAGAGGATTTGAGGTATGAGCAAACTTACCAAACATCTCTTTCAATAAATTTTATAAGATCTTCAAAAAGTTTCATCTTTAATAACAATACAGTCGATTCTGATATATGGAATATGTGCAATTTTAGACCACTCTTTGCCTTTCTCTTTTGCACATCTTTTATTTAATTCGGGGGAACCATTAATGTATAGTTTTTTTAATTTGGTGAGGCGTCTTATGGCTTGCACTGTCGGCATTTCCATCAAGTTCTTGTTGTGATTAAGAAGCAGAGTTCGAAGTGAAGAAAGGTTGCCCAACCACTCAGGCAAAGCTTTCATTCCATCAAAACGACATATATGCAGATATATAAGTGCAGTGAAGCATTGAATTTCGTCCGGAAGAGAGTTGAGTTTGGACCACCCATACAAGTTTAGATTTTCAAGGGACGCGTGCAAGTGTTGGATGGAACTGAGACTGGGGAAAGCATCCAGCTCCTCACAAAACTCACCAATCTCCAAAGTCTTTAAGCATTCTGATAACCCTCCTGGCAGACGAGTCAACTTTCGACAGTCCCGAATTGTTAAACTGCTAAGAGAGTGCAATTTTCCTAGATCTGGAATTGATATCAAATTAGGACATGACCAAATGTCCAATTCCGAAAGAGATGTACATGATTGTAGCCCAATCGGTAGAACTTTAACACCACACGATATCGTCAAGTCTCGAAGCAACGCCACACCTTGTATACTTGGAAAAGACCTCAAATTAGGACAGCTGGATACTCCAAATGTCTCGAGAGATTGAAGGGTGTGCAGTGTGTCCGGTATATAGCTCAATTTCACACATCCACATATATAAATGTATCGGAGAGAGATGCAGGAGGCCCATACATCCTCACGTGGCAAGATGGACTCCAAATCAGCACAATCATGTATATAAAGCTTCATGAGACCCGCATTATTTTGCAATAGCTGCTCTGGCAAACAAGAAAGTTCTGATACTCTCCCTACAGTGAGGGACATGAGTGTAGTAAGATTACTACTAATGTTTTTGAATGCAGTGCTTTTGGTGCTGTTAATAACTAGTTGCTCGAGAACTGGAAAATGACATGGAGCACTTATAAGCTGGTCACAGTATTCAATAACCAATTTTTTGAGGGAAGGAAACACCGTTCCTCTTGTTGTTGTTGTTGGCTCCATTGCATCCTTCCATTCCACTAGCTTGGGCATGTGCTTCAAAACAAGTTTTTCCAAAGCCGGGAACATTGCATTTCTACCATTATCACCTCTACTATTACTTGATCCCTCACCACTATAATTGCCGTAAAATTCTGTTCCTATACATGTCACCTTATTCATTTTCTCAATTTCAAGAACCTTGAGATGAGATAAATGCCCAAGTGTAGGAATTTGTTCGCACTCGTTACAGTTTTTTAAGAAGATTTCCAACAAATGGTCCCAAAGAAACAAACCACCACTACTGTTTTTGCCCAATATCCATGTAGGGAACTTCTCACCCCGGAAATTTTCAATCTTTAAGCTTTGCAGATATGGGTGAGGCTGAAGGCCTTCCAGTATATCTTCATCGTTAATGGTGCCTTCTCTTTCACTACTCCAATAGAATCCCAACTTGTGTACTCCTTTCTTTTCCGATAATTTTGCACTTTTGGCTTCTTCTTTGTCTCTCACGTGCTCTAGATTATAGATACTTAACTTTCCTCTAAGTTGGCTTAAGTATCCCATTTCTTCGATTCGACCACCAATGTCTTGACCGATGACAAAAAAAGGCAATGTTTGAAGGCAAGTCAATTGCCCCATATTGATTGGCAATTGTTTTATGTATTGATGATCAATATCAATATGTCTCAAATTAATCAAATTTTGTAGATTTTTTGGAAGCTCTTTGAGACAAGGGCAATACATGATTATTAGAGTTTGCAAGTTATAGAGTTTTGTGAGAGATTTGGGTAATTCTTTGACATTGGTCCTTATAATGCGAAGAAGCCTCAATTGTCTTAGCCTATTGATTGACTTGGGCAACTCTACTATACATCCCCCAAATAAAGTTAGGCCACGTACACATTTTAAGTGTAATAACTTGTCGCCAAGATTAACATGAATTGAAAAAATTGTGCGCAACCTACTCATGCCTTCTCTAGATAATGGGATCGTTGGTGTTGTTTGGTCATTGGATATAAGAGATAAACGTCGAATATGAGACATGCCAATGTCATCCCCCAAATTTCCCTCTAAATGCAAGGTTTCCCATTTTGAAATTGAGAGGGCAAGATCGTGTACACAATCATGCATCTTGCAGCTAACAATATCACCATAATCATCCCTTTCTATATCTTGGAATAAGGAATTTGCCAACAAAATATTAAAATACTCGTTACCAATATCCTCCATTACAGATCTTCCTGGATACAATTGAAGGAACCCTTCAGCCATCCAATGTTGAATTAATTCTTCCTTTTCCATTTTATAATCTTTAGGAAAAATTGCACAATATGTGAAACAACTTTTTAGAGATGGTGGATAAAGACGATCAAAGCTTAATTTAAGTATTGGTAAGATTTCATAGTTGTCAAGTGGAGAATTCCAAACTTTACTATTTTGAATTGCCAACCATTCATTTTTCTCCTTCTTATAAGACATCGTCCCTCCTAAAACTCTTGCAACTAATGGAACCCCACCACATTTTTTAGCAATCTCCCTTCCAATAACTTCCAAATCTGGAGTTATTTCATTACAAGATACTTTTTTCATGATTATAGACCAACATTCATCATCTGATAGTTTTTCTAAATCACATCGAGGAAGTGTCTCCATAATTTTAGCCACCTTATCTTTACGGGTTGTTACAATAATAATGTTTCCCATATTTGAATTAATTCCTAATAGACAATTCCTCAAAGTATCCCATTTTGTTAGATCTTCATTCCATACATCATCAAGTATGAGAAGATATTTTTTTCCTCTCAACTCTTTTTGAAGGCATTCAAGAATCGCAGTCTTATTTTCTAATTTATTTGAGGTATGGGTAACAAGCTCAAGAATCTCTCTCAAGATCCTTTTATCATCAAAATTATCGGAGACACATACCCATATTGTCCTATCAAAATGTCTCTTTACTCGCTCATCATTGTACACTTGCTTTGCTAAAGTTGTTTTTCCCAAACCTGCCATTCCTACTATAGGAAAGACAGAGAGTTGTTCTTTGGTTTCCCTAGTTAGCAAGTCAACTATTTTTGAGACATGATCTCTCCTTCCTACAACTTCTGAATGATTAAGAAAGGAGTCTGTCTCTCGGTTTGGGATAATCTCTGGATTTGAATTTACTGGACTCGCTCTAGCAAGTCCAAATGAATTTGCTTCATCATTAATCTTTTTAAGCAATTCATGAATGATCTTAATCTTGTTGGCCATCTTGAGACGAAAAGCAATGGGGTTTGAGAATGAAAAGAAGTAGCATACCTTTCTCTTCATTTGGTTTCGGATTTCTACCTTTCGCCGGAGAATCTCATAAGCAAACTCGTCCAGCACGTAATCAGCATCATAAGCAACATCTTTAAGCCTCCACAGCCAAAGCCTCACGACCTCTTCGCTCCCTTGCCTTCTCTCCGCATCAGCCAGCACAGCTTGAATCGTGGTTAATGAGCCACGAAGTTTTGTCAACTCCTCCTTGAATCCCCAAGCAAGGCTGATCTGCTCAGTAGCAACTGAAATCAGCTTGCCTATTATTTCCTCAGCAACAACACTGAGTATAGTCTCAGCCATCTTTGGTTTGATGCTCTGATAAGCCAGAAATAAGCTGGAAGAATTTGGAAACAAATCAAACAATAAAAGGACTCTGATGTAAGGCTAAAACAGCAACAATAATATATGTAGAGAAGTAGGAGGGAACCCAAATATCAACTTGCACACATGAGATAAAGTCCAATACATGTCTTTTACGTATTTGGGAGCTTATCATATATTCATATGCGAAAAGAACCATAATCGTGTATTTTCAAAAATGCGGTGTTTTCCTATCAAAAAAAAAATGCACTGTTTTTTTTTTAAATTTTTTTATGTGATAGGTTATAAGCTGGAATTTTACTTTTTTTAAAATTTTTATATACAATTTTTAAATTAATTCTTTTTTTTTCACATTTTCAAAATACTTATAAATATTTTAACATTTTTTTAACAAAAAAATTTTCCAAAAAAAACAAAATAAGTTATTACAGAACTTGAAAAAGTATAGTCCTTGTCGGCCACTTTCTTTTTCTTTTGTTTTCACTTTGGCTTTTTCCTTGCGCTTTCCTCTGGACGGTACAATGATTCCCACTTTTTTCACTTTTATGATTTTAAAATGCTTAAATTGCTTTTCTGCTTTTATGACTTTCACTTTTTGTCCGTTTTTTAAATTATTATTGTCACAGTATTAACACAGCTTTTTTTAGATTATTGCTTCGCATTTTTACATTTATTTATTAGGAAAAAGATGACAGCCCATGTGCTTCATTCACCATTTGAGTCTTTTGAGATGGTCTTCAATAGTCGTATATGTTGAAAAAGATGTCACCAGTTCACACTTTGGCTTTTTCCTCTTACAAAGTCACATGGCTAATGGCATCTTCTCTGCATTTTGGTTGAGAACAGAGCAATACTTGGGTATTACACCTTACGCTTTTAATGGCTGAAATTGATAATCATTAAAAAAATAACTTTCAATTTCATTGACAAACCTTTCAAAAAAAAAATTTCATTGACAAAAAAAAAAAATTAAGAAAAATATTATAAAAAGAAAAAAAAAATTTATGAGACAAATGAAGTGAATTGCACCGGTGCAATACCCACCTTTATTAAATCTGATTTAGGGGTATTGCACTGGATCCTACTCCGTTTCACCTGAATCATTACTTCACTTTTTTAAATAATGTAAGGAAAAAGATACAACCCACTTGCTTGATTTATTTAGAAAGGGAAATTGAACTTACTTCGTGCGTGGTACAATTAAATATTTGTAATTGTGCTGCCCAATCTATAGCTGTGGCCTGTGGCTACAAAGAGGACTTGAGGGGGCAATTATCTAGAAAGTCTCTCATTTTCGTTCTAATTGTACAAAACAACATTCCTACAACTGCAAAATTGATAGGGAATGGCAAAGATTGTCGAAAATCAATAATTATAGTCACAAAGAATGAGATTATAGTTGCAAAAGTGGAGAATAAGATTACGGAAAGTTACACCTTAAACCATATATTTTTAGGGCGGTTTCAACACAAATTCTATAATTGTGGTTTTAAATTAAACTCTACAATTTAATAGTTTCAAACTAACCCATGAAGTTTTGGATAGTTACAAATTAAACCACATACTTTTGTTAGTTTCAAATTGAAACCTGAACTTTTAAAATCGTATCACTTTAAAGTTTAAAGTTCTCTTTTTGAGTTTGATTTTTGGGTAATGATTTAATGTGGTGTTTGGTACGGGTAATCCATATTACTTATAGCATCTAGATTTATAAAAATATGATTTCTTGCAATCTAGATGCCTAGAAATGTAGTTATTCTTATGTTTAGTTTCATTGAGAATCTCTTAAGATTCTTAGGGATGTGAGATGATAATATTTGGTTTATTTTCAAGAATCTTAAATGAATTATTTATTTTTCTTATTTTATCCTTAGATTTGAATGTGAATTACCAAGTATTTTAAAAAAAATCTTCCTCTAAATAAATAATGAAAAACAAAATATAAACTATTAATAATTTGTTGAGCAACACACACGAAACAACAAAAGTGAATACCTAGCAATAATGGAGGGTCCTCTTTAAACTTTTTTTTTTCCCACACGTGAAACCTAAATAGAATTTTGTTAAAGAATATATCAACAGAGTTGTCTATCCTATTTATGTTATTTTGGCGAGAAAAGATAAAGACAAGAGAAAAGATATTGATGATTTGTTTTATATTTTATCTTAATTACTTAAATGATAAGGAAAAATGGTTAAAATTGTCAATTTATAAAAAATATAATTTCCTTTAAACTTGGGAATCTAGATACTCACCTGTTTTAAAAGGAATCTACATTACTACTAAGAGGGGTTTAAAGGGGGAATCTAGATTCCCCTGGCATCTGATTCCCTAGCGTGATTTGCAACCAAACATGAGAATTTTTAAATATTCCTAAGAATCCTAAAACATTACCCTGTACCAAATGCTACAAAATAGTTTTCTTCTCATTTATCCCAAATAATAATAGACAAGTAACTTGGGCTTGCATGTTGTGTTGCTTTTGTACGTTGATCTTGTTTTAATTTGTTAGTCTTGGTATACAGAAACTATTGGAGGGATCATGAGTCTTAGAGACGGAGCTAGGTGGGGGCCCAAAGGGGCTTGAGCCCCTTGACCTTAAGAAAAAAAAATAGTAGGCATATTTTTTATAATTTTATATTTGAACCCCTTTTTCAAAAAATTTGGCTCTCCTCTCCTACAATTTTACATTGTTTTTATTGTAAAATCATTTGTATCGATTGTTGTAAAATACTATATGACTTCAAATTTGCTCAATCAACCCCAAAATTGAAAGTACACCCACATCAGTCTGTGCATTATTGTGCAAAAATACATTTGGGCTACAGTAACTAATGATGCCAAAGATCATCAATTAGGTTACTCGTCCAAATCTAGAGCTTTGGACAATCTTCTAGTATCTACAAGATAAAGACAGTTGATTGAAGAAACCACTGGGTTCTGATCTAGTGGGTAAGCCTTTGATGCTTAAGTTATAATCCCTCTATGAATACTGTACTTGTATGTAGATAATATTTTGTAATACTTTTCTCATACCTTAGCAAATGAGGTGGATTCTCCCTTCTATAGGTAGCTTGGGTAGCCATTGTGCTCATAAATGTTTTCTTTTACATGATTGCGGGTAGTTATTACCCTGAGTGTAATGGTCATTGCCTTGATGGGAGTTTAAGGCCGATGTGTAATGGTTGTCATGTAATGTGTTGAATGTGTTTGAACAATTACATCTTTTTCTTTGATGACCTACTAATGACGTAAGGTTGTCCATTAAGGTGGACGTCTTAGTGACTTTTTTGGACTCCTTAGTAACTGTGTAAATTTACATAGCTACTGTAGCTAGCTATGCAAATGAATTTTAATAATTCTTTAGATTGAGGGCGGTGGTTTTTGGGCAAGGAAGGGAGATATGATTTGGTATAAGAACAAAAAAAATGATAAGGAAATGGTATTTTAATGAAAGGCAGTGTAAAATAAATTATTTGATGTTAGGTGTTTTAAATGGTATGTAAAATATAAAAAGTAGATTCTTAAACTAAAATAGAAAGGAATTTTTATATGAGTTGATGTGAATGCTCTCATGTAGTAAGAAGCAATGGTGTTTTGTGTCTTTGTCTTTGTCTGTAAATGATTGCATTGTAATGTATTACGAAACAATGATTTTGTGTCTTTGCCTATATTAATAGTTTGTTAATAGTTAATAGATGTTTATTGGGAATTTCATGCTTTTGTTGTTGTTATGCTCTACCCCCTAACTCAAAATCCTGGCTTCATCCCTCGTGATATTGCTCTTTTCATATTAAAACACTTGTATCGAGATATACAAACTTGAAGACCCCAACTCACCCGCAGAATCTAATGGGGGCAACTCTAAAGAAGAAAGTGGTTCCACAGCTGGTCTGATCAAAGAGAGACTATTGATGAAGAACTTCCATTAACTTCTCTAACTCTGACACAGGTTTTTTCAAGAAAAGCTAAGAAGATTTGGAAGAAGCGGTAATGATAGTGGTGGTATCTAATTCTTTTTGCATGCCTTTAGATGCATCATGCAAGTGCAACTAGTGACAGCATAAGCTATTTTTGTATCACTGCTGGCAGTTCGGTCATCGATGACACCACTTCAACTGTGGTCTTTGACAATTTGATCATCAAACTTCTGACACCAACAATTTCAGTGGTTGAACCACCAGTTTTGATGATTTACTTGAAAAATTTTACTTGTTATACCAAACACCTGAATTTTACAACTGGTGTGTAAGTTAAAATTCAATATCACAAAAATTCTTAATTTAAAAACTCCACTATTGAAGTATTATAGTTGAAACTTTATTTCATACAACAATACGAAGCGGACCCAATTCCCAAATCCTAACCCACCATTTATGCTCTCTAACCAAGTATCTGTTTGGATAGCAGCCATGTTTCTACGTTTCACATTTCATGTTTTCCTTTTTCTTTTTCTTTTTTTCTTTTTTTCTTTTTGAGAAGAGCGTTTATGCTTTTCTAGTGGATTCCGTGCACTGTTCACGAGACCTACAAACCTTTTTTTCAACAAAACTTTTATTAAAAATGAGTTTCACGGTATTATTCACACATTTAAAAATTATTTTGTTACAGTATTTTCAGTTTTCAGTTTTCAGCAAAATAAGCAGTATCCAAACACACCCGTTACCATTTATGCTTAGATCACATGTTTATAAGCGTTGTTTAATCTCAAAACCATTTAGGTGCCCATTGTAGTTTGTCTAAATGAATGGAATATTTCAATACCGGCTTACTTCAGTGTACCGTTTTAAGTTTACCACTAATATATATCTATATATATATGTTCAAGTGTAACTCTACAAAAGTTACACATTTTTTAGACTGTAGATTTCTAATAAATCTAATGGTTAGAAAATCACTATAACAATATCATCTTTAAAATTAATTGCTGTCCATATTAGCCCAATCTAATTAATTTGAGAGAATATTATATTATTTTCTTTTCTACTTTCTTTCTCTCTCCTAATTAATTCTTCCCTAATCTGCACAAGAATCTATTCTCAACGTTCTTGAGTAGTAGATGTTCTTTTTTATGGACTTATTCTTATCTGGTATTTACATATTGGTCATATGATATGTGAAGCCGTTTAGCAAATGATTATTTGGGTCTAGATTTAGATTTCTTTATTTTGGATTCAAAAATCTTGTGGTGGAATGTGAAAATCAACGGCAGGTGGATACTATTAATAAGGGAGATATTTATCTTAGTGAGGAAGAGTTATTGTTAAAAGATCTTAGGCTCTTATATATTATTTTTATAAGGAGAAAAAGAAATGAAACCAAATCTGATCTTTAGAGATAAAATAAAATTATCAAAGATTATCATAATTTTGAACTATCAAAATTTGATATGTAGTGAATAAAATTTGTTTGTATTTCAAGTTACACATTTTTTTAGACCATAGATTTCTAATAGATTTAATACTCAAAATAACACTATTGAGTATTAAGGAGAGGAGATAATACTCGGCTTAGAGAATTAAAAGCTGAAATTCATGTCCTTATGGATAGGGAAACCTAATTATGGAGCCAAAGATCAAGAGTTTTATGGTTGAAAAACGGTGATAGCAATTCCAAGTTTTTCCACAACAAAGCAACTCAACGGTTTAGGAAAAATTCAATTCTTGGAAATAAAGATAGAAGTGGAAATTGGCAAGAGCAACCAGATTTGATTAGAGATATCATTGTTGATTTTTTTTGGGGAATTGTTTACCACATGCAATCCGGCCATGGAAGATAATTCACTCTCCTTCATTCCACAGCTAGTTACAATGAGATTAATGAGCAGCTAACAGGTGAATTCATGGGTTGGGAAGTCCAGGAAACACTGAAACAAATGGCGCCTCTAAAAGCACCAGGTCCGGATGGGATGCCACCACTTTTATACCAACACTTTTGGGGGTTGATGAACCAAGAGGTAACATCTACTATTCTTACTTGGCTGAATTTAGGTAAATTGCCTCACCCAATAAATCACACCTTCATCACCTTAATCCCAAAAGTGAAAAATCCTGTATTAGTTTCTGAATATCACCCTCTAAGTCTATGTAATGTGTTGTACAAGATATTTTCCAAAGTTCTTACAAATAGATTAAAAAAATTCATGCCAGAACTTATAACTGAGCATCAATCTGATTTTGCAAAAAAAAGGCTTATTTCAGATAATGATTTAGTTGCTTTCAAGGCTTTACAGTGTATGAAAAATCATAACTCAGGAAAAACAGGTTTTATGGCTGTCAAGCTTGATATGAGCAAAGCATATAACAGGGTAGAGTGGAATTATTTACAGAAACTGATGGAGAAAATGGGATTTTGCACAAGGTGGATTGAATTAATTATGGAGTGTGTTAGTACTCTTATATTCCATCCTAGTGAATGGTGAACCGAAGGGGTTAATTAATCCAACAAGAGGCATACGGCAAGGGGACCTTCTCTCCCTTTTCCTCTTCCTGTTATGCACGAAAGGATTACATGGCCTAATCACAAAAGCTGCAAGAGCAAAGGAAATCAACGGCTTCTCTCTTTGTAAAAGAGGCCCCAAACTAACCCATTTATTTTTTGTAGATAACAGCTTGCTTTTTTGCAAGGCCAACCCCCAAGAATGTGGAAATGTACTCAAAATATTGTTGGAATATGAAGCGGTATTGGGCCAAAAAATCAATTGAGAAAAGACATCCCTTTTCTTTAGCAAGTCCATGAAAGAGGAGACTAGACAAGAGATAAAAAGAGTGTTGGGGGTGCAAGAGATAAAATTTTATGAAAAATATTTGGAGCTGCCTTCGTTGGTGGGAAGGGGAAAAAAAGCAAGCTTTAGCTATATAAAGGAGAGGGTTTGGAGAAAATCACAAGGGTGGGAAGGAAAGCTTTTGTCTCAAGCGGGTAGAGAAGTCCTAATCAAAGCAATTGTCCAAGCCATTTCGACATATACCATGGGATGTTTCAAAATACCCTTGGGTCTATGTCACGACATTGAAGCAATGGTTAAAAAATTCTTTTGGGGGCAGCGGGGTGATAAAAGGAAAATATATTGGATTAAATGGTCGGAGTTGACGAAATTAAAGCTAGATGGAGGAATGGGTTTTAGGGACCTTGCATTGTTCAATGACTCGCTTCTAGCCAAACAAGCATGGCAACTCCTACATAACAAAGATACTCTTTTTTACAGGATATTCAAGGCAAGATTTTTCCCTCATTGTTCATTCATGGAAGCCAAGGAATCGACAACTGGGTCATATGCTTGGAAAAGCATTTTGAAGGGAAAGGAGGTTATCAAAATGGGTGCAAGATTTCGGGTTGGCAATGGAAAAAACATTAAAATATGGCAGCACCATTGGCTTCCCATTAAACATCCACCTTTAGTCACTTCTCCAATCATCGAGTCTATGGAGGATGCTACAATTGATTGTTTAATAGATGAGACCACAGGGAATTGGGATGCTGAAACGTTGGAGGGAGTTCTTATACTAGCTAAAGCTGAACTTGCAAAAGAAGATTGCACTTGCCCAAAGCCAAACTAAAGACTCTCTGTTCTGGCCTTTCACGGCAGATGGGCAATACAATTGCAAATCTGGATATTGTTTTCTAAAGGAGTTGGAGACCGGGGTTGAGGAAGGTACACAATCGGGCTTGGACAAAAAATTCTGGAAAACCATTTGGTCATTGGATGTTCCAAACAAGTACAAAAATGTTTTGTGGCGTGCGAGCAAAGAATCCCTCCTAACAAAGTCTAACCTGAAAAAAAAAAAAAAAAATTATTCCAAACCCAACCTGTGACAGATGTGCTTCAATGGCAGAGGACACGCTACATGCTCTCTAGGGCTGCTTAGGTTTGAACGTGGTTTGGAATGATGACAGGTGGAGCTTTCGGTAAAGGGAGGTCTTCACTGATTTCAAGCACCTATGCGGATGGTTAATGGAGAATGGGAAGCCCATTGAGCTCTTTGCTATCCAACTATGGTGTATTTGGCACCAAAGAAATCAATCCCAACTACAACAACCTTGCTGCCTCACTAAGGACCTGAAACAAATTGCACAGGAGCGCTGGGATGAGATCAGATCAGTCAATCCTCTGCCAAACCCGATCAGACCAGAGCCCAAGCCAAAATGGACAGCCCCACCACAGAACAAATATAAGATCAATTATGATGGAGCAATCTCAAATGTAGAAAACAAAGCAGGGATTGGAGTGGTTGTTCATGACTGCAATGGTGAGGTAATGGCATCCTTAATTCAGCAATTGGAGCAAGCATACCAGCCTGTGGAAATGGAAGCAATTGCCCCATGCAGAGCAGTGGAGTTTGGCAGCGAGATTGGAGTGGACTGTGCTATTGTGGAGGGTGTTTCAGAAGTGATAGTAAAGGCTTTGAGGAACAATGACAATGGATTGACTCCTTTTGCACCACTGATAAATGATGTCTCTTTATTTCAGGTTTGTTTTCAGAATTGTAATACTCTCACATTAGGAAAGATGGCAACAAAGTTGCTCGTAGTTTAGCTAAGCTAGCTTTGATGACACCAAGTTGTACCTTGTGGATGGAGGATGTCCCATTTCGCACCTTACCCTTTGTTCAAGTTGATTTGACCGTGCTTTGATTTTAATTAATAAATGTCTTCTTTCTCACCCAAAAAAAAAAAAAAATGTCAGCATTGAATATTTAAAGCTTGCTAAATCAACTAATCTATTTAATGCTGTAGTTTTTTTTTTTTTTTTTTTTCTCTTTCTCCTCTTATTAATTACAGCTCTCAAAAAGTTGAGGGGGAGGGTGGAGGACTTGTGGAAGAACCAAAGAAATGGAGTTGGTGTCGTTGGGGCTAGGTAGAGGAAGGAGAGTTCGTAGGAAATTATGTCTGTAAGAGTAGTTACTAGTTACCTAAAGGAAAAAAAAAAAGTGGCTTTTTAACAAAAAATTGGATGTAGATTTGAACCATCAGATTATTAAAAAAATATATATGAAAAAAGGAATTTGAATGATTTGTTGTAAATACTCCAATAATCATACTGCCTTACTTCTATTTGATTGAGTACTCTATTGTTTATTTCTCTTTTTTGTAACTTCATGTGAATGATGTTAGTGTCAGTAAGAGATTTTCTGTTTTATAGGGCTTGGCCTTGTTGGCAAGTTGGTCATAGAAGGTAAAACTTTTACCTTCAATTATGCTTTGATATTAAGTTCATTAGGAAGATGTCTCTTCTGTGCATCCATGGCAGAGAAATATCTCTCTCTCTCAATGTTTTGAGTGTTGTAATTAATAATGATAGAGAAAAAAATAAGTGACAGAATTATGCCTCTTAATGGTGAAGGACATGACAAACTTTGTTAGAAACCGTTGGGAATAAGAGTTTTAAAGTGAGTAAATACTATCTCTCCCTTTCTTCTACTTTTGATACTCTATTCCTTTGGAAACCTGTGGAGTGTTCAAAAATTCCTCCTAAGATGGCTTTCTTCTCATGGACTACTGCATTATTTAAGATTTTGATTCTTGAGAACTTATGGTATAAGGGTGTCGCAATTGTAAATTGGTGCTATATGTGTAAAAAGAGTGGCGAATCAGTGAATCATGTTCTTCTTCATACTATTATTCATTTTGTTTGTTCTTTCTGACTCATTCTTTGTGAATTCTCAACAATTTTGTGCATTTATCTCTAGGTTGCCTGGAAAATTTTGCCCTTAATCTCGCTTAAATCTTTGAAGAAAAAGGATGGTATCATGATAAGTCTGAGAAAAAACGTTACAAGCTGTCATTATCTTTGATATTTCATTGTCCAAAGCCATTCAATTCAATGTTTACATGGTGTAAGGCTTGCCAAGATATGGACATTAGTATTAACCAAAGTGACAAGAAAACAAAAGGTGCACAATATAGTTGATAAACCCTTTATAGGGACTAATGAATACAAAGGCGTCGTAACTGATTGCAACAATATTTGGCAAGGGCATTGGTAGATCAGTTCGCTTCTCTACAAACAATCTAGAGAATATGTTTCCTCTCAAACCGATTAATGAAGGATCTACAGTCATCAACCACATCTTGTAAAATTCTATTATTATTATTTTTTTTTTCTATTAACAATGTCACCAACAATTTATGCACCAAATTCAACTTCTAGATCAATGATCCCAGTTTGCTTCTCTAGATTTGAAATTAGGTATTAGTTTTACGGTTTTTGAGCATTTGTATCAGTCTGTCTAAAATTTTCCCTCTATTTTAGCATAACAACCTATTATTTCTATTTTACGAAAAAAAAACTTTGCAAAAACACCCACATTAGATTATCTATTATACATTATCTTTTATTTAAATATTTATTGTGGGGGTCAGGCCAGATGGGATTGGGCTTGAAGCAAGTCACAATCTATTTATATATGTGAGAATGGGAACAGATAGCTCACAGTGGGAGATCTAAAGAGAAAGGACCTCAAAACGGGATGGTAGAGTAGGAATAATACCTGAAACACACATGCAAACTAAGAAATTGGATTCTCAAAGGTGATTTTGTTCCTCTGGCTTACACATGCAACAATAGGGAAATGGGTTCTTCTCAAGGATTTTTTCTGAACCCCATCTTCTATGGGTTCTTTCCCTATTTATATTATGCAAATAGTGGGCTTTGTAATGATAGGGGCTCTACTCTATCAGGCATCATATCCCCTTTTTATAATCATAGTGGGAATATGTGTCTAGCTCACTATTTAGATTGGTCACTTCAACAATTAATGTGTGGGCATCTCTTGTCCCCTTCTGATGCCGCCAATGCAGTTACTCCTTGTGATTAGTGTTATACCTTGAGGAATGTGCTCGAATAAGGCGCATTCGTAGGTACTACAGTTCCTGGACCACATATCTCGGGCAAGTTCTCCTTAACAAGCCAACTCGGGTGAAATTATCCTCAACAAGCCAACTTAGGTGAAATACTCCTCGACAAGTGTAGTTGGGTCAAATGTAGTTCTTTGGTATGATTTGTGGGTTGATAGGTTGGGCTTGAGTGGGCCTTCTTTCCTTATTGGGTCTTCTTTATTTTTCATTGGGCCTTTGGCTTGACGGGACAACTTATTACGACCTACAATCATTTTTCTCATTTTTTTTTAATTATTTCACAGCTACCCCACCTGAACACACTCTCACAATATGTTCTTCTTTTGCAATTTGGGTTTGATTATTTATATGGGTTTGATGATTTGTATCGATTTGCAAAGCATGTTGTTGGATTCAAGAGAAGATAAAGGAGAGAAAGAGTAGGGGAAGAGGAGAAAATCGGATGAGAGAGGAGAGAGAATCAAGTGACAAAGAAGAGAAAAAAAAAATCAAATAGAAAGCTATAGTAACCATGTAAATGGTTACTATTTTACTATTTTACACCAACTGGTGCAAGTGCTCTCACTATCTCATAGACAAGGGATTAGAATTCAAAAACCTTAGAAATAGAGAATTAATTAAGTCGGCATCAAGGGTTTTACTTAGCCAACTCTTCCGCGGTATTTCACATTAATGTGCTATTCTGCAAAGGTAGGAAAATATAATGTGCACAGGGAATGTACTTGAGTTCATACAACGTATGGTCTAATTCTACTATTGGAAGTGAAGATAATAAATAGCAGGAGACAAATTTGAGTTATACTGATCAAATCATGTTGATTTATGTGAATTACAAAGATTGGCGTTGGATATGTCATATTGTTGTTGCATCATCACATTGGATATGTCATATGGTTGTTGCATCATCACATTGTTACACCATGAAGAAGAATTTTGGCATCTATACTATTTGAACCTAACTGCCATTGCCAATGATTTATAGTTCAACCAGCACTCCCCCCATAATAATATGATGAAGTGAAGCCATAGATTCAACACTCATTGAGTTCGTGTGTCACTTATGTTACTTATCAATAAATAAAAAATCCGAACCTATCCGCCAAGGACAACCCTGCCAATACAATAATAAACAATGGGATAGCTAAAAGGAGACGCAAGAAAAAAAAAATAATGAATGCATTGAAAGCTCGAAAACGTGTTGAAAACACACGAGCGGTTTAGACCCCCAAATTAAAATCACGGCTTGGTTGATTTTACACTAACTTAATGATAAGTGCGGAATAGTGTAAACACAAGCGAATAAGCAAGACAACTACTCTAATTCATATTTAAAGCAACCCAGCAGTAAAAATGAAATAAACAAGAGTAGGGAAGAAAGATGCAAACACAGATAACACCGAGACGTGTTATCGAAGAGGAAACCGAAGACCTCGGCGAAAAACCTCTCCACCGCCCTCCAAGCGGTAATCGATCCACTAGACAATCAGTTGGGATACATGGGTTAGCAAAAGACCCTCCAAGCCTAGTCTACCCGCTGTACCTAAGCCCTCCAAGCTCCTACTCCAACAAGGCTTCTCGGAACCGTGTCTTGTCCTAGTTATCCGGATCCCGCAACAAGCTCCATGTTACATCTGCCATTCAAGGCTTCTTCCAATGCTTCCCAGCAGCACCAAAACGTCACACAGCACTCTCAAGGTGTGGTAAGTGCTTGGGCTATCAACCTCTCAAAGATATGGATAATGGAGAGGGAAGGGTTGAGGAAATACCACAAGCAAATGTATAGAGAAAGATGGGGAAGACAATCTCTAATTACCAATGTGTTTGGCTAGGGTTTTCTCTCTGAAGCATACCTCAACAATTGTGGGTAATGATGGTATATATAGGAGAGGTGCAAAAGGTGTGACTCAAAAAGTACAGGCTGGCAGAACAGCTAGTCTCGCGGGTGTCTCACGGGAAGGCCTTACCCGCGAGATACTCGCGAGACACAGTTGTCTCCACCTGGCCTGACTCTTCGCATTCCAGCATGTGCCTGGCACATGGTTCATTTCGCGGGATGCTAGGTCGCGAGATACCCGCGAGAATCCTTCAGTTCTTCAAATGCTTGAGCCTTCATACACTCTCTCTATCACACACCCCTTACAACAAATCCCACAATAGATACAGGGTTTTAAACGATTGAACATAATTACAATCAAATTTGGCACGGAATAAAAGCCAACAAAACATAGTTGTAAATTACAACTTTACAAATGCATAATGAACCAAAGAAAGCATAAGCATACAACAAATGATCCTTCCATTTTTACTCTCTTTCAAATCTTCATTCCAATGATTCTCTCCAAGTCATCCGGTTGACAAGGAATTGCAAGGGCTCCCTCATGGGAAAACCCAAATTCTTCCTCCGCATGTTTTAACAATTTCAAAAACTCTAGATTATTGAGATAACCCAGTTTGACAACAAGCCTCTCAGGTTTCCAGCCTTCTGTTGCAACTACCACAAAATAGCCTTGCTTCATCCCTTTAAACAGTGAGAGGCTTTTTTGCAGCTTTCCCCCAATGGAACAAAGTATTCCATTGCTGCCTTTTCTTACTCTCCTATAAGCTCCAGTTTTAGCCATGTTTAGGTGGGCTTCAAAACATGCATTATGGTTATTATATAATGCATCTGGTATCTAGCATGACGGGCATATGAGATCAAAGTTCGGAAGAAAAGAGATTAAATGTAGGGCCATTATCTTGGATATGACAATTTTCACTACCTGCAATAATAGGGTCGGGAAGAAACACTTGTGACTGACACAAAAGGCTATGCCCCTTTCTCCACCCATTTCTTATCCCCCACCAGGAAAAATTGAGTTTCAGCTATGTAATAACATGGGTTGCACAGTATAATTGCTTGAATAATAGATAAGTTAACCTTCATTTAGGTTTAACAAAATAAACTCATTCAGTTCAGCTATGTAATAACATGGGTTGCACAGTATAATTGCTTGAATAATAGATAAGTTAACCTTCATTTAGGTTTAACAAAATAAACTCATTCAGTTCTCTACCGTTGAAACTTGAAACTTGAAAAAGATTTATTAACAAAAACAAAAAGATGATTAGCGAAAACACAGCGGCATGGAGGGCGTTAGAAGAAACAAGTCAGTCACATAAAAATCCCAACTCTTACATTAGTGCAGAAAGTCCCATCTCAAGTACACTTGAGAAACAAGAAACTAGAAAAGAAGAGGAAACTCTAAAGAATGTTCAAATACTTTTTACCTCCAAAAACTACCGCATAGTATGGAACCAAGGACATCTATCAACTCCACCTCCCTCTTTCTGGTTTTCAAGAATCCTTTAAAGTTCATTAGGAGCGAAAGAATAAAAAGAAAGCTTGGAAGAAGAACACAAATCTCAATCAGAGAGAGAAGAAGAAGAACTCAGAGAACTCTCTAGAATAGTTTGTTATTCCAAGCATAATGATAAAATGTACATTAGGACTCCTTTTGTAGAGTTCTACAATTGATTACGTGGGATTAATCCCAATAACAATCTGTAACTAACTGTCCTAACAGATTCAATAAATATCTAGTTTGTTACAAAAGATATCTGGATCATCTCAACACGTCAGCAGCACAACCATGGAGGCCTGGCAGTCTTGAAGATCAGAGAACAGAGCTGAAGAAGAAAGCATGTAGCGACGTCGTGTTGATCTCAGCATGAAATCCAACCTAACTCATGTTTGTCTTTAAATGAACAACGGCACCGTTTGACATATAACTCATGTTTGAACCAGATTCAGAGTTTGACCACTGGGCAGAGATGTTTGGCTTGTCCCTCTTTCAGAAAGGAGTAGCAAACATTTGCTTTATCAGAACAATGAAGAGGATGTTCCCTCGCTGTGCTATGGAATGCCAATATTGCACACTATAAACAAAACCACGTACAGGGTAGGAATTCTATTGTTAAATGGTTGGTAGCTTGGAGAAAGTTTCTGTGATGAGGGGTCAGTCACATCTCCTAAAGAGTGTCGATTAAGAGAGTATATGATCTTACCTTGCGTGGTTTTCTTTTGCAAGGCCTAGGTCTTCTAATTTTCAACCTTAAAAATTGCTTTGAGGTGTACTTGTTCTCACATTTCACATTGCAACTGTGGCAAGATATAATATGGACACTGAAAAAAGGGGGAATAGGGAGAGAACGACTGAGGGAGAGAACAACTGTGTATATAGATCATATCTTCAAGCTGAATTGGTCAATCACCAAAGATATTGCCAAAATTAAAGTTGGTTTATCGTTGGAATGAGCAGATTGTGTTTGTAGATAAGTAACTGGAAAACAAGTTTATTTAATTTATTGAATTTGCTTAAAGTTAGTAATGACTAATGAAGAGTGGTTTTTGAATTTTTGGTGGAGGATTTCATACTTGGGTGAGTGTGGTGAGAACTAAACTTAGAACCCTGTGATAAAATGTGAAAAAGTTGAGATGCTGGAAATGTGGTTCACTTATTGTTATTTTAATATATCTTTAAATGTTTAGAATGTAATCAAAATTGGAGGCTCCCTTTCATCAGCTTACCTGGTTTTGCTGTCCTTATGTTTATCCTAAAAAATAAGGTTTACTTACTTTTTTGAAGAGAGCATAGAAAAAGAATGACTACTTAGTGTGCGTTTGGGTTAGGATTAAAAATTAAAATTATTTCACTATTTAGCTTTTTTTTGCTACTATTCATGAGTCCCATGAGACTTTTTGATACTATTCATGGCCCCACTGTACTATTTCAACTAACTTTTACCTTTATCTACAGCACTTTCAACAAAAATTTTTCAATTTCAACAAAATAAACGATATCCAAACATACCCTTAGTGTCTATGGCATGATTAATTTTGCCAACTTATTTTACTATTCAACTTATTTTTGTTACAATTCATGGGTCCCACTGCACTTTTTGATACTATTTATGAGTTATACTATATTATTTCAGCTAATTTTTACCTTTATCTACAATACTTTCAACAAAAAATTTTCAATTTCAACAAAATAAGCAGATTCCAAACAGGCCCTTAATCTCTCATTTGCAACCCAAAACTTGGTGGCAATCTAGTCATGGGTGTACTTGCATGGACAATATCTTTAACAAAAAAAAAAAGCCGGTAAACATAAAAAAGAAGATAATAACTGCATTGGCGATAAATCATCTTAAAATGTGAAAGCTGTCAAATCAAAGATACACGGAGTTCATGATAGTGAACAAAGAACAACATAGAAACAAATAGAAATAAAGGAATCAAAATCCTATTCTAAGAGACAAAAGAAAATCAATAATCCATCCAAAAAAAAAATCAATAATAGTAGAACAATCCGAAAGACCCCAACACCGAGACCAATTGAAGAGAGTCTGCTAGCACAAATCTAACAATTGGGCCATTGATTTCTCGATATCCTAAAAAAAAACGTTGATTACGTTCAATCCAACTAATCCACATCAAACAGCTTGGTACCAAATTCCAAATATTGAAATTATAGTTCCCAAGCCAATGGTGCCAACAACAAAGTAAGTCTGCCATCAAACTTGGCATGACTCAATCAATCCCAAATAGCTGAAGCATATGCATCTACAAAAAATGAGCTAACAAACAAAAAATAAGAAGATGTCAAGCCCAAAAGCTTCTTCTCCATCCTCTCTAGAATAGGGTTCTAGATAGAGGTTGTCTTATACAAAGTACCCAAGGGCATTTACAAATATGTCATAGGTTAACTGCCAATCCTGCATTGAAGAATGTTAGCCAAAGTTTGAATGTTACTCACCTCCTCAATAGGGATAATCTCACTTTTTGCCACGTTCACCTTCAAACCAAGTCAAAGCCAACCTAATTGAAAGCAACTAGTCCCTAGAAGCATCACAGAAAAGAATGGTATCATCAGAAAAAAGCAAGTGTCAAATACGAATACCAGTAGTATTAACAGGTCCCACATGAAAACCCCGAAGAAGACCACCTTCCTCAATTTTCTTCAGAATTCTAATAAGAACCTCCATGATCAAAAGAAAAAGAAGAGGAGACAACAGATCACCTTGTCTTAAATCTTAAGAATTTCCAAAGAAATCAGCAAGAGATCCATTAACCAAAACTGAAAAACAGATAGCAGAGACACAGGCCTTTAATCATCTCCTCCATTGAACCCCAAAACCCATCCTCTCCCATAGATAGAATAAGCGTCCAAATTCACATGATCATAAGCTTTTTCAATGTCCAACTTACAAACCACTCCTAGAGTACAATACTTCAATCTACTATTAAGGCATTTGTTAGCACTAAATCCAAAATCCATCTTCCACCAACAAAAGAATTTTGCAATTCAGAGATGTGTTTGTCCAACACCCTCCTCAATCTATTAGCCAACACCTTAGATAATAACTTATAAACACTGCCCACTAAACTAATAGGGCGAAAATCTTTAATATTCAACGCATTATTTTTCTTAGGAATTAAAGACAGGAAAGAAGGATTCAAAGACCGTTCAAACTTTGAACTCCTATGAAAGTGATCAAAAAAGGCCATAACATCATTTTCCACAACACTCCATCATTTTCCACTTGGATCACACTTTTTGTAGTCATTCCCGGCTTGGTATTAATCTATCTAGAATCTTTAGATATTTTCAATTACTTTAAGTGGTGAAAGTTATTAGGACCGTGCTTAGATAAGACTCTCATGATTAGTCGTCCCATCTAATCTATTTTGCTAAAGAAATAAAACCCTCATTACCGAATGGTCTTTATAGTTTAACTAATTTACCAAATTATAATTTTGCTTTAATTAACATGCTCTTAAGACACATAATCATGATTTTAAAAATAGGATTGGACCGGCCAGTTTAACTGAGAACCGAACACCAATCCAATTCAATTATCATTAAAAACTAAAAATTGAAAAAGAAAAGCAAGAAAAACCAGAAATCACTGGTTCAACCGAGAAAATTGGGAATCGTTACGGTTAAATTGGTTCTTGTATTTGAAGAAGAATAAGAAGAAAAACTACAATAAAATGGTACAAACTTCTTAGATTTGTACTAAAATGAGATTGGAGAAAATCTCAGATTTGTGGGTGAAAATAAAGTACAAGAGATACTTCTATTGGATGATATGTATGAAAAATCTGTACTTTGAGATTTGATTGGAATAAAATGTTGAGGAAGACGATCAAGAAAAAAATAAAAAAGAAAACAAGAGTAAACGCGTCTGAGTATGACTACTGACTATGAAAGTTGAAATGGAAATGAACAAATTGTCTAGTCATTTTGATGTTTAGGACTTTGGTTTTAGTTTTTTTTTTTTTTTTTTAATAAATAGTTAAAAGTTGAAGTTAAAATATTAAACTATTATATATATATATAAACTCAAATAGTAAATTATACTTTGTCAACAATTATTAATTAGAAAAAAAAAGGAGGAAGAAAGAAAATCTTTCAATTTTTTTTTTAAATTTTCTTAATATAATTTAGTGCGATAGTCACTCCACAGGGCTACAAGTGTAAGTGCTTGTGGAGTGTGGATGCAAGGGTTGGGGTTTAAGTCTCTAGGAGAGAATTTTACACACATATACACTTAGATTAGAGTAGAGTAGAATTTCTATATTATATATAATATATATGTATATATATAATTTATGAAAAATAAAAATTCACATAAAATTTATTTAAATATTTTAAATTAAATTATTTATGACATCATCGATTTGACCATTGGTTCGCCTCCGGTCGGACCACAAAACCAGTAACTAGTCTCTTTATCGGTTCTCTAACTATACCAGTTTTTAAATCCATGCACATAATTAAATTGATGTCATAGTTTGATGATGATAATAATAATAATAATAAATAGTAAACACCTTAAATTTAATTCCCATCTATTTTTTTATAAAATAAAAAAATTGTTGCAAAACCACCTTAATCTATAATAATAATTGTGAGGGGCAGGGGGGCGAACTTTGACTTAATTCTAGGGGCAAAGCCCAAGAGGTAAGCCCGAGGAGCATGCCCAGCCTAAGGTATGATTGCAAATGGAACATCAGACTAATCAAGAGAAACCAATTAGATTCACAATCGTAGAAATCCGGAATGGTAACCCTCACGGGGATCATAATCGAGATAACCCCCTTAAACATTCTCCCAAGGTCATCAAGATACCTCAGATAATAGCTCTTCTCCTCAGATATGACCATCCTCCTTCTACCTTTCTCTTGAAAGACACGGCGAAAAAAATGCAAAACCCAATGAAACAGTCACCTCCGCATTAATGAGACCCCTTACCTAATTTTAGCTACACTAAATGCTGAATGATTGGCATAAATAGTGGAAACACCCCCCCCCCCCCCCCCCCCCCCCACAAAAGTCTTCCTTCAAGATCAAGAAATGGCAGAGCAAAATCTTGATGAGACAAGTATCCCAAAATCCAGCTGGGAGCCAGACAACTGGAGGATGAGAGAAAGTGGCTATAAAAGGAGGAGGAGGGCAATAGGGGAGGTGGTTTAGAAAAAAGGAGAGAGAAAGTTAAAGTTAAAACTAGAGAGAGCTTAGAAAGTTTTTCTTCATAATTTTGTTCTTTGAATCTTCCTTGTATACCTTGGGAACCTTGTTCCTTCCTCCATATATAAAAGCTTGTTTAGGTCTATTTCTATCTTTTAATTTATTGCCTGATCTTCCTTTTATGGATCTTTTTCCTGTCTCTTAGAAATTAGTTGTGTAGTTCAAGAACATTCATCATTGTTCTATTTTTGGGTGTTTTTGACCCCCACAATAATAATAATAATAATAATAATAATAATAATAATAATAATAATAATAATAAAAGTGTTTTATAAGTTCATTTGCCACTTTTATCTACAACAACAACAACAATAATGTATTTTGTTAGTTTATTTGCCATTGGTGCTATTGCGGATTTCTCCCCATCAAATTTTGTGGATATAGGCATTACTTTGGTTATCTTTGACCTCGCTAGATGCTATAAACATTCATATCAAATGTGCTAAAATAGGACAAGGTCCAAAATTTACCTAGTGAACCTAAAAATCACCTTCACCAGCTTATGTATCCATGAAACAAAATAAGATTTAGCTACACTGTATGTGCAAATTTTTACAAGCCACTGTAACGGTATAAATTATGCAAAATAATTTTTTATTATTATTTTGCATTTCCCAAGGGTGAAGGAAAAAGGTGGATTATGATTGTTGTGACTAAAAAAATTAAGAAAATTGATATTTTAATAAAATAAAGTATCATAATAGATAATTTAATGTGGTTGTGTTGAGAAGTAATTATGTAAAATAAAATAAAATAAAGTAGATCCTTATGCTTAAATATATAAGAATTTTTGCAAAAAGTTCATGTAAAAACAAACCTCACCAAATTTTCATACTAAATGTAGTGAAAGCTAAATAATCAAGACATAAAAAAAAATAATAATAAAAAAAATAAATAAATAAAAAAATTCTTGGGAGTGTGCCGCCACATCAATTTTCTATGACAATTAGCATGTATAGTAGTCTTTGAAAGCACATCAGGATGTTAGATGAGATGATTTTGTTCTTTTTGTCTATTGGGATTGTACAGTTTCTCACATCATCCATGAAATACAATTTACAGCTACATAAAAAAAGATACATGTTGGAATACAGGACTGCTTGCAGTTATTCCATATCTATTTGTGTACAACAGGGAGAGACTTTTGGATTGAGAAACTTAATGCACAAAACCAGAACTGTACTGGCCTGCACAGACCCTTTCACGCGAACTCTAAAGTCAGGCAAATGGGACATGATTATCCTTGCTAAATGCCAAGAACAAAGCTCATGCTTTGTATGAATATCAACATGAAATCTTCTCAAACCCCACTGTCAATTGTAAAATTTGGAAAGGAGGTTGCTTCTTGAGCTTCAACTGCTAATGCTGATTCTTTCTTGTCTAACCCAAAAAAAGAGCAATTTTGAAATGCATCCAGACTGCTGGCTATTAGACGGTTCAAACCACTAAGGCTATCACTTAGAATAAAATCTTCACTATGGTATTTTGAAGACGGTATATCCAAATCTAGTGGTCCTAGAGACTCCGGTTGCAATATAGAAACCGTGAAATCAAGTCAACTATCCATTAAAGCCTACCGAATGTGTAAAATAGCAGTTCATATTTCTATGATACACAAATTTATGTCAGTAGTTCTTATTACATCATCTTTAAACAGGGTACATAGAAACGCATTAGTTTTGCCAAAATGGCCTTGCTTCTCAGGTTTAATTAGGGTGGCTTTCAGAATATGAACCAGCAAGCTCTAAGGGGGTTCTTGGGCTTAAAATAACAGGAGAGAAAAAAAAATGCTCTAAAGGAAACATACCCAATATATGTCTGCTAGTGTGTTGAAATCCTTTGCCGAATTGTCCAGGATATGTGGATCACACTGAGATTCATCCATAGGGTCTCTTTGCACAGGGTTTTCGACAGGCTTCTCAACTTCAGGTAATTCCTGTAGGAAAATCTAAAGATATTACATCTGTTTCAATCTACAAGAGAATTTTCTTATTCCCAGGCAGTAAGCTAGCTTGATGATAGGACCATGTAAACAATACCTCAACCAAACAGCCAGTAACCTCCAAGCTTGTTGGGGAAGTCTGTTTGCAGGAGCCTGGAGGAGCAACACTGGACAAAGTTGGATCGCCCTGCCGAAGAACAAGGTTCTTTTCAAATGAGAAGGCATCATAAGTGTCTTCAACATCCCAGATGGAAGTTGCATGGGATGGCATAGTCGGTTGATATTCCATCTTGTCCTGATGTTTAGATATGTGAACAGCAATGGCAGCATCAAATGAATCACAACTGAATGGAATCTGCTGAAGGCATTGAGAGCTTTCGGCAACAGGTTGGTCAATGCAATTAGCATCAATATCATGAGAAACTCCTGAAAGTAGATCTCCGATGCTAATGTTTGTAAGGCTATCAGCCCACTCCCCAGCTGATATTGCAGTACTAGCACCCAATCTCAGGTCATCCTAAACATAGTACAACAACCATCAAATTTTAGTCCCAAAATATTGGGGTCATCCTAAACATAATACAGACCAAATTACGAGATTAAAAAAAAAGACACCATATACATGGATACTTGTCATAACAGCACTTTTAGACTTCAAAAATAGGTGCTGCCATTCAAATTGGTTAGTATTAGTCCAAAATGTATATACATCAATAAATTTTTTTCCAAAACTTTTGGGGGGCCACGGCTCCCTTCGGCCCCAACATGCCTCTGCCACGGCTATCTCCAACAAGCTAGTTTGAAGAAAGAACTCCAGGAAGTCGGTTGCTATCTAGAGCTTGAAGGGAAAGTACATTAGGGATATGGACTAGTGGAGATTTTTATTGTATTGCAACGATTTAACTAGTGGAGATTTTCCAACAGTGTGGTCGAGGGAGAGGTTTTTCCACAAAGAGGCTTAGATTTTCCTCTTTCTAAACACTTCTTTGTGTTTAGCTTTCGGTTTGCATTTATTTTCCGCATTTTTATATTGCTATTTAAATGCTTTAGCTATCAGTTTCTTTGTGCTTGCTATATAATTTGGTTAATCATTTACATTTGACTAATTGTTAGTTTTAGACTAAAAGTGATTAAGCCGATAAAAATGGTTTATGGGTTCTAAATTGTGCTAGAGTGTAATTAGCATTTTCAAATGTCGCACTTCCACCATAGTTAGATACAGTAGCTTCTTGCAAATGAATAACTTATGTAGAAATGAAAAGGTCCCCAGTTACCATATAGATGAAGCAGAGACTTAAGATTAACCCGCCAACTTGATAGCCTAATTATCACAATCACATGTCATTGACTAGCAAGAAGACTAATTCTTATACTTTTCCTTTTATATCACAAAAGATTTTTCTCCCATATGAGATATTCTAATTGTTTGTTGTTGGTAAGAAACTAAAGTGTTGTGTTAGGGTTCATGATGCGTCATGGTTTACAGAACAAAGCTCCAATTACAATATAGTTGTTGGATCATCACCAATACCATTTATATATTTGTATATGTACAACTTTTAGCAATGAGCTACTTTCTATAAATGTAATATGAGGACCTTGGACAACAATTCTAAAGGTAGATCTATGATTAGAAAAAGAAGAAGCAATTATTAGGAAAACTAGTGAGAAGGACAAAAACCTTAGTTTGATAGAACCCCTTTTAATTGTATAAGATTTAAAAATTCCAGTCATATCCTTGTGTTATTATTATTTATTTTAGGATAACGAAGAAAAGATAAGTGTAAAGAATTATTAAAAAAAACTGAGTGTCTCATGCAACGTGCCAAGTTGAAGAGAAAAAAATCTCAACAAAAAGAATTACCTAAACATGTTGCCCACACTAATGAATTTCAACTCTTCTCCCAGTTGAAATGTAAATATAGAATAGCCCTATAGAGACATTATGCCCAAACTTTAATAACTTAATGACAATGAATATATTAGCAAAGATATTCAAGATCAGTTATAATAAATGTATATATTTGGTATTTGATTTTAAAGAAAAAAGAAAACAGAAGAGGGTTAGACTTCAAGTTTGGAGGGACTTATCACTTGCTTTCTATGATAAGATATCCCTATCTTTTGAATACGAGCAATCCAGGAACACTGGGAACTGTTTCCATGGGCCTGCCCTTATATATGAGGGAAAAAACCAATCAGCAGCATATGTAATTTGATAAGTCATTGTAAGGAAGCAAATCAGCTTCTTGAAATCATGTGTGCAGCACTTGAAGAGAATTTTCCTTTTTCTCTTGTTGGGAAAATATAAGGGCCCCTATAAAATATAAAACTTACTTAAATTTCAAAACCACTAAAAAGATGTTTAGCTCTACTTAATTAACGTACCAAGGCCTGATAATACAACAGCAATGCCTCTGAATGTTTTTAAATTCAAGGAAAAATACAAAACACATCATCCATTGACTATATGAAAAATTTAGGAGAGCTTATGGCAACTAAAGTATGCGGTCATGATGAATAAGCAATTTTTTTGGAAAATCAATTGGTAGTCACCAAAATGTTTATGCGTGCATATCGAAATGAAAATGAGAAAGAACAACTAAAAACTAACAATCAACTCAGTGCACATTGGTTACCAAAATTTGAAGCTCTATTTACTTAAAGAAATATTTTAAAATCTAAAATTATGGATTTTATTAGCTATATTTTAAATGTTCAATAGGGAAAAGTTAATTGATTTTTAGAGAGAAAAAAACAGAGGAACTTAAATTTTGTAGCTTATAATTTATGATCTAAATTGCTGGAATATAACTATAAGCAGTATTAGATTTCATAAGTCCTTGCTCCAGCTAACTAATAGATAAATATTCTCTAAACCTTAATCATGCAAAATCAATTCAAGAAATATGAAGGATGACAACGGTATAAGAAAAGAGAACTTACAGGAAAAGTTGATAGTTGATGAGAGAATACCTGCATAAACAATACTGGTTGAGTATAAGAAAGAGAATAAAGAGAGGAAAAGAGGAGAATATTTTAGAGAACTTACCAACTTTAAAAAGATTCTGTAAGCTTCCAATTATAGTCAATTATTCCTCCAGCTGGAAACAATAGATATATTGTGTCAAGTGCCTAAAACATATACAACAACAACAATCATGCCTTAGTCCCAAAATGTTTGGGATAGGCTCCCTATAACACATTACAATATTAATTTTCATGATAGAATAATAAAAATTTTGAAAAAGGAAAAGACGCGGGAAAACTGAATACTAGAACAAAGAAATTAGGAGTGAAGAATAAGTGTGATTGATTGACTCAAAGGTGCGCTTGAAAAATCTTGAGAAGACCTAAATAGAGGTCATATTCTTGAACATCCATCCGAAATAGAGGTCACTTGTTTTCTGTTAGCATCCTAAAGAACCAATGACATCAAACTCATAATTTTTTTTTAAAGAAAAAAGAAAAGAAAAAGAAAGAAGGCATCAAACTCTTTGACAAGAATCAAAACTTACCCATCTGTTTTATATACACATGCAATTGCATATACACATGTACGTATGTTTATATGCACGTGTATGTAATAGTTCACATTTATTTAACTACTTAGGCGCGTAAGTTCTCTACCTGCTGTGTCAAAAGAAACAAGAAAGTTGCCATCTATCACATGCTTGGAGAATGTGCTGCATCTATCCTTTTTTTAAATCATGGACACAGTCATCAAAATCTTATTTAAACCAAATTCCAAAGCAAATTGTACTTATAATATCAAATACTACCTAATTGGTTTTCGTTTATAGAGATAGGCCCATTACCTTATATGCAAGCGATTAGGAACTATCCGCTGAACATTTGCATGATCTAGAGCATCAAAAGTTCACCTGTTGGGCAAGACAATAATACAAAGCTTACAAGAAGAAAACACCATTACTGATGGAAGACCTTAATTGGAGATAGTATTTTAATACGTTCTAGTAGAGGTATGTACAAGTGATTTTTTTAGTGAAATTTTTTGATAAAATTAACAAATAAAACGGATAACTATAGATGTCTACCCCATAATCCAGTATAGTGTTGAAGTCATAGGCACAGAGGCTTCAAGTTAGGAAAACATAACAAATCTACTTTTGATATGGAAGGTGGAAGAATTGTCCGAAATCTGTATTCCGGACAGAAGAAGGAACCAATGATTGTGAAAGCACTGGTCAACCTCCGCCTCACCTAATGCATTACCAGTAGTGTTTCCAAGTATAGTACACTGATCAACAATTGCAAATACATATATAATATGGCTCCAATTGACCAAAAATATGGAAATTTCTAAGAAAAAAATTAAAAATAAAGAAAACTCAAAGATAATAAAATTAATCAACCTAATTTCAATGCATTCTTGAATTAATCTTAATTAATGGTAACATTGCTTATCCAGTATTAGAATTTGATCCCCAAAAAAAAGAGAAAAAAAGAAAAAGAAAAATTGCAATCAGGGTCTCACATTCAATTTGATTAGAATCTCAAAGATGCTCTTCATTATGGACAATTTTGAAACAAAATTTAATAGGAAACAGGAAAAATAAGAGGATAAGGTAAGTGAGGATATAGAGAACAACTGGTCTATTTTAAAGCAAAACATTAGACAAAAGGATATTTGAGAGAAAATACCAATTTTAGACTATTTTGAGCTTAGAATAGTAACCAGAAGTTTATCAGGATATATGGAACAAGGGCAATCTTGGACCATGTTGTGCTGAGGTACACCTCCAATTGGAAAATCAATGATAACTAGCGTCTGTAAATATTATATGAACAACTAGTTAAATAAATAGTATAGAAAATTGGAAGTAGAAAATAAAAACGAAGGAAACTTAATAGGTTTTGTTGAACAGAAAAATTAAATATGAAATTGAGAGCACTCACAAATTTTAATGAAACAATTGCATTTGGAATCAACTTTAAATTCCCTCAATGGTGATTCTTGGACCACAGGTCCACAGCCAATCTTCTACCACTGAACCCCTCTTGCTCCTTCCAATGATAAGTATGGAAGCAGAACTACAAATGCCCACGCTTTTTGCAATCATTAGTGGACTTCTCATGCTCCCCAATGTTTTCAGCTAGCTATTCACTACGGCATTTTTTAAATCACTCAATGCATCCTGAAAATTGAAAATCAACAGATTGATGCTGTGCTTAGAAGTGGTAATTGGATAGTGAAAGAATTGGAGAACATTACAACAAATTAACTTTTTAAGAGACATTTCTACAATTTACAAAGCATCATGCTATGCAATGATGATTTTGAATTATTATCTAAAATGAAAACAAATCAACAAAATAGAACCAGACAAACATAAAAGATTCATCGTTCAAGAATTAACTATTAAAAATTGTATGGGGGCAGATATTAATATCCAAAAGGTATGGCGAATTCATTTTCTTGAGGTAAATCTCTAATCATATTTCCTCTTTATAAAAGAGCATAAAGCCATACAAGTTTTTCAAAATTCAAATCCAAAGTGAAGAATGATCCACTCAAGCCATCAAAAAAAGGAAAAGGGGAAAATTTTAGGCAAAGAAAATTCCAAATTCAACTATCACAGTAGAATCAAGCGAAAGACTAGTTTTTTCATTTTCTTGACAAAGTCCTATACTCACCGTATAAGCTCTTAAAATATCAAATTCTCTCATCATTTTTTTTTTAAATGGAAAGCTGAAAAATATTTCATCAACTAGCAAAAAGAAAAACATCTTTAGAGAGGCTTTTTAGCAGAAACACAGGAGCCTTTTCTAGCCAAAAAGCATATTTACAATCAGATCTAGACATGCATAAGGATCTAGCATTTCAAGCTAATATATGTGCAACCTCATTACCAGTCCTACTGACATGTGAGAAAGAGATCTCCCTGAAAATGTCCATTCTGTTTAACCAAGTCCAAGAGATGTTCAATTTTTGAGAGATTTGGTTCAGCAAAATTGAGAGCTTGAAATCTCTGTAACGAGCCACCTTCTATAATTACTCCAAAAGGGCATACCGTAGCAACAAATTCAGTCGCTCGCATGACAGCCATAATTTCAGCTGCAATGAGCAGCCTATGCTCATCCCATACCACTACACCAACACCAATTTTCTGAATTTCTTCAAACACAGCAGCATCAAAATTGACCCTAAAAAATCCCATTAATTGCCAATAATGAAATGGTTAGAAAAAATCATATAATTAAGTGTAGTGGAAACATGTTATCAATATTAAATAGCACAATAAGAAAGAAAAAAAGGTTGATCGTGGCTTGGCAACTTAGGTACCTCTATGCCTAAATGGTAATTTTGCATAATTAGGATACCGTCACAATGAGATCATGGAGGCTTGCCCCACTTGAGTGACAACTCAGATCAACATAAATTATGCCAAATAATTTCATAAAAAAAATTGGATTAACAAAATTTTCTTTTCCTTTGCTATGTAACAATTGAGTAAATATTGTGGGGGAAAAAGAGAGGGAAGAGAGGATAATAGAACCTTCCTTTTTCAGTTAGAGCAGAATATTAGGGCCATAAAAAATAATTCAAGTTCTTATAGTTAAATAGAGAGTGATTGGAGAGAGGTTTAGAAGGCCCATACATCCTGATGTGCTGAGAGGGACACCAAATCCTCACAAAACACTATCTTCATAGGCATGAGACTTGTATTATTTTGCAAAAACCACTTTGGCGAGAATCTAGTTCTGACAGAGTGTGGTACGATTGCTGCTAATGTTTTCCAATGTCATGCTGCAGATTTCAAAAACACACATTTTGGCATGAATAATAAATTTATTTGGTTGATTTGGTACTTTATATGATAGAAGTGAAGAGAAGATTTGAGAAAAAATACCAGCACTGATGAATTTCTGTTAGCTTGGGAGTGGACTGAAATTCCATAAGATTAATTAAGTCTTCCTTCATGTGAACACAATAGATATGCCATTCCTAGTGCCTACACATCCAGCTGAAGACAATTAATTATTCGTGCAGCTGAACACAAGCAGATCATTTATGAATAAGCTGGGTATTTGATACTGAAAGAAAAGAAACCAAAGAAGAAAAAGCCAAGAAAGCCTGTTCTTGATGACTTACTAGTGGCTTTGCCTTTCAATTTGTATTAAATATGGACAATCTTGGACCACCTAGTCATTTTCCTTGCCACATCCTTCCTTAGGTCGATAAAAACTCTGCAGTTTCCGCAATATGGTGAAACATTTTGTTTGTGCAGATACATCAGCTTTTTGTAATCATAATTACAATTTTCAGCTCTTGAATAGAACCTTCATTTCCTGTTAGAGCAGAATATTAGGGGCCATCAGTAACATAGTTTTAATTCTACACCGCTACAAGATGTTTTTGCTATGAACATAGAATCATGCTATGCAATGATTATTCTTCATAACTATCCAATATGAGAAACAAGGCAGCAGCAGAGAACCAGGCAGACACAAAAGATTCATGAATTCTCTGCTATTAATCATATGTTACCTAAGATGATTTTAAATAAAATAGATAGAAATTTCATACAATTACCTGCATTTTATGACCATACGTTAGCTTGGGAGTGGATTGAAATTCCATAAAGTTACCAGAAATTATGCCATTTGTAGTGCCTGCATGTCCAGCAAACGTATTTTGAGAAAACTAAAGAAAGAAAGCAAGAAATTGCGGGATACTGAGAATAGAGAATATGATCGAGAGAAAAATAAGAGAAGAGGATTTGAGGTATGAGCAAACTTACCGCACATCTCTTTCAATAAAATTTTATAAGATCTTCAAAAAACTCCGTTTTTAATATAATCATAGTCGATTCTGATATATGGAATATGTGCAATTTTGGACCACTCTGTGCCACTCCCCTTCGCACATCTTTCCTTTAATTCGGGACAACCATTAATGTACAGTCGTTCTAATTTGGTGAGGCGTCGCATGGCTTGCACTGTCGGCATTTCCATCAAGTTCTTGTTGCTATTAAGAACCAGAGTTTGAAGTGAAGAAAGGTTGCCCAACCACTCAGGCAAAGCTCTCATTCCATCAAAATTCCATATATGCAGTTTTTTAAGAGTGGTGAAATATTGAATTTCATCCGGAAGAGAGTTGAGTTTGTCCCACCCATACAAGCCTAGATCTTCAAGGGACAAGTGCAAGTGTTGGATGGAACTGAGATTGGGGAAAGCATCCAGCTCCTCACAAAACCCACCAATCACCAAAATCTTTAAGCATTCTGATAACCGTCCTGGCAAACGAATCAACTTTCGACAGTTCACAATTCTTAAAAGGCTGAGAGAATGCAATTCTCCTAGATCTGGAATTGATATCAAATTAGGACAATCCGAGATGCCCAAGTTTGATAGAGATGTACATGATTGCAGCCCAGTCGATAGATCTTCAACCCCACACAGCCATATCCGCAATTTTTGAAGGGAAGCCAAACCTTGTATACTTGGAAAAGACCTCAAATTAGGACATTCCAAGATGTCTAAGTTTGATAGAGATGTACATGATTGCAGCCCAGATGTACATGGAAAAGAGTCAAAAGACCTCAAATTAGGACATTCCGAGATGTACAAGTATGATAGAGATGTACATGATTGCAGCCCAGTCGATAGATCCTCAACACCACACCGCTGTATCCGCAATGATTGAAGGGACGCCAAACCTTGTATACTTGGAAAAGACCTCAAATTAGGACATTTCGAGATGTCCAAGTTTGATAGAGATGTACATGATTGCAGCCCAGATGTACACGGAAAAGAGTCAAAAGACCTCAAATTAGGACAGTCCGAGATGTAAAAGTATGATAGAGATTGAAGGGTGTGCAGTGTGTCCGCTAAATAACTCAATTTCTCACAGCCATCTATTACAATTGATCGGAGAGAGGTGCAGAAGGCCCACACATCCTCATGTGGCGAGATGGACTCCAAATCAGCACACCACCTTATACTAAGATCCATGAGACTCGCATTATTTTGCAATAGCTGCTCTGGCAAACAAGAAAGTTCTGATACTCTCCCTATGGAAAGGTCCGTGAGTGTAGTAAGATTACTACTAATGCTTTCGAATGCAATGCTTTTGGTTTTGTCAATCATTAGTTGCTCGAGAGCTGGAAAATGACGTGGAGCACTTATGAGCTGGTCACAATTTGTAATTTTCAATTCTTTGAGGGAAGGAAACACCATTCCTGTTGTTGTTGTTGTTGGCTCCATCGCATCCTTCCATTCCACTAGATTGGGCATGTCCTCCAACACAAGTATTTCCAAAGCTGGGAACATTGCATTTCTACCAGTATCACCTCTACTATTACTCAATCCCTCACCTCTATAATTGCCGTAAAACTCTGTTCCTATACATGTCACATTATTCATTCCCTTTATTTTAAGAACCTTGAGATGAGATAAATGCCCAAGTGTAGGAATTTTTTCGCACTTGTTACAATTTTCTAAGGAGATTTTCAACAAATGGTCCAAGAGTAACAAACCACCACTACTGTTATTGCGCACCGATATCCATGAAGGGAACTTCTCACCCCGGAAGTTTTTTATCTTTAACCTTTGCAGACACGGGTGAGGCTGAAGGCCTTCTAGTACATCTTCATCGTTAATGGTGCCTTCTCTTTGACTATTCCAATGGAATCCCAACTTGTTTACTCCTTTCTTTTCCGATAATTTTGCACTTTTGGCTTCTTCTTTGTCTCTCACGTGCTCTAGATTGTAGATACTTAGCTTTCCTCTAAGTTGGCTTAAGTATCCCATTTCTTCAATTCGACCACCAGTGTCTTGACCAACAACAAAAAAAGGCAATGTTTGAAGGCAAGTCAATTGCCTCATATTGATCGGCAATTGTTTTATGAATTGATGATCAATATCAATATGTCTCAAACTAATCAAATTTTGTAGGTCTTTGGGAAGCTCTTTGAGAAAATAGCAATACTTGAGTATTAGAGTTTGCAAGTTATAGAGTTTTGTGAGAGATTTGGGTAACTTTTCGACACAGGTACTTGTAATGTTAAGAAGCCTCAGTTGTCTTAGCCTATTGATTGACTCGGGCAACTCTACTATATATCTCCCAAATAAAGTTAGACTACGTACACATTTTAAGTTTAGTAACTTGTTGCCAAGATTAACATGAATTGAAAAAAATGTGTGCAACCTACCCATGCCTTCTCTAGATAATGAGATTGTTGGTGTTGTTTGACCATTGGATATAAGAGATAAACGTCGAATATAAGACACATCCCCCAAATTGCAATCTAAATGCAAGGTTTCCCCTTCTGAAATTGAGAGAGCAAGATCGTGTACACAATCATGCATCTTGCAGCTAACAATATCACCATAACCATCCCTTTCTATATCTTGGAATAAGGAATTTGCCAACAAAATATTAAAATACTCATTACCAATATCCTCCATTACTGATCTTCCTGGAGACAATTGAAGGAACCCTTCAGCCATCCAATGTTTAATTAATTCTTCCTTTTTAATTTCATAATCTTTAGGAAAAATTGCACAATATGTGAAACAACTTTTTAGAGATGGTGGAGAAAGATGATCAAAGCTTATTTTTAGTATTGGTAAGATTTCATTGTTGTCATGTAGAGAATTCCAAACTTTACTATTTTGAATTGCCAACCATTCAGTTTTCTCCTTCTTACAAGACATGGTCCCTCCTAAAACTCTCGCCACTAATGGAAGCCCATCACATTTTTTAGCAATCTCCCTTCCAATAACTTCCAAATCTGGAGTTATTTCATTACAAACTTTCATGATTATAGACCAACATTCATCATCTGATAATTTTTTTAAATCACATCGAGGAAGTGTTTCCATAATTTTAGCCACCTCGTCTTTACGGGTTGTTACAATAATAAGGTTTCCCATATTTGAATTAATTCCTAACAGACATCTCCTCAACGTATCCCATTTTGTTCGATCTTCGTTCCATACATCATCAAGTATGAGAAGATATTTTTTTCCTTTCAACTCTTCTTGAAGGCGTTCAAGAATTGCAGTCTTAGTTTCTAATTTATCTGAGGTATGGGTAACGAGCTCAAGAATCTCTCTCAAGATCCTTTTATCATCAAAATGATCGGAGACACATACCCATATTGTCTTATCAAAATGTCTTTTTACTCGCTCATCATTGTACACTTGCTTTGCTAAAGTTGTTTTTCCCAACCCTGCCATTCCTACTATAGGAAAGACAGAGAGTTGTTCATTGGTTGCCCTACTTAGCAAGTCAACTATTTTTGAGACATGATCTCTCCTTCCTACAACTTCTGAATGATCAAGAAAGGGGTCTGTCTCTCGGTTTGGGATAATCACTGGATTTGCATTTACTGGACTCGCTATAGCAAATCCATATGATTTTGCTTCATCATTAATCTTTTTTAGTGATTCATGAATAGACTTAATCTTGTTGGCCATCTTGAGACGGAAAGCAATGGGGTTTGAGAATGAAAAGAAGAAGCATACCTTTCTCTTCATTTGGTTTCGGATCTCTACCTTTCGCCGGAGAATCTCGTAATCTAACTCGCCCAGCACGTAATCAGCATTATAAGCAACATCTTTAAGCCTCCGCAGCCAAAGCTTCACGAACTTTTCGCTCCCTTGCCTTCTCTCCGCATCAGCCAGCACAGCTTCAATCGTGGTTAATGAGTCACGAAGTTTTGTCAACTCCCCCTCGAAACCCCAAGCAAGGCTGATCTGCTCAGTAACAACTGAAATCAGCTTGCCTATTATTTCCTCAGCAACAACACTAAGGATAGTCTCAGCCATCTTTGGTTTGGTGCTCTGATAAGTCAGAAATAAGCTGGAAGTATTTGGAAACAATAGAAGGATTGTGATGTACAAATACTAAAACAGCAACAATGATATACGTAGAGGAGTAGGAGGGAACCCAAATGACAACTTGCACACATGAGATAAGGTCCAATTCGTGTCTTTTACGGATATGGGAGCTTATCATATGCTAACAGAACCATAATTGTGTATTTCCAAATGTGCAGTGTTTTTTTTTTTTTTTATGAGTTAGGTAATAAGCTAGTATTTTGTTTTTTAATTTTTATTTACAATTTTTTAAAATTTTATATTCTTTTCACAACAAAAGTTTTTAGCAAAAAATTAAATAAATTGTCACACAGTTTTTTTTTTTTTTAGATTGTTGCTTCACATTTTTACATTTATTAGGAAAAAGATGACAGCCCATGTGCTTCATTCACCATTTGAGATGATCTTCAATACTCGTATAAAAATATTTAGAAAAAGATGTCACCAGTTCACACTTAAAGTTGACAAATATCTCCTATATATTCCTTTTTTCGTATGAGACTTGAAAATATCTAGATAATTTTTCAACCATCTTTCACTTGAGAATGAGTGGCCTTTAATGAAGTTGCCCTTCTCGACCAATCATTTTCTGTTCACTTGGCTTTTTCCTCTTACAAAGTCACATGGCTTCTCTGCATTTTGGTTTCATCTGAATTATTGCTTCACATTTTTAAATAATATAAGGAAAACAGATACAACCCACTTGCTCGACCAATTAAGGTTGGAAGTGGGAATTCATGATTTTTGGTTAAGGGAAATTGAACTTACTTCGTGTGTAGTACAATTAAATTGTATGTTAATTCCGCTATTTTTGAAGGGGATTCACAGGTGGTTTTTCACTCCCTGCTTGGTTCGGCCACTCCTCCATCAAGCATCTCGAACATTATCTCAGGTCTCTGTTACAAGCTCAAAAGTTTAGTGATTGCAAATTTTCTTTTATTCCAGGGGATGGTAACAAAGTTGCACATGGTCTAGCTCAATATGCTAGAAACCTGTCAGAACTAACTCCATGTATTATTAAGCATTTAATGTCTCAAGATATAATATTTTTATCCTCATCTGAATAAAATGAACTACTTTTCGTCCAAAAAAAAAAAAATTTTGTGTAATTTTGCTGTCCAGTCTATAGCTGTGGGCCTGTGGCTACAAAGAGACTTGAGGGGGCAATCGTCTAGAACTGCAACTGCAAAATTGATAGGCAATGGCAAAGATTGTTGCAAATCAATAATTATAGTCACGAAGAATGAGATTAAAGTTGCACGAGTGGAGAATAAGATTATAGAAAATTACACTTTAAACGATATACTTTTAGGGTGGTTTCAAATCAAATTCCATAATTGTGGTTTTAAATTAAACTCTATAATTTAATAGTTTCAAACTAACCCATGAAGTTTTGGACTGTTACAAATTAAACCACATACTCTTGTTAGTTTCAAATTGAAACCTAAATTTTTAAAATCGTATCACTTTAAAGTTTAAACTGGTCTTTTTGGTCCTATATAGGATTCTAATCTTGACTAACATGCTCTTTACTTACTATTTACTTGCTTTGCCCTCCATATATTTGTACTACTCACAGACATACTTATATTAAAAGACAATTTTTGTCATAGAATTTTACATTTACAAATTTAAAAATTATTTTCTCTTGTGTCTCTTCTTCTGCCAAGGACAACCAGTCAATACAATAATAAACTACGGGATAGCTAAAAGGACACAGCATGAAAAAAAATAATGAATGCATAATGAACCAAAGATAGCATAAGCATACAACAAATGATCCTTCCATTTTTACTCTCTTTCAGATCCTCTCATTCCAATGATTCTCTCCAAGTCATCCGATCGACAAGGAATTGCAAGGGCTCCCTCATGGGAAAACCCAAATTCTTCCTCCGCATGTTTTAACAATTTCAAAAACTCTAGATTATTGAGATAACCCAGTTTGACAACAAACCTCTCTGGCATGGAGGGCGTTAGAAGAAACAAGTCAGTCACATAAAAATCCCAACTCTTGCATTAGTGCAGAAAGTCCCATCTCAAGTACACTTGAGAAACAAGAAACTAGAAAAGAAGAGGAAACTCTAAAGAATGTTCAAATACTTTACCTCCAAAAACTACCACATAGTATGGAACCAAGGACATCTATCAACTCCACCTCCCTCTTTCTGGTTTTCAAGAATCCTTTAAAGTTCATTAGGAGCAAAAGAATAAAAAGAAAGCTTGGAAGAAAAACACAAATCTCAATCAGAGAGAGAGAAGAAGAACTCAGAGAACTCTCTAGAATAGTTTGTTATTCCAAGCATAATGATAAAATGTACATTAGGACTCATTTTGTAGAGTTCTACAATTGATTACGTGGGATTAATCCCACTAACAATCTGTAACTAACTTTCCTAACAGATTCAATAAATATCTAGTTTGTTACAAAAGATATTTGGATCATCTCAACACGTCAGCAGCACAACCATGGAGGCCTGGCAGTCTTGAAGATCAGAGAACAGAGCTGAAGAAGAAAGCATGTAACGACGTCGTGTTGATCTCAGCATGAAACCCAACCTAATACAAAACGACGTCGTGCTACTTAACCAAAACGATGCCGTTTGTCTTTAAATGAACAACGGCACCATTTGACATATAACTCATGTTTGAACCAGATTCAGAATTTGACCACCGGGTAGAGATGTTTGGCTTCTCCCTCTTTCAAAAAGGAGTAGCAAACATTTGCTTTATCAGAACAATGAAGAGGATGTTCCCTCGCTGTGCTATGGAATGCCAATATTGCACACTATAAACAAAACCACGTACAGGGTAGGAATTCTATTGTTAAATGGTTGGTAGCTTGGAGAAATTTTCTGTGATGAGGGGTCAGTCACATCTCCTAAAGGGTGTCGATTAAGGGAGTATATGATCTTACCTTGCACGGTTTTCTTTTGCAAGGCCTAGGTCTTCTAATTTTCAACCTTAAAAATTGCTTTGAGGTGTACTTGTTCTCACATTTCACATTGCAACTGTGGCAAGATATAATTTGGACACTGAAAAAAGGGGGAATAGGGAGAGAACGACTGAGGGAGAGAGGATGTAGATCATATCTTCAAGCTGAATTGGTCAATCACCAAAGATATTGCCAAAATTAAAGTTTGGTTTATCGTTGGAATGCGCAGATTGTGTTTGTAGATAAGTTACTAGAAAACAAGTTTATTTAATTTATTGAATTTGCTTAAAGTTAGTAATGACTAATGAAGAGTGGTTTTTGAATTTTTGGTGGAGGATTTCATACTTGGGTGAGTGTGGTGAGAACTAAACTTAGAACCCTGTTATAAAATGTGAAAAAGTTGAGATGCTGGAAATGTGGTTCACTTATTGTTATTTTAATATATCTTTAAATGTTTAGAGTATAATCAAAATTGGAGGCTCTCTTCATCAGTTTACCTGGTTTTGCTGTCCTTATGTTTATCCTAAAAAATAAGGTTTACTTACTTTTTTGAAGAGAGCGTAGAAAAAGAATGACTACTTAGGATGCGTTTGGGTTAGGATTAAAAATTAAAATTATTTCATTATTTAGTTTATTTTTGCTACTATTCATGGGTCTCATGGAACTTTTTGGTACTATTCATGACCCCACTGTACTATTTCAACTAACTTTTACCTTTATCTACAGTATTTTCAACAATAATTTTTCAGTTTCAGCAAAATAAGCGGTATCCAAACACACCCTTAGTGTCTGTGGTATGATTAATTTCGCCGACTTATTTTACTATTCAGCTTATTTTTGTTACAATTCATGGGTCCCATTGCACTTTTTGATACTATTCATGAGTCATACTATATTATTTCAGCTAACTTTTATCTTTATCTACAATACTTTCAGCAAAAAATTTTCAATTTCAGCAAAATAAGCAGATTCCAAACAGACCCTTAATCTCTCGTTTGCAACCCAAAACTTGGTGGCAATCTAGTCATGGGTGTACTTGCATGGACAATACCTTTAACAAGAAAAAGAAGATAATAACTGCATTGGCGATAAATCATCTTAAATTGTGAAAGCTATCAAATCTCAAAACTTTTTTTTTTTTGGGGGGGGGGGGGGGAGGGGGGGAGGGGGTGTTAATTTTGATAACAGGCAACACGTTCTTGGGCATTAATCAAACTATGATTTGGGAAGCCCTAAAATAACCGGACAATTCAATACTTCTTAATGTCAAATAAATATCTTTTTTTTTTTTTTTTATAGGAAAGAAAGTAATATTATTAATAAAAAAGAATAAAAGATACACGGAGTTCATGATAGTGAACAAAGAACAACATAGAAACAAATAGAAATAAAGGAATCAAAATCCTATTCTAAGAGACAAAAGAAAATCAATAATCCATCAAAAAAAAAAATCAATAATAGTAGAACAATCCGAAAGACCCCAACACCGAGACCAATTGAAGAGAGTCTGCTAGCACAAATCTAACAATTGGGCCATTGATTTCTCGACATCCTAAAAAAAAAAACGTTGATTACGTTCAATCCAACTAGTCCACATCAAACAGTTTGGTACCAAATTCCAAATATCGAAATTATAGTTCCCAAGCCAATGGTGCCAACAACAAAGTAAGTCTGCCATCAAACTTGGCATGGCCCAATCAATCCCAAACAGCTGAAGCATATGCATCTACATAGAATGAGCTAACAGACAAAAAATAAGAAGATGTCAAGCCCAAAAGCTACTTCTCCATCCTCTCTAGAATAGGGTTCTAGATAGAGGTTGTCTTATACAAAGTACCCAAGGGCATTTACAAATATGTCATAGGTTAATTGCCAATCCTGCATTGAAGAATATTAGCCAAAATTTGAATGTTACTCACCTCCTCAATAGGGATAATCTCACTTTTTGCCACGTTCACCTTTAAACCAATAAAGGCTTGAAAACAAGTCAAAGCCAACCTAATCGAAAGCAACTACTCCCTAGAAGCATCACAG
Source organism: Quercus gilva (assembly GCA_023621385.1). NCBI lineage: Eukaryota > Viridiplantae > Streptophyta > Magnoliopsida > Fagales > Fagaceae > Quercus > Quercus gilva. The sequence goes on along the minus strand of CM042479.1, from coordinate 41,015,198 downwards.
AAAAGAAATGGTATCATCAGCAAAAAGCAAATGTGAAATACTAATACCAGTAGTATTAACAGGTCCCACATGAAAACCCTGAAGAAGACCACCTTCCTCAATTTTCTTCAGAATTCTAATAAGAACCTCCATGATCAAAAGAAAAAGAAGAGGAGACAACAGATCACCTTGTCTTAAATCTTAAGAATTTCCAAAGAAACCAGTAGGAGATCCATTAACCAAAACTGAAAAACGGACAACAGAGACACAGGCCTTTAATCATCTCCTCCATTGAACCCCAAAACCCATCCTCTCCAATAGATAGAATAAGCGTCCAAATTCACATGATCATAAGCTTTTTCAATGTCCAACTTACAAACCACTCCTAGAGTACAATACTTCAATCTACTATTAAGGTATTCGTTAGCACTAAATCCAAAATCCATCTTCCACCAACAAAAGAATTTTGCAATTCAGAGATGTGTTTGTCCAACACCCTCCTCAATCTGTTAGCCAACATCTTAGATAATAACTTATAAACACTGCCCACTAAACTAATAGGGCGAAAATCTTTAATATTCAACGCATTATTTTTCTTAGTAATTAAAGACAGGAAAGAAGCATTCAAAGACCGTTCAAACTTTGAACTCCTATGAAAGTGATCAAAAAAGGCTATAACATTATTTTCCACAACACTCCATCAGTTTCCACTTGGATCACACTTTTTTTTAGTCATTCTGGGCTTGGTATTAATCTATCCAAAATCTTTAGATATTATCAACTACTTTAAGTGGTGAAAGTTATTAGGATCGTGCTTAGATAAGACTCTCATGATTAGTCGTCCCATCTAATCTATTTTGCTAAAGAAATAAAACCCTCATTACCAAATGGTCTTTATAGTTTGACTAATTTACCATATTATAATTTTGCTTTAATTAACATGCTCTTAAGACACATAATCATGATTTTAAAAATAGGATTGGACCGGCCAGTTTAACTGAGAACCGAACACCAATCCAATTCAATTATCATTAAAAACTAAAAATTGAAAAAGAAAAGCAAGAAAAACCATAAATCACTGGTTCGACAGAGAAAATTGGGAATCGTTACGGTTAAATTGGTTCTTGTATTTGCAGAAGAATAAGAAGAAAAACTAGAATAAAATGGTACAAACTTCTTAGATTTGCACTAAAATGAGATTGGAGAAAATCTCAGATTTGTGGGTGAAAATAAAATACAAGAGATACTTCTATTGGATGATATGTATGAGAAATCTGTACTTTGAGATTTGACTGGAATAAAATGTTGAGGAAGACGATCAAGAAAAAAATAAAAAATAAAACAAGAGTAAACGTGTGTGAGTGTGACTACTGACTATGAAAGTTGAAATGGAAATGAATGAATTGTCTAGTCATTTTGATGTTTAGGACTTTGGTTTTAGTTTTTTTTTTTTTTAATAAATAGTTAAAAGTTGAAGTTAAAATATTAAACTATTATACATACATACATATATATATATATATAAACTTAAATAGTAAATTATACTTTGTCAACAATTATTAATTAGAAAAAAAAGGAAGAAGAAAGAAAATCTTTCAATTTTTTTTTTTAAATTTTCTTAATATAATTTAGTGCGATAGTCACTCCACAGGGCTACAAGTGTAAGTGCTTGTGGAGTGTGGATACAAGGGTCGGGGTTTAAGTCTCTAGAAGGGAACTTCACACACATATACACTTAGATTACAATAGAGTAGAATTTTTATATTGTATATAATATATATATATATATAATTTATAAAAAATAAAAATTCACATAAAATTTATTTAAATATTTTAAATTAAATTATTTATGACATCATCGATTTGACCATTGGTTCGTCTCCGATTAGACCATAAAACCAGTAACTAGTCTCTTTATTGGTTCTCTAACTGTACCGGTTTTTAAAACCACGCACATAATTAAATTGGTGTCATAGTTTGATGATAAATAATAATAATAATAATAAATCATATAGTAAACACCTTAAATTTAATTCCCATCTATTTTTTTATAAAATAAAAAAATTGTTGCAAAACCACCCTTATCTATAATAATAATTGTGAGGGGCAGGGGGGGGGGGGGTGAACTTTGACTTAATTCTAGGGGCAAAGCCCAAGAGGTAAACCCGAGGAGCATGCCCAGCCTAAGGTATGATTGCAGATGGAACATTAGACTAATCAAGAGAAACCAATTAGATTCACAATCGTAGAAATTCGAAATGGTAACCCTCACGGGGATCATAACCGAGATAACCCCCTTAAACCTTCTTTCCAAGGTCATCAAGATACCTCAGATAACAGCTCTTCTCCTCAGATATGACCATCCTCCTTCTACCTTTCTCCTAAAAGACACGGCGAAGAAAATGCAAAACCCAATGAAACAATCACCTCCACATTAATGAGACCCCTTACCTAATTTTAGCTACACTAAATGCTGAATGACTGGCATAAATAGTGGAAACACTCCCCCCCCCCCCCCCCCCCCCCCCCCAAAGTCTTCCTTCAAGATCAAGAAATGGTAGAGCGGAATCTTGATGAGACAAGTATCCCAAAATCCAGCTGGGAGCCAGACAACTGGAGGATGAGAGAAAGTGGCTATAAAAGGAGGAGGAGGGCAATAGAGGAGGTGGTTTAGAAAAAAGGAGAGAGAAAATTTAAGTTAAAACTAGAGAGAGCTAAGAAAGTTTTTCTTCATAATTTTGTTCTTTGAATCTTCCTTGTATACCTTGGGAACCTTGTTCCTCCATATATAAAAGCTTATTTAGGTCTATTTCTATCTTTTAATTTACTGCCCGATCTTCCTTTTATGAATCTTTTTCTCGTCTCTTAGAAATTAGTTGTGTAGTTCAAGAACATTCATCATTGTTCTATTTTTGGGTGTTTTTGACCCCCACAATAATAATAATAATAATAATAATAATAATAATAATAATAATAATAATAATAAAAGTGTTTTATAAGTTCATTTGCCACTTTTATCTACAACAACAACAACAATAATGTATTTTGTTAGTTCATTTGCCATTGGTGCTATTGTGGATTTCTCCCCATCAAATTTTGTGGACATAGGCATTACTTTGGTTATCTTTGACCTCGCTAGATGCTATAAACATTCATATCAAATGTGCTAAAATAGGACAAGGTCCAAAATTTACCCAGTGAACCCAAAAAACTCCTTCACCAACTTATGTATCCATGAAACAAAATAGGATTTAGCTACACTGTATGTGCAAATTTTTACAAGCCATTATAACAGTATAAATTATGCAAAATAATTTTTTATTATTATTTTGCATTTGCCAAGGGCGAAGGAAAAAAGTGGATTATGAGTGTTGTGACTAAAAAAATTAAGAAAATTGATATTTTAATAAAATGAAGTATCATAATAGATAATTTAATGTGGTTGTGTTGAGAAGTAATTACGTAAAAAAAAAAAAAAAAAAGTAGATTCTTATACTTAAATATATAAGAATTTTTGCAAAAGGTTTTCGACAGGCTTCTCAACTTCAGGTAATTCCTGTAGGAAAATCTAAAGATATTACATCTGTTTCAATCTACAAGAGAATTTTCTTATTCCCAGGCAGTAAGCTAGCTTGATGATAGGAGGACCATTTAAACAATACCTCAAAATATTGGGGTCATCAAAATCATGATAGGAGGACCATGGAATCTGCTGAAGGCATTGAGAGCTTTCGGAAACAGGTTGGTCAATGCAATTAGCATCAATATCATGAGAAACTCCTGAAAGTAGATCTCCGATGCTAATGTTTGTAAGGCTATCAGCCCACTCCCCAGCTGATATTGCAGTACTAGCACCCAATCTCAGGTCATCCTAAACATAGTACAACAACCATCAAATTTTAGTCCCAAAATATTGGGGTCATCCTAAACATAATACAGACCAAATTACGAGATTAAAAAAAAAGACACCATATACATGGATACTTGTCATAACAGCACTTTTAGACTTCAAAAATAGGTGCTGCCATTCAAATTGGTTAGTATTACTCCAAAATGTATATACATCAATAAATTTTTTTCCAAAACTTTTGGGGGGCCACGGCTCCCTTTGGCCCCAACATGCCTCTGCCACGGCTATCTCCAACAAGCTAGTTTGAAGAAAGAACTCTAGGAAGTCGGTTGCTATCTAGAGCTTGAAGGGAAAGTGCATTAGGGATATGGACTAGTGGAGATTTTTATTGTATTGCAACGATTTAACTAGTGGAGATTTTCCAACAGTGTGGTCGAGGGAGAGGTTTTTCCACAAAGAGGCTTAGATTTTCCTCTTTCTAAACACTTCTTTGTGTTTAGCTTTCGGTTTGCATTTATTTTCCGCATTTTTATATTGCTATTTAAATGCTTTAGCTATCAGTTTCTTTGTGCTTGCTATATAATTTGGTTAATCATTTACATTTGACAAATTGTTAGTTTTAGACTAAAAGTGATTAAGCCGATAAAAATGGTTTATGGGTTCTAAATTGTGCTAGAGTGTAATTAGCATTTTCAAATGTCGCACTTCCACCATAGTTAGATACAGTAGCTTCTTGCAAATGAATAACTTATGTAGAAATGAAAAGGTCCCCAGTTACCATATAGATGAAGCAAAGACTTAAGATTAACCCGTCAACATGATAGCCTAATTATCACAATCACATGTCATTGACTAGCAAGAAGACTAATTCTTATACTTTTCCTTTTATATCACAAAAGATTTTCTCCCATATGAGATATTCTAATTGTTTGTTGTTGGTAAGAAACTAAAGTGTTGTGTTAGGGTTCATGATGCGTCATGGTTTACAGAACAAAGCTCCAATTACAATATAGTTGTTGGATCATCACCAATACCATTTATATATTTGTATATGTACAACTTTTAGCAATGAGCTACTTTCTATAAATGTAATATGAGGACCTTGGACAACAATTCTAAAGGTAGATATATGATTAGAAAAAGAAGAAGCAATTATTAGGAAAACTATTGAGAAGGACAAAAACCTTAGTTTGATTGAACCCCTTTTAATTGTATAAGATTTAAAAATTCCAGTCATATCCTTGTGTTATTATTATTTATTTTAGGATAATGAAGAAAAGATAAGTGTAAAGAATTATTAAAAAAAACTGAGTGTCTCATGCAATGTGCCAAGTTGAAGAGAAAAAAATCTCAGCAAAAAGAATTAGCTAAACATGTTGCCCACACTAATGAATTTCAACTCTTCTTCCAGTCGAAATGTAAATATAGAATAGCCCTACAGAGACATTATGCCCAAACATTAATTACTTAATGACAATGATTATATTAGCAAAGACATTCAAGATAAGTTATAATAAATGTATATATTTGGTATTTGATTTTTAAGAAAAAAGAAAACAGAAGAGAGTTAGACTTCAAGTTTGGAGGGACTTATCACTTGCTTTCTATGATATGATATCCCTATCTTTTGAATGCGAGCAATCCAGGAACACTGGAAACTGTTTACATTGGCCTGTCCTTATATATGAGGGGAAAAAACAATCAGCAGCATATGTAATTTGATAAGTCATTGTAAGGAAGCAGATCAGCTTCTTGAAATCATAAGTATGTGTGCAGCACTTGAAGAGAATTTTCCCTTTTCTCTTGTTAGGAAAATATGAGGGCTCCTATAAAATATAAAACTTATTTAAATTTAAAAACCGCTAAAAAGATGTTTAGCACTACTTAATTAACTTACCAAGGCCTTTTACTACAATAGCAATGTCTCTGAATGTTTTTAAATTCAAAGAAAAATACAAAACACATCATCCATCGACAATATGAAAAATTTAGGAGAGCTGATGGCCACTAAGGTATATGGCTATGATTAATAAGCAATTTTTTTGGAAAATCTATTGGAAGTCACCAAAACGTTTATGCATGCATATTGAAATGAAAATTAGAAAGAACAATGAAAAATTAACAATCAATTCAGTGCACATTGGTTACCAAAATTTGAAGCTCTATTTACCTGAAGAAATATTTTAAAACCTCAAATTATGGATTATATTAGCTATATTTTAAATTTTCAATAGGGAAAAGTTTATTGATTTTTAGAGAGAAAAAACAGAGGAACTTAAATTTTGTAGCTTATAATTTATGATCGAAATTGCTGGAATAAAACTACAAGAAATATTAGATTTCACAAGTTCTTGCTCTGGCTAACTAATAGATAAATATTCTCTAAACCTTAATCATGCAAAATCATTTCAAGAAATATGAAGAATGACAACTACATAAGAAAAGAGAACTTACAGGAAAAGTTGATAGTTGACGAGAGAATACCTGCATAAACAATATACTGGTTAAGTATAAGAAAGAGAATAAAGGGAGGAAAAGAAGAGAATATTTTAGAGAACTTACCAACTTTAAAAGGATTTTGTCAGCTTCTGATTATAATCAATTACTCCTCCAGCTGGAAACAATAGATATATTGTGTCAAGTGCCTATAACATATACACCAACAACAATCATGCCTTAGTCCCAAAATGTTTGGGGTAGGCTGCCTATAACATATTACAATATTAATTTTTATGATAGAATAATAAAAATTTTGAAAAAGGAAAAAGACTCGGGAAAACTGAATACTGGAACAAAGAAATTAGGAGTGAAGAATAAGTGTGATTGATTGACTCAAAGGCGTCCTCGAACAATCTTGAGATGACCTAAATAGAGGTCAGATTCTTGAACATCCATCCTAAATAGAGGTCAGTTGTCTTCTGTTAGCATCCTCAATAACCAATGACATCAAACTCATAAATTTTTTTTGAAGAAAAAAAGAAAAGAAAAAGAAAGAAGGCATATAACTCATTGAGAAGATGTTTAGCTCTACTTAATTAACGTACCAAGGCCTTATACTACAACAGCAATGCCTCTGAATGTTTTTAAATTCAAGGAAAAATACAAAACACATCATCCATTGACTATATGAAAAATTTAGGAGAGCTTATGGCAACTAAGGTATGTGGTCATGATGAATAAGCAATTTTTTTGGAAAATCAATTGGTAGTCACCAAATTTTTATGCGTGCATATCAAAATGAAAATGAGAAAGAACAACTAAAAACTAACAATCAACTCAGTGCACATTGGTTACCAAAATTTGAAGCTCTATTTACTTGAAGAAATATTTTAAAATCTAAAATTATGGATTTTATTAGCTATATTTTAAATGTTCAATACGGAAAAGTTTATTGATTTTTAGAGAGAAAAAACAGAGGAACTTAAATTTTGTAGCTTATAATTTATGATCTAAATTGCTGGAATATATCTATAAGCAATATTAGATTTCATAAGTCCTTGCTCCAGCTAACTAATAGATAAATATTCTCTAAACCTTAATTATGCAAAATTAATTCAAGAAATATGAAGGATGACAATGGTATAAGAAAAGAGAACTTACAGGAAAAGTTGATAGTTGATGAGAGAATACCTGCATAAACAATACTGGTTGAGTATAAGAAAGAGAATAAAGAGAGGAAAAGAGGAGAATATTTTAGAGAACTTACCAACTTTAAAAAGGTTCTGTAAGCTTCCAATTATAGTCAATTATTCCTCCAGCCGGAAACAATAGATATATTGTGTCAAGTGCCTAAAACATATACAACAACAACAATCATGTCTTAGTCCCAAAATGTTTGGGGTAGGCTGCGTATAACATATTACAATATTAATTTTCATGATAGAATAATAAAAATTTTGAAAAAGGAAAAGACACGGGAAAACTAAATACTGGAACAAAGAAATTAGGAGTGAAGAATAAGTGTGATTGATTGACTCAAAGGTGCGCTTGAAAAATCTTGAGAAGACCTAAATAGAGGTCAGATTCTTGAACATCCATCCTAAATAGAGGTCACTTGTTTTCTGTTAGCATCCTAAAGAACCAATGACATCAAACTCATAATTTTTTTTTAAAGAAAAAAGAAAAGAAAAAGAAAGAAGGCATCAAACTCATTGACAAGAATCAAAACTTACCCATCTGTTTTATATACACATGCAATTGCATATACACATGTACGTATGTTTATATGCACATGTATGTAATAGTTCGCATTTATTTAACTACTTAGGCGCGTAAGTTCTCTACCTGCTGTGTCAAAAGAAACAAGAAAGTTGCCATCTATCACATGCTTGGAGAATGTGCTGCATCTATCCTTTTTTTAAATCATGGACGCAGTCATCAAAATCTTATTTAAACCAAATTCCAAAGCAAATTGTACTTATAATATCAAATACTACCTAATTGGTTTTCGCTTATAGAGATAGGCCCATTACCTTATATGCAAGCGATTAGGAACTATCCGCTGAACATTTGCATGATCTAGAGCATCAAAAGTTCACCTGTTGGGCAAGACAATAATACAAAGCTTACAAGAAGAAAACACCATTACTGATGGAAAACCTTAATTGGAGATAGTATTTTAATACGTTCTAGTAGAGGTATGTACAAGTGATTTTTTTAGTTAAATTTTTTGATAAAATTAACAAATAAAATGGATAACTGTAGATGTCTACCCCATAATCCAGTATAGTGTTGAAGTCATAGGCACAGAGGCTTCAAGTTAGGAAAACATAACAGATCTACTTTTGATATGGAAGGTGGAAGAATTGTCCGGAATCTGTATTCTGGACAGAAGAAGGAAGCAATGATTGTGAAAGCACTGGTCAACCTCCGCCTCACCAAATGCATTACCAGTAGTGTTTCCAAGTATAGTACACTGATCAACAATTGCAAATACATATATAATATGGCTCCAATTGACCAAAAATATGGAAATTTCTAAGAAAAAAATTAAAAATAAAGAACACTCGAAGATAATAAAATTAAATAACCTAATTTCAATGCATTCTTGAATTAATCTTAATTAACGGTAACATGGCTTATCCAGTATTAGAATTTGATCCCAAAAAAAAAGAGAAAAAAAGAAAAAGAAAAATTGCAATCAGGGTCTCATTCAATTTGATTAGAATCTCAAAGATGCTCTTCATTATGGACAATTTTGAAACAAAATTTTATAGGAATCAGGAAAAATAAGAGGATAAGAAATTTGGTAAGTGAGGAAATAGAGAACAACTGGTCTATTTTAAAGCAAAAGATTAGACAAAAGGATATTTGAGGGAAAATACCAATTTTAGACTATTTTGAGCCTAGAATAGTAACCAGAAGTTTATCAGGATATATGGAACAAGGGCAATCTTGGACCATGTTGTGCTGAGGTACACCTCCAATTGGAAAATCAATGATAACTAGCGTCTGTAAATATTATATGAACAACTAGTTAAATAAATAGTATAGAAAATTGAAAGTAGAAAATAAAAACGAAGGAAACTTAATAGGTTTTGTTGAAGAGAAAAATTAAATATGAAATTGAGAGCACTCACAAATTTTAATGAAACAATTGCATTTGGAATCAACTTTAAATTCCCTCAATGGTGATTCTTGGACCACAGGTCCACAGCCAATCTTCTACCACTGAACCACTCTTGCTCCTTCCAATGATAAGTATGGAAGCAGAACTACAAATGCCCACGCTTTTTGCAATCATTAGTGGACTTCTCATGCTCCCCAATGTTTTCAGCTAGCTATTCACTACGGCATTTTTTAAATCACTCAAAGCATCCTGAAAATTGAAAATCAACAGATTGATGCTGTGCTTAGAAGTGGTAATTGGATAGTGAAAGAATTGGAGAACATTACAACAAATTAACATTTTAAGAGACATTTCTACAATTTACAAAGCATCATGCTATGCAATGATGATTTTGAATTATTATCTAAAATGAAAACAAATCAACAAAATAGAACCAGACAAACATAAAAGATTCATCGTTCAAGAATTAACTATTACAAATTGTATGTGGGCAGATATTAATATCCAAAAGGTATGGCGAATTCATTTTCTTGAGGTAAATCTCTAATCATATTTCCCCTTTATAAAAGAGCATAAAGCCATACAAGTTTTTCAAAATTAAAACCCAAAGTGAAGAATGATCCACTCAAGCCATCAAAAAAAGGAAAAGGGGAAAATTTTAGGCAAAGAAAATTCCAAATTCAACTATCACAGTAGAATCAAGCGAAAGACTAGTTTTTTCATTTTTCTTGACAAAGTCCTATACTCACCGTATAAGCTCTTAAAATATCAAATTCTCTCATCATTTTTTTTTTAAAATGGAAAGCTGAAAAATATTTCATCAACTAGCAAAAAGAAAAACATCTTTAGAGAGGCTTTTTAGCAGAAACACAGGAGCCTTTTCTAGCCAAAAAGCATATTTACAATCAGATCTAGACATGCATAAGGATCTAGCATTTCAAGCTAATACATGTGCAACCTCATTACCAGTCCTACTGACATGTGAGAAAGAGATCTCCCTGAAAATGTCCATTCTGTTTAACCAAGTCCAAGAGATGTTCAATTTTTGAGAGATTTGGTTCAGCAAAATTGAGAGCTTGAAATCTCTGTAACGAGCCACCTTCTATAATTACTCCAAAAGGGCATACCGTAGCAACAAATTCAGTCGCTCGCATGACAGCCATAATTTCGGCTGCAATGAACAGCGTATGCCCATCCCATACCACTACACCAACACCAATTTTCTGAATTTCTTCAAACACAGCAGCATCAAAATTGACCCTAAAAAATCCCATTAATTGCCAATAATCAAATGGTTAGAAAAAATCATATATTTAAGTGTAGTGGATACATGTTATCAATATTAAATAGCACAATAAGAAAGAAAAAAAGGTTGATCGTGGCTTGGCAACTTAGGTACCTCTATGCCTAAATGGTAATTTTGCATAATTAGGATACCGTCACAATGAGATCATGGAGGCTTGCCCCACTTGAGTGACAACTCAGATCAACATAAATTATGCCAAAATAATTTCATAAAAAAAATTGGATTAACAAAATTTTCTTTTCCTTTGCTATGTAACAATTGAGTAAATATTGTGGGGGAAAAAAGAGAGGGAAGAGAGGATAATAGAACCTTCCTTTTTCATTGTTCAGTTAGAGCAGAATATTAGGGCCACAAAAAATAATTCAATTTCTTATAGTTAAATATAGAGAGTGATTGGAGAGAGGTTTAGAAGGCCCATACATCCTGATGTGCCGAGAGGGACACGAAATCCTCACAAAACACTATCTTCATAGGCATGAGACTTGTATTATTTTGCAAAAACCACTTTGGCGAGAATCTAGTTCTGACAGAGTGTGGTACGATTGCTGCTAATGTTTTCCAATGTCATGCTGCAGATTTCAAAAACACACATTTTGGCATGAATAATAAATTTATTTGGTTGATTTGGTACTTTATATGATAGAAGTGAAGAGAAGATTTGAGAAAAAATACCAGCACTGATGAATTTCTGTTAGCTTGGGAGTGGACTGAAATTCCATAAGATTAATTAAGTCTTCCTTCATATGAACACAATAGATATGCCATTCCTAGTGCCTACACATCCAGCTGAAGACAATTAATTATTCGTGCAGCTGAACACAAGCAGATCATTTATGAATAAGCTGGGTATTTGATACTGAAAGAAAAGAAACCAAAGAAGAAAAAGCCAAGAAAGCCTGTTCTTGATGACTTACTAGTGGCTTTGCCTTTCAATTTGTATTAAATATGGACAATCTTGGACCACCTAGTCATTTTCCTTGGCACATCCTTCCTTAGGTCGATAAAAACTCTGCAGTTTCCGCAATATGGTGAAACATTGTGTTTGTGCAGATGCATCAGCTTTTTGTAATCATAATTACAATTTTCAGCTCTTGAATAGAACCTTCATTTCCTGTTAGAGCAGAATATTAGGGGCCATCAGTAACATAGTTTAAATTCCACACCGCTACAAGATGTTTTTGCTATGAACATAGAATCATGCTATGCAATGATTATTCTTCATAACTATCCAATATGAGAAACAAGGCAGCAGCAGAGAACCAGGCAGACACAAAAGATTCATGAATTCTCTGTTATTTTTTTTTTTTTTTTTGAGAAACGTGAATTCTCTGTTATTAATCATATGTTACCAGGTATTAATATTTAGAAAATTTGGGGAGTTTGTTTTCTTAAGGTAAATCTCTAATCAAATATCCACAGTAAATAAATTCACACAAGTTTTTCAACATTTGGAACCAAAGTGAAGAACCATCAACTCAAGCCTTCAGAAAATGAAAATTGGAAAAATTTTATATAAAAAACAAATGCAAGTATCGCTCTCAAATCAAGCAAAAGAACATCGTAATTATTTATTCTTTTGGCTTGATAAAATCATACACTTTATATGATCTTAAAATCTAAAATTCTTTTTTTAATTAGTTGGATTTGAAATTTTGAATATGGAAAAGCCAAATGTTCCCCATAATAGAATTACAAAAGAGTAGTGGAAACATGTTATCAATGTTATATATCAAAAACAGATAATAAAAAAAACATTTGTGGTGACTTTGAAAGTTTGATATCTTCACACCTACATTGTAAACTGTATTGCATTATTACCATACTATCTCAAATGTTAAAATTCATAAAGGTTTACTTAAATTGAGTAACAGCCCAGTACCAACACTAATCATGTCAAAATATATTTATACTTAAAAAAAACTATGGATTAACAATTTTTGCAATTCGTTTTATTTTAAGTTATAGAAAAGTGAGAGAGAAGATAGATTATAGAAAACTTACCAGCAATTATGGACTTCCACTAGCTTTAATTGATTTTTCCGCCAGCTGAACACAATATATCAAATAAGAAATAGCCAAATTAAAATAAGGAAATAAAGAGAGAAAGTAAGAAATTAGGGTTAGTTACGAAATAGAATATAATCCTAAGATGATTTTAAATAAAATAGATAGAAATTTCATACAATTACCTGCATTTTATGACCATACGTTAGCTTGGGAGTGGATTGAAATTCCATAAAGTTACCAGAAATTATGCCATTTGTAGTGCCTGCATGTCCAGCAAACGTATTTTGAGAAAACTAAAGAAAGAAAGCAAGAAATTGCGGGATATTGAGAATAGAGAATATGATCGAGAGAAAAATAAGAGAAGAGGATTTGAGGTATGAGCAAACTTACCGCACATCTCTTTCAATAAAATTTTATAAGATCTTCAAAAAACTTCGTTTTTAATAACATCGTCGTCGATTTCGATATATGGAATATTTGCAATTTTGGACCACTCTGTGCCACTCCCCTTTGCACATCTTTCCTTTAATTCGGGGCAACCATAAATGCGCAGTTGTTCTAATTTGGTGAGGCGTCTCATGGCTTGCACTGTCGGCATATTCATCAAGTTCTTGTTGCGATTAAGAATCAGAGTTTCAAGTGAAGAAAGGTTGCCCAACCACTCAGGCAAAGCTCTCATTCCATCAAAATTCCATATATGCAGTTCTTTAAGAGTGGTGAAATATTGAATTTCATCCGGAAGAGAGTTGAGTTTGTCCCACCCATACAACTCTAGACTTTCAAGGGACGAGTGCAAGTGTTGGATGGAACTGAGACTGGGGAAAGCATCCAGCTCCTCACAAAACTCACCAATCTCCAAACTCTTTAAGCATTCTGATAATCCTCCTGGCAGACGAGTCAACTTTCGACAGGCCAGAATTGTTAAACTGCTAAGAGAGTGCAATTCTCCTAGATCTGGAATTGATATCAAATTAGGACATTCCCAGATGTACAAGTATGATAGAGATGTACATGATTGCAGCCCAGTCGATAGATCTTCAACACCACACCGCCGTATCCACAATTTTTGAAGGGACGCCAAACCTTGTATACTTGTCAAAGACCTCAAATTAGGACATTCCAAGATGTCCAAGTTTGATAGAGATGTACATGATTGCAGCCCAGTCGATAGATCTTCAACACCACACCGCCGTATCTGTATTGATTGAAGGGACGCCAAACCTTGTATACTTGGAAAAGACCTCAAATTAGGACACTCGGATACTTCTAATGTCTAGAGAGATTGAAGGGTGTGCAGTGTGTCCGCTAAACAACTCAATTTCTCACAGCCATCTATTACAATTGATCGGAGAGAGATGCAGAAGGCCCACGCATCCTCATGTGGCGAGATGGACTCCAAATCAGCACATCTCCATATACTAAGATCCATGAGACTCGCATTATTTTGCAATAGCTGCTCTGGCAAACAAGAAAGTTCTGATACTCTCCCTATGGAAAGGTCCGTGAGTGTAGTAAGATTACTACTAATGTTTTCGAATGCAATGCTTTTGGTGTTTTCAATCATTAGTTGCTCGAGAGCTGGAAAATGACGTGGAGCACTTACGAGCTGGTCACAATTTGTAATTTCCAATTCTTTGAGGGAAGGAAACACCATTCCTGTTGTTGTTGGCTCCATCGCATCCTTCCATTCTACTAGATTGGGCATGCCCTCCAAAACAAGTTTTTCCAAAGCCGGGAACATTGCATTTCTACCATTATCACCTCTACTATTACTCGATCCCTCACCACAATAATTGCCATAAAACTCTATTCCTACACATGTCACATTATTCATTCCCTTTATTTCAAGAACCTTGAGATGAGATAGATGCCCAAGTGTAGGAATTTTTTCGCACTTGTTACAGTTTTTTAAGAAGATTTCCAACAAATGGTCCAAGACTAACAAACCACCACTACTGTTATTGTGCGTCAATATCCATGAAGGGAACTTCTCACCCTGAAAGTTTTCTATCTTTAAGCTTTGCAGACATGGGTGAGGTTGAAGGCCTTCTAGTACATCTTCATCGTTAATGGTGCCTTCTCTTTCACTATTCCAATGGAATCCTAACTTGTTTACTCCTTTCTTTTCCAATAATTTTGCACTTTTGGCTTCTTCTTTGTCTCTCAGGTGCTCTAGATTGTAGATACTTAACTTTCCTCTAAGTTGGCTTAAGTATCCCATTTCTTCGATTCAACCACCAATGTCTTGACCGATGACAAAAAAAGGCAATGTTTGAAGGCAAGTCAATTGCCCCACATTGATCGGCAATTGTTTTATGTATTGATGATCAATATCAATATGTCTCAAACTAATCAAATTTTGTAGGTCTTTTGGAAGCTCTTTGATACTAAAGCAATGCTTGATTATTAGAGTTTGCAAGTTATAAAGTTTTGTGAGAGATTTGGGTAATTCTTTCACATTGGTCCTTATAATGCGAAGAAGCCTCAATTGTCTTAGTCTATCGATTGACTTGGGCAACTCTACTATACATCTCCCAAATAAAGTTAAGCCACGTACACATTTTAGGTTTAATAACTTGTCGCCAAGATTAACATGAATCGAAAAAACTGTGCGCAACCTACTCATGCCTTCTCTAGATAATGGGATTGTTGGTGTTGTTCGATCATAGGATATAACAGATAAACGTCGAATATGAGACATGCCAGTGTCCCCTAAATTGCCATCTGAATGCAAGGTTTCCCATTTTGAAATTGAGAGGGCAAGATCGTGTACACAATCATGCATCTTGCAGCTAACAATATCACCATAATCATCCCTTTTTATATCTTGGAATAAGGAATTCGCCAACAAAATATTAAAAAACTCATTACCAATATCCTCCATTACTGATCTTCCTAGAGACAATTGAAGGAACCCTTCAGCCATCCAATGTTGAATTAATTCTTCCTTTTCCATTTCATAATCTTTAGGAAAAATTGCACAATATGTGAAACAACTTTTTAGAGATGGTGAAGAAAGATGATCAAAGCTTAATTTTAGTATCGGTAAGATTTCATTGTTGTCAAGTAGAGAATTCCACACTTTACTATTTTGAATTGCCAACCATTCACTTTTCCCCTTCTTACAAGACATCGTCCCTCCTAAAATTCTTGCAACTAATGGAACCCCACCACATTTTTTAGCAATCTCTCTTCCGATAACTTCCAAATCTGTAGTTATTTCATTACACGATACTTTTTTCATGATTATAGACCAACATTCATCATCTGATAGTCTTTTTAAATTACATCGAGGAAGTGTCTCCATAATTTCAGCCACATTGCTTTTACGAGTTGTTACAATAATAATGTTTCCTATATTTGAATTAATTCCTAACAAACAACTCCTCAAAATATCCCATTTTATTAGATGTTCATTCCATACATCATCAAGTACGAGAAGATATTTTTTTCCTTGCAACTCTTTTTGAAGGCATTCAAGAATCGCAGTCATATTTTCTAATTTATTTGGGGTATGGCTAACGAGCTCAAGAATCTCTCTCAAGATCCTTTTATCATCAAAATTATCGGAGACACATACCCATATTGTCCTATCAAAATGTTTCTTTACTCGTTCATCGTTGTACACTTGTTTTGCTAAAGTTGTCTTTCCCATACCTGCCATTCCAACTATAGAAACGACAGAGAGTTGTTCTTTGGTTGCCTCAGTTAGCAAGTCAACTATTTTTGAGACACGATCTCCCCTTCCTACAACTTCTGAATGATCAAGAAAGGAGTGTGTCTCTCTAGCAAGTCCATATGAATTTACTGGGATAATCTCTGGATTGGCATTCACTGGACTTGCTCTTGCAAGTCCATATGAATTTGCATCATCACTAATCTTTTTTAGCGATTCACGAATAGTCTTAATCTTGTTGCCCATCTTGAGACGGAAAGCAATGGGGTTTGAGAATGAAAAGAAGCGTACCTTTCTCTTCATTTGGTTTTGGATCTCTACCTTTTGCCGGAGAATCTCGTAATCTAACTCGCCCAGCACGTAATCAGCATCATAAGCAACATCTTTAAGCCTCCGCAGCCAAAGCTTCACGAACTCCTCGCTCCCTTGCCTTCTCTCCGCATCAGCCAGCACAGCTTGAATCGTGGTTAATGAGTCACGAAGTTTTGTCAACTCCCCCTCGAAACCCCAAGCAAGGTTGATCTGCTCAGTAGCAACTGAAATCAGCTTGCCTATTATTTCCTCAGCAACAACACTAAGGATAGTCTCAGCCATCTTTGGTTTGGTGCTCTGATAAGTCAGAAGTAAGCTGTAAGTATTTGGAAACAATAGAAGGATTGTGACGTGCGAACACTAAAACAGCAACAATGATATATGTAGAGAAGTAGAAGGGAACCCAGCTATCAACTTGCACACATGAGATAAAGTCCAATACATGTCTTTTACGTATTTGGGAGCTTATCATATGCGAAAAGAACCATAATTGTGTATTCCAAAAATGCAGTGTTTATTTTTTATTTTTTTATGTGATAAGTTTTTTTTTTTTTTTTAGAAAGTTTTTATGTGATAAGTTATAAGCTAAATTTTTACTTTTTTTATTTTTTAATTTTTTTTCACATTTTCAAAATACCTACATATTTTAACACATTTTTAACAAAAAAAAATTTCAAAAAAAAAAAAAACAAAATAAGTAATTACAGAACTTAGTAAACTTTTACGGACTCTTCACCAAAAAAAAAAAAAAAACTTTTACGCACTTGAAAAAGTAGTCCTTGTCGGCCACTTTCTTTTTCTTTTGTTTTCACTTTGGCTTTTTCCTCGCGCTTTCCTCTGGACGGTACAATGATTCTCACTTTTTTCACTTTTATGATTTTAAAATGCTTAAATTGCTTTTCTGCTTTTATGACTTTCACTTTTTGTCTGTTTTTTAAATTATAATTGTCACAGTACTCACACAGCTTTTTTTAGATTATTGCTTCGCATTTTTTTATTTATTTATTAGGAAAAAGATGACAGCCCATATGCTTCACTCACCATTTGAGTCTTTCGAGATGGTCTTCATCATATATGTTGAAAAAAATGTCACCAGTTCACACTTTGGCTTTTTCCTCTTACAAAGTCACATGGCTAATGGCATCTTCTCTGCATCTTGGTTTCATCTGAATCATTGCTTCACATTTTTAAGTAATGTCAGGAAAAAGATACAACCCACTTGCTTGATTTATATATTAAGGCTGGAATGGAAGTGGGAATTAGTGATTTAGGGTTAAGGGAAATTGAACTTACTTCGTGTGTTGTATAATTAATGGTGCTGCCCAGTCTATAGCTGTGGCTACAAAGAGGACTTGAGGGGGCAATTATCTAGAAAGACTCTCATTTTCATTCTAATTATACAGAACGACATTCCTACAACTGCAAAATTGATAGGAAATGGCAAAGATTGTCGAAAATCAAAAATTATAGTCACGAAGAATGAGATTAAAGTTGCAAAAGTGGAGAATAAGATTACGGAAAATTACACCTTAAACCATATATTTTTAGGGCGGTTTCAAACCAAATTCTATAGTTGTGGTTTTAAATTAAACTCTACAATTAAATAGTTTCAAACTAACCCATGAAGTTTTGGATAATTACAAATTAAACCACATACTTTTGTTTTAATGTGGCATTTGGTACAGAAAATCCACATTACTCTTAGCATCTAGATTCATAGGAATATGATTTCTTGTAATCTAGATGTCTAGGAATGTAGTTATTCCTATGTTTGGTTTCATTGGAAATCTCTTAAGATTCTTAGAGATGTGAGATGATAATATTTGGTTTATTCCCAAGAATCTTAAATGAATTATATATTTTTCTCATTCTATCCTTAGATTTGAATGTGAACTACCAAGTCTTTTAAAAAAAAAAAAACTTCCTCTAAATAAATAATGAAAAACAAAATATAAACTATTAATAATTTGTTGAGCAACACACACACAACAGCAAAAGTGAATACCTAGCAATAATTGAGGGTCCCCTTCAAACTTTTTTTTTTTTTTTTCGCACATGAAATCTAAATAGAACTTTGTTAAAGAATATATCAACAGAGTTGTCTATCTTATTTATGTTATTTTGGCGAGAAAAGATAAAGACAAGGGAAAAGATATTGATGATTTGTTTTATATTTTATCTTAATTGCTTAAATGATAAGGAAAAAATAGTTAAAATTGTCAATTTATAAAAAATACAATTTCCTTTAAGTTTGGGAATCTAGATACCCACCCGTTTTAAAGGGAATCTACATTCCTATTAAGAGGAGTTTAAAAGGGGAATCCAAATTCTCCTAGCATTTGATTCCCTGGCGTGATTTGCAACCAAATATGAGAATCTTTAAATATTCCCGAGAATCCTAAAATATTACCTCGTATCAAACGTCACATAATAGTTTTCTTCTCATTTATCCCCAATAATAATAGACAAGTAACTTGGGCTTGCATGTTGTGTTGCTTTTGTACATTGATCTTGTTTTAATTTGTTAGTCTTGGTATACAGAAACTATTGGAGGGATCATGAGTCTTAAAGACGGAGTTAGGTGAAGGCCCAAAGGGGCCTAAGCCCCTTGACCTAAAGAAAAAAAAATTAGTAGGCATATTTTTTATAATTTTATATTTGAACCCTTTTTTCAAAAAATTTGGCTTTCCTCTCCTATAATTTTACATTGTTTTTATTGTAAAATCATTTGTATCGATTGTTGTAAAATACTATAAGACTTCAAATTTGCTCAATCAACCCCAAAATTGAAAGGACACTCACATCAGTCTGTGCATTATTGTGCAAAAATATATTTGGGCTATAGTAACTAATGATGCCAAAGATCATCAATTAGGTTACTCGTCCAATTCTAGAGCTTTGGACGATCTTCTAGTTTCTACAAGATAAAGAGAGTTGATTGAAGAAACCACTGGGTTGTGATCTAGTGGGTAAGCCTTCGATGCTTAAGTTAGAATTTCTCTATGAATACTGTATTTGTATGTAGATAATATTTTGTAATACTTTTCTCAAACCTTAGCAAATGAGGCGAATTCTCCCTTTTATAGGTAGCTTGGGTAGCCATTGTGCTCATAAATGTTTTCTTTTACATAATTGCAGGTAGTTATTACCCTAAGTGTAATGGTCATTGTCTTGATAGGAGTTTAAGGCCGATGAGTAATGGTTGTCATGTAATGTGTTGAATGTGTTTGAACAGTTACATCTTTTTCTTTGATGACCTACTAATGACGCAAGGTCGTCCATTAAGGTGGACATCTTAGTGACTTTTTTGGACTCCTTAGTAACTGTGTAAATTTACATAGCTACTATAGCTAGCTATGCGAATGAATTTTAATAATTCTTTAGATTGAAGGCGGTGGTTTTTGGGCAAGGAAGGGAGAGATATGATTTGGGATAAGAACAAAAAAAAAAAAAAAAATGATAAGGAAATGGTATTTTAATGAAATGTAGTGTAAAATAAATTATTTGATGTTGGGTGTTTTAAAAAGTATGTAAAATATAAAAAGTAGATTCTTAAACTAAAATAGAGAGGAATTTTTATATGAGTTGATGTGAATGCTCTCATGTAGTAAGAAACAATGGTGTTTTGCGTCTTTGTCTTTATTAGTAAATGATTGCATTGTAATGTATTACAAAACAATGATTTTGTGTCTTTGTCTATATTAATAGTTTGTTAATGGTTAATAAATGTTTATTGGGAATTTCATGCTTTTTTTTGTTGTTATGCTCTAACCCCCTAACTCAAAATCCTAGCTTCAT
Organism: Quercus gilva; assembly: GCA_023621385.1. NCBI lineage: Eukaryota > Viridiplantae > Streptophyta > Magnoliopsida > Fagales > Fagaceae > Quercus > Quercus gilva. Next base: position 40,994,701 of record CM042479.1, on the reverse strand, counting down.
CCCTCATGATGTCGCTCTTTTCATATTAAAACACTTGTATCGAGATGTACAAACCTGAAGACCCCAACTCACCTGTAGAATCTAATGGGGGCAACTCAAAAGAAGAAAGTGGTTCCACAACTGGTTTGATCAAAGAGAGACTATTGATGGATAACTTCCATTAACTTCTCTAACTCTGACACAGTTTTTTTCAAGAAAAGCTAAGAAGATTTGGAAGAAGCGCTAATGATAGTAGTGGTATCTAATTCTTGTTGCATGCCTTTAGATGCATCATGCAAGTGCAACTAGTGACAACATAAGCTATTTTTGTATCACTGTTGGCGGTCCGGTCATCGATGACACCACTTCAACTGTGGTCTCTAACAATTTGATCATCGAACTTCTGACACCAGCAGTTTCACTAGTTGAGCCACCAGTTTTGATGATTTACTTGAAAAATTTTACTTGTCATACCAAACACCTGAAAATATTCTACTTAAAATTTTTTATATGTAAAATATTTTAGGTCAAAACAATTGGTGTGTAAGTTAAAATTCAATATCACAAAAATTCTTACAGTCCGTTTGGATACAATTTATTTTACTGAAAACCGAAAACTGAAAACACTGTACCAAAATCATTTTTAAATGTGTGAATAGTGCCGTGGGACCCATTTTTAATGAAAGTTTTGGTGAAAAAAAAGGTTTGTAGGGTCTCGTGAACAATGCACGGGATCCACTAGAAAACAATTACAGCCATAGAAATGCTTCTCAAAAAAAAAAAAAAAAGGTGAAATGCAAACAAAAAGGTTTAACGCGTTTCTACTGTAGCATGGGTCCCACCATTTGGAAACGCCAAACGCAAACGCGTAGAAAAATAATTTGTATCCAAACCCTACTTAAATGATCTTAGGCTCTTATATATTATTTTTATAAGGAGAAAAAGAAATGAAACCAAATCTGATCTTTAGAGATAAAATAGAATTATCAAAGATTATAATAATTTTGAACTATCAAAATTTGATCGGTAGTGAATAGAATTTGTTTGTATTTCAAGTTACACATTTTTTAGACCATAGATTTCTAATAGATCTAATACTCAAAATAACACTATTGACAATGTCAGCATTGAATATTTAAAGCTTGCTAAATCAACTAATCTATTTAATGCTATAGTTTTTTTTTTTCTCTTTCTCTTATTAATTACAGCTCTCAAAAAGTTGAGGGGGAGGGTGGAGGACTTGTGGAAGAACCAAAGAAATGGAGTTGGTGTCGTTGGGGTTGGGTAGAGGAAGGAGAGTTCATAGGAAATTGTGTCTGTAAGAGCAGTTATTAGTTAGCTAAGTGAAAAAAAAAAGTGGCTTTTTAACAAAAAATTGGATGTAGATTTGAACCATCAGATTATTAAAAAAATATATATGAAAAAAGGGATTTGAATGATTTGTTGGAAATACTCCAATAATCATACTGGCTTACTTCTATTTGACTGGGTACTCTATTGTTTATTTCTCTTTTTTTGTAACTTCATGTGAATGATGTTAGTGTCACTAAGAGATTTTCTGTTTTACAGGGCTTGGTCTTGTTGGTAAGTTGGTCATAGAAGGTAAAACTTTTACCTTCAATTATGCTTTGATATTAAGTTCATTAGGAAGATGTCTCTTCTGTGCATCCATGGTAGAGAAATATCTCTCTCAATTTTATGAGTGTTGTAATTAATAATGATAGAGAAAAAAAAATTGACAGACCTCTTATTGGTGAAGGACAGGACAAACTTTGTTAGAAACCGGTTGGGAATAAGAGTTTGGGAATAAGAGTTTTAAAGTGAGTAAATACTATCTCTCCCTTTCTTCTACTCCTGATACTCTATTCCCTTGGAAACCTGTATGGCATTCAAAAATCCCTCCTAGGATTGCTTTCTTCTCATGGACTGCCACATTAGGTAAGATTTTGACTCTTGAGAACTTATAGTATAAGGGTGTCGCAGTTGTAGATTGGTGTTATATGTGTAAAAAGAGTGGCGAATCAGTGAATCATCTTCTTCTTCATACTATTATTCATTTTGTTTGTTCTTTCTGACTCATTCTTTGTGAATTCTCAGCAATTTTGTGCATTTATCTCTAGGTTGCCATGAAATTTTTGCCCCTGATCTCACTTCTATCTTTGAAGAAAAAGGATGGTATCATGGTAAGTCTAAGAAAAAACATTACAAGCTGTCATTATCTCTGATATTTCATAATCCAAAGCCATTCAATTCAATATTTACATGGTGTAAGGCTTGCCAAGATATGGACATTAGTATTAACCAAAGTGACAAGAAAACAAAAAGTACACAATATAGTTGATAAACCCTTTATAGGGACTAATGAATACAAAGGCGTCGTAACTAATTGCAACAACGTTTGGCTAGGGCATTGGTAGATCAGTTCGCTTCTCTACAGACATTCTAGAGAATATGTTTCCTCTCAAACCAATTAATGAAGGATCTGTAGTCATCAACCACATCTTGTAAAATTCTATTATTAGTGTTTTTTTTTTTTTAATTATTATTATTAACAATGTCACCAACAATTTATGCACCAAATTCAACTTCGAGATCAATGATCCTAGTTTGCTTCTCTAGATTTGAAATTAGGTATTAGTTTTACGATTTTAGAGCATTCATATCAGTCTGTCTAAAATTTTCCCTCTATTTTAGCATAACAACCTATTATTTCTATTTTATGCAAACACTTTGGAAAAATACCCACATCAGATATCTATTATACATTATCTTTTATTTAAATATTCATTGTGGGGGTTAGGCCAGATGGGATTGGGCTTGAAGCAAGTCACAATCTATTTATATATGTGGGAATGGTAAAGGATAGCTCACAATGGGAGATCCAAAGAGAAAGGACCTCAAAACGGGATGGTAAAGTAGGAATAATGCCTAAAACACACATGCAAACTAAGAAATTGGATTCTCAAAGGTGATTTTGTCCCTCTGGCTTACACATGCAACAATAGGAAAGTGGGTTCTTCTCAATGATTTTTTCTGTCTCTCTCTAATTTTTTTGAACCCCATCTCCTATGGGATCTTTCCCTATTTATATTAATGCAAATAGTGGGCTTTGTAATGATAGGGGCCCTACTTTATCAGGCATTATATCCCCTTTTTAGAATCATAGTAGGAATATGTGTCTAGCTCACTATTTAGATTGGTCACTTCAACAATTAATGTGTGGGCACCTCTTGTCCCTTTCTGATGCCGCCAATGCAATTACTCCTCGTGATTAGTGTTATACCTTGAGGAATGTGTTCGGATAGGGCGCATTCCTAGATACTACAATTCCTGGACCACATATCTCGGGCAAGTTCTCCTCAGCAAGCCAACTTGGGTGAAATTATCCTCAACAAGCCAACTCAAGTGAAATACTCCTCGACAAGTGTAGTTGGGTCAAATGAAGTTCTTTGGTATGATTTGTGGCTTGACAGGTTGGGCTTGAGTGGGCCTCCTTTCTTTATTGGGCCTTCTTTAATTTTCATTGGGCCTTTGGCTTGACGGGACAACTTATTATGCCCTACAATCATTTTTCTCATTTTTTTTATTATTTCACAGCTACCCCGCCTGAACACACTCTCTCCATATGTTCTTCTTTTGCAATTTGGGTTTGATGATTTATATCAATTGGCAAAGCATGTTGTTGGATTCAAGAGAAGATAGAGGAGGGAAAGAGTAGGGGAAGAGAGAAAATCGGATGAGAGTGGAGAGAGAATCAAGTGGCAAAGAAGAGAGAAAAAAAAAATCAAATAGAAAGTTATAGTAACCATGTACATTTACATTGTTACTGTAGCAATAATAGATATGCACAATTTTATAGATGGCTAATGTGGGTAGATTTTGAGCAATAATGTGCAAAATTGTGCATTTTTTTTCTATTTTACACCGACTGGTGCAAGTGCTCTCATTATCTCACAGACAAGGGATTGAAATTCAATAACCTTAGAAACAGAGAATTAATTAAGTCGGCATCAAGGGTTTTACTTAACCAACTCTTCTGCGGTATTTCACATTAATGTGCTATTCTGCAAAAGTAGGAAAATATAATGTGCACAGGGAATGTACATGAGTTCATACAACGTAAGGTCTAATTCTACTATTGGAAGTGAAGATAATAAACAGCAGGAGACAAATTTGAGTTATACTGATCAAATCATGTTGATTTATGTGAATTACAAAGATTGGCGTTGGATATGCCATATTGTTGTTGCATCACTCACAATGTTACACCATGAAGAAGATTTTGGCATCTAAACTATCTGAACCTAACTGCCACTGCCAATGATTTATAGTTCAACCAGCACTCCCCCCATAATAATGTGATGAGTGAAGCCATAGATTCAACACCCATTGAGTTCGTGTGTAACTTATGTTACTTATCAATAATAATAAAAATCCGAACCTATCCGCCAAGGACAACCTTGCCAATACAATAATAAACTATGGGATAGCTAAAAGGAGACGCACGAAAAAATAATAATGAATGCATAATGAACCAAAGAAAGCATAAGCATACAACAAATGATCCTTCCACTTTTACTCTCTTTCAAATCTTCTCATTCTAATGATTCTCTCCAAGTCATCCGGTTGACAAGGAATTGCAAGGGCTCCCTCATGGGAAAACCCCAATTCTTCCTCCGCCTATTTTAACAATTTCAAAAACTCTGGATTATTGAGATAACCCAGTTTGACAACAAACCTCTCTGGTTTCCAACCTTCTGTTGCAACTACCACAAAATAGCCTTGCTTCACCCCTTTAAACAGTGAGAGGCTTTTTTGTAGCTTTCCCCCAGTGGAACAAAGTATTCCATTGCTGCCTTTTCTTACTCTCCTATAATCTCCAGTTTTAGCCATGTTTAGGTGGACTTCAAAACAAGAAGTTAGTTCGAGCTCTTCCCCATGCATTATGTTTATTATATAATGCATCTGGTATCTAGCATGAAGGGCATATGAGATCAAAATTCGGAAGAAAAGAGATTAAATGTAGGGCCATTGCATGTGGTACTTCATCAATGTGTCAATTTCATTGTACCACCTTTTTTGGGACTAAATTAGCTGTTATCTTGGATATGACAATTTTCATTACCTGCAATAATAGGGTCGGGAAGAAACACTTGTGACTGATGAGAGGACAAAAGTACATATGACACAAAAGGCTATGCCCCTTTCTCCACCCATTTCTTATCCCCCACCAGAAAAAGATTGAGTTTTAGCTATGTAATAACATGGGTTGCACAGTATAATTGCTTGAATAATAGATAAGTTAACCTTCATTTAGGTTTAACAAAAGAAACTCGGTCAGTTCTCTGCCGTTGAAACTTGAAACTTGAAAGATTTATTAACAAAAACACAGTGGCATTGAGGGCGTTAGAAGAAACAAGTCAGTCACATAAAAATCCCAATTCTTACATTAGTGCAGAAAGTCCCATCTCAAGTACATAGGACTAGAGCTCATGAGTTGAAAAGGGAAAAGCGACTCTGGTTGGGCCCGTGGATGGGGACACATCATCCTATCATTGAAGCCTTCAGGATTCACTTACATAATATATGATGCACTCTGAAATTTTACCCAAAAAGAGAGAAAATGCACTTTGCAATTACCTTATGCGGTTTACAGTAAAAGTTAATAATTGGCAAGAACCTGCTTCTCAAAAATTATGTGCTCTTTAACAACATATTTGAGATGCGTAGGTAAGAACAGAAACAATGAAAGTACGATGCAGGTACCAGGGCTAAACCATATTAATGACTAAATTATCAAACCTACATACCACCATATAAACTTCAGTTTTGAAATTTGATTAAACTTACATTGAGTGGAAGGAAGGGGTGGAAGGGTGCAGTGCAGAAAAGAATATGGAGAGAGACTATTTTATGGCAATATTTGGCAGTCAACAAATCTAAAGGTGAATAAAGTGCCCCAGTATTTAAAATTGGTTATCATTCATTATTTGGTGGAATGAAATTTTAAATGACATGGCACCTGCACACTCCTAAATTTTGAAAACTAAATCTAAACCATGAAATTGACCGTCTCCATATCCTGATCCGTGTGCTTCACAAACTACGTTCACTCATAACACTTGAGGAACAAGAAACTAGAAAAGAAGAGGAAACTCTAAATAATTCAAATACTTTACCTCCAAAAACTACCACACAGTATGGAACCAAGGACATCTATCAACTCCACCTCCCTCTTTCTGGTTTTCAAGAATCCTTTAAAGTTCATTAGGAGAAAAGGGCAAGGACTTCCATTTGTTCAAATCCAAACTCCTACTCAGCTTTGTCTACCAACGTAATAAACCCTGGGTGAGCTAAATAATCCAATTTAATGATGAAACTCTCAAGTTTACCATCATCGATGGTGTGAACCACAAAATCTCCCTGCTTCACATCCTCTGACAGTTCCTCTCTATATGTTTCAGTATGTCTAAATCATATCTATCATCATCAGGAGCTGCAGCCATTGAAGCACTGATGTATTTTCTTGGTATTGTTCAGAAACTTCAGATTCTCATTAGCATCTTCCATATAAGACTCAACATCACCTCTCATTCTAACCAGGTCTACCAAGTAGAACTTACATGAGCCTATTGAGAGCCTAGAAAGTTTTGCTTGCATAGATTGCCCTAGGTGATGAGATTTATGTATCAATAGTATAGGCCTAAGTGAAGAAAAGACATGGCCATTCTGAAAGGAATAAATCATGTCTTATGCAACACCTTGAATTCATAGTAAGCTCCCATCTTTCACTTTCAGTACAGTTTTCCTATTCTGGTATGGTGGTTACCACAACTTGCAATCAGCAAGGCTTACACAACAGCTACCCCTTCCTATACATGGCCCATGGTATACCGGTAAAGCAACTAGAAAGGAGTAGCAAACATCTGCTTTACCAGAGCAATGAAGAGGATTTTCCCACACTGTGCTATGGAATGCCAATATTGCACACTACAAGGACAGCAAAACCAGGTAAGCTGATGAAAGGAAGCCTCCAACTTTGATTATATTCTAAACATTTAAAGATATATTAAAGTAACAATAAGTGAACCACATTTCCAGCATCTCAACTTTTTCACATTTTATCACAGGGTTCTAAGTTTAGTTGTCACCACACTCACCCAAGTATGAAATCCTCCACCAAAAATTCAAAAACCACTCTTCATTAGTCATTACTCACTTTAAGCAAATTCAATAAATTAAATAAACTTGTTTTCCAGTTACTTATCTACAAACACAATATGTGCATTCCAACAATAAACCAACTTTAATTTTGGCAATATCTTTGGTGATTGAACAATTCAGCTTGAAGATATGATCTAAATCCTACCTCCCTCAGTCGTTCTCTCCCTATTCGCTCTTTTTTCAGTGTCCATATTATATCTTGCCACAGTTGCACATAAGAAAATGAAATCTGAGAACAGGTACACCTCAAAGCAATTTTTAAGGTTGAAAATTAGAAGACCTAGGCCTTGCAAAAGAAAACCATGCAAGGTAAGATCATATACTCTCTTAATCGACACTCTGTAGGAGATGTGACTGACCCCTCATCACAGAAAATTTCTCCAAGCTACCAACCATTTAACAATAGAATTCCTACCCTATAAAAAATGATTTATAATAACTTGGAAAACTGTATTTTTTAAAGGATGCATGCCTTTGTCCACTTAAGCTTGTTGAACATGCTACTGGAAAGGAGAGAAGGAAGGTGGGGGGATCCAAGTTTCCCTACTATACTAGTAAGTGGTTATGTTTATGTTTATGTTTATCCCAGAAAATAGGGTTTACTTTGTTGAAGAGAGCAGAGAAAAAGAATGACTACTTAGGCCCTGTTTGGATATCTCATCATCCATATCTCATAACCCATATCCCAAAACTCATAACTCAAACTCTTAACCCATAATTCGTATCTCAAATCTCTCTTTAACTCAAATACCTCTTCAATTTCTGTTTGGTTACAAAACTGAATTACATCTCTCAAGTTTTAACTCTACTTTTTGGTAAAATGGTGGACCCACCCACTGACACTACACATAATAGAAAACACCCATACCAGCGTTCCCTCTCCTTCATCCTTCATTTGTTTTTGCTATTCCTCTCCACTTTCATCTTCTCCCATCTGAAAACCCTGAAAAGGATCAAAACAACCAAGCCAGAACACTCTTCCTCCTACTTCAGGCATGGGTTCCCTTCTTTCATTTTCTTTCCCTTACCACAAGGTACTCATTGAAAATTTTATACAAGAAATACAAGCAAACAAATATTGCTTGAAACTGTCATGGATGATGGATCTGTTTACTCTGGCTTGTAATAAAGAAGTAGAAAACTGTAACCTGTTCTTAACGAGAGGCCTTAGTCTCTCATTTGTGGCCCAAAACTTGGTGGCAATCTAGACATGGGTGTACTTGCATGGACAATACCTTTAACAAAAAAGCCGGTAGACATAAAAAAGAAGACAATAACTGCATTGGCGATAAATTATCTTAAAATGTGAAAGCTGTCAAATCACAAACCTTTTTTTGGGGGGAGGGGGTGTTAATTTGATAACAGGCAGCACGTTCTTGAGCATTAATCAAACTATGATTTAGGAAGCTCTTAAATAACTGGACAATGACAATACTTCTTAATGTCAAATAAATATATATTTTTTTTTTGATAGGTAAGTAAGTAATATTATTAATAGAAAAAAATAAAAAAATACACAGAGTTCACAATAGTGAACAAAGAACAACATAAAAACAAATAGAAATAAAAGAATCAAAATCCTATCTAAGAGACGAAAGAAAATCAATAATAGTAGAACAATCCGAAAGACCCCAACACTGAGACCAATTGAAGAGAGTCCGCCGGCACAAATCTATCAACTGGGCCATTGATTTCTCAATATCCTCAAATGAACGCCGATTATGTTCAGTCCAACTAGTCCACATCAAACAGCTTGATACCAAATTCCAAATATCGGAATTATAGTTCCCAAGCCAATGATGCCAACAACAAAGTAAGTCTGCAACCGAACTTAGCATGACCCAATCAATCCCAAACAGCTAAAGCATATGCATCCACATAGAATGAGCTAATAGACAAAAAAATAAGAAGGTGATCCACAGATTTGTCATTACAACAACACATACAACAACGATTAACCAAGGAGCAACCACAGAACATAAGATTATCCAAAGTGAGAATCTGGCCATGGGCTGCTGTTCACATAAAAAATGCCACCCTTTTAGGAACCTTTACTTTCCAAATTCCCTTCCAAGGGAAATTAGAAGGAGTAACATCTCGAATCTTATGATAAAAAGACCCGAGTGTCAAACTTTCCACTTCCATTGAGGCTCTAACAAAAACCGTCACTTCCACCACCCCTAGGAACTTAATATTGGATCAAGTGAAGAAAAGAGAAAGAAGTTGCTAACTCCCAATCATTGAATTTCCTATAAAATCTTAAGTTCCACACTCTGTCATTTCCACCCACTTAAGGACTCAAAACATTATAAATAGAAGCTTCCTTATTGGTTGAACACAAAAATAACTAAGGATAAAGAGTTTTTAAAGAGTTATCCCCAATCCACGTATCATGCCAAAAAAGAATATGAGAACCATCTCTCACCACAAAAATGAAATGCTTAGAAAAACTCTCCCACCCTTCACTAATACTTCGCCATCATCCACACCCATGAGCCCTCCTACAAACTCTAGTGCTCCACCCCCCTTTCCCCTCCCCATATTTCATGGTAATAACCCTCCGCCAAAGATGAGTAGTTTCATGGCCATATCTCCAAAACCATTTCCCTAACAAAGCCTAATTTAAAGGCACCAATTTCCAAATTCCCAAACCACCCTGCTTAAGCGCGAAACGGACCTTCTCCCAAGCCACTAAGGGGCATTTGAAACACTCCTCGGAGGAACCCCACAAAAAATTCCTCTGAATACGTTCTAATCTAATAGCCATGGCTTTAGGAACAGTAAATAGAGAAAGATAATAAGTTGGAAGACTTGAAATGGCACTTTTCAACAAAGTGAGCCTACCACCCTTTGATAAATAAAGACGCTTCCAGCCCGAAAACTTCTTCTCCATCCTCTCCAAAATAGGGTTCTAGATAGAGGCTGTCTTATACGAAGTACCCAAGGGCATTTCCAAATATGTCATAGGTAAACTGCCCACCCTGCATTGAAGAATGTCAGCCAAAGTTTGATAGTTACTCACCTCCCCAATAGGGACAATCTCACTTTTCCCCACATTCACCTTCAAACCAGTAAAGGCTTGAAAACAAGTCAAAGCCAACCTAATTGAAAGCAACTGCTCCCTCGAAGCATCACAGAAGAGAATGGTATCATCAGCAAAAAGCAAGTGTGAAATACGAATAACAGTATTATTAACAGGTCCCACATGAAAACCCTGAAAAAGACCACCTTCCTCAATTTTCTTTAGAATCCCACTAAGAACCTCCATGATCAAAAGAAAAAGAAGAGGAGACAATAGATCACCTTGTCTTAAACCTCAAGAACTTCCGAACAAACTAGCAAGAGATCCATTAACCAAAACTGAAAAACGAACAGTAGAGACACAAGCCTTTAATCATCTCCTCCATCGAACCCCAAAACCCATCCTCTTCAACAGATAGAATAAAGCGTCACAATTCACATGATCATAAGCTTTTTCAATGTCTAACTTACAAACCACTCCTGGAGTACAATGCTTTAATTTGCTATCGAGGCATTCGTTAGCATTGAATCCAAAATCTCTTCCACCAACAAAAGAATTTTGTGATTCAGAGATGAGTTTGTCCAACACCCTCCTCAATCTGTTAGCCAACACCTTAGATAATAACTTTTAAACACTGCCCACTAAACTAATAGGGCGAAAATCTTTAATAATTAGAGCATTATTTTTCTTATGAATTAAAGATAGGAAAGAAGCATTCAAAGACCGTTCAAACTCTGAACTCCTATGAAAGTGATCAAAAAAAGCCATAACATCATTTTCCACAACACTCCAACATTTATGAAAAAAAGCCATAGTGAAGTCATCAGGACCAGGAACTTTATCACCCTCCATCTCTTGGAGGACCTCTATCACCTCTTCCTTAGAAAAATCCCTCTCAAGAGAAAGTCGCTCATCTTCTTCAATGCTGGCAAACTCCAAACCATCCATAGTAGGGTGCCATGTATCAAACTCCGTGTACAAATCTTGATAAAATTGAACCACCTAAGAACGCACATTTTCCTCATCCTCATAAAGGACACCATCCTCCTCTATACCTCTAATGTGATTAGTTCTTCTATGGGAGTTCACTACTTGGTGAAAGAAACGAGTATTATTGTCAGCCTCCTTCACAAACAAAACCCTAGACTTGTCTCCAAGAAATCTCCTCTAAAGAAGCTAAATGAGCAATATCACCTTTAATTTGAGTACAACAAGTTTGTTCCTCATGCGAAAGACCCAACAAATCCTCTCTAGCATCCAAACCCAAAAGCTCAGACAAAAGGCTTTCCTTACTAAACGCCAAATCATCAAATTCCTCCTTATTCCACTTCTTCAAATCATCCTTAAGAGCTTTTAATTTTCGAGCTAGAATGAAGCTAGGAGAACCCAAAAAACAATACCCATTCCACCATTACCGAACTCTCTCCACAATACCCTTATCTTTCAACCACATATTCTCAAACTTAAAGGCACTACGACCTTTATAGACTCCACCAGCTTCCACCAAGAGTGGACAGTGATCCAAAACTACTCGGGGAAGTACCCTTTGAGACATTCCCAAAATGATCCACCCAATCCACCGATGCCCATGTCACCCAAATAAATATCATATAGAATTAAAACAATTACTAAAAAATGCGTTACATAAACTTATATATACAAACTGAGAGAATCGAATAAAGTAGACCTCTTTTTTTTATAAGCACTGAGAGGAACCTGTACAACTATATAATTATCGCACCGATGAATCACAATATCCAACCAAACCTGACAGTATGAATAATCTGGGATTATATTATACATTTGCACCAAGATTTTAAGACATCTCATAACAAGACATTTCAGATTGGCAGTTGACTTAGAAAGTATATTTTATGATTAAGACTTGTGGTTTCCTATAGCAGGATCAGAAGGCAACTCATCACAACTGGGATCTCAGCATGATGATTTTGCACTAAGCCACTGTAGAAAAAAGGCAAAGGAAAAATCCCCCATTTATTTTCATCATATTATTCAGGCCCCACAAGTTCCTAGAGTGTTATCTATTAACATATGCTTCATCAAGAATAAAGCAACTACTGAGAAGGATACAAGCTATTCAAGTATGTTTAATAAGCAGCCATGTTCTGTGAATCTGAGTTCAATGTCAATGGATTTAAATGATAGATGTATTGTAAGGGTAGCAGTCTTATACAAGCACATCTTTAGTTCAAACAAAGTACTCATCAACCAAACACATCTGAACAGAAACCAAATATTCACAAGCTGACGTATAATAAATATAAGTATAATAATTCAGAAGCATGTCATTGAACAAGATGACCACTGATTCACAACTAAATCAAATATGTTTCCTTTATAGTTTTGCTGCATAATTTATGTAGAGGAAAAGAGTATACATACTAGCACAGCAAATGGTACTATGTTTTTAAATGGATTGATCAGGCAGTTGGTTTTCGTTTGAATCCAGAACCAGGATCATCACTGCTAGGAAATACCTCGAGCCCAGTAACCATTGCATCCGGTGGACCTCGGCGACACCTTTGCTCCATCTCCTGGACCACATCAGGGTTCCCAGAGAATAGAGCTTCCACAGAGCCATCCCTCCTGTTCCGCACCCAACCTTTCAGCCCCAATTGGGTCGCATTCTCCACTGTCCAGTTTCTATAAAACACCCCCTGTACCCGCCCCTTTATCACAACCCTCACCTGCGCATTCAAAACCCAAAACCCATTACTCAAGTCAAGAGACTCAAGAGTCAAGACCCCTATTTGCACAGATAAAACTTATCACCAGGCTGCAGCTGATAAATAAAGAGAGAACTACAACGCATGCATGACTGAATCAAAAGCTATCATTCATACAAATACAATTCCTTAGGTGTTGTACCTTAAGTTCCAATTAAATTAAACCATGCAGTTCCATATATCAATGAACCACCTGATTGAATATAATTGACCTTTTAAAGACTATTTCCTGCATTGGTCAATACAACCATATACCATAGTTGAATTCAATTTGAGAACCTATGGAACTGCACCTAAGTTTTGGCTATCATCAATAAAATATACAGCAACCCATCACTCCCATAGTCCCATATGACTAAAAAATCCAGAGGACAGCCAATAATCATACATTATTAGTCCATTTAGAGAGACCCATTACACACATCAGTGACATCACAGATAGACCAAGAGAAACAGCTAAAATTAGCACAAATGATTAACAAATTCAGGTTTTCACAGTGACCCATTACTCAGATAGGACTAACAAACCTAAAACAGCCCAGGAAAACCCCAGTATAACAATTTACTGAATGAACATACAATCACCCATCACTCATATTTGGCTGACAATCTAAAGAGATAGCCAATTATCACAAAAATTTATGCAAAGCTTGAGAGACCCATTACTCACAGATGAATTATAAAGCTATATAGATAGAGAAATGGGATACCGTTTTGTTTGAGGGCTGTGTGGAGTCTGACGCGGTGGCCTGAGAAGTGGTCATAAGGGTCAGAAAATGTCGAAAAGGAGGTGAACAAAGTCGGCGCAGAAGACGAAGAGGATGAAGAGGAAGAAGAAAACGATGGCAAAGCGAAAGAGGAAAATGAGCAGGATTAAGGTGAGGATGATGGAAATAGGTGAGTCTAGGAGAACTATGAGCATTGTTGTTGTTATTGTTGTTTGTGTTGGTCCATCTATGTGCTGGGTTGCGAGATATGAGGAATTTGGCTGTTGTTGTTGTTCTGTGCTGGCTAAACAGTGGCCTTAGTGGTTGTGGAATTGTTGACGCCATTCGATTGGGCTGACTTTTACATCTGATGCTGTAACATCATAGTGTTCATTTTTCTTGGGAGGTTTCTGGAAAGTGGAGACTATTGCTGCCCACTTTAGTTCCTTTTTAGCTAGTGTGGTGTCCAATTTTACGATGGACGGTGCTCTTGCTCAATTGTTAATATATTGTATTAGAAAAATTTTGCCAACAATTTTATTGAAAACTAGTAACAAAATCACGTAATATTGGTGAATATACCACTATTTTGTAACATGCTATAATATAAGATTTATTCTCCAAAACGGACTATAAATATTTTTTTTTATCTCTCTATTTCTACAAACGTATCATTCTATTATTTTAAGTTTTTTTTTAAAAAAACTTAGGTGCATTAATTTGATTGATAATATTCCATTTTTTTTGTGATAAAAGATAGAAATGCTATTCTTTTTTTCAAGTGATTTATATTATTCAAACTTTTTTATAGTTTGTTATGGTTTTTTTTTTTTTTTTTACAACTAAAATTTTTTTTTTATAAGACAACTAAAATTTTTAAGTTCTACAATTAAAAACAAAGTTTCTCTCCAAACTAGTTTGGAGAGAAACTCTTCAAACTTTTCATATATATAATTTTTTTGTGAATTTTGAAAATCTAGCAGTTAAATTTCATATTCTTTATGTTCTTAACATATATATCAAATTTCGTTTAAATCGGATATTATTTACTAATTTGAAGAGAAACTCTTCAAACTTTTCATATTTATAATTTTTTTTGTGAATTTTGAAAATCTAACAGTTAAATTTCATATTTTTTATGTTTTTAACATATATATCAAATTTCGTTTAAATCGGATATTATTTACTATTTGATCAATTAATTTATTTTTTATATACAACTTTAGATTATAAAAATTTAAAATTATAACATTTATTTGATAACATAGCAATCGATCTTTGATTTTCTTGAAATTTTGTAAGCATGTAATAAGAATATACAATCTAACAGTTAAATTTTTAAAATACACACTCAATATAAATATATATAATAAGTTTGTAAAATTTCACTCCAAACTTTGTTCCACAATTAATTATTTGAATTTTTTATTCTTTCAATAAAATTAACATGATTGCCAAACCTCATTTTTGGTTGACAATCTAGAGAGATAGCCAATTATCACAAAAATTTATACAAAGCTAGAGAGACCCATTACTCACAGATGAATTATAAAGCCATATAGATAGAGAAATGGGATACCGTTTTGTTTGAAGGCTGTGTGGAGTCTGACGCGGTGGCCTGAGAAGTGGTCATAAGGGTCAGAGAATGTCCGAAAGGAGGTGAACAAAGCCGGCGCAGAAGACGAAGAGGGTGACGAGGAAGAAGAAAACGATGGCAAAGCGAAAGAGGAAGATGAACAGGATTAAGGTGAGGATGAGGACGATGGAAATAGGTGAGTCTAGGAGAACTGAGAGCATTGTTGTTGTTGTTTGTGTTGGTCCATTTATGTGCTGGGTTGCGAGATATGAGGAATTTGGCTGCTGTTGTTGTTGTTCTGTGCTGGCTTAACAGTGGCCTTAGTGGTTGTGGAATTGTTGACGCCATTCGATTGGGCCGACTTTTACTTCCGATGCTGTAACATCATAGTGTTCATTTTTCTTGAGGTTTCTGGAGAGTACAGATTGCTGCCCACCTAGTTTCTTTTTAGCAGTGTGGTGTCCGATTTTACGATTTGACGCCAATTTTATTGAAAACTAGTTACAAAATCACATTATGTTTGTGAATATATAACTATTTTGTAACCTGGAATAATGTAAGATTTATCCTTACAAATGTATCATTTTATTGATTCTCACAAAAAAATGTATCATTCTATTATTTTGAGTGTTTTTTTTTAAAAAAAAAAAACTTAGGTGCATTAATTTGATTGATATTATTCCATTTTTTTGTGATAAAAGATAGAAATGCTATTCTTTTTTTCAAGTGATCTATATTATTCAAACTTTTTTTATAGTTTGTTATGTTTTTTCTTTTTTTTACAACTAAAATTTTTAAATTCCACAATTAATTATTTGAATTTTTTATTCTCTTAAGAAGATTATCATTATTATCAAACCTCATTACAAATTTACAATTGATATTACTCAAATAATTTATAGACACGTTCAAATACATAAATCATGTAAATTGTATTTTAATATAAACTCAAATTCCTATTTTCTAAAATATCTAAAAATTAACTCAAATCAAAACTATAAAAAGGATAGAGAGTACATGTGATAAATAACTCAAAAAACACACCACCAAAGTGTATCATCCAAAAGTAGAGACACAAAAAAAAAAAAAAAAAAAAAAAAAAAAAAATCATCAATTCAAAGTAGAGTTGCAAGAAAGAATTAATAATAGAGAGAGAAAAAAAAATAATCACCTTTTGTTTTGAAGAGAATGTGAGACAAATAACAAAATTATATAAAAGAAGACGAGTAAAAAAATATTCAAAAGAAAATGTATAGTTGTAAACACCAAATTATCTAAGTCATGCCATGTATTAGAATAACATTGAATCATTCTGTAATTTCATAAGATAACATGTAACAAACAACAAAAATAAAATAAAAAAGATAAAAAATTAAAATCAAATCAAATCATATTAACCTAAAGTAGAGTTAAACATAAAAGTTCATCAATCTAAATTATAGGTATAATAAAGAATTAAAAATCCAGAGAGAGAGAGAGAGAGAGAGAGAGAGAGAGAGAGAGAGAGTATTCACCTTTTGTGTGAGAAAAATATGGATTAAATGGAAGAGAAAATAACAAATTTTTATAGTAAAAAAAAAATAGGGAGAAGAAGAGTCAAAATAAAAGGAAGATGAAGAGATGGAGAAATTGTAAGGTTAAAGTATAGAGTAGTGGAGAGATAAAAAGGTAAAAGTAAGTAAATGTTGAAAAATGTGTAATTGTAAAGTGAAAAATTAATAAGGAGAAAAATAATTAAAATTGAGAGAGAAAATAATAAAAATAGGTTGATGATGTAGCGTCGATGTAGCTCAACAGGAGCGTAACAACATTAAACGCTACACTTCAACTTTTAAATATATATAAATATAAAAAAATTGTCAAAAATATTACTAATTACTTTATCATTTTTCCATAAAATGTTTTTAAAAATAGTTTATAAACAAATATCCGTAGTGTTCTCATTAATATTTCCCTTTTATGTTTTATTTTCATTCTATCTCATTTCCTTTTTGATTAACTTACCCATTCCATTCAATTCTTTTATGAACTCACAAAATCAAAATGTAACTGCCAGATTTTTCTCTCTCTTTTTTGGATTTCAATTTGTTCAACCAGTAAAAACTATTATTGTTGAATAAATAAATAAAAATTACCAAGTTTTTTTCTTTTTTTTTAGTTTATTTGTTTATATACAATTTTAATAAGGTAAAAGATTATGACTTGCCAAGATTGCTCGGATGATCATGTCAAATGGTCTACATCTATCAAATCTTGAATTACACGTCAATCATCGACTACAACCTCATGGATGGTTTGAAGAATTCACATTGGTAACAATGATGTCGAAGTAAAGTGGTAGATTACATGGTAGCTAGAAAGTGTAACGCCTCCCCATCATAAATAATAAAAGTCTAATCAATCTAAATAATTCATAAAAATATTAAATAAAAGTAATTAGGAATTTAAAATCACATCACAAATGTCAGAATTCTAATCCACCAAAGATAAAACATCTTCAAAATAAATTTTCAGTACAATATTTAATGTTATAAAAATAATAATAAAATCCTTAGTTCCACAAAATAGTTTGTAACTGTTGTTTTCCAAGAATCTCTACTCTAATAATCCCTCTAATGAATCTGTAAGGGGAAATAAAGGGGGAGTGAGATCACTCAATAAGTAGAATTCACTAACATTGGAGTGTGAGAACAAACTTTTCAAATAAATAATTCTTATAACAAATTCATAACTTGTAACTCATCAACATTTTATCATCAAATATTTAATATAAAAAAATATCTTTATATTGTGAGTCATCATAATATATATATATATATACACACCATTGTATAAAAAATTTCCTAGGCTTTTCTCGTGATCAACGTTTACGCCCCGTTGACAGGGTTGTGTTATCTCCTTTTAGGACTAGAACCCCATTTTTATCCCTTTTCTTAAGGATGGCTCCTTTGGAACCTAGAGGTGCACTCCATTGTTAAGGAGTTTTCTTTTTGAATCCTCAATAATATACTCCCTTGCTATGGAACTATCAAATGTGCATTGTCCCCTTTCTGGGATCGTTCCTTGCTAAGGACTAACTGCAGTATGATTGTCCTTTACTAAGGACTAAATACAATACTGAGTTTTTAACCACAACTTGCTATAAATTTTCAAAACATATTCAATATGCTCACAAAAATAATCCATTCATAATTCTCAAAAATATAAAGATATATTCACACATACAAGTTTAAATAAATTTAGGTTGTCCCACAAGTTTTTTATAAAAAGAATAGACAATGTGCACATCAAATATTTATAAAATATCAATTTATATATAGAATATCAACATGTTTCTTTGATATAAAATAGTTTTATAATCAACATTGTTTTGAGAAAACCCCCAAAATTAGTAAACACCACTTACCTCTTAGTTGCAAAAATATGAAACCAATCTCCCTTGAATCACAACAAATCAGTAGAATTAGAACCAAGCAATACTAAAGATAGATCCATTAATACACAATTTCCCACTTAAAATCAGTTTTCACACTTAAATAGTTTAATCTATCATCATTAAGGCCTACGGAGGTGTCTAGTTTCTTTGAAATACATTTCAGCTTTGTCAGTGGGCTTGGCTATTGAATTTATGGCCATCACTACTTGGGATTGCAGTTATTAAATTGATAAATGGGAGCATTGAAATGCCCCATTTGATGCCTGAACTTGTCAATCAGGTTTCCAAAATTTTCACAACTATTCTAATTATAGTGTTCGCTTATATCTGCCACCATAAATCCCTTGATGCCACAAAACAATGGTTGTCAAAATCGCGATCTGGATCGTAGGATCGCACGATTTTACGATCCTGCCTCACCAAAAAGTTTAGAATCGCACAAGAATTGTAAAAATTGTAAGATCGCATGTAGGATCGTGTAGGATCGTATGGGATCCTACCGATCCTACCGATCCTACCAAAACGAAAAAAATTAGTTTTTTTATTTTTATTTATTTTTTATTTTTTGTAAGTTGTAATTTGTAATCTCAAGACTAAGACATTGTACTTCATAAATGTATCAACTGTGTGGTGGGACTCATATGGAGATGACTTTCTTGAATTGAAATTTTTTGCTATAAGAATATTGAGCTTAACATATAGCTCTTCAAGTTGTGAAAGTAATTGGAATACATTTGGAATAGTAAGACCAAATGACTTTGGAATATTATCCCCCAGTTGAGAATTCTCTATTAAAATTGGTACAACTTTAAGTACACTTTAAAAAGGAGAAAATAGTTTTTTAAAAAAATGAATAAGTCAGTATTTGTTATGTAAAACTTGAAGATAAAATAGAAAATAACTAAACCATCAAGTGCAAAAGAAGAAATTGGTTTGAAGAACTTGTCTTTGGATGATAAGTGGTTAGCAAAGGGTGTCGACTAGAAGATGATGGTACAAATTTTAATAAAGATAATGAAGTAACAATTCTAATACCTTCCTTTATAGATTTTTTTTTTTTTTTTTAAAAAAAAGTTACATGTGTATAGCGTGAATGTGCGATCACTATTGTATCATTTGGTTATCAATGTTAGGCGATGATGAGGGTTCAAGAGCTGCTGCTGAAGGAAAAAAGTGTGCTAGTGTTAAAACTTAAATATATTTGTTTCATTAGTATAGACGTAGCGATGTAGGACATGCAAATTCCATCATATGATCAAAATCTTTATTTTTTTTTTTTATGGAAGATTCATAATTTACATGATTATTCAATATACAAAGTCACTATCAATGTGTTTTTAGCTTCAAATCTGAAAATAGGTAGGATCTTACGATCCACAATCCGATCCTATGATCCACGATCCTACCTACCTCCTGCGATCCTACATAGGATCCCGATTTTGGCAACCTTGCACAAAACATAAGATATTGCTAGTTAATTTTCTGAACAATGGCAATGCGTGGATGGCAAATTGGTTAACTTAAATAATATATAATTTCTTATTCCTACATTATTGGGGCTAACAAGATATTATAGGCTTGAAAAGCATTGTTGCCTTCTACAATAATTTAGAGCTAAATACACGTCACTAGAAGGATGATAAGAAGATAAGTATGAACCATAAAGCAACCTTTTCCCTTTCACATGGTGACAAACTTGACTTGATAAGGTTCAAGCCTATTACTCTATTAGGTACAATTTCAAAGCTTGTGGAGTACCCTTTCCTGACATATAGCCATACTGACCATTCTTAATCTAATATAATAACAATTATAGGAGCCCTTTTTCTATTAATATTTTGATAGTCTAGGTTCATGACAATTGCTAGCTATTGAATATTTAAACTTCTTAAATTTAGAGCATGGGAAAATCATACCTGCAGGTTTCCACGCACAGTCGCATAGAAGAAAAGAAAACCTTAATCATGTGTTGCGGCTAAAACAAAAGGAACCTTCTTATGTATATACACGTGTAACTTAAGAGGTAAAAGGCTACGGTTTTTAAAAACTTATCAAGACCCATATATTTATTTATACCACCTCACTTGGGCTTCATATTCCATAGTATTTATCTTGTTTTTAATATCTTAGGCTCAAATCAATTAAATCCATTTAATTTTAGGCATTCTTTTTAATTTACATATAATAATTAAATTGGTATCAAAATTATGGGGTGTTACAGTAGGTGTCATGTATCATCTATGTTATATGTCCAAATGTCTTTATATTCAATCAAAGCTATTTAAAAAGTCTTATTGGTAGTTGTTCCAGCCATTTTAGTCCAATAGCCAAGGGAGACATGTCTTTTATTTTGTTTGTAGTTTCTAACTTTCTATAAGTCAAATTGGACTGTGACTCTAGTCTTGAAAATGTAATGAATTAAATTTTGAATTTGTTTTCCTATGCTTAGAGGTTGTTCTAACTTCTAAGCATTATATAAGCCATTTGACTGAAATGAATAAGATGAAAAGATAGTGTTTTCAAAAAATTAATCTTTGTGCTTTCTTCTAATTAACTCTTATTCTTGGGTGGTGAGTTCGGTTTCTGTATCTTTTTTATGGTGATATTTTGTATCCCATTGAGTAGTAAGCCAATTCAGTTTGGTATCCTTATTTAAATTTCTTTAGGCAATGATATTTGTATCCTTTTGAGTTTGCTTTGATGGTGAGCTTATCTATCATTTTAATACTTGAGTGTTTTCTTATTCCAATAAACCAAAAATATAATATATAAATATATATATATATACACATCTAGCCATCCCTTATTCATTATGTCGGATAAGTTTGATTTACGCCATACTTTTTCGATATCAAACATTTACAAGATAAGCACCTAAAATCATGTCCTTAACAAATGCGATATCCACATATTACACTTATAAACCTCATTATAGCCCTGAAACTCATCATTGGTGATGGTTAGAATCAAGGCGCCTAAGAGACTTATAAAAGCAATCCCTCCTCATCTAGCCAAGGTATGAGAAATTCACTGTCATAATATTCCTGCAGTCAAGAATACTATGAGCACTAACTTAAGCATTAGAAAAGCTTAGGTAGGCATCACACTGGTGCCCCCTAAGTAATATGATTCTCATCGTTGTAGGTATTTTGTTAAATTGTCCTTATCCTGAGTTGATCATGTGATCATCGATACTTTATCAAGCTTTTTAAAACCTATTTTTTAATGCATAATCATACTTTAACCAACTTTCAACAAATAAGTTTTCAGCAAAAAGTTAATCCAAATTCCCACTAATGATTAATCTCCATTGAGCTGCTTGGTCCTAGATTTGTAGTTCATTAATGTATGAGGCAATGTTTGATATGCCAAAAATTACCCAGGGAGGGATGAGGGAAGGACACAACTTTTTTACAATCCATTGAGGCGACAGATTGTTATTGATTTTTAAATAATTCATCACTAACATCACTTTAAAGTCTATCCTATTTACACTTTAAAAAAATTACTGTTCTGGCTCTTTTATATGAGTATGAGGGTATATTTTTAGTTCCTTTCTTAAATACTGATCCTTTTAGAGCTACATTTGGAAAGACAAAAGAAATGAACTGCAACATTTTTGTAACAATTTCATGAGCTGCTTACATTTACTTCCCTTAGAATCCAGTTGAACAAGCGCCTCTCAAAATACATTTGCTTGCACTTAGTTGAGACTCAGATGGATTTCAGTGCCAATTAGTCATAGGCTTAGGCTAGGCCCATTTGAGTTGCTGTTGTTCACAAATAATATTTTGGCCTACAAAACTAGCATGTGTGGAAACTCTGAAGCCCCAACCGATTTTCTGATTAGGCCGCTTAGCCCACAAAAAAAAAAAAATCATAATAGACCTTGGACCTAGAAACCAAGGCCCAACCAAAAAAAACAGGCTTTTACCCTCAATTCAAAGACAAGAGTCGAGCCCTAATCCAATGCCCATCAGGCCTCAACCTCGAGTTCAAAAATGTTCATACAATCCCAGTTCGTATCCAATTACAGTGTGAGATGGAGATGACAAAGATGAAGAATATTAATTGTATCAATTTATTCTTATTCAATCCAAAAACAAATAATATTATATGAAATTTTAAAACCACTCAATGTCATTATTATTTTTAAGAATAAAGACAAATTAATTGTATCAATTTTTTCAATCCAACAAGGAGTAATATTGTTAGAAATCTGAAAACAACTTAATGTCATTGTTACTTCTCAATTTATTCAATCCAAGAACAAATAATATTATTAGAAATTTGATAACAACTCAAATGTCATTGTTATTTCTACGAATAAGTCTTTATTCTTATTGGACCGAAGAATTAACAAAACATGATTTATATGATTCTGACATTCTAAATAACTTTTTTTTTTGTTTTTTTGTTTGGTAGATAATTCAACCTATGACATTCACTTCATGATGATTGTAAGAGGTTTTACCGATTGAGCTCACTCGAACTCATTAATCTAAAAACTATTCAAAATTTTCTAAAACAGTTGTCTGCCAAATCACATAACGAAGATTGTGATTATGCTGTTGTTTGTGGTGATCCATTTATGTGCTGGGTTCGAGATATGAGGAATGTAGTTGTTGTTGTTCTGTGATGGCTAAACAGTGGCCTTATTAGTGGTTGTGGATTGTTGACGCCATTTAATTGGGCTGACTTTTACTTCTGATAATATCAGTGTTCATTTTTCTTGAGGTTGCTGGAAAGTGAAGACTATTGCTGCCCAAGTAGTTTCTTTTTTAGCGAGGAAGCATGGATTTTAATATATATATATATATATATAATGTGGAATCTTGGAAGCAATCACTTTTCACCGTAACGAGTTAAACCACGGTGTTAGATAACCTTGCTAACCTAGGTACTAATGCGTCCCGCATTGCTCAAACCTAAGCGCTAAAGTGAGGCAAATAAAATGCTTGATCAATAGACACCCACCCCAAGGTCGCAAAGTAGCATAAATTAATAGAAAGTGTGGTGTCCAATTTTATGTTTTATTTCTATTCCATTTTATTCCTTTATAATTTACTTACTTATTCCATTTAATTCCTTATAAACTCTCAAAATCAAAATGTAAGTGCCATGTTTTTTTTTCTTCTTTTTTTGGGTTTCAGTTTGTTCAATTCGTCAAATCTTTTGTTGTCCAAAAAATTATAAAAAAAAAACATTTTTTTTAAATTTTTTAGTTTATATTTGATTTTGATAAGGTAAAAGATCGTGGCTTGCCAAAATTGCTTGGACGATTACGTAAAATGGTCTACATATATCAAATCTTGAATTCCACATCAATCATTGACTATGACCCGGTAGAAACAAAATAAAAGACGTCTCTTCTTTGGCTGCCGGACTATAATGGTTGAAACAACTGCTAACAAGATTCTATAAATAGCTTTGATTGAATGAGTAATGCTACATACACAAACTAATTTATAACATTTTTATAAATTACTGATGTGACTTTACTAATTTTCAAATAATTATTGGTAAATATAAATGTGATATTAGTGGTGGACCCATATTAGAACTAATAAGAATTTGCCATATCAATAATTTGTAAAAATGTTATAAAATAGTTTGTAACTGTAGTATTACCCTTGATTGAATATAAGGACGTTTGAATATAGAACATAGATGACACATGTTGCCTACATGGCTGCCACGTAATCTTCCACTTCGCTCTGTCGTCATTGTTGCTAATGTGACTTCTTCAAGCAGATGAATTAAATTGTAATTTTGTTTTCTTAGGCTTAGAGGGTTGTTCTAAGCATTATATAAGCCATTTGGCTGAAATGAATAAGATAAAAAGATAGTGTTTTAAAAATTAGGGCCTATTTGATAGAATAGTTTGAGTAATGTTGTTTGTATTTTTTGGAAATACGTGTGAGTGAAAAAGTGTGTAAAAATGCGTGTAATGTTGTTTAAAAACTGAAAACATGTTGTTAAAATACTCTACCAAACAGGCCCTTAGCCTTTGTGCTTTCTTCTAATTAACTCTTATCCTCGGGTGGCAAGTTCAATTTCTGTATCTCTTTGGATTGTGATATTTTGTATCCCATTGTGCTAAGCCAATTCAGTTATGTATTCTTAGCTAAATTTCTTTGGGTGGTGATATATGTATTCCTTTGGGTTTGCTTTGGTTGTGAACTTATTTATCACTTTAATATTTGAGTGTTTTGTTATTTCAATAAACCAAAAAATATTTTAAAAAATATATACATTCAGCCATCATTTATTCATCATACAGAATAAGTTTGATTTGCCTCATACTTTTTGGGTATCAAACAATTACAAGATAAGCACCTAAAATTGTGTCCTTAGCAATTGTGATCTCCTCATATGACACTTATAAACTCCATTATAGGCATGAAACTCATAACTTTGGTAATGGCTAGAATCACGGCGCTTAAGAGCCTTATAAAAGTAACCCTTCCTCATCTAGCCAAGGTATGAGAAATTCATAGTCATAATATTCCTACAGTCGAGAATACTATGAGCACTAACTTAAACATTAGAGAAACTTATGGTCCGTTTGGATTGAGGGAGAGGGAAGGGGGGTAGAGTAGAGTAGAGTAGAACAGAGAAGATTTCACTCCTCCTCCTTCCCTCCTCTATCCAAACAGGCCATTAAGTAAGCATCACATCGGTGCTCCCTTGAGTAATATTATTATCATCATCATAGGTATTTTGTTGAACCGTCCTTATCCTAAGTTGATCATGTGATGTTTGATACTTTATCAAGCTTTTTAAAACCTCAACCTTTTTTTTAATGTACAATTATACTTTCAACAACTCTCAACAAAAAGTTAATCCAAATTTAATCTAATGACTAATCTCTATTGAGCTACTTGTCCTTGATTTATAGTTCATTCATGTATAACAATATAAAGCTACGTTTGATATGCCAAAAAATACCTAAAAATGCCTAGGGATGATCCGAAAGGATAAGGGAAGGACGTTACTTTTTTACAATCTACTGAGATGACAAATCGTCATTGATTTTTACATGGTTCATCACTGACATCACTTTAAATTCTATCCTATTTACACATTGAAAAAAAGAGAAAGTTCTAGGCCTTCTAGCTCTTTTATATGAGTATGTGGGTATATTTTTAGTCTCCTTCTTAAATATTGATCCTTTTAGAGCTACATTTGGAAAGACAAGGAAATAAACTTCAACATTTTGGAAAGGCTAGGGCAAAGGTTGCAGGTTTTTTTTTTGTTAAATGGAAATCAATTCATTGAAGACAAAACAGAGATACGTAGGATATCAACCCAGGGCTTCAGAAAAACTTAGTTGAGAGATGAGATGGATTGCAATGCCAATTAGTCACATGCTTAGGCTAGCCCCAGTTGAATAACTGTTCTCTACAAATATTCTGGCCTACAAAACTGGCATATGTGGAAACTCTGAAGCCTCAACCGATTTTCTCCTAAAAGAAAATCATAATAGACCTTGGACCTAGAAATCAAGGCCCAACCAAAAAAAAAAAAAAAAAAAACAGGCTTTTAACCTCAGTTTAAAGACCAGAGACGAGCCCTATTCCAATGCCCCTCAGGCCTCAAGTTCAACAATGTTCATACAATCCCAGTAAATTTCCAATTACAGTGAGCGAGAGAGAGAGGGAGATGACAGAGATGAAGAATATTAATTGTATCGATTTATTCAATCCAACAACAAAAAAATATTATATGAAATTTGAAAACAAACTCAATGTCATTATTTTTAAGAATAAAGACTCTAATTGTATCAATTTTTTCAATCCAACAACGAATAAGATTATCAGAAATTTGAAAACAACTCAATGTCATTGTTACTTCTCAATTTACTCAATCCAACAACAACAAATGAAATAATATTACTAGAAATTTGAAAACAACTCAAATGTCATTGTTATTTCTATGAATGAGTCTTTATTCTTATTGGATCGAATGACTAAGAAAACGTGATTTATATGATTTTGACATTCTAAATAACTTTTTTTTTTTTTTTATTGATAATTCAACCTATAGAATCTGTTTCTTGATGATTATAAAAGGTTTTACCAACTGAGCTCATTGAAACTCACCGATCTAAAAAGCTATAAAAAAATTTCTAATACATTTTTCTGCCCAAATTGCATAATGACTTATGATTATATAGCTAATGGTATCTTTAATTATTTTGGATGGTTATATTTTGCATTGGATTGGAAGGTTGATTTTTGTATCATTTTATTTTTCACTGTGTTGTGAACCATTTATGGTTGATTTGGTAATTAACCTATGTTATATATATGTCGTAAAAAAAAATACATATATATATATATATATGTATGTATGTGGTTCATATAAATATTTCAAATATTTTTTTTTCTATAAATTTACAAATGAGAGTATTCAAATATCTCTGAGTATTTGACTATTGCTTTAGATTTGTACTGTTTTTCGTCTCACACACACCATGTTATTATATGAAAGAATTCCTTAATAGTAACACCAAAATATTGACAAAATATTTCGAACTTAAAATATCGTAAATATCATTGGCCCAAATAAACCTTTCTAATGGTTCATAATTCATAGGTGAAATTCAAATAGCGACAATACTGGGATAGTGTCCCTCCCTCTCACGTGGCCCCATTTGCTTCTTCCACTATTTTGTTACAATAAGTTTTATTTTGCTTTTTCCTTTTTCTTTAATACGAACTTGTATTCATACAGTTTTTTTGCTAAAACCTATGTAATGGAAAAAAAAATTGTGGTTCATATAACTATTTAAAATAAACATTTTTTTTCCTTTTTTAATACAATTAATAGTAACTAAACCTCTTTAAATTTTTGACTATTTTCTCTGATATATAAAGTTTTCATCCCACACACAAAATTATTATACGGAGAAATTCCTTAAAAGTAGTTCTAAGACGTTAGGAATATTACGAAGCACAAATAAACATTTCTAACTGTTCATAATTCATATGCAAAATTCGTGGGCTGCTATTGGGCCTCACCTCCAGGCCTAAAATTGTTAGACTAGACCCCAAGCAGTGAATCTATGGTCCTATAATCCAAATTGATGGCCAAGTGGATACACATTTTGTGAGGCGTTTATTTAAAGGGACCAAGAGAAAGCAAGTTGTGCAAGCAACCTTGATAAGCTTATCCACAATGTGACCCTAAAAGTCAAAATCAGAATGAAACAAGACATGGTCTTTGCTTCCTAATGTTGTAATGCCTATAAGGTCAAATTTACTCAAAAATTTCAAACAAACTTTCCCAAATATTCAAAGTATTAACCAAATTTAATTAGTATGTCTTTGAAAGCGTAGAGGTTGAATGTCAATGATGACAAATGGAAAAGGAAGAACGTGGGTGCACGTGGACTACGAATAAGAACAGTCTTGCCCTTCTTTTTTTTTTCAAAGTTCCACTTTTAGACTTTTTATGTTTTATAATATGTAAAATCCTTATATTCCGAGTTTTGCTTTTGTACTTTTTCAAATTAAACATTTAAAAGGAGAGATAAGATCAATTCAAACAAAGGACTATATGGATAGTGAAAGAGGGATTCAATGGCTGCGAGGAATATAAAGTAAAAACCACAACGGCATTGGACAATGGTTTTTGAAATCAATTTTGTGTATTGTTTCCTCAACTTCTGAGGATTTGAGAATTAGGGGCATGATTAGAGGATCAACCTTGTGGGGTATGTTAACATATAATACAAATCTTTTAGCCGAAATGAGAAGAAATAAATGACATAAATTAGGTACTGTTTTGCATGCTACATGACATTCATGTGCTTTAAGTCTACATTTTATTCTCTTATTATTAACAAATTTTGGATAAAAAAATTAAAGACTTGCGTGTGTATAATTTGTACACTAAAGTCCCATTTGCACGTGAATACTGAAGTCATTAAATGAGTAAAAAGTTTTCAAAATTTTCAAACTTATCTCAAAGCACCACGTGTCCTAGCTTTAACTTTTGCACATTGACTTTTTTTTTCTTTTTTGGTTAGCACATTAATTTTTATTTCTTTTGTTTTTTCATTACTGCATTTAGTAAGCAAGTGTACTTAGTACTATTATTAATTAAAACTACAACTCTTCTATAAAAAAACATTATACTACAACCATAATTATTAATATTTAAAGAAATTATTATGTCAGACTTTAAAATTATTTTATATTTTTAAGAGAATATATATATATATATATTAAGCGGTAATTTCGAAACGGTACACTGGTATTAACTGGTACTGAAATATTTCGTTTCTCTAGCTAAATCAAAACAGCCTCGAGTACGGTATCAGAAAGGCAAGGGTGTGTGCACACATAAAGTGTGTGCTAGTGTGTGCTAATGCACAGTGGGGTGTGTGCTAAACTGCTAGTAGTTAGTTAAAAAAATTAATGAAGCAACTAAACATCAATAATTAATAATTGGGAAATGCTAACGAGTGCCTTTAGGGCATTGTTTAATAATTCATTTAAATAAAGTTTTTATGGGGAAAGAAAGAAAAACAATTAATGTTTTGACAGCTTTTTTCATTTTCCATAAAAGTGATGTCAAAACTTTCCTAAAATAGATTATTAACCAGTGCCCTAAGAGCACTCGTTAGCATAACCCTTAATAATTTAATTAACTAATACATTATAAAAGACAAACAAATTAAATTATGTTAGGCTAAACAACAATTAATAATTTAATAATTAATGAAACAACAATACAACAAATTATAGTTTATAAAAGACAAACAAATTTATGAAACAACTAAACAACAATAATTAATAATTTTATTAATATTTCAAATGAACTTATAGTTTATTATACAGGTACCTTTGTTCATTTCATTTCTTTTCATTTTTTTTTTCCTTTTGAGGTTTTTCGGTGTACAAAATGCAAATTTGTTTTGGTTTTAAGAACATTTTTTTTTTTAAAGCACAAACTTCATGTTGGCCAAATCTTGAATTGCGGCCGGTATTTATCGAAACGTCCTGAAACAGACTAAAATGACCCAAAATTTTTTCAAAGTGGAATAGGAACACCCTGGACAAAATTCCTGGAGTCGCCACTATCCACATATTACACTTACAAACCTCACTATAGCCCTGAAACTCATATCATTGGTGATGGTTAGAATCAAGGCGCCTAAGAGACTTATAAAAGCAATCCCTCCTCATCTAGCCAAGGTATGAGAAATTCACTGTCATAATATTCCTGCAGTCAAGAATACTATGAGCACTAGCTCAAGCATTAGAAAAGCTTAGGTAGGCATCACACTGGTGCCCCCTAAGTAATATGATTCTCATCGTTGTAGGTATTTTGTTAAATTGTCCTTATCCTGAGTTGATCATGTGATCATCGATACTTTATCAAGCTTTTTAAAACCTATTTTTTAATGCATAATCATACTTTAACCAACTTTCAACAAATAAGTTTTCAACAAAAAGTTAATCCAAATTCCCACTAATGATTAATCTCCATTGAGCTGCTTGGTCCTAGATTTGTAGTTCATTAATGTATAAGGCTATGTTTGATATGCCAAAAATTACCCAGGGAGGGATAAGGGAAGGACACAACTTTTTTACAATCCATTGAGGCCACAGATTGTTATTGATTTTTAAATGATTCATCACTAACACCACCCTAAAGTCTATCCTATTTACACTTTAAAAAAATTACTGTTCTGGCTCTTTTATATGAGTATGAGGGTATATTTTTAGTCCCTTTCTTAAATACTGATCCTTTTAGAGCTACATTTGGAAAGACAAAAGAAATGAACTGCAACATTTTTGTAACAATTTCATGAGCTGCTTACATTTACTTTTCTTAGAATCTAGTTGAACAAGCACCCCTCAAAATACATTTGCTTGCACTTAGTTGAGACTCAGATGGATTTCAATGCCAATTAGTCATAGGCTTAGGCTAGGCCCATTTGAGTTGTTGTTGCTCTCAAATACTATTCTGGCCTACAAAACTAGCATGTGTGGAAACTCTGAAGCCCCAACCAATTTTCTGATTAGGCCGCTTAGCCCACAAAAAAAAAAAAAAAAAAAAATCATAATAGACCTTGGACCTAGAAAACAAGGCCCAACAAAAAAAAAAAAAAAAAAAAAAAAAAACAAGCTTTTACCCTTAGCCCCAACCAATTTTCTGATTAGGCCGCTTAGCCCACAAAAAAAAAAAAAAAAAAAAAAATCATAATAGACCTTGGACCTAGAAAACAAGGCCCAACAAAAAAAAAAAAAAAAAACAAGCTTTTACCCTTAATTCAAAGACCAGAGACGAGCCCTAATCCAATGCCCATCAGGCCTCAACCTCAAATTCAAAAATGTTCATACCATCCCAGTTCGTATCCAATTACAGTGTCAGAGAGAGATGACAAAGATGAAGAATGTTAATTGTATCAATTTATTCAATCCAACAACAAATAATATTATATGAAATTTAAAAACAACTCAATGTCATTATTATTTTTAAGAATAAAGACATATTAATTGTATCAATTTTTTCAATCCAACATGGAGTAATATTGTTAGAAATCTGAAAACAACTTAATGTCATTGTTACTTCTCAATTTATTCAATCCAAGAACAAAAAATATTATTAGAAATTTGAAAACAACTCAAATGTCATTGTTATTTCTACGAATAAGTCTTTATTCTTATTGGACCGAAGGATTAACAAAACATGATTTATATGATTCTGACATTCTAAATAACTTTTTTTTTGTTTTTTTTGTTTGGTAGATAATTCAACCTATGACATTCACTTCATGATGATTGTAAGAGGTTTTACCGATTGAGCTCACTCGAACTCATTAATCTAAAAACTATTCAAAATTTTCTAAAACAGTTGTCTGCCAAATCACATAACGAAGATTGTGATTATGCTGTTATTTGTGATGATCCATTTATGTGCTGGGCTTCGAGATATGAGGAATCTGGTTGTTGTAGTTTTGTGATGGCTAAACAGTGGCCTTATTAGTGGTTATGGAATTGTTGACGCCATTTAATTGGGCTAACTTTTACCTCTGATAATATCAGTGTTCATTTTTCTTGAGATTGCTGGAAAGTGAAGACTATTGCTGCCCAAGTAGTTTCTTTTTTAGCGAGGAAGCATAGATTTTAATATATATATATAAAAAATGTGGAATCTTGGAAGCAATCACTTTTCACCGTAACGAGTTAAACCCCGGTGTTAGATAACCTCGCTAACCCAAGTACTAATGCATCTCGCATTACTCAAACCTAAGCGCTAAAGCGAGGCAGATGGGCATAAATTAATAGAAAGTGTAGTGTCCAATTTTATGTTTCATTTCTATTCTATTGCATTCCTTTATAATTTATTTACTTATTCCATTTAATTCCTTATAAACTCTCAAAATCAAAATGTAAGTGCCATGTTTTTTTTTTCTTCTTTTTTTGGGTTTCAGTTTGTTCAATTCATCAAATCTTTTGTTGTCAAAAAAATTTAAAAAAAAAAAACATTTTTTTTTTAAATTTTTTAGTTTATTTGTTTATATTCGATTTTGGTAAGGTAAAAGATCGTGGCTTGCCAAAATTGCTTGGACAATTACGTAAAATGGTCTACATATATCAAATCTTGAATTACACATCAATCATTGACTATGACCCGGTAGAAACAAAATAAAAGACTTCTCTTCTTTGGCTGCTGGACTGTAAACAACTTCCAACAAGAATCTATAAATAGCTTTGATTGAATGAGTAATACTACAGACACAAATTAATTTATAACATTTTTACAAATTTTTTATGTGACTTTAGTAATTTTCAAATAATTATAGGTAAACGTAAATGTGATATTAGTAGTGAACCTATATTAGAACTAATAAGAATTTGTCATATCAATAATTTGTAAAAATGTTGTAAAATAATTTGTGGCTGTAGCATTACCCTTGATTGAATATAAGAACGTTTGGATACATAACATAGATAACACATATTGCCTACATGGCTGCCACGTAATCTTCCACTTTGCTCTGTCGTCATTATTGCTAATGTGACTTCTTCAAGTGGATGAATTAAATTGTAATTTTGTTTTCTTAGGCTTAGAGGGTTGTTCTAAGCATTATATAAGCCATTTGGCTGAAATGAATAAGATAAAAAGATAGTGTTTTAAAAAAATTAGGGCCCATTTGATAGAGTAGTTTGAGTAATGTTGTTTGTATTTTTTTGAAATACGTGTGAATAAAAAAGTGTGTAGAAATGCATGTAATGTTGTTTAAAAAATGAAAACATGTTGCTAAAATGCTCTACTAAACAGGCCCTCAGCCTTTGTGCTTTCTTCTAATTAACTCTTATCCTCGGATGGCAAGTTCAGTTTTTGTATCTCTTTGGGTAGTGATATTTTGTATCCCATTATGCTGAGTCAATTCAATTATATATTCTTAGCTAAATTTCTTTGGGAGGTGATATATGTATTCCTTCGATTTTGCTTTGGTTGTGAACTTATTTATCATTTTAATATTTGAGTGTTTTGATATTTCAATAAACCAAAAAATATTTTAAAAAATATATACATTCAGCCATCATTTATTCATCATACAGAATAAGTTTGATTTGCCCCATACTTTTTGGGTATCAAACAATTACAAGACAAGCACCTAAAATTGTGTCCTTAGCAATTGTGATCTCCTCATGTGACACTTATTGATAGGCCAAGAATGTATTGTCCATTTGTGATATATTAATTGATTAATTAGCTAAGTTTATTAATTAATCAAATTAACGTGCAAAGCGTGTGGTAGCACAAATAAAACACAAATTATCTAAAGTATGCAGTGGGAAATAAATTGACATTGTGATTTGTTTACGAATGGAGAAAACCTACACGGCAAAAACCCTACCGGGTGATTTTAAGGTCACTACTCTCGAAAATCCACTATTATCAAAATAAGTGATTACAAGTAAAAGAATCTTAGTACCTTATACCAACTTACAGTTGAACCCTTACCCCAATACCCAATTGGACTTGTTCTGTAATGATAATCTCTTCTTTTCAATACACGGCTCATAGTACATGACTAACTAATTGCGCGAATCCCAGTACGCGACTTAATCACCAACTAGAGAAGAATGTTAGCTACAAAGTTCTTCTATTCATCACACGATGAAGATCATGAAGTTGTTTGGTCACAAAACCCTATGGTGTACAAACACAGCAGCTTCTTTAAGGAAAAGAAGAACTAGGGCAAACTAGATTTCTGGTTACACTTTTCTTCACACTTATGGAATTGCGCTCTTATGCAACTGTGTGTAACATTTTACAGTCTTTAAAATAATCCTTATATATGTTTAGGGTTATGAGAAAAGAAAGTCCAAACATACACCCACAGATTGGATGAAAAACAGCGTTGAACATCTATCAAGCTTACTGTAGAGCCACGGGCTTCAGCAGCTTTTAAATCTCAACAGATGCTAGTTGTCGAGTTTTAAAATCCAGCACTTCATCACTTGATTCTTGGACAGACTTGCATGGTTTTAACACTTGAACTTGAAACCTTGTTTCTTGAAGCATTAAAGGATTGAATCACATTGTCCTAACTAGGGCTGTCCAACCCACCCGGCCACCCGCCCAACCTGCCCGAGCTTGACCCGCCGCTGTCCGATCTGACGTCTCCGATGGTCGGACATGGGTTCGAATTCTCTAACTCGACCCCACGCGGGTCGGTTGCCTGTTTCACGTTTCAAAACCCGTGACACCCGACCTGAACCGAAACACGCATCCTCTCCGGTGAAATATTATGATTTTTGACCAAATCTGGCGAGATCCTTCGAGATCTGATGACGTTCTGGTGTTCTTTAGCTTCAATCCGGCCATCCTTGGTCTTCCTTTGCTCAGATCCGGTGTTCCTCAGCTCCGACCAGCCATCCTCGCTCAAGATCTACTCTTTTCCTTCACTCAGATTAGCTCAAATCTGACGATATTGGGTTAGATCTGACTTAGATCTACACAAATCTGGCTATTCTTGGTTAGATTAGGCTCCGATCTACTCAAATTCGGCGAGAATCCGTTAGATTCGGCCGGCCTTCAACTCAGATTGACGAAGAGAGATCTTCTCCTCCGCTCGCCGTCACTCATCACCAGACTCGACCGACCCAACCGTTCGCTTCCCTGAGCCCGGCCGACTCGACCCGATGTCTCCGGCGGTTGGTTGCGAGTCTGTTTTTGTTCCACCCGACCTGAGCAGGTCGGTTCCGAGTTGGGCACAAACCTGACCCGGATCGACCCGTGGACACCCCTAGTCCTAACGCTTATAAACTCCATTATAGGCATGAAACTCATAACATTAGTAATGGCTAGAATCAAGGCGCCTAGGAGCCTTATAAAAGCAACCCTTCCTTATCTAGCCAAGGTATGAGAAATTCACAGTCATAATATTCCTACGTTCGAGAATACTATGAGCACTAACTTAAACATTAGAGAAACTTAAGTAAGCATCACATCGGTGCCCCCTTGAGTAATATTATTATCATCATCATAGGTATTTTGTTGAACTGTCCTTATCCTAAGTTGATCATGTGATGTTTGATACTTTATCAAGCTTTTTAAAACCTGAACCTTTTTTTTAATGTACAATTATACTTTCACCAACTTTTAACAAAAAGTTAATCCAAATTTAATCTAATGACTAATCTCTATTGAGCTACTTGTCCTTGATTTACAGTTCATTCATGTATAACAATATAAAGCTACATTTGATATGCCAAAAAATACCTAAAAATGCCTAGGGATGATCTGAAGGGATAAGGGAAGGACATTACTTTTTTACAATCTATTGAGATGACAAATTGTCATTGATTTTTACATAGTTCATCATTGACATCACTTTAAATTCTATACTATTTACACATTGAAAAAGAGAGAAAGTTCTAGGCCTTCTAGCTCCTTTATATGAGTATGTGGGTATATT
Organism: Quercus gilva; assembly: GCA_023621385.1. NCBI lineage: Eukaryota > Viridiplantae > Streptophyta > Magnoliopsida > Fagales > Fagaceae > Quercus > Quercus gilva. Next base: position 40,959,056 of record CM042479.1, on the reverse strand, counting down.
TTTAGTCTCCTCCTTAAATACTGATCCTTTTAGAGCTACATTTGGAAAGACAAGGAAATAAACTTCAACATTTTGGAAAGGCTAGGGCAAAGGTTGCAGGTTTTTTTTTTTTTTTTTGTTAAATGGAAATCAATTCATTGAAGACAAAACAGAGATACGTAGGAGATCAACTCAGGGCTTCAGAAAAATTTAGTTGAGAGATGAGATGGATTGCAATGCCAATTAGTCATATGCATAGGCTAGCCCCAGTTGAATAACTGTTCTCTATAAATATTCTGGCCTGCAAAACTGGCATATGTGGAAACTCTGAAGCCCCAATCGATTTTCTCCTAAAAGAAAATCATAATAGACCTTGGACCTAGAAATCAAGGCCCAACCAAAAAAAATTAATAGGCTTTTAACCTGAATTTAAAGACCAAAGACTAGCCCTATTCCAATGCTCCTCAGGCCTCAACCTCAACAATGTTCATACAATCCCAGTAAGTTTCCAATTACAGTGAGAGAGAGAGAGAGAGAGAGAGAGAGAGAGAGGGAGGGAGATGACAGAGATGAAGAATATTAATTGTATCAATTTATTCAATCCAACAACAAAAAAATATTATATGAAATTTGAAAACAACTCAATGTCATTATTATTTTTAAGAATAAAGACACTAATTGTATCAATTTTTTCAATCCAACAACTAATAAGATTATCAGAAATCTGAAAACAACTCAATGTCATTGTTACTTCTCAATTTACTCAATCCAACAACAACAAATAATATTACTAGAAATTTGAAAACAACTCAAATGTCATTGTTATTTCTATGAATGAGTCTTTATTCTTATTGGATCGAATGACTAAGAAAACGTGATTTATATGATTTTGACATTCTAAATAAAATTTTTTTGATTTTTTGTTTGATTGATAATTCAACCTATAGAATCTATTTCATGATGATTATAAAAGGTTTTACCAGCTGAGCTCATTGAAACTCACCGATCTAAAAAGCTATAAAAAAATTTCTAATACATTTTTCTGCCCAAATTGCATAATGAGGGTTATGATTATGTAGCTAATGGTATCTTTAATTATTTTGGATGGTTATATTTTGTATTGGATTGGACGGTTGATTTTTGTATCATTTTATTTATCACTGTGTTGTAAACCATTTTAGGTTGATTTGGTAATTAACGTAAAATATATATATATATATATATACATGGTTCATATAAATATTTCAATTTTTTTTTTATATAAATTTACAAATGAGAGTATTTAAACCTTTTTGAGTATTTGACTATTACCTTAAATTTGTATTGTCTTTCGTCTTACACACACTATGTTATTATACGGAGAAATTCTTTGATGGTAACACCAAAATATTAACAAAAGATTTCGAATTTAAAATCTCGTAAATATCATGAGGCCAAATAAACCTTTCTAATTGTTCATAATTCATATGTGAAATTCAAATAGTGACAATACTGGGATAGTGTCCCTCCCTCTCACGTGGCCCCATTTGCTTCTTCCACTATTTTGTTACGATTAGTTTTTTTTTTTTTTGGTGAACCTTGTTACGATTAGTTTTATTTTGCTTTTTCCTTTTTCTTTAATACGGACTTGTATTCATACAGTTTTTTTGCTAAAAACCTATGTCATGGAAAAAAAATAATTATGGTTCATATAACTATTTAAAATAAACATTTTTTTTCTTTTTTAATACAAATAATAGTATCTAAACCTCTTTAAATTTTTGACTATTTTCTCTGGTATATAAAGTTTTCATCCCACACACACAAAATTATTATATGGAAAAATCCCTTAAAAGTAGTTCTAAGACGTTAGGAATATTATGAAGCACAAATAAACATTTCTAATTGTTCATTATTCATATGCAAAATTCGTGGGCTGCTATTGGGCCTCACCTCCAGGCCTAAAATTGTTAGACTAGACCCCAAGCAGTGAATCTATGGTCCTATAATCCAAATTGAAGGCCAAGTGGATACACATTTTGTGAGGCGTTTATTTAAAGGGACCAAGAGAAAGCAAGTTGTGCAAGCAACCTTGATAAGCTTATCCACAATGTGACCCTAAAAGTCAAAATCAGAATGAAACAAGACATGGTCTTTGCTTCCTAATGTTGGAATGCCTATAAGGTCAAATTTACTCAAAAATTTCAAACAAACTTTCCCAAATATTCAAAGTATTAACCAAATTTAATTAGTATGTCTTTGAAAGGGTAGAGGTTGAATGTTAATGATGACAAATGGAAAAGGAAGAACGTGGGTGCACGTGGACTACGAATACGAACAGTCTTGCCCTTTTTTTTTTTCAAAGTTCCACTTTTAGACTTTTTATGTTTTATAATGTGTAAAATCCTTATATTCCGAGTTTAGCTTTTGTACTTTTTCAAATTAAACATTTAAAAGGAGAGAGATAAGATCAATTCAAACAAAGGACTATACGGATAGTGAAAGAGGGATTCAATGGCTGCGAGGAATATAAAGTAAAAACCACAACGGCATTGGGCAATGGTTTTTGAAATCAATTTTGTGTATTGTTTCCTCAACTCCTGAGGATTTGAGAATTAGGGGCATGATTAGAGGATCAACCTTGTGGGGTATGTTAACATATAATACAAATCTTTTAGCCGAAAAGAGAAGAAATAAATGACATAAATTAGGTACTGTTTTGCATGCTACGTACATGACATTCATGTGCTTTAAGTCTACATTTTATTCTCTTATTATTAACAAATTTTGGATAAAAAAAAAATAAAGACGTGATTGAGTATAATTTGTTATAAAAAATATTAAATAAAATAAATAGAATAAAAAATAGGTGTTATGCCAGTATGAGTCATAACTCACGTTAGCTAGAAAAGAAATAAGAATGGATTTTCAATATTTTATATCAAAAACTTAAAACAATTGGAAAAAAAAAAATGGAGTCTCAACTTTCAAGAGAGTTAGATCATTGCTTAGCATTCTCTTCTTTCTCTATGAACAAAAATGTCTATAAAATATAAATACTTAATAGATGCCTTCCATATTAAATTAATGGTAATGCATTTGAAATCATGCGTTAAGACTAATCTAAGAATAAAATCATCATTCTGAGAAAAATGAAAATCAATATAATCATTAGAAAATACTATTTACTTTAAAACTGAAAGTTAATTTGTTGAGAGTAGAAATAACTCTATTCCTGATTAATTAGACAACTATAATTGAATATCCTCCAACTGGAGCTCTTAATTTTTCATATCCTTATCCGGCAACCACCGGTCCACCACCTTTGTCTTTTTCTTTTGCATTCACTTTCAAATCTGTTTCAATACTGTGGACTTCAAACTTTAAACTGCCCCGCCTTTAAAATACAATTAAAAAAAAAGTTTCTACTCTTTATTTATTTCTTTGCAGCTAAATATGTTAAAATAGGTGTGAAATTGAAAGTATAAAATATAGATAAAAATACAAAGGTTACGTGGTTCAATATGACAGTTTAAGTCTACAAAGAAAACTCTTAAAAATTAAATCTTTGATATATAAGTTTGGTATAAATCCTTGTATTACAATAAACCCAACATAAGTATATAATAAATAAAACCGTAAACTAACCATACGCAAATTATGGTTAATAAGTTTCAGTAGAAGAATAAGGCTTTACTTATACGTAATATTGGGCTTGAACTTATACTAATGGGCTAGTATATTTGTACCACTTAATATTAAAGATTTTTTTTTTTCTTCCTCATTCTTCTTTGTTGAACGTTAGTTGAGTTTGAGGGAGTTTCCAATGGTATTTTAAAACATGAAAGAGTGGAAAGCCTACTCATGTTAATGGCGTGCAAATTCAAACTCCAACACAGAGCCTAGTGTGAATGACGTGGATTGGGCCCCTGAAGTTACCATCCATGTCTGGTGGCTAACTTCATCACCCGTCCGTGGGTCTACATTATTCTCTGTGACCCACCAACAACAACGCCAACGCCTTCCATAAAACCCAAACCTCTTTCAGACTCACCACCGTTTACTCTCACATTGTCGCAAATTGCCAAACCCAATACCCATCATGTATGTCATTATACCCATGCTCATCCATGCCCATCAATCTCTACCATGCAATGTGCCACATACAAATGAATAGTTTTAGTCTTTCATAAAATGTCACAACTATCCTACGTTTCAGACTATAATTGACTGTCCGTCACTTTTATATGAATCTACTATTTTTTTTTTTTCCATAGTTTAAAGTTTACAAGTGAACAATTGTAGTACAAATTGTGACATTTTATGTGGTCTTAAAATTTTTGTATTTAAATAACAAATAATTAAAAATAGCCGACACTTTTTTGGATCATAGTCATGGCTGAGTCAGAAATTGAGACCTTCATTAAACATGACTATCACTTTTCTCCCTCGATTGTTTGATTTTCTCTTTCTAAATTCAATGCTGACGGGGGTTTCATTCTCACCAAAATGGGTTTGCTCTTTGCTTTTAATTCACCGAGTCACCATTGATGGAGCTTATATAGATCATGGGACTCTAAATTATAATTTATTCTTGAATACTTGCAATGACGTGAATGGAACAAAAGTAATTGCCATTGGGGAATTCACCAATAAGATATCAATTCATCAATCTCAACGTTACTAGTATTGTTTTTTTTTTATATGATGTATTGTTTAAGACTTAGCAAAGGGATCGATGTCACTGTAATTCCATGTAGGTTATTGCTGTAGTTTACTAAATAATAAGACAATGCAGGTCCCTTCTCTTCGCATATTACAAGATCTAATTAATTATGTCCTACCTTGTTTCCATAAACAAATTCAAAGTTCAAACCAATTAACTACTTGGGTTAAAAAACTCTTTGACTTCTTACTCCATTGATGGTCTGTCTGACACTCAATTGCATCATATATTCCATACAGACAAACATGAAGAAATGGCAGTATCAATCAGGTTCATACATAGTGACCACAATACCAAAACAAAAACACATTATTGAAAGATAAAAGGAGAAAAAGATTAAGCAAACAAAATCAAATGAAACAAAACAAACAGGATAAAGGAAGAAGGATAATACAAGATAATAGCTAAAATATATATATATTTTCCCCTCCAATGGTGTCATTGTCAATTTCATCCCACAAATTTTAAAATTTGCAATTGATCCATTAAAAATTGAAAAATAAAGAAATTAATGGTAAGTTTTGATTATTAATAAACCAAGATAATAACAAAGTTGCTCAATCACTAAAAAAACAATATAGGAGTAAAATATATTTCAGTCCATTCACAAAGTTGCCCAATCACAACATGTGGCATGAGATTGTGGAAGAATCGTGCTTGCAATTTGCAGGCTGAAACAGACCATACGAAGGCAATATTTAAACATTCTTAATCACAACATTCACAATCACAACTTGTTAAATTTATTCATTGCCTTTAATAGTGAGAGCAAAACACAGTACAATAAAAAGTTTTTCAGTACTATTCCATGAAAGAGTGACTTTTTTTTTTTTTTAATGTACTGTTTAGTTTATTAATTCTTATTGATAACATGCATGTTTTGGACCACGTAGTATTTTCGAATTTGCTGGTTTATTTGTTTACTTTTATGTGTGATTCACACACCCATTTGAGTGTTTCCCAAAGACAATTCAAGCATTGCTTGATACTTCTCGAAACTTTTGCAGATCAAAATTTTCAAAAATGTGGATTCAGGGTTGCCCTTGGTTTGTAAAAGCTGTGAATACTTGAACGAAACAATTTTAGTACACCAAACGTGCAGGGGATGTATTAGTCAACGAAAAGGTTTTTCACAATTTAGGTAAGCCACACTCATAGGTCACCATGGAATAATGACCTAAAAAAAACTATGCCTCAATAGCGTTTGTTGGGTAAAATTTGGTTTTCATCTCACAGTGGATAGCATTATAGAGGCATGAATTTTTTGACTTTTGCTGAATAAATAAAAGTAAGATCACGGAGGTAAATCACGTCTTATCGGGCAGAATATATTATGAGATTCTCTCATTGGCATGTAGCCCCCACTAAATAAGTCATGCATCAATCAAACCCAGAGTGTTCTACGACAAGGTTGACATCTTTGTTTATTTGCTTACAACTAAGTTATACAAATTCATGCAATCAAGTTTTTCATTATTTTGTTTTAATAATTAAAATTATGATGTAGTTTGTTTGCTCTCTAGAAGTCTTATCCTAGCTTCTTCAACCAAACTAGTTAGGTCAGCTAATGCACACGGCCGCCATTTTAAATACTTTCTCAATTGCATATGTGCCTTCGGCAAAAGAAAACAAATTCTCATTGAGTCATTTCTCAAGTGTTTTTGTGGCTAACAGTGTTTTGAGGATGTCATTTAGTTTTTTTGTTTTAATATTAATTAAGTGTATATATGTGGCTTAATTTAGTGAAGTCGGCTTTGTTGGGTACATCTATGACCTCATTATATATACTAATCCGATTATAAACATGCCGTTTTCTCAACCAAAAAAAAAAAAAAAAAGACTATCATATTTTTTTTTTTGAATTCATATATGCGCCATGCATCACGTAGGCGGTGACGTGGAATCCCGCAGCAATATTTATATATATGTTAGGTCTCATCGTTATGTGAATGATGAGCATTAGAGAATTTTGCGGCTTTCAGGAATTTTCTTTTCATCATATTTTTCACGACTACATGTGTAAAATGGTGTTGTAAAGTCATGAGGAAAATAAAATAGTAGAAAGGAAAAAAAAACTACTCCACAATAAGAAGTGACACATTGATCATGTCTTATCTCATCACGCACTAGCTAGCAGATAAATCGTGAATTTCATTCTTCCTCCTCTGTTGACTCTATTATTTCGGACAAGTGTTATGTTTATAATATTCTTAAAATACTTTTGTTTTACAATAAATTATAGATGATAAGTTGTTTTTTATTCTAATTTGAACTTATTATTGAAATTATTTTTTTGTCTATCAATAATAACCTATCACTTAAAATTTGTTGTAAAAATATTGTTAAAATATTATGAATGTAACATTTCTTTATTATGCATAGCGTGTTGTGCGTGCTCCGTGCAAGTCTGTCGTCGTATGTATCTCATGTTTGTAGACAAGACAATAAATTTGCTATTTTTTTAACTAAACGTGTCTCAGGCATTCATGATTACTCAACTTGAATTAAAGCAAGTCCTTATTTTATTAAACAAATTATTTTTCATGACGTACTTTCTGCTTTTCGTACTGAATAAAATTCACAGTCTTCCTATCAAAAAACAAAAAGAAAAAAAAAGAAAAAAGAAATAATACATTTGGAGTTCAAGGATAGTTTAGTAGTAGTATTATTTTTTATGGTGTCTCATATTTATAGTTTAAATTTCACCTTTCCCTTCCCCTTCCCCCTATTTACGTATTAAAAAAATAAAATTAATGCTTACAATAGTACAATGTATTTTACATGTTATAGGGTTTTTTTCTTCCCCTTTTTTCTTTACCTACCACCCATTTGAGTAACCATCATAACTATGAAAGTACGGGTTTTATGAAGATAATCCTATTTGTAATCCCAAAGCCAAATATTTTACATAGAAGTTTAATCCTGATCTGCATTCAATATTAGTAGGACTTGAGAAAAAAATATTCTTTGGTATTTGTATTTGGAAAGTCTTAAGAAAGTTTTATATAGACAAACTCACTTAAAATATAATACAAAATTACCTAACAAACCCTTAAGCATAGTAGATAAAATGTTTCACACTTATTTACAAGTAATTAAAGCAAATAAATTTGTATTATTTAGATAGGTAGTAGACTCTCACACTAGTTACAAAAAAGAAAAACAACCAACAAGAAACTCCCTTAAAATAAATAAAGCCACAAGAAACTCACTATTTATAAACTATATGAAAGCTAATGCATTAGTTGTTTTCTGACACAACAATTACACTCCTTACATAGCAAAAGAAAAGTAAAAAATGACATATTAAAAAAAGAAGATAAGAAATAAAAAAGGAGACCATCTCTTAGTGTTACAAGGTGATAAATCCACTAATAGCAAAATTGTACTAACTTTTTTAAAGCGATTTTCTACAAAAACATGAGTTGGGCCTAATAAGTTGTACTTAATTATTTGCAAATGTCCATCAAGCTTCTCGCATACTATTGTCATGATTCTGTCTTATTAATAAGGTTGTAATATTTTTAGTCGTCTAGTGATAAAGAAGAGATTGGACTCCAACTATCATCAATTAGATGTAAGATTTATATATTATCTCCTAGTAGAGATAAGTCGTACAACATATCATTATTTTTCTTGTGGTCAAGTCTTCAAGCAAATCCTTAGTTTTTTTTTAATATTTATTAATTTACACTACATTTTGCATGTATTTGATTGCTATTTGAATAACAAATAGCCATTTACCGCTAGATACAATAAATTTATTGAAAGTCGATTCCTTTATTTCTTTGGCTTTATAAGATAGATTAATTAGGTTCTGTGCCTCATAATTTGTTTCACCACCATAAGCTAATTCACATGAAATAATCATTTTGTTTTTAGCAAATTCTTGATATGGCCGGAAGAATTTTTCTATGATTCTCCACCCTATTGAGCTTATGATCCAGAATGTGAAATATTTTTCTTGCTAAACAAGAGAGTAATGTTTTAATCAATATGGGGAATTGAATCCATTGATTTGCTGCTGGAGCTTCAAAAATCTTGGGTGGAACCCCACCTGCCCATTTATCCAATATTAGTGATTACACTCACATTTGTAATTATAAACAGTCAAACGCCAAAAATTTCTAAACTAACCAAAATATTCCTTGAACCTCCAAAACAATTAAAATACTCTATTTTGGTGTTGGCGTGTGATGAGTGTATTCCCTTATCTCATCCCCCTTCCCCTATATATATATATGTGTGTGTGTCTGTGTGTGTTTCTCAAAAAATTAAAATTAAAATACCCTCAGAACCAACAAAATGAATAGTTTACTTATTGAGTTGCAGTAGACACAGGGTTAGTTCACTTAATAATAGAATTAACTAAAGACTATAACTCAAGGTTAGTTTCTTTATTTGACAAATATATAGGTCTACATTTGGTTTGGACCTCTCAGATCATGAGTTAAAATTGAAGGTGATTCTAAAATTTGTGTTGATGGTCTCCCTAAAGATTCTAGCTAGGCATGCTTAACCGTTTCTGATTTTATTAAAATGCTATGAAAGATTTTGAAGTTTGTAATTTTTTTGTAGTCATGTGGGAGGCAAATAATACGACGGTCACTGTTAATTAAGTGAGCAATGTTGTCAATCGCACACTGGTGTGCTTGCTCCCTTTCCCACAAAGCTGCTCTAGGCTTTGGAGTTGGATCTTTGTTTTTCTGTTGGCGCTGTTTAATGTTCAAGTGCTGAAATTAAGGAGAGTAATCAGGAAGAAAATACTTCTAAACCACCTTAATTCTAGAAGGCAGACAACCAGCACAATTCAAATATCTATAACTAGCTTTCCTTTTTTTTTTTTATGGCAAGTCCAATGGCTGTTACGTATTATTTGCTCCCTATTTTTTTTTTTTTTTCCTTTAATTTGTACATATCCATTTTAGAGTTCGTTTGATTAGGCCATTTAGGAGTTTAAAAATGTATTTTTAAAATCCAAAACATCATTTTGCAACAAGAACTCCTCATATATTTTTTTACAAATTTAAAACCAAAACTACATTTCACAAAAGCTTGTACGAAATGCACCCTAAATAGACAATATACATAATGTAATAGTTTCTATATACATGAAATACCTAGTCTCTAGTGGTAGTTCTAGAAATTCTTTCCAGGGTGGTCATTAAAAACAATTAAATTAAAACATTTAATAATAATAAAACTTAAATATATTAACATCACCAAATAAAAACATATGCAAATACATAAAGTTTTAAAATTTCATTTCACAAGTTTTCATATTTTGAAATCATTGTGTGATATGATAATTTTACTACCAATGTTATCAGCTACATCTTTTTCAATGTACAAAACAAAGTAAATATTAAGTTACTGATCTCTGATTCAATTACTAACATATTGCCTAAATAAGTACTAATATAAACAAAATGCATTATCTTTTTGAAAAAATATATCACATAAATCCAACAAATTCGGCTAAAGACTAAAGTAAGCACTAACAGACTAGCTATTTAAAAAGTTTGCATTTTTTTATATTAAAAAATAGAGATTTTAAAATATGCCATTTGAAAACATAATTTAAAAATTCACAACTAAACGTTTGATTTGAGATTTTAGGCTAATTTTTTTGTTTGTGCAATTTTTGAGAAGTGCTATGTTTACAACATTTTTACAATACTTTCATAACAAAACCTAGGTGGTAAGTTTTTACTGATTCTAATTTAAACTTACCATTAAAATTATTTTTTTGCTTACCAGTAACAACCTGCTATTTAGAATTTGTTACGAAAATATTATAAATATTGCATTTCTTGCAATTTTTTTGTTCAACTTTCAATTGACCAAAATTTTGGAGAGGTCAAATTTTATTTTTAATAGGCTCAATTGTTATTAAGGGTGTTCAAGGGGTTTTTTTTTTTTTTTTTTTAATTGGTGGTCAAGTTTTTTTTTTCTAGGGTGGTCAAAAGACCCATATTAATTTAAAACTCAAAATATTTTAAGGCATATTTAAAATAAAAATAAAAATAAATAAAATAATAAAATAAAATAAAATAAAATAACTTCAGGGTAGTCCTGTGACCACCCTCATTAGTACTTGGCGCCGCCATTGCCTGTCTCTCTACCTCAACATGACGTGAGATAGAATTTCTCAAAATTCTTTATAATGAATTTTCTTCTTAAGGGTTAGAATGAAAGAAAGAAAGAGGAAAAGAAAAGAAAAGAAAGATCTTTTAAGAGTCAAGAGGTTGATTATAGCTTCATTATAACATACATGTACCTGGGTTTCAAGATTTTATTCAGGTGAAATTTTAAGCATGGCGCACATTTGCACTCTTACACGTCTCTATGGATTTGCGTTAATATTTTTGACATAATTTTTACTGGTAGGGGGTTTGAAAGAGAGCGGGTCATTATAATTTTCTTATCACCCGTCATAATCATAGACTTTAATGGATCAATTATAAGTCGCTATTAAACAAGCACAAGATGATGCAAGCAATCTGCTGACATTTTTGCAGTTTTTATCCTAAAAAAAATGATTGGATGCACCCTTCTATTCTTTCTTCCGGAATGATTAAAGAACTTAAGTGCCTGTATGGGAAGCGCATTTTGCGCATTTTCCAGCGGTGTATTTTTGGATGGTAGGTCTTGTGTACTGTTTACGGGACCCGTAAGTACTTTTTTTAGCAAAATTTTCATTAAAACTAAGTCTTACGGTACTATTTACACATTTAAAAATTATTTTGTTACAGTGTTTTCGGTTTTCAGTAATAAGCGATATCCAAACAGACTCTAATACTTTTCTAAACTTGTAGGACTCAAATATATATATATATATATAAGTAAAATAAATTTTTGGACACTAATAAACAGCATATTTGTGTGATTTTTATTATTATTATTTACAAATAAAGAAATTAAACCATAACTCCAAAATTAGTATGAATTTGTTTGACTTAATTGATTTATGTACAATTTTTTAGAACTTCATTATATATATTTTTATTATTTTTTTATGCAAAATAAACCATTAAAAGAAACTCAATCGCTAATATAACACTAAAGATTTTTTTTTCCTTGATAAAAATATAGCACTAATGATGATCTTTTAGAGTCTTTTTCAATTTGTATTGTGTACAACGACTATATCCATAGACCTTCACTTTTACGTACTAAACAAATTACTGTTTACAAAGAGAATCGTATTCATATACCTTCTTTATTCTTTTTTGCAAAGTTTATAGTTCCCCTTCTGTGAAGCAATTGCCATTTGCCAATTATATAAAAACAAACAGGCTGCAAAGTTAGGGAACTGATGAATCTCTCCAAAAACAAAAAGTTAGGGAACTGAAAAGACCTCCCACCTTATATCAGCTGTCACCAAAGACTGAAGGAAAGCAACAAGCCAAGGGAAATATAATATATATGACCACATACATCGAAACCTGCAATTAATCCAGTGAGCTAAGTTATGGGCAGTCAGTTTCCAAGAATTTTCTTCACTACCCAAGTAGAAAAGGATTATATATAGTGTGGATTTGGTGTCATCAAATTGTTGTTTCTATTTTCCCAATCAAAAAGATCATAGGCATAGCTCCCCCAGAAAGAAACTATTTGTCTTTTGATGTCACAAGAGTTGTGTTCTTATATGACTGAATCTTTATAATCTTTGACTGTAGCATCAGTTTTTGGCACTAATTTGCCAAGTTACCTTCCTTCCTAGAATCTTCTCCATTTTTGTTTTTCTCTCCAGCAAAAAAAGATTCAAACTTTTGCTTTGTACTTTCCTTGGATTTGATCCTTTAAACTTTAGCAAAAGGATTGCTAAAGAGCAGTTTGAGTGTGCATAACAGTGACATCCTGGATGATGATTGTGTAAGGATAAAGAGAATTCAATAATTATAAAGACATAACTTTTGATATATCTCATTTTGAGTGTATATAATAGTGACATTCCGGATGATTGTGTAAGGATACAGAGGATTAAATAATTATAGAGACATAACTTTTGATATATCTCGCTGCGGTTGGTACATAATAAAATAATAGCATCGATGCATCTATATGTGACAAAGATGTTGTTCTGATCACAAAAATATAATTGTTGTGAAATATCGAAGTTGTAAAGAATGTAGCTACAGTCATAAGCTAAATCTATGATCATCGTTAATGTAAAATTTCTTTCATTCAATTCATGGGTTACCATCAAATGCAAAATACATGGCTACTTTCTTGATTTCTTCAAAGTTGCTGCTAAACAGGGAAAAGGTACAAGAAATTGCTTTTTCAACTTTAAGTAATGTTTCTTAAATTTGGAAGGCCTCTTTCATGACATAGCTAGTTTTTGGCATTTTGCTAATGGTTATGCTTCCCACCTGCTCGCTAACTTGTTTAGTATCGAATTATACTATTAAAAAGTTAACCAAACAGTCAATCTTCATTCCCAATCGACCTCCATGCCCAAAAAAATGCCAGCTACTATTATTCTTCCAATTAATGTTGCCCACTTTTTTCAATGTAAACAAAAAAGAAAACCCTTTTCATGAAGGGAATACAACTGATCAAAAATTCAAAATGAAGATAATATTAGGCAACTTCAAGGGATTCCTCCTTTAATAACCTATTATGTGTGGGATGGGAAGACTGTATATATTCAAAAAATTAGTCAGATACTCAAAGAGATCAAGCTGCCCTCATTTGTCAAAAAAAAAAAAAAAATGAAGATAACATTTGATCGCAGCCTTCAAACTTTGGTTTTGAAAGGATCTTGAAATTGATTACCATTTTTCAATCTTTAGCTTTACAAGACAAATGACACACATTATTAATTCAAAATTAAGCATCATTCTTGAGTTTCATGGAGGTTTGAACATTGAATCAGTATTATTGGTCTTTATAACGAGCAATCTCATATTCTCACATATGATGATACTTAATTTATTCAAACATACATTTAGAGATTTACTTTAAAAAAGTTATCTTCAAAACATATTCAACTTATTTCTAACACGACCCCCTAAATTTGATTGTGATAGTTGCCTAGCCTTTAACGCTAATGGAAAGGCAGTCTCTTGTTCATCCTTTATAGCTATTGAAAGGCAATCTTTTCATGGCCTTCTGGGTTCTGGCCCTAAAGAAATGACCATTTGAAGCTGTAAAAGCCGGAAAACGTCATTCAAAGATTGTTTAAAGTTTTGATAATATTTGCTCATCCAATATTTCTATTGGTGAAGAAAAATGAAAGGCATGAATCATGAGTCATGGCATTAAAAAAAAAATGTTCAGGGTTATTCTAAAAAGTCTTCTGATGTTATTTCATTATTACAACAATTAAAAAAATGCATTGTAATTTAGTTTTTTTTTTTTTTTTTTTTCCTGGTGTTACTATAAAATTATAGTAATGCCAATAAGCAATGAAATTTATTAGACTTTGCACTTTTGTCCCTTTGTTAACTACCACTGCGATTCTACCACTAAGATAAATGTAAAGTATATTATACTACTGCGCATCAAATTCGCTAAGAACGGATAATAATAAAAAATCATTTAAGAGGAAATATGTAAATCTGCTGTGCGACTTAACAACAAATCAAATGATTGTATGTGGAAATCTATATGATATATGACTTCACAACAAATCAAATGGTTATAATTGAAAACCTACGATGGTGTAAGAGAGATGGACTTAAAACTCGTTTTTTCTAATAGATAATTGAGTGAATCTCACCAAAAAGAAAGAAAAATTGATGAGGTAGGTAATTGAGTAACGAGTGATACTAGGATCTTACAGTTTATTATATAGACTATTGAGTTTACAAATTGATATATTACCTGTAGGGATTGGATTTGAGGACTTCTGGAATAGGATGAGTGGACTCAAACCCAACTAGTCCAATAAAATGAATTTGTAGAGAGTGGGTCAAAGAACTAGACTTTAGCGCATAGACAACGTCAATATGGCATTCATAGCGATCAAACAAAGATGAACTGAAATTAAGAAAGTTTGTCCTTGGCACCATCCGAGGAGTTTTGCTCTAATAATTAATGAATAAGAGTGGTTACAGGAATTCTCCAGCCCCCCCACTTTATGGGGGGTTTCTCCTATTATATAGTCCTCTTTCATTGATCTTTGTCTTCCACTTATTGATCATCCAAGCCTATACCTGAGTGCCTGTCCCATCAGCCGCATTTTCAAACCTCCTGTGAGTTGCAGCAACCAAGGCGGCACTGTTCAGAGGTCATTTCCTCATTAATGTGGCCAGAATGTCAATTGCGGGTATTTAATATGGAGGTGACAGTTTCTCTTTGAATTGCTCCTTCACCGTGCTCCCATGGCTGATTCATGGTACCTGTCTTTTTTCTTGGGATGCTCTAGGAGGCTGCCCCTGATGGCGTACCGCCCTTCCCTCCTATGTTCTCAGTTGGTCGATGACAGGAACCTCCTCGGCAATGTCTCTTGGCAACTTGGGCCTTCTACTTTCATCATCGGACGTTTCTATCTCCTCGGCATAGGCCTTGGGCCCAATATAAAGTGGGCTGGGGCTGCCGAATACTTAGGCCCCACATTACCAATTATAGAAAAAATAATTCAATATTAATTTATTAAGTGGTTGAAGATCGCTATTTATATTCTTGCTATATCATTGATATGAAGTTTGAACCATAAATGGAATACCATAAATGATGATGTTAAGTGTTAACAATGAGTTTACAAATTAATATGTTACCAATTACAGAAAAAAAAAAATCAATATTAATTTATTAAGTGGTTGAAGATTGCTATTTATATTCTTGCCATATCATTGATATGAAGTTTGAAGTTTGAGCCATAAATGGAATACGATAAACGATGATGTTAAGTGTTAACAATTTAGTATTACTTAAAACCTAATTATAATTCAATACTTATTTTCTAAAATAAAGGTCTTTTATTTTTATTTTTATTATTATTTCATGAATGTAATATTATTTTAGGTTTTAACTAATGCAACTGGTAAAATCTCTTGTTATCGAAGAAGAGATATGAAATTCAAACCCCACTCACACCAAAAAAATCAATTGGTTTTTTTTAGTTTAGTGAAAATTATTCTTTATATGAACATGAGTAAAATGTTTATTGGCTCAGTTTGCTTGAATAATTCAAACAAAGTTTAAAAAGTATTGTCACTAATTTTTTTTAACTCATAGATTCTTTTACGAGGTTTAGATTTATAATTTTTCTAATTTTATATAGGAAAATAAAAAATAAAAGTCATTACATCAACTTTCTTTCATGAAGCATGCTTGCAACAGGTTCCTCCATTTTATAATCATTATTATGATATTTTTATTATATAATTAAAAAAATCAACAATTTTTATCTTACTGGGAACAAATATTATAATTTCAAATGATTATATCTTTTGGTATTGATGATGCAAAAAATCGTCAGTGAGTCAAATGGTCCTCACATGCTTTAGACGAGACCTGCAAAACAAAAACACAGAGAAGATGTTATAGAGAGTACTGGTATGGCACCGGCCAAATACCCTTTGAAGTTCGAAGGTTAAGTTAGAAAGAGAATTTCTACAACTCTAGAATGCCAAAGTTGGGAAATTACGCGTACCTCGATTTATGAGAGTTTAGGGGTTTTTATAATAGTGTAAAGCTGACCTCCACTTCATGGTGAAGAAGGTATTTCCATGTAGAGAAAATTTTCATTAATACTCATATTTTATGAGATCCTTTCATTGCAGAGATTCCTCTAATTATGGTTGGGCATAGAATGCAAGGTATTTTTATACTAGGATTCTTGGAGACCACTCATGTCACGTAGGTGCCACATGGCTTCAACAAACCGTCTCTCTTGGATCCGTCTACTTTAAGGAGTCC
The DNA here is from genome assembly GCA_023621385.1 of Quercus gilva. Classification (NCBI taxonomy): domain Eukaryota; kingdom Viridiplantae; phylum Streptophyta; class Magnoliopsida; order Fagales; family Fagaceae; genus Quercus; species Quercus gilva. The sequence goes on along the minus strand of CM042479.1, from coordinate 40,942,498 downwards.
ATTCGTCGCCCTGCCTCTTCGTCCAAGTTATGAGTTCATCTACTAGTTCTTTAGTTGGTAGAATAACTAGGGCGTCTCTTTTAGCAACTCCGTCACTTATAATCACCTCCGTTAATTGGATCCGTCTGCTTTGGGATTTATCCCTATTAGGTATTGTTATTATTATTATACATAATAATCAATTATTAAATTATATATATATATATATATATTTCATTAATTAATAGTATTATACTCTGATACGTGAACATCAGCATCTCGAAATTCCAATTCTACTTTATTTTACCATTCCAAAAAGTCAATTTATCATTATACCATACCATTTTACAATACCTTTAGTATCCCAAACTTTTATTTTCCTATTCTACTCATTAAAATAATATATCTACATAATAAAATAATATATCCTAAAACCCAAATAAAAACAAAAACCCAAATCACCACCTGCTACCACCACCACCACGAACAACCATTAACCCATCATCAATCCCAAACCCATCAACCCATCAACAATCACAGCACCGATCAAATCTATTACCGATTCAAACCCATCAACCCAACAAACTCATCAGCACCGATCAAAAAAACCCAGCCACGGCACCAAAAAAACCAACCACGGCACCAAACAAACCCAGCCATGGCACCAAGGAAAAAAACCCAGCCACCACCAAGCAAACCCACCACAACACCGGCCAACAACCACCAAGAAAAACCCACAAAAAAACCACCACCAATCTTGCTGTTGTTGATCTAGAAATCCATCAACCATGGCAGCAAAGCCACCATACCATCAGATAGAGAAAAGGGAGATGGAGAGAAAATAGAGAGGAGAGAGGACGAGTCAGACCGAATAAAATATTGTTTTTAGTTTTAAAATTGTGCTACAGTGCAATTCTACCTTTAGAATTGCACTGCAACAATATTGCAAAAAAATTTACAATACTTGGCATTAGCATTCTCTGATGCAGAGCATTTTAGGACTTAAGATGCCAAATTTTCCTTACATTTGGCATTAGCATTCCTAAGTGATCTCATCTATTTGTTTATGTTTATTATTCCTTTTATTTTACTTTAAAAAATTAACAGCAATAGCTGTATTGGCTATTACAATGATTTATACTTCTTTTGTCAAATTTTTTTTTTTTTTTTCACTTCTCCCTTATTTTTGTTTTTGATAGTGAGCATTTTTTTTTTTTTTTTTTGAATTTCACGAATATTCCAAATCAGAGATCCGCATCTAATCTTTATTAGTTGGAAAAAAACAGTACAGAAAAATAAGTGCGCCACGTGGAATTTTCCAAACCAATAAACTCAAGCTTAATCATCAGCAACTAATCTTCGATTAGTGGTAACATGATATAAAACACTATTATTATGTAAAAATTTTCCAAATAATAATAGTACAATATTACATGATACAAAAATTTAACAACCGACAACCGAACCCCAACAACTTGAATCGGCCAAACAAGAGCCGATTACAATTAGCCTAAATTCTATTAATTTGTCCTCATCTGTAAATCTCAATATTTACTATGTCATTTTTGGACCTTTTCCCCTCTCTCTATGTACTTTTTTTACTCCAACTTTATTTACAAGTTTTGGAATAACAAGTACATCATGATTATGATCTTGATCTTGATCTTTCATTTTCAACCGTTTATTTTTCACATGACGGAACAGGCGTTGGGATTTTCGTCGCTGAACATCTGAGGCGCGTGCATGGGGTGCGCGTGGGTGAACATTTCGTAACCCGGATTCACATACCCTTGGTTCACGTACCCGTAAGAAGTGCTAGGAGCGTTGTGATTCACGTACCCTTGATGAACTTCCATCGGGTAATTCTGACCGTCCACGTGTCCATCCCAAAACATAGGCTGTGAATGGTACGGATACCCACCGTACATCATCTTACTCACCTCCACCTTCGGTGCACCCCCACCTTCCTCTTTCTTCTCACCGCCGCCGCCGCCGCCTTCTTTCTCTTTCTCTTTCTCTTTCTCTTTTTTCTCTCCGCCGCCGCCGGCGGCTGGGGCGGCTTCCTTTTCTTTCTTGTCTCCGCCATCACCGCCGCCTTCCTTTGGCTTTTTGTCGCCGCCGCCGTCGTCTTTCTTGGGCGGCGGGACCACGTCGACGCTGCGTTTCAGCTTTTCTTTGAGGTAAGGAGTGAGTGAGTTCACATCCATGGTTCCCTTCACCGTTACTTGCTCCTTCGTTTTGTCAACCTCCACCGACTCAACTCCTGCACACGTCATCACCACGTCAATATTAGTTACAGACAAAATGACTCTTTTGCCATTATAACAAACTCGGCTCTCGAGGGCATAAATGGAATATTAAAAATATTTAAAAAGATCAATAAAAGAAGAAGAGGGGTTTGATAATCTCACCGTCATATTTCCTAATAATCCTCTTTATTTTGCTGATGCAACCGTCACAATGTAGTTTGATTTTGTAAACCACCGTGGACTGAATCGCCAACAATAATATATCATAGTTAGTTAAAAATTCAGTTACAAAGTAAAAAAAAAAAAAAAAAAACTGAGTAATGGACCACAAAAGAGTATCCAATCTCTAATTCCAAAATGCCACGTGTTAAATACCTCTTTGGGTTTCTTAGGCTCTTCTTTCTTTTCAGGCTTCTTCTCTTCCGGCTTCTTATCGCCACCGCCGCCGCCGTCTTTTTTGGGCTGAGGAGAAACCAGCTCAACTTTTCTCTTGATTTTCTCTTCCAATTTCTCTTTGATTGCCGTGAAGTCCACGTTGATCCCTTTTACCGTCACTTTGTTGGCCCCACAATCTGTCTTCACCTCTTCCACACCTACAACAACAAGAATCGCATTAGAATTTCCATTCAATTTCATTGGTAGAATACTTTTGTTGAGTCAAGTCTACGTTATTGTGCTGTTCACACAAAAAGTGTATATACCCTTTTTCTTAATCTAACAACCAACCTCAAATCTTATCCAAACAATTTCCTAATTCAAACTTAAGAAATTTTTCTGAGAGTGACTAACGGGAAACGCGGATCCCGGATTCCTCAGTTTAGTAAAACACGTTGGGCTAAACAAATAATAACAATATACAATTTGGAAAATACAACGAAGTTGGTTGGTGGATTTGTATGTGAATTTTTTACCATCGAAATGACGAACGACTCTTTTGACTTTCTTGGCGCACCCTTCGCAATGCAAGTCGATCTTGTAAACGCCGGTGACCGAAACGTCGTCTTTCTTCTCCGCCGGCGCCGGTGCCGGCGCAACCTTGTTATCTCCACCCTTTTCTCCCTCTTTCTGAATCAAACAAAAACAAAACAAAACAAAACCCCATTAAGTTGGGAGCAAAATTCTGCAAATTCAACACGTTAAAGAAAAAAAAAAAGAAAAACAACGAAGACCCAATTTGAGTTTTGGGAATGGAAGAGTGGGAGACTGATTGATTAAACTAACCTCGCCCATTTTTTAATACGCGAGTGAATGAGTTTTCTGGAATCTGGGAATTTGATTAAATTATACGACGTTCTGACTACTAGAACGGTTGTTTGAAGAGAGAAAATGGGAGGCGAAGTTGAGAATATATAGTGTGGATGAGGCTTGTGTATGTGGGGAACATAATATTATTTCTATGGCATGTATGTATGTATGTGTGTGTGATGTATGGATGGTTATGGACTTATAAGAGGTTTATAATAATAATAATTTAATGGAGTAGTAATAAGTAATAACATAATGGGTGAGGTCAGCAACTGTGTGCGCCTCATTGGAGCTGCCGTCGAATCGGACTAATAGTCATTCGAGAAACGACGGCACCGTGACAAAATCATCTATTTGTGATTTGACCCCAATTCCATTGCTATTGTACTATATTTGTTAATTGTTAGCTATAAAAAAAATCATCGTCGAATCGGACTAATAGTACATATAGTAGTTGTTAGCTATAAAATATATATATATATATACATATATATATTTTGGTGTCAAACCCAAATTACCATACTAACCCTCTACCGGTTAAAATTGTTTTTTTTTTTTTTTTTTTTTTTTTTTTTTTTTGAGGAACAGGTTAAAATTGTTATTTAGACTTAGTTTTTGAACTATATTTCTAAAATTTAGGTGTCAAACTCAAATTACCATACTAACCCTCTACGGGTTAAAAGTGTTATTTAGATTTAGTGAGCGTTTGGATTGAGCTTAATCTCACGTCTGATATATATATATTTTTTTTTTTTTTTTTTTTTTTTTTTCAGGTGTGTGAGGGAGTAATGCGCTACTGTGCGCTACTGTATGGCTACTGTTTACATGAACATTAATCGTAGTTGTTGACTTTTTGTCCATGAACAGTGCATTTGTCACTGTTCATGGACCCACAAATTTCACTTTTTATTAACTTTTACATTAAAAATGGGTCCCACGGCACTATTTATATATTTAAAAATTATTTTGCTACAGTGTTCAGTTTTCAGCTATATCCAATCGGACCCTTAGTTTTTAAACCATATTTCTAAACCGTCACATTTTCAAATTATGGGTTTGTTTAAATACAGTTTATTATTAAAAATTGAAAACTGAAAATACTATAGTAAAATAGTTTTTAAATATGTGAACAGTGCTGTGGGATCTATTTTAAATGAAAGTTTTGTTGAAAAAATAGGTTTGTTAGTTCTGTGAACAGTGCACGGGACCCATTGCCAGACGCTAGACGCAGCTGAAAAATCATTTCAACTGTATCCAAACGTTCATTATATAACAGAATACAGTTTGTTTTGGAAACGACAAGTTTGCGCAAAATTAAAAAAAAAAAAAAAAAAATTTAAGAAGTAAAATAAGCATAGAACTTGATAGTTGACATTGTTAATGTTGAGTTCTCCCTTGAACTCGATATCAATAATGTCGAGTTCCAAAATAAGAGTATTTTGCTACATAATTTGAAAATGAGGTTGTTTGACTATATAGTTCAAAAATTAAGGCTAAATAATTATTTTTTTTCTGAGAGCACCCCAACTTTGATGTAACAGATCGAGAGTCGTTTTTCACTTTATATAAACTCACTGTTTTTTTTTTCCAACCACTCACTGTCTGTTACACGAGGATTACGTTCAAGTTGCGACAAAAAAAGTTTTGTTACTACTAGATTTTCTTTAAGGAACCCTTGGAAATAATTTAGTATAAAACGTTAGAGGAGACGTTATTATCATAGGAAGGTAGTACTAAACTGTATACTTCTCTAGTTAGTTCTAGTTGTTGCTGGTAAGCGCCTATAAGTGGTAAGTTAAATTCTTAGTAGCAATTAGTGAGCTTTGACAATTTGTGCAACAAAAAATGTGACTATATTATTTATAAAATGTTATCTGGTAAGGTTAGTGGGGATGTTACGATAGACTCCATTAATATCTTGTTTTTTGCTCCTCCTCCATTAAACAAAATACCAGAAGATCAGTATCTAGCTAGAAGCAATATTATCCCATCGTTTTATCCGTTATCTTTGTCCATTTCTTCCAGGCATATTGCACATGCCAATATTGTGATACAATAGTGATTCAAACGCCTGGTTTTGTATATACTGTTTGACCATAGATTTGGCCTATATATTTATATGGCCTAATCTTAAAGGTACACTTGGCCCAGGCTCATCTAGAATTAATTGGCGGTGTTAGGCTCTACCGGTTCGAGAACTCAACCCCATCAGAAAATATGTGATACTTTAACTAACTCAAATCTCCACCAGTCAGCTTCTCCCAATTAAACAAAAAAGCTAAGAGTTGAAAAAAACAGGTTTCCTTTGCTACAAAATGATTATAGTTTTTTAACACCCACTTGCGTATTCAAATCACATTTTGGATTCTGATCCGTGATTTTTTACTTACAATCTTCGTTTTATTGTAAACTACACTACAGAGTTTTGGTGTTTGTTTTCATGTAAAAAAGTGCAAACTCGTACGCAATGCTCAATTATACGGATTCTCTTTGTTGTGAGAAAGATGTGTTGAATCATGACTAAGTTGGCCACTTTCGTTTCAAACTTTCCGATGTCTTCAAATTTGTTGATGATGCTTTTGGATTGTGACTTAGTTGGAGGCTTCCGATTTCACTTTCGGGTCTTCAAAGTATTGATGATATTTTTCTCCCCCATACCTTCTCAATTAAGTGCAAGTACAAGAGATTTTTTTTACAATTGCTGACTTGATTTATAAAAGTGATTGCTATCAAATAAGATTACTATCAATGACGAATGGAGATAAAAGTGATGTTATTTCAAATAATAGAATACTATGCAAATAATTGTGAGCAAAGTATCAAGAGTATTTGAAGAAAGTATGACTTTTGTGCCACAATCATGACGTGGTCCATTATGGGTATATTAATTTATAATATGTATATATAAAATTTCAACCAACTGTATCTATTTAATTTTGGGTATAGGTAGAGTTCAAACTTAAATTTTTTATTTGATAATAGAAAAATTTTAGTAGTTGAATTAACCAAAACCCACGTCCACAACGAGTAATAGAGAAAAAGTTAAAAGACCTTGTGAAAGTAATCATTCACCAACACAATCAACCATATCATAAAATTGTGACAAATTGTGCTATTATAGAATTAGAATTACATATTTGAGTAATATTATGAATACTAAAAATTTAAATACATAAGTTTCACAAATTAATATATCATTGATCATTAAAAAAAATCAATATTTATTTATGTTGTTAAAGTGGTATCAATTATTTCATTGTCATATTCAATATGTAATTTTTTTCTTCAATAAAATTTGTAGTAAGTTTAATTAACGCCACTCATAATTTTTCTCTAGATTTTTTTTCCATAAACGTATTGATGAAGTTGGACCCTAATAAACTGAAAGAGGCAGAATCATTTGACTTTGCTGTCTATGCTTACAAAACCAGTGATGTTTTCTCTCAAAACCCAGAACTTCAAACGCCCCCACAATGACCTAGATTTCGAGCTAAGGACCTTTGATTGAATGGCAAGGAAACTACGGAGAGTAACTCCCAGGGCAGGGCGGAAGTTAGAATAGAACATCAATTTTGACTCTCTCACTGCCTTTGTACACATTTATCTCATTTATTTATTATCTAATACATCTATGTGCTGGGGGGACCTCATCGAATGGCTGCGATTATTTTATTTTTCTCGTGGAAAAAATGCTACCAAGTATAAAGGTTGAAAGGCCCTAGGCCTAGGCCCCTAGGGCTATTCATCAAAAAGTATTAATAAACAAAAATGCCCCAATGGGTCCTCTACTTAGATATGTTTAATGCCATAGACTCATAGTACTACTAGATGATAATAATTAAATTAAATTAAATGGAATATACCATTTTCCTGTCAAATATTTGTGTATGTTTTTTCTTGATTAAGCATCAATGTAAAAAATGTTAGGACCAAATAAGGCATGCATTACCACCCTTTACCCCTTCAAATCCATTTCTAGTATTTTCTGCACAGTTTTATTCCCTAGACTAAGCTCAGTTATTTTAATAGTTATGAGAAAGAAGATTTGAATATTGGTGCCCTCATAAAGATGAGGAAGCAATTCCACAAATCTATAAGACTTTTTTGGCAAATAAGCTTTTGCAAAAAGGCTATTTGGCAACTAATTTATAAGCTTATTGACAACTATTGTTGTAGAATTTTAACTATAAAGTTTTTATTATTATGATATTTTTTTATAAATAATTTTAACTGCTTTCAATAATTTTTCTTTATTGCCATGCTAAGACATTAATTGATTTCTTTTTATGTAGTTGTGTAAGTAGATGTTGAACCTTATATCTTTTATTTTGCGATAAGAGATTTTACTTGTGGGGCCCCAAAATATTTAAACCACCCCGGCCCACTCCATAGCCGGCCCAAGGCCCGCGCCGAAGAGAGTTGGTAGGCCGGGTGTAAAAGGAAAAATCCCAAGCCCTCCAGGGGTCTCGCCGAGGATGCCCACCTCCTCGACGAACCGACGTTGATAAAGGGAAAATATCTCCCCTTCATTAAATAAGCTTCACCAACATTTTGGCCGCTTTAACGGTGAAGTGACCAGTGGGCCCAGGTGCCTTGGTCACTCTAGCTAATAGAAAGCCTGCAAAGACGGCTGAGAACTAACATAAAGTCTGCAAAATCAGATGATGGGACAAACTCTTATCCACAGTGACCGAATAACCGACAGATGGACGGCTGAAATTAACTAAAACAATACTATATAACCAAGAGGATTCCCAACAAAAGGGGGGGGGGGGGATTGAAATATGGATCAGTCCAAAGAAAAAGGATAGAAGATCTATCAACTCTAAGAAAAATAGATCCTCGGCCTGAGTCGAGGATAAATATGCTTCGTAAACACATAATCAAAGTGATGATCGTTTCCTACAGAAACACTTAGCCAAATTTCTTTGAGGAGATTCCTATGAATTTCATGTCATCTATTACTTGTTATATACTTCATATCAACCGTTGTTTGCTTCGATATTGCCAAGCCCTTTTACCCACACTCTACAAATTTTTATTGTTAAGGTTCCATTACAAATTGAGTCCCTACATTACTAATTTAGTTAATTAGAAGAAAAAAAAAGTAGTATTTGTTCATTATAGTTTTTGATAAATTAAAGTGATGATGTAATTTGAAGTTATTACATATCGATTGATAATCAATAATCAAAATAATAAAAGAGAACATAGTAAAATTACTTTATATTTATATATTCAAACCCAATTATTTGAATAAGTGACCAATGTTTATTTAATCTATATTTATATCTTATCTCTATCTATTTAATTTAAAATATATTTATGCAAAAAAATATCTTGTCTTCTCTATATATTATTGGAACAGAATATCTTGATCTCCAATGGTTGAAAGTTCCCAAAATATCCAATAAACTATTATAAATAAAATAAAAAAAGAAGTGTGGGGCCCTAAAATATTTAAACCACCCCGGCCCACTCCATAGCCGACCCAAGGCCCGCGCCGAAGAGAGTTGGTAGGCCGGGGGTAAAAGGAAAAATCCCAAGCCCTCCAGGGGTCTCGTCGAGGATGCCCACCTCCTCGGCGAACCGACGTTGATAAAGGGAAAATATCTCCCTTTCATTAAATAAGCTTCACCAACATTCTGGCCGCTTTAATGGTGAAGTGACCAGTGGGCCCAGGTGCCTTGGTCACTCCAACTAATAGAAAGCCTACAAAGACGGCTGAGAACTAACATAAAGTCTGCAAAATCAGATGATGAGACAAACTCTTATCCACAGTGACCGAATAACCGACAGATGGACGGCTGAAATTAACTAAAACAATACTATATAACCAAGAGGATTCTCAACAAAAAGGGGGGGGGATTGAAATATGGATCAGTCCAAAGAAAAAAGATAGAAGATCTATCAACTCTAAGAAAAATAGATCCTCGGCCTGAGCCGAGGACAAATATGCTTCGTAAACACATAATCAAAGTGATGATCATTCCCTACAGAAACACTTAGCCAAATTTCTTTGAGGAGATTCCTATGAATTTCATGTCATCTATTACTTGTTATATACTTCATATCAACCGTTGTTTACTTCGATATTGCCAAACCCTTTTACCCACACTCTACAAATTTTTATTGTTAAGGGTCCATTACAAATTGAGTCCCTACAATTGGCGCCGTCTGTGGGGAGGACTTGTGCGCTAGCAAGTGCGACGGTTGGTGTAAAAAAAAAAAAAATATATATATATATATATATCATCAATCAAGAACAACACAGTTTACAGTAACAACATCCGTTCAGATGTCTACAATCACAAGAAACGAGAGTTTGCAAAAAAAAACAAAAAACAAAAATAATACAAAACAAGTCTACTTCTTTATTAATATATGAAGAAAAAGTTACATCTCTTACAAGTGATGTCCATGGGGCTTGTTCTAAAGCTAACTACAAAGACAGACGCCTAAGAAAGCTGGCAGAGGAACAAAAGATAGAAAAGAAAGCTGGCAGAGGAACAAAAGATAGAAAAGAAAGTTGGCAGAAGAACACAAGATAGAAAGAAGAGAAGCAAGAGAAGAGGAAATGAAGAGGGGGAGACTGGTTGGGAGATGGAAATAGAAGAGATAAAAGGGAAAAGGAAAAAAGAAGACAACATGGGAGGCGGAAGAGGCCGCGGCACAGGACGTTCCCACTTCTGGATTCCGCCTGATTTCCCTCCCACCCCCATTGTTGCCGACTTGGAGGGTCAGAGACCCAAACCCAAGGGAGGGAGGTTACGTTCTCTATGGATCCTCCTTCAGACAGCGAGGAGGGCTCCGTCTCCGATTAGGTTGAAAAGAAAGAGAATCTTCAAATCTTACCTACCCCAACCCCAGCTAGACGTCCAGGGTCGGAGTGCCATCCTCGGCTCTTGATGGGGGCTGTGCATCCTTGGGACCGCCCTTTCCTAGGGCCAACTCATTCGAAGGGGCTCAAATGGCTATGTCTTGTTGAGCCTTTGGGCAGTGTTTTTGGGAGAAATTCAGGACGAGTGTTTGTCAAGTGTGAGGAAGAAGGGTGCCCTAGAAACGCCTTATATAGAAGGCAGAACATTAGTGAGGGCCAGTCTGCATTAAATCCCAGGGAGAGATTTCCGGGGGCAATAATTCCGCCCCAAGTTCCAAGGAGCTTATCAGCCGTTAGATCCTTGCAGATCCACGACTAACATTAATGAGGAGGCGCCTCATTAACGAGAAGGAACCGAAGCGTCACTACACGTTACTCGGACAACCCAGGAGACGCCTCGTAGTCAGAAGAGTCCCATCAAACGAAGAGGCGGAACAGGGCAAGGTCTTATCCTCCATCAACTCCAGCACGTATTTATTATTACTTTGCTTAAAAAGTGTATTTATTTAATGCTTGTTGTAAATTATAGTAATGTAGAGTTAAACGATTACGGATAAATAGATAAATAATAAATAAAATGAGAAAACTAGGTACTGAACAGAACCAAGGCATTGCATGGTCCTCGGACCCAAGCCTTATGGGGAAACCAGATACTTCAGATGAAAAATGAGAAAACTAGATACTGGACAGAACTAAGGCTTTGCATGGTCCTCGAACCCAAGCCTCATGGGGAAACCAGATACCTCAGATGACAATGAGAAAACTAGGTACTGAACAGAACTAAGGCATTGCATGGTCCTCGGACCCAAGCCTCATGGGGAAACCAGATACCTCAGATGACAATGAGAAAACTAGGTACTGGACAGAACCAAGGCATTGCATGGTCCTCGGACCCAAGCCTCATGGGGAAACCAGATACTTCAGATGAAAAATGAGAAAACTAGGTACTGGACAGAACCAAGGCATTGCATGGTCCTCGGACCCAAGCCTCATGGGGAAACCAGATACCTCAGATGACAATGAGAAAACTAGGTACTAGACAGAACCAAGGCATTGCATGGTCCTCGAACCCAAGCCTCAAGGGAAACCAGATACCTCATATGACAATGAGAAAACTAGGTACTGGACAGAACCAAGGCATTGCATGGTCCTCGGACCCAAGCCTCATGGGGAAACCAGATACCTCAGATGACAATGAGAAAACTAGGTACTGGACAGAATCAAGGCATTGCATGGTCCTCGGACCCAAGCCTCAGGGGAAACTAGATACCTCAGATGACAATGAGAAAACTAGGTACTGGACAGAACCAAGGCATTGCATGGTCCTCGGACCTAAGCCTCAGGGGAAACTAGATACCTCAGATGACAATGAGAAAACTAGGTACTGGACAGAACCAAGGCATTGCATGGTCCTCGGACCTAAGCCTCAGGGAAAACCAGATACCTCAGATGACAATGATAAAACTAGGTACTAGACAGAACCAAGGCATTGCATGGTCCTCGGAACCAAGCCTCAAAGGAAACCAGATACCTCAGATGACAATGAGAAAATTAGGTACTGAACAAAACCAAGACATTGCATGGTCCTCGGACCCAAGCCTCAGAGGAAACCAGATGCCTCAGAGGAGGTACTGGACAGAACCAAGGCATTGCATGGTCCTCGGACCCAAGCCTCATGGGGAAACCAGATACTTCAGATGAAAAATAAGAAAACTAGGTACTGGACAGAACCAAGGTATTGCATGGTCCTCAGACCCAAGCCTTATGGGGAAACCAGATACCTCAGATGACAATGAGAAAACTAGGTACTGGACAGAACCAAGGCATTGCATGGTCCTCGGACCCAAGCCTCATAGGGAAACCAAATACCTCAGATGACAATGAGAAAACTAGGTACTGAACAGAACCAAGGCATTGCATGGTCCTCGGACCCAAGCCTCATGGGGAAACTAGATACCTCAGATGACAATGAGAAAACTAGGTACTGGACAGAATCAAGGCATTGCATGGTCCTCGGATCCAAGTCTCATGGGAAAACCAGATACTTCAGATGAAAAATGAGAAAACTAGGTACTGGACAGAACCAAGGCATTGCATGGTCCTCGGACCCAAGCCTCATGGGGAAACCAGATACCTCAGATGACAATGAGAAAACTAGGTACTGGACAGAACCAAGGCATTGCATGGTCCTCGGACCCAAGCCTCAGGGAAACCAGATACCTCAGATGACAATGAGAAAACTAGGTACTGGACAGAACCAAGGCATTGCATGGTCCTCGGACCCAAGCCTCAAAGGAAACCAGATACCTCAGATGACAATGAGAAAACTAGGTACTGGACAGAACCAAGGCATTGCATGGTCCTCGGACCCAAGCCTCAGGGGAAACCAGATACCTCAGATGACAATGAGAAAACTAGGTACTGGACAGAACTAAGGCATTGCATGGTCCTCGGACCCAAGCCTCTTAGGAAAAACCAGATACTTCGAAAACCAAGTGTTAGATAAAACTTAAGCACTGTATGGTCCAAAGACTCAAACCAACAGGGAGATCACTTCCTCGTGAAATACAAAGTGCTAAGAAAAGCCAAGGTCTTGTATAGTCTTCGGACCCAAACCTATGTTGAAACTGATCACTATAAGGCAATATCGGCGCTGAGCGGGACCAGGGTCTTTGTACTGACCACGGACCCAAACCTACGGCAAAGCCAACCCCCTTGACGCTAAATAATGAGCCCTATCAGGGGTGGGAATTGCGAGAAACTGAGCGCTAAAGCACAAATGACTTAAATGTACCCATCCTAGAGGAGCTAATAAGAAGCTCAAGCATAAAAAAAAAAAAACTAAAAAGATAAAAGCACTATAAAAACAAGGAAAAATTCCTCGAACAGGCCCTTGGCACAAGAAACAAATTGCAAGAACAGTTGAAGTAACGGTAACACTGACAATAAGGCATGAAAATGTGCCGAAAAAGTCAAAATCCTCCTCCCCGCCCTGAGGGTCGTGCAGCAGAATTTTGAGGGGCTATTGTGGGGCCCTAAAATATTTAAACCACCCCGGCCCACTCCATAGCCGGCCCAAGGCCCGCGCCGAAGAGAGTTGGTAGGCCGGGGGTAAAAGGAAAAATCCCAAGCCCTCCAGGGGTCTCGCCGAGGATGCCCACCTCCTCGACGAACCAACGTTGATAAAGGGAAAATATCTCCCCTTCATTAAATAAGTTTCACCAACATTCTGGCCGCTTTAATGGTGAAGTGACCAGTGGGCCCAAGTGCCTTGGTCACTCAAACTAATAGAAAGCCTGCAAAGACGATTGAGAACTAACATAAAGTCTGCAAAATCAGATGATGGGACAAACTCTTATCCACAGTGACCGAATAACCGACAGATGGACAGCTGAGATTAACTAAAACAATACTATATAACCAAGAGGATTCCCAACAAAAAGGGGGGGGGGATTGAAATATGGATCAGTCCAAAGAAAAAGGATAGAAGATCTATCAACTCTAAGAAAAATAGATCCTCGGCCTGAGCCGAAGACAAATATGCTTCGTAAACACATAATCAAAGTGATGATTATTCCCTACAGAAACACTTAGCCAAATTTCTTTGAGGAGATTTCTATGAATTTCATGTCATCTATTACTTGTTATATACTTCATATCAACCGTTGTTTACTTCGATATTGCCAAGCCCTTTTACCCACACTCTACAAATTTTTATTGTTAAGGGTCCATTACAAATTAAGTCCCTACAAGAAGTAAATGATCATAAACATAAAAAATTGTCAAAACATTTTTCTCTTTCATTCACTTTTATTCAAAGACTTAAATTCAAAATTATGTTACGAGAGAGAGAAAAATTAAAGTCTCTAAATACGAACTTTGTGCATGTGAGGAGATTAGTGATATATTATATTAAATTATTAGAATAGAACATCATGATATCCATCTTTTCAAAAAAAAAAAAAATTTCTTGGTATCGACCTTTTTAAAGTTCCCAGAATATCCAATAATCTATTACAATCTTTGGTTTTTGATAAATTTTGTCTAATGCAATGCGCATTTGTAACGTAGTTTAAAGTAATTTTTGTTCTTTTATTTTTACCATCTATTCCATTAAATAATTTTAATTATAGTTTTGAAAATTTTATGAAAGAATAAAAAAATCTTTCACAAAATTTTTTAATGCAAATTTTGATGCCCAACTGAGAAACCCCAATGTTATATGAAAATTGAAACTAATGAGTTTCAAATCATTTAACAAGGATAGAAATCCCGTGAGTAGTCAAAAAGAGAAGAATCCTCTTGGGAGTAACCTCAATAAAGTTTTTGTAATTATGATATATTTTTTTTATAAATAATTTTAATGCATTTTCTTTTGATAATTGTTCTTTATTACTATACCTATTAAGACATTAATTGATTTCTTTTTATGTAGTTGTATAAGTAGAGATCGAAATTTATATTTTTTATTTGACGATAAGAGATTTTGTTAGTCTAGTTAATTAAGAAAAAAAAATTAATTTTTGTACTTTATAGTTTTTGATAAATTAAAGTGATAATATAATTTGAAGTTATTACATATCGATTGATAACCAATAATCAAATTAATCAAAATAATAAAAGAGAACATCTAAAAGTACATAATATTTCTATATTCAAAGCCAATTATTTTAATTAATGGTCAATGTTTATTTAATCTATATTTATGTCTTACCTCTATCTATTTAATTTAAAATATATTTATGCAAAAAAAAATATCTTGTCTTCTCTATATATTATTGGAATAGAATATCTTGATCTCTAGGCCTATTTGTTATATAATTCCAAATAACAGTTTTTAGTGTTTATAACACTGAAAACTGTGGTTCTAACAAAAAAAAAAAACATTTGGTAAGGGTGCTTTTTTAGGAATGTTTGAGTTACGTTGTTTATTTTAGAGTATTTAAATACTGAATTTGGAAAACTCCTCTAAATAGTTTTCAGATTTTAAACAACGTTACTCAATGGCATTTTTGTAAATATTTTGAAAAACATGAGATCCACTTGATTAGACAATACATAAAGTTTCATTCTTTAATTCAAACCAGGGAGCCCACTTGCCAATTTTAAGAAAAAAAACACATACATACTAAACACCCAATTATGATTTTGCTTTATAAATATTGTAAACACGTATTTTCACAATACTTTTTAAATTGCAGTTTTTACATCATTTTAAACAATGATATTAGAAATCCCCAAAATATCCAATAAACTATTATAAATAAAACAAAAAAGAAGCAAATGAACGTATAAAATTGTCAAAACATTTTTTTTATTCACTTTTATTCGAAGTTTTAAATTCAAAATTATGTTATGAGAGAGAGAAGAATCTCTTTTTTTTAGGAATAGAGAGAGAAGAATCTAAAGTCTCTAAATATGAACTTTGTGCATGTGAGGAGATTAGTGATATCTATAGCTACTATTTAAGGAGCTTCTCCTATCTAGAGTTCTCAATTTAGATGCTCAAAATACCCTCAAATTCATCCGTTTTTAAGGCTTAAATTATAGAGTTAGACATGTAAAATTTGTAATTCAAAAACTCCTAATTGTTAGCTAAATTATATATATATATATATATATTTAAAAAAAAAAAAACCGTTTTTTCTCCCACCATCACATTTCTCTTTCACGTTCTTCTTCTTTTTGAAAAAAATATAAAAAATAAAATTGCTCTTTTCTTTTTTTTCCACAAACATACCATTTTTTTTTTTATCACTAAACTGTTTTTTTTTTTTCCACCTCCATATTTTTCACTCATATTAGTAGTCAACTATTAATACAACTTCTTTTTAAAATAAAAAATAAAATAAAGCTTCCATGAATAAAACGTTTAAACCTAAAAAATAAAAATAAAAAGTCTCATTGCACACGCGAAGCGCATGTGACGAGACTAGTATTAAATTATTAGAATAGAACGTCTTGATATCCACCCTTTTAAACTTCCTAGAATATCCAATAATCTATTACAATCTTTCGTTTTTGATAAATTTTGTCTAATGCAATGTGCATTTGCAACGTAGTTTAAAGTAATTTTTGTTATTTTTACAATATATTCCATTAATCAATTTTAATTATAGTTTTGAAAATTTTATGAAAAAAGAAAAAACTCTTTAACAAAATTACTTAATGCAAATTTTGATGCCCAACCAAAAAACCCCAGTGTTATATAATCTTTATATATAAAAGCGGTTATACTGTTATAGTGCTTTGGCACTGTGCATTTAGTGTGTTTGCACTGTACAAGAATGGTAGCGGCATCAGTACTTTGGTGAGCACTTTGTCTCTTTTTTTTTTTTTTTTTTTTTTTTAGTCTCCCGATTGTATTTTTTTTCTTTTATATATATTGTTATATTAACACAATAAATTTCACAATATTTTCACAATTATTGAGGTGTCAATTTCTTATAAGTCAAAATAAAATAATAAAATATGAAACTGTGACCGATCACGACTGAAAATAAATATTTTGTGAAAAGTGGCAATGCCGTTACAATGTTTTAGCACCGTTCATTTAGTGTTTTTGCACTGTCTATCTACAGTGTCATATTGGTGAACCACTTTGTCTTTTTTTAGTTTTGAACAGTAGCTACAGTTCCAAGCGGCATTGTAGCTACAGGTTTTTTTTTTTAATCTTTCATTTGTACTTTTTTTTTTTCCTTTTATATATATTGTTATACTGACATAACAAATTTCACAATATTTTCACAATTATTGAGGTCTCAATTTCTTATAAGTCATAATAAAATATGAAACTGTGGCCAACCACAATTAAAAATAAATCTATATATATAAAAGCACGAATGCGCTAAATCACTGTAGTTACAATACTTTGGTTTCGTGAACCCTTTTTTTTTCCTCCAAGTTTTGAACAATAACTACAATGTTAAGTGGCACTGTAGCTACAATAGCTACAGTTTTTTTTTTTTTTTTTTTTTCCTTTTAAATATTTATGTAAGCTGGTATATATATCGTTATATTGACACAACAAATTTCACAATATTTTTACAAGCAGCACTGTAGCTACAGCAGCTACATTTTTTTTTTTTTTTTTTTTTTTTTTCAGTCTTCTGTTTGTACTTTTTTTTTTCCTTTTAATATATATTGTTATACTGATACAACAAATTTCATAATATTTTCATAATTATTGATGTGTCAATTTCTTATAAATCATAATAAAATATGAAACTGTGACTAATCACAACTAAAAATAAATTTATATATATAAAAAGTGTGAATGCGCTAAATCATTGTAGCTACAATGTTTTGGTTTCGTGAGCCCTTTTTTTTCCCCCCAAGTTTTGAACAGTAACTATAGTGCCAAGTGGCACTGTAGTTACAATAGCTACAATTTTTTTTTTTTCCTATAATCAGTTTGTGTTTTTTTTTCCTTTTAAATATTTATGTAAGCTGGTATATATATCGTTATATTGACACAACAAATTTCACAATATTTTTATAATTATAGCTATAATGCTTTGGTTTCGTGAGCCACTTTTTTTCCAAGTTTTGAACAATAACAACAGTGCCAAGTGGCATTGTAGCTATAGTTTTTTTTTTTCCCTTCACTTTTCAATAATTGGTTTTTTTTTTTTTCATTTTAAATATTTATGTATGCTGGTATATATATTGTTATACTGACACAATAAATTCACAATATTTTTACTATTATTGATGTGTCAATTTCTTGCAAGTCGAAATAAAATAATAAAATATGAGACTGTGACCAATCACAATTAAAAATAAATGTTTTGAGAAAATGTTATAATACTTATTGTGTAGTGATTTTGGTTTATTCAATTGGCATGATAGCTACAGTGCCTAAAGTTTTTTTTTTTTTTTTTTCAATAATCGGTTTGTGTTTTTTTTTTTTCTTTTAAATATTTATGTAAGCTGGTATATATATTGTTATACTGACACAACAAATTTCATAATATTTTCACAATTATTGACATGTAAATTTCTTACAAGTCGAAATAAAATAATAAAATATGAGACTGTGATCAACCACAACTAAAAATAAATGTTTTGAGAAAATGTTACAACACTTATTGTGTAGTGTTTTTGGTTTATTCAACTGGCACGGTAGCTACAGTGCCTAATTTTTTTTTTTTAGTAATCGGTTTGTGTTTTTTTTTTTCTTTTAAATATTTATGTAAGCTGGTATAGATATTGTTATACTGACATAACAAATTTCACAATATTTTCACAGTTATGGACATGTCAATTTCTTACAAGTCGAAATAAAATAATAAAATATAAGATTGTGACCAACCACAACTAAAAATAAATATTTTAAGAAAATGTTACAACACTTATTGTTATCACAATATTTTAACAATTGTTGAGATCTCAGTTTCGTATAAATCAAATAAAAAAATGTTAAGTCAACAACATTTTAACATTAATTTATACAGTGCCTAAAGTTTTTATTATTATTATTATTTTTTTTTCAGTTATCGGTTTGTGTTTTTTTTTTAATATTTATGTAAACTGACATATCTATTAACTATATAAAAAGAGCCAAAGGCTCATGAATAGTTTTTTTCTTTTGTTTATTCAATTAGTGAGGTGCACTTTCCCTTTTCTTTTCTTTTTTTTTTCCCCTTCAAGTATGCCAGTTGGTTTGAGATTTGTTTTTGTTTTTTGTTTTTTTGTTTTTTTAAGATTTTTATATGTTTACTTTGTACTTGCAATGCAAGTTTACATTGTAAATACACAAAAGTGGTTAATATTATACACATTTGCACAAAAAATGATAAATATTGTACAAATTTTGTAAATGTGTACAAAATTTGCCAATTTTTTTGTGTCTACAATATAAATTTATATTGTAATTAAGTACAATGTATACATAGAGATATTATAAGAATGTTGTGATGCATGTGTCAATTCTTTATGGGTCAAAATAAAATAAAATAAAATAAAATAATATTATACCGAGATTTAGTACAACTAAAAATGTCGTGACATTTTGTTGTTATTACAATATATTTACAATTATTGAGGTGTAAGTTATAAGTCAAAATAAAATAATAAAATATTAGACTAGAATCTGTCATAGTCTTATACGATTGAGATCAACTTTTTATAACATAATTATCAAAATTTTTAAAATTAATGTCTCTTTTGCTTAATGTAAATCTCTATGTATTTTAAAAATCAAATGATTTATATCTTTATTTTGTTATACAAATAAAATCTAAAATTGATCCTAATCACTATTTTTTTTTTCCCATGACTAGCACGTGCCTTGCACGTGCTGCCTTGACTAGTATTATATAAAAATTGAAACTAATGGGTTTCAAACCGTTTAGTCACAGAGAGAAGAATCCTCTTGGAAGCAACTTCAAGATTTTGGTTTTGAATTTAAACTTTAAACCCAAGATTTTATGGATCTCACGAGGCATTTGAAGGTCTCATTAGGCATGAGAACCACTAAACCAGTCTCATGGAATCATGGATCTCTCTTTTCTTTTCTTTTCTTTTTTTTTTTCCTTTCAATTTGTGTATATACTATATTCCTACTATGTATAATAAACAATTACTATATAAATCAGTTTGATATATAAAATAAATACACCCTATACATATACTACAAAAAAAACATATTTATTAAGATTAATACATTGTGTCAATATTTGCAAAAATATGTAATATTTTTAATTACCTTTTATCAATAATCATTTAAGAATCATACAAGTAGAAAATAAACAACAATACCAAATTTGAGCATCTTTATTTTGATATAAAAAGTGTAAAGACTAAAACCTTTTCCCCTTATTATTTTGATATATATATATATATATATTCATTATAATTCTATATAAATATTAAATTAATTTAAGTAACTGGTACTATACATACAAGTATAACTGATGAGATAAAAAGTTGCTTTCGTAGTAGATATGAGTCGTTTTACACAATTAATTCTAGCCCATGACCCTTTTGCCAGTTTCAAAACGAAATTTATATTAAGGTCCGGAAAGGAGGCGGGTATGCAAGTCGGTTATCAACTACTCTCTTGGAAACAAGTACACAAAACCACGAGCACTCCTTAGTTCAGAGGCACATCCTGCTCCCTTGACGTTAGCTATAGGGGGACCCAAAAAAGGCCTAGATGCAAAAAATTCCAGTATGGGGTTCAGCTGTTTAAATCAGTTTCAGCTGAATTGACAATTAGGACTAAAGACGGAAAAATCACGTAATCAACGCGTGTCTAATTGTGCAAATCAACTGTTTAATATTCTTAATATGATCAAGTGATTTTTCCATCTATAAGAGCTAATGTAGGTTAATCCTAGGGATCAATTTGGAGGAAATAAAAACCACATGGAGTTATAAAAATAATTGAAATCTTGTGCGGTGTTTTTGCATTTTGGCAAAAAAAAAAAAAAAAAAAAAAAAATCTTGTCTTTTGGACTCAATCTCTAAACCCAACTTCGTAGTATGAATGTTCAACCAACACAAAGCCTAAATCCGAAGGTCAGGTCCAAGGAACATAATGAACCTGCATAGCAAAAATCCGAAGAGACTGAACAAAGCATGCCTCTCTCTCTCTCTCTCTCTCTCTCTCTCTCTCAAACCACCATCCTGCAAACCCTTCATCGCTCCTTCACCTGCAAAGAACCATCCACATAATTTTTTCATCTATAAGAGCTAAACAAAATTGATCCTCAATTTCATGAAAATAGAAGCCTCATAAGGCTATTAAAAAAAATTGAAACCCTGTGAGCTGTTTATGCATTTTGGCACCCAAAAAAAAAAAAAAAAAAACAACTCTTTTGGGCTCAATCTCTAAAAAGTCCAATTTTCGTTGTTTGACCAACAAGTTCAACAAAGAGCCCAAACTCTAGGCCCAATCAACACAACAACCCGCGTGGTAAAGAACCGAAGAGGCTGAGCAAAGCGTGCCATGTCCCCTCTCTCTCTCTCTCTCTCCCACACTCTCATAGTCTCGCACCACCATGCCTGCAATCCCTTCATCGCTTCTTCACCTGAAGCCTTTATTCTTCTCTCTCCCTCGTTTCTCATCTCCGTCACTCACTCTTAATTGCGCTCGCAAATTCCCAATCTCTACAATAAACCTTAGAAGCCTCTCTTTTCTATCGTCCGCTGCTGCCGCAGCATAGTCCACCGACGATAATGGCAGTGGTGGAGGTAGGTCCGGTGCGCTCGCTCCACCTCCAATCACCGAAGAGTTGCAGAAAATCGACGTCAATCCTCCCAAGGGCACCCGAGACTTCCCCCCTGAGGAAATGCGCCTCCACACTTGGCTCTTTCACAATTTCCGAGAGGTATATATATGTGTGTGTATGTATGTATGTAATGGTAAGTGTATGTTATTGTGCGTAATTGATTGGTTGTGGAATTTAGGTTTCGCGGTTGTTTGGATTCGAGGAGGTTGATTTTCCAATGTTAGAGTCGGAGGTGTTGTACATTAGAAAAGCCGGCAAGGAGATTAGGGACCAGGTTAGTGTTTGCTATACGTATAAACTAAGCTACATTTTTGTGCCATTTGATTTGCTTTATATACATACTACACATTGAGCTCGAAATTTTAGTGGTTGGTTTAAACACTTAGCTTTACTTAAATTGTGGCATTTAGCTTTACTTGAATTGTAGTAATATTTACAGACATTGTGATTGTCTGTGATAATCGACACGGGAGTTTTAGAAGTTTAAAAAAATGGGAGAAAATGAGAAATGGTATGGTAAATGATTTATAGTTTCTGAATTTAGTGGTGTAGGTTGTTTTTGAATTAAGGCCCGGGTGAGTAATCTGATGCCAGAAAATTTTCTAAAGATAAGCACCATGGCACAATATGCGTGTATAACGATTGTTGATGATTGCACGACCGTGGTCATTTGCTTAATATGAACTAATGCTATAGTTGATTCCTGAAAGATATTGGTCTATCTTTTTAAACCCATGTTAGCTAATGAATATTTGTCATTTAGAAGCGAAACTAATCTCTCATGCAAATTTACTTTTACATTTGCTTTATTCTCTTTCATTGTGCAGCTATACTGTTTTGAAGATCAGGAGAATCGTCGAGTTGCATTGAGGCCCGAGCTCACTCCTTCGTTGGCGAGGCTTGTGATACAGAAAAGGGGGGGAATTCTTACCTAGTCCCGGATTACAAGGTCAGCTAGTCCCAGCCAATCAGAACAAAACATGTAGGAAGAAAGTGCTGACATCATTTGAATAGGACAGCTCATCAACAAATGCAGATGTCCCCAACGTTAATTCTCAAAAAAATTAAAAAAAGTCTCCAACGTTAGACAATCAGTTAACATTAACGTTATTAAAAGAATAAAATATAAAAAAGGGTGCTTGCCAGCTGTTTTGCAATTGGGACTTAGGAAAAAGAGAACCTTTTAGGGTTCTCACTCTTGTGAACAAAAGCCACAAGAATTACTCCTTAGTGCCGACAAAATTTAAGTGCACAGTGTGATCACAAACAAAGGTTGCCATGAGTGATTTTTTGGTGAGATCAAGTGAAAAGTTCTAGTATAAAGAGACAAAATCTTGTTCACATAACTATGGAAGAACCCAATTTTCAAAGTAATGGAGGTATAATTCATTTTGTCTTGTTGTGTTTTGTTTCATTTTTTTAATAATGTATTATGATTTGTTGTGATATGTTTGCTCCTAAACAAAATATATAGAAATGTAATGAGGTATGAATTTAATGCTTTTTTTTTTGGGTGAAAAATTTAATGCTTTGTTGTGATATGTTTGCTCCTAAACAAAATATATAGAAATGTAATGAGGTATGAATTTAATGCCTTTTTTTTTTGTGTGAAAAATTTAATGCTTTGTTGTGATATGTTTGTTCCTAAATAAAATATATAAACATGTATTGAGGTATGAATTTATTGCTTTGTTGTGATAAGTTTGCTCCCAAATAAATTATAGGCGAAAACACTATTTTAGTCCCTACATTTTGGGTTCACAATCAATTTAGTCCCTACATTTTAGTAGTTGTCAATTTGGTCCTTATTATTTTCAACTTATACTCAATTTGGTTCCTACCGTTAACTCACTAACGAAAAACGCTTACGTGGCAAATGGTTTACACAGTTAGCATACTTAATATTAAAATATTAAATGAAATGCTGATATGTCTGCTGCTGATGTGGCCACATCAGTGTTTAGATGGCAAATAAAGCCACATCAGCTTTAAAAAAAAAAATTACCGATTTCTTTTTTTTTTTTCTTTTTTTTTTCTTCTTTTAATATTCTTACAAATTTTTTATCCATTCTGAATTTCATTTTTATTTTCTCAACATTATTTTTATTTTTCATTTCTTGCAATTACTTGCTAACCAAACAGAATTTCATTCCAATTCCTTTCTTGATAATCAAACACTAATTCAGTCCAAAAATTGCAGATTAACACAAATCACATTATTTCTAATCGTCAATTTGGCTTTCAATCACAAAAAAAGCTTATGATATCAGTCAAGAAAGATAAAATAACTCCATAAATTTCAGCCAAAATCCCCAAACCTAGATTCAGCATAGACCCACCACGGAGTCCGATCCACAGCCACAGATTGACCGTGACTCCTCTGACCCGGATCTCCTCGTCTCAAGCCCAACCCATAAGATTCCAGCCCTGCATCGCTGCCGCTTGTCTAGTGTTAACTTTTTGCAGATGTAATCGGCAAGCGTACGAGCATCTTCTAGTTGTCTTCCGATGAAGATTAAAGGTTGTTGATCAGAAGGGATGACTTTTTTGTCTTGGATCTTGGCTTTCATGTTTTTGACCATATCGGAGCTTTCCACCTCCAGAGGAATGATCTTGCCAGTTAAGGTTTTCACAAAGATTTGCTTAACAGAAAAGGGATGGATCTAAGATGAGTAGTGGTGGATTTGGGTAAGGTTTAGGGTTTAGTTTGAATTTGAGATATGGGTTCTTTGGCCATGAATAAAAGATTAAGGGATTAATGAGAGAGAGAGAAAGAGAGAGAGGGATGAAAGCTTAAAAGATGAGATTAAAGAAAGAAATAAGAAAAAGGGATCAGAGTTCATACGGTTTTTTATGATATTATGGGTTTCTAAAAGAAAAAAAAAAGTGAAAAACTAAAGATAATTGTGGGGCCCAAAGATTTGGCAACCTCGGCTCACTCCACATTAGGCCCAAGGCCATGCCGAGGACAATGTGGAGTCCGAGGAAGAGCGGGGAAGGCTCAAACTGTCAAGGAGCATCGCCGAGGATGACCATGTCCTCGGCCGGCCGATATTGGAGAAAGGAGCTGTCATCGCCACATTAAAAGCACGCAACTGACACTCTGGCCGCATTAATGAGGAATTGACCATTAAACAGTAATGCCTTGGTTACTCCAACTAACAAGAGGACTGGAAAGGTGGCTGATGGGATAAGCCCTCATGCACAAGCTCGGATGATCAACAAGTGAAGGGTAGAGATCAGCTGAATAGGACTATATAATGGAAAGAATCCCCAGAGAAAGGGGGGATTCGGGGATTAGGAGTTTGGAGGTTCAGATGGGAGAAACCCTATTTCATTAGTGATGGAGGAAGAGCTTCTCGGACTGGGACGAGGACAAACTTTCCCTTAGAACACTTAGCCAAATCCCATTTGAGGATCTTGTAAACCTGCACCAACTGTTGTCATGCTCGCTAATTCCTAGTCCTTCTATCCACTCTCTATAAATTTATTGTATCGGGACGCTTCTCTCGCCGACATGGGATTAAAGTGTGAAGCCTTACACTACAAGGCCAGCCCTTGGTGGGATGAAAATCCTGAACCCCTACGTCGCGTGGGAAAAAGGCCGGTCCCTACAATTGGCGCTGTCTGTGGGAAGGACTTGAGGATTAACGAGTGCAACAGTTGGTGTACAACATTTTCTTCCAAGTTCAAAAAAAAAAAAAAAAAACAAACAAACACAAACAACAGCAACGCACTTATTCAAAGGGCAATCATCATAAAGAAATGAAAGATGCGAGAAGTAAAGTAAACGAAATGTGACTACTTCTTTTATTAATCAAAGAAAAGTTACATCGTACAACAAATGCTTAGGCAGGCTTGTTCTAAAGCTAACTATAAAGGCAAATGCCTAGGTAGAATTTTGCTGAAGCTAAAAAGAGAAAAAAGAAAAAAATGGCCTAGGCAGGCTTGTTTTAAAGCCAAGCCATGCATGGAGGGAGAGGTGGAGACAGACCTATGCTAAAGCCGTCCACAGCTCCCCAACCAGCAAAGGCGGCGCTTTAAAAGAGAAGGAAAAGGAAGGCGCGGCGCCTGACAATCCAACATCAGGGTTCTCCCTGGATTCCCTCCCAGTCCCACGACGACCGGGCACTGGCGAATCACTACCAGCTTGGAAGGCCAGCGGACCCGCCCGCGGAGGAGGGACGTTATGTTCCTTTCGGATCCCCCTCCTAACTGCAAGGGGAGTCTTCTCTCTGGCTAGGTTGAAAAGAAGGAGGATCTTCGGCCTCTGCCTATACTGCCCCCACTGTGTTCTCCAAGATCGGGGTCGCATCCTCAGCTCATGAAGGGGGCTCAGCTTCTTTGTCCTTGCCCTTTTTAAAGGCCACTCTACCCCCTAAAGCAAAAGTCACTATTTTGAGAAACGGAAAGCTTTGAACCCCTATTGAACCCAAAGTGTTTGTGAAATTTGAAGAAAAGGTTACCTTGAAATGCCTTATATAGAAGGCAAGAGTTGGTGAAAATCAGATTGCGCAGAATCCTAAGAAGGAGTTACTGGAGGTATTAAATTCCCCTAATTTCCAAAGAGCCTATCAGCCGCTAGATCCTCGTAAATCCGCAAGGATATTAATAAGGACACTCCTCGCGCACCGAAACGTCAAACGCGTTACTCGAATAGCCCAAAAGACGCCTCGTAATTGAAAGCGGCGCGCTGGGCCAAGGGGCTATGCCGAAGAAGGGTCCCCCCTCGGCAGAGCAAGCTCAAGGCCGTTATCACTTTAAGGACAAACTCTCCAATGAGGAGGACGACCTCCCCCACTCTAGGCACTAAAAGAAGAACTAAGTACTAGACAAAACCAAGGTATTGCATGGTCCTTGGACTCAAACCTATGGGGAAACTAGTTACTTCAGAAAAATCAAGTGTTAGACAGAACCAAGGCCTTGCATGGTCCTTGGACTTAAGCCTATGGGGAAACTAACTACTTCAAGAACTAGGTACTAGACAGAACTAAGGTATTGCATGGTTCTCGGACTCAAACCCATGGGAAAACTAGTTACTTCAGAAAAATCAAGTGTTAGATAGAACCAAGGTCTTGCATGGTCCTCGGACTCAAGCTTATGGGGAAACTAACTACTTCAAGAACTAGGTACTAGATAGAACCAAGGTATTGCATGGTCCTTGGACTCAAACCTATGGGGAAACTAGTTACTTCAGAAAAATCAAGTGTTAGACAGAATCAAGACGAGCATGGTCCTCGGACTCAAGCCTATGGGGAAACTAACTACTTCAAGAACTAAGTACTAGACAGAACCAAGGTATTGCATGGTCCTCGGACTCAAACTTATGGGGAAACTAGCTACTTCAGAAGAACTAAGTACTAGACAGAACCAAGGTATTGCATGGTTCTCGGACTCAAACCTATGGGAAAACTAACTACTTCAAGAACTAAGTACTAGACAGAACCAAGGTATTGCATGGTCCTCGGACTCAAACCTATGGGAAAACTAACTACTTCAGAAGAACTAAATACTAGACAGAACCAAGGTATTGCATGGTCCTTGGACTCAAACCTATAGGAAAACTAGCTACTTCAGAAGAACTAAGTACTAGACAGAACCAAGGTATTGCATGGTCCTCGGACTTAAACCTATGGAGAAACTAGCTACTTCAGAAGAACTAGTACTAGACAGAATCAAGGTATTGCATGGTCCTCGGACTCAAACCTATGGGGAAATTAGATACTTCAGAAGAACTAAGTACTAGACAGAACTAAGGTCTTGTATGGTCCTCGGACTCAAACCTATGGGGAAACTAGCTACTTCAGAAGAACTAAGTACTAGACAGAACCAAGATCTTGCATGGTCCTCGGACTCAAACCTATGGGGAAATTAGATACTTCAGAAGAACTAAGTACTAGACAGAACTAAGGTCTTGTATGGTCCTCGGACTCAAACCTATGGGGAAACTAGATACTTCAGAAGAACTAAGTACTAGACAGAACTAAGGTCTTGTATGGTCCTCGGACTCAAACCTATGGGGAAACTAGCTACTTCAGAAGAACTAAGTACTAGACAAAACCAAGGTCTTGCATGGTCCTCGGACTCAAACCTATGGGGAAACTAGATACTTCAGAAGAACTAAGTATTAGACAGAACCAAGGTATTGCACGGTCCTCGGACCCAAACCTATGGGGAAACTAGATACTTCAGAAGATAAGTATGTGGTCGGCTAGAGTGCAATTAAAGCTAGGATTGTGCAAGTAAAAAAAATGGGATAATACGAACAGGACGAATAAGAGAAAACAAAATACGCACTTCATTGAGTCTTTAAAAGTTATACAAGGCAAAAGTGCCATTACAATGCTTAAAAAAAAAAAGGAAGAAGAAACAAACAAACAAAGCGAGGGCGCCATGGAGGATCATTCCTTCAACTTCGTCTCAATCCCTCCCTCAAGGGGATGGGCAGAAAAGGTCTCAAGGCCCTTGCCACCCTCGCTTGGGGCCACAGCCTGGGGAAGGTCAGCCGAAGGAGATACCTCCTCAACGTGAGGGGCCTGGACATCAGCTGAGAGGTCCACCGTCTCCCAGGGCGCATCCGTAGTAGGGCTCTTACTCGTCTCAATGGCTCTAGGAGGATCAGCTTCCTTTGCGGGCTCGTCCGAAGTGGTAGCAACCGAGGCGTCTTCATCAGAAGCAGTCCCAACTCCCTCAGGAGTCACCTAGGCCTGGGAGCTGGGAGGAGCAGCCTCACAAATGGCAGAAGGGTAGTACACATTCTCTACCTTCCACAAATCAGATGAAGCCTCTACACTTACTTGTTTCAAGACTTCATTCCACACCTAGGAGCAGTAAAGCCTGCATACTCCAGGCACTTGGGCTCTAAGGGTGGCTTCTGTATCAGCCACCCTTGACTCATAGGCCTCCTACACGGCCTCGCCTTTGGCTGAGGCTTCCAAAGGAGGCCTCGCCTTTGGAAGCCTCAGCCTCGGCCCGGCAAACTCAGCCTCTTCCTTGGCTTTCAAGGCTTTATTCCTGGCGGACTCAACAACGCCTCTGGCCCCCTCTGCCTCAAGCACCCTCTTTTCCAGGGTCGTGATCTCCTCTTTAGCGACCCTTAGCTGATCCTCTGCCTGGAGCAGGTGCTCCGTTTGATCATGGGCCTGTCTTTGGGCGCTAGCTAGACCTGACTTGGCGATGTCTCGAGCCTTCTTCATTTCCTCAAACTGCTCCCTCGCCTTGGAAAGATCGGCCTTGGAGACTTTGAGGGTCTGAACAGCGTCTAGCATCATTTCATGCCCCAGGCGTGCGGCCCTGCTTTGACTACTGACAACATCCTTCAACCTAAAGGTAGCCTGGATGGTCTGCCAATTGAAACCAATGCATGATAAGTAAAGAGCCAAAAGGCAGGAAGTCAAGAGGATCACAAGTGATCAGAAAACTCACCATGCCCAAACATTACTTGAGGCCGAGGAAGACCTTCTTGCTCCTCTGAACCTCCGGTTGGGCTATATCCACAAGGAGCAGGAAGGACCTCCCCAGTGCATCAGCCACTTACGCACCCTCGTCCCCTCGAGGATTTCTGAGAGAGGCATCGTCCATCAAAGGTTTCCCATGGAGTATGGGGGCAGGGAGCCAAGCCTGGGCCCCGGGCTGGACAGTGACCTGTTTCTCCTGACCTCAGCGCCCAGCCCTCAGTTGCTTCGATGGCTGCCGAGCATCGTCGTCGCCCTGAGAAGGATCAGATTCTTTGCCCCCCTAGGCATCTTTCCTTTGTCCCTCTTTTGTAGAGGACTAGTGAGCTTGGATCTAGATGGCGAACTCTGCTGAGGTGGGGGAGGAGGAAGCTTGGCAAGAGACTTCCCCGGCGCATTCTTCCCCAGCTGCCCCTCAATTAAAGCCAGCAAGCTTGTTTGGGGTCGTTTCTTGAAACTCATCTTCGACCTAGAAAAGGCTTCTTCGGATAAAAGGTCCGCTTCAGTTAAGCTGGGTCACCCAAATCGCCAAGAGGGTCCTTAGGCGAATGGAATTAGTCGAACATGTCAAACTTGTCCTCGGACGGACCTGAGTTAGCAACTTCCTCTTTTCCTAGCTCTCCCCCTTCAGCCTCGACAACTTGAGACGATGAAGAGGTACTCACCAACGGTACGCCCTCTGGAACAGGAGATCCTTTGGGGATCAAAAATCTGTGCTCGACTACCGTTATCTTTTGCAGCCGAAGATCTTTAGCTCGGATCACGTACTTCGGAGCCGAGAACGATGCTTGAACCGGGTCGTACTCCAAAATCTTGTGAGCAGCCCTAACTTGGTCGTCAGCCTTATTCACGAAGATCTCCGACCTCAATACGGTCTGCAAATCCTCCTTATTAACCAAGCCAAAGTCTCGCTCAAAAGTGCGCGGATTTGCATAAAAGAAAACAAAGTCCCTATTAACAACCAAGCAAAGAAGAACACGAAGGTAGAAGAAATTAAACCCTCTCCTGGTCTAAATGTCTCACTTGGAGTACCTTCCACTGTTGGACAATGAAGGCCATCGTACCACTCTCCAGACAATGAAGGCCGCCAAAATTTAATGAAGGCGCGCCCCAAATATCGAAACGCCAGGAACGTTCCTTGAGCAGTTAAATAGATTTTTGGTACTGACAGGAGGATAAGATTCACCAGGCCAGGACGAATACCCGAGGACATCAAAATCCTCCTCCCCGCCCGAGGAGCTGGGTAGCAGAATTTTGAAGGGCTATTGTGGGGCCCAAAGATTTGGCAACCCCGGCCCGCTCCACATCAGGCCCAAGGCCCATGTCGAGGACAATGCGGCGTCCAAGGATGAGCGGGGGTGACCCAAACTGTCAAGGAGTATCGCTGAGGACGACCATGTCCTCGGCCGGCCGATATTGGAGAGAGGAGCTGTCATCGCCACATTAAAAGCACGCAACTGACACTTTGGCCGCATTAATGAGGAATTGACCATTGAACAGTAATGCCTTGGTTACTCCAACTAACAAGAGAATTGGAAAGGCGGCTAATGAGACAAGCCCTCAGGCACAAGCTCGGATGATCAACAAGTGGAGGCAGAGATTAGCTGAATAGGACTATATAATGGAATGAATCCCCAGAGAAAGGGGGGATTCGGGGATTAGGAGTTTGGAGGTTTGGAGGGGAGAAACCCTATATTCATTAGCGATGGAGGAAGAGCTCCTCGGACTAGGCTGTGGACAAACTTTCCCTTAGAACACTTAGCCAAATCCCATTTGAGGATCTTGTAAATCCGCACCAACTGTTGTAATGCTCGTTAATTCCTAGTCTTTCTACCTACTCTCTATAAATTTATTGTATCGGGGCGCTTCTCTCGCCAACGTGGGATTAAGGTGTCAAGCCTTACACTACAAGGCCAGCCCTTGGTGAGGTGAAAATCCTGAATCCCTGCGTCGCGTGGGAAAAAGGCTGGTCCCTACAATAATGATACCAAAAAAAAAAAAAAAAAATTGGTAAAAAAAATATATATTTTTGAAAGGTAATGTGGCTTTATTTGCCATTTAAGCGCTAATGTGGCACATCAGCCACTAAATTTTAAACATGTCAGCATCTCATTTAATATTTTAATATTAGGTATGCCATCTGTGTAAACCATTTGCCACGTAAGCGTTTTCTGTTAGTGAGTTAACGGTAGGGACCAAATTGAGTGTAAGTTGAAAATAATAGGAACCAAATTAACTGCTACTAAAATGTAAAGACCAAATTGACTATGAACCCAAAATATAGGGACTAAAATGATGTTTTCGCCTAAATTATATAAAGGTGTTTGCTCCCAAATAAAATATGTGTAGTGATTTTTTTTTTTTTTTTGGTTATTATATTCTAAATTTACAAGTGTGTATATAAATATATATATATATATATAATGTGTATATAAATATAAGTGTATATATATATATATATATAATATGATAGGAATAAATAATATATTCATCTTTATATTGGTAACTATGTCTAATTTCTAGTTATATTTGTGCCTAGAAGTGGGGAAGCTTTGTAATAAAGCATACCATAGGCCTTTAAGAACACATAAAAAATTGCACACATAAGATCATTATTGTATTGTAAATTCCTTAATATTTTATTTCTAACATTTATATTTTTCATAAAAATTATTGTAGTTATTTGCAATTCAAGTGATATTGAAGGAATTGAAGATTGTTTGATTGTTGAACGACTAGAAAATAGTGATGACAATTTGTTGGATAAGGTGGCATACATTGAAGTTGAAGCATACAATTTATACAATAATTATGCATTACAAACAGGTTTTAGTATACAGAAAGGAAAACCTAGATATTTTAATGGGACAAAGAACATAAGGCAACGTGAATTTCTATATTCTAAGGAGGGTTTTAAAATAGATGAAGATCTTTATGAAGAGAAAAATTGAAAGAAACTAAAGACTAGAACTAGCTATAAAGCATTTATTTGTTTCACAGTTGAAAATGATGTGTGGAGGGTTACTGCATTTAATCCAGAGCATAATCATGAACTTGCACTACCATCAGAGAGACATTTGTTAAGATCGAGTCGTCGTATTTCAAAACCTAAGGCAGGTTTAATTGATTTCATGGTGAATGCTGGTATAAGTACAAAGAATACTTATTTGTATTTAACAGAAGAAGTTGGAGGGAGTGAGAATGTGGGCTTCACTGAAAAAGATTGTTATAATCATGTGAACACAAAAAAGATGTCAACGATTAGTGCTGGAGATGCTCAAAGCCTATTGAATTATTTTAAGAAAATTGGAATTTCAAAACACATGGAATAAAATGATGCATAAGTTTAATCTTGAAGATCATCACTGGCTTAATATGATGGACAAATAAACTCATTGATGTATAGTTCCAAGCAATCAAATTCCACACATATGCAAGAGGTAGATTTGAAAATTCTTGTGGTATGTTTGCATTATCAATTTTATTGCTTATTTCTTGTTCCTAAGGATGACTTACTTTGTACAATGAATTTTTTTTTTTTTTTAACAAAAGATGGTCAACAATGTAGAACAACAAGGTTGGAGCAATCCAAGAGTCTCTAGATAAGAGAGTTCCAAAGGTATACTTCATTATTGATTATTTTAATTGGGGTTTGGTTTTTAAGTGTGATTGAATCAATAGGAGGATAAACATGTATACTTTGACGTAACAATCATAATAAAGACTGTTTTGATTCCTTTTTTTATTAACCAAAAAAAAAAAAAAAAAAACTTAAAAAGGTCCCAAGCTAACTGAGCTTGGTCCCAAGCTAATTGAGCTTGGTCCCAAGCTTTTCCCCTGTTCCTACCTACTAAAAACAGAGGGTCATGTGTTCAGGCCGAAAGTTGTGTCATGAACAGCTGGCTAACGCTCCTTCCAAAATTAACTTTAAGCACTTATGATTCCATGAAAGTGGTGATTACAACATAAATTTGGCATAAGTTTTTCCTTCTATTTTCTTTGGAACCGAACAGAGGCTAAGAACTTCATTGATGATTCAGAGCACTATAGACAGAAACGTAAAACAACACTTCATTGAGTAAGAGTGTAACACACTTTTTGAGCTTTTGAAAGGAGAAAAAAAATTTGTACAGCAATGGAAACAGTGGTTAATTAAGACATTTACAATTGATTTCACATCCAATTTCTCAGCAATCAAACAGAGGCTAACACAAATAAATAAGTTCAGTAACTTAGAAAGAGAGAGAGAAAGAGATATTAGAGAGTGCGATTTCCTTATCACATTTTGAACCTTGTGGATTTTCCTGAACCCGTGCATGCTGATGATCTACAAAATTAAACACAAAACATGAGAGACGAATTTCTAAGTTTTCAGTGATAAACAAAAAATGAAAAAAGCTACAAGAAGGTGAAAAAAACCAGTGAGACCATGGTTGTGTCGGCTGGGAGAGTTACAAGAAAGTGATTTTCATTTTTTACGTCGAAGAGGAGAAATGAAATACAAGAAATAAGCGGGTGGATTGAAATTTGAAATTTGAAATTGAGGTGGGCCCGAAAACTTTTGAAACTAACGAAAGAACTGTTGAAAATAGCTGGCTAACGGGAAAGTTAACGGAAGACTAGCGTCTACATTTGTTGATGAGCTGTCCTATTCAAATGATGTCAGCACTTTCTTCTTACATGTTTTGTTCTTATTGGCTGGGACTACAAGGTCAGCTTGGTGACCTTGTAGTCCAAGACTAAGGTAAGAATTTCCGAAAGGGTACTAATCCTGAATCTGTAGCTGCTTTTGCAATGAAAACAATGCATGGCCTTTTTTTTTTTTTTTTTTTTTTGGATGGGAACAATGCATGGTCTTCTTCGTCTTTATCTTGTTATCTTTATTGTTAGTACATATAGTAGTAGTTAGCAATAAAGAAATAATTTTAGGTGTCAAACCGAAATTACCATACTAACCCTCTACTGATTAAAATTGTTGTTTAGACTTGATTTTTATATTATATTGCCAAATCGTCCCATTTTCAAACTACGTAACAAAATACACTTGTTTTGAAAATGTAAAATTCTGTGCAAAATTTTCAAAATAAATTAAGAAGTAAAATTAGCATAAAACTTAATAGTTGACATTACTAATATTGAGTTCCGCCTCAAACTCGATATCAATAATGTTGAATTCCAAAGCAAGTGTATTTTTTGCTACATAATTCTAAAATGAGGTTGTTTGGCTACATAGTTCAAAAATTAAGGCTAAATAATCATTTTTTCTTGAGAGCACCCTAACTCTAATGTAGCGGATTATGAGTCGATTTTCTTTTTTATATAAACTCACTATTTTTTTCTTCCGCCACTCACTATCTGTTACGTTAGAGTTACAATAACCTGTGACAAAAAAAAGTTTCATTACTGCTAGATTTTCTTTAAGGAAACCCTTAGTAATAATTTAGTAAAAGCGTTAGAGGAGGCGTTATTATCATAGGAAGGTAGTTCTAAACTGTTTACTACTCTAGTTAGTCTAGTTGCTGCTGGTAGCGCCTGTAAGTTGTAAGTTAAATTCTTAGTAGCAATTAGTGAGCTTTGACGATTTGTGCAACAAAAAATGTGACCATATTATTTATAAAAAGTTATCTTATAAGGTTAGTGGGGGTGTTACGATAGACTCCATTAGTATCTTGTTTTTTGCTCCTCCTCCATTAAGCAAAATACCAGAAGATCAGTATCTAGCCAGTAGCAATATTATCGCATCGTTTATCCATTATTTTTGTCCATTTCTTCTAGACATATTGCACATACCAATATTGTGATACTATAGTGATTCTACTGCCTGGTTTTGTATGGAGTGTTTGACCATCGATTTGGCCTATTTATATGGCCTAATCTTAAAGGTACACTTGGCCCAGGCTCATCTAGAATTGACAGTGTTAGGCTCTACCGGTTCAAGAACTCAACCCCATCAGAAAATATGTGATACTTTAACTAACTCAAATCTCCACCAGTCAGCTTCTCCCAATTAAACAAAAAAGCTAAGAGTTGAAAAAAACAGGTTTCCTTTGCTACAAAATGATTATAGTTTTTTAACACCCAGTTGTGTATTCAAATCACATTTTGGATTCTGATCCGTGATCTCTTACTTGCAATTTTCGTACTGTTGCGGTAAGCTACACTATAGAGTTTTGGTGTTTGATTTCATGTAAAAAAGTGCAGACTCGTACGCAATGCTCAATTATATGGATACTGCAAAGTTTTGGTGTTTGTTTTCATATAAAAAAGTGCAGACTCGTACATAATGCTCAATTATATGGATTCCCTTTGTTGTAAGAAAGGTGTATTGAATCATGACTAAGTTGGCAGCTTTCATTTCAAACTTTCCAAAGTCTTTACATGTGTTGATGATCCTTTTGGATTGTGACTTAGTTGGAGGCTTCCGATTTCACTTTTTGGTCTTCAAAGTATTGATGATATTTGTCTCCCCCATACCTTCTCAATTAAGTGTAAGTACAGGACATTTCTTTTATAATTGCTGACCTGATTTATAAAAGTGATTGCTATCAAATAAGATTTCTATCAAAATAAGATTACTATCAATGACGAATGGAAATAAAAGTGATGTTATTTCAAATAATAGAATACCATGCAAATAATTGTGAGAAAGGTATCAAGAATATTTGAAGAAAGTATGACTTTTGTGCCATAGCCATGATGCAGTCCATTATGGGTATATTTATTTATAATATATATATATATATATATATATAAAATTTCAACCTACTGTATCTATTTAATTTTGGGTGTAAGTAGAGTTCGAATATAAATTTTTTATTTGACAACAAAAAATTTTAATAGTTAAACTAATTAACCAAAATTCACGTCCACAATGAGTAATAGAGAAAAAGTTGTGAGCCCTTATGAAAGTAATGATTCACCAACACAATCAACCGTATCATAACATTGTGGCAAATTGTGCTATTATAGAATTAGAATTACACATTTAAGTAATATTATGAATACTCAAAATTTAACTACATAAATTTTACAAACTAATATTCCATCAAACATTAAAAAAAATTAATATTTATTTATGTTGTTAAAGTGGTATCAATTATTTCGTTGTCATATTCTGTATGTAATTTTTTTCTTCAATAAAATCTGTAGTAAGTTTAATTAACACCCCTTATAATTTTTCTCTAGATTTTTTTTTCCATAAGCGTATTGATGAAGTTGGACCCTAATAAACTGAAAAAGGCAAAATCATTTGACTTTGCTGTCTATGCTTACGAAACCAGTGATGTTATCTCTCAAAACCCAGAAATTCAAACGCCCCCACAATGACCTAGATTTCGAGCTAAGGACCTTTGATTGAATGGCAAGGAAACTAGGGAGGGTAACTCCCAGGGTAGGGTGGCAGTTAGAATAGAACATCTATTTTGACTCTCTCACTGCCTTCCTACACATTTATCTCATTTATTTATTATCTAATAAATCTATGCGGTGGGGGGATCTCGCTAGATGGCTGCTATAATATATTTTTCTAGTGGGAAAAATGCTACCAAGTATAAAGGTTGAACATTCTCAAAAAAAAAAATGTATAAAGGTTGAAAGGCCTTAGGCCCCTTAGGCTATTCATCAAAAAGTATCCATAAACAAAAATGCCCCAATGGGTCCAATACTTAGATATGTTTAGTGCCATAGACTCATAGTACTACTAGATGATAATTATTAAATTAAATTAAATGGAATATACCATTTTCCTGTCAAATATTTGTGTATGTTTTTCCTTGATTAAGCGTACGTTTGGATAGTGTTTTGTACGGCCAAGGTTGCGTGTCCAATGTTGCGCGTTTAGTGGTTTTTGGTGGGTCCTGTACATTGTTCATGAGACTCGCAGATACTTTTTTTTTTTTTTTCCAGAAAAACAACTTTAAAACTGAGTCACATGATACTATTCACACATTTAAAAATTATTTTGCTACAGTATTTTCAGTTTTTAGTTTTCAGCAATAAGTAATATCCAAACAGACCCTAAACATCAATGTAATAAATGTTAAGACCAAATAAGGTATGCATTACAACCCTTTACCCTGTCAAATCCATTTCTAGTATTTTCTACACAGTTTTATTCTCTAGACTAAGGCTTTGTTTGGTTAGGGGAGTAGAAAAGTGAGAGGATGGAAAATTAGTGGGAGGATAGAAAATTGGGAGGATAGAAAAGTTGGTTTTCTCTCATGTGTGTTTGGTTGGAGGGTGGAAAACTCTTTTGTTTGGTTAGAGAGAAAAGTGGGAGGATGGAAAATGTAGTTTATATGAATTGACTATTATGTGACGAGATGAGAAAGTAAAAGGTAGGTGAGTGCAATAAAGGCGAGAATATTTGTGTAATTTATTACCCACATCATCTTTTCTTCTTAGTTTTCTTCCCAAATTGGGAGGAAGAAATTATGTGGGTCCGGAGGGATTATTTTCCACACCATTTTCTTTCTCTCTTGTTTTCTCTCCTGAACCAAATAAGAAAAAATTTAATTTTCCACTTTATTTTCCTCTTCTTTTCCATCCTTCTTATTTTCACCCCAACCAAACGGGGCCTAAGCTAAATTATTTTAATAGTTATGAGAGAGAAGATTTGAATATTGGTGCCCTCATAAAGATGAGGAAGCAATACCACAAACCTATAAGACTTTTTTGGCAAATAAGCTTTTGCAAAAAGGCTATTTGGCAACTAATCTATAAGGCTATTGACAACTATTGTTGTAGAATTGTTGTAGAATTTTAACTATAAAGTTTTTGTAATTATGATATATTTTTTTATAAATAATTTTAACCATTTTTAATAATTGTTCTTTATTACCATGCTAAGACATTAATTGATTTCTTTTTATGTAGTTGTGTAAGTAGAGATTGAACCCTATTTCTTTTATTTAGCGATAAGAGATTTTACTAGTTTAGTTAATTAGAAGAAAAAAAAAGTAGTATTTGTTCATTATTGTTTTTGATAAATTAAAGTGATGATGTAATTTGAAGTTATTACTTATCGATTGATAATCAATAATCAAATTAATCAAAATAATAAAAGAGAACATAGTAAAAGTACTTTATATTTATATATTCAAACCCAATTATTTGAATTAATGACCAATGTTTATTTAATGTATATTTATATCTTATCTCTATCTATTTAATTTAAAATATATTTATGCAAAAAAAAATCTTATCTTCGCTATATATTATTGGAACAGAATATCTTGATCTCCAATTGTTGAAAGTTCCTAAAATATCCAATAAACTATTATAAATAAAATAAAAAAGAAGTAAATGATCATAAACATATAAAATTGTCAAAACATTTTTCTCTTTCCTTCACTTTTATTCAAAGTCTTAAATTCAAAATTATGTTATGAGAGAGAGAAGAATCTAAAGTCTCTAAATAAGAACTTTGTGCATGTGAGGATATTAGTGATATATTATATTAAATTATTAGAATATTATTAGAATAGAACATCTTGGTATCCATCTTCTCAAAAAAAAAAAAAAAAAAAATCTTGGTATCCACCTTTTCAAAGCTCCCAGAATATCCAATAATCTATTACAATCTTTGGTTATTGATAAATTTTGTCTAATGCAATGTGCATTTGTAACGTACTTTAAACTTTTAAAGTAATTTTTGTTCTTTTATTTTTACCATCTATTCCATTAAACGATTTTAATTATAGTTTTGAAAATTTTATGAAAGAATAAAAAACTCTTTAACAAAATTTTTTAATGCAAATTTTGATGCCCAACTGAAAAACCCCAATATTATATGAAAATTGAAACTAATGAGTTTCAAACCATTTAACAAGGACAGAAACCTCGTGAGTAGTCACAAAGAGAAGAATCCTTTTGGGAGTAACCTCAAGATTTCGGTTTTGAATTTAAACTTTAAACCCAAAACTTTATGGATCTCACGAGGCATTAGAAGGTCTCATTGGGCA
Organism: Quercus gilva; assembly: GCA_023621385.1. Lineage (NCBI taxonomy): Eukaryota > Viridiplantae > Streptophyta > Magnoliopsida > Fagales > Fagaceae > Quercus > Quercus gilva. The sequence goes on along the minus strand of CM042479.1, from coordinate 40,903,492 downwards.
TGAGAAACACTAAACCATCTCTCTCTCTCTCTCTCTCTCTCTCTCTCTCTCTCTCTCTTATATAAGATATAAATTCTTCTCTAAGTTAATCTAAGTGTATATGTGTGTGAAGCTCCTTCTTAGAAATTTGAAACTCGACTCTTGCCCCCCACACTCCACAAGCACTTATACTTGTGGAGTGATCGTCACACTAAGGGTATGCGGTAGTCTCTCTCTCTCTGTCTCTCCCTCTTAATTTGTGCATATACTATATTCCTACTATGTATAATAAACAATTACTATAAATCAATTTGAAATATATACACCCTTTATATATACTACAAAGAAAAAACATATTTATTAAATTTGATACATTGTGTCAATATTTGCAAAAATATGTGATATTTTTAAATTAAATGGAATTTACCATTTTCCTGTCAAATATTTGTGTATGTTTTTTCTTGATTAAGCATCAATGTAATAAATGTTAGGACCAAATAAGGCATGCATTAGCCTTTACCCCGTCAAATCCATTTCTAGTATATTCTACATAGTTATATCCCCTTGACCAAGCTCATTATTTTAATAGTTATGAGAGAGAAGATTTGAATATTGGTGCCCTCGTAAAGATGAGGAAGCAATACCACAAAATCCATAAGACTTTTTGGCAAATAAGCTTTTGCAAAAAGGCAATTTGGCAACTAATCTATATGGCTATTGACAACTATTGTTGTAGAATTTTAACCATAAAGTTTTTAAAATTAAGATATATATTTTTTTTTATAAATAATTTTAACGCATTTTCTTTTGATAATTGTTCTTTATTACCATACTAAGACATTAATTGATTTCTTTTTCTATAGTTGTATAAGTAGAGATTGAACTTTATATATTTTATTTGACGATAAGAGATTTTATTAGTCTAGTTAATTAAGAAAAAAAATTAATTTTTGTACTTTATAGTTTTTGATAAATTAAAGTGATAATGTAATTTGAAGCTACTGCATATCGATTGATAATCAATAATCAAATTAATCAAAATAATAAAAGAGAACATAATAAAGTACATAATATTTCTATATTCAAACCCAATTATTTTAATTCATGAGCAATGTTTATTATTCTATATTTATGTCTTATCTTATCTCTATCTATTTAATTTAAAATATATTTATGCAAAAAAAAAATATCTTGTCTTCTCTATATATATTATTGGAATAGAATATCTTGATCTTTTGGCCTATTAGTGGTTCTCATGCCTAATGAGACCTTCTAATGCCTCGTGAGCATCTAGGCTTCTTTTTGGGTCCCCCTATAGCTAACGTCAAGGGAGCAGGACGTGCCTCTGAACTAAGGAGTGCATGAGAACCACTACTCTCTTGGAAACAAGTACACAAAACCACGAGCACTCCTTTGTTCAGAGGCACGTCCTGCTCCCTTGACGTTAGCTATAGGGGGACCCAAAAAAAAGCCTAGATGCAAAAAATTCCAGTATGGGGTGCAGCTGTTTGAGTCAGTTTCAGCTGAATTGACAATTAGGACTAAAGACCGAAAAATCACTTAATATTCTTAATATGATCACGTGATTTTTCCATCCATAAGAGCTAATGTAAGTTAATCCCAGGGATCAATTTGGAGGAAATAAAAACCACATGAAGTTATAAAAGTAATTGAAATCTTGTGAGGGTGTTTTTGCATTTTGGCAAAAAAAATAAAATTAAAAAACCACTACTCCTTTGGATTCAATCTCTAAGCCCAATTTTGTAGTTCGAGTGTTCAACCAACAAGAAGCCCAAACCTAAGGGCTAGGCTTAAAGAGCAAAACAACTGACGTGGCAAAGAATTGTAGAGACCAAGCAAAGCGCATGTGTGTGTATGTGCGCTACCCTCTCAGACAATCTCTCTCCCTCCCACACACTCTCATAGTCTCAAACAACCATGCCTGCAAACCCTTCATAGCTCCATCATTTGCAAAGAACTCTTCACATGATTTTTATTTATTTATTTATTTATCTATAAGAGTTAACAAAAGTTAATCCTAAATGTAAATTTCATGAAAATAGAAACCTCATAAAGCTATTAAAACAAATTTGAAACCTTGTGGGTTGTTTATGAATTTGAAATCTTGTGCGGTGTCTTTGCATTTTGGAAAAAAAAACCTGCGTGGCAAAAAACCGGAGAGGCTGAGCAAAGCATGCGTGCGTGCCTCTCTCTCTCTCTCTCTCTCAAACCACCATCATGCAAACCCTTCATCGCTCCTTCATCTGCAAAGAACCTTTCACATAATTTTTTCATCCATAATAGCTAACACAATTTCGTGAAAATAGAAGCCTCATAAAGCTATTAAAAAAAATTGAAACCCTGTGGGTTGTTTATGTATTTTGGCAACCCAAAAAAAAACCTACTCTTTTGGACTCAATCTCTAAAAGTCCAATTTTCGTTGTTCGACCAACAAGTCCAACAAAAAGCCCAAACTCCAAGCCCAATCAACCCAACAACCCACGTGGCAAAGAATCGAAGAGGCCGAGCAAAGCGTGCCACGTCCTCTCTCTCTCTCTCTCTCTCTCTCCCCCCCCCCCCCAACACTGTCACAGTCTCGCACCACCATGCCTGCAATCCCTTCATCACTTCTTCACCTGAAGCCTTTATTCTTCTCTCTCCCAGCTTCTCATCTCCGTCGCTCGCTCTCAATCGCGCTCGCAAATTCCCAATCCCTACAATAAATCCTAGAGGCCTCTCTTCTCTATCATTCGCCGCCGCCACAACACAGTCCACCGGCGATAATGGCAGTGGCAGAGGTAGGTCCGGTGTGCTCGCTCCACCTCCAATCACCGAAGAGTTGCAAAAAATCGATGTCAATCCTCCCAAGGGCACCCGAGACTTTCCCCCCAAGGAAATGCGCCTCCGCACTTGGCTCTTTCACAATTTTCGAAACTTATAAATATATAATATCTATGTATATACATGTATATGTGTATGTTGTTTGTATTTGATTGGTTGTGGAATTTAGGTTTCGCGGCTGTTTGGATTCTAGGAGGTTGATTTTCCGGTGTTGGAGTCAAAGGCATTGTACATTAGAAAAGCCGGCAAGGAGATTAGGGACCAGGTATACGTATAAACTAAGCTACATTTTTGTACCATTTGATTTGCTTTATATACACACTACACATTGAGCTCAAAATTTTAGTGGCTGTTCAAACACTTAGCTTTACTTGAATTGTGGCATTTAGCTTTGTGAGTAAATTAATTGAATTTCGATTTGAAGTGATTAATTAAGTTGTAGTAATATATACAGACATTGTGATCGTTTGTGATAATCGACACGGGAGTTTTTGAAGTTTAAAAAAATGGAAGAAATGGTATGGTAAATGATTTATAGTTTCTAAATTTAGTAGAGTAGGTTGTCTTTGAATTAAGGCTCGGGAGAGTAATCTGATGCCAGAAAATTTTCTAAAGATAAGCACCATGGCACAATGTGCGTGTATAACATTTGGTGATGATTGCACGACCATTGTCATTTGCTTAATATGAACTAATGCTATAGTTGATTCCTGAAATATATTGGTCTATCTTTTTAAACCCATTTTAGATAATCAATATTTCTTATTTAGAGCATTCACAGCAGTGGAGCTATAATGCTATAATGCTAAAATTTAGCTTTAAAATCACAAAAAATAGCTTACAGCAGTGGAGCTATATCTATAAATTATACATGAATTGCTACAGTGCACATCTATTGATACATGTGCACTGTAGCTTGAAGCTAAAACTAATAATAATATTTTATTTGACTATTCTCTCTCCTATTTATTAAAATATTCTCTCAAACTCAGTCTCTGCTCTCTCTCTCTTCCTTCTCTATCTTTTCTCTCTTTCTTTTCGTCAAACTCAGTCTCAGCTCACTCTCTTCCTTCTCTACCTTTTCTCTCTTTCTTTTCATTAGACTCAGTCTCATAGCGTGATCGGCGATGGCGTGGGTCAGTGGTCGGCGATGGCGTGATTGGCAATGGCTGGTCAGGTTCGACGGTGGTTTGGGTTTGATTCGGCGAATCTGATTCGGCGATGGCTGATCGGTGATCGACGATGGCATGGGTCGGTGGGTGTTGTGCCTCTTGGTCTTGTTTCTTCTCTCTATCGATCAAGCTCAGATGGTGGGTTTGATGGTGGTCTAGGGTGCTAACTCCATTGCCGATCTGTTCCGCTGTGCTGGTTTTTTTTTTTTTTTTTTTTTTTTATCAATGGATGTTTTTATTATTATTTTTTTAATGAGTTTTTTTTTTTTTTTTTTTTTTTTTTTTTTTTTTTTTTTTTTTTTTTTCTGTTGGTGGTGGTGGTGATGGTGATGGTGATGGTGTTGGTGCCGTGAGGGGTAGGGGCTGTGGGTTGAAGAGAGGGAGAAGACAGAGAGAAGATGAATAGTGAGAAAAAAATAATAAATAGCTGATTGTGGATATATATTATTTTATTGTGATGGTTGTATTATTTTATTGTGTTAAAAGCTAAAATAGATTCACTGCTGCAGTATGGGTGTAGCTAAAATAGATAAAGTGACTTTTTGTGTAGCTAAATAGCTAAAATTTTACAACCACTGCTGTGAATGCTCTTAGAAGAGAAACTAAACTCTCATGCAAGTTTACTTTTACATTTGCTTTATACTCTTTCATTGTGCAGCTATACTGTTTTGAAGATCGGGGGAATCGTTGAGTTGCATTGATGCCCGAGCTCACTCCTTCGTTGGCGAGGCTTGTGATACAGAAAGGGTACTAATCCTGAATCTGCAGCTGCTTTTGCAATGAAAACAATGCATAGTCTTTTTTTTTTTTTTGATGAAAAAACAATGCATAGTCTTCTTCGTCTTTATTTTGTTATCTTTATTGTTAGTACATATGGTAGTAGTTAGCAATTAAAAAAAAAAAGAATTTTAGGTGTCAAACCCAAATTACCATACTAACCCTCTACTGGTTAAAATTGTTGTTCAGACTTAATTTTTATACTATAGTGCCGGTTTGGATAGCAAGGCAAGGTGCGGCGCGTTTTCACTTGTTGCGTTTTCACTTTTTTTTTTTTTTTTTTTTTTTTGTTTTTTGGCAGGCTTTTTTTGACTTTGGGAGACAAAATGTACTGTGCATGAACAGTTTATGCACTATTCACGTACTGTTCATGCATTAAAAAATATTAAACCATGGGACCCACGGTACTATTCACACATTTAAAAATTATTTTCCTACAGTGTTTTCAGCAACAATCAGTTTTCAGCAACTTTCAGCAACAATAAGCTCTATCCAAACGGACCCATAGGAAACGTCTTAGCAAAATTGTCCCATTTTCAAACTACTTAGCAAAATACACTTGTTTTGGAAACGTCAAGCCCTGTGCAAAATTTTCAAAATAAATTAAGAAGTAAAATACGCGTAAAATTTAATAGTTAACATTGCTAATATTGAGTTCCGCCTCAAACTCGATATCAATAATGTTGAATTCCAAAGCAAGTGTATTTTTTGCTACATAATTTGAAAATGAGGTTGTTTGGTTACATAGTTCAAAAATTAAGGCTAAATAATCTTTTTTTTTTTCTGAGAGCACCCTAACTCTGATGTAGCAAATTATGAGTCGACTTTCTTTTTTATATAAACTCACTATTTTTTTTTTTTACTACTCACTATCTATTACGTCAGAGTTACGATAAACTTTTGACAAAAAAAAAAGTTTCAGTACTGCTAGATTTTCTTTAAGGAACCCTTGGTAATAATTTAGTAAAAGCGTTAGAGGAGACGTTATTATCATAGGAAGGTAGTACTAAACTGTTTACTACTCTAGTTAGTCTAGTTGTTGCTGGTAAGTGCCTATAAGTGGTAAGTTAAATTCTTAGTAGCAATTAGTGAGCTTTGACGACCTGTGCAACCAAAAATGCGACGATATTATTTATAAAAAGTTATCTGATAAGGTTAGTGGAGGTGTTACGATAGACTCCATTAGTATCTTGTTTTTTGTTCCTCCTCCATTAAACAAAATACCAGAAGATTAGTATCTAGCTAGCCAGTAGCAATATTATCGCATCGTTTATCCATTATTTTTGTCCATTTCTTGTAGGCATATTGCATATACCAATATTGTGATACTATAGTGATTCTACTGCCTAGTTTTGTATATAGTGTTTGACCATAGATTCGGCCTATTTATATGGCCTAATCTTAAAGGTACACTTGGCCCAGGCTCATCTAGAATTGGCAGTGTTAGGCTCTACCGGTTCAAGAACTCAACCCCATCAGAAAATATGTGATACTTTAACTAACTCAATCTCCACCAGTCAGCTTCTCCCAATTAATCAAAAAAGCTAAGAGTTGAAAAAAAACAGGTTTCCTTTGCTACAAAATGATTATAGTTTTTTAACACCCAGTTGCGAATTCAAATCACATTTTGGATTCTGATCCATGATCTCTTACTTACAATCTTGATACTGTTGGGATAAACTACACTGCTAAGTTTTGGTGTTTGTTTTCATGTAAAAAAGTGTAGACTCGTACGCAATGCTCAATTATATGGATTCTCTTTGTTGTGAGAAAGGTGTATTGAATCATGACTAAGTTGGCAGCTTTCATTTCAAACTTTCCAAAGTCTTTAAATGTGTTGATGATGCTTTTGGATTGTGACTTATGGTTCGTTTAGATTGAGGGTGAGGGAGGAGGAGTAGAATAGAGTAGAGTAGATTTAGCACAAAATTAGCTTATTTTTAGCCAATTTTACTTTACTCCCCTCCACTCTCACTCCTTCCCCCATCCATCCAAACAGGCCATTAGTTGGAGGCTTTCGATTTCACTTTCAGGTCTTGAAAGTATCGATGATATTTGTCTCCCCCAATACCTTCTCAATTAAGTGTAAGTACAAGACATTTCTTTTACAATTGCTGACCTGATTTATAAAAGTGATGTTATTTCAAATAATAGAATACTATGCTAATAATTGTGAGAAAGGTATCAAGAATATTTGAAGAAAGTAGGCTAAAATGCAAAATTGACCATCTAAGTTTCACATTTTGTTATTTCAGTCTTTTAACTTTAGTTTCGGTCAATTCAGTCCTTTAAGTTTCAAAAGTATTTCAATTCAGGCCTTCCACTAACTTCTATTAACACTCTACCGTTAAGTGCTTTTTTTTTTTTTTCTTCTTTCAGTTTTTATATTAAAAAATGTAGAAAACTAATTTAAATTAAAAAAAAAAAAAATCCCATAAAACACCACAAACCCAGCACACAAACAACAAAAAATTTCTTTACATTGTTCACGAGATTCACAACCAAAAATGGCATCCAAATGGACCCAAAATTTTAATATACAAATTCATAACAAAGCACAACAAACAATTATCTAACAGCAACCATCAGTAACATATACAATTTACAAATTCCCTACCTACAAACAATGATTATTTATTCAACAATGAAACAATGTTACTGGGTTTTTCTTTTTTTGTGGTTCATTTGGTTTTTACAAACAAAATCTGAAATAAGAAAACATTTGACTAAAAACTAAACTTGAAAACCCAAATCAGATCAGAGAGAGAGAATCCAAGGACACCATATTGGATTGGAGAGAAAGAATCCAACGACATAGACCAGATCGGAGAGGAAGCTTAATCAGGTTGTTCACCAAATCCAAAAGACTTTGAAACCAACCAAACACAATAGCCCAGCTGTGGGTTGGAACTCCAATGAGGGTTTGATGAGAAAATGTAGAGAGACGAAGACTGGCCTAGTTGAATTGAGTTAAGAGAAAGACAACCACCGCCAAGCAAGGATAGTCAATAGTGACCGGTGAGGAGCAGAGACCGGTTGACGTTGGTGGTTGGCCACGAACGAAGCTTGGAGAGGAGCTCTTTAGGTCCAACCTAGAGAGAGTGGCTGGGGAACAAAATTGTTCACTGTGCCCAGTTTCTTCTTCTTTCTTTTCTTTTTTTTTTCTTTTTCTTTTTTTAATTTAAATTAGTTTTCTGCATTTTTTAATATAAAAAATTGAAGAAGAAAAAAAAAAAGCACTTAATAGTAGAGCATTAACAGAAGTTAGTGGAAGACCTGGATTGAAACACTTTTGAAACTTAAAGAACTGAATTGACCGAAACTAAAGTTAGAAGACTAAAATGACAAAATATGAAATTAAGAGGATCAGTTTTGCATTTTGCCAAAAAAGTATGATTTTTGTGCCATCGTCATGATGTGGTCGATTATGGATATATTTATTTATAATAGGTATATATAAAATTTCAACCTACTATATCTATTTGATTTTGGGTGTAGGTAGAGTTTGAATTTAAATTTTTTATTTGACAATAAAAAATTTTAGTAGATGAACTAACCAAAACCCACGTTCACAATGAGTAATAGAAAAAAAGTTAGGAGACCTTGTGAAAGTAATAGTTCACCAATCACAATCAACCGTATCATAAAGTTGTGGCAAATTGTGTGATCATAGAATAAGAATTACATATTTGAGTAATATTGTGAATACTAAAAATTTAACTACATAAATTTTACAAATTAATATGCTATCAATCATAAAAAAAATCAATATTTATTTATGTTGTTAAAGTGGTATCAATTATTTCATTGTCATTTTCAATATGTAATTTTTTTTCTTCAATAAAATTTGTAGTAAGTTTAATTAACACCACTCATAATTTTTCTCTAGATTTTTTTTTTCCCCATAATCGTATTGATGAAGTTGGACCCCAATAAACTGAAAAAGGCGGAATCATGGCGGAATCATTTGACTTTGCTGTCTATGCTTACAAAACCAGTGATGTTATCTTATCTCTCAAAATCCAGAAATTCAAACGCCCCCACAATGACCTAGATTTCGAGCTAAGGACCTTTGATTGAATGGCAAGGAAACTAGGGAGAGTAACTCCCAGGGTTGGGTGGAAGTTAGAATAGAACATCAATTTTGTCTCTCTCTCTCTCTCTGCCTTTCTACACATTTATCTCATTTATTTATTATCTAATAAATCTATGTGCTAGGGGACCTCGCTAAATGGGAGAAATTATAATGTCTTCATGGTGGACAAGTGATGTAGTCCACAATTTTAGTAAAAGACTTCCACTTGCTTAAAATTATGAAATTTTAAATAAAAACTGAATATTTACTCAACAATTTTAAATAAATGAGAATTTTTTATTGGGATTGTAGACAAATGATATGGTCCACCATAAATACGGTATAATTTCTCACTAAATGGCTACTATAATTTATTTTTCTCGTGGAAAAAATGCAACCAAGTATAAAGGTTGAAAGATTCTAATATATGTATATATATATAAAAATAAAAAGGTTGAAAGGCCCTAGGCCCCTAGGGCTATTCATCGAAAAGTATTCATAAACAAAAATGGTCCAATGGGTCCAATACTTAGATATGATTAATGTCATAGACTCATAGTACTACTAGTTGATAATAATTAAATTAAATTAAATGGAATATACCATTTTCCTGTCAAGTATTTGTGTATGTTTTTTCCTTGGTTAAACATCAATGTAATAGTTTACCAAAAAAAAAAAAAAAAACATCAATGTAATAAATGTTAGGACCAAATAAAGGATGCATTATCCTTTACCCTCGTTAGCATGACCCTTATTTTAATAGTATTTTCTACACAGTTCTATTCCCTAGACTAAGCTCAATTATTTTAATTGCTTTCCTAGTGGATATGAGTCGTTTTACACAATTAATCCTAGCCCATCTGCCCATGACCCTTTTGCAAGTTTCAAAACCAAATTTATATTAATATCCGCAAAGGAGGCGGGTATGCAAGTTGGTTATCAACTACTCTCTTGGACACAAGTACACAAAACCAAGAGCACTGCTTAGTTCAGAGGCACGTCCAGCTCCCTTGACGTAAAGCTATAGGGGGACCAAAAAAACGCCTAGATGCAAAAATGTCGGTATGGGGTTCAGTTGTTTGAGTCAGTTTCAGCTGAATTGACAATTAGAGCTAAGTCGGAAAAATCATTTAACCTTCGCGTGTCTAATGGTGCAAATCAATTGTTTAATATTCTTAATGTGATCTCGTGATTTTTCCATTCATAAGAGCTAATTTAGGTTAATCCTGGGAATCAATTTGGAGGAAATAAAAACCACATGGAATAATAAAAACAATTGAAATCTTTTAGGGTGCTTTTGCATTTTGGCAAAAAAAAAAACACTTTAGTCTTTTGGACTCAATTTCTAAGCCCAATTTCATAGTAGGAATGTTCAACCAACACGAAGCCCAAACCTGAGGGCCAAGTTCAAAAAACATAATGAACCTGCATGGCAAAAAACCGAAAGGCTGAGCAAAGCATGCGTGCGCGCCACCCTCTCTCTCTCTCTCTCTCTCTCTCTCTCTCTCTCTCATGGTCTCAAACCACCATCCTGCAAACCCTTCATCGCTCCACCTGCAAAGAACCATCTACATAATTTTTTCATCCATAAGAGCTAAACGAAATTGATCCTCAATTTCGTGAAAATAGAAGCCTTATAAAGCTATTAAAAAACAATTGAAACCTCGTGAGCTGTTTATGCATTTTGGCAACCCAAAAAAGAAAAGAAAAGAAAAAACTACTCTTTGGACTCAATCTCTAAAAGTCCAATTTTCGTTGTTCGACCAATAGGTCCAACACAGAGCCCAAACTCCAGGCCCAATCAACACAACAACCCGCGTGGCAAAGAACCGAAGAGGCCGAGCAAAGCGTGCCACGTCCTCACTCTCTCTCTCTCTCTCAGTCTCGCACCACCATGCCTGCAATCCCTTCATCGCTTCTTCACCTGAAGCCTTTATTCTTCTCTCTCCCTCGCTTCTCATCTCCGTCACTCGCTCTCAATCGCGCTCGCAAATTCCCAATTCCTACAATAAACCCTAGAAACCTCTCTTCTCCATCGTCCTCTGCCGCCGCAGCACAGTCCACCGGCGATAATGGCAGTGGCGGAGGTAGGTCCGGTGCGCTCGCTCCACCTCCAATCACCGAAGAGTTGCAGAAAATCGACGTCAATCCTCCCAAGGGCACCAGAGACTTCCCCCCCGAGGAAATGCGCCTCCGCACTTGGCTCTTTCACAATTTCCGAGAGGTATAAATATATAATATCTATGTATATATATGTATATGTATATGCGTATGTTGTTTGTATTTGATTGGTTGTGGAATTTAGGTTTCGCAGCTGTTTGGATTTGAGGAGGTTGATTTTCCGGTGTTGGAGTCGGAGGCATTGTACATTAGAAAAGCCGGCGAGGAGATTAGGGACCAGGTATACGTATAAACTAAGCTACATTTTTGTGCCATTTGATTTGCTTTATATACACACTACACATTGAGCTCAAAATTTTAGTGGCTGTTTAAACACTTAGCTTTACTTGGATTGTGGCATTTAGCTTTGCGAGTAAATTAATTGAATTTTGGGTTGAAGTGATTTATTAAGTTGTAGTAATATATACAGACATTGTGATTGTTTGTGATAATCGACACGGGAGTTTTTGAAGTTTAAAAAAATGGGAGAAATGGTATGGTAAATGATTTATAGTTTCTGAATTTAGTGGAGTAGGTTGTTTTTGAATTAAGGCCCGGGAGAGTAATCTGATGCCAGAAAATTTTCTAAAGATAAGCACCATGGCACAATATGTGTGTATAACATTTGGTGATGATTGCACGACCGTTGATTCCTGAAAGATATTGGTCTGTCTTTTTTAAACCCATTTTAGATAATCAATATTTCTCATTTAGAAGAGAAACTAAACTCTCATGCAAGTTTACTTTTACATTTGCTTTATACTCTTTCATTGTGCAGCTATACTGTTTTGAAGATCGGGGGAATCGTCGAGTTGCATTGAGGCCCGAGCTCACTCCTTCGTTGGCAAGGCTTGTGATACAGAAAGGGTACTAATCCTGAATCTGCAGCTGCTTTTGCAATGAAAACAATGCATAGTCTTCTTCGTCTTTATTTTGTTATCTTTTTCTCAGCATTTGCTCTGTTGGTTTTCAAGTTTGATGTCTGTAAACTCATAAGTCTTCTGTATTTATTTACTTATGATTTTTGTATCCAGGTACAGATGCCAGAATTTGATCTCCATGTTTTTTCTTGTCCAGAAAATCTGTATCCCTCCCATTGAAATGGTTTGCTGTAGGACAGTGTTGGCGTTATGAGAGAATGACAAGGGGTCGGCGCCGTGAACACTACCAGTGGAACATGGATATCATTGGTGTGCCTGAGGTTACGGTATGAGCTGCCAACTTGAAATAATTTAGTACTTCTGTGCTGTTTTGGTTTTTGTTCCTGTTCTGACTGAACTAATAATGGCCTTTTTGTGCTTGTTGTGGAAGTTTTTTACCATTTTAAGTCCTACGTTAGTTGTAATTTCTTTAAAATTAGAATCTTAAATTATGCCTCAAATACTCTCTCTCTCTCTCTCTCTCTCTCTCACTCACACACACAGTGATACTGCCTCATTTGTCCAATTTCAGAAAGACAAATTAAATTTAAAATCTGAATATGCTTCTTATGGTCACTCCATACCAATGTGATGGATGATCATCCTAATATTCATTCTACCTTTTTGAGTTTTCAATCTGGTTATGATGTATTATAGATTGCATTTGGATGCAAGTATTTTGGGGGGAAGGAATTTGGATTTCAATACTAGAGATTAGTTTCTTTGAATCAGTTATAGAAAATACCTAGTTTTTATGTTAGTGAACGTCATGGATGGATTGGAACACTAGTAGGTCATGGATGGATTGAGGGGAGGAATTTGGAATTCAATACTAAAAGATTAATTTCTTTGAATCAGTTTTTTTAATTATTTTTAAATGTTAGTCAATGTGTTGAATGTATTGGAATTTTTTTTTTTGACACTTGTATGTGGAGGCTGTTATCCCAAATTCACTCTCTAAGTGACAATGTTGGAGAAAGATGTCCTCTATTTTTTATTCATTGCATTCCCTGTATAATTTTAAACCTCTTTCGTGCTATTTTAAGCCAAATAAAGTAGTTCATACAAGATATTGTCATCCAAATCTCCAAATCCAAATTCAGCTTTAGATTCATTTCTTGTCAAGATTAAAATGTTCACTTTTTATTTTTTAATCTAGGCTGAAGCAGAACTTATTTCGTCTATCGTCACTTTTTTCAAGCGAGTTGGAATTACAGCATCACATGTTGGATTCAAGGTTTCTAGCCGAAAGGTGTGAACAGTTCTTCCTTGTATGAAAATAGAGTACGATGGATCTTTCGTAACGACATTGTTTGTATGGTATTTATCATTATTTAAGAATTCTGTGTGCAAAGCCTTTGTATCATTGAATGCTTGTGAAGGCATGTTAAGTATCCAATTTGTGTTAATACGAATCGCTCCTATGAAGTGCTTGCCTTTTCTGGAATGAGTTCTCAACTTCAGTTGTAAGGAACTAATTTAAGTTTGATGAAAATATATTTTTCGTGAAGAGAAATGCAGTTATAAGTGTATTAACAACTCACTTACTTATATAACAAAGTATTAGCTTGTGAAGTCTTATAAATATTTTATTGAGGAAAGACATAATGACAGAGCTGATGAAGGTTTGCTATATTTGTGATCTCCAAAGGTACTTCTAATTAATTTGAAGTACCCTTTGTTTGGCAAAACTTGGACCCATAGACTAAGCAAGGTTCATAGGAATTACATTATTCTAGTATTACATGCATTCTTAACTTTTCTAATCACATAAACAATTCTTTGTGTTTGTTTCTGTGGATTCTTGTATGCACACAATGCTGTTGTTTTATTAGTAATAAACTTTATTAATAACATAGATTATTTCATGATTACAATGATGAGCACTCCATAACCCAAAAGAATTACAAAAAAATTATTCTCAAAATAGAAGTGATTCTGTGAAATTTATAAGAGTGTTACTATTTGTAAGACAGGATGCATGGGACCAATCAAACAGAGTTTGAATCAATACTTTTTCATTATGCAATAATGTGATTGTCTTCAACTTTTGGATGAAGCGGCAATAAGAGTTACATAGTTGACTTGAGCCTTTAAACTAAAAATTTACATGCAATTTCGTCCACCATTATAGGCAAATCCAATTTGCTCATACTCGGTTTTGGTATATAAATCTAACTATTTTCCTTGATCCCTTAATTGAATAGTGCTTTTGCAATTTTTCTACACCCTTTTGTGAACAAATTTGTCTGGTTTGTGTAGTTTTTTTGGGGGAGGGGGAGGGGGACTGAAGCATGATTTTATTTTGAGTCTTTTCTGCTTTATCACAGGTTCTGCAAGAAGTATTGAGGTGCTACTCCGTTCCTGAAAGTTTATTCAGCAAGGTTTGCATAATCATAGACAAGGTGAGCTGTGCAAGGTTGCAAGTTTTTTTGAGATGTGATTGCTCTTTTGGAAAACCAGATAGTGTTAATATTCTTGGTCTTTTAATATCCTGCTCATGATGCAATAACTCATTCTAGTCACTGAAATTCAGCACCCAAAAAAAAAAATCTAGTCCTTTATAGTTTCCATTCTTTATAAGTTTATTAAAAGTTTCTTTGTTTTAAGATATTCTAATTTATTCTGTAAAAATTTGTTAAATCCATCCTGTCGTTCAGATACATAAGCTACCAATCTCTTTGCCAATCCATATGAATGGTATTTTGAGTCACATTACCCGTATATCATGTTCTTGAATATTTGCTTCTCAGCTGTTTAAAGATATGGGGTCGTTGACCTTGTCCTTTACTAGAATTTAGAGATCCAATATCACTACCAGTTGCTCTTATACCCTGTTGCTTGTACACGGCCATACACATGTCACCTGAATTTTAGATGCTTTTCTTCTATGAAACTCAGGCGTTGTTTTTTTTTTTGGGGGGTGCATCTTTTTGTGGAAACAGATAGGGAAGATTCCAGTGGATGAGATAAAGAAAGATTTGAAGTCCGCTGGTGTATCGGAAGAGGCTGTTGAAGAGCTGTTGCAAGTTCTTTCCATAAAGTCATTGACGAAGTTGGAAGGTTGAGTTTTTTGACATTGTCACTGAGAAGTTATTTTGTACTATTTTTGGCCAAATAAGGTTAAATTAGTTGTCATAATCCTTCTTTTTCCCCTTTAATTCAAAATGTACATTCTAGAAACTCAACTCAATAATTCTTTTGTCCCAATTATTTTGGGTTGCCTGCATAAATTCTGCTTGGCCTTTTTTTGACATATATTCTGTAGTTATCAGGTCTTCTCTGCCTTCCCTCTGTTCTTAAAGATAGAAAGATTTCATGTTGTGTGCAAGCATGCTGCTAATCTGTCATAAGTTCTAGGGGTGTTAATGGGTCAATCAACAGTTAATTGAAGGCGCTGTTCCCTATTTTTGGGTGAGGGATTTGGCTGGGGGTGACGATGATGAGCAAGCGGTGAAGAGTAGCGACAAAGGCAATGATCAAGGAAAGATTTGGACAGTTTTGGCTGTTAAGATAACAGAGTGGGGCTGGGACAAAGATGATAGAGGGAGAGCATTGGTGATTTGGGGAGAAGATTTTGAGGTGTAGGGGACTTTTGGGTCTTTGAACAGCCCTGGTCATAACTTTGCAATGGGTTAGAAATGATAAATAATTTAATGTAAATATCTTTTATATCTGTTCAAACCTTTAGGATAAACTTAGCAATTGAGTTAGTCTTTCATTGGTTTCTGTAAATGCATCAGTTTCTCTGAACAGAAATGAAACATAGAGTAATTCTAAATAGGTGTTGCATATTTATGTGTATGTAGAGATACTTGGAGGTGCTGGGGAAGCTGTTGCTGATCTGAAGCAGCTGTTCTCCCTTGCTGAAAAGTTTGGTTATGCTGAATGGATTGAATTTGATGCATCAATTGTCCGTGGGCTTGCATACTACACTGGTATTGTGTTTGAGGTGAGATTTTGTGTGTTGTTTTTCCTTCTTTATGTTTTGATAAGAATGTCACTGTAGAGTAAACTGGAGTTAAAATCAACACACTTCAATCCACTTATAATGTGCTTCATTTCTTGGGAACAGCATTCTTATCTGTGGCTTGCATTGCTTGATAATCTCAGACAAAATAAAGAAAGTATTGCCTTCAAATTTAATGAGTAATGGCCTGGAAATTGCAATGAGTTTTTGTAAACAAGACTGCTTTAGGGGCAGTTTTCCAGGCTGTGAGGGCTAAAAGTTGCAGGCATCATCACATTGACCATAAATATTTTTTTGAGTTTTTTGGGTGCTGAAACATGTAAAGAAATATAATAAAAAAATATGAGTATGAGTGAATGTGTTAATTTTTATTTTTTAGCTTTATTATTTTACACCCAAACACCGCACTAGAATATTTTAAAGTTCTTTCAGGTGTATATTTACTTGTGCTGGTAACGTTGCGACATAATTATGACTTGTGAGAATATTAATCATTTAATTGTTGCTAGCTTTTGCATGAAGCCAGTGGTGTGTAGCATGAGTCCTGGTGAAATATTAAAATTCCAGATGTGGCAAACTGATGAAACTCTCTAAGATAGAGATGCACTGAAAAACCATTTAATTTATAGATACAAACTGCTATATTTTTAAGGATGAAATACTTTTACCCACATGGAATGGTCCCAAATTCTTTGTAGTACTTGATCTTAGAGATTAGTCTTCATTTCAGGATTGTTTTGGTGAAGCTATTCTTTAACTGATGTGTATGCTTCCTTTCATTGAATTGGAGACAAGCACATTGTATAAACATTGTATAACTTGACCAAACTAAATACATTATTGTTTTTTCCCTCTTCCAAATGGAGCTCTAACTTTTTCTTTTCAGGGTTTTGATAGGGAAGGAAAGTTGCGAGCCATTTGTGGTGGTGGGCGATATGACCGGTTACTCTCAACTTTTGGGGGTGATGACCTTCCTGCATGTGGCTTTGGTTTTGGTGATGCTGTTATAGTCGAAGTAAGTACATCCTTTCATTATTTTCTGCTATACTGAGTAGTGCTTAATGAGGTGAATTTTGGCCACTTCTGAATTACATGAGGTAATTCTCATGCAAACAGAATTTATTGCACTTAACAAAACTCTCTCTCTCTCTCTCTATCCCCCTACAAACACCACCCCCCCCCCCCCCCGCGCGGGCGGGGGGGCGGGCACTCACGCAACACACACACACAAAAAGTCTCTCCCCAAGTCAACCAAAACAGTGGAGTCTACCTTTGCCAACCCCATTACACCTAGTTCTTATATTGTCAAATAATTTATGCAGTAACAGGAGAATGTAGACAATAGACTGCAATATGCATATCACATCTTACATATTTTTGTCCAACGGATATGGCTTGATTTAATATATCTAGTTATGAAGTGAATCATTTTTTATGATTACTGCCATTTTTCCTGGCTTTCTATTCTGTTGACCTTGGTTAAGAGTGTTCAATGGTCACTGAAGATGAAGTCTACCCACTAAAGCAAATTGAGCTTGTAGTGTTTCTTTAGGACCGAGCATGTGCCTTATGTTTGAGTTTTATTTACTCAATCTCCTTCTCTTAATTTATAAAAAATAAAATAAAGAGCTTGTAGTCGTCTAAAATTTGTAGTGGACCGCAGTAGCATAAACTACAAAAAGTAATGCACTCTATTGTCTCTAATATCTTGAATGTAGTAGGTTGTCATGAAAAATTTTTTTTTTTTTAGTCGATGACTTCAGTACTGTCTTCTTGGGACTGGAATATGTACAGTTATGTATTCTGCCTTATGATTTTGAACCTTATTTTGATGTTTTTGTTTACTTCTATTTTTATCCTGAAATGATTATTGTTTTGTATACTTGTTTCTCCTCTCTCTCTTTTGGTTAATTTTTTTTTTTGATAAGTAACATAAAAATATTATTAAGAATAAAAAAAGTGCCAAACTGAGTACATTGGGGATGTACAATGGGGGCACAAATCAGGAACCAAAAATACAACGATCAAGAAAAACAAGAATGGAAAAACAAGAAAAATGAGAAAAGCCCACACTCCAATCATCGAGAGTGTGCAAGAAAAAAGACTTAATCACTAGCAAAGAACATTCACAACCCTTAAAGCTTCTAGCTTTCCTTTCACGTCAAATGCACCAGATCAAACGATGAGACACTATTCTCCAAACATCTATGTTACAATGTTGGCCAAACTTTCCCTGCCAAGACTCAAACAACTCAATAACTGTAATAGGCATAACCCAGTGAATACCAAACAAGCAAAAAACCAAAGACCACAACTCCCAAGCTATGGGGCAATGAAGCAAAAGATGATCCACTGACTCCCCACATCTCTTACACATATAACACCAATCAAGCACAAGCACACGTCTTTTACGAAGGGTGTCTGTTGTTAAGATCTTACCTAAGAAAGCAAACCAAGCAAAGAAAGTTACTCTTGGAGGAACCTTCGATTGTCATATTATTCTCCAAGGGAAGGATACAAGAGTAGGAGCGTAGAAGGAACGATAAAATCCTCTAACTTCAAAACCTCTGCTCCTTGTTGGCTTCCAACAAACCTTATTAGGACCAAACCGCCACACAGTCGAAAAATAGACCAACCCCATAAACTGATCAAAAGCTTCTTGTTCCCAATCTTGTGGTGGATGATGAAATTGCACATTCTAGTGAAACCTCCCAGCTGATCAACCCATAACTTCAGCCATCGAGGAATCATTAGACCTACTAAGACAATAAAGCTCCGGAAAAGTCTCTTGGAAAGTACAATCCCCCACACCACACATGCTTCCAAAACTTCACTCTAGTATCATCCCCCACATCATACACAAGGAGTTTAGAAAGTTCAATCAACCACTTCTAATGAATCTCCACAGGCTGACCCCATAAGGACTTGTCGCCTTTTTGGTACACCAACCACCCCAAATATTCCCATATTTTGGCTCTACAACCCTCCTCCATAAAGCATCGGTCTCCATGTCATACCTCCACAACCATTTTCCTAGCAAGGCAGATTAAAGCTCCCCAAACATCTTATACCTAGCCCCCCAACCTGCAAAGACTTACAAACCTTGGCTCATTTAAACAGATGTATTTTAAATTTGCCACCAATTCCTCTCCACAAAAAATCTCTGTAATTTCTCCATACGCTTTGCCACCTTTCCCGATAAAGGAAGAAGGGAAAGGAAGTGTGTAGGTAAAGACGAGAGTGTGCTTTTAATGAGAGTTACCTTATCCCTTTTAGATAAATACAATCTCATCCAACCTGCTAATTTCTACTCCATGTTCTCTAAGATAGGATTCCAGATAAATTAGTCCTTAAACTTAGCACCTAATGGAAGACCCAAATATTTCAAGGGAAGCGAAGACTGCCCACACCCCAACAGTCCCACCAAAGCCTCCAAATTGTGCACCGCACCAACAAGTACCAACTCAGATTTTTCCAAATTAATATTTAACCCTGATGCCTCCTCAAATCTAACAAGAATTGTTCTCAAATTAGCAATTTGAGTAGGTTCAGCATCACAAAATATAAGAGTGTCATTTACAAATAAATGATGAGATACCATCAATGATGTACCAGCCGTACTGCCCGCAGAAAAACTTGAGAATTGCCCAGCAGAGGCAGCCACATCCAACATTCGACTCAATGCCTCCATAACAATATCAAAAAAGGAACGGAGATAATGGGTCTCCTTGCCGAATCCCCCTAAAACTTCCAAAGAAATTAGATGGACTACCATTGAGCAAAATGGAAAATTTTATAGTTGAAATGTAGTACATTATCCATTTTCTCCATTTATTTGAAAAACCACAGCGCCGAAGCATATACATTAAAAAATCTCAGCTCACATGATCATGCGCCTTCTCCACATCCAACTTACACAACACACCTGGAATTCCTAACTTCAATCTATTATTGCAGTTGCTCAAGGATAGAGGACTTCTACCAGAACTCAGCCTCCAAATTGAGAATATTGTGTGCGCTCTAGACCTTGATCTTCAAGGAGCAGCTGCCAGAGTCGCTAGTATACTCAGAGAACAAAGCCAGACTGTTGATTTGGTTTTGGAAAGTAAACCACTTAAATGGTACTAATTCCTTTATTTTGCATGTTACGTGTTTTGAAATCAATTGCTGATCTTTTTATGATAAGTTGTTATTGCATTTATCCTACTTCAGGGTGTTCAAACGAGCTGCACGGATAAATGCGCACAGGCTGATATTAGTTGGGAATTCAGAGTGGCAAAAGGGTATGGTGGTGGTTAAAATCCTTTCTTCTGGTGAACAGTATGAAGTCAAACTTGATGAACTAGTGTGATAAGATTTGATTGTTTTGGCATTTTGTGCTCTTTGATTTATCCTTGATAGTTAGATTCAACCTTTGTCAATTCAATTTTTATCTGAAATTAGGTACTTCCATTTGTATTTTCGGTATACACATCAATGAAATTAATTCAATTTCTTTTTTTTTTGGGCGTGATTTAATGATGGTAATATGGTATACACAATAGCATACCTTGGTATACTCAGGCTAAACAGCATTAGAGAACTTATAGAAAAGTTGCAGGGATCCGATTGCTGCAAAAACAGCTATGGCAGCTGCGGGAACAGAGAGCAACCATCTTGACAAAACAATACCTTATAGTGAGAATTTAGAAACTAATGACTCCAAAAGTTTGGATTAGCCTGCAAGCTGGTTAATTTCTATGTTGACTGATTGAAAGTTGGATTAGCACGAGAGGTTGATATCAATGAAAGTTGGGTTCCAGTGCACTCTTTGACTTAAGTTAATATGAAGTTCTTTCTTCCTTATATGTTGTTCACTTTATATTAGTCAATGCACTCATCTGTTAATGCCCTATTCACATATAATCTGTGTAAATTCCTTTTTAAATGAAACGTGAAATTGGCATGAAACTCAAAGAAAAATTTTAAAGTCCATTACAAACTGAAAAGCTTAACATTACTTAACCATCTCATCAAGATCTGGCAATGGAAACCTCAACATTGCCGCAATGCCTGTCAACTTCGCGAGCTCCTCACCAGACACATGCATTGAAGAAAACACAAACACCTTACCTCCAGCTTTCTTCACTGACTTAACCAACCCAACATGCATATGCCTCGTCTCAATCTCAGCGCTCCTGAAAGATTATCGGTGATCAAAAGGGTCTCAATCGCTAGCATCTCATGTGCAGTTTCCACACTCTTGGGATCGTAATATGCACAATCAGAGTTACTTGTTACCATGTCTAAGAACTCCTTAAGCACCCTAATCTCCGGCACAACATTCGTTTCTCTGATCAAATTTATGACTGCATTGTCGTTCAAAACCTCGCTCAAATTATGTGTATTACTCGGACTTGTAGTGGCAACAACAATGCGTGACTTCTTGTCTTCAATAGACTTCAGCTTCAGCCTCTATGCTTCTAAGAGTAAAGAACCTCGAAACTCATCTTTTACACAACTAGGACTTCCTATTACGACACACCGTATACTAAAATCCACATGCTTCACAAAAGCACGAAAAACATTCTCAAAAAACTTGTCAGAATTAGAAGAAGAAGAAGTAGAACCATTAATCTTAGCACAAAGCGTGGTGACCCTTTTCCCAACCAAGAACACGTGAGCCAAACCTTGTTGTTGCATGAGAACCACTACCAGGTCAGCACTCGAAGCCATGTTACAACCTTCACGTAATGTGTCGACTGCAACTGAGTCCCAAACCTTATTGGTGAGAACAAACTCCTTGTTCTTCTCGAGAGTTAACGTATGAAACGACCTAGTTGGGACGTGTTCGTTGGCTGTGATGTTCTTGCCCTGGACTCGCACGGTGGATGAAACCTTGTCGTAATAGACGGCTGTGATTGTGATTTCACGGCTGAGTTTGACACAAGCGGTGGTGATCTTGCTTGAGTCGTGGTGGATTTTGTGGGAAGAGGTGGTGGTGATAGAGTCACTGGGCAGGACGAGATTGTATGGTACCATAGGTCGTCTGGTTCTTCAGGGATGATCTTGACTGTTCCTGGTTTGTCAAGAACGATGTTTTTCTTTCCCACGAGCTTCATTGTTTTTTTTTTTTTTTTTTTTCCTTGGAATGACGTTGTGAAATCTCTGATTATTTATAACTGGACTTTCCTTGTATGGATCAGACTTTGTTTTTTCCTAGTCTGGTTTGGATGTAGGTCTTAGATTCAGTTTGTTTGTTTTAGGGAATTGAAATTGCACTTATGAATTCAGTTACAATTCCGATTCTGAATCTAATGCGAATTTGAAAATAATAATAATAATAATAAAAGTCAGGATTTAAAAAAAAAAAAGTGATTTTTTTTTTCCTTCTCTAAATTGAAGGAAGAAAAAAAAAAAGGGAAAAATATCCCCAAAAAAAAAAAAAAAAAAGTTCTAAGACTCTTGCGGCCTTGACCACATTTTTAAAGATTTTCTCCTTGTAGGGACCGAGTTTGTGCACCTTTCCTTGGAGGAAGTGGACCCAAGCCCAGCTAGCCCAATACAATGAATTTGTAGAGTATGAATTCAAAAACTAGGCTTTGGTAAAGATTGCAACAACAAAACATGGTAGTGATTAGGTTGAATGACGAAAACGTAGGCTAAAGCATGAAACATGGCTCCTCGACCCTCCTCTTAGGAGCTGGGAGTTATTATTGTTTCTTCAGTGCTTGGTTACAGGAGTCATGCGAGTGTTGCAATATTTTCTGCTTTTTTCATCCCTCCCCTCTGGAGGACTTCTTACATTATATACCTCTTTTCAGTTAATCCTAACTCTACATTTGTCAACTAGGCAGGTCACTACTTTAGTGCTTGTCTTATCAGCCGTTTTTCCTTCCTTCTATGAATTGCAGCTACCAAGACTGTAGTGTTCAGGGGTCATTTCCTCATTAATGCGGCCAGAACGCCAGCGGCAGGCATTTAATATGGAGATGACAGCTTGTCTTGGATTTGCTCTTCCACCGTCCTCCCATGATCGGCACATTATACTCGTTCTTTCTTATAGGGTGCTCTGGGAGGCTGCCTGTGATGGGGCGTTGACTCTCCCTCCTTTGGTTGGGGTTGGCCAAGGACATGGTTGTCATCGGCGGTCATCCTGGGTGATTCAGACTTTCTCACGTCATTCTCGAAAGTTTTCTTCCTCCTCGGCATGGGCCTTGGGCTTGGTATGAAGTAGGTTGGGGTTGCCTAATCCCTTGACCCCACACTCCTCTATAGCATCCGAATATTTGTTGAACATCTTTTTTAAAATACCTGTTTTTTTTTTTTTGGATAGGAATCTAAATTTTTGTTGAGTCTATTTAATTTCTTGGATTTCTTTTTGAGATTAAAATATATGGAAGGAGCTTCAATTTTAGGTGAAAGAAAACTCAAACTAAATTCAAAAAAAGATTCAAACTCTATTAACAAAAAATTCTATTTGAATACAAAATTTCTTCGCATAATCCAATTTCTAAAATTGAGAGAGAGAGATTCAACTCAAAAACCAAGTATAGAGATTCAACCAAAAATTTATATACACAAACTCAACCAATTTTTTTATTAGATTATAAAATTTTATGCACAAATTAAAACCAAAATTTTATTTATGAAAAAAAAATTGTGAAATTTATTGCGTATCTAGACTTACCATTCTCTAAGGTTCTAAGGAATGTTTTTGTGTTATATTTTGATCCTTAAAATGATGTAGTCCTTAAAACGATGTAGTTTTGTTATTTTTGAAAATCTTGAATTAAAAAAAAACTAAAAAAAAATAATAAAAGTCAGGATTTTAAAAAAAAATTCTTTTCTAAATTGAAGGAAGGAAAAAAAAAAATAAGGGAAAAAATATCCCCAAATAAAATATTCTAAGACTCTTGCGGCCTTGACCACATTTTTAAAGATCTTCTCCTCTATAATATCCGAATATTTGTTGAACATCTTTTTTAAAATATCTTTTTTTTTTTTTTTTTTTGGATAGGAATCTAAATTTTTGTTGAGTCTATTTAATTTCTTGGATTTCTTTTTGAGATTAAAATATATGGAAGGAGCTTCAATTTTAGGCGAAAGAAAACTCAAACCTAAATTCAAAAAAAGATTCAAACTCTATTAACAAAAAATTCTATTTGAATACAAAATTTCTACACATAATCCAATCTCTAAAATTCTCAAAGAGAGAAAGAGAGAGAGAGAGAGAGATTCAACTCAAAAACCCAGTATACAGATTCAACTAAAAATTTATATACACAAACTCAACCAATTTTTTTATTAGATTGTAAAATTTTATGCACAAATTAAAAACCAAAATTTTATTCATGAAAAAAAAATTGTGAAATTTATTGTGTAACTAGACTTACTACTCTCTAAGGTTCTAAGGAATGTTTTGTGTTATATTTTGATCCTTAAAACGATGTAGTTAAGTGCCCTTAAAACGTTGTAGTTTTGTTATTTTTGAAAATCTTGAATTAAAGAAAAACTAAAAAATAGTAATAAAAGTCAGGATTTAAAAAAAAAAGTTTTTTTTTTCTTTCCTAAATTGAAGGAAGAAAAAAAAAAAAAAGGGAAAAAATATCCCAAATTTTTTTTTTCTAAGACTCTTGCGGCCTTGACCACATTTTTAAAGATCTTCTCCTTTATAATATCTGAATATTTGTTGAACGTCTTTTTTAAAATATCTTCTTCTTTTTTTTTGGATAGGAATCTAAATTTTTGTTGAGTCTATTTAATTTTTTGGATTTCTTTTGAGATTAAAATATATGGAAGGAGCTTCAATTTTAGGTGAAAGAAAACTCAAACCTAAATTCAAAAAAAGATTCAAACTCTATTAACAAAAAATTCTACACACAATCCAATCTCTAAAATTCCTAGAGAGAGAGAGAGAGATTCAACTCAAAAACCAAGTATGCAGATTCAACCAAAAATTTATATACACTAATTCAACCAATTTTTTTATTAGATTATAAAATTTTATGCACAAATTAAAACCAAAATTTTATTCATGAAAAAAAAAATTGTGAAATGTATTGTGTATCTAGACTTACTATTCTTTAAGGTTCTAAGGAATGTTTTGTGTTATATTTTGATCCTTCGGTTCTTTCTATATTGCAAACCATTTGTTAGCATATATTTGGGGTCTTTTACTTTATATCTTATATTTTCTTTTTCTTTTTTATAGAAATGATAGAATTTTAAACATGTGGTATCCGCTTCATTATAATTGTTTTTTATCATCAGAGCAAGATACTAACTGGTTTTTTGGTATATGCAGGATTTAATTCTCAAACATCTTTTATTCGACGACAAGAAACTTTATTAATTTTTTTAACTTATGGCATTCGCTCTTAATAGTTACTCTTTATTATCAGACTAACACACAAATTTTTAATGATGTAGGCAGGATCGAACCAAAAGTCTTTTATTTGATGACAATAAATTATACTAACTGATTTTTAATGATTTTTTATTTTTATGGACAACAAAATGTCACAATATTCTTAGTTGTGGTGAGTTTTTTTTTTTTTTTGCGAATCTAGTTGTAACGAGTTTTAATCTAATATCTTATGATTTTATTTTGACCTATGAGGTAATGACACCTCATCTATTATAATAATATTGTAACAATTTGTTCTGCAAAACATTTCTTGTCATTTACATAAAAATA
Source organism: Quercus gilva (assembly GCA_023621385.1). Classification (NCBI taxonomy): domain Eukaryota; kingdom Viridiplantae; phylum Streptophyta; class Magnoliopsida; order Fagales; family Fagaceae; genus Quercus; species Quercus gilva. The sequence continues at coordinate 40,877,919 of CM042479.1, read as the reverse complement.
AAAAGTTCTTTGGAGTGGTCCTCCTGTGGTTGCAATAAGCCCACGTGACCCAAACGCATTCGTCAGTCCAACCTTCGGCACGAGTTGTGGTAGTCCCTGTTAGGTAGGGAAATCCTTAGGTGTCACCATTTCATTGGCTTAAACCTGATCTCCCCACGTGCTTGGGCTTTTGCGTCACGTGGCCTCCTGAGACTACCATTTCAGAAGTTAATCAAAGCGGCATTATAGCTCAGCTATTTAAATTTTAGTGTCCAAATTATATATAGCACTGGTACAACTGTACAAGTAATAAGTTGCCGTGTAACGTGAGACTGCCTCTCTCTCTCTCTCTCTTAAAATGTGTCATGTCTTTTTTCTCTTTTCATTTCTATATATATGTACTTACCCAGAATCGAATTCAAAGTGTACAAGAATGACCATGAATCACACTCTCTCCTATATGCAGGGGAAAAGAAAAAAGATTTTTGTTTATGGGATTAGTGAGCTTTATGTGCATGTTTGGAAGGAAGGCAAGCAAGGTGATTTCATTCCTTTGCATTTGCACCTGCACCTCTCTGTATAGTCTAATTTACGGTAGTGTTTGCTCGAATCTTAATGGTCCGTTTGAATTGAGAAGTAAAGTAGATTTGCTTAGTATATTTTTAACAAATTCTACTCTACTTTCTTCCACTTTCCTTCCTTAATCCCCTTAATCCAAACGAGTTCTAAGAACATAGAGCGCTACCATAGATGGACTTACGAGGTAGGTGCAGATGTAAGTGCAGACAAATGGGTCATCTTTCCAATTTAACGGTGTTTTTCCTATGTCTCAAGCTCTGTGATCAGTGATCATTACCCTAGATCAGCTTAGAGATAGGTTTGTTTTCTAATCAAGGTAAGAAATAAAGCTTGAAAGTTTCAACTGATTTCAACTTTGTGTTTCCTGTGATTTTTCTTTTGGCTTTTTTTCGGGGTGGGGTAGTTTTTTTTATTTGTTGTTTATGCTTATGTTGATAACCTAAAGAAAATTCTTCTTTCTCTGGTATCTTTTTTGTTATTATCGAAATTCTAATTGTTCTTGTTTTGTTGTCATTGGCGAAAAGAAAAGAATATCATTTTGTCGAATTGATGCCAAGAATATAGCTAGGAGTAAAACTATATAAGCAAAATATATATATATATTGATAATATTTTTCGCTATTGTTGAGTTGACAAACTTTTTACTAGTTCTTGTATAGGTTGGCCGTTAATATTCTTACTGTGGGGGTAAGAACCAAAACTTGTATATTGGGCCTTGGGCCCTGTTCGTGAATACGGTCGAGGAGCAATAAATAATTAGTAGAAACCCCAAAATAGGGGATCACGCAAGGAAAAGAGGGAAGAATATGATCCGAGGAGGTTGGCATTCTCGGACCAGGATGAATGTCGCTCAAGCAAGTGCTCGGATGATTTAGGTAATCGTTCAGGAAATTACAACGATGAGGATGAACTTCAGAGTTCAGGCACATACCAAGGAGATAGAAATATAGAAATATCTCAAAGAAAAGCTGCTACCACCGCATTAAATGCACTGCAGCAACTTTTCTGACCGCATTTATAAGGAGAAGACCCCTGAACAGTACAATCTTTAACTACCACCACTTACAAATAACAAAAGAAGATACCTGATGGGACAGATACTCAAGTGAGGATCTAGATGAGTAACAAATGTAAGATCAGGATGGCCGGGAAGGACCTATATAATTGTAAAAGATCTCCCATAATGGGGGATCAGAGAAAGGGAGAGAGAAATATAGAGAGAAATACTGTAGCACTAAGGGTTGTATGAAAGTTCATAATTACGGTATTAAACCCTATCCAGTCTCCTTGAATAGCTATTTTGTTAAGCTTTATGTGCTGCCCACTTTTGGTTATCATCGAATTCTTACCTAGTCGTTAACATGAATCATTAAAACCTAGCTCTTAGGTCCACTTTCTACAAATTTATTGTCTTGGGCTCACTAAACCATGGTCCAAACAAAATTTTGGGCTTGGACTAACAATTCATGACCCTACACTTACTACTAATAATACGACGTTAAATGACAATTTTTTTTGTGTTAATAGACTCTTCTTATAGCTAAAATAATAGTGTCCTCACAATTTACTAATGAGCTCTTCTTAGGCAATCTTTTTATAGAGACGCACTAAATTATTCCCAACAATGCTATATATGAAATGTCTTGATCTTAATATGAGTGTTTTACTAGTTTTCAGCAAACTCTACTTTACTTTCTTCCACTTTCCTTCATTTCCCCTTAATCCAAACAGGTCTTAAGAGCGTATAGTGCTGCCCTAGATGGACTTAAGAGGTAGGTGTAGTTGTAAGTGCAGACAAATGGGTCATCTTTCCACTTTTAACGGTGTTTTTCCTATGTCTCAAGTTCTGTGATCAGTGATCATTGCCCTAGATCAGCTTAGAGATAGGTTTGTTTTCTAATCAAGGTAAGAAATAAAGCTTGAAACTGATTTCAACTCTGTGTTTCCTGTGATTTTTCTTTTGGCTTTTTTTTGAGGTGGGGTAGTTTTTTTTATTGGTTGTTTATGCTTATGCTAATAACCTAAAGAAAATTCTTCTTTCTATGATGATATCTTTTTTGTTATTATCGAAATTCTAATTGTTCTTGTTTTGTTGTCATTGGCGAAAAGAAAAGAATATTATTTTTGTCGAATTGATGCGAAGAATATAGCAAGGAGTAATACTATATAAGCAATATATATATATATATATATATTGATAATATTTTTCGCTATTGTTGAGTTGACAAACTTTTTACTAGTTCTTGTATAGGTTGGCTGTTAATATTCTTACTATTAACAATACGACGTTGAATGACAATTTTTTTGTGTTAATAGACTCTTTGTATAGCTAAAATAAGAGTGTCCTCACGATCTACTAATGAGCTCTCCTTAGGCAATGTTTCTGTAGAGGCGCACTAAATTATTCCCAACAATGCTATTTGTGAAATGCCTTGATCTTAATATGAAGTGTTTTACTAGTTTTCTAGTGTGGATGGATATATATGAAATGTCTTGAGCTTAATATGAAGTGTTTTATTGGTTTTCTAGTATAGAGGGAGGACATCTCAACTTTTAGCTGAAATCCAAGTCGACACCGACTTTTCTTTAATGGAACTATCAGCTTTCTTCTCCAAAAAGACAATATGAAGCGTCACGATCAGGCACATAAAAAATTGGATGTGTTTTCCTAGCCAGCTCACCTAAAAATGCCAACGGATTGGGCCTATATAGACTATAGTATTAAACTATTAATTTCATGCCATCAAATTATAAACAGATACATTATTTCTGCACCTCTTCACTCATAATAAAAATCCTATGCGATAATTTGTGTTCCCTGTTATTAAAATCATTAAAATTATATGGGTTTTATTTTGGTTCTTTAGAGCAAAATAAATTCTTAAGAGGATTTCAAAGTGACTCTTTTTTAAGAATTCAAAAAAGAAAAAAAATTATGGGTCTATTTGTTTTCCAATCTCAAACTCACATTTTTACATTTTAAACAATATTACATATATTTTCACCCGTAAGTATTTCAAAAAACTACAAAAATCTCATCTCAAACTACTTTACCAAACACCCCCTATATGACTTTCGGCCTATTTGAAAATAAAAAATTCTGATTTTTTTTTTCCTTTCTTCAACTTTATGAGAGAGATTTAAAAAAAAAAAATATATATATATATATATATATAGAGTTCAACATACGACATTCATTACATAATGATTGTTCTATATTATTAAACTAAAGCACTAATTAGTCTTTTGCATAGACAAAGTTCAAATCCTAAATCTCTTATTCATTAATAAAAAAATTTATTTGTTGAGTTAATGAGAACTCACAAAATATAACACTTCTATAATATTTTTTTTGTTATTTCTCACAAGTCACGTCTAAATGATATTTATTAGTTTCTTCTCAATTTATAGTCATTTAGTAATATGGAAGTAAAAATATAAAATGATTATGTACTGGGAAGTAATTGCACTGATTAGCAAAAAAAGAAAAAAGAAAAGAAAAAAAAAGGAAGCAATAGTACTACAATTATTTACTCTTGAAAGAGACCAGAGAAGAGAGACAGAAAACTCACCCAAATAAATTGATTAGAAATAATGACGATGATCATAATATAAAGAGTAACATTAGCATCACAATTTTTGCCACAACTTACTCAAATGACAAGTTGTGAATGGTAGAGTAAAAGTAATGGGTCTATATGGGTCTACAATTCCATCACCCACTATATTTATTAGTTTCTTCTCAATTTATAGTCACTTTGACTTTTGTCATTTAGTAATATGGAAGTAAAAATATAAAATGATTATGTACTAGGAAGTAATAGTACTGACTAGCAAAAATAAGAAAAAAGAAGAAGAAGTAATAGTACTACAATAATTTACTCTTGAAAGAGACTAGAGAAAAGAGACAGAAAACTCACCCAAATAACCTGATCAGAAATAATGACGATAGTCATAATATAAAGAGTAATGTTCGTACTACAATTTTTGCCACAACCTGCTCAAGTGACAAGTTGTGAATGCTATAGAGTAAAAGTGGTGGGTGTATATAGATCTACAACTTCACAACTCCACCACTCATGATTTACCACGAGAGTAAATTTTGATAAAAATTGTGTAAAAAATTGTGGTACATTTTCCTAATACGAAGCATCCATGCCATTGCCACTCAAAGAATCAAACAAACAAACAAATATCCAGCCCAAAAAAAAAAAAAAAAATCAAACAAACAAACAAACAAAAATAAAATAAAAGCCACGTCAGAATCTTCATCAATTAATGAGTACTTCCATATACTATACCACAATTAAATCTGAACCCTTCATTATTAGCACGTAAAATAAATTCTTGATTCATAAAAAAAAAAAGAGGAATGATATGTCTACAATATTTTTACAATATTTTTACAACAAATCCTAAGTGGCAGGTTGTTACTGGTTGTTATTGTTAGGGCAAAAAAGTAATCTTAGTGTTAGTTTCAAATTTAAACCAATAACAACTAACCACCTGTGATTTGTTGTAGAAATGTTGTAAAATTGTTGTAGACGTAGCATCTCTAAAAAAAAAAGTCACTTTGAATTTACATTAATTAATTAGCTCTTAAGAGTTCTTTACGTGGTTTAAATTTCTTTAACAAGTTTTGCGACTTGTTTCAAATCCTCCACCATCCCAAATTATTGAATTATTAAAAAAAAAATAAAAATAAAAATTTGCCACTTGTTCTGCAAATTTTGAAAAGAGTTCTGTAGAGCCTATAAAAAAAAAAAAAAATGTCATACATTTCTAATATAAAACACTCTTTTATAAATTTTTTTTTCCGTCCTTTCTCATATCATAAAAAGATGTTTGTTAGTTTGGTTACTAAATTGATATAACAATTTCAAAAACACTTTATAATTGTAGTTTAGCTTTTCAATTTAAGTTTTTTTTTTCGTCGCTAGAACTTTATTATTAAAGCTCTACTTCCTCTGTAAATCCCAAACAAACTCTTTCTCATGAAATAATAGGTGGGGATGAATTCACATAATGAATAAGGAGTTTATTTGGAAAATTATATCATGTTAATAATAATTATTTAAATTTGTTTTATTATTTAGGAATCTAGCTTTTTCTCAAAATTTTGTTTTTAAAATATGAATTCAACATTTGAAATCGTGTTTTGAAAACATGATTTTACTTAGATGTCACAATTTTCTATAAAATTGTGTTTTAAAAACATAATTTTGACATTTAAAGTCGTGTTTTGAAAATACAATTTTTTTTTAAAGGCTAGATTTTCAAATAACTTCAAAATAGTGTTAAATTAAATAATAATTATTAAAACAATATTATTTTACAAAATTTTCCGCAGAGTGAATCAGTTTAAGAGCAAAAAGTTGACGAAGGCTGCAACTTTGGGCAAGTTGGATCACATTCGAATGGACTTAAAAACAAGCTCCTTTCAATTCATAATAGCAGCCCAAGCCCAAGCCATATTAATGAAACCATGCCTAGCAGCCAGCTTAGGTTAACTTGTATTTTTTTTTATTTTTTATTTTTTTTGTTCTCCTAATAATAGTTCTTTATTATCAGACCAAAACACCAGTTGGTTTTTAGTGTAGGTAAAAATTGAACTTCAGATATCTTATTCAATTATTAAAGACTTTAACAATTGAGCTAACTGAAACTTTTTTTTTTCTTGAGAGAAGGTTAGCTTGTAAATTGCAACCTTAGGTTGACCTTTGTTGGGCCGTACCAATCATAAATAGTTTATATATGTATATATAAAAGAATTGATTTTAGTTATATACATAAATGTGGAGCCCCAAATATTTAGCAACCCTAGTCCACTCCACATTAGGCCCAAGGTCCACGCCGATGAGAGGGCGTAATCCGAGAATAAGCGGACAAGGCCCAAGTCGTCTAGGGACCTCACCGAGGAGGCCCATGTCCTCGGCAGGCCGACGTTGAAGGAAAGGAGCTGTCACTCACTTATTAAATGCACGCCACCAACATTTTGATCACATCAATGGTGAATTGACCAGCCAACAGTGATGCCTTGGTTGCTTCAACTAACAAAAAACCTGCAAAGACGACTGATGGGACAGGCATTCAAGTATAGGCTTGGATAATCAATAAGTGGACGGCAGAGATCAACTAAACAGGACTATATAATAAATAGCACCCCCGCCAAAAAGGGGGACCAAAAGGGGGAAGAAATGAAAAGGGGATCTTCAGGGTGTTCAAGGACAACCCTTATATATGTCAGTTCTAAGTAAAGGGATCCTCGGACTAGGCCAAGAACAAAATTTCTTCATGAACATTTAGTCGAGGTCATCGTTATTAACCTCACAAACACCTAGTCAAATTCCTTTATTATTATTTCTATGAATCTCACGCCGATTATTGTTTACTTTGCTGGTACTTAGCCCTTCTACCCACGCTCTACAAATTTAATTGTTTAGGTCCAATTTAATTTGAGTCCTTACAATAAAGAAATAATTTTTTATGGGAATGTAAAAGATCTTATTGGAAAACTATGCATTAAATTATTATCATTACTTAATCTTACACATATTTGCAACAACTAAAAAAAAATGATAGACTAAATTGCAATTACATATGATGATGCCGAAAATCTCACCAGTGAGTTGCACAATGCTTGTATGCTCGAAAATAAACCTGCACAACAAAAAGAAGAGAGAACCTTGCGAAGAGCACCGGTGTGGTGCCGGCCGAATACCCTCCGAAGGTTAAGTCAGAAAGATTCTCACAACTCTAGAGTGCTAGAGAGGGGTTTATTATGCGTACCTCGACTTGTGAGAGTATTGGGGCTTTTATAGTAGTAAAGAGTCGACCTTTCTTCCTTGGAGTAGAAGTCTTTTCCATATGGGAAACCCTCATAGGCGTAGATTTCGGAATTCTTTCCTTATAGGACTCTTCTTTACGGAATCCTAGACTTGATGGACAAGGTTTTTCCTTGTAGGGAGAACTCATAAAACCCTACTAGTGCTGGGGATCCGGCCATGGGCTTTGCAACTCATCCGGCCCAACAAAACTCGGTCCACAAGATATGGCCTGTCAAGACCTTAGACCGTCATAAAAAGAGCCCGTCATGCACATAGATTTTTCCCCTCTTCAGTTGCCCCCTCACACCGTGAATCCGTCAGAATTTATAGGGTTCGCGGGGTGACAACATATGGCTAAGATGTGACGGTCAAGAATTATGATGTTTAAGGTATATGACGGGTAACCTATTCATGGTCCGTCGGTTTTTGCGCATTACATTAACTTCAAGTAAATACCGTGACACGCGTCACTGTGCTACTGGGGGTTGTAATGAATCGAAGCGTCGCCTCGTCTCCCGTGTAGTTTTCTTATAAATATTAAGCCCTCGTCTCTCATTTCCCACTTTTGCTTAGAAACACTTTGTCATAGCTCAATCCGTCATACTTGTCAGGCTAGAAATTCGCATCCGTCTTCGTCGAATTTCCTCCGTTCACACCCATCTGACCGGTAAGTACGTTTTGTCACTCCATTCCTCCGTCATATTTTTATTTTTCTACATATATCCGTCAGCAATTCTATAGTCGTCTGTACCTAGGAAATGTCTAGTGCGTCGAGTAACCAATCTTTTGTCCGTGACGGTGCGGACTATGAGGATGTATATCCGTCCGATCATAGGGATCTAGACAGTCCTAGTGACGATAGGAGTCCGTCTTCATCTTCTTCGTCCTCAACAGATGAGGATGTGGAGTTTGTTGAGAATGTAGAGCTTGATGACAACCAACAAGTAGGACCCGTCATAGGGGCTGTTGGACTAAGGGAGTTCGTCATGCTCCCAGAGTGGACGGTCAATGATTTCACATCGACCATTAAGGAAAATCACTTCAGGACACTTAGGGACAACTACCAGATTCCAGATCATATCCCAATCCGTCTTACTACATCTGACTTTTGAATTATTTCACATTTCAGACTATGGTCATGGTTAAGGGTCTTATGGGACGGTGTCTCAATCATGAGACGACCTTGGATCGAATCAGGGAGAAAGCCAAGAGGACGGAGGAGGAGCTTGCCGAGCTGAAGGCATGGAAGGTTACCCAAGAGAAAAAGTTCAAGTTGCTTGAGACGGACAGGAATGAGCTCTACAAAATGACGGAGGAGTTGAGGCAGGTCATAGGAGATAAAGAAAAGGAAGTCCGTCATGCAAAGGATGTCGCCGTCCAGGAATATCGTGACTCCGACGCCTTACTGTCAGAGCTAGGAGATTCATATAATGATGGCTTTGACGAAGCCATCCGTCAAGTTAAGGCATTGCACCCAGACTTTGATATGTCGTCCGTTAATGTCAACGCTCAAGAGCCTACCTCCACCCATCCAGCTCACTCTGAGGACACAGAAGAGCTCTTTGGGGAGCACCCTCCCGTCAGCGCTCCCGAGGATCAGCAAATTGCTGCCATCGATCCTAAGGACGGAGGAAACGCCCCTGAGGACCCGTCAACTGTTGAAAGTGATCCCAAGAATGGCCATTCCTGTCCTGATAAAGAGAAGGATGCGTCCGTCGTAGTTTGATTTTCTTGTTCTTTTTTAATTTTTTGAAATGTAAAGACATTTGGAGAACTTTAAAGCTCCGTCCTCTTTTAAACATTTCTATCGTAGATATTTTGTCCGTCAATGCTTATTATTCACTCGTCGTATATTCTGTTTATTTTATGTGATTGAGTTATTCTTTCAATGCGCATTTGACGCTCGTCATAAAAAGTAAACACCGCCTTACTTGTTTAAAAGGCATTCGTCAACCTCCATATTATGTTAATTTCTGGTTAGGAGATCCGTCCATATTTATGGATCGTAGTTTTTATCCGTCCTATGTGGCATTTTGGATTTCCACCCCTTGGGATGATCCGTCCTAGGACCTTGTAGACTTTCTTGGATCCAATTTCTGGACTCCGTCATGACCATAGTTTTTATAACTCTGCGAAGTCCGTTCAGATTAATGGACCCGTCCGCTTTATGCGATTTCGTTGGCCTTATATTTTTGCGAGTTAAGAATCTTAGACCTGGGAGGTCCGTCTGCTTAGCAGACTTTTATCCGTCAGTCTCAGGGGTTTTTATTGGATTTTAACCTTCTTGGGTTGCCCGTCTAGATTATGGGTTCGAGGTTTTATTCCTTGTGCATAGATCCGTCCACTTTGTGGATTTAGCCCGTCCACTTTGTGGACGAAAATTTTAACCCTTCTTGAGGTCGTCCGTCTACGTTGCGGACTTGGGATACTCCCACATTGGGGATATCCGTCCACTTTGTGGACTCTTGCCCGTCCACATTATGGACTTGATAAAAATTTTAACCCCCTTGGGGTCGTCCGTCTATATTGCGGACTTAGGATCTTATCCCTCTTGGGGAGATCCGTCCACTTTGTGGACCCTTGCCTGTCCACTTTATGGACTAAAAAGTTTAAACCTCTTGGGGTCGTCCGTCTATATTGCGGACTTAGGATCTTATCCCTCTTGGGGAGATCCGTCCACTTTGTGGACTTTTGCCCGTCCACTTTATGGACTTGGTAAAAATTTTAACCCTCTTGGGGTTGTCCGTCTATATTGCGGACTTAGGCCTTTTATCATGTAGGGAAAACATAGTTGAATCTGAATAAAACATCATGCATTCGTAGAGAGTATGTGCCCCCTTAGGCTTAAAAAACATACTGTAGCAAAACCAAAGTAACAAACATGCCCGTCGGGCTTATTGTAGTCGCTATTTTAAAAATAAGCAGTAAAAATCTAAGAATAAAAAGATAGGTGTTGTTCTTCAAGACATCGCCTCTACTGGTAGTACTTTCGCAGGTGCTCCGCATTCCAAGGATGCGGTAGCTTCCGTCTGTCCAATGTTTCCAGATGGTAGGTACCCTTCCTCTTCCATGCGGTGACTCGGTAAGGTCCTTCCCAATTTGGGCCGAGTTTTCCTTGGGTGGGGTCTCGTGCTGCTCCCATGACTTTCCTTAGAACGAGGTCTCCAACCAGAAAGTCTCTGTGCCTTACCCGAGAGTTGTAGTGCTTGGCCATGCGATCCTGGTACCGTGCGAGCCTTTGTTCTGCCGCCGACCTAACTTCGTCCACTAGATCAAGCTGTAGACGTATAGCTTCGTCATTTTTCTCTTCGTCATGGTTGTGCACTCTGTAGCTGGTGAGGCCGACTTCGGCTGGGATGACAGCCTCGCATCCGTATGTTAGACGGAATGGAGTCTCCCGTGTTGGTGTTCTAACCGTTGTCCTGTAGGCCCAGAGTATGCTCGGCAATTCTTCCGCCCATATGCCCTTTGCCCCCTCGAGCCGAGTCTTGATAATCTTCAGCAAGGATCGATTCGTGACTTCGACCTGTCCGTTGGCTTGTGGGTGAGCGGGTGAGGAGTAGTGGTTCCGTATCCCTAATTGCGAGCAGAAGTCCCGGAAGGCATCGTTGTCGAATTGTCTTCCGTTGTCAGAGATCAAGACCCTAGGGATGCCAAATCTGCATATGATGCATCTCCAAATGAAATTGCGTACATTCTTCTCTGTAATGGTGGCCAAGGCTTCAGCTTCTACCCACTTTGTAAAGTAGTCGATGCCTACTATTAGAAACTTCAGCTGTCGTATTGCCGTTGGAAACGGTCCCATGATATCCAGGCCCCATTGGGCGAACGGCCAGGGCGCCGTCATCGGGGTAAGTTCTTCAGGTGGTTGTCTGACGATATTGCTGAACCTTTGGCACTTGTCGCATTTCTTTACATAGGCCTCGGCATCCTTCTGCATAGTTGGCCAAAAGTACCCCGTTCGTACCAACTTGTGTGTTAATGATCTAGACCCTGAGTGGTTTCCGCAAATTCCTTCGTGCACTTCCCTCATGATGTAGTCTGCTTCTTCAGGACCTAAGCACCGTAGGAAGGGGCGGGAGAAGCCTCTCTTGTACAAGGTGTCTTTTATCAGGACGAACCTCGCTGCTCGGACCTTCAGCTTTCGTGCTGCCTCTCTTCCGTCCGGTAGTATGCCGTTTTTTAAGTAGGCAACTAATGGCGTAGTCCAATTACTCTCGGACCCCAGCTCCTGTATATTGACAGAATTTATAAGTGGAGAGAACTGAATGAAAGAGAGTACGTTACCGAGGGTGGCCATGTGCTCAGCTGAAGCGGCTTTGGCTAGGCGATCAGCCTACTCGTTTTCTCCTCGTGGAACTTGTGTAATTTCGGCCTTCAGCTCGTTTACCCTCTGCTTGGCCTGGTCCAAATATTTCTTCATCCTTTCACCTTTGCATTCATAATCGCCGTTTATCTGATTGACCACAACTTGAGAGTCGCAGTGAATTACTACCCTTTCTGCTCCTGCCGCTTTGGCGAGGTCAAGTCCTGCTATGAGAGCTTCGTATTCCGCCTCGTTGTTGGTAGTAGGGAATTCAAAGCGGATCATACATTCGACCATGTCTCCCTCGGGTGAGTATAGCACAACGCCTGCCCCCCCAGCCTGCCTGTTGGAAGATCCGTCGACATGTACGCTCCATGGGGGAGAGTCTTTTGCCCCCCCGTCGTCCCCATTTGCGAACTCAGCTATGAAATCGGCAACGACCTGTCCTTTAATGGCGGTTCGAGGGCGATATTGGATGTCGAACTCGCTTAGCTCTATGGCCCAGAGTGCCAATCTCCCAGCAGTTTCAGGATTGCTCATTGCCCGCCGTAAAGGCTTGTCGGTAAGGACGATGATCGTGTGGGCTTGAAAGTACGGCTTTAGCTTCCGTGCTGCTGTAACTAGTGCAAATGCAAGCTTTTCCATTGGTGGATATCTTTCTTCGGCCCCTCGTAGGGCCCGACTGGTGTAATATACTGGTTTCTGCACTCTTTCTTCTTCTCTGATTAAGGTAGCACTGACGGCAGCTGGCGAGACGGCAAGATAAAGAAAGAGTTGTTCACCTGGTTGCGAGGGACTGAGCAATGGGGGGGAAGAGAGATAATTTTTCAGTTCTTCGAATGCTCGTTGGCACTCGTCAGTCCACTCGAAAGACCTCTTTAACGTGCGAAAGAAGGGTAAGCACCTGTCCGTCGCCCTCGAGACGAACCTATTTAATGCTGCTATCTTGCAGTTAAGGCATTGTACCTCCTTCACATTTTTCGGGGGCGTCATCTCCATTATAGCTCGAATCTTATCCGGATTGGCTTCAATGCCCCTTTGGGAAACCATGAACCCTAGGAATTTTCCAGCCGTCACCCCGAAGGCGCACTTTCCTGGATTCAACTTCATGTTGTATGAGCGGAGGGTGTCGAATGTTTCCCTGAGGTCGTCCAAGTGATCTTCTTCCCTCCGGCTCTTCACTAGCATGTCATCTACATAGACTTGGACATTCCTCTCGATTTGCGGTGCAAACATCTTGTTCATGAGCCTCTGGTATGTTGCCCCCGCATTTTTCAAACCAAAAGGCATTACTTTGTAACAGAATAGGCCCTGGCTGGTTACGAACGATGTCTTTTCTTGATCGGCTTCGTGCATCTTGATTTGGTTGTAACCGGAGAAAGCGTCCATAAAATTTAAAAGTTGGTGTTGAGCGGTAGAGTCAACTAAAGTGTCGACCCTCGGGAGAGGGTAGCTGTCCTTTGGGCACGCTCTGTTCAGGTCGGTGAAGTCTACACACATCCTCCACTTTCCGCTAGCTTTCTTGACCATTACTACGTTGGCTAGCCAGTCGGGGTAATAAACTTCCCTAATGAAATTCGCCTCCTGCAGCTTGCGGACTTCTTCAGCTATGGCTTGATCCCGTTCAGGGGCAAATACCCGCTTCTTTTGCCTGACGGGCAGAAAGGAGGGTGATACATTCAGCTTATGCACCATTACTGAAGCGTCTATCCCTGGCATGTCTTCGTGATTCCAGGCGAATACGTCTCGATTTTCTCTGAGGAAGGCTGTAAGTGTTTGTCGGATCACTGGGCTTGCAAGAGTACCGATCTTTGTCGTTTGGTCAGGTCTGGAGTCGTCAAGTGATATTTCTTCAAGCTTTTCGACGGCTTCTGTCGTACTTCGATGTTCTTCTACATTCATGGCTTGGAGTTGATCATCCATTTCCATCATAGCCACGTAGCACTCGCGCGCGGCTATCTGATTTCCGCGTAGTTCGCTTACCCCGCATTCCGTAGGGAACTTGACCATCAAGTGGTAGGTCGAGGTCGCCGCCTTCCACGAATTGAGGGTTGGTCGCCCCAGGATAGCATTGTAGGCTGACGAACAGTCGACTACGAGGAACGTTACATCCCTTGTAATCTGCTGAGGATAGTCGCCAGCCGTTATAGGCAACGTGACCGCGCCGAAGGGAAATACCCTCGTCCCTCCAAAACCGACGAGTGGGGAATCCGTCGGAGTCAAATGTTCCTTGCTGATTCCCATTTGTTGGAATGCCGGGCAATACAGGATGTTCGCTGAGCTCCCATTGTCGACCAACACCCGGTGCAAGTTGTAGTCACCCACTGGCAAACTGATAACGAGTGCATCGTCGTGCGGGTGGTGAAGTCGCCGTGCATCTTCTTCGGAGAACCCGATGACGGGGCTTTCCCTTCGTGCCACTTTTGGTATTGAGCCTGTCAGCTGGACGTTCTGGACCATCCTGAGGTATGTCTTTCGAGCCTTTTTGGATGATCCAGCGGGCGTCCCTCCTACGATCATTCTGATGTCGCCAATGGGCGGTCTAGGGCGGTCATTGTCCCGTCGGGGGGGCTGTTCCTGATGTGGTGGATCCGTTCTTTCTCTGCGTACAAACTTCTGCAATTTCCCTTGTCTAATGAGGGTCTCAATCTGCTGCTTTAAGTCGTAACAATCGGCTGTGTCATGGCCGTGATCTCGGTGGAAGCGGCAGTATTTGTCTCTGGAACGCCTGCTAGGATCTCCCTTCAGCTTTCCAGGGAAGGTAAGGTCCCCTTCGTCCTTGATTTGCATTAGGACCTGATCTATCGGGGTGGTCAACGGGGTGAAGCTTGAGGACCTTCCTCCCTGAGGCTTAGGACGCCTCTCGTCCCTTCGATCTCCCGTTCTCGGTCTCTTCCGCCCTTGGTCTTGTCGTGCGTCTTCCTGCCTTTCCCTTTTTTTTGGTTTCTCCTCACGGGCCTGTAACGCGTCTTCAGCATTCATATACTTAGTGGCCCTGTAAAGTACTTCCGACATGGTCTTCGGGTCATTCTTGTATAGGGAGAACAGAAATTTACCCTTCCGTAACCCGTTCGTGAAGGCTGCTACCAGTATTTTGTCATCAGCTTCGTCAATCGAAAGTGCTTCCTTATTGAAACGCGCTATGTAGGATCTCAGGGTCTCGTCCTCCCGTTGCTTGATACTCATCAAGCATGCCGTGGACTTCTTATACCTGTGGCCCCCAATGAAGTGTGTTGTGAACTGAGCGCTCAGGTCCTTGAAGGTGCTGATGGAGTTGGGCGCCAGTCGGCTGAACCATACCCTTGCGGAGCCTTTGAGTGTTGTAGGGAAGGCCCTGCACATGATCTCGTCTGCGACCCCCTGCAAGTGCATTAGGGTCTTGAAGGTTTCTAGATGGTCCAGGGGGTCTTTCAATCTGTCATAGCTGTCGATATGTGGCATGCGAAATTTGTGCGGCAGGGGGAAGGAATTCACGGCTGCGGTGAAGGGTGAGTCGGTGTGATTGACTAGATCGTCAAGGTCACTAGAAACTCGCCCTTTGAGCGCGTTCATCATAACCTCCATCTGTTCTTTCATCGCTTGCATCTCTGCAAGGATGTGTGGAGGGGTTGCATTCGTGAGGGATGGCATGCTTACGTTCTATCTCTCCGTCCCAGTTGGGGCGTGGCTGGCTTCAACTCTCTCCTGGTTTTTTATTGCAGCGCTGGTCCCTTCCTGGTCTTCTGGTTGGTCATTCGGTGCTGCATCCTTCCTGCGCAGCTGTTCTTCTAAGTCGTGGTTTTGCTTGGTGAGGCGTTCCACGGCGGCACTGAGGGTCCAAATTTGCCTCTCGAGGGCAGTCGTAGGCGGCTCCTCTTCTTGAACGTTGTTAGTGGTTGCCATCGAGCGGGTGAGTACCATGCAACCTTTTAGTCCGGGAAGAGATAGTATGGCTTCCAACTAGTCGTTCTCACAGACGGCGCCAACTGATGATGCCGAAAATCTCACCAGTGAGTTGCACAATGCTTGTATGCTCGAAAATAAACCTGCACAACAAAAAGAAGAGAGAACCTTGCGAAGAGCACCGGTGTGGTGCCGACCGAATACCCTCCGAAGGTTAAGTCAGAAAGATTCTCACAACTCTAGAGTGTTAGAGAGGGGTTTATTATGCGTACCTCGACTTGTGAGAGTATTGGGGCTTTTATAGTAGTAAAGAGTCGACCTTTCTTCCTTGGAGTAGAAGTCTTTTCCATATGGGAAACCCTCATAGGCGTAGATTTCGGAATTCTTTCCGTATAGGACTCTTCTTTACGGAATCTTAGACTTGATGGACAAGGTTTTTCCTTGTAGGGAGAACTCATAAAACCCTACTAGTGCTGGGGATCCGGCCATGGGCTTTGCAACTCATCCGGCCCAACAAAACTCGGTCCACAAGATATGGCCTGTCAAGACCTTGGACCGTCATAAAAAGAGCCCGTCATGCACATAGATTTTTCCCCTCTTCAACATATATATATATATATATATATATACATAAATTTATAATGGTTAGAAATCCCTATTGCCCTCCCCTCTCCCTCAACCCCTAAGTACTTATTACATCGAAAGATGCCACCAGACCAATCGGATCATTGGCTAGATTCCTGAAGTATGGGGTCATTTTTTGTTTTATGTCTTAAAGTTTCAAATTTTAGATTTGTACTCCTAAAATTACATAGCAATTCTAATAAATAATAATAATAATAATAATAATAATAATAATAATAATAATAATAATAATAATAACTTTCTTTAATATCCATTAATGACTTGTCTGTTAAATGCCACAATATCTTTATAATACTTTAAAATTTTAAAACATTTCTCTAAAAATTAAAATAAATTACTCATTCTTAACATTTTCTCAGCATTCATACGGAAGCCAAGAATCCATTCACAAAACTATAAAATTCATTCACAAATTGCCTTTCAAAAAAGTCAACTCCACCACCACACCACAAAACTTACAAAATCAACAAACCATGGTATGGTTTTGATCGAGGGGTTTAGGTGTGAATGTTTAATTTAGTGTTGCATCTTCATGTTTGGGTTTTCTTTAAAAAAAAATGTTGTTGAAGAAAAAATAAGCGATGCACGAATGGTAATAATAAAAGAGTCTCTCACCACATTAACTTTAGAGCTTTGTGTTCATTCCCTAACACACCTTCGATATGTTTTGAATGTAAGAACAACTCTCTCTCTCTCTGGAAAAACACATGTTTGTATCGCATACAAAACATACGCAGCGGAAAATTAACAGATTTACTTCATTCGCAATTGATAACATTTGCTATGTAAATTTCAGAATTCAAGAATAAGAGAGTGTACCTTGGTGTGGCAAATTTCAAAACTAAAGATCTAAAATTCTTGAAAACACTTTTAATCTTCACTCCGATTCCACTTGTGCCTAAGAAATGTGGTATCTCAATCAGTTACTATGAATTTATTCAAAGGAGTAATGAGAGAGTGTTCAACACTCACATACATACCATTTCATGTTCTTACAAAAATTTTGTATGTTTCTCTCTTTATAACTGATTATCTAATTAGACTAGCCTTTTACGCCTTTCCAATTGGGTTTTAGTATGTGGTTTGGAGTGGGACCAAAATGAAACAAACAAGACACTAGCTCCAATGGGCCTTGGACTTTTTTGTCAACTCTTGACAAGTCCAAAGTTACCATTAATTATATTTAATATCACTATATAAATATAATTACACTCTAGGCTTTATTAATAAATTATATTCCAAGACTTTATTGTACATACAGCCCCCTTCATAAAATATTCGTAGTAACACAAAGTTATAAATGTAGACTGCCACTTTGTAGATTACTACATCTTAATCCTTAAGTATCTAGTTTAATCCTTTAACTTATTCATCATATATTTATGAAATTCAATTTTATAAATATATACTTTAGTAATTCCTTATTAAAGTGGTTAGACCTAACTTTTTGAATAACTAAACCCATTAAACTTATCTTAAGGGAATATTTTGTATCTCCGTTAAGGGACTATGAATTCCATCTTGAGAATATATGTTCCATCAACACTAAATGTAGTTGCCCAACATACTGATATTTTGATTGTTACTTTAGATCTCACTTCTGATATATTAAAGCAACCTACACTTCATGATCAAGTTCATTATTCTCTCAAGATTAAAAATTCATGTAAATATAAGTCGTGAAATTTATTATTTAATTGATAGTCATTAGGAGAATAATAAATCTCGCAACGATCTAGTTCAATATGTCTTAACTTTTAAAACATATCAACATATCAACTAGAAGTCTTCACTTCCATGATCAAAACAAATTATCTTAGTTGATATGTTATAGTCTTCGCAGATGAAATGTCCAATTTCATCACCAACTACAAACTAAAATTCTGAATTTATAAAGAACTTGTGATTTATATCTTCTGTGACTTTTCACATAAATCACATACTATAAATCTCATGGATTATATGATAATGTTCGAATATTCATGTTATCATTATTTTAAATAATAATAAAACAACTTTATTAATCACAATATTAAGTCATACATAATGTCATACTTAATATCATACATAGCATCATACAATAGGATTTAAGGGTACTAATCCTAACATCTCTCTCATACCATGACTCATATCCTAATATCTTTTGTATCTATTTGGTTTTTACGTAAGAAACAAACAAATAAATAAATTGCATTTTTTTAGTAAAATTTTTGTTAATTTTCCTTGATTGTGGAGACATGTCCACACATAAACCAAAAGGAGTGAGATTGTGAGGGGATTAAGCTCGGGATAGTAACAAGGCAAGCAAGTCTAAAGATGATAGCTTGACCAAAGTGTTTTCATGGCTAGGTTTAGATTGCAAAATATCCAGGCCAGGTTTGGTGTGAATATTAGATTTAGTGCTAGGTTTTTATGGTTAAATCCAATGTATGGGTTTTCATGACTAGGTTTTGATAATAAGGGATTCATGTGGGGGTGTCAGTTGGGTATGAGCATTTGATTTGGTGTTGGGTTTTCATGGTTGGGTTTTTAAGGTATTTTCATAACGGGGTTTCAATTAAGCATGCTAGGTCAAAAGGTTTGATTTGGGAACAGTGGCTAAGCCTAGTATAGGTTCTAGGGTTTTGTGCATGAGAATGGACCTTATGGTATGTAAAGGTGCTTGTATTTTCGTGAATCACTGTATGTGGTGGTTCACCTGAGTTTGAGGATGGAGTTTTTGAGTTGGTAGATCTACAATGGTGGCTTCAAATTTGTCGGTTTTTGTGTGCAACTAAGTTGGAGGGTTTGGTGGGTGTGCTAAAATAATGTGTTGTGATGGTGGTGCAAGAATGTTGAATAGAGATGAGATTCATGAAACGAACCTCATTTGACTAATTTTAAAGTACGACAGAATGTTTAGTGCAGATGAGATTCATGGAAGTAAATGATTTTTATTTATTTATTTAAGTTTTATATGTGTTTTTTTTTTTTTTTCGAAAATTTTGAATTTATGGGAAAATGAGAAAGTCCCAGCAAGAAAAAAACGAATAAAAAAAAAATTAGAAGGAACAAGATAGAAAAGAAACTTAGAAAATAAAATAAATTGTGTGTATATATATATATTGTAGTGGGTAAAAATATGGTACTGTTGACTTTCCTACAATAAATTTGTTATTTGAAGGAAGCTTTGCTAAAACTAAGTACATCATGAGTCACAAGGGCGTCCTTGATAGAAGATACCTAAAAGGTTAGAGCGTATACCTAATAAAATCAAAGAATGTATACTTGTTAAAGGGAGTCCACGGTCTAGTGCACCTTGGCCAAGTCAGAGGGAGTACTTGGGAAGGTATGAGATAGTACTTCGGAAGGTCTCCTTGGCTAAAGGGCCAAGTCAGAGGGAGTACCTTGAAAGGTCAGAGACAGTGCTCCAGAAGGTCACCTTGGCCAATGGGAGTCCTTGGCCCAATGCACCTCGGCCAAGTCTGAGGGAGTATGTGGGAAGGTCTGAGAAAGTACTCCGGAAGGTGTCCTCGACCAAAAGGAGTCCTTGATCCAATGCACCTTGGCCAAGTCAAAGGGAGTACCAGAAAGGTCCGAGAGAGTACTCCAGAAGGTCACCTCGGCCAAAAGGAGATAGTCTCTCTAAGGGCTAGAGCCCTAAGAGAATTAAAAAGAATGAGAGAGAGAGAGAGAGAGAGAGAGAGAGAGAGAGAGAGAGTATGTCCTCTATTCCAAATGGTCTTTCCCCCTTTTTATAATGAAGAACTTTGCATGGCCGGCTATATTGCGAATTTAGCTTAATGTACAGAACATGTGTCACTATGCATGGCTCTTTGGTATTACGTGTGCCTAATTTTAATAGGAGGTTGCACATGCTTAAGGAAATATGTAGTGGTTGCATTCACTTTTGTTAAAAAATGGGACCCCCCCCCCCCCCCCCCCCCCCCACACACACACACACACACACACACACACACATTATTGTTGTGAAAAAAGTGACGTAGTTTTTAAGTTGATTTGGTATTTAACAAACATTTTTATCAATGTATCTCTATATATTAAGAAGATAAAGAAAGTTAGTTATTGCATTTTTGACTTACAAAAATACCCCTAATTTATATATATATATATATATATATATATATTTATTGTTGTGAAAAAAAATGACATAGTTTTTAAGTTGATTTGGTTAACAAACATTTTATCTATGTATCTCTATATATTAAGAGGATTAAGAAAGTTAGTTATTACATTTTTGACTTACAAAAATACCCATAATTTAATTAACTTATTCTTTTTCCTAAAATATAAGAAATTGGGTAAGAAATGTAAACTGACAAAAATTAATAACAAAAGAGTGAAAAAGTAAAAACTCTCCACAACCCCCACCTTCTCCTAAAAAAAACCATCCCACCTTCTATCAAAGAAAAAAAAAAAAAAAAAAAAAAAAAAAAAAAAAAAAAAAAAAACTCTACCCCACCTTCTTAAAAAAAATACCCACCCACAGTTTCCTATTAAAAATTAACTGCCCTATATCACATCAAAATAATAAACAATAAATAAAAAAAAAAAAAAACCCATTCAGAAATCAATTGCAACTTCATTAATAATATATATATATATATATATCTTCCATCATTTGTTCCTCTTTTCCCCTTTATAACGTTGTGGTCTTTCAAACTGCAAATCGACAATATTCTTTCAATTTTTTCTTTATTTTTTCTGTTTCATATACTAAATTCTTCTCAATGGTTAAGCATTTTTTGTCAAAATTGGTAAGCCTCTTAACAAAATTAATATTTTACTTTCTCAACTACATATATTGTGAATAGATAATTCTATGAGATTCGTAGAAAATTTGGTTTTGAATATAAAATTACGAGACTAAACCTCAACCAAAAAAAAAAAAAAAAAAAAAAAAAAGAGCCTCGTCACACCCACGAAGCGCGTGTAATGAGGCTAGTATAAACTAAAGGATTTTTTAAATATATTTTTTGCTAAACGCTATATAATGTTAGGGATGCATATTTAAATTTGAAAATTTATGAGACAAAATCAAAATTATTCTAAACTTGATGGATGTAAAATGAAATTTAGGAAAATAAACAAAGGGGCTTTAGGACTCATTTGGTTTGGCCATGACTCAATTTTCATAAGTCAATACTCATAACTCATAACTCAAACTTAAAACCCATAACTCATAACCCAAACCCCACTTTCTCTCAAAAACTCCAAAATTCTTGTTTGGTTACATAACCTAGTCACATAACTCAAAATTTAAGTCCACTTTTTGCCAAAATGGTGGAGCCCATCCACTAATACCACACAGTTTGCTTATGGTTGCTACCCGCGTGGATTTTCTCTTACCTCTCAAAGGATATTGTCTCCCATCAAAGAATGCTCTCTTCCCTGAAAAGCAAATCCAAACCCCAGAAGCCAAAAGCATAGCACACAACTCCCAGTCCGACGTCGATGAAGATCAGGAACAGATTCGGGTCTTCTTTAATCTTATTTATTTTTCTATTTCTTTATGCTTTTCATCAATACCGATTTAACACCTCTCTTCCCAAAAACCCATTTCACACCTCTTCCTCATCTGACCTCAGATTATCAATTGGGCCCAGTGAAGATTAATTTGGAGTTCACTACAATTATCGCTGCACTTGCTGAACCACCGTTTAAGGTAATTTGCTCATGACCCTTTTGCTCGTGTGATCACAAAGCTTTAAAAATCTACCAAATAGTATAATCTTCTAAGAGAATGAAAATTAATATTACACATTATTGGATTATACTTGGTGGTAATTAACAGTTTGTACAACGTATATGCTTATAAAAGGAATTATAAGCCAAACAATATCATATGCTTATAAAGGAATTATATGAAGTCATTCATCTTTGGACAAACATATATAAGAACCACATTGACATAGAGTAATTACATGGAATCTACGTTATTAGTAAAGCAAGCAATTTTGAGTTTTCGCAGTTTTTCTAACTTGTCTCAGTACAGCGGAAGCACACAAATTTTTTATAAAATTTTATGGAGCACGCAAACTAACATATATCCAAATCCACAGCTTCACATCTCCTTATCCAAACACGCAAGGCATGTGTATAAGCAGAGCAACTAATGCAAAGTAGCTGATGCAATGACAAAAGCAGAGCAGCTAAATGCATGAGAACAAATAGAGGAAATAAAGCTTAAGCCTTTACATTAGAAGTTAAAAGGGTCCACTTTAGTCAATTGAAAGAGGAAAACAACCACTTTTTGCAGTAGTTTTTCAATTCTATAGAGTCAAACAAAGGATATGTAAGGACATATATATAAGTTAGACTGATTTGAGTTTATTTTCCTTTTGTTTTCACATGGAGCAAGTAATTACTAGTAAAAACTTGGATTCTCATTAACATCAGTCCACGAGGAAAACCCATTTTAACATCCAAAGTATAATACCATCAAAAATTAATAAAATAGAAATTAAAAAACTATTCAAATCTAACAATGGACATGGAAAATGGAGAGGGAGAGAGAGAGATATATATGTTTGAACTTGAGAGAAGATCACAAAAATAGAGCTCGGTATGAAAAACTGATGGTGATAGAGCCTAGTTTGACGCTGGTGAAGATTCTACCATGCCTCGGTTGTTTGTCTTCGATCATAGAGTGTTCATCTCAGGCGGGTTCAGCAGCGTCGGTTCATCATCTCAAATGCCGCTAGGAATGAAGTGTAGACGAAATGTGAGAGGAGGTGGAGAGAGGGAAGTGGGAAAGAGGGTAAAGTGATGCTGAAAAATTTGGGGGAAGAAATGAATTGAAATGAAGCCACCCCAACGGTAATATCAAAGGATTGAAACTGATATGACAATTCACTACAAGCGGGTCCCACGAAGTCATAATATTTACCATTCTGCCACTAAAACTCAGTTTTCAATTTTCAATTTTTGAAATCACAATTTTTTGGTCCCGATTTCCATTACTCTCACTTAAAAATATTGAGTTTTGAGTAATGGAAACAACACTAGAAAACCAAGCCAGACGCACTTTTTTGTGTGTGGGTCCCATGATATTTGGATTATGGGTGATGAAAACTGAGTTATATAACTCAGTTTCTATCATATCCAAACAACATCTTAGGCTTTAAAAGTTTTTATTTTTGATAATTTGATATATATTTTTTGATAATTTAGTATTTACAACAACGATAAACGATTCAATCTAGGCTATGATATTGACTGTAGAGCTCTTGAAAGTTCACCTTAGAGTTCAAGGTCCTACTACCAAGCCCAAGTGAGACCTAAAAGCCACTTGATGTGCAAAAATCTTAACCCAAAATATTAATGGGCCTTATCAGCCCATTTAATCATCATATCCACACACCCAAAAAAAAAAAAAAAACCCTAAATCGACGTCGTTTTAATACAAAGAAACCCTTTGTGGTGTCGATAACATTCTAGGGTTTTTCCAAGATAGAAATCACAGATTCCCAGAAACCCTAACACACAGTTACAGACAAAGAGAGAGAGAGAGAAAGAGAAAAAATGGGAGGAAAGTGCCCCCACAGAAATGTCAAGAAGAGACGCTACTCTCACAAAACTCATCGTCGCGACAAATTCCTCGTCAAAGATATCCTTTTTTTTTATTTTATTTTTTTCATTCTGAAATTTCAATTTTTGTATATATTTCTTTTACAGCATAATTGTTAATTTTAGGGTTTCCTTGACTCGATGAAATTGAGCACGCGACGATATGGTTTATGATCAGCTGAAGAAGCCTGATGAGGAAAAGAAGCCTTTGCCTGTTGATGAAGACTTGCCTGGAATGGGCCAGTATTATTGCTTGCACTGCGAGTATGTAATTTATTTATCTAAAATTGAAGCTCAATTATGCTTAATTTATGAACAATATGGATGTTTTGGATGCAAGATAAAAAGCATTGAACTTGGAAATTTTCATTTTTTTATTGGGGTTTATTTTCCTTTTGTACTAGGTGAAGAATTGGGTTTTTTTGTTGTTGTTGTTGTTGTTGTTGTTGTTGTTGTTGTTGTTGTCAATTCTTGTATTTTTTAGCAAAATTTGATTGTGGGTTTTGTTGTTATGTTCCATTGTTGAATTGGGTTTGTGTTAAATAATGTTTTGTTTTGTTATTCAATGTAGCCGATACTTTGCGAACGTGGCGGTGAGGGATGAGCATTTCAAGACGAAACGTCACAAGAAGCGGTAAGCAACTTTTTTGCATCAATGATCAGGCTTCTGTGGTCCTTACCTTCGTGATTGTTTTTTCCAAGTTTATTTAGTGGCTGTGCTTTGAATGAAGACATGGGTGTAGTAATGGGTTCAATTTGTCATATTAGAGTAAACTATTTGCAGGGACTTTCTGGTTAGAATCAAGCTGTGACATTGTTATTTTGTGATATTTTTTAGTCTATGTTTTTACTGCATAATAGGAAATATTTTCCTAATTGCACTTATTTAGTCTATGCTGCACCTCTACTGTGTTAGGCATATTCAGAGGACTCTATAAACAATGTAATATTCTCAGCCTTTACCATCTTCAATTGTGAACTTAAGTAGAATTGATAGAGAAGTGCATCAATGTCTTCTAGTTAGTGATTCATGAGTATTAAGTTGTTACCAAACTGCTTAGGTTTCTTTCTTCCCTGAGAACTTAAGCGTAGTTTGGTTACCCTGATCTTTTATAGATTGATCAAACCATGTTACCAAACATGATTTTACATTCGTGTTTGGTGGTGCCTCTTGGAGTTGTTGAAGCTACTAGAAGTTTGAGGATCTGGGAAGCTTCTAGGTTGGTTGGGCCTAAGCACCAAGATTATGTGCATGTATTATTATTGTAATTAGTGTATATTACAATAAAGGGCCATACAAATTTTCTATCTTTTCAACACGAATATGCTTTCATATTTCAATTAGACCCTTAAAGAGCTTTGTTCATTATGTAAATGACTCTAGTGAGTTTTGGTTGTAGAGTTTTTCCATATTAGATCATGCTATCATTTGCTTATTCTATGATTCTAACAACTTGAGACTAATGCTGTACAACTTTATATGCTATATCTTATAGTCACTGGAGAGGATATTATATCTCACATGACTCTTGTTGATGCAGTGTTAAGCAGATGATGGGGCCTGCACCTCATACTCAACTTGATGCTGACATAGCTTCTGGGATGGGTATGCCAGATAATGGTCCAAAGCTAATGTCGATGTGAGATTTCTATTTTTGATAATGTTGTTAGGTAATGAGGGGGCTGAGTATGATAGGTTGAAGATATTCGTTGTAAAAGTGTCCTTTTTCCTTAAAGTTGCAAGCACCAACGACAATGTAATGATAAATCAATTTTCCTGTCAATTTTCTCTGTCATATCATATGTTATATATGCAGCCTAGTTAATTCAAGATTTTTTGATTCAATGTTTTAGTAATTGCAGCTGATCTTTTACTTATAATTCATTTTTTGACTTATAAAAAAGGTTATAATTGTGACTACTACCTTGGGTTGATTATGTTATATTAGTAACATCATTTGGTCATGCAAAGTAATTTTCTGTTTTATGTTTATTGGACTGTGTAGCCAATGTTTTTTTTTAGCTCAAATGGCACCTCATGTCCTTTTTAAAGCAAGGAGGTGGGTGAGATCATGGTTCAATACCCATTGGGTGTACCAATAGAAGAAAAAAAATCTTCAATTGTGTGCTCTTTTTTATTTTATTTTATTGGTAAGTTGTACATTCACCCAATGGTTTTTGAACCCATAACCCCACCCTCCACCTAGCTTCTAAAAGGGAATGAGTTGAGCTAGAACTCATTGACGACTGTCACTGTGTGCACATAGGAATTGACCACATACTAGGTGCATCATAAGTTGAATGTTTGTCTGTAAGAAACTGTGCTACTTACTATGCAAGTCCTCTTTGTCAACTAGGCAGTAATATTTTTACAGAGGTTGAATCTAAAATCTGGCACGTCTTCATCATGGATTATTTCTTCAAACATAACTAAGAATGACAGATTTTATTTCTGTGAGAACTGGATGACAAGGAAGGGGAGGTGTTCACATCTATAATAATGTGCTGGATTGGTCCATTTAATCTTTTACTGAGCACTTGACAAATAGATTTTGCTGGTTTAAATTAATTTATTAAAGTGTATTTTTCTTCTTTCAAAGTCTTAAGTTTAATATCTTAGTGGAAGATGAAAATAATGAGTGAAGGATATATGTTTAATCAGGTTAAGCTGAAAAAGGGATGTTTCAGAAGTAAAGTTGATGTCATTTTCAAAATGCACTAAGTTGATGTATAAAATCCCATTACATTAACATAACCCAAAGCATCAAATGGAGAAAATATAAATATTAAAAAATAAACATCACTTAAATAAGGATTTAAGGAAAAAAAAATCATAGAATAAGAGAATGAAATAGGGGAGTGGTGGATGAACTCGTAAGTCCTACCCTCCAAAACAGAATGGTATTGAGCTCATCCGCATTTGGATGGCTATATGCCAAATGCAAAGCACATTTGGCATACAAGCCCAAAAAAAAGCCAGCAACTGGAAAGGCATATGCTAAAATGCTAAAAAAATTTGAGGTATTTTTTTTTAATACCCTCATTTCTCTCTCCTCTCTCCTTTTAACCTGGCCATTTCTCTCTCCTCCCTCATTTTTTTCTCTTTCTTTTCTCTCTCTTCCTTCTTTCTTTCTCATCTGCTCTCTTCAAACCCAACACCCTGTGGTGGAGATCGGCGAAGTGGAGATCGTTGGGTGGCGAGATTGGCACGGCGGAGATTGGTGGGTGGCGAGGGCGTTGTGATCCATTGTGGGTGTTAATGTGTTTTTTTTTTTTTTTTTTTGGGTTTGCTGGTATATGTGATCGGCGTTGTGGTGGCTATGGCGTGGTGGAGATCGGTGGGTGGTGAGATCGGTAGAGCTGTGGTGGCTGTGGCGTTGTGATCCGGTGTGGGTTTTTTTTTTTTTTTTTTTTTTTTCCTGGGTTTGCTAGTATTGGCGTTGTGGTGGCTGTGGTGTGGTGGAGATGAGTGGGTGGCGAGATCGGTGAAGCTGTGGTGGCTGTGGCGCGTTGTGATCTGGTGTGGGTTTGCTGGTATACGTTTTTTTTTTTTTTTTTTTTTTTTTTTTCTGGGTTTGCTGGTATTGGTGTTGTGGTGGCTGTGGCGTGGCGGAGATCGGTGGATGGTTTTTCTGGGTTTGAGAAATTTCTAGGTTTGTGAGTTTGTGGCGTGGAACGATTTGTGGGTTTCTGGTATATAAATTTCTGGGTTTGCCGGTTAATGGCTTTTTTTTTTTTTTTTTTTTTTGGTTTTCTTTTCTGTTTCGCCGATCTGGGTTGTTGAGGAGTTGGGTTGTTTTGTTGGTTAATGATGGAGGAGTTGTGTGGAGGAGTTGGGTTGATATGGATGATGGATTTGGATAAGGAGGTTGGAAGAAGGTGAAAAGGAAAGGAATGGAGGATGACGCCCGTGGGGGAGAAAATTGAGAAAAAACAAAAAACAAAAAATATATTTTATTATGTAAATATATTATTTTAATGAGTAGAATAGGAAAATAGAATTTTGGGATGTTGAGTATATTGTAAATTGTATGGTATAATTGATAAAGTAGATTTTTAAGATGGTAAAATAAGATAGGATTTAGAATCCGGCTGCGGGAATTTGGGGTGGGGTTGTTAAGTGTACCAGTTTAGTGACTTCAACAAAATATGTTGCCAATTTATTTAAGAAAGAAACAGAATTCACAACATTGGTTGAAAGTGCTATCAAAATTATGATGCTGTCATTGGACTTTAAGCAAAGGGGTCCAGAAAGTTTGGGTTGTGCAGGACTAGCTTGGCTCTCATTCTTTCTAGGGGCGAGCCCAAGCCCGAAAATGAGATGAGTGCAAGTTAGGGACTTGGCTCTGCTTTGCTTTTATTTGGTCTGGTTCGATAGGGCTTTGGATGAGGCCTTACTTGAAAGGGCTGAAGCCCCAGCTGATCCACCATTTTTGCCAACAGCAATGTTATATGAACTCTCGGCATCGATGATCATCTTCGCTCTGGCCAGTTCCGACATAGATTTGGAATTGTAATTACTGGAAACAAAATACACAAATTATGTTGGAAAGAAATTGTGGGCTTACTAGTCTCAGCTGCATGAAACAACATGGCCTAATATTATTGATAATGACTAATGAGTATCAAACATGCATTATTTTCATTCTTTATCTTTGGTTGTGTGAGAAGATAAGGGCACATGAGGATGCCTGGGAAGTGGGATAGTCAAAGTCGTTATGATGTCGAATTATAATCTATGCTCTTGCATTTGATAGGTTAAGCAGCTTAGAAGATGTTGATTTAGCCAGCATTGCTATAAATTAATCAAGGCCCGTCATTATCTTTAGATATAGAAAATTTTTTTCTTACTTGTTTTTGTTTATAGTATCTTTTAAAAACAAAAACAAAAATAAAAATAACTATATCTTGTTTTGGATTTAGTGTTTATTTCTTTTCACTTTATCCTAAGGCCCATTGTGGTTGGAGGGTTGCTTTTGTTTTTAAATGAGCAGAGGTAAAGTCACTCGTTACAACCGAATCAAGCTGAAGATCATGATCTAAAATTTGGATTTGAAGCTGAAAGTTCATCTTTTGATTGCTTATTCAAAAGCTTTTTGTCTAAAGTGATAAATGGTACAGGACCATGGGGTCAAATTTCAGGGCATGAAAGGGAAGTGTCATCCAATTTTGAATCTCTTCACCTCTTGATCAAGAACAAAACTTTGTAAAGAAAGAAGATAATCACGGGTTGCAGATTTTATTCTCCCTCAATTTGTTTATGGTCATTGCCATGTCCAATATAGACAGTAATCTACTGTTTTTTGGTCGGTAACAAAGCAGTAACAAAGCAAGTTTCCAAGACACATAAAAACAGGACGTGGCTCTCTCACAAGTTGTCATTGCATCAAACCCATCTTTTTCATTGCATCAAACCCATCTGTAGCCACAAACACTCATTTGTATTTCTTTACAAGAAAGAGATCACATGAGGCCCACTCAAACACCATCATGACCTTGTCATTTTCCAATTCCATAACTTCTCTCCTTTTCTCTTTCACGCCTGTCCTCAATGAGCTACTGGTTAACATTGTAATTCAATTTCCTCCTCTCTCTCTCTCTCTCTCTTTTTTAGTCTTTATCCTTTTTCTTCTTTACTAGGGTGGTCTGGCCTCCAATTGCTATCTATCTTTAAACTCATGCACATGTACAACCACCGTGTGAATTCTCAATAATGTTGTTCCCCACAACCCCCTTTCATAAATATATGCAAAAACCAAAATGGATCTAGATATAGGATGACCTCAAATTTCCAACAGATTGTATAAAAATTCAATTGCACTCAACCCCTCACCCCCCAAAAAAAGAAAAAAAAGAAAAAAAAAGTTATGATTGCGATAGGTGATGATGTAAGGAGGCCTACATGTCTCATTCATCCCTGGTTTACCATTATACCATTACCATGAGATCAGTGTTGGAAAGTGAAGGAATTCTAACACAATTTACTAGCCATCACTCTCAACCTACATGGCCTACATTTAACATGTCATTGTTATGAATATATAATGGATTTCTATGCATGATATCGTGGGCAATACAAGTTTGGACACATTTATTTTAGTAAATGTCAAATTATGTTGCATCACGTTGTAGGGCCTGGCTTCACACCAATGACCAATCCTTTCACTTATCTAAAACGCTGGGTATATTTCCTCCCACATCAATATATCAAACTCTCTTTGAAACAGACATGACAAAAGAAGTGCACGAGGGTTGCCTCTATAAATGCATATAGATGGATACAGAATTATCTCTTTCAATCTCAAGGATGTATTTGTCTTTATAATTTTCTTAGGAAGATTCGTTAAGACAAGGACATATATTGGTAAAGGAAAAAAATATATAGTTATATAGATAATACACATACTATACTATACCAAAACAGATAAACCAAAATAAAACCCAAAAAATCACAAGGGGTACATTGAATATACTCCTGTTTTAGTCGTATTCATTTTCTTTCTTCACTTACACTAAGCTTCCTTCTCCTCATCTTCTCTGGGTCTTGCTGAAGATGTTGAACCTGATGCCATTCCAATGACTTGGCTGTGACTGAATCTTTGTAACTGTATCATGCGTGCATAGCACCCATCAGGGTGATTTTTGAGTAGTTGAGAGTGTGAACCTTGTTCTGCCACTTTCCCATCATCAATCACAGCAATGACATGTGCATTCCTAATAGTTGAAAGCCTATGTGCAACAACAATAGTTGTTTTTCCTGAGCAAGCACGCTCTAGAGCCTCCTGGACAGATCTCTCAGACTCAGCATCAAGTGCACTTGTTGCCTCATCCAGCAGCATAAGTTCTGCTTTCCTCACAAATGCCCGAGCAATTGCAATTCTCTGCTTCTGTCCCCCAGAAAGTTGAACTCCTCTTTCCCCGACAAATGTTTTGTATCCATCTGGCAATCCAGATATGAACTTGTGTGCATTGGCCAGAGTTGCAGCTTCAATGATCTCAGCCTCAGTTGCTGACTCATGCCCATAAGCAATGTTTTCAGAAATGGTAGTAGCGAACAGGCATGGCTCTTGAGGAACGAATGCAATGTGTCGTCTTAAGGACTTTAGATTGTATTTTCGAATGTCCTTTCCATCAATCAAAACCCGTCCAGATGTTGGATCATAGAATCGCTGTATAAGTGCAATGACCGAGCTCTTACCACATCCACTAGGACCCACTAGTGCAAGAGTTTTCCCGGCTCGGGCACGGAGAGTGAGGTCACGGAAAATTGGCACATCAGGACGAGTGGGATAAGAGAAGTCTACATGCTTTAATTCAACTTCTCCACGAAGGCGGTCTGGAACTGGGGTGGCATCTTGATCATCAGGCTCAATTTCAGTTCTACGGTCAAGGAGATCAAAGACTGACCGCATGGCCCGACCACCCTTAATGAAGTCAGGAGCCAAGGTTAGAGTTTCAGCTGCACCATTGGCAGATACCATGAGGACCATGAATACTCGGATTGTCTTTGAGAAATCGGATATCCCATGCTTGACAAGCCAGGAAGCATACCAGAGTCCTAGGGCATATGAAGCATATAGTGCAAACTGAGCAATCCCAAATCCACTTCCAGAAATCTGCCCTTTCCAAAAGCATCGTCGTAGTGGAGTCCGGAGGCTGGTGGAGAAAAGATTAACAATTTTTGCCTCTGAATTGAAGGCAGCAACAGTCCTTACATTGGCTATGGCCTCCCCTGCTAGTTGTGTGGCCTTGGCATGGGCAGCTTCTAGGTCTCCAGAGAAACCAGTCATGAACATTTTCTGTTGAAAATTTAAAAAACTGTAAATAACTGATTTTCACATGTGAAGAATTCCATATGTGCCAATGGATGGTGCATTACATTTTGGGATTATCTGCAGAAGTATCAAATTAATGTAATTTATCATAACAATATTAAATGGGCCTTCTAAAATGTAGTGCATTTACTATATCACATGCTTGTGCATATAGTTGAACTTGTCTTGAACAGTTGCCAAATTTCAACCATATGTCCTTAACAGTTCATGCCTAGGCCTAGCTTCTCAGTCTAGTTCATTATATAAGACCAATAAACGCCAGATCTAAACTTCATTATCGAAGCTTGAGGTATCATTTGAAAAACTAACCTGCAAAACAGTGGCTGCAACAACAACAGGGAAGACAGCTATGAGGACAAGGGCAAGGCGCCACTGCAAAACAAACCCTGCAGTGCAGGCAACCAGCATGAGTGCTGTGTTCTGCACAATCACTGAAATCCGGTCTCCAATTGCTGATCTCACATTGTTGGCATCAAGAGCCAGCCTAGCTGCAATCCTAGCACTCTCATTTTCCTCCTGATCAAACCATGCCAATTCATTTTTGAGTACGGCAGACAGCATTTTCTCCCTTACCCGTTTCGTGAGATTTTCTCCCACTATATCCCAGAAGAAATGCTGTAGTGTGTTGAAGAGAAGTGCAGCCGATGAAAGCCCAATTAACAGATAGCAGTATTTCTCGATTTCTCTGCTCATGAAAGCATGATTTTGATTGTAGTAGACGCTGAGGACAGCGCTTAGAACATATGCAAAGAAGGCACTAAGTGAGCCACAAACAACAGAGCCTATAGAGCCAACTAAAGCATACACCCATTCTGGTGAATTCATTTTGGCAAGGCGCCAGAAAGAACTGGCTTGCTCCTTGAATGCAAGCTTTTCTAACCGGTAGTTGGGGTGTGAGGCATCTAGGGAGAGACTAAAATCAGACGTAGAGAAGTCAGATAGTCTACGTGAGTATGGTGACCGGCCATAGGAAGAATTTCGGGCAATTATAGGTGAACTTACTGAGTTCCTGGCACTAGAAGGCCTGCAAATTGAAAAAAACAGATTCTTGGCTCAGTAGATGTTGTTACACCAGCACTTAAGGACCACAAAAAATAACCCTTAGAACCAGAATTTTCTTTTACAAGTATAGATTTAGAATATGATCCAAACTTGGTGAAAGGTACCTTGCACTACTCTTTCTTGCATTGTTGAGAGCAGTTTCATGGGCCATTTCCTGCATTCGAATGAGCTTGGCATAGACACCATTTTCTCCTTTGGCAAAGAGCTCATCATGAGTTCCAATTTCGGAGACACTACCCTGCTGGAGTACAGCAACAAGGTCAGCCTTGCGAATGGTGGAGAGGCGATGGGCAATGACAAGAGTCGTTCTTCCAATCATGAACCGGTCAAGGGCCTCTTGCACCAGCTTTTCTGACTCTGAGTCCAACGCACTTGTTGCTTCGTCTAAAAGCAGAATAGCTGGGTTTTTCAGCATTGCCCTAGCTATAGCTATCCTCTGCTTCTGTCCCCCTGACAGCTGCAATCCTCTTTCTCCTACCTGTCATTTTCAGGTTATTGCCTTTTAATTTGATCATTAACTTGCTATTATGTTCACTTGTCCTTTCCTCACAAATGTTTTGATTCACCATTATTTCCAAGAAACCATAGGAAAATGGTAAAATATAGGAATCCGGTATAGAATTGAGTTGGAGTGTGATTCTAAGTTTCCTTTATCATTGTACAATTTCATATCAAGCATAATGTAAATCTCGTCTATTATGGAACTTGTTACAATAGTAATTTATTTTGTCATCTTCACTTATCTTGTTAACCTTTTTAGCAAATTAGTTATCCATCTATGTTGTGAACTTCATATGGCAAGTTGGTTGTCTAATTAAGCAACTGCTCTTTATTATCTTATGTATGATTCAAGTACTCTCTGTGTGGAACACACAAACATATACTTTATTTTGTGGTCCAGTCATTCGTCCCTTCTAAGTTTATTAAGTCCTTATATCTGTTTTATTTTTGCACATGTATTGTTGACTAAAGCATGTTACCTTCTACAGATGCATGCATGACCAAACACTTCCTGCATTGACTTTCAACAATGGAATTAAATAACATGCAGGTTTTGTTTGTTGACCAGAATGAGCCATTCCACCCTTCATATAATAAAATTAGAAATTATGAGCCATAGAAAATCTAAGTAAATAGGACCACCTCTTGTCAAGATTCTCAATTAAATTTCACCTTCCAGAATGACCAACTTCCAACTTCACCCCACCGCTTATCCCTCTCAACAGCCACAGAGAATACGGTATATGATAGTACATACCTACCTACTGTAGTTATTATGCTTAAATGTCAAACCATACCATTTATTTTCTTTCATTTATTCTGGGGATCGCATATTCAGAGACTTAAAAGCATTGGGGTAAAAGAACAGGATAAAAAGTTTTTTTAGACGTACTAAACAAACAATTTTAATTATCTCATATAATTACAACAGAGAAAATGGTTGAGAAAAACAAGCTGCTTACTAATCTACACTCTGGTACCAAAATTTTCAAGCAATAATTATACAATAATGCCATAAAGTAACTAACCTGAGTCTCAAAGCCTTCAGGAAGCTTGATTATGAATGAATGGGCATTAGCAACTCTTGCAGCCTCTTCAATCTCAACTTGATTTGCATCAGGCCTACCCAAGAGTATGTTTTCCTTAATGGTGGTAGCAAATAGAGCCGGCTCTTGGCTTACAAGCCCTATTTGCTGCCTCAACCACCTCAGCTTTAGAGTCTTTATGTCATGACCGTCCAGCAGAACTTGTCCTGCACAAGTTCATTCAATTCATTGACAAACATGTCTTATCTACAACCACAGTTCTCCACAAAATGTACAAACACACACGAACTAAATCAACTAGGGAGCTAAAATAACTTGCATTTGGGACAACACATTAAATCATCCAGGAAAACACATACACACATGCGCACAAGTTTTCAAGTGCATTCAGCTCCGTTAAATCAATTAGTAGCATGAGATTACTGCATTATTTACCTGAGGTGGGATCGTAGAATCTCTCAATGAGGGACACCACAGTGCTCTTACCAGAGCCACTACTGCCAACCAAAGCTATGGTCTTGCCAGCTGGGACGTTTAGGGAGAAATTATTAAGGACCAGAACATCTGGCCTAGATGGGTAGGAGAAATCCACATTTTTCAGCTCCACCAGCCCTGTAACTGACTCTAATTCCAAACCCGATTCACTGTTTCGGTCTACACTTGGTTTGTGATCAATTATGCGATAAATTTTTGCAGCAGCAACTTTAGCCTTTACAAATGCAGCCATGCTTGGTGCAGACTGGCCCAAAGCCCTGCCAACCAAAATACAATTTAAGCATACAAGATGTGATTTTTATTTATTTTTAACTATTCAAAAGAATGAGAATATGTAAATGAGTACTTACAGTCCACCAATCATAACAGCAAACATGGTGGCAATGGCAAGTCCTCCATTGGTATAGTGGTGCCTAACAAGATAACCGCCATACCAGAGCAAAAGCGCATAGCAGCAGAAAACAACAAAGTAAGTTGCACCCAATCCCAATCCCTTTGCAAATCCACTCTTGTAACCGAGCCTTTGGGCAACCCTTAGCGCAGACGAGTAGCTTTGTAACGCTCTGGATTCCCCAACAAATGCAAAAACAACCCGAATTTGAACAATTGTCTGTAAATTTTATTGAAATCAGAATTACCCAGATGCAAAAACAGAGAAAATTACCAGAAAATCAACCAGGTATTTAATGTCTGTCTCTAAAACAAGTTGGTTCTCAGAGGAAATATGCAAACAATGAACAAAATGCCTTTTTTAAGTTTACCTGTTCTACTATGTTTCCTGCCTGTGACAGAGCTTCCTGGCTTTTACCAGAGAGCTTAGCTAATGTGGTGGTGTGGATACCACCAATTATAGCTATGAGAGGCACCACAGCAAGAGTGACCAAACCCAATTGCCAAACAGCAGTGAAACCCACCACAAATCCAGACACAAATGTTGCCATATAGTGGATAAAATTCCCGAACTACGCAAACCAAAACAAAAAAAAAATCAGGTTTTATCCAAAGCCTAATTTAGAAGCAAAGTAGCAAAAAGTCAGCCTTTTGATTCACCTTCTCGCTAATGGCGTCTTGGACCATCACTGCATCACTGTTAATGGCGAAAACCACGTCTGAGGTCCGAACCTCTGTGTCAAAGAACTGAATGTCTTGGTTCAAAGCGGCCTCTAAGTACTTGATTCTCATCTTCGTCGATTGCCTCTCTCCAGTCCACATCCAACACGATATCTCTGCAACCAAAAATTCAAGCTCTCTCATTTACATTAACCAAAAAAACCAGAGAGACTAAGTGAGTGTAACAGAGAATTCTCACCTGCCCAAGAAGATGCCCATATTGCAGCACCCACTACAAGAAAATACAATGCATACTGCAACAACAAGAAAAACCCACAAAGCTTAGAGCCTTCAATCATATTTTGATTACTATGTGAATAAAGTTAATACCTTGAGAACTTCCTGCATCATCTTGTCCATGTTATTGGCATTGGACCCGAAAGAATTGACAAGATCCGCAAAGAACCTGAGAAACACTGGCAAAGAGCAACCATGTACTACAGCTCCAACAGACCCAATTGCCATAAGAATGTAATCCAACCCATCAGCAAACCTGAAGAGTTCCTTAAACCCAACACTAGGTACAGCCTCAGGCTTCTCTCCACTACTACTACCACCACTTGAATCCTTCTTGGGCTCAGAGCTCTCCATTCCTTTTGTCTCCTGAGCTGCTGCTGCTGCTGCTACTGATGATGCTTCTTGTCCTAATGCTTGAGGCTCTATGTGTGGGTGTGTTGGTGTTAGTGTTGGTGTTGGTGGGTTGGTTTTAAAAGGGTCAGGAGGAGCAGAGGAAACAAGCTCAAGACCTTGCATTTCGGACCATCTCCACTGTTCAATCGTCTTTATCTCCTCAGAATCTTGTGACATTTGCAAAATTCCCTTATTAGCTTTTATCAAACAAACCCACCCCCCAAAAAAACTCACCCTCTCGCTTTCTCTATTACTCTCTCTTTATTATCCCACTCTTGACTCTACCTGCCTTTTCATGTTCCTACTACAACCTTTTCCTTCTTTTTTTTGTTTTAACTCTTTGCTAATAGTTTTTTTTTTTTTGGGGACCTTTTTCTTTTTTGCTTTTTTCCTTATAGACTAAATTTTGAGCCTCATTTTCTGTTCCGGTTGCTTGTTAGCGTTGTTGACATGATTCACTGTCTCTTGAATATTACCCGCGAGAGAAGAAAACTAGTGCTTGTGGGGGTTTTAAGGTTATAGCCTTATAGGTGAGTTTTCTTCAGTTTGCTTGTTCTGTAAAAAACATAGAAAGTGACAGATGGTTAGATGAGCAGAGCCTAGAGAGAGAGAGATTTCCCACCCGACAGAGAACACTGTGTCAAAACTTGGAGGTGGGTTTTTGACTGAAACATGTTCAAAGTGGAAAACCCAAATATCCAATAGAATTTTTTTTTTTTTTTTTTTTTGGGTGGGGATTTACTTTACTTTAATCAGGGACCGTTCATTTCAATTCTTAAGCTTTGGCTTCTTCTATAAGATTAATAGTAAAAAGCTTTTAACATTGTACGAGATAATTTCATGTTCTTTATCAAAAAAAGAAGAAGATAATTTCATGTTCAAAGGTTCAGAGTTCAGACTATGCACTCTCTGTCTGTCTCCTACAAATCCGGCGTTTTTGGCTACTCGCTGTCACCATAGCATTAAATAGAAACTCTTTATACTATTATTTTGAACCACACAAACAGCCACTTTGTTGAAAAAAAAATTCTACAAATAATGAAATAATATAAAACATCTCTGATCCAAATTTCATTTGGGCACCTAAGTTTGAATGTTTGACTTTATACTTAAAATGTAAACACATGAATGAAAACTCGGCTATATTGTCAGAAAGTACCTATAACTTGTCCCTAAGATGATTTTTTTTCTCTCTATTTTTGTTTTCTGGATGAATTCCCTAAGATGTCAAAGAAACCCAGATTTGAATTCCACAATTTCGAGAACACGGCTATTATTAAATTCCAAATTTGCAATATTATTTGTCCCAGCCAATTTTAGCAGTAAAATCAATAGGGCATAGTAATGTGGATATATTATTGTTAGTATTATTAGTACCACTATTCTATTACTATAGTATAGTATGTATCACTGAAATTCTTCAAAACTCCAAAGTAGGAAATCAAGAAATTGTCAGGAAATCGTGGACAAATCCTGGGATTCCTCCACATTTGATTCTTTATAGCACATGACAGCCAATTTTGTAGTTGTTTAGGTGCAACCATCTTTGGCTTCAAATTTTCAGTGGTTTTCATTGTGGAGGTCAGAGTACTATTCTGATAAAGATTCATTAAAAATTTAAGCTAAAATATAGGATTGAACCTCTATTTCACAGAAGAGAAAGAAGCTGCTTTGCTTACTTTTAGTCACGCTTTTGGAGTTTAATAACTTAGGTGAGTCATCAGTTGCTCTTTTTTTAATCTAAAATACAACAAAGTGGCTGGGAACTGACTTTATAAGTTCCTTGAAGTTTGATATTAATATAATTTTTAGTGGGATCATGTTAAAAAAATGGATAAATATGTTGGGACCTTATGGAAATATACCTCATATTCAGGAATTTAGATTAATTTTTGACATTTTTATTTGCTAACTAATTTGACAAATGAGAAAACTTGTATACCAGTGAATATATTATGATAATTTGTTATGGTCAAGGCTCCCAATCCCATATAACAAACTCTGTCTAGATTTATAATATTAGATTCTCCATCTGATTATCTTATTCCTCTGTTTGTGTTTCATACTCTCATGTGTCAAACTTGTATAATGTTTGTTTGTTTTTATTTTATTTTTATAATGCTTAATACAAATGAAATGAGTTAGCAGAAATCAGTAAACAATTCGGTTATTATTATGTATGTGTAGTATTTTTTAGAGAATTTCAATTTTACTTTTTTTTTTTGAGAATGAAAAAAAAAAATTATTATTATTATTCAAATTTTTTTACTAGGGTGGAAAGAAACGGTTCAAGTATTACTTGTAAGAAATCTGTGAAAACAATTATTATTCAAATTAAAAAATATATGTATAAAAAAAAAAAAAAAAAAAAAAAGTTGGTCAGATATCTTTCTCTCTTTTCACGCATACCGTACAGTTTCTGCAAGTCCTCTTTGGCAAGGCTCTATCCGCTTCCTCCCACGAAAGTTGTTGAGTGCTGTAAGATCTGGCTTGTAGAGAGGGTAGTACTTTTGTTGTTAGCTTTGGCAATGCCACTGTTATATTTCTTAGCATATAGTAAAATTTGTGTCGATCATAAGCTTAAGGTGATTATTTACCATTTAGCAAAAAAAAAAAGGTTTAATGTGATTAACGGACATCATGGTCCATGGTCCAAAGTGGTAAGTCCTAGAGGTTGAAGGGAGGAAGGGGGCTTGATAGTAGGTTCATTTCTAATCAATATATATAAAAATAAATAAATAAAGGTTATGGTGATTAAAGCAACACCATTTTTATATAATTTATATTTTTTTCTCTTTCTGACCGAAAAAATCCGTGCAAGATAGAAGTGAAATAGGTCTAGTTCAAGATGAATTGTAGATATTTTTCACTTTCACTATAACAAGAATAATGAGATAAAGATAAAATATAAAAGAAATTGGTGATCACAGAAACAATAAGAGGGAAAGAAAAGTATCTTGGTAAGAGAATAAATTCAGTTCGGATGTGACATAAAATGCCACTTTTACGCTCTCCAACAATGATGTGCCACATCATATTTTTGCAAATAAAAGACTAAGCACTTCCACACTAAACCAAATCCTGTTCAATACAGAAAACCAAATCCATACTTCTTCTTCTTCTTTCCCAAATAGAGATGCTACCAAGAATCTCCAATTACAACCATCGGAGGTGGAGGGCAACTAGCAGTGGAGGAAGTGGACCACAAATGAGCCTTTGGGGGTGCCGCCAACAACCCTCCAAACCCAAGGTGGACGCTGCCCAAGACAATATCTATCTCTCGATCTATAAGAACAGAAGCCATCAATCTTTCCGTGGTGGAATTTCACCACCAATTACATGAAAAAAAGATTCCACCACCAATTACGTGAAAAGAAGTTGGAAAGACCAAAAAAAATCCGTACAAGATAGAAGTGAAATAGGTTAAGTTCAAGATGAATTGTAGATATTTTTCACTTTTACTATAACAAGAATAATGAGATAAAGATAAAATATAAAAGAAAATGGTGATCATGGAAACAGTAAGACGGAAAGAAAAGTATCTTGGTAAGAGAATATATTCAGTTCGGATGTGACATAAAATGCCACTTTTACGCTTTCCAATAATGATGTGCCACATCATACTTTTACAAATAAAAGACTAAGCACTTCCGCATTAAACCAAACCCTCTTCAATACAGAAAACCAAATCCACACTTCTTCTTCTTCTTCCCCAAATAGAGATGCTACCAAGAATCTCTAGTTACGGCCATCGGAGGTGGAGGGCAACTAGCGGTGGAGGAAGTGGACCACAAAGGAGCCTTCGGGGGTGCCGCCGACAACCCTCCAAACCCAAGGTGGATGCTGCCCAAGACAATATCGATCTCTCGATTTGTAAGAATAGAAGCCACCAATCTTTCCGTGGTGGAATTTCACCACCAATTACATGAAAAAAAAAGATTCCACCACCAATTACATGAAAAAAAGTTGGAAAGAACAAAACCCACAAAACTAAATCTAAAAAAGGCTACTCCAGCAGTAAGATTTAAAAAAAAAAAAAAAAAAAAAAAAAAAAACTTTGATTTTTGGTTGGCAACTCAAGGAGTGATTGTTGAAGTTAGCTTATATGGTCTGGTGTTATGGTGCCATTTGGTTGTTGAAGTGGGCTCATGTGAATTGGAGAGAAAGGGAGCTAGTGAGAGAGAGAAGCGAGTTTCTAAGCCATTAACAGTGGTTACGGGTGGCAAGAGTTGTGGAACTTGGCTGGCAACTGGAGATGAGGGAGCTTGAGAAGATCAGCTATGGGGCTGGTTCGATTAGAGAGAGAGTTGAAGCAAATGGTTGTTGCCTTGTTGGTGAGCCTTGCAAAAATACAACGTGGCACATCATTATTGGAGGGTGTAAAAGTGGCATTTTACACCACATCTGGATCAAATTTAATCTCTTTAGGTAATATATATATATATATATATATATGGAGAGAGAGAGAGAGAGAGAAAGAGAGAGAGGTTATATGGTAAAATAATTCAAAAATTGTAATAGATTAAGTATTAAAATTTTTTATTATTAAGATTTTCATAAAATATATGAATAAATAATTTAAATACTATGACACCCTATTTATTTTCAATCTCTCACAAATATATATTAAATAATGATATATATATATATATATATATATATGTATAATGGGTCAGATTTAAGGTAGGCAATGTGTATTCGCGTGTCGGGTTCGTGTTGTGTCAACTTATGAGTATCCAACTATATAAATTAACACTAACCCGACCTGTTTATTAAATGGGTCAAGATTCATTAACCTTAACACGACTCATTTATTAAACGGATTAGTCGTGTCAACCTATTTATCAGATTTTATCAAAATGGAAAAAAAAAATTTATGAAAAAACAAATAAATAAATATCTTTAATATAAAATTTAGAATTAACGAGTAACTACATTGCAAATAATCATTCAAAAATAAACTATATTCTAATATTACAAATAATCCATCACAATATGTCAAAGAAAATAAATCACAACAACTAATAAGTTTATATGCCTAGAGTTTGAGGGGAATATTGGTAAATGTTATTTAATTAAACGAGTTAGATGGGTCAAACGGATTTATGTGTTGAACACTAACTCAACCCGTTTATTAAACAAGTCAGTCGTGTCAACCTGAATATGACACGAATCCATTAAACCTCAACCCATTACCTACTAATTTTTTGTTGTGTTGTTTCGGGTTCATGGGTTGTGTCCAATTTTGCCACCCCTAATCAGATTTATAAATATCCTTAGGGCACATTAATCATCTATTTTAGGAAAATTTTTATAAAAAATAAAAAAAAACTATTAAAAAAGTAGGTAACTTTATTATTTTTTTATTAAATGTTTCTTAAAATAATTTTACTAATAAATGCCCTAAGAACATATGTTAATAAAACCCAAGTATAATTACAAAAAGAGTTTTACTAACGCATGCCCTAAGACATATGTTAGTACACTATTTTTGAAAATTTTTTATCAAGAATTAAAAAAACTGTCAAACTTTTTGATAACCTTTTTAATTCCCAATAAAAATTTTCTAAAAATATATTATTAATATATACCCTAAAGATATGCATTAATCGGATCTTGAGCGAGCAAAACTCTACGTTACCCCGGCCCGTCACCTCACTAGAAAAATCTCGTGCAAGATGGATTAGGACATGACTGGGCAAAGTGGGTAGAAATTATAGAGTTCTCTGATGGACTACGTCATTTGTCCACCATTCTACTAAAAAACTTCCACTTATTTAAAATTGCTGAGTCAGTAATTAATTTCTGTTTAAAAAAAATTTTTAATTAACAATTTTAAACAAGTAGAAGTTTCTTAGCGGAATGGTGGACCACATCACTTGTCCACCATGTGAATCTTATAATTTCACCAAATTGGGACTGTTTTTAGTTTTTACCATCTTTACACTTGAAAGACTTCATTAAAGAAAATGCATGGACAAATACTTGAAGAAGGAAAGCCCAGTAGAAAAAGGTTAGGATCCCATTGATGTGATGTAATGGAAGGGATTGATCAACAACTGATGTCTCTATCATGGGAATACAGATTTTTTCTTTCTTTGGTTTTTACCTAAAAACTAGAATACGGACTTGCACTGAATAATCATAAAGGAAATAGGTGAAAATTTATGGAGAAAGACATGTCTGACTCAAGCTTATTTCGATTCTTACAGTTCCAGTTGAGGGGTCAAAGATGAAATGCACTGATGCACCGCCCAATGAGTTAACGACCCGATATGGTTCATAACTTTGGTGGGTCATTTCATCACGTAAATGATCTCAAACTCTCATTTCAATTGCATGGAACTTGGTACAGGTTTTTTTTTTTTTTTTTAGTTCTCTAAATAATATTCATTTAGGAACAAATATATTTTTATAGAGTTTTTTTAAAACAAAGTAAAGCTCATTCAAACAGCTTTTAACATATTAATCATAATAATGATTTAGAGTATTTAGATTCATACATTTTGAACATGTATCATATTTGTTTATTCCATTAATTTAAAAAAAATAAATTGTTTATTTTATATTGAATCAAGACCCTCTAGAGTTCTTAGGAAATTTTATTCAATAGAATTATTTTAATCTTGAGTCTTGACCTTCTATTTCATAATAAACCATTCAAAGCATATTATATCATTAATTTTTTTAAAATATTAAAAAATGTCATATCACCTATTCAAAATTGATACATAAAATTTTATGTTTTTAAATTCATATTAATTTTAAAAACTTAGATCTGTTAGTTCGTTTCCCTTTCTCTGTTCTCACGGCCAACGACACCATGCTTTTCTCATCATGCGAGATCTCAGCGCTAGCAACGAAAGAAATAGGCAGCTCTGTCTGACTTGAACTTGACAAAATCGAAGTTGGATCCAAATTTATCTCTAGGGCTTTAAGCTCGATTAATGAAAATGTAGAGATCGCTTTCTTCGGCAATATTTGAAAGTAATACCTATCCAAATTTATGTACTTTATTTTCTTTGGATGGATCCAAATTTTAAACAAACAAAGTGAGATAGTAGCAAAAGTAAAAATAAAAAATATTATGTAACAAAATACAAACAGCTAAAACTACATACAAAAACACTATAAATTATTTTTTGGACAAAATTTAGTTAAAAACTTAGTTGTAACCTAAAGCAACAAAAAATATAATGAATTGAAAAAATATTTTAATAAATAAAAAAATAATAGAGAATTTGTGAAAAAATGTATTTGAAAAAGTGAGTAAGTAAATTTTTTTAAAATTATTTTTTTCTTCATTTGGGTAAAAAACAAATAAAGGGATTTTTGGTGACTTGTCAAGAGTTTCATAATTTAATAATATTAAAATTCTTCTATTTTGAGAGGAATTAGGGTTTAAATCCCTCATTCCTCATTATTATAACTATCAATTTATAAATAAATAAAAATACAAATGTGTACATTTTGGCGTATGGATGAAATTCCTAAGAGGTTATTTAGAGTTGTGTTTAAAATTGGATGAAGAAAAATTAGAGAACAAGATACGTGTTTTTAATCAAAGGAAAATTTATATTTTAAATCTTATAATAAATTAGGTTTGTAACAAATTAAACATTTAAGTTTCAAAAAAAGCAAATTAAATATTAAGTTTTCAAAAATTAACAAATTAAATTTCAACTCATTTAGGTGGAATAATATGCATTGTGTCAGGGATTTTTTTTTTCGAGAAAAGTGTAAAGGATTTAATTAATATGAGTTGAGGGTTTAGTTTGTTACATTTTCAGTCTTGGTGTTTAATTCATTACACTTAAAATTAAAGGATTTAATTTATCTCATCAAAAAAAAAAAAAAAGGATTTAATTTGTTAAAATATAATGTTGCCAAAATAAAATGAATGAAATATACTATGAGCACTATTACGCACCTTCATAGCAAATCATACTGAAAAAGTTTTTTATGTTGGGGGTTAATTAACAAAACATAAAGAAATAAGGGGTTGATTACATAGGC
The DNA here is from genome assembly GCA_023621385.1 of Quercus gilva. Classification (NCBI taxonomy): domain Eukaryota; kingdom Viridiplantae; phylum Streptophyta; class Magnoliopsida; order Fagales; family Fagaceae; genus Quercus; species Quercus gilva. The sequence goes on along the minus strand of CM042479.1, from coordinate 40,833,437 downwards.
ATGGCCATCTCATCAATTAGAGACGGTACAACATCCAATAAGATCTTGATTTACATAAACAAATGTTAACAATTAACAAATAAACATCCAGTATGTTTAACAAAGATTAGGTGTAAAGTCAGGGGGGTCGGTGATCAAACTTATATAAAGAAGTTGAATTAAGTTGTAATTTTTTTATACAGTATTTTATAGGTAAGTTCTCTGCTAAATTTGGGGGGAAGAGACTGACTTTGAAGAAGTCAGAAAGGGAAACCCGAAACCTCTCTCTCTCTCTCTCTCTCTCTCTCTCATATTGAGAGGTTATTATTGCTGTTATTATAAAGGGGGTGCCCATTTTCATTTCTTCCTTCCTTTTCCAATGGGAAAGGGGATTATGTCTATTAATCCAAAACTAAGCATAACTATAATACTCAAGTGCCCACTCAAATGCTTATCTCAAAAGTGGTGCATGTGACGCTCAATTATGACATCCCATTGTCTTTCTTGTGGTTAAGTGTGCATTATTTTAGTAAAGATTGTGTGATCTTAATTTTTAAGTTATTATGATTGTGGGTTGTAGATACAATCATATACAATTGCAACCACAAGATAGTTGTCTTGGCATCCTAAGACCTAGAGACACGTGGGGAAAAAAATTACTCCAATCTCTGCATATTTTATGTCAATTCTCTGCATTTTTAGTGTGGACTCAATGACACCAAGTCACATGATAGTAATAGATAATATAACGTGTATCATCAGGGCATTGATGGAGTTGTTATTGTGGATACTACACATTCTTTGAAATACTAATACTCAAATCACTCCATTCTTGTAAAGTATCATGTGAAATGATACAACAACTTTTACCACCAAATTACACCCTGTGGGTGGTGGTCATCCCTAGTTATTAAGTCCCAACTTCTTGCAATATTCACGACCCCATCAAATATAATTAGGTTTGTACAAAGATATGTAGACATATCTTTCCTATTTTTAACCAGCAATGAAGATTGAAAAACAAGCAAAGTTTACATTATGCTTCATAATTTGAAAAAAAAAAATTGTAGCCATTCTTTTAGATACAGTTTAAACCATGCATTTAGTCTCAAATTTACTGTAAAAACTCAGAAAGTAGATATATAGTAATATCTCTTGCAAACTTCTAAAAAATTACTTAAAGATAAAATTTATTATTAAATTTTACTTCTATTAGTATTAATAAGAACAAAACTTTAAAACATCACATGAAAGTCATGATTTAGAAAAATGTATTAAGTAATTAAATAATTAATTAAAAAGACAATGATCAAGAGAGAAGGGTATTTTATAAGGATATCTATAGAAAAAGATAAAATGAAAGAGAGGAGGGCAATTAACTCACATTGCACTTTAGTAAAGTTTATTTTTCTTGAGCAGTGCAAAGTGCAAAGCTCTTGAGGATACTATATAGTCCTCCGAGATATGGTATTGGTAGGGTACTTCTTACTGCTTATAGGGGTGTGATTAAAAAGTGGGACAGTTTTTATTTTTCTCTTTAGAATTTAGATAAAATTTGTGGTGAGGACTATAAAGTTTTGAAAGGAAGATTGGTCGGGTCCACTTACCTTAGACTCACCAATTCCTAAGTTTGACTTCCAATATAATACACATTTTTTCTAGGAACCTATAATATACTAAACATTTTTGACATGCCAAGTTGCTTAATTCAAGTTTGACTTGATGATTAAAATTAGAAATACCCAGCTGAGTAGAGTGCAAGATTTTCCCATGGGTGCATGTTGCCTTTCTTCTTCTTCTTTTATTTTTTATTTATTCATTTTTTTTAAATTTCCAAAGCACCCATGGAAGGCATGGGCATCTGATTTTGAGGGCAGTTTCAAGTTTGAACTTCGAACTCAAATATTGAACCAAGAGGTCAATTTTCATAAGTGTGTTTTCTAGGTGTAATCAATTTTAATGAATCTATATTTTATTAGAAAGGGTTTCTTTTTTTGGTGTAACATTAAGTTGAAATTAGAGGATTAAAACCAGGACTTCACCATCTCATCAAGAGAGACCAACTTAACCAATAGATCATTCCCTATAGATAATGTCTATTGAGCCTTAATTAGTGTTGATTTCTATGTAAAAATGGCTAGGCCATATTGCTCTTTCTTTCAAACCATTCTAGCCACTCAGTCCTGATAGCCCTGAGTAGTGAAAACACAATCCAATCATAGGATCAAAGTTTTTCTCTGATTATGTGCTCACTCAAGTCAAAGTATCCCCATTCCCCATACAAGACTTTTTAGCCCCATGAGTTCCCATCCGTTTACGTAGTACGTACGTAGTGCTCTATATGTATCTTTTCCATTTTGAATCCACTGGTAATATCTTTAGAAATTGTACCTTAATCATGGTGTTCTAGAAAAAGCTTTGTATACCTCCTAATTATGTCCAATCCTAACGTAGTAGTGCACTATGTACCGTTGAATTTTGCACCATCGTCATCCCGATGTCCATTCCAAAATCCTTGGTTGAAAACTGGTAAAATGAAATAAATCTCACCATTGTTGGTTTAAGGTTAACACTTAACACATGGTTCCTCACTTGAGAACCTAGGCTTAGTAGGAGGTAGTGGGTAATCTAGAATTACCAGGGTTTTTATATTTGGGCTGGGTTGAGGGATGTGTTAGGTGTTTTCGTGAATAATCATGGTTTTAAAAATCAAACCACTTTAGATCACAAAATGGAGAAGGTTTAAGGTTTTTTTTTTTTTTTTTTTTTTTTTTTTTTTTTTTTTTAATTAATAGGACTAAGGTTTGATCTAGGAATCATGATAATGTCATAATTAATTAAAATATAAATAAATGTATTAAATTTGTAAATATTATAAAGTTTACTAAAAAAATGTGAACACTTTTAAATAACTTTGAAATGAATTTTCATGATTTTATAAGGTTAATAGAAGATAATAATAATTTATAAACATGCATAAAAAAAATTGTTTGATGATGATTCAAGTAGAAAGCAATTTAATATAGAATAGGAAAATTTAAAAATAAATTTATAAACAGTACATTCATATGTAAAAGCACATTTCTTAAATCACAAATAAATTCAACAGAAAATCAATGATATTTTAATACATTGAGAAAAATGTCATATAATAAAATGAAAAACTATGAATCATTTAAAAAAAAGAATTTAATAATTATTCAATACAAATCACAACAAAGGTCGATGATCTATTAGTTATCATGCTGGATAATAGTCTTTGGGGGCTGATGTATGTGAAATTTTATCAGATCGTAAAAAATTTCACAAAAAGCCCTTTGAATTGAACTGAAAATGGTTACGATTCATGGGATTCACTTAGTTTCTTTGAAAATCATGACTTACAAATGTAAAAAAATTGGCTTGGCAATCTGTTCATAGCTAACCTGATCAGATCAGATAGTTTGGTTTGGGTTTTCAAACTATGGATATATAATCTTAAGGGTGTCATCCAAAACAAGAGAACTTGATGCCATTTGGTGGACTCCTTTTGTATATATTAAAAATGTCTGCCAATAAATAACTCTCTAATGTAGTATTTAATAGAATAAAATTATTCGACACCATTAAGGTGACCTTGTTCCTTTATCTTGAGACCTTAAAAATGACCATGAAATCCCTTTTCCTACACACTTGAAGGTATGACACCAGGGAAGTAGACTTAGGCCATCTAGGTGTAAAGTAGGAACCTAGTAGAGACATGCATGCTAGCTTGACCTTAGACCGGGATCAACCGATCAGGGAACCAAATTCTTATGATTAGGCATGGCATAGTAAGGGAATGACATTAGGACAGCAACAGCAGTTTGGAGGGATTATGAAGCCACAATATATGTGCACAAGGAAAGCCATTTGTACAACGACCAATACCTTGATAGAATGATCAATATGCCATGTGAAACATGGCCCTTTGAATCTAGTGACATTTGTCATTAGATATAGGAGGTATGTCCCTAATTATTCATGCTTATACGTAGTGAAACACGACCCTTAAGAAGAGAATTTATGTCCCTAATTATTTATGCTTATATGTAGAAGTAAATTCTTCATTTTGAGGCCAAAAGAAGGAAGAGGATGTAGGAGGTAACAAACATGAAAATCTCTAGCGAAATTAAGCTCCTAAGATTTAGACTTAAGTAGGTTAATTAATCCTAGCATTAAGGTGGGTGTGTTCATCTTCATCCCATTGACCTAGGCATCCCCACTTGGGAAAGAAAAATTGAAGTGTCACGTTGAAGATTGAACTCTTTCTAACCCGGCACAAATCACAATGCTTGGAGCCTAGTCTTAGTTCCTGTTTTGTATCAGTCTTGTTTGGCTTCATTTGCCTTATTTCTCTCCTCTACACACCACCCCCATAGCACACTCTAGCCATTTGTGATTCGGTTTACATCTACTGAATTCATGGCGGAGCATTGAGTTTTACACCTAAGAGGTGTTGTCAAGCTAGGACCTCTAGATTAAGCTCTATCTATCTATAAGTTACCCTCTGTAGGAAAGATTAGTCAATTTTCCTTAGGAAGAACGGTAGGTATGTGTCATTGCCCTCACCCTCACTCTCTAAGAAAAGTCACCGTTCTGTCCTACACCACTGGGACAGTGGACAGTAGGATTTTCCACTAGCATGGTGGTTGAGTCATGGGCACTGATCAGAGATGGTTTTACGCTACAGCTAACGTGAGTAGAAAAAGGCTGTGAGGACTGAGTAACCTAGTCAACCAAGCGATTGAAAAAAGTTCCAATATTTCACACTAATGCAATAGCCACTGCATTAACTGTTTTGTATTTTTGTGTAGGGTTATCACAACTTTTAAAATCAGAGTGGGAGTAGAATAACATTGATACTGCTGAAATTTTTTTTAAACTAACCTATACATGCTTTACTGAAATTAAAACTCATAACAAAAATCAAGCATTAACGAACATGTTGCTTGTCCAAGTCCCAACTTCCAAGCATGGTTTAAAACCTTTGATTATTGAAAATTTGAAACTTATTGACACATTTATCTAATAAACTAGAGGCAACTTTTGGCTTCAATGATTCAAAATTGTAACTTTTCTATAAATTATAATAGTAATCATTAATGAGAAGTAATATCAAAATCCTAACAGTTCAAAGTGGCATATCTTACCAACAACATTCGGATTTTATTAGGAAAAATTATACCAGCACACACTGACAACCAACGGGAGTAGATAAGCATCACATATGGTTGTAATTAAGGGAGCGTGAAGAAAAAGCTGGAATAAAAGTCAATGTAGAAAATGAAGCCCTTTTCATGTCATAACTAGAAAGCAAGAATAGTTGGGTCCCTTAAGCACCTATTCCGGGAAAATAATTAAAGCAGATAGAACCCCCTTCGTCTCAGAGACAGATGCGACTTTCAGGTCTACACTGTACTAATAATTTACGTATACAACTCTTGCTTGAGTTGGGTTTTCAACAAAAAAATTATAACAAAATTTGTTTTGCAAAAGGAGAACAAGAAGTTTTGTCAAACATGATTCTCCTTTTTTATTTAAGTGCATGATTGTTATTTATGGAGTCAGTTTCGAGCCCTCAACCTCAAAGATTGTTTGTTAGTGACACATTATCTTTGAAATTACAAAAAGTTTCTATAGTTGGTACCAAAGATTTAATCAAAAGGGTTAAAATAAACCCACCCCCCCCCCCCCCCTTTTCCCTTCTTGGAAGGAAGAAAATCTTATGAAAATTGTTGATAGTGTTGCATAATTCTAATATTTGAGCAAAATTAGATAGTTATGTACCATAAGTTTCTTAATTAAATTCAACTATATGCTTTATTAGCCAATATGACACAACTATGTGATTAGTAGCTTCTTAGCCAATACACCTTTTTATGTATAGTTAGAATATTCTTAAGTTATATGATTGAATTCCATTTGAAATCTAAAATACAACATATAAGAAATTATAATGAAACTTTATTCATTATATTAAATCAATAAGACAGAATGTCAATGAGAAAAAAAATTCTATAATAATATATATTTTTTCTATCATTCCTCTTGTATAATTTCCTTAATAATAAGGTCCTGAATTTAGAACCCAACTATAATTACCAGTTAAATAAAAGCATCACCAATGACTTGTGGCTCTCTTTGTCGATAAGGAAGATCCATTATTCCATTAGGAGAAATCTATAGGCAAAGGGATCCTACCCATACAGTGAGACAAGCAAAGCAAGGAAATATTTAGAGGTTTTGGTCCACGGCTGAGCTGTATCTAGAGCAAGCCCACCATGGCCTAACTCAAATTAATGGGGAAAAATTAAGAAAATAGAAAAATAGAGATCTCAATCTTATTAATATATTAAGATTGCCATGCTATCCAAACCCCACATTTCAATAATGCAAAGATTAGGAAACTTCATGACAAGAGAATCCACATTATTATCAACTCATATTGATTAATTTGTCAGGATTTGGGAGTTGATAGTTGTGATAGTATGAACCACTCTTAGCTAAATGTTAATGCCCTCAGTGGGTAGAGCAAAAAATGACAATCAACATGACTAATTAATAATGCAATATAATCGTACTATATACTTATCCCCTTTTTATTATTATTATTATATTTCCTTCGTTATTATTTGTGTAAACTGGCCACTTGAGCTTTTGATTTAAAGTTAATATTATTCTAAAGTACAATTTCTTTATCAATATTTCATTAAGTCTTAGTGGAAATCCTACTGGGAAGTATCCTATAAAAAAGTCTTCCTTTATTTAAAAACAGGTATCCTTAACGGTAGCAAACCTACACCAACTGAAACTTTAATTTTTTTAATTAAGGAAAAAGTCATATTCCATTATCTTAAGTGGTTTTTTTTCCTCTTTCGCATGCTTTATATATAACTGGTTTTGGGACATTAAAAATGTCCTAGCCCACATGCTTTAAGCATCTAAATCAAGCTTTTTATACGTCCTGTTGATATAATTGATTTAAGTGGATGGTTCTTTTAGTTATTCTGTTTTGCACAATTGGATGCGCAAAACTGTCTTTGTAATTTATCAATGCAAAATTTAAAATTTATTATATATAAAGACTTAAATTTGCATATTCTAGTATTTTTAACCAGTTCTTTATTTTAAAATTTTGCAACCAAATGCTTTCTGAAAGTTTCTTTAACAAAGCATATATCCGCTACTAGTTTTGTTCAGGAATCACTTCAGGTTGATAAAACCTGGTATTGCTTCTTAAACTAGTATGAAACTTTTAAGTTATATGTTAAATGGTATGATTTAGAAACTTGGATGTTGCTTATATACAATACAGACTAACCACACAATCTTTTCCCATGAGTAAAAGCAACCATATTTCTACTAGCTATGCTCATTTCATCAAACTTATGTTACTTCTTTACTTTTGCCCTTTTTGCGACAACAAATTTTGTAAAAGGAATAGTAGAAAATGAAATATTTCAAATATTGTCTGTAGGGTCAAGTTTTGTAGCTCAAGCCTAAAAAGTTTGGATTATGAGCCCAACGAACCCGGAACAATGAATTTGTAGAGAGTCGGTGAAAGAGCTGGGCTAGTCATGAATTTAGCAACAGTTAACTATGATATACAAGGATGAACTAACGTAAAAACACACTTGAAAGATAAATAAACTGAAATCCGAAGATGTATGTTATTGATTGAAAGGTGAATACAGTTCTTAGAGTTACAGTCAAATCTTTTTCCTCCTCCTCCTCCTCCTCCTCCTCCTCTTTTCTTTAGAGGCACATTCCATTTATATATCCTTCTTCTCCCTCATCTTCATCGTAAACCTGTTCTTTATCTAAGCATTCACTTGAATACATATCACATCAAATATCTTCTTTAGTTGCCCATGAGTGGTGATAGCTGAGTTTGTACTGTTCAGAGGTTTTCTCCACATAAATGCGGCCAGGAAAGTTGTTGCAGTACATTAAACACAGTGGTGGTAGCTTTTCCTTTTAGATATCTCTCCGTTCTTATCATCTCCAGGCATGCCCAAAACTTATCCTTATCATTGAAGTTGCTAGGAAGATCACTCGAACCTTTCAAATATTTGCTTGATCAAGACCCTTTGTATTCGAGGAGAATGACCTCTTCGGACCACTGGTGCTCTCTTCGGACTATACTCCTCGTTCATTTCCAAGTATATCTCTTCCACATGGACTCCTTCTTAACCACTTTCTTCTCTTCAGACACACAGTAATATTCAAATAGGGCCCTATGCCCAACACGTGATATTGGGCTTTTACCCCCACATTGTCATATCAAGATAACAGTTGAGAGTATATCATAATGGTGAAAGATGATGTTAAGAATACTTTGCAATAATTTTATACCAAGTATCCCAAACATTTTATCATGGTGAAAAGACAAAATTAGTCAAATCATAGACATAAAATTTTAAAAATATACACAATATAAACTTTCTTTTGTGGTAAAAAAATGAAACTTTTGAAGCCTCAAACCTTGACAAAAGCAAACTGTTATAAATAAAATCAATGATGAAATTTTAGGATAAGGTCATTTATTTTATATATACATCATAAAATTTAACCTATAATGTATACTTTATGATAATTTTTCTTTATATTCATTGATTTTTAGTGTAGGTAAAGTTTAATAATAAGAGGTTTTACTAATTGAGTTAACTGGAATTCATTGGATGAAATCATTTTAGATAATAATTTTTTTTTTCCTTTTATGGAATAACTTTTAGGATTACACAAGGAAGCTAGAAATATGGTCACGAGGGACTCTCAATTTATTATCACTTCCTTTCCAAAAAAGGATATCTTAATTTATTATTGGTATACATAAATGAAAACCTAATTAATTTTAAAGAGAAGAATACCTTATCAATATAACTAAATTTATAAGAAGTTCAAGAGAAAGATTTGAATCCAAGTTCTCTTCCATAGAAATTTCATGCAATATTACTAAGCCACAAACTTTTGGTAACTACAAATAATCTTATTAGATTATTGGGAGTCAATTTATATGAAAATGGAAAAAAAAAAAAAAAAAGTTTACAACTTTGCATTACTATTTTTTTTTTTTTTAAGTGATACAATTTTGCATCATTATGATAGCAAAGCGGATTTTAAAATTTAAAGGATAATTGAGGTGAATGTACTATAAAAAGTGGGAAGTAAAACTATAATATCTTTCTGTAACAAGTGATGATAGATACACAAAAAATTTCATAATATTTTTTCACAACTACTAACTAGAAGGTTGTGATTAAAATAACATTGCTTTCACATGGATTGCCATTGATTCCGTTTTTATTAACACTAATTACGACTTGTCATCTTAGTAATTGTGAAAATTAAATATTATTAAAAATTTCATATCTCTAGGCTTATTGTTTTGCTATTTAAATTACAAGATATGAAAAGTTGAGAAATAAGAGACTTAATCCCAACCTCAAGTCCCCAAGAAAACAACGATTATCTCATGCATCTATCACATGTATCATCTATCTCACAACACATGAATCTCACAATTATGTTTAGCCTGCATATTACGACTCCTGAGAGAGAGTATATATTTGCTGAATGTACCAATATTCCTTCTCCGATGAGAAAGAGAGCCCTTTAACAAAAACAAAAAACGAAAAAACAAAAGAATGGAAAATAAAATTGTCTCTACATTTTTTTTCCTTTTCCCCCCCTTATTAAAGCAACCATTATCTGCTTAACATTGCAGTATTCTTCGATTTAGACAAACAAGAGGAGGGGAGTACAATGTTTTCCTCCAAACTACTTTAGATGAATCTCTTGCAACTCATTACATGATAATTTATAAGACTATTCATATGTACTTTTTAAGTAAGTCATGGCTCATTAAAAAAGTTGTGTAACTAAGGGTATGTTTGGTAGACTGTAATAGATATTATAATGTAATAGTTTTTTTTTTTTTTGATAGGATGTAATGTAATAGTTATTCTTATGGTTTAACTATTCAATAGTTTGGTTATATTTTTATTACAGGAAAATAATAATTCCGTATGAATAGCTATTCTTCAAAATAAGGAATAACTATTTTTCTCTAAAAATGTTGTAATAGCTATTCTTTAGTAAGTGTGTTAATTTCTAAAATTAATATATTTCTAAATAAACAAACTTTCCATATGCACATAACAATTATGAAAATAAAAAATAACTAATATCTCTTTCAAATTTAAAAAATATTATTTTTTAGGAAATATAATTATATGAGTAAGATACTTTCTAAAATATATTTTAAGTTTGATTTAAAATGTTTTCATTCCTCTGTTTTCAGGGTTCTATTATTATGTTGTCACCAAACAAATGAATAGTAATAAGTATTACATTATAACATCTTGCATTTCCTGTAATACATATTCCTATTCCTATGTAATTAACATTACAGTATACTAAACGCATCTTAAAAGTATATGTGAATGGTTTTTTTTAACCGTCACCTAGTAAGTTTCGAAGATATCTTAGCCAAATTGGAGGTAAACTTTTTCCATGATTGCTCCCTTTCCCGTTACCTCTAGTTTTACCACACTACTAAACCATATTTAGGTGAGGTTGAGGGACAAAATAATTTGAAAATGACCAAGTAGGGTAATCCCATGTTGTGGTATGAATAGACCGTATCATGGGGTTGGATGAAAGTTGACCTTTAGTAGGCAAATGACAAAAATGGTGGGTTGTGTGATAATAATAATGATGGAAAATTGGTTTTGTTCCATTTTCCATAGTGGGGGCTAGCTGAACTTTGGTTTCCATCTCTGCATGTTAGTGATCATATGCATATGTAGGCATTTTTGTGATCACTTTGCATCTTCCATGCGTTTTGGTTTCGGGCTTTGGCCCCCATGCCCTTTTTGTCCCTTTCGCTATTTCCTTTCCTTTTTTTTTTCTTTTCTTTCTTTTCCTACACAATTTTTTTTTTTCCTTCTTATTTTTAAAATGTAATACTTTTATTATTTTCTAACTTATGAGCACTTTATCTTTTTGTCAAAGCACCGCACGCAACCCAATTTTGATTGTACGGTATGAGATGTCCCCCTTTGCTTTTTGTTCAGCGTGGGCCAGGATGGTCTAATGTGTGATACAACTCACAAGCGACACATTCCGTGCTCTACTATGCATGAATGAATGCTTTATAGCCTACTGCTTTTATTTGTTTTAGTCTCTTTTTAAAATTTTTACCAAAAAAGGTTAATTATAATTAATTATTTATTTTTATTATAAATAAGAATATATTAAGAAAGAAAAACAGGGGAATATAACCATCTCCAACTTTTAGAACAATGACCCAAAAAAGAAGAGAGGAGATGGAGATAAGCTCATTCTAATTACAAAAAATTGTCCAATAGGCCAAATTGTGAGGCAAAAAATTAATTTTCGTAAAGACAAATATAAAATCCCAGCCAAAGAGGGAATCAAAGGCTTTATTCAATTCAGCAGAAAATAGGGCAAGAAAAACTAAGAGGGAGTGGAATGTGGGTTCTTTAAAGCTTCAATTACCCTTTGGAATCTCCTTAAAAATAACGTATTGAAGGTTGCGGAATACATTAAGTTTTATAGCAAACACAATATCACCAAAATTCATTTCAAGCCACTGTTTCAATAATTGAAGAATTTGGTCTAATAGCAACATCAAAATTAATGTTCACCTGCTCATTAGTAGGAGAAAATACACCCTGTTACGGGTGTATGTTTCTCTCCTCTCATAACTGGTGGGACCCACCAGCTTGTGAGAGGGAGGAAGCATACACCTGTAAGAAGGTATACTTCCTCAATTAGTAGGGGGAGCCAACATGAGTTTGCAGAACCTATTATTGGAGACTAGACGGGAATATTTATTTATCTTACATTATGAGATGTTTATAACATGTATGTTAAATTATAAAAATTTTATAATTTTAATTATAAATTAATTAATAATATCCATCTCATTATTCAGACCAATATTTAAGTTATTCAATGGACAACAGTTTGTCCTAAAATATGAGAGATAAACTACCCAAAAAAAAAAAAAAATTATAATCAACGTTCTATTTTGAGATTAAACTGTCAACTAGTCAATTGATATGGTGTTAAGCTAGATAGTAGATGAAAAATTAATCAGAGATTAATGTATTTGATTGAGAAATTATAGTTTAGAGTACACATTTTCAATATTCCTATAATTTATGGTAAAAAGTTACAATAAATCCACTAATTTATGGATCTATAAGATTTCTACAAGAGTATTACTATTCAAAAAAGAAAACAATTGCACCCCACTATCACTAAAACTGAAATCATTTATGATTTGTTTGGATAGTGGCGTTTAAAAATATCCATTTGGATGTCAACTTCTAATTTAAATTATTTGAATAGAATATGAGATTATACATTTTTCCTGTTGGTTTTATGAATGACTTTGAACTTTTTTTGAATATGTGGACTTAAAGTAACTAAGTGTCAAATCCATAATATCACAAATATTTTTGTTTGAGCAAAATTTCTAAATCTCAAAATCTCAAACCTCAAATCATATCATGTTATTACAATTTTTATCAAGTAATTTATACCAACAAGTGCTTTTCAAATTCATTGATTTTAAATTCTCAAATCCTAATTTTCCCCCCCTAATCATTGTGGTTTAGTTTACAACTATCATTGCAATTTTGCATCGATGATTCACTGTATTTGAGACTTTTTTGACATGGAAATAGTACTCGTAAACATTTTCAGCTACAAAAAGCCGTAGTACTACATCAAGTCATCTAAAAAGCAAGACCTGGCCCTTGTTATATGTAGATAAGTGCTACTACCCAACCATAATATGGTGAAAGTCACAGATCATGTACCAGAAAAGACTAAGATGTGAAAGTGTGGAAAAAAAGACTTCATAGGAAAACGATGTTTGATAAGTCCAAAATGAGAAGGATCATAAATCTTATGGAAAATGTATCTTAGAAATATGATAGTTAATAGGGTGGTGTCTCTTTTTATGGGGAGTTAGAAGTCATTTTCTAATGGCCATGGAAGTCATTAACCCAACAAACAATATTCAACAATGGCAGCAGTGATTTGAAATTCGTATTGAGTTGTTTGTTTTATAGATTGCTAGTTTTGTAGGAAAAGATGAGGGTGGAATTGCTTGAAGGAAATATGAGTTTGATGGACCTTGACTCAAATGTCTGCAATCTCCTACATTTGTCATTATTGTGATTTATGAAAAACTTTTATTTTTTTGTTCCTTCTAAGTGTGTTTTGAGTTTGAGTGAAAAGAATTAGCATACAAGTAATGATGCTTTTCCTTTCCTTTTTCTTTTTTTGGTTTCCCACAATATTTTCTCAAAATTTTCAATTAAAGATTAATTACTGTTCGCAACGCGTGGATTCATAGTGGGGTAAATCACTGACTTAGGGAGTTTTTTTCAAAGTGTTGATGCCCGAACTTAAAATGGAGAGCACTCAGTCAAATATGAGACAGTCACTTTGAGACTAAGTGCCCAACCACTCGGCCAACCACATTGGGTTAGTAATGATGCTTTTTGTGTCATACTATGAACTATATATGAAGAAACAAAATTTTCCCACTTCATATATCTTCCCTTTTTTTAATAATTTTAATTTTTTACACCAATTTTCTCTGAAAACCAGTATTTTGAGTCAGTAATTCTTCTTGCATAGATCTTCTAGAAAATAATTAAGTCAATTGACGGCTGCAGGCTCTACATCTAATTAACTATTAGGAAATGCAAAGTTAAAAGTTTCTTTTGAAAAAATAAAAAATATTCTTTCTTGGGGGGGGGGGGGGGGGGGGGGGGGGGGGGGGGGGGGGGGGGCGGGGGACCTTAATTATATAGTGCATCTTTTAACAATGATCCATTTTCGAATTGGCTCTTAAAAGGTTTTTTTTTTTTTTTTTTTTTTTTTTTTTTTTTTTTTTTTTTTTTTTTTTTTTTTTAACTTCTAGACCATATTCAATGCCATAACTCCATACATTTTTATCAACTAGATTATCATTAGGACAAAATTAGGTATAATTCCTTAACCGTTCGTACTTAGATTTCTTAATTAAATTTAATTTTTTTGGGGAAGATAATATCTTTTGTGTTGCATCAGCGGTCAGCCAATGCAATTACATGGTTGAATTTAATTAGAAAACTTAAAGTATAGCCCCTAAGAAATTATACTTGAGTTTTGTTCTTATACTTAAAACATTGTTGTGATGTTTTCCAGTACCCAAATAAAAAATTATTTTAAGCAATTTCTAAAATATAAGAAAATAGTTTTTGTTTATTGTTTATTATTTATTATTTCTTTTGGGGATTTTGTGATTGATGTGAGTATATTTGAACTCTTGTTTATAAGAATTGTTATAAACTTTTTTTCTGCATTAAAATTTGAGAAAATGTAAAATCTACATTGAATACTATCCGAAAATTTGGAGACATGCAAATTACCAAAAAATAAAATAAAATTTAGAGTTCAAATTGAAAATGAATCTAAGTTAGAGTGTTTAGTAGACAATGATATATATTTTTTCCCATTGGGGTCAAAGTCCAAGGGTGGTGAATTAAAATCCAAAAATAAAAAATAAAAAACATAATATTCAAACCGATTATGACATGATTTCGTTTTGTCAAAAATCAATTATAATAGATTATAATTAACATCGCTTTCATATGAAATTACCATTAACTTCATTTTCGTTGTTATCATATGAGGTCACAGGCTATTAGCTTGTGGGCTGTCACCGCAACAATTATGAAAGAAATATGTGAAATTTGGTTGAGTTATTATTTTCATGTGAACCAAGGTACAGAGCAAGTGGCAACCAAGTCAAAGCAAGGGCCAATAGAGAGTAAAATGGACCCATAAAAACAAGTTAGTTAAAAAAGCTTAAGTCTGATTAGCAACTGTGGGACCAAGGATTCAAAAGGCTGTCAAGATTGGGCCATGGAGTGGCCTAAGTTTTTCAAACAGCTCACTAAAAAAACAAAGAAAGAAAGGGAAAAAAGAAAAGAAAAGAAAAAGGAAATGCGTGGTGCATGTGCTAAAATGAATTATTGTGTTAGCATGGCATGTAGCAATCTCAATTTTCAATTCTCAATTCTCATGTCAAAATCTTCGTAGGAGAATGGGAAGTGTCCAAGAAAATTTAAAAGCACTTGGACCCCATTTCTTGGCCTTAAGATTCAACTTTGTACCTAACAATTTTGCAATGAATTTACGATTTTTGGCCAATTTTTCTTTCTTTGAAAGCAAAGATTTAATGGATTCACAAATGCAGTGAATGAAGTAGAAAATAGACCGTGTCATATATTATGGAGGCAGCATTGACAGTCTATGCCTAAATGGCGACATTATTGCTTCCTTTACATTTTTGTTTGTTTATATTAGTATCATTTTGGCCTTGACATATTTTGGGTTTGGTTCTTATCTTACATTATTGCTGTACATTGTGTCGGGCATTGGGCTGTCACCAATAAGCTCACTATACTACTATACAGGCCTGAGCTCTTAGACGACAAAGAATGATAACAAAATCAGAATCTGTAAGCTATTTCAAAACAAATAATTGCAACTCACAAGAAACTAATCAACAGAGGAATTGACAGTCCAAAATTATGAAGGGTTGTTCGAAGATTTTGTATATAATTGATGATTTATTTGTAATCTTCTTTATATTCAAAGCATTCGTTTAAGAATTTATAGGATAAAGCTTTTCTTGAACCTCTCAAAACTCTTAAATTAGAATCCAAAGTCCAAACCAACTTTTTTATTAACATTAAAAGATCCAGAAAAGGCCCATTAGTCTTTTCTTTTTTTAGAGGCCCATTATTTATTTTTCCTTTGCTTTAATTTTGTCAAAGAAACTCACTGTAATGGTGTATATTTTGGGTTATGGTGGATATCAATGAGGTAAGTCTGTGAAAGAATATGTAAATTTTTATTTGGTGTGTATGGTAGAACAAAAAAAAAGTATATTATGCTGCAGGTGTATACATCTAGCCTCTCACAGCATGTGAGCTTGTGAGAGGCTAGACACATTCATACATACACCTATTGCACGATTTATCTTAATAGAATTTATAAAAAATCCGAAAGAGGAAATTTTTTTTTTTTCCAATACACCTCTTTGTTCATAATAAAGAAGAAAGAGAAAAAGAATGGGCCAAAAGCAGTCAGAGAAAGTATAAAAGTAAATCATGAGTTGTAAAAACTGCACAGCTTGAAAATGTAAGGAAAGTTAATTGGGATGGACAAGACGAAGGGCGTGATTCTCTCATGGGACCCTGAACTATGTCTAGGAATCTTCTTCTTCTTCGTCTGCCACAGCTGAAAGTGCCGAATGTTGACAGTGATGAGAGGTCGAGGTTGTGAAAATGTCAGAGACACTGTATAATGGATGTTCTGCTGGCTAAATCAGGAGCACCAACAAGTCAGGCCTTTAAGCGCACACTCTGCTTTATTCACTCATTTCAGTTTTTGTTCGCCGACATTCACCGTCTTTTGATTTAATTCTATTGTCGAGAATTATTCTCTTGCCCTTCTATAATCCACACTCTCTGTAAGTGTGCACAAGTCTGCTAGGTACAGAGACAACCGTCTAAAAACCTGTATTTTCAGGCCGTGTGGCTCTACGTCTCTCTCTTACGTTTGGTTGTAAATCAACGGGCTCGAGGTAAAACTTAGGTTATGATCGCTTGTTCACCAAATAAAATGTTTTACCCCCTTAATCTAAAATTATTATTTGAAGTTTATTCATAACATATACAATCCATTTGTAGTAAAAATTTATAGATTTGTAAAGGGGGTAAAACATTTTAGTTATGGTTTTACAATAAATAGGAAAAGAATAAGTTAAAAAAAGTAGTTTATGAACAACCTCAAACTTGCTTGACAAGTAAATGAATTAAACTTGAACATATAATCTTATTTGATGATGAGCTTAAAATAAAATTAAATAAACAAGCCAAAACTTTTAATACTCGGCTTGATTGGATTTGTTTACAACCTTATTCTTATAGAGTTGTTTAGGCTTCCACCTATCATTCATGAGTGTGGGATTTGGACTCTTGATCCCCCACCCATGAATGATAGGGGATTTAATGTCTTTAAACCATGAATATTTTCGTTATAAATACCAAAAAGTATCAGTTAAGTTACAAGATTCTTAGCTAGAATAAGACATTTTTTAACATGAAGTTTGATATAAAATGACTATTGAATTGTAATAATTATTCTATCTTAATTTCTAGGTTTGTGGGCAATTTCATCATGTACTCATGGGCCTCTATTAGAAGAGTAATGTTAGGAATATAATATATAAATCTTACAAATTGATGAGTCACGAATACAAATTTTGCTACATAAATCTTAAATGGTACACGTGACACTAAATAGATAGTAGCTTTAATAATTTTTTTTTTTTTTTTCCCATTAGAATTCATTTACCTTAGGTAGGCATTTGTTAAAACAAGATTGCATGTAGCCTTGATGCCCCCCAAAAGCGGAACAGACCTCTCCAAATTATATGGCCCTGTGAAAAACAGCAAACAAGGCTCCATTCACCTTAACATTTATGCATTTCATATATATATATATATATATATATTTTTTTTGGGTGTTACAAACTTACAATAAGTGGGATTTAAATCCAAGATCTCTCCCTAGAGAGAATTAGATAAGAGCATTGAGCATTGAACTACATGCTCTTGGCTTTTATATTTCTGTATTTTTTTTTGCTAAATGATTAAGCTTTTTTATAGTTCAAACAAAGAAAGATACACTTTCTAGAAGGGCTTTTTCTTGAAGGGCTTCTACATATCAGTATAAGTAATAGTGTAATACAACATATGTACCTTATATCTTGGATCGGACTTTCTCTATGAGTTCTCTTCTCAAGATCTTTCCTGCAGCTGACCTTGGGACACTTTTAACAAAACTTACTGCCCGTAACCTTTTGAATGGCGCCACCTGTACAGGGCAAAAAGACATTAAATTTCAAGCAAAGGAATGTTTGAGCCTCTTCATCAGTTGTTAACAGTACGCGCTCATTCATGAAACATGGTGACAAACTTAATTTATGCAAGCATCATGGGCAGCAGAAGATATCACAAATTGACTGTTTCTTGAACAGATGATAGGAGTCATATAATTTGACCAGAGCATCTACTATTTGGTGGCAATGCTCTGTCTCTAGGCCAACGCACCCATTAACTAGCAACTATGAAATATCATGCATTAGGTATTGGGACATTTACTTTTGAATTAAGAATTTTGCTGGCCAGGACTACACCAAATGAAACTAATAAAAGAGAGACTGCATGGTTATGGTTCCACAAATCCAAGAAGTTGCACTAAGGGCCTCATAGTCATAGAAGCATGAGGCATATCCCACTATCAACAGAACAATTTTTTGTTAAGACTATTGCAATTGTAATAACTACGGAGGATCTCATAAAATGACCTAATGAAAAGGGATTTTTCGATTGGTAAACATTAAATAGACAAGTGATTTCTGAATGGATGAGTTCCTAACTGAAATGACCGTATTTCTTTAAAAAGATATACTACCATCGCTGCAATTGATATCATCCAAAGAATTACTGCATGCTTGAGTTATTCAAGATCAAATCAACCACTGAAAAGGGTTGGTTTTTTCCCCCTTCCTAATTCCTTCATACTGAATGATGCTTTGCAGACCCTTTACCTGCTTTGCAATAAATTTCTGAACGTCTTCTTCTGTTAGCAAGCTGTTTGGCGAGCGCACAACATGTGCAATTGGGACCTCACCAGCTTTGGCATCAGGAAATCTACAAAGTCAAATTGAAATTAAACTGTAATGCAGTTATTCAAAGAAAAGGCAACAGATGGACATGCACAACTGCTTATAAAGCATGGGGAAAAGTATGACACTTACGGGAACACAACAGCATCTAATATTTCAGTGTGAGAAATCAGCAGCCCTTCAAGCTCAGCCGGTGCCACCTAACAAACAGTCAAGTGCAAATATAGAACTTAAATGCAAAATTAGAGTTAAGTTGTAAAATATGAGATATTAGAAGTAAAAGAGAGGAAAGAATAGTGGAGGGAGAAATATTAGAGAAAAGGTTTTAGTGCTTAATCAACCAATTCCTCAGCATAGCGCATGTTTATATTAGAGTGATATGGCAAGACTACATTAATACCCTTATATAAAATAATAACAAGCTAATACAGAAATAACAAAGTAACTCTATCAATTAGGTTAGGTTGGTTTGACATCAAGGGGAAATTGAACCAAGGCACAATATATTAACCTGAAAACCAATCCAAAGTTGCATCCTTTGTCATAAGAATTCAACTATACATTAAACTCAGCAGTACCAAATATTTAAGCACACTTACATTACCTAAAATCCGTCAAATACCTTCGATTATGAAGATGGACCTATTAACTTTCAAATGATTAAATACAGTAGTTTAATGAAGAAATAGCTATCTCCAGGATCCAGAAATTCTGTAGAATACTGAGCAAGGCCAACATTTAGAATGGTATTTGGACCCAAAATCTTAACACTTGAAAAGAAAATATACCAACCTACTATTCAAAATAATAATTTATTAAAAAAAAAAAAAAGTGACTAAATTTTAGGTTGGCAATCAACCTACTGCAACCATCATGATAATAGATGTGCAGAAACAAAATTCTTGATACTGATTCAAAGGAGAAAGTGCTTTTCTGATTTCCAAACTAATCAGATGACTGCTGATATGGTGTCAAATCATCAGTCGAGCGAGTTATATAGCACTTCGGGAGAATTTTTGCTTAGAAAAAGGAAAAGCTATTGACAACAATATCAAATGAAGCAGAGAACATTAGTGCTAATGTTGCAGGTCAGCTAATTTTCATTGCTCCTTAAAAAATAAAACATGATCAGGAGGCTCATGGATCATTCACTCACCGGGGAAGAACATATGTATTCTCCCCAGAAATGCAATATGAGCAAATGTAAAGCTTTCCAAAAGTCAGATGCCGGCACTGTTAGGTCTTCATTGTCAACAGAAATTCTAAAAGAAACCGATAGCTTTTATCCTCTCACAAGAAATGGTTTAGTAAGATTACATACACCTGAACTTTTACAAATCAACTAAGGATAAGTCACCTGAAAGCCGTAACACTTTATGAGCTCCTTAATTCGGTCCACAACAAATAATTGTCCCTCTTCATTGAAATATCCAATATCTCCTGTGTGCACCCATCCTTGTCCATCTATTGTCAGCTTTGTGGCTTCTGGATTTTTGAAATAACCTGAAAGGATTTTAATATGCTGCATGAATCATACTAGCAATATACAATCATAAGAGAAAAAAGTAATAAACCCAATGATATAACTTTGTAATCAACATGACTGATGTTATCTTCTCTTCTCCTCCAACATCCTCTTTCTTTATATATTTAGTTCTTTATCTTGGGCCGGGACATTTGAGTTTTTACTAGAGTTTTGAGTTCAAGGGCTAGGGGAAGACTTCAAGGAGGGTCTGTGGTCCAGTCTCCAGATTAGCTTCCCACTAAAAGTTTAAAACCTGTAATGTCAACTTCTACTAAATGAAATTAACATCCATCAGAACTTTAAAACAACTGCATCCAACAGTGATTCTAAGATTTTCCCAATACATTTACTTTGAATGTCTCATTCCTATTTTACATATTTCTTCACAAAACATAATGATGTTCTCATTTTTGGGCTGGGTGTTAAACCATCTTCATATGTTTCATAAACGAGTATGGATAAACTTGAGCATATGAGTCTAAATGATAACATTCATATGCAGTCTAATGTGGCAAATACAAAGTGGTAAGATGGAAGATTAGTTTAGCAACTCCCACAGCGAACCATCTAATTAATGTGTTTACTGCTGTCTGATCTATAACGACGATTCAAGGCTACATTATTTAACATACTTTGTTATTAAAACATTAGCATTTAGCAATATAAAAAATTAGTGACATAAAGCATCTTGACTACTGGATGGATCCTTAAGAAAAAAAAAATATATATATATATATATATATTGGTAAGAAATTTTGAATTGAGAAATCAACATATGCCCTGTCAGAAGTAGGAATCTAAGTAGAAGCATTGCATAAAAAAATCCACCTTGCATCATATTAGGTCCTCGAAGCCAGATTTCTCCTGATTGTTTAGGTGGAAGAGGCTTTGATGTATCTATACTAACTATTTGGGATTCAACTCCTGAAACAAGTGTTCCAGTTGAGCCAGAGAGGGGAGATTCTTCCTTTGGATTTTCCAATGAGATGATTCCACAAGTTTCCGTCATACCATATCCCTGCCATAATATAATGCAATTCAAATCTCGCTACAAACTACTGCAGACAAGGTAGAGTGCATGATTCTACATGTCTTGCTTATTAAATGATTTTCTCGATTGTTACCAAATTTTTAACATTATCCCTTATATTATAATAATATGCTTCCATTACCCTTATATTATATTATAAATTTATAATATGTTTGTTCAAACTCAGTGACAAAGGTTCGGTTTCGCAGCTTATGAGCTTATCATAAAAATGTTCGAATGGGCTTAAAATATACCCATTTTAATGTCTCTATGCTCGGTGCTTAAAATATACCCCTTGGGAAGTTGGCTATACCCTCTCAATCCCACTAACTTATAGCTTAGTGCACAAACCATTTATTCTAATGAAAAATTATTCAAACATATCATGTTGGGAAGAACAAGTTCTAACAATCATGTTGTGATTTAGACAATTTCTAACATATCTAATAATTAAAAATTAGTATGCAATACTAATTAAGTTTTATCTAAATCAGAGTCACTCAATCTACATTAATACCAAAGAATACATATTTCATTATACTCTGTTCAATGTTACCTGAACAATATCAACACGAGGCATGTTCTTTGTACACTCCTCCATCACATCCTTGCCAAGAGGCGCCGCGCCCGATCCGACCTGCCTCAACGAAGACAAGTCGTACTTCTTCATCACCGCACTCTGCTTCGCCAGAGCAATCATCACCGGCGGAACAACGAAGAGATGAGACACCCTGTACTTCTCCACCGCCAGTAACACCTTCTCCAGTTCAAACTTCTCCATCGAAACCACCGCGTTCCCTCTCCGAAGCTGCGAGTACGTCACCACCGAGAGCCCAAATATATGAAACATCGGCAAGAAACAGAGGAACACGTTTCTCGGGTCGCCGTATCGGTCCTGATCGGCTGGCACCATCAGCGAAGCCGCGATGAAGTTCCTGTGCGTCAGAATCACTCCCTTGCTCGTCCCGGTGGTGCCGGACGAGTACAAAAGCGCCGCTGTATCGCTCTGTTTCACGGTTTTGTCAGGCAATTCACACTCCGTGTTCGACATTTCTATCAGTTCAGAGTAACGCCAAATCTTCGAACACGGCGTTTCTGCAAAACTCGTAGATTTCTTCGAAGAACCTATAATTATGGAAGGCAAGTTTAATTCTTTGATTTTGTGCCAGAGTTCGGGGACGGTGATGACGAGCTTGGGGTTACAGTCTTGGACTTGCTTTGAGAGTTCGGAAATGGTGTACAAAGGATTACAGGTTGAAGCGATGGCACCGAGGGCGACGATGGCGAGGAAGCACACGGGGAAGTGGATTGAGTTGGGAGCGACGATGAGGACGACGTCGTTTTTGTGAATGTCGAGATGGAGCAGAGAGTGGGCGAGCTTGGAGACCTGGAGTTTGAGTTGGTGGAAGGTTAGAGTTTCACCGGAATCGGCGTCGATGAGAGCGAGACAGTGTGGGGAAGAAGAGGAGTTTTGGAAGAGGAAAGTGGTGAGAGAGAGGTTGGGATTGGTGGGGAGGTGAATCGGTGGTCTTGGGGATGTGTAGGTTTGGGTTTTGGGGTTGAAGGTGGCTGCTGCCATGGGTGTTTCGGGAGTGAGAAACTGTGGGAATTGTTTGTTTCTCGGGAAAGTTGAGGAAATAGCAATGCCTTGGAATAGGAAGAGACAAGACAAGAGTTTCCCAGTTCCCGGGAAATTAAAAAAGAAGAGATAGGATCATAGGAATTAGACTATACTCAATGTTTTTTTTTCACATGATGGCAATAATTGAGCTGAACTAGTCTACAAGTTGACATGTGTAATGGTAATAACTAATAGTAACTAATAACTGGACAGTGATAGTTGCACTTGCACATGGCTTTTATTGCAATAGTCAATGCTTACCGGCCCTCTCAATCGAGGGGAAGGGGAAGATCAAATGAAGGTACCTGGAATATTGATTGCTGAGTTTTGGGCCTAGCGAGATGGTCTGAAAACTTGCTGTTCTCTAAACTTGCTAGCAGTGGAAATTTAGGTTGATGCTAAAGTAGTGGTGAAATGGGTATCGGGTAGTATGTTTAATAGCTCTGCTCACTCTACCCTTATTTTGGATTTCAGGCAACTGATAAAAGACAGATTTCAAGCAGGAAGATTAAGCACTGTTACCAAGAGGCTAATTAGTGTAGGCGTAGAGACTTGAACTCCGACTCTTACTCTCTATACTTTGTAAGCACTTATAACTGTGTAATGACCACCATGCCAAGCGTAATTAGTTCTTTAGATTTCATTTTTTCCAATATGGTTAATATGGGAAATAACTTCAGAATGGAAGAAGAGGCCTTTTCCATTTTTTTCCTTTTTAGCAAAGCATGCTGATGCAACTTTTATGGATTGGAGGCCATTAATAAAAAGAGATAGATAGTGGAAGTGAGATTCTTACACTATGCTGATATGTCGTATACTATAGTGTATATGCAATAAATTATCTAAACCTCATTGAAATAATAAATCTGCCTTAAGTGAATTTCTCTAACCCTTAATTAAGGGTATTGTTTGCAATTTCAATTTTGGTTTCCACTATAAGAAAATTATATGACTGTTTGAACTGAAAAATAAATTTTGTCACCTTTTACGGATTAATAAAGATGATTATTTGACTAAATAACTACACATCACATCAGTAAACTAAATTAAATTTTCATACACATGGCTTCTTATGAGTTCACTAGTTTACATGGCAAAAAAAGCTAGTAAGAAATAAAATGCTTTTGGTGTCTCTAAAAAAAATTCACAAAATTCTCTCTTAAATGTTAAATTTGAAAATGAGTTTTTGGCAAAGTTTCAAAAATGTTACAATCAACGAACCGTTTTAGGTCCCAGTTCCAAAAGGCAAAAGAAAGTTGTACTAAAGTTGAAAATGTTGAATTTGAAGGAAGAAGAGTGAACGAAAGCAACTCTTCTTCCTTTACGGCTCTATATCACGTTGTTAGTTATCTTCACAATTTTAATGTGAAAGAAAAGTTAACAACATGCAAATAGCAAATGCAAATACTTTTAGACAAATCACTGTCCATCGCTAAAGTCTCTTGCACATCATGTCTCTTATATATCCTCCAAAGGTTACTCTGTAGTCTGTATGTGTAGCTTTGATCTCTGCGATGTGGACTACATTGAGAAGTAGAATTACATGATAAAATTGATTGTATGAGAAACCTCACACTTGATTAAAAATATTTGACCATGAAAGCAAATAATTATGTCAGGAAGACTCTTAAAGATGGGCATGCTAAGTCCTTACCTGATCTTGATCAAATTCTGACATTGTCACCGAACTTGTAGAAAACCACAGACAGCATCAACATAGTAGTAGAAATTACTAGTAATTACAATAAGCAATTTTTCCATGCAATGTGCAAATTTTAGAACTCAGATGAAGAACTTAGGTAAGGAATTTTACAATGGGTATGTCTGATGTAAAAATGCCCAAGTACAAAAAATGCATACAAGAAAAAGTATAGTTTAAAGAGAATCCATCATCCACTCGTATAAGGAACAGAGAAAGGCAACTTTAAAGCGTGTCTGGCAACTTGAGTTAGGAAGAGAAGTGAAGTGATCAATGAGAATTGATTTGAATGGAACTTCCTTTTTCTGCTGCTAAATTGGATGTTGAGGAAAGAAATGACAATTGTCGCTAAAACTTGTTTTTCTTGTTTGAACTTAGAATCCCACGAAAACTGGATTTGCCACAATGTAGTACTTCATAATACTGGAGGAACTTCATGCAATTGAACTTTACAACTACAATTTTCAAAAATGATTTTATAAAGCAAAATATAGCAAAAACATCAACCTTGAATTTGAAAGGGCTCCAATCTCCCTCAGAAAATAAGAGAAGCATTTCCATGCAAGTAAGCACCTGGGAAAGCAAATCTCAAGCCACATGAATAGGATTGGCACGTATGTCTCAATGAACTACATCATGTGTTTACTAGATCAAACTAGGTTATATAAGTTATTACAATGAGCCTCAATTGTTATCTAACTAATCATTTTGGGGTACAATATAGATATGGTTAGCTTTTCCTCGAGTTATGACATGTTTAGAGTTTTTTATTTATTAGAGTAAAATGTGTGTTAGTGTATTTTTTGAAATCTTACAACTATCTATATGGAAATTCCAAGAACCTGTTTAAGAACCATTGAATTGTCAAAAGGTACTTATCAAAAAAAAAAAAAAATTGTCAAAAGGTGAGTGAGAAAACTTGAAAATAATGCATTTGATGTGAACCACTTTACCATCCAAAAAGGAGGTTGAAAATATGTTAGGGGCATCATGGGATTCCTTGATTGTCTGAATGAAGAAACAATTCAAATGAATTGCTTAAGAATCTCTTGACCATCCAAGGGGAGTTTGTAATATAAAATTTAAAAATAAATACGAAAAGATTCTGGGTATTAAATTTTGCTGAAAACCTAATTTGTGTCCAAAGACTAAGAGAGGTGAATATTTTATTATAGGACCTCTTTGCTGCCAAAAGAGACCAATGAAACGAATCCAAAAGATTCAAAGAAATTTTTGTGTTAAAAATCTCTTTGTTATTAAAAGGAAAGTGAATTATGGAATAATGTTGGATTTTTTTTTTTTTTTTGGACCATGAAAATTTTGAAATTTTGGAGTATGAGTTCTTGAGTTTTTGAAAAGAAACTCGTAATTTGGGAGGCATTAAAAAAAAAAAAAAAAAAAAAAAGCTTTAAGAGTGATGTTTTTGGGCTTAAATCTTTTGAATTTTCAGGCTTGTCCATTGTTTGTTGCAAGATCTGAATTTGTTTTAAGGGCTTTTGTTTTAAAAGATTACGAGTGTGGGCCTAAGCCCTTAAGCTCAATCCAAGAGAATTCTTTTTTATTGAGGGTCGGCCGAAGGGCATATACCTCCCTCGTTGTGTTTGTGCTCATAGCATTTAAGACTTATGGGGCCTTTATATTTATGATGGTGGGCCTTTAGGCCCAATTTTTTTTTTTTTTGGATTGAATTTTGTTCAAGAGTTCCCAAATATGATATTCTCGAAATTATAAAATGAGTTCTACTCGTTTTGTGTTTCTTTTACTTATTTCCTCTTGTTCTCTTGAAAAATTTAGTTTTCCCTTTACTTTTCTCATCTTTGCCTTGCTTTGAATAAATTTTTGTTAATTTCTCAATGGATCCATCTTCATCATTTGCACCATAATCCATGCTTTTTTATTTTTTTTGTCGAAGAGAAATAGACATATATTTATTACATTAAACAATTATTACTCTAAATCCTCTCAAACATATTTAATAAGAGACTTGTGATTCAATCTTCACCTACACCAGAAATCAATTAATGTCTTAGTTTGATAATAAGGGTAATCTTTATGGAGTAAACCCCATAAGTTTGAAATTCTATCTTATTTATCCCAAAAAAAAAAAAAAAATCCTAAAATCCCTTTTTGATCTCTTTCTTAAGGGAAAAAACAAATAATAAAAATTTGTCAAGAGTCTTGTAACTTAATGTCATAACTTGTGTTTCTTTCTTAGGAGAATGAGAGAATCATGACTCAAATCCCTCCATTATTGTAACTATTGATTATTAAAAAAACAAAAATCTAAAACAAGGTTAATTAAACACCTCCCTCCCTTCCCCTCTAGTACTCTTCTTTTCCTCCACCCAATCTAGCCATAAAGTTACGTAGTCATTTAGTTTATTTATTTTGAACCAAAATAGAAAAGGGAAAAAAAGCTTTTTTTTTAAAAAAAAAAAACCTCATTTGATAATTTGAAATATGATATTATAACCCCGAAATAAATAGATTATTGTTTTAATTATTGAAGTATCATTGAAAAAATAAAATAAAAAATAAAAAAAAATCTAAAACAAGGCTAATTAAAGTTATTAAACACCTTCCTCCCTTCCCCTCTAGTACTCTTCTCTCTTGTTCTCCATCCAAACAAGCCATAGAGTTTAGGAAATCATTTAACTCATTGATTTTGATCCAAAAAAGAAAAGGGACAAAAAGTAATAAAATAAATAATAAAATAAACTCATTGATAATTTGATATATGACATTATGACCCCAATATAAATAAATAAGAGCACAGTTTTGATTTCAGGGACACGAGCATACTGCATTTATCAAATGAGGAGAAAATAAGGAAAAGAAAAAAAATTCACAACAGCAATATTATAATTAATAGGAACTCAGCGTCTCAGCCCATTCTTTTTTTCTTTTTTCTTTTTTTATATATAGGTAGATGAAGAATTTTCTTCAGAATGAAAAGTAACAGATATATCATGGCAAATTCTAAAAAAATAAGGATTCTCTTCAATTAAAGCCAAATAATTATTAATGCTTAAAACATGTTTTGCTAATAAATGTGCATGTTTATTTCCTTACCTGCGAACATGAGAAATCACAATACGATGAAAGTCATGAATTGTAGCCTTAATACCATAGATAACTCTGCCAATTGAAGATGGAGGTGGACAGTGTTCACCTGCTGCCTGAGAAATAAAGAGAGCGCCACCTTCTAGAATATACTTCATGAATGAAAATAGACCAACTAAAAAAATGTGATTAGTTAAAACAATAAGCTTGGAAGAAGACGTTGACTAAATCCACCATTAGAAGACATTGATAAGCATGAAGTTTTGTATTAACTATAAATTGTAAGATATATTGATCTTAATTTTTGGGTTTGTTGGCAATTTTGTAATTTACTCATTGGATTCCATTCGCATGGTTATTAAACTCAGATTAACTTGCTTTAAGAGTTAGCTCATTGGGTCATTAGTTCAACCAGTGGGTCACCAGTCAAAGTGCATAGTTATATAAATTTTTTTTAAAGAAGTCATAAAATAAATATGAAAATTGATCAAAATAGGCAAGTCTAAATTATTAATCAAAATTAAGTCTAAAAAAATAAGCCACCTAATATAATTCAAACTCTAGGTCTAACAGGAAAAAACAAAAAACAAAATTAAGGGATGTTATATTGTAGTAAAATCTTTGCTAAATAAAATCTCATTGCATTATATTATTATTTAAAATTATAAGAATAAAAACATATCTTACAATTCAAAGTCATATTCAATGCATAATACATATCATACTAATTGCTCTAATCTCATGGATTAGAATATGAGCTAAAACTTATAATTTTACTTTTATTGAAAAATCAAGCATCAGACTCATTCTAAAATTTCTTCTTTCCATTATGCTTTAAATTCAAAAAAAGGTAACTGCTGTGAACTCATAAAGGTAATTTTATTTAAAATTACAAAATTAGATAAGGTCACAACAACTCATTTAGAGGATCGTTGGATCCTATTGAATTTTACTGGTTCAATTAAACAATCATACTGGCTTAAGTATTGGTTCACTTATTGGTCTGGCCGGCCAGGTCAGATCGAATTTAATAACTATTACTTAGAATTCACCTCACGTTGCCATTTGTTAAACACAACATTGCACGTGGCCTTGGTGAAACCCCAAAATATGAATCCTCACCGAATTCTATCTATTGTGAGGATATATATATATATATATATATAGCATTATCTATACTATTTATAAGATGATTTTCTCTTTAAATTGGATTTTTATGTAATTTAGAAATATACATAAACCTTGAGTTTAATAGAAAAAAACTTAAGGACATTCTAGTAAAAATATATCTACAACTCTACTTAAAATGTTTACAAAATAGGATACTTTCTAACTAATTCATGTTTTCAAAATAAACTTCTAAAAAAAAATTTAAAAAATGAAATTTATAACACTAGACCAAAAAAAAGCTTCATCACACTTGCAAAGTGCACGTAATGAGGCTAGTATTTTAGAATGGATAGTGTTAATGTGCACCGCAAGGTACCCGCTAAGGCACAATTTTATGTCAACAAAGTCAACTTTTTATCAGATTTTTTACCAATTTTATAGGATTAAGAGCCAATAAAATCAATTTTTTGAATTTCACTTGTTACATTAGTACTATTTTCAGTTATTTCATCAATTTATATCAATATTTTATTAAGTAAACTCCATAATAAATTATCCTTAAAGAACACCTCACAGTACCCATTATCATTTAAGTAATAGTGTAGATTATAATACAAGCAAGGGCGGAGCTAGGGTCAAGAGGGAGCAATTGCCTCCCCTGACCTCACCCAAACCGCACCCCCTATATATATATATATATATATATTTCTTTTTGATTTAGTATTTGCTTTGTATATGTTTTTGTTTGCTTTAAGCTTATGGTCATCAACTCTGCATGTAATTGTGTTACAGGGTTGTCACTCTTGGCTCCACTTGTAATATACTTTTCTTTTAACTTCGCATAATAATGACTATATATTGATTTTTTTTTAATCTTTTACTTGTTTGAAAAATATACTTATAGTCACCTATGAAGTATCTTAAGTACAACAACATTTATACTAAATCTAACATTGCACACGAGGGGAAAAAAAAATTAACACTAACATCATATTTTATATGTTAATCAAATTTTTTGTTTA
Source organism: Quercus gilva (assembly GCA_023621385.1). Lineage (NCBI taxonomy): Eukaryota > Viridiplantae > Streptophyta > Magnoliopsida > Fagales > Fagaceae > Quercus > Quercus gilva. The sequence goes on along the minus strand of CM042479.1, from coordinate 40,803,574 downwards.
ATAAGTTAAGTATTTTTTTTAATTATACTAATTAAAAAAAAATTGAAATTGATTTTGTCTTCAACTCTTTATTTTCATCTTGTCCTCCTAAATTAAAATCCTGACTCCGCCACTGGATACAAGTATATAACCTTGTTCCTTATATCTTGGATTGGACTTTCTTTATGAGCACTCTTCTCAAGATCTTTCCAGAAGCAGACTTAGGGATGCTGTTTACAAAAGTTACTGCCCGTAACCTTTTGTATGGCGCCACCTATATTAGACAAAAAGAAAGAAAAAAAAAAAAAAATCAAAGTTTAAAGAATGAAAAATGCAAAAGATATTATAAGTTTTATCGTATAATGCTTACTAACTAACATGAGTGAAATGCGAGAATGAATGTGATTGATGGATTTCAACTGCTTCATAATAAATTTTGAATTGTCTTTTTGAGATTGATAAAATATTAGTTTGTAAACTTCATATGGTAAAATTTATAGTATTTGTAGCACTACTCTTTAAGAATATACATTCATTTATGAAACATTGTGACAAACTTTTTTTATTTATTTTTAAATAATCCAATACTTATAATGATTGAGGAAGAAATATTTGAACATTTTCTTTGAAAATACTAATAGGTGTCGGTAAGTTCTTGGCAATATGGTAACAAACTTAATGCTTACAAATTAATGTGAGTGACATCTGAGAATGAATGTGATTGATTGGTTTTGACCACTTCATAATAAATTTTGAATTATCTTTTTGAGATTGATAACATATCAGTTTGTAAGCTTCATATGGTAAAACTTACAAAATTTGTAGCATTACTTTTTAAGAATACACATTCATTTATGAAACATCATGATAAACTTTTATATTTATTTTAAAATAATTCAATAATTATAATGATAGAGGAAGAAATATTTGAATATTTTCGTTGAAAATACAAATAGGTGTTAGTAAGTTCTTGGCAATATGGTGACAAACTTAATTACACATCTTTAGCACATTTGTTTTTTAGGGGTGTTTTTCATTTTGTTCTTAGGGACACATGGCCCCTGTTTCATTCAATGTTTCTTATTTTGGTGTAGGTTGTTTTGGAGCTTATTGTTTTCAGTTCTTTGGCTTAGGTACTCTGTTGTACATGACTTTTCAATTCTTTTGAAATGAATTGCCCAATCATCTATAAAGGACATGACCAACCAATAGTAGTTGAGCTTGGCAATTTACATAAGCTTCCTTGTAAGACTTGGAGCTCATAAGTCATAATTGACAAGTTGATGTACTTTGTTACTCTCTCTCTCTCTCTCTCTCTCTCTCTCTCTCTCTCTCTCTCTCTAATCCGGTTCTCTCTATTTTCTTGGAAGAAGGATTCCCTCATAGCAATCCCTAATCAGCATTCTCTTCTCCCATTCATCCCACACACAAACATCTCCACCATTATCAAAAAAATTCACTCATACCCGAAACACTATCAACCTTAACTCACAAACTCATAAGTACTTATCCTATTCACCCTAGAGCTAAATAGACACGTGACCCTCTTATCATATATTAGGTTTTTAGATTGATAAACATATATGGTACACTAGATAAGTAATTTAGGAGTGGATGTTCCTCACTGAAACTGACTATTTCCTCAAAGATATACAGCATACTGTCATCACTGCAATTAAAATCATCCTAAAAATAAAAAACCTGCTTTGCAATGAATTTCTGAACATCCTTTTCTTTTAGCGAGCTGTTTGGTGCACGCACAACAAATGCAATTGGGACCTCGCCAGCTTTGGCATCAGGAAATCTACGAAAGTCGAAATAGTAATTAAACTGTCATGCAGTGATTCAAAGATAAGGCAACAGATGGACATGTATAACTGCTTATAAAGCATAAGGAAAATTATGACAGAGAACTTATATGACTCTCCAGTCTCTCCTACTTACGGGATCACAACAGCATCTAATATTTTAGGGTGAGAAAGCAGCAGCCCTTCAAGCTCTGCCGGTGCCACCTAACAAACAGTCAAGTAAAAGATGATACACAACCTTTTATAGTAATAATAAGGAAAATTTTTAGTTTACATTGTACTAGCAAAATGTGTATAACACTGTACACATTTTGTGTGCCTACAATATATAAGTTTACATTGTTAACATAAAGTAAACGGTAAGCCTATAAAAGTCCTAATAATAATTCTTAATAAAGTGACTAAATTTTAATTTAACCAACAACCTATTGCAACTCTCATTTTTTTGAACTTGGGATTGGCTGTAGTCAATATATATGACACTGAACACAAACACAAGCTAATTTATATACTCACCTAACAAAAGATAAAAAATTATACGGAGAAACAGAGGCATTGATAAATTAATGTCTCATAGGAGAAAATGCTTATCTGATTTCCAAGCTAATCAGAGGACTGGAGAGACATAGTGACAAATCATCACTCATCAGTAGTAAAAGTTATATGGCACTTTGGGGGATATTTTCTCAGTAAAGAAAAGTACTTGACAATAGTATCAAATGAAGCAGATTAGCTAATTTTCATTAATCATTAAAGTGATCTAAGAGGGATCATGGATTATTTACTCACTGGGGAAGAATATATCTAATTTCCCCAATACTGCTATGTAAGCAAATGTAAACTTTCAATAAAGTATTAAGTTACCTGAAAGGCATTACACTTGATGAGCTCCTTAATTCGGTCCACAACAAATAATTGTCCTTCTTCATTGAAATATCCAAGATCTCCTGTGTGCAGCCATCCTTGTCCATCTATTGTTAGCTTTGTTGCTTGTGGATTATTAAAATAACCTGAAAGAAGGATTTTGAGATATTGCATGAATCATACTAGCTATATTTAATCTACAAGGAAAAGGTAATATAACCTATGAGTCTCTCAAGGTGTTTTCTCCCTAACATACTCAAGTAACTCTATCCCAAAGTTTGCAAGCAGTTAGAACTTAGACTTATGGTTAATTGACTAAATTCACAATTTTCTAATAATTTAAACTTTTGGGATAATTGGTAATTTAACATTGTATACAGTAAGAGATCTTGAGTTTGATTTCTAACTCCACTATACCTCCACAACCAAAAGATTAGTCCCTGCAAGAAAAGCAAGAAGCTTTTGGGATAATCATTAATTTAACACAAGCAAATGTATATATAATCTCTAGTCACATACTTTGTTATTTAAGCATTAGCAATGTGCAAAATCAGTGACATAAACTTTCTTGACTACTGGATGGATTAAGGGGGAAAAATAAGGTCTGTAAGGTACTTTGGATTGAGAAATCAATATATGCCCTGTCAAAACTAGGAATCTAGTAAGAAACATTGATCCAAAAACTCAACCTTGCATCATATTAGGTCCTCGAAACCAGATTTCTCCTAATCGATTAGGTGGAAGAGGCTGTAATGTATCCAAGCTAACTATTTGGCATTCAACTCCCGAAAGGAGTGTTCCAGTTGAGCAAGAAAGGCGACATCCTTCCTTTGGATTTGCCAATGAGATGTCTCCACAAGCTTCTGTCATGCCATAGCCCTGCCAGAATACAACATAATGCACTTGAAATCAAGATGTGAGCATTCTCGCAACATACTACCACAGAGAAGCTTGATGCATAATTCTACATGTATTGCTTATCATATGCTTTTTTTTTATACTGATACCAAATTTAAAAACTTATCCCTTATATTATAATATGCTTCCATGATAGATGAAGCAATATCTGTTTGTTGAAAATTTGTGAGAAAAGTTCACCTTTTCAGCTTATAGGCTTATCATAAAAAAGTTCGAGCAGGCTTAAAAGATAGCCATTGTAATGTTCCTATGCTCTTTGTGCCTTCACCTTCCCAATTGAGCTACTAAACTTCTGCTTGAGTTGAGAAGGAGGCAATATGGGGAAGAGGATGGCATACACGTGAGACAGAGGAAGATGTGGAAAAATTTGGGTTTTGTTTTAATCGATTTTGAAGAAGGATGTTTCAGTCTTTTAACTTTGTTCCACCTAAGCAAGAAGCATGTGTTTGTCATATGTAGCAAGATTCTGTTAAATATAACAACAAAAATAACACTGTGGTGCAAAGTGTGATAGTTTATGGTGCAAAGTGTGTAGTCGGATAATTTAGGGTACAAAGTGTAATCTAGTGCATAATTCAGAGTGGTAAAGTGTAATTTCGACTAGCTCAACAATTTGAGGGCTAATTTTAAATTTTGAGAGAGCATTGAATCTATTGTATCTTGATTCCCACTCTAATGAAAAATTTTGCATTTGATTCTTTAAAAAAAAAAAGAGGGTGGCCAAGTAAATAAATTTTTATCTAATTTGCAATTTTGGTAGAGGTTACAATGAAAATTTTAAAAAGTTAAGGGGGGCATGGCCCCCTTGGCCCTAATGTGGCTCCGCCACTATGAGTGTCGATTAATAATTGGGTACTTATACACAGGTTTGCCATGTAAAAGCATTGTAATCATCAATTGATACCAAAAAACTTGTGGCAAAGTTTTTACTCGACAAACAAACAAAGATTCTAAATAAACTGTCATTGGTCAAGAGGAACACCTTACCTCTAGTCAGAGGTAAAAAGTAGGATGTAATTGATCGAGAGGAACACCTTATCTCTTGTCAGCATTTAAAAGCTATGATGCACGAACGTGGCGACGCACGAGCGACGCCACTGCCCACGCATCGGTGCCGCGTCTAAGTTTTTTTTTTTTTTTTTGGGATTCGCGCCGATTCAGCTAGAATTGGGTCGTATCGGCCGAATCGGATCGTATTGGCCAACGACTGAAACAAGCCGAAATTGGACTTGAATCATACTAGAATAGCCACAATCGGTTTTGAATGAGGCCCAAACATCCTAAATCTGTCATTCCTCAATTTTATTTTGAATATTTGTTGCTTCTTTTGTGTTTTCTTTTGTGTTTCTTGCCTTCTTCTTTCTTTGTTTTGTGAACCAAGGACATATAATGTGTTTTTTAAGAATATTTTAATAGTAAAAATATAGAGAAAATATAAATAAAAATATTTTTAATAATTTTTTAATCGCCACACCCTGCCACACCTACACCTTACTTTTTAAAAAATTGTCGAGTCCCGCATCTGCACCTGAATCCGAAAACGCTCCTGGGCTTCATAGTTTAAAAGTCTAATTCAAAAGAAAAAAAAATAGATGATGTATGTAGAGGATATTCCCTTTATCGACCAAGTGCATATTATAAAAAAGGCGAAAAACACATTTTAGTCCCAACTTTTTCACACGATTCTCACTTTGGTCCCTAACTTTTTTTTTCACCGATTTTAGTCCCTATCCTGGAAAACGCGTCTTGTTTTAGTCCCTGACGTTACATCACAGACGGAAATTGCACAGCTGGCAAACGGAAAAATTTAAAAGTATTAAAATAATACCCACTGTGCCCACGTGGCTTTCTATGTCAGCCTCTAAATTAAAAAAATTTAACTAAATAAAAAAATTAAAAACAGAAATAAAAATCAAACCCAGCAAGAACATGATGAACAAAACACAAACCCAGCAAAAACATGATCAACAAAACACAAACCCAGCAACTTTAAAACCCAAAAAATTAAATTCAAACCCATTAAATTCAAACCCATACACCACTGCCACACCCAACCCGACTCATAAAAAAAAAACTCATCACCAAACACAAAACATTGCCCACCACTCATCGGATCTGAGCGGAGACGAAGAAGACGAGGTCGGGTTCTTCAAGCTTAACGATGGGGGCCCATTGCCTTTTCCGGTTGGGAACCTCCTCCAAACGGCGCCGTGTGGGTTCGTTGTCACCTCCGCTCTCAAGCCCGACCACCCTATCATCTACGTCAACACCGTCTTCGAATTGGTCACCAGCTATCGCGCCGAGGAGGTCCTCGGCCGCAATTGGTTAGTCAATTTTTTCTTCAATTTCGATTGCAATTAGGGCGAAATGTGAGATTGCTTTGGATATTTGAGCTGAGCTGATTTTGGTAATTGTTAGGGTTTGGAATGTCAATTTTGGTAATTGCTTTTGCTTTTGGAAAGCAGCGTCGGCTAAGAGAGGAGATGGTTTTGTTGTCAGGGGAGGTTGATTTCGTTTGGGTTTGATAGTTTTGAATCTGAGGTTGATTTCGTTTCGTTTGGGTTTATTGTCAGGTGAGGTTGATAGTTTTGAATCTGAGGTTAGAGGTGGTTTGGTTTCAACTCTATGGTTTGGATCTGAGATTTGTGTTTGGTTTCTCAGAAAGTATAAGAAAATTTGGGTTTTGAGTTTTGAGTTTGGGGCCGAAAATTTGGATTTGATTTTTGTGTTTGATGTTTTGGTGGTGTGGGGGCCGAAAATATGGGTTTGAATTTAATTTTTTGGGTTTTAAAGTTGTTGGATTTGTGTTTTGTTGAGCTTGTTCTTGCTGGGTTTGTGTTTTGTTCATCATGTTCTTGTTGGGTTTAATTTTTATTTCTGTTTTTAATTTTTTTACGTAGTTAAATTTTTTTAATTTAGAGGCTGACGTGGAAAGCCACGTGGACACAGTGGGTATTATTTTAATACTTTTAAATTTTTCCGTTTGCCAGCTGTGCAATTTCCGTCTGTGATGTAACGTCAGGGATTAAAACGAGACGCGTTTTCCAAGATAGGGACTAAAATCGGTGAAAAAAAAAAGTTAGGGATCAAAGTGAGAATCGTGTGAAAATGTAGGGACTAAAATGTGCTTTTCGCCTATAAAAAACAAACAAACAAAGGCCACGTACTATTTTGTTTTATACGTCATGCCCAAAACAGTATACATGAATAAATGATTGATCCATACCGACATATTTCGTGTTTGGGAAAATTATAATTTACAGATTTGGCTGAAATTTAATTAGTTGCTTGCCTTTGACACTTTACTTTTTTGAAATTTGACACTACTTATTTGAAGTTAGTTCAGTTAAATTTTGGATAAATTACAAAATTATTCTCTATCCTTTATACCATATTTCAATTTGGTCCCTAACCTTTCAATTATGTCAATTTGGCCTCTAACCTTTTAGTGTTTTATCAATTTAGTTCATGCCGTTAATCTAGGATGGAAATTGCTGATGTGGCAAACGGCCAAAAAAAAATTTTTTTTTTTGCCACATCAACTAGCACTTGTACCGCCACGTCATTAAAAAATAAACCAAATTAAATTTGAAAGACTAAGGGCCCGTTTAGTAACGTTGTTCTAATAATGTTGTTTGTATTTTTTGGAAATATGTGAGAGTGAAAAAGTATTTAAAAATACGTGTAATGTTATTTAAAATGAAAATTGTTGCTCAAAATTACCTTGAAACACTTGACAATCAAAATCCCTAAAATCCAAAATCTCTAACTCATCTCTATCTCTTCTCCCGCTCTCTCTTCTTAGTCACAGGACTTACCATTCAAACTCTCTAAGATTATTACTTTTGTGGTCTTTCAATTTTGCATGCCCATATGCTAAATTTAAAAAGTCACACTTCTTCCATATTCAAAATTGATGCTTTGTTGATTTGACCTTGTTGCACACACATTTGTCTCACAACCGTATCACTTTACAGATGCTAACAATAAACTCCTTAGTGTGCAGGTAAATGATGTGTGGACATAGTATAGATCTCGTATATACTTCTATACCCCTAAGCAAGAAAATGTAGCGAGGGAGTCTTTGGAACGACAACAGAAGCTCTTCAACAGGAAGATTGTAAGTGAGATATTGCCTGCCAAGAAATTCTACCGAGCAGAGGAATACCATCAACAGTACCTTGAGAAAGGCTTGGGTTATTTAAGCTTTAAACAATCTGCTTTTCAAGGCTTTAATGACCAGATACGATGCTACGGCTAAAGTTAGTATTAAGAGGGAGCACCAGTTAATGCATAACTTTGGAGCTATAGTAAGTTGTTAAAGATGATAACTTACTGTACCTTAAATGTTAAAATTTTTAACTTTAGCATCGTTGATGTATCATGCTTTTATTGTTTGTATTGCTAAAAAATAACATTTTAGCATTTTCACAATTTTGCTGTGAATGCTTTTATTGTGATAGGTAAATAATGGGAGGAAAGAAGAGGAGTTTGGAAATTGGAATCATAGTTTCCAAATAAATAAAAAATATTGTTAGTACAATAAAAAAAATTACAATATTTTTTACAATAATTGAATTGACAAGTTTATATTGACTCTTATTTAAACAATTAAGCCTATTACAAATATCATATTTTTATCTCTACCATTAATCGTTTGCCATGTTAGTAGACATTAAATATTTTTTGAGTAACGTTAGAGCTAGGTAAAAGTGCAAAATTTTATACACAACATGCTACGTGACAACATGATCTTTCTGCTCTAGGAGAAATTGTACTCTCTCCTCTCACATTCATAGTGAATCCCATTATGAATTTAATGAGTAGACCCTACCATAAATGTGAGAGGAGAAAACACCACCCTCGATACTTCGAGAATATCTAAAAATTCCTAAGAGCCTATGGCACAAAACAAAAACTCAAAAAGAAAGAAGGACAAATAAATCAGAGACAATTCTAGTATTATTACCTGACAAATGTCGGCATGAGGGATAATTTTAGCACACTCGTCCATCACATCTCTCCCAAGAGGTGCCGCACCGGACCTGACCTGTTTCAACGACGACAAATCATACCTCTTCATCACCGCACTCTGCTTCACCAGCTCAACCATCACCGGCGGAACCACGCACAAATGGGTCACCCTATACTTCTCCACCGCCCACAACACCTTCTCCAAATCATACTTCCCCATCGAAACCACCGTGTTCCCTCTCCGAAGCTGCGAATACATCGCCACCGACAGCCCAAACATATGAAACATTGGCACGAAACACAGAAACACGTTTCTCGGATCCCCATAACTGTCCTGATCTGCTGTCACCATCAGCGAAGTCGCGATTAAGTTCTTGTGCAAAGCAATCACTCCCTTGCTCGTCCCGGTTGTGCCGGACGAGTACATAAGCGCCGCTATATCGCTCTGTGCCACGGTTTTATCCGGTAAATCACACTCCATGTTCGACATTTCTATCAGTTCAGAGTAATACCAAATCTTCGAACTCGGTGTTTCTGTAAAACTCGTAGATTTCGAAGATCCTATAATTATGGAAGGCAAGTTCAGTTCTTTGATTTTGTGCCAGAGTTCAGGGACGGTGATAACGAGCTTAGGGTTACAGTCTTGGACTTGCTTTGAGATCTCAGAAATGGTATACGAAGGATTACAGGTTGAAGCAATTGCACCGAGAGCAACAATGGCGAGAAAACAGACAGCGAAGTGGATTGAGTTGGGAGCGACGATGAGGACGACGTCGTTTTTGTGAATGTTGAGATGGAGCAAAGAGTGGACGAGCTTGGAGACCTGGAGTTTGAGCTGGTGGAAGCTTAGAGTTTCGTCGGTATCGGCGTCGATGAGAGCGAGGCTTTGTGGGAAGGAAGATGAGTTTTGGAAGAGGAAAGAAGTGAGAGAGAGGTTGGGATTGGTGGGGAGGTGAATTGGGGGTCTTGGGGATGTGTAGGTTTGGGTTTTGGGGTTGAAGGTGGCTGCTGCCATGGGTGTTTGGAGAGTGGAAAAATGTGGGAATTGCTTGTTTCTCGGGAAAGTAGAGGTTTGAACTTTGGAGATGGGAGGTTAATAAGGCGAGAGTTGAGACTTTTTTAATGAACTGTTAAAGTCTGTTTGGATATTGATATTGCTGAAAACTTGTATACTGATATTGCTGAAAACTGAAACTGAAAATATTATGATAAAATAATTTTCAAATGTATATATAGCATATGTTTGGCTTGCAAACTCCACGATTTGTGTCTGCGTTTTCACCTTTTTTTTTTTTTTTTTTTCACGTGTTCTCAGCCATATTTTTACTATAGTAGTACTGTAGTGGTTATGTTCAATGAACAGTAGTCGCAAAGTTTGACTTTTCAGCCTAAAAATTACTGTTTATGGACTCACAAATTTAACTTTTCAGTAACTTTTTCATTAAAAATGGGTCTCACGATATTATTCACACATTTATAAATTATTTTGCTACAGTGTTTTTTAGTTTTCAATTTTAATTTTCAATTTTAGTTTTAGTTTTCAGTTTTCAGTTTTCAGTTGTATCCAAACGGACCCATAGCACCATATAACTCAAATTTATATTGAAATAGATGTTTTGATGATTTTTGTGAGATCCATATTTTTGCAAAACGCACATATACAAATGTGGTATCATATCAATGCAATTCAAACACTCATTAAGTGGGTCAGTAATATAAAATTTATATATTCGCATGGCAGGTACAGTGGAGAAAGCTTTACCGCCCGAAAATGAAAGATGAGAAAAAAAAATGCAAAAAGGTGTGAGCACATGTAATTAATGCAAGGCTCGTGGCATTGGCTTTTTTCTTTTCTTTTTTTAATGGGGACTTTAAATATATATATATATATATATATTATATCATTTCTTATTTAAGTCTAATTTTCTTACTTATTTTTAAGATAAAAAAATTACTAACTATTTTTTCATATCATAAATTAGCTAATATTTCTTTCAATTGGCGCGCAATTAATTATATGTTTATTTAATTTGTTTCACAAAAAAGTTGTTAACAACATTGATAAAAAGAAGTCTATATAAAAGTTTGGGCGTTGACACCTATAACTATAAGAGAGAGATAGAGTGATTTTCAACTTCATAGTGTGCAGGAGATAGTTTTCCGCTTCATTTGTTTTGACATTAATATATATTTTTTAAATGAATCATTTCTCATAAAGTATTTATTAGAAAATTATCTTAATTTTTTATATTTGGCAAGTGCCTTAAAATGAATCAAAAATAATTTTTTAATTTACCTTATTTAGTTTCATGTGAAATAGAATTGTTTTTATTTTATGGAAAACAACTCTATCCCACTTCAAACTAAATAAAGAAAGTCAATAGATAATTTTTCTCTAACTAATTTTTTTTCTTAATGCTACTAACACAGGAAAATGCAAAAAAACTATTGTAGGGTCCAAATTTGATTGGCCAAGCACAAACTTTGCAAACTGTGAGCCCAATAAACTCCGAACAATAAATTTGTAGAGAATGGGTTAAACAACTGGGCTGAGTATGAATTTAGCAACGATTCAGATAGGCAAGTAAGAATAAAATGATGTTCAGACTAGTATTCAGTAAGAATCCTCTTGAATCAGAAGAGTCTTAATGTTTTTAGACCAAATGAATACAATTTTTCTCCGCACCCTATTTCAGAGACCTACTTCTTTTATATATCCTCCTCATTTCTCATTTTCACCGTACACTTGTTCTTCATCCAAGCATTCACTTGAGTACATGTCACATCAGGCGTTTGCTTTAGTCTGCTGTGAATGGTAGTAGCTGAGGTTGAACCGTTCAGGTGTCTTCTCCACATAAATGAGGCCAGAAAAGTTGCTGCAGTGCATTAAATGCGGTGGTAGCAGCTTTTCCTTTAAGATATTTTGTATTCTTCATATCCCTAGGCATGCCCAGAGTTCTCTCTTTACCGTGGAATCAGCTGGGTAGGTTGCTCAGGTCTTCAGTATATTTACTTGATCAAGTTCTCTAATGATCCGATAAGGGGAATCTCTTCGGACCAATAGGATTGTCTTCGGACACATCTATCATTCCTTTTCAAGTGCACTTCCACCAAACGGACAGCCCTGATCCCTTTTACCTCTTCGGAAAAACAGTGATATTCAAAGTGAGCCTCAGGCCCAATACGTAGCATTGGGCTTTCACACCCACAACTATATTGGCATAAAGTTTTCTATTGAAAAAAAAAAATTTTGAGTGTTAACGGAAAAACTTATGTGAAAATAGTTTTTTATATTTTCCTGTGATTGATAGTATAAAAAATTGGTCCCAAAAAAAACTATTTCTTAACTTCCTTTATTTTTCTTGGCATGAGATAGACTTGTTTTCCACTAAAATTTTATGGAAAACAACCATATCTAACTTTATCTTACTCAAAGCTAAATAAGAGAAGCCGAGAAATAATTTTTTAACTTATTATGTGGTCATTATCAAACATAGGAAAATCAGATAATTTTCTAAAATATACTTCTTGAAAATTTTTAATGTTGAAACAAACATAGCGAATCTGAGGAAAAGATTTTTATTTTAGAAAATGCTAAAGATACTTGTAATTTTATAACATAAGCATGCACAAACTATTTTATAACATATTTACAAACGGTTGACATGACAAATTCTTACTAGTTTCCATTTGGGTCTACTATTTTTTATTTATTTTTTTTTTTTTTGGAGAAGCAAACACGCACACACACACACACACAAAAGAAAGAGGGAAAGGGGTTTAACACAAAGGTACACCACAACTCCATTCAAAAGCCATGGTAACTTTTAAGGGAGGGTGGAGCAAGTTATACAATACGCAACACACTTTCTTAAGCAATGTGGAACAATTACCCATTCTTTTTTTTGAGAAACAAACACACACACACACACACGCACACACACAAGGGAGAGGGAAAGGGGTTATTACACAAAAGCACACCACAACTCCACTCAAAAGCCAATGTAACATTTGGGTCTACTACTAATATCACTTTTTTACTTATCAATAATCACACATCATATTAGCATATTGTAAAATAGATTATGACTTTAATATTTTCCTTATAACATTACCTTTACAAAGTTGAGATGCAATTAAAATGGTTGGTAAATTTTAAAAATATAATAAATGAATATTGACCGACTAACTTGTTTATAATTAGTGACACATTAAATGGTAAAATATCATGTAGTAAAATTTGTAGTTTTCTTTGTATTACTTTCTTATTTTTGTTTTTTCTTTAATAATTTTTTTTATTGATTAATATTTAGAACTTAATTAATATTCCGCTCCTACTTATAAAGACAAAAATTTGGACCTTAGTTGATTGTCAGGCTAATATATGGTTGAGTTGACACTAAGAATAAGTGTCCGTTTGGGACAAGCTGAAAATTTCAGTTTATTTGCAATTTCAGCTTATTTTTGTTATTATTCATAAATCTCACTGCACTTTTTAATTCTATTCATAGGTCCCACAGTACTGTTCAACTAACTTTTACGGTTTTACCTTTATTTACAATACTTTCAGAAAAAAAATTTCAGTTTCAGCTAAATAAACTATTCCCAAATAAAATTTAGCAAAATTCCTTGAATTTAGCATGAATCTAACTGGGGATGGTCTTCTAAAATTGATTGAGATCCATGAATTTAGCAAAATTCCTAAAATAAAAGATTTTGGGATCCATGATGCTGAGAAATCGCCCAATATCATAATTAAGCCACGTTTATATTTCTTTTGAATTAAGGGACTGTCCAATATTGACTACTGGGCTAGAGCCTTGACAGACGAAGGCTTTACTACCAAGCCAATCCATATGCGGCAACCAGATAGAGGCTTTAACTCCATCCAATATTAAATAAAATAAAGAGGGTAAGAGGTAAACTCTACGCCGGGGACTAACAATGGTGGCAGGTAAGAAGCAACAGTCACCAAATCAAATCTTTTGTACTTTTTTTTGGGCTCTACTTTATACTATGTATTGTTTTTACTCTATAAAATTTAAATTTAAATTGGAAAAAAAATATCAAACTTATGGCATAAAATTAAGGCAAAATTATACCGTTGGTCCCTAAAATTTGTCTATTAAGTGGTATTAATCCCTTAAGTTTGATCAAGTGAGTATTATTAGTCCCTAAAGTTTAAAATATGAACACAATTAGTTATTTTATTAACAATGTTAGTCTCAGTGTCTACGTGACTAACAGAGCAATGATATATATATATATATTTTTTTTTTTTTTTTGTTGAGAAAATGATATGGTAAATTTTAAGTGACATGGCGTCACTTTTTTATTATTAAAAATTTAAAACCCATTACCAGTTAGAAATAACCAACCCATTTTGCGACCTGTTTTCCAAATCAAACATGAAATTGTTAGCTCTAATCCGGATTAATTTAGATATGAAATAATTTGCGAAAAAGAAAACGAAAAAGAGAAATTAAAGAATCACAGTAGAAATTTTTATTTCCCATAATCTCAAAACAAATACTATATAATATCTTAACACTTTGTAGATTGCTTGTTAGGAAAACATGTCACATAATATCGGGAATTATATTATTAAGGAAATTGAATATAAAAAAGTTAGCCACGTTTTTGCAATCATAAATTCATAATGGGTTTAGAAGAGCCTATATCCCTATATCACTATCACCTATGTGATGCTTGGTGATCATAGAGAGGAAGATTGTGTATATGGATTTGTTGTCATAGAAGAGATTAGGACTGCTTTGTTGTTATTTTGGAATGACGACATTTAGGGTTGGGAAAGAATTCTGTGTTGATGTGTGTTGAGACCTAGCTAAACAATGTTTTTTTTAATCCCAGTGCACCGATGAATTTTGTGTATGAGAATACTTGTTCGAGCTCCAAAGATGATGCGAACGGCTACTAGTGATGCTACTGTTTAGGAATTTCTCTCTCTTCAAATTAGGGCTAGGAATTTCACATTTAATTTGCGAATACCTTCTTCTTAACGGGTCACAAAATGGCTTGGTTGTTTCTAACGGGTCATGTGTTTTCAATAAGTAGCAGTTTTTAATTTTTAACTTTTTTTTAAAAGATTTAACTGGAAAAAAAAAATTTTGATGTCATGTCACTCAAAATTTACCATATTATTGCTCTGTTAGAGCATTCACAGCAGTGAATGCAAAATTTTAGCAATTTAGCTACACAAAAAGCTACTTTATCTATTTTACCTACACACATGCTGCAGCAGTGGATCTATTTTACCTTTCAACACAATAAAATAATATACACAACACAATAAAATAATATATCCACTCCCAAAAAAAAATAATACATACTACTACAAAAAAAAACACCATAAACGGCACAATCCGATCCACAACCACTGCCAAAGAAAAAAAAAAACCACTGCCAAAGAACAACCACCCAAAAACAACTACACAAACAGCACAATCCACTTTTCCACTGCCAAAGAACAACCACCCATCAACAACTACACAAACCCAGAGCACCATCAAACCCACCATCCAAGCTAGATCGAGAGAGAGAAGACCAGCCATTGCCATCGCCATCGCCATCGCCGTCGCCGATCACGCTCCAGACCAGCCATCGCCGTCGCCGATCACGCCCATTATTTATCTTATGCTCCAGACCAGTCATCGCTGATCACGCCATCGCCGACCACGCCATCGCCGACCCACTAACCTACGCCATCGTCGACCCACTAGCCCACACCATCCACGAAACCCACTGACCCAATCGCCGATCACACCATCCATGAAACCCACTGACCCAATTGCCGACCCACGCCATCCACAAAACCCGCCGACCCACGCAGACCCAATCGCTGATCATGCAAAAAGAAGAGAGAAAAGATAGCGCAGAGGTAGAGAAGGAAGAGAGAGGCTGAGACTCTTGAGTCTGAGACGAAAAGAAAGAGAAGGCAGAGAGAGAGAGAGAGAGAGAGAACGAATATTTTAATGGAAGAGGCGGAGAAGTTAAATAAAATACATTATTTTTTTTTTAGCTTTGCACTACAGTGCACATCTATCAATAGATGTGCACTGTAGCGGAACATCTAAATTTTTTGCTTATGCCTCCACTGCTGCAGCTGATTTTTGTGATAAGTGGTGCTAAAAAATAGCAATATAGCTATTTAGCACCACTGCTGTGAATGCTCTTAGCCACATAGGACTGAAACTAACAATAGTTAAAAGAATGACAAATTGTGCTCATGTTTTAAACTTGAGGCCTGAGGAACCAATAGCGCTTGCTTGAAACTTAAGGAACTAATAGTACTTGACAGACAAACTTTAGAGACTAATGATAGAGTTTCACCTAAAATTAAAATTGGTTCATATTTGTTTGTTTATAAGCATAAGAATAATAAGGCTAGATAGTTATAAAAAAAAAAAAAAAAAAAAATTTAGCCTAGTCCTATTAATGGGCTTTATAATAAACTTGATACAAACTTCAAAAATAAACACATATCATACTATAATATGTTTAATATGAACTTGATAACATATTTGTACGTGTTGAATTTTAAACTCAAGAGTTTGATAGTAAGCTCAAGCTTGACTTGACTAATGAATCAAGTTGAGTAACTTGTAGATTTTTTTATGAGTTCAAGTTCGAAAATTATTTGTATACTTAGTACAAGATTAAGTTAAAACTTAAACATTTCACTTTTGTTGTCAAACCTATTATCTTAAAAAAAAAAATTTAAATAAAAAGAATGAAAGAAAAATCAGAGATTTCTACTTGACAAATTCAGCATGAGGGATCTTCTTTGCACACTCCTCCATTGCATCCCTCCCAAGAGGTGCTGCACCAGACTTGACCTGCTTCAACGACGACAATTCATACTTCTTCATCACCAAACTCTGCTTCACCAACTCAACCATCACCGGCGGAACCACGCACAAATGGGTCACCCTATACTTCTCCACCGCCCATAATACCTTCTCCAAATCAAACTTCCCTATCGAAACCACTATGTTCCCTATCCGAAGCTGCGAATACATTGCCACCAACAGCCCGAATATATGAAACATAGGCACGAAACACAGGAACACGTTTCTCGGGTCCCCGTATTGGTCCTGATCGGCTGTCACCATTAGCGAAGTCGTGATTAAGTTCTTTTGCGTCGCAATCACTCCCTTGCTCGTCCCGGTCGTGCCTGACAAGTACATAAGCGCCGCCATGTCGCTCTGTGTCACAGCTTTATCCGGTATTTCATACTCCATGTTTGACATTTCTATCAGTTCAGAGTAATAGCAAATCTTCGAACTTGGTGTTTCTATAAAACTCATAGATTTCGAAGAACCTATAAATATGGAGGCAAGTTTAATTCGTTGATTTTGTGCCAGAGTTCAGGGACGATTATAACAAGCTTAGGGTTACTGTCTTGGACTTGCTTTAAGATCTTTGAAATGGCATACGAAGGATTACAGGTTGAAGCAATAGCGACGATGAGGACAACGTCGTTTTTGTGAATGTTGAGATTGAGCAAAGAGTGGGCAAGCTTGGAGACCTGGAGTTAGAGCTGGTGGAAGGTTAGGGTTTCGCTGGTATCAGCGTCGATTAGAGCGAGGCTGTGTGGGAAGGAAGATGAGTTTTGGAAGAGGAAAGAAGTGAGAGAGAGGTTAGGGTTGGTGAGGAGGTGAATCGGTGGTCTTGGAGATGTGTAGGTTTAAGTTTGGGGGTTGAAGGTCAATGTTGCCATGCCCATGGTTGTTTGGGGAGTGAGAAAATGTAGCAAATGTTTGTTTCTAAGGAAAGTTTAGGGTTTGAACTATGAAGATGGGAGACTAAGGTAAGGTGAGAGTAATATTGAACAAAAAGTTGAAAGGTGGGAGGGACAGTGCTAGCGGCACAAACGTTGGAACATATCACATGGCCGGTACGAGTAAGTTTCCCTGCCTAAAAATATTGAAAGATTAATGAGGAGTTGTTTACGGTTGTAACTAAAATTCATAACATTTTCACCACCTAGGTTAGGAAAAGGTTTTAATGCAATTTGATTTGTAGAAAATTTTAATACGCGTGGATGTTTTTTTAACCACCACCACATTATGGATTGCATAAAAATTCTTGCAATTTAGATCGCTTGTTTAAAAACCTTACTCATTGAAAAATTCTAGAACCACAATCAAATTCTCATTTTCACAATTATTTGATGGGACTGATTTTGAGTAGTAAATTCATGTGAAAATAGCAAATAACAAGTCACAGTATACTACACAGAATAGTTGTGAAATTTGATATAAAATATTGACTGTGGTCCTAGAGGCTAGAATAACTTGTATTGAGCCAAATATGGTTAGCCACGTGGACAAAGTTTTTGAGGGACTCCAAGTATTGGGCTAGAGCTGTGAAAGATGAATGCCATAGCAAAACCAATCCATATGGAGCAACCAGAATACCAGATAGAGGCAACCTCTAAGGGCCTTCAATGGCGAAATTTAAGAAGCTACACCAAATTTGTAAACGGGTCAATATAAGATTAGTAAAAGAGTAGTTCCAGGACTACAAATTATTATTCTACAACTTTTTTTCTCATAACTCTGACACAGTAGACTATGAATGGTTAACTATTACTTTCACATAGACCTACCATTTTTTCTTCACCAATCACATTCTACCACATCACAGTTATGGCAAGAAGTTATGAAAAATTTTGTGGTCTTAAACTTTTCCTTAGCAAAATATGTTTAGTTGTTGTACCTCCTACCTAGTGTGATCGAAGGAAGTTGCACATTTTCTGGAAACCCTTTGAAGGACAATAAGACTTTGTGAAAGGAAGTAGTAATATTATTGATTTTATTGCTTTCTCTTTACAAAAGAAATTTACTATATGTTCGGGACTATGACATATATCCCCCTAATTTGCCACAATGGTCACAAGCTGCTCCTTTTGATCAAAATATCAATGCAAGCGCGACTCTTTTACTTGCTTCACATCATAGAAATATTGCGAGTACAAAATACCAAGTTGCCTACAAACCCCTTAAAAGGGATCAAGTATCACATATTTCAAAAGAATTTTTGGTTTGACATGTGACCGAACTTAGTATGAAATAACAAACTATCTAAATACCATTTGACAGGGATTAAGTCATCACATAATTCAAAAGAATTTTTGGGTTTGACATGTAACTGAATTTAGTATGAAATACCAAGCTACTGTACCCCTTAAGAGGAATCAAGTCATCACGTAGTTCAAATGATTTTTTTTTTTTTTTTTTTTGACATGTGATTGAACTTAATGTGAAATACCAAACTGCCTACGTACCCCTTGAAAGAAATCAAGTCACCACGTAGTTCAAAAGTTTTATTTATTTTTTGCTCTAACATTTGCCTAGGCCGCTTTTTTAAAAGTTTTCAACTTAGCAAGCTTTTTATACCCTAACTTTTGTCTAGGTTTCATTTTTAAAAGTTTTCAACCTATCTAGCTTTTTGATACACTAACTTTTGCTTAGGTTGCATTTTTAAAGGTTTTCAACCTAGCATAATTAGAAAGGCATAATTAAATTAAAATTGAGAAACATGCAAGAACGAAAAAATTCTTGGTTGAAATTTTTTCTATTTCCTCCTAACATTTTATTTTTCATTTGAACTTTTTTCCTCTCCATTTGAACTGACGAATTGGTATCAGAATGTCAAAATAATGCAAATATGATATAGGAGTGGCCATCGATCTATCAAAGTGCACCTGTTTAGAGCAGGGGCCATTGCTATTACAATAATGCATTATTGTGTAGCATAAAGTATTTTGTGCGCATTTAGATGAGCTTAGTTCGTTTAAAAATATATATATATATATATATTTTTTTTTTTTTTTTTTGAGAAAGAGTTTAAAAGTATAATTTTACCTAAAAAATAGTTTCAAAATGTTGTCCACAAGCTATAATCAGCATATCCAGTGAAAACTTACTCATTAATATTGTATTCAAGAAGTGAAAACAAAATCAAGATTTAAGTTCAAGAAGTGAAAACAAAATCAAGATTTAAGTGATAGTCTTGTAGTAAAGACATTTTTTTGTAATATCTTATGTTTATGATTCAAACTTGCTATCCATTCTTCCACTGTCTACCTAATAAATAATAATAAAATAAAAAGAAAAAGAAAAGAAAGCAAATTTTAATCCCACTCTGAACAAGGTTAGCCCAAAATAAGAAATTGGGCTGCCACAACAGAAGCAGTGGCGAGAGTGGGCTGCCTTCAGACCCCAAAATATTTTCTTCGAGCGAATGTATTGGGCCTATTGTCTTGTCAATTGTTATTTTCTACTATTTTAATTTGGGTTAATACTGTTCTAGTTTCTGTCCAAAGAAAAAAAAGTTCGAGTAAAATACCAAAATAATTCTCTAAATTTGGGCTAATGCAAAATTGCTTGGGTCCAATGTGTCAAAAATTGCCACCCTTGCCCAATAAATAGTACCTTTTTTTTTAATAAAAAAAATATTTAATCTGCTCTCTAAGGAAATAAAATAAAATAATTAAAAAAAAAGTTTCAACTAGTTCAATTGGTAAATTCATTAAATCCCTGTCTATACAAAAAATCGATTAGTGTCTTAGCCTAATGATAAAAAAGACAATCATTAAAAGTGTACGCCATATATTGAAACTCTATAATAAAAAAATTACAAATTACAAATTATCCACTTGTGATTTGGCCGAATTTTAAATTACCTACTGTGGTTTGAAACTTGACACTTTACCTACATGAGATTAGCTCAATTAGAGTTTCATAACCCATCTCCGTTAAAAACATGATTAAATATGTAATTTTGCTTAATTTTTATGTCTCTCTCCTTAAAAAAAAAAAAAAAAAAAAAAAAAAAGAATCTAATGGAACACTTGAAGTCTTAGACCATGAAATTTCAAACCACAAGTAAGCACCTTAAATTTTGGTCAAATTTTAATTAAATAAAGTGTTAAATTCTAAGTTAGATAACTTAAATTTCAGTCAAATCATATTTGAATAATTTGTAGTTTGCCAAAAAAAAATAATACAAAAACTAAAAATAAAATAAAAAAAGAAAGGAAAAAAAACATTGTGGGTAAATGTTTCACAGCCAGATGTGCATTTTTGTTCAGGACAAGACAACTTTGAATATTCTGTTTTGTAGTCGGAAAGAGCAAAGGCACACCAGACCAACCGTCTCAAACGTACCATTGTGTCACGTGGCAGATGTCTCCACACATGTGTCGTCGAAGTCTGAACTCTCTACTTTTTCACCTTTCCCAATCTTTCACTTCGTTTACTTTCTTTCCTCTCTGATTCTGTGTTCCATTTCTCTCTCTCTCTCTCTCTCGCTCTACAAGGAATCTTTGTCCTTTTTCTCTCTAATGGCGGAAACCTCCGCTCTGTCCTTCTCGCCCTTGGCTTCGATCCCATCGATTTCTCGCTCCTCTTCTCTCTCCGCATTCACTTCCTCTCACAAATCCTCAATTTCTCATTCTCCTCGTCCCTCTCGTCCTCTACGTTTCTCTGTCAAAGCTTCTTCAGATTCCGGCAACTTTTTCGCCGACGATTCGTTCGGCTTCTTCCCTTGGAGCCACGGTGATAGCGGTAATAACTCATCTCATCTACTCTTCTCATTTTTCATTTCCCAGATTTTTTTTTTCTCTTGGAAATCCTGTGAGTATTAGATCCGAAGATAAGCCAATTTAATTGAATTAAGCTTTGATTATGGCATTTTTGTATTGTTTCTTTTGATTAGATTCTAAATTATTTTATTTCTTTTATAGAGTTTTTGGATATCTTTTTAGTATATGGGGAATTGGGTTCTGGAATGTGGTGTTATTAGAGATTGATTAGTAAGTGTTTATGATGGTCGTTATATGGGAAGAAGATGGACAAACTTTCGATTGGATTGTGGGTTTGAGTACTTTAAGGCCACTTGTTGCTTGCATATGTTAGTGAAAATTCAGGATTAGCCGATTCGAAAAGTTTTGTGGGTAAGGCTTGATTGTTGTTGTTGTTGTTGTTGCTTTTCAGAGCAATGCCTTATATTTGTGTTATTAGGTTCAATTGAATAGAGATCTTCAGAGATTTGATGTTAGCCCATTAACAATTTTAGGAAGATGGCATGTGTAACCATACTTAAGTGATTGAATACAATTGTTGGTTGTAGGACTTTTGTCCTTTTAAAATTAATAAACATCTTTTACTAACAATTTTTAAAGGACAAAGTTTTTCTCCAAATTGTTTTGGAGGAATCTCCACCAATTCAATATGTGGTTATTTATAAAACCATCCATGTGTATTGTTCATGGCTCGTTAAATTATCTAAACAAGTCACATAATTTATTGTGGATTCCAGTTAGCTAATTTTGGTAAAATTTCTGATAATTGAATAAGAGATTTGGATTTAATTCCCGCCTATACCAAAAACTAATTAGTGTCTTGATCTGATAATAAAGAGCTTTCATCAGAAGTGGATGCCATAGGTTGAAACTCTCTAAAAAAAAAAAAAAGTCACATAATTTATTAAATAGGTCATGTGCCTAATGTGTGGATGAGTTTAGGGCTGGAATCTTCCTCCAAACGGTTTGGAGGTAAACTCTGTCCATTTGGAAAAGGGGTGTATTAATAGTTTGTTTAATCTGTTGACTGCTGCTTGCTTTGCTTTGGCTCACTCTTCTGCTGCTTTTGTTGTGATCTCCAGCAAACCATGGTTGGTCTAGCCTACTACACCAGGCTCTGTGCTGTGTGAAACTATGATTATACAGCATTTGCATGTCCCATAAATATTAAAGGCTAAATTACAAATTACACTCTTCAGTTTTGGGCCTTTGGCCAAATTTCAAGTCACTCCTGTAACTTTGATTTTTTGTTCCATTGTCTTTCTATCCAATTCGGTTTGTAGGGCTGCCGTTAAATGCCCCCCCCCCCCCCCCCCCAAAACAAAAAAAATGTAGTTTTGATTTTCTACCTTTAAAATATTTAAAAATTTATTTTATTTAATTTAGGACTCCTAATCTTAAAAAAAGTTGTTTATCTTATTCCTTATTTCCCCCCTCCCCCCCCCCCTTCTCTCTCTCTCTCTCTCTCTCTCTCTCTCTCTCTCTACATGGACAGCTTCGACTCTGTCTGGTTCCCAGTGCCTTGAAACAAATTTGCCGCCACCAATGCCAACATGGCCATTGCTACAAGAACTCGGGCCCATCTGTTGCCAAGCAAGGAGGAGTTTTTTCGTTCAAGTCTCCTTGCTAAACACATGATTCCTCGGTATGCAAAATCGAGGGAGGAGATATTGGGTGATTCAGTTTGGTCACTGGATTCAGCCAAGGTGGGTTTGGGTTGATTGGGTTTTGAGGGGGTAGAGTGACTAGTTATAGCCAGATTTGGTTAATTTTGCAAGTAGGTGTAAGATCTGTGTATATAAATTTTTTTTTTTGGGCACAACATTTTTGGTTAACTCTGCCTATTGAAATATCTTCTATAGAAATTTTTGGTCAGATCTGTGTAGTGGGTTTTCTTGTTGAATCTCTCTGTAGAAATTTTGCATATAGATTTTGATGTTTTTTAACAAAGTTTGTTTTTATTTTTTATTTACTATAATATCCCAAATATTTTCAAAAATTCAGATTTTTTAAAAATTTGGTCAAGATTCTAACTTCGTTTTTAATCCATCTTTTCTCTGTGATGTTCTTCGTCAATTTGACACAACACACAAAAATAACTTTTTTTTGTCCCCCCCCCCCCAAAAAAAAAAAAATTTGTGATTAATTTTCTCGATTTTTTAAATTTAAGAAATTCAAAAAAAAAAAAAAAGTACACTGTTTTGGGCACTTAACGGCAGCCCACCTAATGTAATTGGCCAGAAGCACTGAATTAACAACAAATGAAAGTTAAAAGACTGAAATGAAAATAGTTAAACTTATAAGACTAACCTGAAAATCAGCCAAAGTTAGAGTGTGTAATTTGGAAATTACCCAAAATTAAATAATAACAGTTCTGATTTTTGAATTATTTCTGACTTAAAGAACGTGATCTCTTACATTTCATGTGCTTAAAGAAATTGAATGGGTTCCTGAGGAGAGGATAACATTGTTCACTGCTGATGGGCTTATTCAGATTGGAGGCTCCCTAGTCCCTCAACGTGTCTCTTCTTCAGAGGTATGTCATTTTTATTCTAGCAGCTTCAATTGTTCTAAAGAATATAAAATAAAATTGTTTTTTTATTTATTTTTCAAAATATCCTCTGCTACTTCAGTGCTTTTGGAATGAGTTCTTTAATGACTAACATCTGCAATAGCATTTTGTATTTTTTATTTATTAATTCGATAGTTATGATGGGGAGGGGGAATTTGAAACCTAGATGTTTTTGTTGAGAACACCAGGAGGTGCCAAGTGAGCTACTAGGCTCTTGGCATCTGCTATAACATTTTGTGTTTAGTTGAAACATCTTTTGCATGAGGGAGAAACTATGATTAGGTGGCACCCCATCAAAGTTGATGTGGTCACACCAATTTTTGTGTATAATAGATTATTAGTGAAGTTTTGTTATGACTTATACCATTCAAAAGCTGAAGTATCTTTTATATACTTGATAACTAAGTGAATTATAAATTCAATGGTTTTTACTAGAAAAATAAGTGATTTTTTGTTTTTTTGTTTTTTTTTGGCTTATATATGCAATATAGTCACTGTACAAATATAAGTAAAGATCTGGATCACTACACTAATATAGCCAAAATTTGAAAACTATCTGCCCTCATGCTTTATAGATTTATTTGAACACTTTAGATCTATAAATAATATGATTATTTAAATAAATAGAAAAAGAGGGTGCAGCTCCATCAACTTGGATAGGGCACTGCTCTATCATAGTTTCCTCGTTTGTGTAAGTATTTATGTGTACATAATTAACAACTTTGGGGGTACCTGTTACCTGCTCTTGGATCCTATTGCATATTGGAAAAGAACCCCTATTGGCTATTCCTTTCATTTGATAAGAGTATTATGCACGATGATATGGATACTTGATCATCAAGAGATACTGTCTTTGATGCTTATATTTCATCTATAATATGCACCCCATAGTAGTATGGAATATGTTATTTATTATATTATGCTTCACAGAAGAAGCAAGGGAGATCAAGAACTGCTCAGAGATTTCAACGCTTTCAAGAAAGCAATTACATGGATCCAGATCAGGGCCTTTGTCTGGGTGCACTCTTTGATATTGCGGCAACAAATGTAAGCAGTCTGTTTGCTGTTATTGAACGTGCCCTTTTTTGACCACTTGGTTTGATGAATGTGGGAACTTTCTTTTCCAGGGACTTGATATGGGCAGAAGACTCTGTATTATTGGGTTTTGCCGTTCCATTGAGATGCTGAGTGATGTTGTGGAAGACACTGTCTTGGAGCATGGTGGGGAGGTACGACCTTTCAAATCAATTTTATGTTCCATTTGATTGTTGCATTTGCAGATATGGTGCTTCTATATAACTATTGTTTGGTCTGTGGCATCAACAAAAGTAGGCTTAAGATTACACCAAACCAACCATTGTTGACCCTACTATTTTTTATCTGAAGCCTACTATAGTAGGCTCAACAATACTAAGCTTAAGATTACACCAAAGAGCTTTAGGAAATGATTTTAGCTCATAACCGTTGCATGGTTTATGGTTTGTCTTTGAATCCTGAATGTATTTTGTTGTGTCTTAGTTTTTGTACTTGCCGAATATTTCTTAGGTTTTATTTATTTAGAGATAAGGCTTGGTCGAAAATGAATTTTCAATTGGAGGATTGGAGTTTTAGTTGGACCATTTTTCTGTCAATAGATTAAAGTTCTATCGACCTCCTTTTAAGGAATGGGCTCATCTGGCCTGTCATTGGAATTTGGATCTGATTGGTTGAGCCAATTCCTCTATTGAGTTTGCATAAATTGTGTAACATATTTGGCTCACTAACGTTATATATCTGGGCCATCTTGGTATTTCCGGAGTGAACAGAACTTGTGCTGAGGTGTTGTTTTATGAGAAAATTTAGAGGCTACGCTAATAAAGATGTGAGAACCATATATATGGTTCAGTTTTAAAATATTGATTCTTGTCTGCTTTATGTGGTTCCTTCACATGTTTGACATTGGGCTACATTTTTTGTGTCTTGAACATCTGCTGCCTGTTCTAAGGCTCAGGTTCTGTACTCTGCGGATTAGCCATTAATGTGAATTATGTGTAATGTCCAGATTGTTGCTGCGGAGAAGGCAACCAAAGGCGGTTTGCATGAGAAGCTAACCATGACGGTTGCAGTGCCATTACTTTGGGGGGTTCCTCCTGCATCTGAAACACTTCACCTTGCAGTTCAGAGTGGTGGAGGGATTGTGGATAAAGTTTATTGGCAATGGGATTTTTTGTAGATGCACAATTGAATTCTTCTAACCATCATTAATGAATTCTGTACATAAATTTGTTGTGTTCCTATGTACAAAACCCCAAATTCAATGATTATATGCCTGTCAATATCTAATTGATTACTAAATTCTCCTTTGTCTGTTCCATCGGCCACCTGGATTACATTTGGAAGTGACATGATTTACTTAACAACCTCACAATTCCATGGAAATATGGAAAGAGATGACATTAGAAAAGGCAGGAGAGGAGGAAATGCCATTTAGCCACAAAGGTGGTGTACTTGTGTTGTCTACAAAATGTGGGATAAATATGTCATATGAGCGAGAATGTTGATTGTAGAGCTCTAAAGGATTGACTGGTTGAGTATGATGGCCAAAATGGTTACTGCTTTAAGATTTTGCTATGTCAGCATTCCACTAATAATAATCTTAATTGTTTTGTTTTCAAAATGATTTTATTATTTTAAGAATATTGTTAGTGAAATGTTGACATAGCAGAATCTTGACCATTAAATCATTAAAAAATTGTTAAAATTTAAAGAAATCTAGGTGGTAAAGTATCATAGGAAATCTTGAAGATTTGAATCCATCAAAATATGGGAATTTTTTTTTTTTTTTTTTTTTTTTTTTTTTTTCCTCAACAGCCGAAAGAGCATAATTTTAAGGATTGTGCTGTCTGAGTGGGCTTTCTTTTAGTTGTTGCCTTGTTGGAAAAAGGCGGGCCGGACTTCTACTTTGAAATTCCAATAGTGTCGTTGTAGAAGAAGAGAAGTGGAATTTGATGGCGGCCTCAAAAGGAAGCCGCCTAGTACAATAAAAAGAAAGCCACCCAAATGTAATTATGACTTGTTGGTGAGGTCCAAACTTAATTGTGACTCTTTATGGGACCCTCCAATGTTTTTTTCTTGACAGGTAGATAGTGGGGGAGGAGTAAAAGATGGGGTTTGAATATCGTATATGAGGCACCATAAAAAAATGTTTTCTATCCTACACTACATGTAATACATTTTATATACTGGCTTTTATACGTCTTTAATAATATTTTAATTCTCCATTTGGCATTAAAAAAGAAAAGAAAAAGAAAGCTACATAGTAGAAGTTGGACCAAAATGGTGAGTTTCTAAATCTCATTTAAAATGAGTAGTTTGAATTTTACTCCGATATTAACATTTAAACAAAGGTTGATTGTGACTAATTTGATGTCTATTTAAATTATTAATGATACAGTAAAACTTAATTCATTCATTTCAAGATTCTTTAGAGTTGCCGCCACAACTCTAAAGAATCTTTATTCGTAGAAGTCTATGCATGCAACTAAAAGTCTTAATACAATAATCTCTTACTAGCCTTTTGCCTGTGAGGCGTAAAAGAAAAATACCACTTATTAAATTAATTCAATTCTAATTTTCAACTAGTGTCATAGCTCCATGCCCCACATTTCTTTTAATTGTCTATTATTGAGAATTTCAAATCTTAGAAGTTAATAATTTTTGAATTTAAACTCACAAGAATTAAAGTTCATGAGAGTTAACATTTATATTGCATTGATAATACTTGATATATTTAGAATTTGAATATATATATATATATATATGTAAGCGGGTGAAAATCAATTTTAACTCAAATTAGATGGAGAGGTAATATATGACAGCCCAATACAATTAATTTGTAGAGAATGAGTTTCCGAGATCAACCTTAGTATGCTTATATGGTTTAGCTTTTAAGTTAATGGAAAATTATCAAAAAACTCATAAGGGAGAAGTAGTTTTGATGTTAACTCTTTCTCGGGTTAGTTCGAGGAGTGCTAATTCATATAATGTTCAAATCTCGGTTAAAGGGTATTGTTACATAGAGTATGTTTCTTTTTCAAGTTTTTCCCGTCCTCCAATCGGAGTTGTTCCCTTTCTTTATATAGTTATCTTAATTGCACCATAACTCTCCACTTGTACAACCATTGATCTTTCTTTGGATGCTTGTCCCATCAAGGTTTTACTGGAAGTGATATAATGTATTGCAAGCTGTGAGGGTACTATTCAGGGGTCATTTTACCATTAATGCGGCCAACTGAATTGGTGCAGTACATTGAATGCGAAGGTGATAGATACTTTACCTGGATATTTCCCTTATTCTTTACTTGCATGTCTCTACTGCCCTCCTCATTATTTTGTCTTTTGGTCCAAGTGGCCTGCTTAATGCCTCCCGAGGAATGCTCGCTCTTCGGACTCCTCGGGTAGTCGGCCTCTTCGACCTCTATTCTCAGGCTCTCATCTGTGTATTGGGTCAAGACTAATGAGGGAATGGGCCCTTCCACCTCATCGAGCTGGGCCCACGGAGTTTTATTCTATTCCTGGATCTCACTCCTTCCACCATATATATATATATATATATATTAAAATATTAATAATTTGACCGTTATAGATCATTTTTAAATGACAAAAAAAATTCTTCAGCAGCAAGTAACATCTTATGTGGATGAAGAAAAAAGAAATTTTAAATTAACTCAACGTAGTTTTTTTTTAGAACTCTCTACTTAGTTAGTTTAAAGAAAGATTCTCAAAAAAATTAAAAAATTAAAAAAAAATTAAAGAAAGAAAAAGTAATTTAAGATATACACGATATTTGACAACTGACACAACCTATAATATGAGAGAGTTAGTATCGTTTGGATTGCGATGAAAATCTCTTGCGTCTGCGTTTCACGTTTTCAGATGTGGGACCATGGTTACAATGTAGGAAGAGAAAAGTGTTTTCAGCTGTGTTGGGCGTCTTTCAGTGGGTCCCATGCACTGTTCACAGGGCCTGCAAGTACTTTATTCAGCAAAAAAAAACTTTAAAACTGGGTCCCACAGTACTATTCACACATTTAAAAAATTATTTTGCTACAGTATTTTCAGTTTTTAGTTTTTAGCAATAAGCAGTATCTAAACAGACTCTTAGAATTCTCACGTTTTACGAGAATTGTAATTCTTGAAAATTTCAATCAAATAACCAAACTTCATGATTTTTTTTTTTATATTAAAAAAAAAATTAATTTACCATCCCAATTCAATTTCTCTACTGTTACATGGACATATATAGTGTTTCACAATTTTATTTCTTGTGTTAATAATTATAAAATGACGTGACATTACATATAGCTTTAAGATTATAATATTTAACCAAACTATAAAATGAGAAAAATCTAATTCCATTACTTGCATGGAAACTAAAACAATAGGTATATAAATATCTTTTTCATAATTATTAAAGTGACAAGTTGTTAATGGTAGACAAAACAAAATAATATCAATAATAATCTAACATGTCACCAAGTTTGTGAAGAAGACAGTGATTGTAATATTATTCTAAATAAATTGTCCCCAACATCTCCCAACTTCTCATTTTATAAGAGATTATTTTAGCACTAGTTTTTAAATAGTCTATGCATGACTCCTCACCTTGGAGCATTTACATTGACCTAGGTAAAGTTTTAGAAAAATCGTAACTTATTGAGGTACTCTTTCTATTTGAAATATTCACTCTCAAATAGTACCCCACGTTAACAATCTATTTCTTTCTCCAATCTATTAAAATACTACTTCTTACCATTTTTCTATCATTCTCTGGTTTCTTTTTGCTCACTTTCTTAACCAAAAACCATACAAATTACTGCATATGAGAGAGAGAGAGAGAGAGAGAGAGGCGTGAATCACACCCACAGCCAATATTGACCACCCACAACCTTAGTAGGCTTGAAATGTCGGGAACTCACATTGGATGGGGAAATGGTGAGGACAATGAATCTCTTGTTTGCATTACAAAAAGGAGGTGGCGTTCATGTGGAGGACCATGATGCATGATGTCGTCAGGTCTAATGTCAATGTCAAATAGATCAGTGACCATGCCAATCTTGTAACAGGCTTCAACAATCAGGGTCAGCTTGGGTGTTACCCCCACGCCTCCTCTTGCAGAAATGGACAAGTTGTGGTGTTGGGAGGTGGATCTAGCTAGATTGGTTATTATATGTTCAATTGAGAGAGAGAGAGAGCTAAGTTATAGTGCTAAGTAAAAAAAAAACCGTTGAAAAATATATATTATTTTTCTAAGTTATAGTGCTAATCAATTTTAACCAAGCACTATAGCTCAAAGATGTTTTTGCAGTATAGCTTTTAGCTAGCTTTATAGGGGTTTATCAACTAAATTTTAGTTGGACTATTCATCTTTTTTTTTCTCCTTATAGTTTGGTAGTTGAAGGAAGGAAAATTTAAATTCTAATTATCTCCATTAAAAATATTAGAAATTATCAATTTAGTTACACGATCTTTGATGTCTAGCCATCATTACTAATGCTCTTATTATTTGTTTTGAAGGGTTTTTTTTTTTTTTTTTTTTTTTTAAATTACATTTATACGCTATATTTAGTTTAACAAAAAACCAAGGAAAAGGAAAGCAAGAGTAGATAAGAGAATAGTTTCATTCTTGAAAGCCCAAAAAAAAAAAAAAAGATTGCTTTCCAACCCACCATTTCATTTTCTCCCAAATTCGGAAAAACTTAGAGAGAAGCAAGAATATTGGTTATTGTGGCCTGTGGGTCCTATAATTTGTGTCTTTTTCTTTTCTCTCCATAAAGAACCAAATACTTCATAATTTGGTGCTCCATAATTTGCTTCTAACCTCTACCCTTATCTAGTATAATTTCTGCTGGTTCTTTGAACACTGTCCATCTAATAATTGCCAAATGTTGATAAGAAGGGACGGTTCCATGATCATTTGTTTATCAAGGTGATGATTGAATAATGAAGCTCAGTTGGGATTGATTGGATGAGCAACTAAAGTTTTAGTGAAAGGTGATCAAATTTGCTGCATAATTAAAGAGAGACTTTTTATAGAGTCCTCAGACTCTAGGTTTTCTTTTCTTTTTCTTTTCATTTTTTTTACCATTGTATACAGAATATCCAATCCTCCATCTTTAATTATCCCCAGAAAAACATTGCACTATCAACTTGAAAACACTATTTGCAAAAAAAGTAGCTTGTCAGTAGGTGCCACACCTTTTGACCTTTTGCACTCCACTAGAAAAGACATTCCCAGAAAACGTTAACCCCATAGCTTGAAGACAAATTTTTTTTCTAATATTATGTACATATAATGCCTATAGCTGGCAAACCCCATTAGTCTAATCCAACATGCGAAAGAAACAAACAAAAAAGGTGAAGAGGTCAATGCGTTTTAATCGTCAACACAGCCTAATCTGTTTTTTTCTCCAAAGATAATTAATTACTTTTTCGTCGAAACTACAATGCAAGACCCATCAAACAATGAGACGCCTATGGCATCATTATCTTGGGTCCATATATTTTTGGAGACATTGGACTGCTTCCCCATGAGGATTCTCTATCATTTTTGCACGATGGATGACTAATTGCCGTTCAATAATCTCTGTTTCCCAAGTTAGATATTTTTTTCTAGCCTATTAAATCATTTTTTAATGGAAAGATAAATTTTCTGCTACCTGGTAGCGTGGCAATTTTGCTGGGGATCACATGAACAGAAGGCAAGATCCATTCACGTAACAGATATTAGCTTACTAGTTCTTTTTCTTGTACAAGAGGTTACATTTTTTTCTTTTCTTTTCTTATCTTAGTTGGGTTTTAAATCAAGATCCTGATCAAGAATGCAAGAAATCAAAAAGATGAGCAATCATTTCTTCTAACTTTCGGTGTAGAATAAATCAATGAACCACGGTAAAAATCATTTTTAATATTTATTATAACAGGGAAGCTTGAGAAGATATATCGAGATGATTAATCGAACATTATAAGGTTAAAGTTGGAATTGGACCTAGGGCTAAATCGTGAGGAGCCTTTAGGTCAGGGCTTAGTCCTAACCCACAGGCTCTAACAAAATGGACTCGATAGGATATGCCAACCCAAAACGAACCATGACTGGATACCATAAGAACTTCTTGGGTCATCATCTTCATAGTATTTTGACCTTTAAATTCTGTTCACTCACCGGACCATAACCTCTCTCTCTCTCTCTCTCTCTCTCTCTCTAAGTGTCTACCCACTCCAGAATTACTCAGATGCATGCTTAGATATATATATTCGTTTTGGTTGGTCTATACAACTTCCCTAAATAAGAGATCTTGGTGAATGTTATTGACTTCCCCTTATGTAAATATTTATTGCGCCTCATCAATTTCTACCTTCACATTTAAAGTGGTTGAAACCCCCCCACCCCCACATCCACTAGTAGGGATGGCAATAAAAACTCGACCCGCAGGCACCCATCCTGACCCTAATGGGCCGGATTTTACCTGATTCGATAAATAATAGGGTCGGATATGGATTTTTTTTTTTTAAATCAGGAACAGGTCCAGGTTTTATGCATACTCGGCTTGAACCCTACCCGTATACATATATAATATTTAAAAACAAAATTAAAAAACCCTAGATATAAATACTCTCTTTCTCCTATTAGATTTCATTTCCCAAACCCTAACCCTCACCCTCACCTCTCAGCTACCCCTCTCTCTCTCTCTCTCTCTCTCTCTCTCTCTCTCTCTCAGAGGCTCTCACACACGGCTGCCGGCCACCTACTTTTGCTGATCTTCGAACAAACCACAGTACAAATCCAAATCCTTGCTGCCGTCGTCATCTCTCATCGCCGTTGTCGTAGTCGTTATCTTCGCTTCATTATCGGCGTTACTGTTATCACCATCATCTTCATTGCAAATCTGACAGCGAGACTGAACGGCGCTGTCGTAGCATAGAGCCTCTCAACAATCCCATCTCTTCGTTGCTTCAACTTGCTACCATAATCCATAGTCACCCCGAAATTGCTGTCTCTATAAACGTCCACACATCCACACCTGAAGTCTCTATAACCGTTCTTGAAATCATCTATATCCATTGTTTTGTCCTCTCTTTAAAAAAAAAAAAATTATAAATTGTATCTGAAACGAAACAATATCATATTGAAGATTGAAAATAGTTTCTATTTGTGATTTTTTTTTTTTTTTTTTTTATGGGTGTGATTTTTGTTTTTGTTTATGTTTTTTATTGAAACAATTTCTGTGGTTGTGATTTCTATGGTTGTAATTTTTTTTTTTTTAAAGATTAGATCGGATTGCGCCATAAATTAGGGCTTCTGAATAGGTCCAGAAGTAGTTGGACAGGGCGGGTTTAGGTCCCAAAAAAAAACCCGTTCATTAAACTGGCCGAGTTTGGGTAACGGATAAGGCCCGCGGGTCAGGTTTGGGTATCAAAAAACCCGACACAAACTCAATCTGTTACCATTCCTACCCACCAATAGCTTTAGTAACACCATCTTGGCACGTGTTCCCTTAGCTGACTAGAGGAAAAATTTTCCTAACACGCCAAAAATTCTGATTTTGGGAGATTGTTCACTCCAAATCCAAGCCCATCCTCGCCTATAAACTATAAAGACTCGTTTGTTTCACTAAATAAATTTTGTCATTTTCAACCATTGTTACTCTGCTATTTCAAACTTAGACCCTTTTATGTTGACTTAAACATTAAAGCACCTTTGGTCACCCCCCCACCCCTTGCGGTTGGCCTTGGTTACATTGGAGGGTCTTTTACCTTGATAGGAGAGTGAATCTCTTTTTAAACTTACCACCTAGAATATATATATATATATATATATTTTTTTTTTTTTTGTTTACAACAAGTGGTATCGAAGGATTGATGATGAATATTTTTTATTATCACTGTATAAAGTTTTGGGCCATTTTGTGGATTTGATTGCTTTTAGGAATCCTACCTTCTTCGTTAGCAACTCTAACTAAGCATAAAAATTTCCACTCTAGCATGTGATCCAAATTTCAATTAAGATATTAGATTAATAAGATACACATTTAACCTATGACGTTCACCCCACAATGACTATTCTTTATTATTACGCCAAGACAACAATTGATTTTTTTTATGTAGGCAATGTTTGAACCTCCTACCTTTATTTCAATAAAAAGTTTAGACTTTCTCAATTGACTTAACTGAAATCTACAATATCATTTTTATATTAATCACTACATATCGTGCTTTTAAACGGTGACACGTGCATATTTTAATTTGTCCGACACGTTGGCAGCAGGATTCTTGTTTCCTGCTGCCACTGGTGGTAGGAAATTAGTTTTCCTTTTCTAATCTTTGCTTCTCTGCCCGTTTTTACCGCTCAAAGGCCTTATCCACCAATGATCAATTATTGTAACCTGTCCTTCAAATTTTTTTTTTTTTTTTTTTTTTATTGAAATCTGGCTCATATGTCATTTTCTTGTTGATTTGTTTTTTCTTTTTTTCTTTTATACTTCTTTATTTTGGCTTGATGCGTCATCGCATTGATCATCAAGCATTAAAAAGCAGAGACATTTGAATAATTATATATGCTGATAAAATAACATCCTAACTTACAAAATTTCAATTATAAATTTATAATAATCATGTTTTCCTCGTTTCCATGTCATAATCTGTGGTACCAGTTTGTCTATGCCTGTGTTAATTAATCACGTTACGTGTTCCACTTGATCATTGTTATAATATACATCCACATGAAATCAATGACACCATCGATTTTGGCTTTATGCGTGCCGTCTCTAGTACACTATATAGTGTTTGTTTTATAAGTTAAAGATACACTTGTTTAAGAAGACTAAGATTAGGATTAACATGGAGTCAATTTTTTTTATTAATTGTTACAAGGAAAAATACGCACAAAAATCAAAGATTTTAATGTTGGGCTTGGCTACATTCGAGTTAAAATATAATATCACAAAGAAAAAAAAAGTGCTCAAACTGAAAAGGATGTGAATGAAAAAGAGGAATAAGAAGAAGAAGAAATTTTACTTAAGTCATTGTTATTGTGCATGATTGGATTTGAGGTTCAAATCTTGGAAGAAGATGGCTTCTGTAGTTTCCATGACATTTATGCTTGAATGGGTGCAGTTAAACCGTACGAACAGATACATTATTTCACAAAAAGAAATGCACAAAGACAAAGGAAACTTTTTACCATGTACTTTCAAAAGAAGTGTTCCCATCAAGAACATCTACCCAATGCCACAAAGTTTGAGAGTCCACGAGTGGAAAATCTTCAGGCCATCCCTTCCTTTCCCTTCAAATCTTTTTTGATTTCATCTACAGTCAGCATCAATAGTACATCATCTGCTTTTCCTGATCTGTCTTGTTTTCATCAAACAAGAAGTTGTTGCAATTACTAGTGCTAATTAACTGCTTAATTTCCTCAAGCCCATAGTCTAATGGGGGATCACTCCACATACCATTTTGCTTTTGAATCCAATTACCATTCACATCACCATCACCATTGGAAATCATGAACCTTTGGTTTCCATCAATGTTCCCATTGTAAAGAAAACTCTGCTGCAGACCACCCATTTGTACTTCACCATAATTTCCACCATATTCATACTCTCTTTCCCCATTGCCATGGTTGATCAGGTTGTTTGAACTTCCATCAGAAGAGCTGCAACTAGCTTCACTTCCAAACATAAGCAGATTATCTTTTATTTGGTAATTTTGTGGTGGACCCACAAAGCTTTCTTGGGCTTGAAGAACTGGAGCTGCTGCTGCTGCATTAGTACAACAATTATTACTGCTTAAAAGACTTGATGCAAATTCAAGATCTGTGAAAGAACTTGCTGAGTTGTAGCCTTTGTATGATGATGTTGGTGATATTGATGATGATGAAGAAGTTTGAAGAAGTGAAGAGAGAGTGGCTGCTTGGTGAGCCTTTCTCTGAGATGGAGGAAATATACCCATGAGTTTCTTCTTAAGCTTGGTGTTCCAATAGTTCTTAATGTCATTGTCTGTCCTGCCTGGCAACTGAGCTGCTATTATTGACCACCTGCACTTTGTTGGGTCAGTTGGTTTGAATAAGTCCTAGAAGAAGAAAAGAAGAAACATAACTGAGCTTCTTTTTCAAGCTCTAATCAAGTACTCATGGAAGATCTAAACTTGACATGCATGCAGAGCAATTCAGCCCAAAAAAAAAAAAAAAAAAAAGGGACAGAAAATAGGAATATAATACTTTTATATAGCATATTCTTCGAACAAGTAACTTTTTCCTTAAGTTCTCAAAAAGAGAGAGAAAATTTGTACTTTCATTTATTGCTTTTGATGAATTCACAAAATCTTCACAGTAATTATAAAGGAAAAAGTAATCTGACCCAGATGAAACATTGTGAAAAAAGACTGAAATATGTATGAAAAATAGAAAATTGTGAAAGTAGAAAAGAAGAAAAATTAGAAAAGAAAGATGATTATTACCTGCTTCCAATGTTAACAAAGAGGCTGCATATTATCCTATCTTCATTTTCAGTGAATTCACCATGTTTAATGTTGGGTCTGAGATAGTTAAGCCATCTTAATCTGCAGCTTTTTCCACATCTCTTAAGACCTGGTGGATGAGAACCAAACAATTATTGAAGATGACCATAAATATAAAAATAAGTGACACCCAAAAAATAAAAATAAAAAAGACACAGAAAGAAACCCTACATATTTAAAGCATTATAAAGAAGAGGTTGTCATTTCTCTGGGAATTGTCATACTCATACCAGCTTTCTTTTTCTTTTTTTACACAAAAAATAAATATACTAAAAGGAAAAGAAAAAAGAAAACTCTTACCTGCTTTCTGTGGAAGAGCAATCCAATTCCCTCCAGTCCCATATTTATCTATATACTCTTTCAGCTTTGCATCTTCTTCAGGTGACCATGGCCCTTTTTTCACGTTGGCCTTATCGCAACAAGGAGCCCTTCCCATCTTTGTGTTTGTGATTTCTCTCACTCTCTCTCTCTCTCTTTCTCTCTCACTCTCAAATATCTCACCTCTGATCCAAGTGGCTCTTTCAAAGTTATAGATGCCTCTGTGGAAGGTGTGCCCTTGTTTCTTCTCACAAGACTTAGGGTGTTGGACACTAGAGAGATTTATATTTATTGAGAGTTAACAGAAGTCAAAGGACAGCCTCTCTAAATTCAATCATCACGTTCCAACCCTTTCTTATTTGAAGAGGGAAGTTTCCATCATATATAAACAAATCAAGCAATAGGAAGCTTTACTTGGTCTCTGCCTTCTCTCACACAAGGAGAGAATCCAAAGTCTGCTAAAGCAAACCATTTACTATTTGCTATTGAAAATGATAGGCTATTAATTGCTTTGTTTTCCAAGCCATAGGGCAAAGTCATAGGTTTACTATTGTCAAATTGCGGGTCCAATTACGACCAGAAAAGAAAAATATTAGGGGTCCAATTATATGCAACAATACATATATGTCTTTTATATTCATGTACACATGTACATTCAGTGTATGTTGTGTTCATACAGAGGAAGATAAACATTTCAAATAGTCATCTTGGTGGCTGTGGCTAAAGTGAATTAAATATGTTTAGCTTGACGTTTATGGATAAAACTAATATATAGTTGCTCTCTTTGTGGCCATGGCAGCTCTTGCTAATCTTATTTATTAGTATTATATTAATTTATTTAAAAGTGCTTTATGTAAATAATTTATCTATAGTTTTTGAAAGTTTATGTGTTTACAACTTTTAAAAAATGTACATCTTTTAAGTACTATTGTTTACTTTTGCTAAACTTTTGTTTTTTTTCCCTTTAAAACCAAGTATTCCCACATAGTCCAGATAGATGACCTTCACTTCAAGCAGGAAAGTGATCTATTGAATGGGGGGAACTCCTTAGTTTTCTAATATGTTCTACTGGTGTTCTTGTATCAACTTGCTTTTGAAATTGGGAACGTTTTTAAGTGTATTTAGGGAAAAATATCGGAGGGAGTTCTTGAAACATCCAATGAAAATAATCTCGATCTCCTCCAAATGAATTATTTATCACTTTTACATGAATTCTTGAATATCATTTGTTCAAATAATTGGTAGTTTTAGGCACATATAATTTTATATTTTTTTAGACTTTCTAATTTCAATGTATTAGAATATATTATGATATTATCATCAATATATAAATCATGATTTTGTAAAATACTATGGACTATTGTCATCTTGAAATACCAAAGATTTAGTATGATTTTACGGCTACTTTCTTAGACTTAACTTATTCCCACATATATCCTATCTTATATTAAGTTTATTATTGTAATATACCGTCTAATATAGTAAAAATGTAATCATTTGGCTTTTCTATTATGGGCGTCGGCTATCAAGCCAAAACACATTAATTTAAGATCACTGACTTGCTTATGCAGCTGATCACCCCCAACATCGTCTCTAGGTTGATGTTTTTTGGCTTTCATCAATTGATATCTTTTGGCCAAACAATGCCACTAGTAAACAATAGTCAATGTCGCTATCCTCAAGCCACAATTCAGCATTGACCGTCACTATTGCCATAGTCTACCATGTAAAAATTTTATTATAAAATTTTAAAGAAATTTTAAATAATATTCATTTTTTATTTAAATAAATCTACTGTGGGGCCCTATTACATTAACCACGCTGGCCCACTACGCGCGGCCCAAGGCCCGCGCCGAGGATAGTGCTGAGGCCGAGGACAACGGGAAAAAGCCCACAACATCCAAGGTCTAAACCGAGAATGACCTGTCCTCGGCACACCGACATCACTAAAGGGAAATATCCTCCATCCATCGAAAATATCCCACCAATATTCTGACCGCTTTAATGATGATGTGACCAACGAACCCAATTGCCTCGATTACTCCGACTAATAGAAAAGCCTGCAAAGACGGCTAAGAACTAACGTAAAGTCTACAAAAACAGATGATGGGACAAACTCTCATCTAGAGTGACCGAATAACCGACAGATGGACGACTGAGATTAACTAAAGCAATACTATATAACCAAGAGGACTCCCACCAAAAGGAGAGGAGGAAAAAACTCTAAGAAAAATAGATCCTCGGCCTGGTCCGAGGACAAACAAGCACTTTAGCTACATAACCAAAGTGATGATCATTCCCTACGAAAATACTTAACCAAATTCATTTGATGAGATTCTTATTAATTTCTTGTCATCTATTACTTATCGTAAATACCAAATTAACCGTTGTTCACTTCGGTGATGCCAAATCCATGTACCCACTTCTCTACAATTTTTTATTGTGAAGGGTCCATTACAAACTGAGTCCCTACAATTGGCGCCCACCGTGGGGCGGAAGTTGTGCGCTGGCAAGTGCGACGGTTGGTAACTTCATTCAAGAACAGCACAAGTTATAGGAACAACATTCGCTCAGAGATTTATAATCGCAAAAAAAAAAATATATATATATATATATATATAACACAAATAGATAATACAAAACAGGTCTACTTCTTTTATTCATACTTGAAAAAAAATAACTTCTTTTACAAGTGGAGCCCGTGGGGCTTGTTCTAAAGCTAACTACAAAGGCAGACGCTTGATAAAACCGGCAAGGGAGCAAAGGGTAGAAAGCAAAGCTGGTTGAGGAGCAAAAGAAAAGAAAGAAAAAAGAAACGGAAGAAGAGATGAAGAACAAATAAGTAGAAAGCAAAGCTGGCTGAAGATCAGAAGATGGAAAAGAAGTGAAGTAAGAGAAGAGGAAGGAGAAGAGAGAATAAGGATTAGAAGAAAGGAAGGCAACCTATAAGGCGGAAGAGGCCGAGGCACAGGACGGTTCCGCTTTTAAGTTCCGCCTGGTTCCCCTCCCACCCTCTAGGCAGCCGGCTTGGGGGGTCAAGAACCCAGACCCAAGGGAGGGAGATTACGTTCTCTCCGGATCCTCCTCCTGGTGGTGAGGAGGGCTCTGTCTCCGGTTAGGTTGAAAAGAAGGAGAATCTTCGGATCTCCACTACACCCACCCCAGCGTGGCGCCAAGGGTTGAAGTGACATCCTCGGCTCCTGATAGGGGCTGTGCATCCTCAGGAGTGCCCTTTCCTAGGGCCAACTCATTCGAAGGGGCTCAGATGATTGTGTCTTGCGGAGCTTTTGATGGTGTGTTTTTAAGAGAAGTTTAGAACGAACGATTATCAGGT
Source organism: Quercus gilva (assembly GCA_023621385.1). Taxonomy (NCBI): domain Eukaryota; kingdom Viridiplantae; phylum Streptophyta; class Magnoliopsida; order Fagales; family Fagaceae; genus Quercus; species Quercus gilva. The sequence goes on along the minus strand of CM042479.1, from coordinate 40,763,645 downwards.
GTGAAGGGGAAGGGTGCCCTAGGAGCGCCTTTTATAGAAGGTGGAACATTAATGAGGGCCAATCCACAATAAATCCCAGGGAGAGATTTCTGGAGACCATTATTCCGCCCCAAATTCCAAAGGGCCTAACAGCCGTTAGATCCTCGTAGATCCACGGCTAGCATTAATGAGGAGGCGCCTCATTAAATGAGAAGGCACCGAAGTGTCAGAACACGTTACCTGGACAACCCAAGAGACGCCTCGTAATCAGAAAAGTCCCATCAAAACGAAGAGGCAGAACACGGCAGGGTCTTATCCTTCACCAACTCCAGCTTGCATTTATTATTATTTCTGCTTGAAAAGTGTAATTATCTATGGCTTATTGTAAACTATAGCAATAAAGAACCAAATGGCTACGGATAAATAGCTAAAATAAACGAATAAAATGAGAAAACTAGATACTGGACAAAACCAAGGCCTTGCATGGTCCTCGGACCCAAGCCTCAAGGTGAAACCAGATACTTCAGATGATTCAAAAATGAGAAAACTAGGTACTGGACAGAACCAAGGCCTTGCATGGTCCTCGGACCCAAGCCTCAAGGTGAAACCAGATACTTCAGATGATTCAAAAATAAGAAAACTAGGTACTGGACAGAACCAAGGCCTTGCATGGTTCTCGGACCCAAGCCTCAAGGTGAAACCAGATACTTCAGATGATTCAAAAATGAGAAAACTAGGTACTGGACAGAACCAAGGCCTTGCATGGTCCTCGGACCCAAGCCTCAAGGTGAAACCAGATACTTCAGATGATTCAAAAATAAGAAAACTAGGTACTGGACAGAACCAAGGCCTTGCATGGTCCTCGGACCCGAGCCTCAAGGTGAAACCAGATACTTCAGATGATTCAAAAATAAGAAAACTAGGTACTGGACAGAACCAAGGCCTTGCATGGTCCTCGGACCCGAGCCTCAAGGTGAAACCAGATACTTTAGATGATTCAAAAATGAGAAAACTAGGTACTGGACAGAATCAAGGCCTTGCATGGTCCTCGGACCCAAGTCTCAAGGTGAAACCAGATACTTCAGATGATTCAAAAATGAGAAAACTAGGTACTGGACAGAACCAAAGCCTTGCATGGTCCTCGGACCCAAGCCTCAAGGTGAAACCAGATACTTCAGATGATTCAAAAATGAGAAAACTAGGTACTGGACAGAACCAAGGCCTTGCATGGTCCTCGGACCCAAGCCTCAAGGTGAAACCAGATACTTCAAATGATTCAAAAATGAGAAAACTAGGTACTGGACAGAACCAAGACCTTGCATGGTCCTTGGACCCAAGCCTCAAGGTGAAACCAGATACTTCAGATGATTCAAAAATAAGAAAACTAGGTACTGGACAGAACCAAGGCCTTGCATGGTCCTCGGACCCAAGCCTCAAGGTGAAACCAGATACTTCAGATGATTCAAAAATGAGAAAACTAGGTACTGGACAGAACCAAGCCTTGCATGGTCCTCGGACCCGAGCCTCAAGGTGAAACCAGATACTTCAGATGATTCAAAAATGAGAAAACTAGGTACTGGACAGAACCAAGGCCTTGCATGGTCCTCGGACCCGAGCCTCAAGGTGAAACCAGATACTTCAGATGATTCAAAAATGAGAAAACTAGGTACTGGACAGAACCAAGGCCTTGCATGGTCCTCGGACCCGAGCCTCAAGGTGAAACCAGATACTTCAGATGATTCAAAAATGAGAAAACTAGGTACTGGACAGAACCAAGGCCTTGCATGTTCCTCGGACCCGAGCCTCAAGGTGAAACCAGATACTTCAGATGATTCAAAAATGAGAAAACTAGGTACTGGACAGAACCAAGGCCTTGCATGGTCCTCGGACCCGAGCCTCAAGGTGAAACCAGATACTTCAGATGATTTAAAAATGAGAAAACTAGGTACTGGACAGAACCAAGGCCTTGCATGGTCCTCGGACCCGAGCCTCAAGGTGAAACCAGATACTTCAGCTGATTCAAAAATGAGAAAACTAGGTACTGGACAGAACCAAGGCCTTGCATGGTCCTCGGACCCGAGTCTCAAGGTGAAACCAGATACTTCAGGTGATTCAAAAATGAGAAAACTAGGTACTGGACAGAACCAAGGCCTTGCATGGTCCTCGGACCCGAGCCTCAAGGTGAAACCAGATACTTCAGGTGATTCAAAAATGAGAAAACTAGGTACTGGACAGAACCAAGGCCTTGCATGGTCCTCGGACCCGAGCCTCAAGGTGAAACCAGATACTTCAGATGATTCAAAAATGAGAAAACTAGATACTGGACAGAACCAAGGCCTTGCATGGTCCTCGGACCCAAGCCTCAAGGTGAAACCAGATACTTCAGATGATTCAAAAATGAGAAAACTAGGTATGATTCAAAAATGAGAATACGAATGCTGAACGAGACCAAGGCTCCTATACGGATCATGAGTTCAAAGCTAAGACGAAGCCAACTCCCTTTCAGGCACCAAGTGAACGAGCCCCATCAGGGACAAAAACCATGAGAAATTGAATGCTATAACACAAACAACCCAAGCCTAACCATCCTCGGACGACACTTTGCGCAAAAAGAAAGCTGCAAAAACAACCGAAGTAGTGATAAACACTGACGATAAGATAGAACCCAACAGGCCGAGAAAACGCGCCAAGATAATCAAAATCCTCCTCCCCGCCCAAGGGCACGTGCAGCAGAATTTTAAGGGGTTATTGTGGGGCCCTATTACATTAACCACGCTGGCCCACTACGCGCGGCCTAAGGCCCGCGCCGAGGATAGTGCTGAGGCCGAGGACAACGGGAAAGAGCCCACAACATCTAAGGCCTAAACCGAGAATGACCTGTCCTCGGCACACCGACATCACTAAAGGGAAATATCCTCCATCCATCGAAAATATCCCACCAACATTCTGACCGCTTTAATGATGATGTGACCAACGAACCCAATTGCCTCGATTACTCCGACTAATAGAAAAGCCTGCAAAGACGGCTGAGAACTAACGTAAAGTCTACAAAAACAGATGATGGGACAAACTCTCATCTAGAGTGACCGAATAACCGACAGATGGACGACTGAGATTAACTAAAGCAATACTATATAACCAAGAGGACTCCCACCAAAAGGAGAGGAGGAAAAAACTCTAAGAAAAATAGATCCTCGGCCTGGTCCGAGGACAAACAGGCACTTTAGCTACATAACCAAAGTGATGATCATTCCCTACGAAAATACTTAACCAAATTCATTTGATGAGATTCTTATTAATTTCTTGTCATCTATTACTTATCGTAAATACCAAATTAACCGTTGTTCACTTCGGTGATGCCAAATCCATGTACCCACTTCTCTACAATTTTTTATTGTGAAGGGTCCATTACAAACTGAGTCCCTACATCTACCATATATAAGTTTTTCATTTAATAAAAATCTGGCATTAAAATATGTGTTTCCATCGTATAAATTTAAATATAATTTTTAATCATTGAACAGATATTATAAGTTCAATTAATGTGTATATTACATAAACATACTCAAACTTGGCAAAATTGGACTCAAACACGTTAATCTACCTAAACCCACACAAAAAGTGGTATGAATAATAGAAATGGTTACTCATTTTAGTTTAACTCATACCTGATTTTAACCTGCCTCAATTGGGTCAAATATGGACCTAACGTGGCCTGACCTATTCATGTTATAAAATTTAAAATATATATTTTAAAAAAATTATTTATTGACTCATTTTGAATGAATACATATATAGTAACGTTATATTAGGTTTTTTTTATGTTGTATTATAATGACATTATTAGTTTTTTTCTTTTCTTTTTAGTTTATTTGTTTATTTACAACATTTTAAAAGCTCATATATTTATTTTAAGCACAACTCTACTTTTGCCAATTTTTAGGTAGCATGTATATGCATTTTCTTTTCTTATTTTTTTGAATTAATGGACTAGTAAACTATTAAAATTAATTATTGGACTACAAACTTAAGGATTTATGTATTATTCAACTTTTATGTTTTAGTTTTTCTTTATTCTTTTATTTGCATAGAAAAAAAATAGGGAAAAATTTTAAATATATATATTTATAATTATTTTTTAGGTATGTGAAAAAAGTACGAGCTTCATATTAACTCAACGCGTTAAAGACTGCGTAAGGGTTATATGAATAACAATCCATTTCAACATAATAATTAAGTGTTTTTACTCATACTCAACTGGGTCGAACCTCCTTTTCAAAAAAAAAAAAAAAAAACTGGGTCGAACCTGAGCTTGTTCAACCTGACTTGTTATTTGATAGGTCTAGATATACTAGTCTAATACTAAAGTTTGGCATTCAATAATGGCTTCAATGTGAACAGCTTTCAATTTCTTTGACTAGCACAAGAGACTGGTCACAAATTTAGACATTGATAGGATTTTGTATATGCAGGTTGTCAATATGGTCCCTCATCATGCTATCTATAGGGGGAACACTACTTATTGAAGAGTGGTACTGTTATTCACACATTGGTTCAATTAGAAGTTATATCTGCTTCAAGATTTTTCCCTAATTCAATGCCTGAAGACGACCAGATTTTTCATATGTTGAATTTGGAGTTTGCTTAATCATATTCATAGATTATTAGGTTGGACCTGCAAAAAGCAAAAATAAAAAATAAAAAAGTAGAAGAAGAAGAAGAAGAGGATGAAGGGTCTTTAGGCCTATGAGAGGCGTGCTTTGATTAGCTTCTTTTTTCGGCCGTCATCGTAGTTGAACCTGGTATGGTCGGGGCCGTTGTTTATAGCCAAAAAGAGAAAACTACTTGTTTAGTGTTCTTTTAGATAAATTGATGGTATAAACCAGGTATAAAGGATTTTTTTCATGCATGTAAATTGTATTTTGCCGTATAAAAAAAGACACTTAATGCAACCAATTTCTAGTCATATACGTATCTATCAATATCTATAATAATCTATAACTGTCGATGTATGATTCAATGAATATTGTGAAAATTAGATGTGGACCAATCGGCTGCATTAGTTGGTGAGTTCAAGTACAATACAATAATTGAAATTTTAAATACGCGTCGGTTTTGATCCGTAAAATCTTCCACATAATAATTAGTTAATTACCTTCCCCTTTGAGTCTCATAAATGAAAGGGATTGAATTCCTTGAAAATTCATGGTTTTTCCCACTCTCTTTCCTTCCCTCATTATACCCATGAAGATTTTATAAATGTAAGCTACCTGAATTTAACATAAAACTATATAAAAATGTAAAAATGTATGCGTGTGTTCATATTACAAAGTTTTAATTAGTAATGTTTCATATATATCCCTTTGACCTAATGGATTCAAGCTTATGATCATTAGGTCTCACCGTTGGATTTCATAAGATAAGTAGTATTTGATTTGATTTCCAAATGCACCAAATTAATCTGTAGAATCTTCCGAGAAAAGTAAGTTTATATTAAAAAAAATTATTCCATCAGCTAATATTGTTGGTCTAGCATTTGGGCATCATATTCACCTTTGTCATGCAGGTTGTATATACCTATTGGCTCATTGGTTACTGCTTTTTTCTTGATTATGACACAGGAAACCACGTGAATAATGTACTTGGACATAAGCATTGCATATACAGTAGGCAAATTGTAATCTCCAAGCCTTTTGCTTTTTGATGGAGAAAAGCAAAACATGAGGGAGGCTATTTAGAGATTATTAACTTTACTTGGGCCCATCTAAATACTTTTTTAGAAGAAGTAAAATATCATCGCTGACCTCAAGGTTATATATATATATATATATATAAATGATTATGATTCACATATTTCCCACCATACTAGAGATTTCTAGTAAAGTTCATTGTGGTCCAAAGAAGAAATTGCAATGTAAAATGAAATGGCCAATTATACCATATTTTTTAAAATTTTCTTGAGGGGACGCAAACAAAAAAGTGTCACATCGATTCAATTTTTCTACAATCTTAATATAAGTTATTGAAATGTGCTTGGTGCTTTGCTGTCTGTCATGCTTTCGTCCAAGGCTGTCAGCAGGACGTTTTGACCTCTGTCCCTTAAGTTCAAAAGTTTCTACTCCCATGATTAATTAAATATATAGTGACTTTACAAAAATCATTTCTTGAGTTAGATCTGTGTTTGTTGACGATTCCCAACCACACTTCTTTTTCAATTGAGCAACGATGCACCAATGGAATTTTGCAAAAAAAAAATAGACCATTTATATATCAAATTTAAAAGCCTAAATGATTTTATGGCTATCATGACAGCAATAAATGTATGTTAGCAAATGACAAAAAAAAAGTCGCAAACACCATTAATGCAATAGATAAATCGTGAAATAACTGAGCAAGTGTGGGGATCTTAATTGTCTACCCCTTCAAATTTATTGGTGGAAATTTGTCTATTTCCCTTGTAACCTAAAGTCGTCACATTAGACTTTTAAGCTTGATCTTTTGAAAAGTTCACAAACCAGCCAGCTTAGTGTATTACGACTATTACCGTCCAAGGGATTGTTTATTCTAGTGCGTATGTAATGTATCACTCTTGAACAAGCAACAATCTAATGGTTGAAACTTGAACAGGAGGGAATTAATTTATAACAACTAGGGTAGTTGTTGTTCTTTAAACAAATGGATAGTTTAACAAGAAAAGTAGATGAGCTCTGTATTCTTATATCCGATGGTCATGTAACTTCGCTATCTTTACCTAACTATACATGTAACTTCGTTATTAATTAAGGATCTGTTCTTTTTAGTATCTAAACAGCGATTCTTTGTATAAGAGTAATGTTATAGACACAATAAATTTTACAACTTTTTTCACAATTTATTACGTTTATAGAATATAATTGGTGGCACCGTCATTCTCATCTGAAATCGCCACTATCATCACTTTATAGCAAAGTAATTATAAACTAAGGTATAAAATTTGTTGCCAAACTGTTTGTGTACTCATACTTTCTTGTTTGCATAATCCTTATTTCGTTGACAGCTCTACTTTATATCAATAATAATTGTGTTTAGTTACGAACTCAATCACTGCACTGATCCTTAATTTTGACATGCACGTCAATTGTCTAGTGATGTGTGCAATATGCATATTACAGACTCCTATAGTCCTATATATCATGCTTACGTGTACTGTGCTTACAAGAGTTTAATCATATTAGCCAAGCTAGAATATGGTGCACAAAATAATTTTTAAAGTGTTCCAGTTGTTACCAAACTTTATCCAACATGAGCCTTTCTTTCTTCATTTGTGCCTTCCATTTTGAAATTTTGGGCATCTAGGAGTAGAGGAATACATTCCTGCCAAAAAAAGTAGAAAATCCGAGGAAGCGAAATTTCAAGAATTTGACTAATAAATCAAGTCATAATATTGACTAGAACTCAAAAATTTTGAGGACAATCCTGAAAGGTTGGCTTAGTGATTCTTAAAATTTTGGGCATCTAGGCGAATACATTCCCGCCAAGAAAAGTAAAAAAATCCAAGGAAGCGAAATTTCAAGAATTTGACTAATAAAATAAGTCATAATATTGACTAGAACTCAAAAATTTTGAGGATAATCCCGAAGGGTTGGCTTAGTGATTCTTAAGACCTTATGATATTCATGAGATTCTGAATTTGAAACCTCTTGTCAACATTTTGAAGCCACCTCCATGGGATTCCTCCCTATAATTAATATATTATAATCTGGTGCGTGTGGAATTAAAAGACTATGTACATCCGAAAAAATAGTCAAATACTCGAAAAATCTGTATACCCTTATTTGTTAAAAAAAAAAAAAAAAAAAAAAAAAAAAAAAAAAAAAAAAAGACTTCACTCTACAGAACCATGTAGCTCACTTCTAATTAAACCACGACAGTGCAAATAGCATCCTTGTAGATATGATTTAGTATAATTTGGAAATGCGTAATGCTTTTTTACGAAGTAATTCTTTTTTTTATGTGCTGAGAACAATCAGTAATTTACTTCAAATAAAGATTTTGAATTTAAAATTCCCGCTTTACAGATGTACCCAAGTGTGAGAACAGCATAAAAGCCAACTCTTGTTCTAGAAAAGTATTGTAGAGTGCATTATGCATAAGGGAAAGAGTAATTGACTCGTAAACCGAAGGTTCAGAAATGAGAAATCCTCATTAATTAAAGTCGATCAAGTTAGGTACAAATCTTACTCACCTTTTGTGCATGTTTTTCTTCATTCCATGGATTCTTTATTTAAAACGTTATGAAAATAAGGCAAGATCGAGGAAATTTCTTTATACATACTAGTCGCTAAAATATGTAATATATGAAAAGAGTGGCCTACTATGGTGGTGATGGATGATGTAGAATTAGAGTTTGATTTTGGAGAGGGAGTCTTAGAAACGGCTACCACATCTTAAGGAAGACAGCAAAAAGATAAAGGCAACACAAAAACAATGTATATATGATAGTGATACCCATTTAACTAATAAATAATTAAATTTTATTTAAAGAAGAAAAAAAAATCTAATTTAATCAGAATTTATTTAGGATTAGGTTGCTTTGTCAAAAAAGGCAAGATATATATATATATATATATATTAAAAGAAATTAAAATTAAAATTAAAATTAGCGAATTTCTAGATAATAATTTATCTAATTTAATTAAAGAAGATTAAATACAATTTAATCACAATGTTTTAGAGTTAGATTTCTTTGTCCAACAAAAAAAGAGTTTCTAATTAATTTAAACTAACATAGTTTAATCCTATTTATAACCCTATATATATATAGAGAGAGAGAGAGAGAGAGAGAGAGAGAGAGAGAGAGAGAGAGAGAGATTGACTTCTAAAAATTTATGTGGAAACCTTAAAATAATTCAATAAAAAATTAAAGAATTTAATTATATATAAGAAAATGCTAATTGCACATTTTCTATCAAATTTCTAAATGGCACAAGATTGATTAAATTTGATTATAAAGGAATGGAATGTTGATATATTTATATATCGTTGAAAACTTAGAATAACTTAATTTAACTCATCATTTTATGAGGAATAGATTCATAACATCTTAAATTATTGGATCAATTATAATTTGCCCTTTGTGGTTTGACCCTTTCATGATTTAGTTCTCAAAGTTTCAATTGCTACATTTAAATTTAAAATTTGCATAGAATCTCAAGGCTACAATTTGGCTAAGATCACCAAGGACTCACCCTCCAACAATCCTCATGGTAGAACATATAAGAGTAAACTACATATTTGGTCCTTATCTTTTAAACCATATTTCAATTTGATCTCTAACCTTAATTTAGTCTCTAACCTTTTAGTGTTGTGTCATTTTAGTTCTTACCGTTATCTCTTAAATGAAAATTGTTGACGTGGCTAATAGCTAAAATAAAAATTTAGTTTTCACATCAACAATTTTCATCCAAGAGATAAGAAATAGATTCATAACATCTTAAATTATTGGACCAATTATAATTTGCCCTTTGTGGTTTAACCCTTTCACAATTTAGTTCTCAAAGTTTCAATTGCTACATTTAAATTTAAAATTTGTATAAAAATGAAATTGTTTTTCATTAAAAATAAATATTTGCTCACTCATGCAACATGTGTGAAATTTCTCTCTCTCTCTCTCTCTCTCTCTCACGCGCGTGCGCACGCACACACACACACACAATGCTACAATTTGGCTAAGATCACCAAGGACTCACCCTCCAACAATCCTCATGGTAGAACATATAAGAGTAAACTATTTGGTCCTTATCTTTTAAACCATATTTCAATTTAATCTCTAACCTTAATTTAGTCTCTAACCTTTTAGTGATGTGTCATTTTAGTTCTTACCGTTATCTCTTGGATGAAAATTGTTGACGTGGCTAACAACTAAAATAAAAAATTAGTTTTCACATTAACAATTTTCATCCAAGAGATAACAACAAAGACTAAATTGATACGGTATTGAAAGTTTAAGAACCAAATTGATACAATTGAAATGTTATAGACCGAATGAAATATAGTGTAAACGATAGGGACTAAATATGTAATATACCTAGCATATAAACTATCCATATAATAAATGAATTTTATTTCTCCATGTAAAATTTTTGTGTTGTTGGATTTTAAGTGATAATCCAATGTTAATGACTTTTTTTTTTTTTTTTTTTTTTTTTTTTTTTTTTTATGATTCTACATGTTTGAAATTCGAACCCTACCTCTCAGCACAATTTTTTTTTTTTTTTTTTTTTATAGGGGGGCCCTATAAAAAAAATTGTGCTGTTTTTTCAACCAATTGAAAATAGATGCTTAAATTATTAGATTAATTTAACTTTTAGTTCAACTGACTTAGCGAAAAGAATTTGTCCCATGGTCCGTGATTCCTACTCTAATTTAGGTAAACTACATTAAATTTTGAGAGTAAGATGGGCCCATATAATTAACAACTTCAAATTTGATTCACTAATCGCCAAAATATTTCTCAAAAACTATTATTTTATATATAAATATGCACACACAATTGTAGACTGTTTCCCTGTTCTTGAGAATATAGATGGGATGGTTGATCCTGTTTCTTATTTGTTTTGATTATCAGATAATCTGCTTCGCTGAAAATTAAAGGGGCCCGTATAAAAGATAAGAAATACTTCAAAAAGGCTGAGTAATCTATCAAGAGTTTTATAATTTAATTGGTATATTTTGGTATTTCAAATCCTCCATTTTTCCAATTATCAAGTTGTATGTTAAAAATTAAAAACTAAGAAACCAGTGGAAAAAATTTAACAAACTAAGCATGCCCTGACTCTAAAGTCTAAACCAAACTTATAAAAAAGGATAATGTTAATGGCACTCCATTGGGCCTTGGTTTGGCATAAATGAGTCTTCCGTTGGCATGACCAAAACTAAAAGAAAAAATGACCCATGGCATGGATTCAAGTTCTCCCACTAGTAACGTGTTGCAACTTCTTATACCTTACTCGTAGGTTATTCACCTAGCTCACCAACGATTGTGGTATAAGGTTTTAGCCAAAAATTATTACAGTGCTACTATGATCACACCCAAATAGGAAAATCATACTCGTTACCCTCTCCAACTATTTTTTTTTAAATAAAAATAAATATATAAATAAAGCAAATATGTGATAGCTAGATGCTTGCTTGTTGCGTGCATGGCGGGCAATATATATAATTGGACATTCACTACCTAAAAGCTTGCAAAAAGACAAGCGTCTTCACTTGCATTGACTTTGCATGAGAATTATGAAAAAGATAAGAAGATTCCAAAACGCTATTATAATAAATATATTAACCATTTGATCTCTCTGGAATGAGTCTTGAAAGAGAAAAATAATTTATTGATAGGTTTGTTGGGCTACCTAATTGAGTTTTCAAGACTAAGTACAACAATAGACGCTTCATATCTCTAATGTTTGATGAATATCCTCACCCAAACGATTCGCCGTTAGAGTTTGTTCTTCCTATATGTTCTCATCTTTCATACTATCATTGATCCCACTATCATAATATCTTAATTATCATTTATTTTGATAATTATATCATTATAATGGAAAGGAGATTTCAAGCTTTCAATTTGACATTAATTTCTATTAAAAATATTAAAAAGTGCCGGTTGAACTAAGAGACTTCGTGCATTAAACAAAAGCTTCAATGCAACATCAATCAAAATGATGGCAAATGTTCATCATGGACTTAAAGATAAATCAAACTAGCAGTCAATTATTGCAAATGTAATGATTCACAAGCTGCAGTATAGTTCACTAGTTAGATTAGATGAGACCCATTTGTACTATGATGACCCTTCAATTATCGAATTTGGAAAAGGGCAATAGGTTGTACATTCATGCGTGTGAGTTTATACAAACACAAATGTGAGAGTAATGACTAATAATAAGAGCTTAGGAGTAGGATGGGGACACTGGCTAAGGCAAATAATTGATGTAGCTGAGTTGACTAATTATTTCCTCATACAAAAATCAAAGATGGATAAGAGGCACATGTGCGAGCTATACTCAATTTTATAGTATCATGATAATATTGTAAGTCATGTTAGAGTTTTTCCCTCCATATAAAAATAAAACACATCTAAATCTATACTCAATTTTATAATATGTTCACGTGTAAATTTATAATTTGATTACATTGCTTGCATATGAGACTATAAAAAGTAACTACACAAGGGTGTGGTTTGATGGTAGAAATCTTTATCCTAGCATACAAAAAAGAGCGGTTCGAGCAATAATCATAGCAAAACCCGTGTGATACACATGATATTATTTATTATCGTTGTATTTATCATCACATGACATGAGATCGATAAACACACATCAAAGACCCTATTTTTTATTCAAAAAAAGAAAAAGAAATAGAGACTAAAAAGCATAAATCACAATTCGACACTTGTTGTAAAATCGATGGATTCTAGTGTGTCATTTTCCAAAAGTTAATGAAAAACGTGTCATGAGTCAGACTTGTGTGGTGGAAATTGGCTAAATGGGATGTGGACTACTAAACCACCGATTTAGTCTATGATATTTGGGTTATTGGGCCCACGTATTGGGTTAGGCCGATCTCGGCTATTCATTTGATTGTTTGAACGTAAGAATTAGGATTTGTGCTTCTTGGCCCAATCAACCAATCAATCATGTCATCATGTACCATCCAGACTTCTCTATTGTGTGGTTGATTTTTTAGGTGCTCGCGTAAATTTTTATTTCCTCAATTATTTTGCTTGGGGTTATTTTTTAATTTAATTCTCACACTGACTTCAAGTCTATCGTATTTAGTGGTGCGTACCTGAAATATTTTAAAGGAACTCTTTGAAATAGAATCTGATTTTGTTAATGGTGTTTGACAAGGTCCATTTTGATTTCCTGGATGTTTTCTTTAGGATCCGTTCGATCAGGTTAAAAATATCCAGGAAATCAAAATGGTAGAATCTGATTTTGTTAATGGTGTTTGACAAGGTCCATTTTGATTTCCTGGATGTTTTCTTTAGGATCCGTTCGATCAGGTTAAAAATATCCAGGAAATCAAAATGGACCTTGTCAAACACCATTAACAAAATCAGATTCCATTTCAAAGAGTTCCTTTAAAATATTTCCAATTGGTTTATTATGAGATTTATCAGGTTGTTCTTCAGATTGAATATGTATAAACATTTCTTTTTTTTTTTATTGGGCTTTTTTCTTACTTTAGAAAATTGAAAGAAAAGCAAAACCACATTAACTTGGAACACTTAAAGAAAATTTTCTAATGGAGTTACTGAATTGAATTAAGTTAAAAGTTAAGAGTGCTAGATTGAATGAAATTGAATTGTAAGCAAAGTTGAGTGTTAGCGTAATATAAATTAGAGAATTGGTAAAAATGAACAAACCTATTTAATTGAATTTTTTTAAACAAGATTAAACCTAATCATTTTTGTTTCTCAAATAAATAAATCAAGATTCATTTTATATGCAAAAAAGGGTATTCATTTAATATTATATTGATTTATTAAAAAAATGGTGAGTTTTAATTAATTTAAACTAACACATAAGAGGTGTGGACTTTGAAATATGATTAAAAAGGCGTTAGGCATCCAAACTCGCTCGATTGAATAGATCAGCCTCCACTCATATTATTGGGCGACTTTCAATTATGGGCTTTGGGAGAACCTGCTTTTCATAATCCATAATCTCGAAACATTAAAATGAGTTACGTGCAATATGAACTACATGATTTGTTTACAAGATTAATTTATTGTCATACTGATTAGAAAAGAAATTAGTTTGCCAGAGAATGGTTTAGAATATATTGTCTTGTAGTGCAGGTTTATAATTAAGAATGTGTCAATATTTAATTTTGTTAAATAAATAAGTTAAAGGCCATATAGGTCAGGGCCAAATAATATTCTTACAAAAATACAAAAGAAGGGCCCAATAATATAATGATAATGGGATATAAAGTCTAGTCCAAACAAATATATTATATATATATATATATATATCGTTGAAGGCTAGGTAGCAACGAATGATTGAGTTTTCAATATGTTAAAGAAAAAAAGAAGAAAGAAAAAAAAGAAGAGATTGTAGGTTAGGGCAGTCAATGGGTGACAAGTTTGTTATCAATCATGTAATACACGGTAAGAAGCATAAATCATGAAACAGAAATTTTGATTATTGATTTATTGGTTTTTCCGACTGTGATTGGGCATGAGTCTTGGTATGATCGATCCTTGACCACCTGCTAAACGAAAAGTCATTCCATGCATTATGGATTGGACCAACCTAGGAAAAGGTTCTAAACAAGTTTTTACATACAAGCATAAGGTAGGTTTTGGGTTCTTCACAAATTGAAACGTTACACCTCCCAACTTGTAATGGAAGGAGCATTGCATTGATCTAAGTGATGAGGAACGAAGTTTATACCACGCAATAGGGTGGTACATTCACCAACAACTACCCAAGTTTAAGGAAGATTGGATCCGTGATGGTAGCGATTGGACCCGTGTTTGCTACCATTTGCTACCATCGTGTTTTTAGATCAAATAAACTTGTAAATGAAATGCCAAAAAAAAAAAAAAAACTAAAATTTTTTACTTTTGTTCCTAGTTAAATTTTAATAAATATAAAACTACATAAATAAAATGTTGTTTAGAACAAATTATTGGCATGTTTGCATTTTTCTACATTAAAAGATAGAAAAATAAATATAAAAAACCATTTCAAGCCTTAATATATATATATATATATATATATAAAAGTTTCTATAAAAAAAATACTACAGACACAAACTATTTTACAACATTTTTACAAACTGTTATTGGCTAACTTCTTACTGGTTTTCATTTGGGCCCACCAATAACATAGTTTTTTTTTTTTTGTTACCAATAATCGCTCACCACATAAACAGTTTGTGAAAATTTTTGTAAAAAAAGTTTTTATCTCTAGTATTTCCCCAAAAAAATTAAATAGGTTTGACAGTAAAAAGTTAAAATAAGTTTTGAAATTCTTTAATTCTTTCCTTAAAAAAATAATTTGATTATTCCCTTTAAAAAAATTATACTTTCCTTATAAATAATAATAAAATAAAATGCTAATACAAGCTTATGGGTAGCCCAATAGGTCAAGCCTGCTAAAGATAAAATAAGCATACTCTATGGGCAAGTTCATGGGCTAAAGCTTACTATTTTCATTTTCTAGCTTCGCCGCTGCATATAAATATAACATTAGACTTTTAGGCATGATAATAATTGAAGGCTATTAATATATATAATCATAATCATTATTTTCTAATAATTGTTAGTACTTGATAATTGATACCATATTGAAAGCTCGGAATTTATGGTTATGGCCCAAAGCCTAGGAATTAATAGCCAAAAAAAGTAGAGAAGAAAGCTAGGTAAAAGGCAATGTTTGTTAACAAAATTCTAACTTTGTTCCTAATATGTAAAAAGGATAAAAGTATATTGCAAATTACTCCCCAAAAGCTTAGAGTGTTTAGATTTTACACCTTAAAGTTTCAAATTTTGAAATTTAGCCCCTAAAACTTGGGAGTGTTCGGATTTTACACTCCCAAATTCTAAAAAAGGATGTAAAATCTAAACATCCAAAATTTTAGAGAGTAAAATCCAAACACCCCTAAAGTTTAGGGATAAAATCCAAGTTCTAAAACGTTAAGGTGTAAAATTCAAATATCCCCAAACTTGAAGAGGTAAAATCTAGATTCTGAAACTTTAGGATGTAAAATCCAAACACCCCATGTAATTTACAATTTAGCCTAAGGATAATATTCAGTAATTATACCAAGTTATTTAAGTGATTATGAACTCTTTGCAGGATGTGGAGTTCTCTTGCTTCTTTTGGAAAATGAATAGGCTTTTAATAAGGTGACTAAAGATAAGATCTTTCTATCAAAATTAAGCTCATAAATTCAAATTTAAGTTGACATTTGTACTGGGAAAATTTTTAATAAGTGATTGAATCTTTTCTAAGGGACATTAATGCCAATAAATTTCCTTTTAAAGTGTTTGGCTCTTTTAAAGTGTTTGGCTCTTAAATGAGGAGATTTAGTCAAGTTTTTAAATTTAAAAAAAATGAAATTATAGGAAAATCTATAATAGGAAAAAAAATTATATAATTTTCAAAAGATGATATATATATATATATATTGGGCTGAGAACACTTTTAAGTAAAATGAAAAAAAAAAAAAATTCTGTCGGGTCAAGTTAAACCCCCCAAAAATACTTGAGTGCTAGGCCAAACCCCAACCCACCAAAGCCCCTTCAGGTCTAGTGGGCAGGTCTAAAATTAAAAATTGAAATTATAGGAAAATCTATAATAGGAAAAAAATTATATAATTCTCAAAAGATGATATATATATATATATATATATTGGGCTGAGAACACTTTTAAGTAAAATGAAAAAAAGAAAAAAATATATCTGCCGGGTCAGGTTAAACCCCCAAAAATGCTTGAGTGATAGGCCCAACCCCAACCCACCAAAGCCCTTTCAGTTCTAGTGGGAAGGGTCTTAAATAAGATGATATACATACATATATACATATATATATATATATAGGGCTGATAACACTTTTAAGTAAAATGAAAAAAAAATAAAAATAAAAGTAAAAAATTCTGTCGGGTCAAGTTAAACCCCCAAAAATACTTGAGTGCTAGGCCCAACCCCAACCTACCAAAGCCCTTTCAGGTCTAGTGGGCGGGTCAGGTTATGCAGCCCAACCCAGAGGTACTGGGCGGTGTACTCATTTCACAATGAAAACCTAAATATTGTGAAATATACTGCACCAGGTATACCCCTAAAAAAAAAAAAAAAAAATCTAAGATCACTATAGTGACCTATCAATGCACCAGGTATACTCCACCACTGCTTTGATCTAGGCACGGGCTGGAATTTTCAGAACAGCTCCTTTGTTTTGCCTGACCAAATCCTGGAGAGTATGAAAGCAACCCCCTTCTCTTTTGATACGAATATGGAAGATACACTCATATGGGCTTACTCCAAAGATGGCTCTTTCTCTCTTTCATCAGCCTATTTAGTGGCAAGAGGCTTAAACCCTTTGAACCTGAATTCTGTTTCTTTGGCATGGATTTGGAAGACCACTACACCTCCTCAGGTGCAATTCTTTCTCTGGCTATGCATGCACAACAGCCTCCCTGTTGGTGAAGTGCTAGGTTCAAGAGGTTTAAACCTCAATACACTATGCCCGTTATGTCTCAAAGAGGATGAAACCATTGACCACCTGCTGCGTACATGTGACTTTGCACATTCTTTTTGGCAGCAGCTGAATTATCCTCACATGCTCTGGGAATTATTTAATAAACCCATTCATGAATGGCTTGAAGGTAATTGCAATTTTAATTTTGGTTATGGCTGTTGGGGAAGTCTGTTGGGCATCTTGTTTCCTATGGGAATTTGGCACCTGTGGTTACAGCGTAACACTTGTGTATTTAGGACGGGTGTAGCTGATTGTAAGGCTGTTGAGAAATGCAGACTGAGTGCTGCAGAATTTTTTGCTGTTGGATTGAGAATGAAGCTCAACATTTCGAAGACAGTAACTTCTGTTGCGTGGAATAAATCACCTGTGGGTTGGACCAAGCTCAACGCTGATGGCTCTGCTTTAGGGTGCCCTGGAAAGGCTGGTGGAGGTGGATTGATTAGGGACCATAATGGAGATTGGGTGGCTGGTTTTGCTAGAAGTATTGGCTGCACTAACAGTTTCCTGGCAGAATTATGGGCTTTAAGAGATGGTCTTACCTTGGCCAAGGACCTAAATCTTGATAGACTCATTGTCGAACTAGATGCTAAAAGTGTTGTCCAACTTATGAACAACAATTCTACCAACATGCTAATGGAGCCTCTTTTAACTGACTACAGGACCCTCCTGTGAGCGATACCTAACAAACGGATTGAACACACCTACCGCGAAGCAAATCAATGCGCGGATGCTCTAGCTAGAATAGGGGCTAGGCGGAACTTCTCTTTTATTGTTTTTGTTGAACCACCGCATGTGGTGTAGTCATTGTTAGCTCTTGATAAAGCTAACACCTTTTGTAATAGACTTGTTGCTACTAATCCATATTATCTTTTTCAGACCAAAAAAATGGTCACTTTGTTTATTGACCAATCTAAACATGAAGTTAGGCCATTTGTCTCTGCTAGTTTGATAGGCTCTTTCATTTTTTTTTTTTTTTTTTTTTTTTGCTGCTTTATATGCTTATAGTTATACATAATTGTTCACATGATATGCATCCTATCTAATTTCCTCTTGCTCTTTTGGGCTGCTTTGCTGTTATCCATGAAATCCCTTCAACTATTGCTTCTTCCATCTTTACTGCACCAAGAATACCCCTAAAAAAAGAAGAATCTAAGATCATTATATTTTTCATCAGAAAATATATATTCAATGTTAAAAACCTTACCCTACATTTAGACATTTTTTCTAGTATTGCAAAAATTTCCCCAGGCACACATTGTCCCAATAGAGTTGACAATACTTACACAATGCAACTACTACAAAGAATTTCCTTTCAACCTTGTTGTCCATATGCCCAAAAGATTTCATATTAAGAGTTTTAGCATTCAATCTAATCTCTATTTTGATTGACGATGGATCTTCCCTGGTAATGGGCTCATTACAAGTTTATGTATGGATATATATATATATATATATAATGGCATCATCTTGTAAATGGATGGGTCTATTCACTGTGTATACAAATACACAGTGAATAGACCCATCCATTTACACGATGATGACATTATATATATATATATATATATATAAAAACTTGAGATTGTATACTACTTCGAATGAGCCCATAACTAGAGAAGATTCATCCGCACATTGCATGTCAATCAAAATAGGGCTTACATTGAAGCAAAATCTAAATATGAACTTTTTTTTTTTGCATATGGACAACAAGGTTAAAAGGAAATTCTTTGTAGTAGCTGCATTGTGCAAGCATTGTCAATGCTATTGAGACAATGTGCCCTTGGGACAATTGTTGCAACACCCAAAAAAAAAAAAAAAAAAAAGTCTAAATGCAGGGTAAGGTTTTAACATTGAAAATATATTTTCTAATGAAAAATATAATGATCTTAGATTCTTCTTTTTTTAGGGGTATACTAGGTGCAGTAAAGATGGAAGAAGCTATAGCCGAAGGGATTTCATGAAAAACATCAAAAGCAGCCCAAAAGAGCAATAGGAAATTAGATAGGATGCATATCATGTGAACAATTAAGTATAGCTATAAGCATATATAAAAAAAATAATAATAATAAAAAAAGTCTATCAAACTAGTAGAGACAAATGGCCTAACTTCATGTTTAGATTGGTTAGTAAACAGAGTGACCATTTTGATAGGTCACTGACCCATCTCACAGCCTCATCTTTCATTTTGATGTTTCTCTCACTGACCTTTCTGAAGATTTCCCTCATCTTTAAATTTGATGTACTAGCCTATTATCAATATTGTGGGTGCTCTTGTTCTAGTAAACTTGAAGGTCAGTTTTTTTGTTCTAGGCTATCAATCAATAAAAATAAACATGAAGGTCTATTTCTTTTCCTCTCCCTATTCTAGCTTTCTATTATCAATTTGTTTTCTTCATACTATTTCACAATTTGATAAAAAATATAACATTGAAAAGGTAATACATTTGATACTTCCTACACATTAATATTATAAAAAGGACAATTTTTGGGAGATTGTAATTCCCCAAAATAGTTCCTGCAGTTGGCAAAATGGGAATGGTAACACGATGGCTTTATGGCATGAAAAATGGCATCTAGACACAATTTGTCCCGCTAATGGGAAAAACATATTTAATAAAACATATTCAAAAATTTGCAATACTTAAATTGTATAAAATTGTCATGTAGATTAAGCTAATTTTGTACTAATAGCTAAGCCTAAAGCTCCCCCAAATAAACCAACTATTCTAAAAAAAAATATGCATCATTGTATTATGTGTAAATCACTTGATATATCTATATAGATATTATAGTTGTTTTTATATCAAGGGATGTTGCAAATATATCTATTTATAGACTTGTAGGATTTATTTAAGATTAATGTGAATTATAACCCATTTTCAAGTGTCAATCTTACACTGGCTAAGCTCATAAAATCAGTCAACCCACTAACAAGATCACCCCTAATGGATAAGAGTGGCTGCCCCTTATGAGGGAGTTAAAATTATATTTCCAATGTCAATTATGAGGGGCAGTCTGGAAGAAGTACTAGAGGCAGATTGAAAGCCTCTGGGTTGGGTTTGTCGGTTTGTCATGAATTTGAAGCTTCTGTCTTGGAATGTGAGGGGATTGAATAATCCTCATAAAAGACTAGTAGTGACAAATCTTCTAAAGTAGTGGAAATGTGATATTGTTTGCCTTCAAGAAACTAAACTAGAAAGTACCAGCTCTAACATGGTAAAAAGTCTTTGGGGCACCCCTTTTGTAGACTAGGTGGCTTTAGAGGCCATCTATACAGCTAGGGGTATAATTTTGATGTGGGATAAGAGGGTATTTGAGAAAGTTGATTTTATGGCTGGAAGGTTTTCAGTTTCAGTCGTTTTGAAGGGTGTGGCAGATGGTTTTGAATGGATCTGTTTGGGGGTTTTATGGACCTACTGATAGAGGCCTTGGGGATGTATTATGGGTAAAGCTAGACATTGTGAGATCATGGTGGCTTTTGGCTTGGTGTTTGTTTGAAGATTTCAATATTATTAGATATTTGACTGAGAGACTTGGATGTTCTTCGTTCAGTTCAGCCATGTTTAAATTCTCGAATTTTATTGCGTAACACTCTTTGGTTGATTTGCCTTTGGAGGAAGGTGAGTTCACATGGTTTTGTGACTTTGACAGACCCTCCACGTCCAAAATTGATAGAGTGTTCGTGTCTACGGATTGGGAGGGTCATTTCTTAGATGTGACCGAAAGAATTCTTCCTAGGGTGGTGTCTGATCACTGTCCTCTACTCTTGGAGGCAAAACGGATGTCTAGGAGGAGTAGTCCTTTCACATTTGAAAACATGTGGTTAAAGGTAAAGGGCTTTGTGGATATGGTGCATCAATGATGGAGTGGTTATCATTTTTTAGGACCTCCTAGTTATATTCTAGCACATAAACTTTAGGCTCTCAAAGGGGACTTGAAACACTGGAACAAGCATGTTTTTGGGGATGTTTCTTTTAGGAAAAAATGCTTGATGATTGAGCTCTTAGAAATTGATATCAAAGAAGGGATGCAAGTTCTAGCCCAAGTGGACAAAGACAGAAGAGTGGTGGTTAAATCTAATATAGATTTTTTGGCTTCTTTGGAAGAGATTTCTTGGAGGCCAAGATCTAAGGCGCTGTTTATTATAGGAAGGTGATAATAACACTTGCTTTTTTCATAGACTTGCTAACTCTCATAGGCGAACCAATCAGATTAGGGGGGTGGAGGTTGAGGGGGTTCTCTATGAGCATGAGTCTAAAGTTACGAATTAGGTAGTGGATTTTTATAAGAAATTAGCGTGTCCGATTTCCCATTAATCTCTCTCATTTCCATCTGCAATCGAAGAACTCCAACTGCCATGTGTTGTGGCCAGCAAGGGTAGTTTGGTTTTTTTGGTGATGATGGGACCAATTTTCTGTTATTGTGATATAAGATGGTTTTTTTTTTTTTTTTTTTTTTTTTTTTCTAATGAAATTTTGACTTGTGTGGCAATGGTAAGTATCTTGGTTACTGTTCCTTAGTTACTAGTTTGTATCTTTCTTTTTTCTCTTTTTTGTGAAAGAAAAAAACTAGAAGAAGAAAGATACGACCATTAACATCGTTCACTCTTTTGAGTAATTAGACAGATTGCTGAATTTTAAAAAGATACCTAATATCTAAAATTTCCCCTATGATCTTGAATTGAACATAATTATCTAGAAGGATGTAAATTGGATTGAGAAAAAAAAATATGATCTGGATCACACCTAAATCAAGCACTCAAAGGCCACATAAAACTATGAACATAGCTCAGAAATATTAAACAGACCCAGTACCATCTTTTTGCAGTGAGTCCAAGTTATAAAATTAAAACAAAAAATTAAAAAAAAAAAAAAAAAAAAGGTGATAATACCTGGAGAATGTTGTTTTGATTCCAAAAGATCGCCCAGCTAAATCAAGCTTCCGACAAAGATATTGTTTGTAAATACTTACTTTTTCATCTTTTTAAGTCTTCAAATTGTTGCGGTTTGCAGCTCCTGTAAAAGTTGCAACCCAATGTAAGCTAAAAGCTAATCTTAAATATGATTTTTTTTCCAAGCTAATCTAAGATGAAAAAACAATAGATTTTTTAGCTAATAGGAATTTATAAGTAAGTATCCCAAATAGTTTTCTTCCATTTTATTAGTTACATAGCTATATGTTATATTGGTAGCTAGTATGTATGTGTGTATATATATATATATATAAAATAAAAGTTTAGATGTAACAGATCTCCATCCTTGTTTCTCTCTCACTCTCTCATAGTCTTTAGTAAATTGGTTTAATGATATTCACTATTTTATTACCCATTTGAAGTGGGAAATAATTGACTTTACTCAATAACACTAACCCTTCAAATTAACCACAATACTACATGAATGACTAAAATGATTCAAACACCTTTGGTATGCCTAATATGATCAAAATATCCTCAAAACCTCTAAAATTACCAAAATACCCCCCAAAACATGCAAAATACATTGAAAAGTTCAAAAAGATTGAAATATCTCTAAAACCATTTTTTTTTTTTGATAAGTAAAAAGGTGTATATTAAAAGGGCTACCTCAAGAAAACAAAAGGTAGAGCAAGGAGTACAGAGAAGGAAACAAACAACAAGAAAAAACAACAAAACAAACATAAGCCAACATAAGAACTAAGTACAGAGCAAAGAATTAAGGAACAAAGGGAGAAAGTCACTAGAGATGATTCCCCAAACCCTAGTCCAATAAAAAAGAGAACCACTAAAGAAAGCGAGCAACTGATTATTGGATTTGTCCGTATCTTCAAAGGTTCGCCAGTTCCGTTCCCTCCAGATACACCACATCAGACACAAAGGAGCTAAATTCCAAATGCTAGAAGAGTGCTTTCCAAACCAATTCCACCAACCAAAAAGCATATCTGCAACTGATCTTGGCAGAACCCAAGAGATCCCAAAAGTTCTAAAAACCAAGCTCCACAGCAAATAAGCTTTTTCACAATGAAGAAGCAGATGATTCACCGTCTCCCCATTGCTACGACACATAATGCACCGGTCAACAAAAACCACTCCTCTACGCCTCAAAATGTCTCCTGTAAGAATCTTCTCCCAAGTTGCAGTCCAAACAAAGAAAGAGACGCGCGGAGGAGCTTTAACCTTCCAGATACCTTTCCAAGGAAAGGTAATAGGCAAAGGACAACGAAGCTTGTTGTAGAAAGAGCAGATGTCAAAATCCCCTTTCTTTGTCAACATCCACCTCATACGGTCTCCAAGCTCAGAACGAGGCAAATTAGAGCTCAAGGTACTGAGGAATTCATCCACCTCACCCATCTCCCAATTATTTGGATCCCTTAACAAGTGAACATTCCAGCTTCTCTGAGCCTCCATCCCCAACCTTTCGAGAGACAAGGCCACCGATGCCTCTCTATTAGTAGCAATCCCATACACCAATGGGAAGGATCGATGGAGTGAAAAGTCCCCACACCACCTATCTGTCCAAAACTTCACTCTATCCCCCACCCCTACTTCAAACTGAATGCATTTACTAAACACCTCCCAACCTTTTCGAATACTTCTCCATAAACCACACCCATATGCACCCCTACCCAGCTTAGAAGACCAACCCCCCCACTCTTCCCCAAACTTTGAAACTACAACCCTCCTCCAAAGACGGTTCTCCTCAACCCCAAACCGCCATAACCATTTTCCTAATAAGGCTTTGTTGAAAGTGGTTATTTTCCTTACACCCAAACCACCATTCGCCTTAGGAGCACACACCTTATCCCACCCCACCAAGTGAGCCTTCGACTCCCCCCACAAGAAATCCCTTTGCATCTTCTCAATCTTATTCGCCACATGTGAAGGAATGGTAAAAAGAGACAAATAATAAGTAGGAAGGCTAGAAAGCGTACTCTTAAGTAACGTCAGTCTTCCACCTTTCGATAAATACAGCTTTTTCCACTCAGCCAGCTTCCGCTTAATTTTCTCCAAAATAGGATTCCAAATAGAGGGAGACTTATGAGGAGCCCCTAACGGCATACCTAGATAGGTCATAGGCAAAGTCCCAATCCTACAACCCAGAATCTCTGCCAAGGCATGCACATTATTAACCTCTCCTATTGGAACTATCTCGCTTTTTAGAACATTAACCTTCAAACCTGTCACAGCCTGAAAACAGAGGAGAAGCATCCGAATATGAAGGATCTGCTCCTCTTCCGCATCACAAAAAAGAATAGTGTCATCCGCAAACAGAAGATGAGAGACACATTCCCCTTCACCCTGTCTACCTTCTACCTTAAAACCCCTGATCAAACCAGCACCTTCAACTCTTTTCAGCATTCTACTTAAAACCTCCATAATAACCAGAAACAACATAGGAGATAGCGGGTCCCCTTGTCTCAAACCCCTCGTGCTCCTAAAGAAGTCAGCTGGAGTCCCATTAACCAAAATAGAGAAATGAACAGTTGAAATACAAGTCCGGATCCATCTACACCACTTCTCCCCAAAGCCCATTCTCTTCAAGAGATCAAGTAAAGCCTCCCAATTCACGTGATCATAAGCTTTCTCGATATCAAGCTTACAAATAACCTCCGGAGTCTTACTCTTAACACGACTATCAACACACTCGTTAGCAATGAGAACTGAGTCAAGAATTTGTCTACCTCCCACAAAACTATTTTGGGACTCAGAGATCAGTTGGTCTAAAACCGTCTTCAAGCGATTTGCCAAAACCTTAGACAAGATCTTGTACAAGCTCCCCACCAAGCTAATAGCCCTGAAATCTCGGATATTGGAAGCATCATTCTTCTTAGGAATTAACCTATTTTCAGTTGACATTCATCCTAGAAAATAATTATATATTTTTGTGTAAAATGTAAGAATTTTTGGGCCACAGCGATTTATGGAAACAAGCCATTATTGATGATGATGTGGGTGAGAGAGGGGTTCATGGGTGTGGCTTGTGGAGAAGTATCCGCATGGGTTGGGAGGACTTTAACAAAAATATTCGCTTTGAGGTGGGGGTGGGTGATAGAGTTAAGCTTTGGACTGATCATTGGTGTGGGGATTGTCCTCTTCGAGTGACTTTCTCGAGTGTGTATGGGATTGCTTCCAATAAAGAGGCATCGGTGGCCTCTTCTCTTGAACGGTTGGGGATAGAGGACTGGAGAAGTTGGGATGTTCATTTTATTCGGAAACCTAATGATTGGGAAATGGGTAGGGTGGATGATTTTCTCCGTACTTTGGCCTCAAATTTTCCTCCCTCTGTGAATGGAGATCGTATGCGATGGAAGTTGACAAAGAATGGGAATTTTGATATCCGAGCTTTTTACAATAAGTTGAGAAGTCCATTGCTTATTATTTTTCCTTGGAAAGGCATTTAGAAGGTTAAGGTTCCTCGGCGTGTTTCCTTCTTTGTGTGGACGGCTGTATGGGATAGGATCCTTACAGGTGACAATTTGAGGGGGAGAATGATGGATTTTGTTGACTGGTGTATCATGTGCCGGTGTAATGGAGAGACGGGGTGGATCATTTGTTACTTCACTGTAGTAAGGCTAATCGGTTGTGGAGTTTGGTGTTTAGATCCTTTGGGATCTCTTGGGTCTTGCCAAGATCAGTTGCGGGTACTCTTTTTGGTGGGCGGAATTGGCTTGGAAAGCATTCGTCTAGCATTTGGAATTTAGCTCCTTTATGCTTAATGTGGTGTCTTTGGAGGAAGCAAAACAGGAGGACATTTGAGGACATAGATAGTTCGGATGACCAGCTGTTGGCTTCCTTTAGTGGCTCTCTGTTTGACTGGTCTAGGGTTTGGAGACTCACCTCTAGTGATTCTCTCCCTAGTTTTCTTAGCTCTCTCCTGTATCATTAGTATTGTTTCTTTTCTTTCTTCTTTCTTCTTTCTTCTCTTTCTTCTCCCTTTGTATTTTTCTCTCTACCTTTTGTATTTTTGCATAAGGTAGTGTTCTTGAATATATATCATTATTACTTATCAAAAAAAAAATGATGTGGTTGAGAGTGACCCTAGATTGATGATTATACATATATATTTTTAATGTCCATCTGAATTGAAAGAAACATTTTGCTAGAAATTTGACGATTGGAGTTTTGTATTTTATCTAGTAATGAAATTATTATAACCAGTTGCGTCACTTTTCTATAATGCCACAAGTGTGTTCTACAAACTTCTCTGGTTGAATTGATTTGGCACTATGGAACCAAACCAAAGATCATGGCTTATTAAATTATTAGTAGTTTAGTACTGATTGACGAATATATGGGAAGAAGAAATAATGTCAATATAATGAGGCAAAGAAACAATCATAGGTATTGCAGTTGAAGGTTGGGTGTGACAGATTAGGAATTTTAAGGTAAAATTGTGTAGTTGCTGCATGATTATTTGTAATAGAGTTATAAAAGTGTAGGTAGTGTTGTATCTGCTTCCCTGGTTGGAAGCTTGTGTTCAGGGACGGAACCAGGATTCAAACCTAGGGGGGACCAAGCTTAATGGAAGTTAGACTTTTATGGGCGGTGTTTTTTCAAAAAAAAAAAATTTAATGATTTTTATAAATTAAAACATCAACGCTAGAGATTGGCAACACTAAATCAACACTAGAGATTGGGTAAAAAAATGGTTGAGCTTTTGTGATTTGAGATTTTCTTTGTTGGTATTTGTGTTGTTTAGACCGGATTTTGATTTGTTAAATGTTGGCTTTTTTATTTGTCTAAAGGGAATTGTTGTTATCCGGATATATGATTTATTTAGTTGGGTTTTTTTTTTTTTTTTTTTTTTTTTTTTTTTGAAGATTTGTTTTGGTTATTCTTGAGACAATTGGGCCAATGGTTAGGCCAGATCATTTGCCTATAATTTTTTTTTTTTGGGTTTCAAGGGTCAATTTGTGAATTTTTTGGGTGAAGGGAGGCCAAGAATATCAATCAAGAGTGAAATGTTCAAACTTTTGTGTACGTATATATACAAGATCAAATTTTTAAAAAAGTTGGGGGGCCAACCCCAACATGGTTCCGACCCTGCTTGTGTTTGCAGCCTGGGGTTTTGAACTTTTGTTGTTCAATGATAAGAATCTTACTCATCAAACAGATAAACACATAAATATCTAAAATAAAAATAAATAAATAAAACGAAAATAATGATTGATTTCAAAAGAAGAATGAGAAGCAATTAAATTTTAGGAGGTGAAAAACTAATAAAGGTGACATCTTTCACATATAACTAGGCAAAATTAAAATCTGGGGTAGGATTTAGAATTAAAATCTAGAAAATATGACAATAAAGATGCAGAACCACATAAGAGAAACCAAATAAAGGCGATATTTTTAACATGAAACTGGATAAAGACGTTAAATTGAAATACATAATCAACAACCAAAAAAAAAAAAGTACCTTGCGAATTAGATCTGCAGAGGAATAGGACGATCGTGACTGGGTTTGTAGAGGAAAAGGAAGATCCATGCGAACAATTAAATTTAGGTTTTGTAAACTTTCGAAAATAAAATTAGGTTTTATCGCCTTCAAAAAAAAAAAAAAAAAACTAAATAGGTTTTATCAAAAATAATAATAATTAATTAGGAGTAGGTTTTTGTGTGGTGGAGACACCTCGATTTACGTGTCGTGACCTAAACACTGTTCGATGGAGAGAATCTCCAGCGTTGGATTGCCTGATATGGGTCGGGTTGTACCGAAACCGACCAACAAGTCATTACCGGATCCCAAAACCAGTCCCAATTGGGCCCATCCCTTCCTATTCAAAAATATTTTTTGAAAATAAAAAGTAAGTAATTTTTTGGAAGCCCAAATTACGAACCTCATGCGCCGGCCCATTGACCAATTATTACAACTACTTTCATAATTACGAGCGGTCAAACTCCACAAATTCACTTTCTCAAAAAAAAAAAAACCATAGGGAAAAGTCTTTGATTACAAAACTTTTTACAACTTCTTTTCACAGCTTCTTATCGTAGATCTGACGTGGCAGAGTGTGGTTAATAAAAAAAAATGTAAGTTAATGTATAACCAAAATGCCCTTTAAAATGATCAAAATGATCAAAATAACATTGGAATCTTTAAAATAATTTAAGATCATTGAAAATTCCAAAATTACCTATATACTCCTAAAATCACCAAAATGACAAAAATATTACTGCAAATATTTAAAACAAGCAATATACTTCAAAAACCACCCAAATATTCTCAAACCCTCCAAAATGACTCAAATAATCTTAAAATGACTGAAAATAGTCACAAACCTCTAACACTACTGTAAGTATTGAGTAGTGTATATAATTAAATTAATAACTCTCCATTTAAAACTAAAAAAAAATAAAAATAAAAATAAATATCCCATTTATTTAGGCTTCTAACAATTCACCTTTATGTGGATTCTTACCCATTGAGAAAAAATTACTAGGTTTATAAATTGAATAATGCTTAGGACACAATTTTGTGCCACAACTTGTCATATAGTGAGTTATGAGTAGTGGAAGTGTATTCCAACGTGGCCCACCATCACACTTCCACCTCTCACAACTTGCCACGTGGAGAGCTATGGCACAAAGTTGTGTCTTGAATATTACTCAACTTACAAGTTTGATAATCCCACTCAACAAGATTGTTCCTTCATCATGAGGACTACACCATGGTCCATGGAGACACATGGAGTTGGGACTCGCATTCAGAAGGAACATGAATGAATTCTCAGGATTTATTAATTAACACTTGCTCAGAAGATTTATTAATCAACAGTAAAAAAGCAATGCTAAATTTCATCATATATATTTCTGTCACCAAGAAAAAAGTGCATTCAAAATTCAAATATAAAACTGTATGTCGTGTGCCGAATTTGGAATAGCTATAATCAGCAAACTTGGAAACGCAACACACTAGCATAATAGACACCAAGGCAATATTTGTTATGTCAAGAAGAAGGTTGCCAACAATGTCACAAAAGCAGCAAGTGGTAATAACAATCCAATTAGAATTTTAGGTATCAAATATCTAGGAATATTCTCTACTGTTATGTTTCTATCAAAAGTTTTCAATTTCATCCAATTTACCAAAGACTTATAGAATAAATCGTGTCTTAAAGCCAAATATGTTACAAGCCAAGTTGCCTAGCAGAGTTTATTTTGAAGTAAAATGTTTTCCTATTTTTAGATGTTTGTTTGTATGTAAAATGTGGTTAAACCACATCAATGTAGCATTTCAATCTACTTTGATCAATTTAGTCAATTTTTGTCCAATTCAGTGCCAATTAGTTTATTTCAGTCTATTTGGTCCACGTCGGTTAATTTGGTCCAATTCTATCTATTTCGATTCATTTCTGTCGAATTCAATCCACTTTGGTCTATTCAGCCTCCCTTGCTCCACTTCAGTCTATTTTAGATTAATTGGTCCTTAAATTTATAAATTGATTTTTTTTTTGTAGGTATCCTTTCTAGTTTTTCACTTAAAAAATTTTTCCCTTTAATTTTTAGGTCAATACATATGAAATGAAAATGTTACAATTGTAATTAAGCTTATATAGTAATTTAAACTTAATGTAAGGATGTAACACGTCACATATGTTCCATGGAATAGGAGTGTACATTTTAGAAAAAAAATATTCTTGGATATGTTCAAATTAGTCCATCAATTTTGTCTTATAGACACTTTGTTCCAGTTCAGTTCGCGTCTCTTTCCTCCCATTTCCTATACTTCCTCTTCTATCAATCTTCACTCTTCACTCTCTTCTTCTTCTTTCTAGTCCAGTAAAACTAGCTACTATACTCCTATTTTGATAAACTAAGCCAAACAAACTAGTGTACACTCTAGTCACTTTCTTGCTATCTTTGTGTCCAGAAAGAAATGTCAATACTCAATGCCTCTGCTGCTCTTCGTATGAATTTTATGTCTCCTCCTCTGCTTCCTCCCTCACCAACTTTTTCCAAAATCCATACTGAAACATGGACTACTACAAGAATAACAACAAGAAGAGCACTAGTTATCAGTCCCTCTTTTGCAATGAAGAACGAACGTACTGATAAGGTTGAGGAAGGTGAAGAAATAGAAGAAGAAATGTAGGAATCCTGTGAGACCCTCTTGTACTCTTTTACTCCTTGGCCTTTGTTCTTTCTGGCTGCTCTTCCTGGAAGTAAATGTTGTTACCATCTTCTTTTCAAAGCATGGGTGAAAGTATGATTAATTTGCAAAAAACATTTCTAAGGATATTGTATATTCCTTGTGTACTAAGCTCCGCTTCTCTTTTCAATGAATTTTATTACTTTTCAAAAAACTAAATTTTGAGGTGCTTTATATTTTTTTAGATGTTGGCTAGGTGATTAATGTAGAAGTAGCCTAAGTAGGATTTATCAGAACCGTACAAAAAGGTTTATGGTTTGGTTTCTTGTGTACCTATTAGTAATGGCGATGCTCATAGAGGATCTTGCTCCATAAATTTTCAGAGGAATGATTTTTTTTTCTTTTCATTGTAATTTTGAGACTAAAGGGTGTTGAATGATAGGATGAAGAATCCTAGTTTCTTAGAAAAGCTTCAACATGTGCCAAGGTTGATATGGGGAACAGGGCACGGGTATATTAGAGATAAGACTGGGGAACTTTATTCGGTGAATTGTTGAAATTCAGGTTTATATTTGTTTTGAAGTTGGGCAAGTTGGCAATGGTACATTTTAGTGCAATAATTTTGAGGAAAACTTTGTCATGATAATATACAACACACTAGTGTTAATTAACTTAAGTCTTTTTTCTTTTGCATTTAAATCCTTGAATAACCAGCAATCGTGCTGAAATAATTCAAAAAATAAATAAATAGGAACCAAATCATTGTACATTAGAAATATAGTACTCCCTCCGTCCCACTTTTTTTATCCTATTTGAAAAGTCAAACTTTTTAAGAGAACATCATTTATTGTCTTGTCTACCTTTTAAAAATGTATAAGTTTTCAAAACTACCCTTAAAAAAATTTATCAAAAAATTAAATTAGTAAATTAATAGAGATATAATAGAAACATTAATAAATTAATTACTTTTATTTTTAAAAACTTGACCATATTTTGAGATATCTCAAAATGGAATAGAAGACAAAAAAAGTGAGACAGAAAGAATATAAGAATATCCTTCTGTTTCCCTCACTCTTATCACACATAAAATAAACCACAAATTACTGCAAATATTACCATCAACTGTCTGATTTAGAGTTGCATCATCTAATTGTCTACCGTTTGATCCTTGAACCTGTAGGCAGTTGTGCTCTTTGTTATGGGTGGCTATGGAACATACCTAGGTTTCCGTATACTTTTTCTGATGATGTGGTAAGAAACTAATTACAATGTTTGCTTATTGTAACTAAATAATTGATGCTGGTTCTGGTGCCATGATTTATTTTGTTGACACGCCGTACTTCATCAATTCAGGAGGAGAAGGCTATGGCCAAAGACTTGCACCCAAAGCTTCTAGCTGGGATGTTTTTCTTCTTTGCTCTTGGAGCAACTGGTGGAATAACAGCTCTACTCACTTCAGATAAACCCATCTTTGAGAGGTACACACACACACATCATTCTTAACTTAGAACAGGTCCTCTTTATTTGATTTAGAGAAATTGAACTTTACATGGTTGTTTTGCAGTCCTCATTACAGGTTTAACTGGCCTTGCTCTCTAGACCTTACAAGCCACATTACCTGCATTATTTGAGGTAATCATGATTTTTGAGGACCTGAATTCTATTGTTTTCTTCTTTTCATATCTATTCCCAGTTCTTTCAATCTATTTTTTTTTTTTTTTCCACATTAATCATGCAGAATAATCCTGGTCTAAGAAATGTTCATGGTATCTTGGGTAGTGGGATTATGACATTGTTTCTTGTGCACGCTGCTCTTGGATTTCAACTTGGGCTCAGTTGCTAATCACAACTTGTCCATGCCTTGTCCTCTTGGACTCTTATGTCATTCAAATTTGTTTGAATGCACATTCTTTTTTAACATTGATTTCACAGCAATTTTTGGAGGACATGATCAATGAGATTATTGTGATTCCATGAGGCTTAACATATGTTTCTGGGCTTAAGAAGCAACTTATGTATTGATTCCCCCCACCCCTACAACCAAAAAAAGGGGCGTTAAAAGCAACTTATGTAATTCTCTAGTTAAAATTACAATTTACAACCATAAAGTACTTGGAAGTGCTGACTGAGTCGCGAGTAGTTTCTATATGTGTGTGTTTCTTAGAATTAGATGCCAAACATGCCATTGTGTCGTTTGAGGTTTCTGGAGGTACAACTTATAAATAAAAATTATATAAAAAAAAATTAAAAAAAAAACACACACACACACAATGATTCATTTTATATGCAAAAATAAGTATTCATTTAATATTATATTTATTTATTAAAAAATGATGAGTTTTAATTAATTTAAACTAACACATATATTGGAAGTGTGGACTTTGAATTATGATTAAAAATGTGCTAGGCATCCAAACTCGCTCAATTGAATAGATGAGCCTCCACTCATATTATTGGGTCATTTTCAATTACGGGCTTTGGGAGAACCTGCTTTTCATAATCCATAATCATGAAACATTAAAATTAGTTATGTGCAGTGTGAACTACATGATTTGTTTACAAGATTAATTTATTGTCATACTTATTAGAAAAGAAAATAGTTTGCAGGAGAATTGTTTAGAATATATGGTCTTGTAGTGCAGGTTTATAATTAAGAATATGTCATTATTTAATTTTGTTAAATAAATAAGTTAAATGCCATATAGGTCACTTAAGGGCCAAATAATATTCTTATAAAAAAAAAAAAAAAAAAAGCAAAAAGAAGGGCCCAGTAATATAATGATAATGGGATATAAAGTCTAGCCCAAACAAATATATACAGCGTTGAAAGCTAGGGAGCAACGAACTATTGGGTTTTCAATATGTTAAAGAAGGGGAAAAAAAAAAAAAAAAGAGAGAGAGAGAGAGAGAGATTGTAGGTTAGGGGCAATCAACTGGTGACAAGTTTGATTATCAATCATGTAATACATGGTAAAAGGAAGAAATCATGAAACAGAAGTTTTCATTATTGATTTATTGGTTTTTCGACTGTGAGTGGGTAGGAGTCTTGGTGTAATCGATCCTTGACCACTGGCTAAACAAAAAGTCATTCCATGCATTATGGATTGGACCAACCTAAGAAAAGGTTTTAAATGAGTTTTTACATACAAGCATAAGGTAGGTTTTGGGTTCTTCACAAATTAGAACGTTACACCTCCCAACTTGTAATGGAAGGAGCATTGCATTAATCTAAAGTGATGAGAAACAAAGTTTATACTAAGCAATAGGGTGGTAGATTCACCAATGGCTACCCAAGTTTAAGGAAGATTGGATCCATGTTTGCTACCATCGTGTTTTCAGGGCAAGCATGCTTAAGCAAGAATTTAAAGCGCACACATGATACATGAGCATTCAAGAGATGACATATTATGGAAATTTATAAGCATGTAAGTGAAAACTTATGACATGAATGGCTATTAATTCCTAATTGGAGTTTAGTCATTGATATTTTCAATGGATTTGCCACTACAAGAAATAGCAACCCACTTTACCCTAAGTAAACGGGATATATCATGTAATTATTGTTTTTAAAAAATTGGTAATATTAATAATTTACTTTTTAGACCAAATAAACTTGTAAATGAAATGCCCAAATATAAATACTAAAACTTTTATTTTTTTTCTTTTGTTCCTAGTTAAATTTTAATAAATATAAAACTACATAAATAAAACGCTGTCTAGAACAAATTATTGGCATTCTAAGACATGATGGAGGAAGTCCATAAACCCTCAAACAAATCCATCTTCCACAACCTTCAAAACAACTGAAAACCTTCCAGCCATAAAATCAACTTTCTCAAATACCCTCTTATCCCACATTAGAAGTTTACTCCCAACTGTATAGATGCCCTCTAAAGCCACCCAATCTACAAAAGGGCTGCCCCAAAGACTTTTTACCATGTTAGAGCTGGTACTGTCTAGTTTAGTTTCTTTAAGGCAAACAATATCACATTTTAGAAGATTTGTCACTGCTAGTCTTTTATGAGGATTATTCAATCCCCTCACATTCTAAGACAGAAGCTTCAAATTCATGGATAAACCGACACAAACCCAACCCAGAGGTTTTTGAACTGCCACTCTTATCCATTAGGAGTGATCTTGTTAGTGGGTTGACTGATTGTACGAGCCTTAGCTCGTGTAAGATTGACACTTGGAAATAGGTTATAATTCCCATTAATTTTAAATAAATCCTACAGGAACAGTTTGATAGGCTTTCATTTTATTTTTTGGTTGCTTTAGAAGCTTATAGCTATACTAACTGCACCAGGTATTACTTAACACCCCTCCATGGAATCCCTACAGCTATTGCTCCTTCCATCTTTATAGCACCAGGTATACCACTAAAAAAAGAAGAATGTAAGATCATTGTATTTTTGTCAGTAAATATACTAGAAATGTAAAAAACTTACCCTGCTTAAACATTTGTCCTGGTGTTGCAACAACTGCCCAAGGACACATTGTCCCAATAAAGTCAGCAATGTTTGCACAATGCAGCAACCAAAGAGAATTTCTTTTCAGTCTTCTTATCTTTCTGCAAAAAAGAGATGCATAATAAAATCTCAAGTTGTATTTGTATATGTTTTATATATCCATTGGTTTTTGCCACCAGTGTTACGGCAGAACTTTGGGCTAGGGATGGGCTCAAGATGTGTATTAAATTGCAACTACCGCTATGGTAGTTGAAATGGATGCCCTATTAATTGTTAATATGATATCTGGAGCCATTCTAAACGTTTGTCTCCTCTTGTTGATGATTGCAGGGCTTTACTCAGTAAAATCCCCCACGCCCAGGTGCAGGACTGCTATAGAGAGGCCAACGCAGTGGCTAGTGCCCTTGCCAGACATGGGGCTACTAAGGATAGGAGGGGAGTTGAGTGACAAAATAATCCTCCTTAGTAGCCCTATGTCTAGCAAGGGCATCAGCCACTGCGTTGGCCTCTCTATAGCAGTGCTGCACCTGTGCGTGGGGAATTTTACTGAGTAAAGCCCTGCAATCATCAAAAAGAGGAGACAAACGTTTAGAATAAGCCGAGGCTCCAGATATCATATTAACAATTAATAGGGCATCCTTTTCAACCACCACAGCAGTAGCTGCAATTTAATACACATCTTGAGCCCATCCCTAGCCTAAAGTTTTGCCATAACACTGGTGGCAAAACCAATGGATATATAAAACCATATACAAACCCATATACAAATACGACTTGAGATTTTATACTGCATTTCTTCTTTGCAGAAAGATAAGAAGGTTGAAAAGAAATTATCTTTGGTTGCTGCATTGTGCAAACATTGCTAACTTTATTGGGACAATGTGTCCTTGGAGCAGTTGTTGCAACACCAGGACAGATTTTTACATGCAGGGTAAGTTTTTTACATTTCCAGTATATTTACTGACAAAAATATAATGATCTTACATTCTTCTTTTTTTAGGGGTATACCTGGTGCAATAAAGATGGAATGAGCAACAGCTGTAGGGATTCCATGGAGGGGGGGTTAAGGAATACTTGGTGCAGTAAGTATAGCTATAAGCTTCTAAAGCAACCAAAAAATAAAATAAAAGCCTATCAAACTGTTCCTGTAGGATTTATTTAAGATTAATGGGAATTATAACCCATTTCCAAGTGTCAATCAGTCAACCCACTAACAAGATCACCCCTAATGGATAGGAGTGGCAGATCGAAAACCTCTGGGTTGGGTTTGTCAGTTTATCCATGAATTTGAAGCTTCTGTCTTAGAATGTGAGGGGATTGAACAATCCTCATAAAAGACTAGTAGTGACAAATCTTCTAAAGTAGTGGAAATGTGATATTGTTTGCCTTCAAGAAACTAAACTAGATAGTACCAATTCTAACATGGTAAAAAGTCTTTGGAGCAGCCCTTTTGTAGACTGGGCGGCTTTAAAGGGCATCTATACAGCTGGGAGTATACTTCTAATGTGGGATAAGAGGGTATTTGAGAAAGTTGATTTTATGGCTGGTAAGTTTTCAGTTTCAATCATTTTGAAGGGTGTGGAAGATGGTTTTGAATGGATCTGTTTGAGGGTTTATGGACCGACCGATGGAGGCCTTAGGGATGTATTATGGGCAGAGACATTGTGAGATCACGGTGGCTTTTGGCTTGGTTTTTGTTTGGAGATTTCAATATTATTAGATATCTGACTGAGAGACTTGGATGTTCTTCGTTCAATTCAGCCATATTTAAATTCTCAAATTTTATTACAAAACACTCTTTGGTTGATTTGCCATTGGAGGGAGGTGAGTTCATGTGGTTTTGTGACTCTGACAGACCCTCTATGTCTAGAATTGATAGGTGTTGGTGTCTGCGGATTGGGAGGATCATTTCTTAGATATGACCCAAAGAATTCTTCCTAGGGTGGAGTATGATCACTGTCCTCTACTCTTGAAGGCAAGAGGGATGTCAAGGGGGAGGAGTCCTTTCAAATTTGAAAATATGTGGTTAAAGGTAGAAGACTTTGTGGATATGATGCATCAATGGTGGAGTAGTTATCATTTTTTGGGACCTCCTAGTTATATTCTAGCTTGTAAACTGAAGGCTCTCAAAGGGGACTTGAAACACTGGAACAAGCATGTTTTTGGGGATGTTTATTTTATGGAAAAATGCTTGATGACTGAGCTCTTAGACATTATTATGAAAGAGGGGATGCAAGTTCTGACCCAAGTGGACAGAAGCAGAAGAGTGGTGGTTAAATCTTATATAGATTTTTTGGCTTCTTTGGAAGAGATTTCCTAGAGGCAAAAATCTAAGACTGCGTTTGAATTGGTGGTAAACCATTTCAGGAAATTGTTTTCCACCTTTTCCGCGTGTTTGGCAGTTACGGAAAATAGAATTTTCCGGAAAATCATTTCCAATTTTCCCTTTGACAACGAAAATCGTTTTAAGTTTCTATTTTCACTTCAAAGTATTTCCGGCAAGAGAGAGAGAGAGAGAGAGAGAGAGAGAGAGGAAGAAGAGGAGAGAGCCCAGAACCCAGAACTGGCGCCGCGCCGATCGCCAGCGAACCCCAATCGTCACTCGCAGCACCGCGCTGCGCTGATTGTCGATTGCACTTCCAAAACCCAGTGCCGCACTGATCATCGATCGCACCGCGCCATCTCGCCTTCGATCGCCTCCGCTCGATCTTGCCTCTGCTGCGCGATCTCGCCACGAACCCAGAACCCATCGCCTTCGCACCGGCAAACCCAGAACCCAGAACCCATCGAGTCGCACCGTCAAGCGTCGATCTCCTTCGAACCCAGAACCCATCGCCTCTAACCGAATTTGATATTTTTTTTTTTTTTTGGTTTTGTTTCTGTTTTGATTGCCGGAGTTTTCTGTGGTTTTGAAATTTTTTGTAATAAAATTTGTTTGAATGCTGAGAAAATTGCTGAAAAAATGTGAAAAATTTGTAGGAAAATAGCATTTTCAGAATACAACCAAACACATGAAAATATTTTCTACAACAATTTTCATAATACAACCAAACACTTGAAAATATTTTCCTTTTCCAGAAAATAGCATTTCCAGAAAATAGATATTTTCTAGAAAATATTTTACAAGAACCAAACACAACCTAAGGCGCTATTTATTAAAGAAGGTGATAATAACACTCGCATTTTTCATAGACTTGCTAACTCTCATAAGCAAACCAATCAGATTAGGGGGGTGCAGGTTGAGGGGGTTCTCTATGAGGATAAGTCTGAAGTTGCAAATCAGGTAGTGGGTTTTTATAAGAAATTAGTGGGTCCAATTTCCCATTCATCTCTCTCATTTCCATCCGCAGTTAGAGAACTCCGTCTGCCACGTGTTGCGGGCAACAAGGGTGGTTTGGTTTTTTTGGTGATGATGGGACCAATTTTCTTTTATTGTGATATAAGATGGGTGTTTTTTTTTTTTTCCAATGAAATTTTGATCTGTGTGGTAATGGTAAGTATCTTGTTTACTGTTCCTTAGTTACTAGTTTGAAAAAAATAATTATGATCCGGATAACAACTAAATCAAGCACTCAAAGCCCACATAAAACTATGAACATAGCTCAGAAATATTAAACAGACCCGAACCATCTTTTTGCAGTGAATGCAAATTATAAAATAAAATAAAAAAGGTGATAATACTAAGTGAGTCCAAAAAAAAAAAAAAGGTGATAATACCTAGAGAACGTTGTTTTGATTCCAAAAGATCACCCAGCTAAATCAAGCTTCCAACAAAGATATTGTTTGTAAATGTTAACTTTTTCATCCTTTAAGTCTTCAAATTGTTGAAGTTTGCAGCTCCTGTAAAAGTTGCAACCAAATGTAAGCTAAAAGCTAATCTTAAATATGATTTTTTTTCCAAGCTAATCTAAGATGAAAAAACAATAGATTTTTTAGCTGATAGGAATTTATAAGTAAGTATCCTAAATAGTTTTCTTCCATTTTATTAGTTACATAGCTGTATGTCATATTGGTAGCTAGTGTGTGTATGTGTGTATATATATAATAATAAAAGTTTAGATGTAAGAGATCTCCATCCTTGTTTCTCTCTCACTCTCTCATAGTCTTTAGTAAATTGGTTTAATGATACTCACTATTTTATTACCCATTTGAAGTGGGCATTAAATGGTAATCATTGATTACCATCTAAATATTAAGGTTAAAAGAACACCCTTATGCAACTAAAGGGATAAAAAGTTCTTTTGACTCATTCAACTTAACTGCTACAGTTGCATTGTTTATTGCAACTGTTGCAACTGGAACACCCCTTGGCATCTGCGTAATCATTAAAGGAATAAACAAAAATTAGGAATTTGGGGTGATCAAATTTTCCTTATAAACTCCCTGTGTACCAAGGAAACTGTTTCCTTTGCTGTGCACTAAGGAAACAATATTTGGGTATTGTAAATTTTCTGTGTATGTGTTTATGGTGTTGCATCACTGTGTACGTGAAATTTACAGAGATGAGATATTGCGGAGTTTATAGTGTATTCAAGCAAGAAAATGGAAAGTGTCTTGGCTAGTGTGTTGTTACCTTTGATTTCTCTGCAGATTTTTTTTTAGAGTTCTTTCTGGTGTTTGACTGAGGATGATGCTTGGTGTTCTCTGCTCTCTTATTGTTCTTGGTGCTCCCTTCCTTTACTGTCTCTTGAGTAGTGTTTGTTCTTTTTAATGTAATTTAAGTTTGTTTGAACAGGTACTGCGCTGAGAGTTTATGATGAGTGATTTTCACCTGTTCCATTTGTTTTTATAAATATGTGCAGGCAACTGCTAGAGGGGAGGAGGGCATGATGCTCTTTTTCTTCTACTGCAATCCAAACTGTGGCCACTAGAGGAGAGATTGAGAATCTAAGGTTTGATGATAGTAGTATTTTGTGATGAGAGTATGTCATATGGAGTTTAGAAGACTTTTTTATTACTGATCCATGGGACCTTCATGTTAGTTGAAAACATGTTTTCAATATTTGTTGCTTTTCAAATAGTTTTATATACCATGGTTACTGGTTGAGTGTTTACATATGTTTTGATATGCTACTTTATTTTTTGGTGACCAAAATATCTACCAATTTCTTGATCATACTTGATACTTAACTTAATACTTGGTAATGCTGATGAATTTTATTTTGGATTATATTTCATTGGTAAATTGAAATATTATGTGTATTCTGGTTTGTTTTGAGCTGAGTGATATATATTTTAAATTTTTTGAAGATAAATTTAATGGTTATTTTTTAGTTAAAATGTTTTGGATTTAAAAAAAAAAATTTAAATGGGTATCGGGTCGGGTATGGATATCCATGAATAATAAATCTGGGTGGATGTCAGGTATGGATACTAATGGGTATTGCTATCGGGTATCCATGGGCAAATATTTCGGGTAGGGTATGGGTATACCCGATCCATACCCTACCCATGGCCATCCCTAGTTATTCTTCCCATGGCCATCCCTAGTTATTCTTGAGACAATTGGGCAAAAGGGTAGGCCAGATCATTTGTCTATATTTTTTTTTTTGGGGTTTCAAGGGACAATTTGTAAATTTTTTGGGTTAAGGGAGGCCAAGAATATCAATCAAGGGTAAAATGTTCAAACTTTTGTGTACATATATATACATGGTTCCGTCCCTGCTTGTGTTTGCAGCCTGGGGTTTTGAAATGTTGTTCAATGATAAGAATCTTACTCATCAAACAGATAAAACAAGAATGAGAAGCAATTAAATTTTAGGAGGTAAAAAACTAATAAAGGTGACATCTTTAACATAGAACTAGGCAAAATTAAAATCTGGTTTTAGGATTTAGAGTTAAAATCTAGCAAATATGACAATAGTGATGCAGATCCAATAGAGATGATATTTTTAACATGAAACTGGATAAAGATGTTAAATTGAAATACATAATAAATAAATAAAAAGTACCTTGCGAACTAGATCTGCAAAGGAATAGGACGATCGTGACTGGGTTTGAGAGAAAAGGGAAGATCCATGGGATTTGGAGAAAGCGCGGCTTCAAAAGGATAGGATTTAGAATTAAAATCTAGAAAATATGACAATAAAGATGTAGAACCACGTAAGAGAAACCAAATAAAGGTGATATTTTTAACATGATAAAGATGTTAAATTGAAATACATAATCAACAAAAAAAAAAAAAAAAGTACCTTGCGAACTAGATCGTGACTGGGTTTGTAGAGGAAAAGGAAGATCCATGCGATTTGGAGAAAGAGCAGTTTCAAAAGGGAGGCGCGGAGAGAGTTTTTTTTTAGACTTCGGCGCAGAGAGAGTTTAGAAGAGAGAGGAAGAAACATCATGCCATGACATGTTAAAAGGGGAATAAAATAATAGTAATAAATTAAAATACAATTAAATTTAGGTTTTGTGGACTTTCAAAGATAAAATTAGGTTTTATCGCCTTCAAAAAAAAAAAAAAGGTTTTTTTTTATTTGGAGTAGGTTTTTGTGTGGTGCTGACACCTCGATTTACGTGTCGTGACCTAAACGCTGTTCGGTGGAGAGAATATCCAACATTGGATGTGCCTTATATGGGTCGGGTTGTACCGAAACCGACCAACAAGTCATTGCCTGATCCCCAAGACCAATCCCAATTCGAACTATCCCTTCCTATTCAAAAATATTTTTTGAAAATAAAAACTAAGTAATTTTTTGGAAGCCCAAATTACGAACCTCATGCGCCGGCCCATTGACCCAATTATTACAACTACATACGTACATAATTACGAGCGGTCAAGTCTGGCAAGATTTTGCCAAATCTAGTGAGATTTTGCCAAATTTAGCAAAAATATCACCAAAATTTTGCCAATTTCATTGTTAACTTGCTGGATTTTAGCCAATTTTCAGATCTCCAACTCTGACCAAAACGACTACCATCTGTTGAAGGTCAAATCTACTCGATCCGATCAACCAGTCCGATGACGACGGGTTGAAATGCTGACCATTCGATTTGGTCGGGTCGGTTTCAAGTTGGGCACAAACCCAACCCGTGGACAAGCCTACTACTAATAAATCATGTAATTTTTTTAAATATTACATATAAATAACCTTATAAATTGCTAGATAATGAGTTGAAAAATATAGCTCCAAACATATTTTGAGAAAAATTTTATACTTTCTAATAAGTAAAATGGCCAAAATTTCATTTGAAGTTTTGAACCTCCAAAATATTTAAATACACCATAAGTAATCAAATTTCAAAATGACCAAAATACTTTGAAAGTCTCCCTAATAACCAAAATGCCCTTTAAAATTATCAAAATGATCAAAATAGCATTGGAATCTTTAAAATAATTTAAGATCATTGAAAATTCCAAAATTACTTATATACTCCTAAAATCACTAAAATGACAAAAATATTATCGAAAATAGTTAAAACAAGCAATATACTTCAAAAACCACCCAAATATTCCCAAACCCTCCAAAATGACTCAAATAATCTTAAAATGACTGAAAATACTCACAAACCTCTAACGCTACTGTGAGTATTGAGTAGTGTATATAATTAAATTAATAAATCTCCATTTAAAACTAAAAAAAATCCCGTTTATTTAGGCTTCTAACAATTCACCTTTATGTGGATTCTTACCTGTTGAGGAAAAATTACTAGGTTTATTAATTGAATAATGCTTAGGACACAATTTTGTGCCACAATTTGCCATATAGCGAGTTGTGAGTGGAGGAAGTGTGTCCTCACGTGATCCACCATCACACTTATTCAATCTCTCACAACTTGCCACATAGAGAGTTATGGCACAAAGTTGTGTCTTGAACATTACTCAACTTATAAGTTTGATAATCCCACTCAACAAGATTGTTCCTTCATCATGAGGACTACACCATGGTCCATGGAGACACATGGAGTTGGCACTCACATTAAGAAGGAACATGAATGAATTCTTAGGATTTATTAATCAACAGTAAAAAAGCAACGCTGAATTTCATCATATATATTTCTATCACCAAAAAAAAAGTGCATTCAAAATTTCAAATATAAAACTGTATGTCCAGTGCCGAATTTGGAATAGCTATAATCAGCAAACATGTGAAACACAGCTCACTGGCATAATAGACACCAAGGCAATATTTTTTATGTTAAGAGGAAGGTTGCCAACAATGTCACAAAAACAGCAAGTGATAATAACAATCCAATTAGAATTTTAGGTATCATATATCAAGAAATATTCTCCACTGTTATGTTTCTGTCAAAAGTTTTCAATTTCTCCCAATTTATCAAAGACTTACAAAATAAATCTTGTCTTAAAATCAAATATGTTACAAGCCGAGTTGCCTAGCAGAGTTTATTTTGAAGTAAAATGTTTTCCTATTTTCAGATGTTTGTTTGTATGTAAAATGTGGTTAAACTTGTCAAATTTTTTTCATTCTACCGTAAAATTCTAAGGAAAATGTTTTAAAATGTTTTACATTTAAAAACTTGGTAAAACATTTTACAAAAATATAAGTTTAAGTAGAGACAAAACTAAAAGATAGTTCGATAAAAATACATCTAACTTGCACTAAAACATTTCCTACAAAATAGGAACACTCTTCCACTAACCTACTTCTTCAAAACAA
This sequence comes from Quercus gilva, assembly GCA_023621385.1. Lineage (NCBI taxonomy): Eukaryota > Viridiplantae > Streptophyta > Magnoliopsida > Fagales > Fagaceae > Quercus > Quercus gilva. Next base: position 40,720,273 of record CM042479.1, on the reverse strand, counting down.
CTATTTAGAAAGTTCAAATAAGATAATTAGAAATGTAAAATAAATCATTTTAAAAAATCTTAAATTTTAGATAACTTAAAAAAAAAAAAAAGAAGAAGAAGAAGAAGAAGAAGAAGAAGCAAAGAAACAAACAGTTTCTTCCATCTCCTCCCTCTCCTCCACGTATTGGAACATTCCCACCATTGAAAAGAAAAAACACTTGCCTCAAATCCAAGTTCAGATCCTATCAAAAAAGCAAATGAAAAAAAGACCACGTTAATTTGGATAACTTCTTCTAAAAAAACTGAAGCAATTATAAAAATCCATGTTGCCATTTTAATTTTTAACCCAAGGGGTGAAGGTTTTGCCACTGTTTGACATCAAATATGATGACTACCTAATAACCACATATATAGTGGATGACACTTTAACAATAACATTTTCTCTTTCAGTGTTTGTGCCTTTCTCTTTCAGTGTTTGTGCCTTCATGTGTAGGTGAATCTCATTTATAGACAAGATCATGGTGGCCCTTCATATCAAAGGTCAGAATTTTATTTATTTATTTATTTTTCAATACTCACACATGCGTGATGATCATGGACTCTCTGCTTTATTTGATGTCGCCCAAAAGGTTGTGGAAAGGAAATACAAGGAAATGGTTTTCTTTGTTAAGTGATTTTTGCTGTTTTCCTCTGCTTCCTACTTTCCAATATCAGGTGGAGGCTTACTGTTCTATCCTTATTTTTCATTTCATTTTTTTTCCCTGAAATTTTCCATTTATGCTCTGTGTGACTATATGTGAGTGTGTGTGTGTGTGTGTGTTGCCTCTTATAAGCTGATTATTTCAACAATACTGAAGGATCTGGATCCATGAGAATGACCAATATGTCACTTGGTGTCACTTGGAATGTGTGCCATGATGCAACGTGTACAAGTGAAAGTCATTTGGAATGTGTGCCATGAACATATTTAGTGATTGGAATGCTATACAGACTTGCAACGTGTACAAGTGAAAGTCATTTGGAATGTGTGCCATGAACATATTTAGTGAATGGAATGCTACACAGACTTGGGGTTTTAACTTTTAGTGTCTGTTTGGATACCATTTATTTTACTGAATTGAACTAAATTGAAAATTTTTTGTTAAAAATACTGTAGCAAAATAATTTTTAAATGTATAAATAGTATTGTGGAATCCATTTTTAATATTTTTTTAATTAAAATGTTCATAAACAGTATGCACACAGTATATAAACAGTGTATACACGGTTTATAAACAGTACACTTTGTCTTTAAGGAGAAACATGTATTGGAAAAAAAAAAAAAGTTGGACGCAGATGCAGCCAGAGAATCCAAACCCACCCCTAGTGTCATATAAGGTTTTTGAATTTTCATTATTTTATGCATCATTAATTTAATATATAATTTAGCTGGTATATTTTATAAGTAATTTTCAGTTAACTTAACTAATAAAATATAGTAAAATTTGCAATGTAGCTAATTTTATTAACCGTGAAACTTATTGTAGGGACCCGTTTTTGGGCAACTCCCTTACAATAAATTTGTAGAGAGTAGATAGAAGGGCCAGACACTTAGCAAGAAAAGCAACAGTCAGAATGGGCTTAAAAGGAAGATAACTAAAATTTTGATTAAGTGTTCTTGAAGAAAGTTTGTCCTCGGCCCAGTCCGAGGACCCCTTTTCCTTAGAATTAATGGATATAAGGGTTGTCCTTTGTACATCCTAAGAAAGAAAAACTCTCCCCCCGCCAAAAGCCCATTTACTTTGGGGATTTTATCTATTATATAGTTTTGTTCAATTGATCTTTGTCGTCCACTTGTCGGCCATCTGGACTCGTGTCTGAAGGCTTGTCCCATCAGCCACCTTTGCAGGCTTTCTGTTAGTTGAAGCAACCAATGCATCACTATTAGCTGGTCAATTCACCAGTGATGCGACCAAAGTGTTGGTGACGTTCATTTAATGAGTGAGTGATAGCTCCCTGCCTTTAATGTCGGTTTGCCGAGGACGTGAGCATCCTTGGTGAGGTCCCAGAGGACTTAAGTTTCTCCCACTCATCCTCGGACTTTGTACCATCCTCGGCACGGACCTTGAGCCAGATGTGGAGTGAGCCTGGGTTGCTTAATACTCGAGCCCCACACTTATCATTAATTTTTTTACAAGTATGCATGTCAACTAATTGAATTTATTTTTTAAAAAAATTCTCACATGGAACTCCACGTTCTGAAATCGAGCACTTGTTATTACTAATACTTTGATAAAAATACTTTTTTGGTTTATAAATTTTATCAAAAAATTATTTTTCATTTTTAAACTTTAAAAAGTTTATTTTTCTATTCATAAATTATTAAAATTTTTTTATTCCTATTTTTGTTTCTAAACTACTAATTTTTTTATTTACAAAATTTGAGGATGAGTTTTATTATTATTATTTTAAAGTTTACGGTTGAAAAAAAGCAACTTTATGGTAAAGTTTAAATATCAAAACAGTATTTTTAATATTAAAATTTTTTTTTTTTTTTAAAGAACTCAAAAATCTCATCCTCTTGAGTCTAGAGTGATATGATTGACATCCCAAATTCCTTGTCACAGAATTATAGCAAAAAGGAATTATAGCAGAAAATATACCAAACCTGTAAATGCCGCAAACTCCCATTGCTCTGCTCTCTCTCATGGGCCATGGCTACCCTTTCTCACTCTCACTTCCTAACCTTCCTCTCACTCCCTTCTCGTAAACTCTTCTTGCCTCCACAACAACATCTTCACCAGAACAACCTACACTGCGAAACCCAGGAACACCCACCTCCTAAACAATTTACAACCTGCGCTTTGTCAAATAAAAAACCCAGGTTTCAGTTCCTGATATGCTTAGTTTTTGTGTGTGTCTATTTCTTCTATGGTTTTTCTTTTGTATCTGATTTATGGGTTTTCTAATTTTTTGTGTGTGTGTGTGTGGGTGTTTTAGTGGTAGAACTAGAAAGGGAAAGAGCAATGAAGAACTGTGCAATGACATACAGCAATTTCTCACTGAGTCCGGGTTTCCAGAGGATCATGTGCCTTCCACCAAGGAGCTTTCGCTGCATGGAAGGTAAGGTTCTTTCTTCAATTCTTTCTCTGTGTTTTTGCTTCTAAGTATTTCTTTGCAATTCATTTAGGTTCTCTACTAAGCTTTATTAAGAAATGAAGAGCAACATGGGTTGAATAGTAGTAGATTTGAAGTGTTCCTGTTGAGTTCTTTATCTCCCATATGTTTGAATTTAATTACCCTTTTGGGGAAAGATAATACTTTTGGTGCTATATTGGTAAATGCAACTATGTGGTTGAATTTAATTGGAGAACCTAAAGAACTGAACCTAAAATTTGTCCCGAAAAATTTGTATGTTCTAACATGGTAGTGAGAGAATTATTTTTGGTTAATTACTAAATGCTTATAGAAGAGGGATAGGGGGCCTAATTTATGTCATAGAAACACATCTTAATTAGTCAACCATAACTGAAATTTATGATGTTTTCTTAATAGGTCATTTAACTAGTTCGAAAAGCCAAGATGAGTTTTTACAGAGTGAAACATTGACGAAGACCTAAAACTGACAGATATTATGATTTTTGATAGCATAGAATGGCAGAGAAGAATAAATGTAGTTGACCTCAAAGTTTTGGGACTAAGTCTTGGTTGTTGTTGTCATTATAACAAATTGGTGGAAATGATTATGTGATGGGCTCCTTAATCTATACATGTTACAAATACAATGCGAATCATTTAATAATCTTTCTAGAAGATGAAGGTTTTGTATGTATCCATCTTGAGCTAAAAAGTAATATTTGTGCTAATATTTATAGGAATGACCTTGCAAACATTGTTAGACGGAGAGGATATAAACTGATTAGAGAGCTTCTTGCTAACTCAACAACATCAAACATCGAAGGGCTTGATCCGAAGAAAAGCTTTGATGAAAACCAGGGTGCAATCAGTGATCATGAACATATATTAACAGGTTTATCTCAGTTTCTTTTAAGTGTTTTTCAATCCTCATTGTAAAGTACCTCTGGCAGTTATTTATACCCTGTTATATGTTAAAAGGTCAGGACAAGAAGGCAAATACTTTGGTTGTCGAACACATCTCATCAACTGATATCTCCAACGTAGGGAACGATTACAGTAGTTCAAGTAGTGATTTGGATTTCAACTCTGGTGACTTTAGTAGCCTACCTGTAGAATCTTCATCCAAATTTTTTTTGGAAGAAAAGGTATTGCATAGATTAAAGGGTCATGATGAGAAAGTAAAAGACGTGGCTGAAAATGCTTTCTTGTCAACTGAAGTTTCCACCATGGAAAGTTCTAGCATCAATTTTGATCTCAACACTGATGAAAACAGCTGCATGCCTGTAGAACTTTCAGTCCTGGAGGATAAGACTTCATCTAATTTGCAAGTTGAGAACGAGAAGGTGAATAATATGGTTGAAGATGTGGCCTTTTCAAATGAAGGAAAGAAACATTATTCCTGGAGTTCAAATTCAAATTTCAATCCCACTGACTTTAAAAGTATGCCTAAAGAATCTCCAATCAGTTTGTCCTTGGAGGGAAAGGCCGTCGTTTAATTTGAAAGATCAGGATGAGAAGATTAAGAATAATAATGTACCTCTCTACTCTAGTGAAGATTCTTGCATGCCTATAGAATTTTCAGTGAACTCATCCCTTGAGGAAAAGGTGACAAAGTTTATTCAGAATGGGGATTTGGATATGATTGAGGGTAAGATTCTTTATAAAGAATAGTTTTATATTCACTTCATCAGTCAATATATATATATATATATATTTTTTGGCATGTCACTAGTCCAGACGCTGGTGTTGATTTTGACATAAAAGTATAAGGTGCTTGACTCAACTATATGAAATATATTCCAAAAATTGATGGGGGGATTGGTTGGAGTTTAGTGTTTGACATTTATTTATGTGTCTATCATAAAAAACAGAAAAACCCCTTGAAATGGTATCAGAGGTGTCTCATCTGCCTATATACTTTCACATGTTGCCAACCTTTTCTTAATATGTTCCCTCCTTGTTCCCTATTAAAATAGTGAGGATTTATTTTCCTTTTGCTCCTCCTTGTCCCTATGTTTTTGTGTACCCTAAAATGCGATAATTTTGATGGATAGCATATGAAAACATGTAGAGGAAACTCACTCAGCATTTGAGCATATGAGTATATGAGTAAGGTGACTGCTTGGAAGCTAATAAGTCTGAGGAGTACCTATATTATAAAGTTGTTTCAACTTAATATTTGTTACTTAACATGATCCAAGATGTTAGGCTGATGGAAATCTTTGTGCTAACATGTTGTGATTGTGTAGTTGCAAAGTTCTAGGCACTTTGGACTACCATAATTTGAGTATTGCAGTTCCCAAGCTGTATTACAGACCATGGTTTTCACTACAGTAAAACAGGCCTCATATGTGGGTTCTCCAAATAGTATTTATTTGAATTATGTACACCTGATGAATGGATGTGCAACACCTTCTCATCATCTTTATCATGACTAGGTAGTGTCACTTACCACTTAGAGTTTTACAGAAATAGCTGGAGACAGTTCTGCAGTACATTTTTTTTTCATGTGTTAGGTTCATAGTTGATGAAGTTATATTTATCGTTTTTGGGAAGAAAAATTATAATAAGTTCTATAAAGTTGAAAAGGGTAAAAAAAAAAAAAAAGAGTTAATTATGGCTAATAACCCTAACTATGGGATCATTTGCAATGTGCTCTTAAATTTCAAACTTCTGCAATTAGCACCTTGATTTGAGATTTATTTGTAATTTCTACTACTCATCCAAATTATAGTGTACACTGATGGATTAATGGACAACTGTCCATCATAAATTATGAATACATTAACAATTTTTACCCTATAATAAAAGTCTTCAATTCACACCCTAATTTGAAATTAATCTACTCACTAGTTGGACATTCTGGACACTGATTTGGATAGTGGGTAGCCTTAAAAATTAATCTCGAATTATGGTGGCGAATGCAAAATTTTGTACTTTACAATGCACATTACAAATGCCTCTATCTTTTAGAGTGGATATTTTCAATTAACCTTAAAAATAAATTTCTTAATACCTTTAAAATAATTCCCTTTGTACAATAATACTTCTCTACTTTATTTCATGCTAGTAAAAGAGGAGTGAACATAAGAAAGATGATCAAGAACACCTCAACTCTAAGGTTGAAAATTCCAAAGGGGTTGAATATCTTCTTTGCCATCTTATTAGTTCTAGTATACTATTTATAAAAAAAAAAGGTTCTAGTATACCGCTAATGTTGCTTATTTTTTTGTTTAATGTTCCTGTTACCCTGTAGGTAATTTTTCAACCACTATAAGTACATTGGTTTTGTATATCTTTTAGTCATTGTATTTGTCATGATACCATTTTGTATTTGTCTTTGTAGAATGATTTCTATCTTGAGATTGAATTTGTTAACTTTTATTTATTTGGTGCCTTTGAATATTGAAGTTGAGTATGTGGAGCTGCTTGATGCTCAGATAATGCCTATGGCATATTAAATGAACGTGTTGCTGAAGAGAGCAAGGAATTTATCCAGCTGCAGAATTTGGTAGTGCAGCCTGCTGAAGAGCACTCTGGAAATTCGCTTAATGGTGGGAGTTTTGCTGTGACATTGAATGGCAGTACACTGACATCCAAGGATGTCACTCCTGCTGCACTAGTCACTCAACCGCTTAGGTTAGTAAATTAGTATTCTATAACATATGATAAAAGTGCCCAGACGTGCAGCTCTTATTTATTTTCTTTTCTCAAACTGTTATAACCATTTGAACAAGTTTCACATGTCTAATTTCATGAACACTAAATCATGCTATTTATAATTTCTATTTAGTTTCTTCATTATGTAAGCGACACTTCTACTTAATTATTTCAATCCATTAATTTATTCTTGAAATTTTGGCATATGTTGTGAAGAATCTAGAGATGCTTATTAGATGAATTGTTCTTTATTATGAACAGCAACAACAACAATTAAGCTTTAGTCCCAAAATTTTGTGGTTGGATATGGATTCTCAACAGACTAGTCATGATTGGCCACATGTATTCTAATCCTTCATTCTATTCTATCTAAAATAATATTTTTTGTTACTTTCTTAATTCACATATCCTTTTTTACTCATTTTATTAATTTAAAAAAAAAAAAAAAAAATCCTCTACCTTTTTTCATTCTCCGCTGAACTTAACCAGTCCATTATAAGCAATTTCCCTCGCCTTTTCTCATGAAAAACACTTGATTTATAAAATTTCATTCCTCGATAATCCGTCTTCTATGATTACCAGAGCCCTTTTAAATAGGCTTTCAAGGAGTAAATTAATAAGAAAAATAATCCAAGTACAAAACATAATCTCACATAATCCTCAACAAGATTAAAGTCAAGTTCAAAAAGAAATTTAGTTCAAAATGCAAAAATAAAATATGGAAGAAAATTTGAAATGATTTTGCTCCTTGCATCAAAATTTAGTTGTAGTATTCCAAACAGTTTGTCTCTTATGATCACATTGTCCATTTGCCAACTAACATCAAATCGGTTATATGCCAGTGAAAAAAAGTGAACGTATTGTTTCATTCAACTTCAGTGGATTTTCTATTTTTCTTGCTTATTTGTGTTCTTTGGCTGGTTATGGGTTTTAATTTTTTCTTTAACAGAATTTCATTGGTGTTTAAAATCTTTATAGGGACGATCATGTGTCACCTGGACTGCTAATGACTGCTAAGCTGGACAAAGATTTGGACACAGAGGTCACACTTATATTGTTTTATACAAAATCAATTTCCATTGGCTGTATGTTTGACATTATTCCTTAACTTTTATGTTTTCTGTGACACAGAGTAGCATTAGGGAGAGGCAAGCTGATATTAATCATCTCAAGTTCATGCTGGTAGTAATCTTAAAGTTTTTTTTTTTATAACCATATTGAATTTTGTCACATATTAAATAAATGATTTGACTATTTACTGTACTTCTTGTTCTGATTAGCATCAGAAGGAGTTGGAACTGTCACTGTTAAAAGAACAGATCGAGAAAGAAAAGGTATATGAGCAACTCAAAATGATTATGTTTAAATGAGACCTTGTCAAGTGGCTGCATTTCATTTTTTCATAGCATTCACAACATTAAAATTTCAAGATTGGACAAATTGAGTGCTGAGACACATTATGGAATCATTGATGATTTCTGATGGGGCCTTCTGTTTTCTTTTTTCTCAACCTTTTGTTCATGCAATGTTACTTTAGTGATTTATCATATGAACATGGAATTACTGTAGTTGTCCCCCAACCTTACTAATAACACTCAAAAAACTGTTGCACCTTCACCAGATGCATAAGTTCTAGGAGCCATCTTGCTTACAAGATCTAACTAAAAAGGGCAGTGCAGGAAAAACAAAGTAAAGATATTACTGCTGCAAAATATAAGTATAAGAAGGATTAAGTTAACATCTGATTTTTTCCTATATCCCAATGCGTGGTCTCCATGGATTTCATAAATTATAGGAACATATTGAGTCAACTGAAGATATACATTTCTTCAAATAAATATTCATAGTTCAAAGAGACATGAAATCTTAACTTTTAGAAATGCAGTTTTTGATGCAATAACTACGTATTTTATTTTTGCATTTCACTTCTGGCCAGCTTGCTTTGTCTGATTTGCAAACCAAGGCTGAAGCAGAAATCAGCAAAGCCCAAAAGCTTATCTCAGAAAAAGATGCAGAATTACAAGCTGCTCAAGGAAGTCTTTCAGGACTAGAAGAGGTACTGCATATAACATTTTGCTTGGACTGATTTTGTGTGTGTGAATGTGTGTATACAGTCACAGTGCAGTCACTGCAGTGTCTGGGTTTGTTTCTGAATATGCAAGGCAGCAGTCAACTTTCATGGTTTATGCTTATATTGCTGGAAATGAAGGATACTTTGTTGGAATACTTCCTCTTACAAATTACAATACTCGTCCAAGCTCTTTATTATCCATGAACTAGAAAACAGAAATTGAGAGTATTTTTGGATTCCCCAGTTGATGCCTCCAACAAATGGTGAAACAAATCTGAATGGAAGTCTAGTGGAAAGAAAATCTTAATGTAGCACGACACGTTCAAGTAGCTCTCCAGCAAACTTGGACTCTTGTTGGAAATGTAGACATGCATCAATCACACAGTGGATATGTTGACACACAATATGGAAAATGAAATTGATAGTTCAAAATATAGATATTATAGAAGCATATAAGAAGCAAGATATAAAAGTAGTGATATTATATTACATTTTCACATAGAACTATCCATTCCAATTATTGTTTGTATACCTTTTAACTGACACAATGTGTCAGCAACATGAAATTGGAATCTGCTTGGACTTTGGTTGAAACTATATGCCTGCTGACTGGGATTGATTAATTCCCCTGTTGTTTTTAGGTTCAGATTCAATACTTTGGGTAGGGAGAGATTGTGGAGGTGTCAGGTAGCTTCAACGGTTGGCATCAGCGGATTAAAATGGATCCACAGCCATCATCAAGTATCACAGACCCCAATGCCTCAAGGTCGTTAATTGTTTTCCAAATTCTCTATTTACAATTCAGCATCACTGTCAAGTTATTTTAATTTTCATAGCTTGTTTTTTCCAATCTAGGTTTCAGATGTTCAACTTGTTTTATCTTAGTAGGTTAAAAAGAAAAAATAAACGACTTTGGGTCCGTTTGTTTTGGTGGTAAATGATTTCAGGAAATCATTTTCCACCTGACCCCATTGTTTGGCAGCTACGGAAAATAGGCACCCGTTTGACCATTATTTACTCTTTTGACCCGGAAATGGTTTTCACCTCTCATTTTCACTTCAAACCATTTCCGGGTCACGCACAAAAGAGAGAGCAGAGAAACTTCGAAGACATCCAAAGAAAGAATAGAACTCACCGAGAACCAAACGAGCCAGAGAAAGCCAGGAACTCACCTCGCCGAAACATCGTTCCAGACCCAGACCCATCACCACGATCGTCGATCGCCTTCAACCCAAACCTAGACCCAAGGCCTCGCACCGCGCCGCGAGTCGCACCACGAACCCACGAACCGCAAGTCGAACTGCACCGCGATTCACATCGAATTTGAATACCCAGTTGCCTCACTGCAACGATCTGACCGGATTTGATGATTTTGAAATTTTTTGGTTGTGATTTTGAAATTTTTTGTAATAAAATTTGTTTGGATGCTGAAAAAATAGCTGAAAAAATGTGAAAAATGTGTAGGAAAATAGCATTTTCAGAATAGAACCAAACACATGAAAATATTTTCTACAACAATTTTCATAATGTAACCAAACACTTGAAAGTATTTTCTTTTTCCGAAAATCGCATTTCCAAAAAATAGGCTGTTTTTCAAAAAATATTTTATGAGAACTAAACACAGCCTTTATATTGTCATTTTACTCCCATTTCAGTCAAACCCACCCTTCCTCTTAAAGCGAAAAGCCCGGCTGGTCTTAGGCTAAATGGACACCGATTTAGTCTATGATATATGGGTTATTGGGCCCACGTATTGGGTTAGGCCGATCTTGGCTATTCATTTGATTGTTTGACCGCAAGAATTAGGATTTATGCTTCTTGGCCCAATCAACCATTCGATCATGTCATCATGTACCATCCAGACTTCTCTATTGTGACTGGGAAAGCTAAAAATTTAATTTAGTGTGTTTTTGCGTGGTTGATTTTTTAGGTGCTTGCGTCAATTTTTATTTCCTCAATTATATTGCTTGGGGTTATATTTTTTTACTTTAATTCCCACATTGCCTTCAAGTCTATCGTATTTAGTGGTGCGTGCCTGAAATATTTTAAAGGAACTCTATGAAATGGAATCTGATTTTTTAATGGTGTTTGACAAGGTCCATTTTGATTTCCTGGATGATTTCTTGGAATTTTTGCGTCAGCATGGTGATGCTTTTACCTTTGTTTTAGGATCTGTTCGATCAGGTTGAAAATATATACCATCAAATTGGTTTATTATGAGATTTATCAGGTCGTTTTTCAGATTGAATATATATATATATATATAAACATTTTTTTTTATTGGGCTTTTTTCTTAGTTTAGAAAATTGAAAGAAAAGCAAAACCACATCAGCTTGGGACACTTAAAGAAAATTTTCTAATGGAGTTGCTGAATTGAATTAAGTTAAAAGTTAGAGGACTAGATTGAATGAAATTGAATTGTAAGCAAAGTTGAGAGTGTTAGCGTAATATAAATCAGAGAATGGTAAAAATGAACAAACCTAATTAATTGAATTTTTTTAAACAAGATTAAACCTAATCATTTTTGTTTCTCACAAAATATATATATATATATATATCAAGATTCATTTTATATGCAAAAATCGGTATTCATTTAATATTATATTGATTTATTAAAAAAATGGCGAGTTTTAATTAATTTAAACTAACACATACATCAAAAGTGTGGACTTTGAAATATGATTAAAAAGGTGTTAGGCATTCAAACTTGCATGATTGAATAGATCAACCTCCACTCATATTATTGGGCCATTTTCAATTATGGGCTTTGGGAGAACCTGCTTTCCATAATCCATAATCTCGAAAAATTAAAATTAGTTATGTGCAATATGAACTACATGATTTGTTTACAAGATTAATTTATTGTCACACTTATTAGAAAAGAAATTTGTTTGCAAGAGAATGTTTTAGAATATATTGTCTTGTAGTGCAGGTTTATAATTCAGAATGTGTCATTATTTAATTTTGTTAAATAAATAAGTTAAAGGCCATATAGTTCACTTAAGGGCCAAATAATATTCTTATAAAAAAAAAAAAAACAAAATAATATGATGATAATGGGATATAAAGTCTACCCCAAACAAATATATATATATATATATATATCGTTGAAGGCTAGGGAGCAACGAATTATTGAGTTTTCAATATGTTAAAGAAAAAAAAAAGAAAAGAAAGAAAGAAAGAAGAGATTGTAGGTAGTTTTCAATATGTTAAAAGAAAAAAAAGAAAGAAAGAAGACATTGTAGGTTAGGGACAGTCAATGGGTGACAAGTTTGATTATCAATCATATAAAACACGGTAAGAAGCATAGATCATGAAACATAAATTTTCATTATTGATTTATTGGTTTTTCAACTGTGATTGGGTAGGAGTCTTGGTATGATCGATCCTTGACCACTGGCTAAACGAAAAGTCATTCCATGCATTATGGATTGGACCAACCGAGGAACAGGTTCTAAATGAGATTTTACGTACAAGCATAAGGTAGGGTTTGGGTTCTTCACAAATTAGAATGTTACATCTCCTAATCTGTTATGGAAGGAGCATTGCATTGATCTAAGTGATGAGGAACGAAGTTTATACTAAGCAATAGGGTGGTAGATTCACCAACGACTACCCAAGTTTAAGGAAGATTGGATCCGTGTTTGCCACCATCATGTTTTTGGGGCAAGCATGCATAACCAAGAACTTAAAACGCACACATGATAAATGAGCATTCAAGAGATGACATATTATGGAAATTTATAAGCATGTAAGTGAAAACTAGTCCTTGATATTTCCAATGGATTCGCCACTACAAGAAATAGCGACCCACTTGACCCTAGGTAAAAGGGATATATCATGTAATTATTTTTTTTAAAATTTGGTAATGTGAATAATTTACTTTTTAGATCAAATAAACTTGAAAAAGAAATGCCAAAAAAAAATACTAAAACTTTTACTTTTTACTTTTGTTCCTAGTTAAATTTTAATAAATATAAAACTACATAAATAAAATGTTGTTTAGAACAAATTATTGACAATCTAAGACATGATGGAGGAATTCTTTAAGAGCAACCCCTAACTACTAAGATACTTAAAGCGATCATGTTAAATTTAGTTTACTAAGTACGTATATATTTTAGTAGCCTAGCAACTTTAAATTAACAGTTGCATTTTTTTTTACATTAAAAGATAGAAAAATAAATATAAAAAACCATTTAAAGCCTTAATATATATATATATATATAAAAGTTTCCATCAACAAAAAAATAAAAAATACAAATGCTACAGTCCAACAATTTTACAACATTTTTACAAACAGTTATTGGCTAACTTCTTACTGGCTCTCATCTGAGCCCACTAATAATATTGTTTTTTTTTTTTTTTACCAATAATCACTCACCACATTAGCAGTTTATAAAAGTTTTTGTAAAAAAAAGTTTTTATCTCTAGTATTTTCCAAAGAAAATTAAATAGGTTTGACTGTAACAAGTGAAAATAAGTTTTGAAATTCTTTAATTATTTCCTTAAAAAAAAATTATACTTTCTTTATAAAGAATAATAAAATAAAATGCTAACACAAGCTCATGGGTAGCCCAATAAACCCAACCCAATAACCCAGCCCGCTAATGATAAAATGAGCATTATCCATGAGTAGGTTCATGGGTCGAAACTTACCATTTTTCTGGCTTTACCACTGAATATAAGTATATAACATTAGACTTTTAGGCATGATTATAATAAGTGAAGGCTATTAACATATATATATATATATATAATCGTAATCATTATTCTCTGATAATTGTTAGTACTTGATAATTGATACCATATCGAAAGCTTGAATCTTATGGTTATGGCCCAAAGTCTAGGAATTAATAGCCAAAAAAAGTAGAGAAGAAAGCTAGGTAAAAGGCAGTGTTTGTTGACAAAATTCTAGCTTTGCTCCTAAAACGTAAGGGATAAAAGTATATTGCAAATTACTCCCCAAAAGTTTGGGGTATTTGGGTTTTAAACCTTAAAGTTTCAAATTTTAAAATTTAGCCCCTGAAGTTTAGGGTGTACGAATTTTACACCCCAAATTCTAAAACTTAAGAATGTAAAATCTAAACATTCTAAAAATTTAGATAGTAAAATTCAAACACCCCTAAAATTTAGGGATAAAATTTAAATTTTGAAACTTTAGGGTATAAAATCCAAATGCAATAAACTTTAGAGGTGTAATTTACAATTTAACCAAAAAATAAAAATCAATAATTATACCAAGTTATTCAAGTGATTATGAACTCTTTGCAGGTTGTGGAGTTCTCTTGCTTCTTTTGGAAAATGAATAGGCTTTTAATAAGGTGATTAAAGATAACATCTTTCCATCAAAATTAAGCTTATAAATTCAAATTTAAGTTGACATTTGTATTAGGAAAGTTTTTAATAAGTGATTGAATCTTTTCTAAGGGACATTAATGCCAATAAATTTCCTTTCAAAATGTCTAGCTCTTAAATGAGGAGATTTAGTCAAGTTTTTAAATTAAAAAAGGAAATTAAAGGAAAATCCAAAATAGGAAAGTAATTTTAAAATTTATAATCATAAAAAAGTGCATTCAAAATTTCAAATATAAAATTGTATGTCTAGTGCCGAATTTGGAATAGCTATAATCAGCAAACATGTGAAATACAGCACACTGGCATAATAGACACCGAGGCAATATTTTTTGTGTCAAGAGGAAGGTTGCCAACAATGTCACAAAAACAGCAATTGATAATAACAATCCAGGAATATTCTCTACTGTTATGTTTCTGTCAAAAGTTTTCAATTTCTCCCAATTTACCAAAGACTTACAAAATAAATCTTGTCTTAAAGCCAAATATGTTACAAACCAAGTTGCCTAGCAGAGTTTATTTTGAAGTAAAATGTTTTCCTATTTTTAGATGCTTGTTTGTATGTAAAATGTGGTTAAACTTGTCAAAATTTTTTGGTTCTACAGTCAAATTCTAAGGAAAAAGCTTTAAAATGTTTTACATTTAAAAACTTGGTAAAACATTTTACAAAAACACACAGTGGCCTTCCCTCCCATATGGTGGCTAGATTATCAGTCCAGTGCATTGGGTAGCTAATGTCGACAGTTTGATCATTAGAGATGCCATTCTAGTGATCGGTACTAATGGTTTGGTTGCTGGTGTCACTTGTCAGGTTGTCGAAGGTGGCTGTTCCGCTTGTCCAATCACAGTTCCAGTCACCAAATTTGCCATTTAGGCAGCCAATGTCTGCAATTAGGTCATCACAGCTACTAGTTCGGCAGTCGAAACGAAGGTCCGGTCCACCAGACCTTCGACACCAACAACTTCAATGGTTGAGCCGCCAATTTTAGTGATTTGTACTTGAAAATTTTTATACGTCAAATATTTTACTTTGAAACAATCGAAACATAAAACACATATTGCTATAGTACAAGGCAGGGTTAGGAATGTTGTATGCTTACTAATGTTAAATTAATTATTCTCCCAAAGGCTTAAGTTAGGTATTAGAAAATTGTAAATTTAATCATTTAACTATAGTTGTAAAACTCTCTTCATGTGTATGCTTAAACCCCTCTTAATAAGTGGGGTCCAACACGTGGGATTTTTGACATTGAAAAATATATTAAAGTCAGGGATGAACTCAATGAGTCAATATCTCATACTTTGATAGTATATCAAACTATTGATTCTCTCAAAAGTTCAAGCCATTAAAAAATATTGAATTTAATCATTTTACCATAATTCTAACAAATAATCGAGAGAGAGAAGATTTTATGACAGATAATTGTTCTAAACATAAATAATAATATATAATCTCTAATTGTATATTTCAGATAACATCACCATCTATGAAATTTTGATAAGCTAAACGTGAAAAGGGAAAACAAAAGAATGACTCTGAGCTACTATATCAAGATCAAAACTAATTCACTAAAAAAATTATTGCCTACATATTAATTATTAGAGCCAGCAACAAATTTTCATTACTTTCTTCAGGTTGAATGAGAAAGTGAAGCAGTTGCATTTTTCCTTCTAACTTTCCTATTGGTCCTCTTTTTTGCCTAACTCCTCCGCAGAGCCATCAACTCCTCGGGATCATCCTCCAAACACAAATCATTCATGCTTCTCTCTGCCTCTTTTTCCAACTCTAAATTTATCTGGGCAATAGGAGCAAAGTTGTGCATGTAAGGCAAGACACAACTTGTTGTAGGTGCACCAAAACCCCACAAGATCTTGAAATCCCTCTCTTTAACATCATATCTTACAAGCTCATCATGCACATCTTGCCACAAATAAATGAAATTGGATTCAGGCTTGGAACCTATAATCTTATGGGCAACCCGTGAATCTGAACCTCGTTTTTTATTAATCCACTTAGTGGCTGCACATAACTCATCTTCGGCCAAGATCTCAAGCTCCTTGTAGCAACTTTGATTTGGCTTCCACTCATCATTGAAGCAAAGAGACCAAAAAGACTGCAGAGAAGACAGTGTACATTCAAACTCCTCTAGGCTATAGCAGAGAAGCTTGTTGTCCTTGGCTTTCCACAGAGTCCTTCCTTGTCGTAGAGAACACGGAGCCTCAATCAGTTTGTAGCAACACTGTGACTTTGATGACTTCTTGTTTAGGTGGCATACAAGAATGTGATCTTCAAAGCAATTCCAGAAAAGCTTCTTGTCAATTACCACCTTCGAACCTATTATGCTTTGTTCACACAAAGCAAAAGGTGGAAGCCTGTCATCAAATTCCTTCCACTCGCCCGTGTCCCACGAAAAAATGACCAATCTAGATTGGGTGTCGCCAACATGTCTGTGATTATTATTAATAACGCAGACTACCTTAAATCCAAGGTAACAGTCGGTGGTTGTGTCTGCGAGCAAAGCAAAGGTGAGGCGTTTGGATGGCGATTGTGGTTTAGCTCTAGCAGGCGGATAAGGAAGGCAGACATGTTCCTTTGTAAGAGGATTACAAACGAAGTAAGTTGTGACATGCTTTTTCCCTCGGTAGGTGCAACAAAGCAAGAGACCGTTACAAGAATCAATAATCTCCACCAATTCGTTGCTATTTTTTCCCTTCTGCTTTAAGAACTTCAAACAAGAATCTGAAAGAGTAATAACATCATCATCAGGGCCTCCTAGACCTAGTCCTGGGGGAATGAACTCAAGGTCACCTAGATATTCACCGTTAATGAGTCTGTACTCATTATCATAATAATCCTCATACTTGTGATGAATGTAATATCTATCGTCAGGACTAATAAGTGGTTCTCGCCACTGGTAGAAGAACCCCGCTAGGTTGCCATTAGCAGCATGTTTCGCTGTGAATTCTGGCTTTCTTGTTATCTTATTTATGCCTTTTGACACACTCCGAATGATGCAAATCTCTTTTGTTGACAACCTCGACAGTATCTCTATTAAGATGCTTTCCGGGATGATTTCCATGATTGCCATAGGCTTTTCTTCGCTGTCTTTGTTTTTAATGTTTTTTTGGCTTCGATCGAGTGTCAACCTGCTACCCTTAGCCACAGTGTTTTTCGTTTCTTCTGTTTACGCCTAACGCTGCGCTCCTATCAGTCCAATATATAAGGATGCAGTCCTGAAGTCAAGTCTAAATCGGACTAGGAATTCCAATCCGAGGCGCTCTAGGAGACGGCTAAAACTATTCTTCAGCAACGTAAAAGCGCGCTCCCAATTTAGGGTTCATATCTTTCTTAAAACGGCTTCGCCAATACTCCCAATCAAAACGACCAAAATTTTTGCACAGTCCCTCTCTCTCTCTCTCTCTCACACACACGCACGAAGAAACTCTAATGGCAGACCACGACGAAGACTACGCTCGCTATCTCCAAAACGTTGATCAACTTGCCCCGTTACAAGTCGATTCCGGTTCCGAAACCGAAGAAGAAGAAGAAGCAATGCAAGCGGAGGAGGAGAAGCTTGTTCGTCGAACGGACTGGGAAGCGTCGATGGCTCGCAAGATAATGAGTGGAATCGGAGAAGAAGAAGAAGCACGGGAAAGATTTCACACAAGTAGACTGCGAGGTTTGGAATTGCAAGTTAGAGCGTGGTAAGTAATTGTGCTTCTGCCCGTTATCAGGTGGCAAGCACATGATATGGTTCCCTTGTTGAAATCGACGACTTGATGGACAGGCAACTGATGCTGAAAACATGAAGCTTATGGGTGTGCTTGTTTTCTTTTTTTTGTTCAGGGTGGTTAATAATATTTGTAAATTTATTCCGTGAGATAGTATCTTCTTCTGTGATTTGAATTGAGCAACTGTTTCCTCAGGTAATTTTTTGTTGCCCAATTAACCTATGCCGATAACATGAAGCTTATGGGCGTTGTTGTTTTATTCTGTTGTTCAAGGTGGTAAATAATGTTCATAAATTTGTTCCATGAGATAGTATCTTCGTCTGTGCTTTGAATTGAGCAACTGTTTCCTTAAGTAATTTTTTGTAGCCCACATAAAATTAACTTATATTATATAGAGAGATGCTACGTCTACAACATTTTTACAACATTTTTACAACAAATCACAGGTGGTTAGTTGTTATTGGTTCAAATTTGAAACTAACACTAAGATTACTTTTTTGCCCTAACAATAACAACCAATAACAACCTGCTACTTAGGAAATGTTGTAAAAATGTTGTAGAAATGTTGTAGACATAGCATTTCTCTATTATATATGTCTGTAGAAGGAGTTCCAGGTAGATGGAGCGTGTTTAGTCGATGTGGATGCTTCTAGCCAAATTTTGTTAATCGTGCGAAGAGTGTCTTGGATAGATGCAACACCTGTACTTGCCAAAGTAAAGTTTCATGACATAAATTGTGGTCTTAGTAATATTATATGCATATTTTGGACTAAATGGGAATTGCTCCTTAATTTTGCAATTTTGTTCTTTTGAATATCATTTTGCAGATGAGCTTGATACCTCCACATGAAAAACAAGATATCATACTTCCTTCTTATATGAAAGTTATTCGGGACCTACATATTTGTCCTTCTAATGGTAGCCTTGCACTTTTTGCTTCACTAGGGAAACTATCAATTCTCAGGTGTGACCTTATTTGTATAATCTGTTGTTTTGGTTGTCTTCTTTAATCTCTTTCCCTGTTGACTTGGTTGTTCCACTTTTTACAGTCTGGAAAGCAACAATATCATCCTTTCCTATAATTTACCGGTAAAAGTTCAATCCATTAAGTATATTCTTATTAAATAACCGTAGATCTTGAATCTCTTGATATTGGGTTGAGCTTCCATATTGTCTATGTGGGTAGAGGCTTTTGGTTACTTTACAATCCTAAGAATCCTTTTCCGTTAAAAATTCTCTGAAACGTATTGTTGCCTTGCTATTTCTCACTATAAAAGGCTTGTTTTTATGTGATTTGTCCATGTTGAGTTGGTAGCTACATATTTATGTGATATTCCTGGTTCTGGGAATGTTGCTGATAGTTGCAGTAACAGTTACAGATCCAGTGCACATTATATTCTACATGGACATTGTTGAATATTGGATGGTAATAAGTTCCTCAATGAAATTTTTTTCATTGTGGATAATGGGGAGGATAATTGACGTGATGATCTCTATTGTGTCTGACTTGATTATGCTCTATTTAATCATGAAATCCTTTTTCAACATTGAGTTTAGTATGAGGATGGGTGACCTCCTGGGAAGTCCTCATGTTGCACCCCTCTACTTCATTTATAAATAAATAAATAAAATCCTTTTTCAACATCCCCCTTTCACCCCTCAAATCCTGTGGTTCTTCAATTGGTACTCACCTAATCATTGGGTTCTTTCCAATATTTTGTATCTTTTAATCCACTGAATTTCTCACTAATACATTCAAGTAGATATGTTGGACATATCTCAATTTCCGTCTGGCATTGTTTGAACCAGTGGAATTGCATGCCATAATCCCATCATTCATAGAGACTAGGAGTTGGGATTAAAGGTGGGATACAGATCTGGTTGAGTTGGATCAAGCTTGCTTTGAGGTCAGATGTGAATAAATACTTGATGCCACTTAAAATGAGAGGTGCACTTAATTATCAAAAAAATGAGAGGTGCACTCATTCTAGCAAGTTATAATAACACTGTAAACTGCCCCTTCATTGTAGCGCCTTTGTAAAACTTAAACCATCACCCAGTCTATGTTCCTTAAATGGGCTAAAGGAAGGCTTGGATCTTGGTCCTTAAATTTTGAGAGTATGAAACCTTGGCACAGAGCTATTCTCATTGCTTGAATATGAATACATAACTCTATTAATTTGAAATATATTTTAAAGAAACAGTAGTCAACTACCTTTGCCTTTTATGCTGGGCAGTTCCTTCTAGCCTGAAAGTTTAGCTTGAGCTGAACTTAGCCCAAGTTAGGCATGGTTGACTGGCTCAAATCTGGGGCAAGGAATTTCAGCCTTTAGAGTATGCCTGCTCAGCCTAGTGGCTTGTTTCATTCAATTACTGTAATGGAGTTGTAGTGCTATAGTGATGCTGCCAAATTGGCTTTTAATTTAATTCTCTTTCATGTTCTGTAGAATGTGTCTATTATTGATATACTTTGATTGCGTTTGAGATTTGAGAAAAAGTTAGTTTATTTTACTTTTTAGCTTATTTTTGCTCCTAAAGTGGGTCCTATTGCTCCAAAAGTCAGCTTTTAGCTTTTTTTCTACATACTTTTAGCAACAGTTTCAGCAAAATAAATGATTCCCAAACGGACCCTTTATGTAACCTCTTCCTCTCACTGTCTCACTCTATATGTACACTCCCCAAATGTGTGTACTCCAGGACTTATATATTTTCCTTCACTATTTTCTTTCTGTGACAAATGTTATTATTGGTACTAATAGTAGAGCATGTACTTCCAGGCTGCTGCTTGGTCATGTTCATGGGATCTCAATAGCTCGCATTACATATATGCTGGACTGCAGGTATGAAATTTAAGTGAGTTTATTTATGTTGCGAACCTAGGTGACTTATGCTGATCTTTTACTTTTTTCCCTTTCTTGTAGAATGGCTCACTTTTGGTGTTCGATATGCGCCGAACTGATGGGCCAGTTATTTCCCTGAATGGCCTGTCACACAATCCTGTTCATACTGTACACTCACTTTTACATAGTTCAACTCTTACTTCCGGTGTTAGATCTGTCCTTTCTGCTTTGGCAATTGGCTTGTCTCGGTGGAACTTTGATGGTTCTAAAAAGGGGTAGGTTGTTATTATTTTATGAATGTAAGCTTTGAGTTCTTATGAGTGCCAAACTGTCAAATTTCACTTCTTCCTTGTTTTATGCATCCATTTATGTGCCCAACCCCACCACCACCCCCCACCCCCCCCCCCCCCCCCCAAAAAAAAAAAAAAAAATTTTTAACTATATCTTTTGCATTTTAGGAACGTGTGCTTGTTTTGCTTGATCAGAACTTTTTAGGGCAAATGCTTTATCAGAACTCACTCAGGAAGAAACTTTGAACCTTTGAATAATTGTAGAAGTGTGGTGGTCGAGCTATAGCTATAAAATTAAAAAATAAAAAATAAATAAAAAAATAAAAAATAAATTCCTTTTTGTCTTTTAATGCATCCATTTAGATTCCCCCCCTCTTCTTTTTTTAATTTTAAACTATATCTTTTGCATTTTAGAAATGTATGTTTGTTTTGCTTGATCAGAACTTTTTTGGGCAAATGCTTTATCAGAACTCACTCGGGAAGAAACATTGAACCTTTGACCAATTGCATCCAAATCCTCATCTGATATGTTCTATTGATGGACCCTGACTTCTTTTTTGTATAAATAATCAGACTTTGTTGTCATCACAAGTCATCTAAGGTCTAGTGCCTTTGCAATAAGAAATGGATTTATGCTCATCCTGTTGGCCAAACAATTTGAATAGTATTCTATCATTTAATTCTTGAGGGCTGATGAAGGGAATTTATTATTTTATTAGTCTAAAATTTAGTCTATATCAGTATTATGTGATGGTTTGTTCTAACAATTTTACAATTGATTCTTATCTAGGCCATTTTTGGTTCCTGAATCGGTTAATCAAGGAATTTGTATATCCCTTTCTTATTCTCCTAGCAGTGATGACATTGTTGCTTCATATCGTCCCAAAGTTGAGATGCAGAATGAGATGGCTATTTCTCAACCTTCAATAACGCATTCCCAAGTTATTGGGCAAGGAGTTCAGGGCTCCCATGTACATTACAAGGAAGTGGGAAGCAACTGTTTTCAAAAGTTGGGTTCTGCATGTGCCAATGTGAATGAGAGTCGAATACAAATAAGATCTGCAATCTTAGACATAGAAAATCAAGGCAGGATGTTTGCATCTGGGGATGAAGTTTCGCGCGAATTGATCTTGCAAGAGTTGCCATCTTTTACAGTTGTTCAACATCTTAATGCACAAAAGCGTCCTATTCGAGATATGAAGTACACACATGCCATCAGCCAAGGTTTACTTAGTTGTTTAAGTGAGGATACATTGCATCTTTTCGGTACCAAACTCTCATGAAAAAGGTAAGCTGATTAAATACAGTTTGAGTGAGTTATTAATATTAATATTATTGTTATTATTGTTTTCATTAGCATCATTATTATTATTATTATTATCACTATTACTTAAATTTGGACTATTATTTTAATTCCTGACCAACCTCAAAACCAAAAAAAGTAAAGAAAAAAACTTCTGGCTACTGCTGGTATTCTTATAGTATTACTTAGATTTACTGTAATTTTTCACCTCATTAATGATGCAACTTTTTTGTCAGTGTGAATTAATATTACAATAAATTGGGGTAGTATTAATTTGTTTACAAGCTACTTAATTTTAGTTCATTCTTGGCTTCTTTTTATGGATCTAATTAGTAATTATCTGAAAGTATTATAATGTTGGTATTCTTTGACTGTTAAACTGATCCTACCAAAAGTGTTCTACATGAAACATCCAGTTTAGCATCTTATATTTTTCAATAAGCCCAGGTGACCTGTTGTTACTTGTAGAATACATAATTCCTGTTCTGTTTTTTGCATATTATTTTCAAGCCTGTTCCATTTTTAATTTGTTTTAGAAACGAATCTTGTTGCTTGTAAAGAACAAAATTTATGAATTTTTTTTTTCTCACTACAATTAGTGGTCATTATTACTTCTAAAAAAAAAAAAAAAACTAGTGATCATGGCTTTGCTTTTTTAATGGCCTGTCTAAACAATACCTGTGGGCTAATATTGTTGACTCTGCTAATATTGCTGGGCTAGGATTTTAGAAGTGCTACTTTTTTGCTGCACTGCCAGTATCAGCTTCACCATATGTCAAAAATACTTTTTATCTAGTGATTATGGTCTTTTTTATTTTTAACAATCAATGTAAGAATCCTGAACCCCCATAAATCAGTAGCCACGGCGGGTTGAGTTTTTAAGCCTACCCCCTAAGTGTGGGTTTGGATGGCAAATGCATCTAGCGTTTGCGTCCAAACCTGGGTCCTGTGCACTGTTCACAAGACCCACTAACTTTTTTTTTCAGCAAAATTTTCATTAAAAATAGGTCTCATTGCACTATTCACACAGTTAAAAATTATTTTGCTAAAGTATTTTCAGTTTTCAACAATAAGCGGTATCCAAACAGACTCTAATTGACATGGTGGAGAAATGGTTGTATTTATGTCTGCATAATGAGTGCTAACTCTTGTTCTACTCACTTGACTTGCGTTGCAGGCTCCGATCTTGTCAAGAGGTGATCAATTGACATTTTTGGCTTATACTAATGGAGTAATTTAGGTCGATCACAATCCAAATTTACAATAGGATTTTGTAAGGTTCACTTACTCAAAACTGTATTCTTGCATATATTTATTAATAGTAAGATTCAGGTGAAGTGTTTAGGTAGCTTCTTAAGTAATGAGCTGCATTGTATAGTTACTTGTCATATAATATTTGTAGGTTAAATTTACTAATTTAGTCTTCTAACTATTGGTTAACCTTCAATGATCTCTTAATTATTAATTGCTTCAATTTGATCCTCAATAAGATCAAGTCAATTTTATCCTTACTTATGTCTTCATTTATTTATTTATTTATTATTTTGTTAACCAAATAAAATGCATAAAAATCTTGACTTGGTCTAAAAAACAAAAAACAAATAATAAGCCAGCACATTTTTTTCCCTTTACTTTCTCTCCCCATTTTCTTCCCCAATTAACCCTATCTCACAATCATCAAGGTGGAATATGGTGTTTTTGCTGCTTTATTTACTTTTTACTTCTTAACGCTACTGCAGTCACTACTCTTCTTTGTAGGTTGACTTCACCCAAAAACCCACTGCAAGCCACCAATCACAAACCTAGCTAGCTACATCTTAGTCATAGCTAGTGGAGCAGCCTTACTAAAACAGATAAATCCAAATAGGAGTGTGCAACCAACTCACCAAAACCGACCCAACCTAACCCAACTCGTCGGTTAGGTCAATTTTTAGGGCTTGGTGGGTTGGATTGAATTACAAAATTTTTTTTTTATAGCGGGTTAGGTTGGGTTTAGGTCGTAGAATTTCAAACCCGTCAAACCCAAGCCGACCCACCCATATATTTAATATATATATTTAAAATATATTATATAATTAATAAACTTTTTAAAATAACTAGCTCTTCCTATCCTATATAAAAGTCAATTAGTTCACACAAACCCTAGTAAATTACTATTGTTGTTTAGTCATTAGTGTTGTTTGCCTTTAAGGGATTACATTGATACTAATCTTTGGGTTTTTTTAATATATTTATATTTATATTTTTTTTTACTCAATTTAATAATAATAATAATAATAATAATAATAATAATAATAATAATAATAATAATAATAAATTTGTTCAACCAATGGGTTTAACCCAACCCATGTGGGTTGGGTTGGATTTATATGATAGGTTGAATTGGGTTGAATTTTTTTTACCCACCATAGTAGGTTGAGTAAAAAAATCCTCTTAATCCGACCCAACCTGACCCATACACACCCCTAAATTCAAATACTATCAGTTGTTTGGGTCTTCATAACAAACGACAACAAATTTCTCTAATTTTCAAGATTAACAGGAATCTAAAACCATTTTAGATCAAAATCACAACGAATAATCCAACATAAAATAGAACTATTAAGTATTGAGTTTCTAATATTCCACTTAAGCCAACCTCTCCCATCAACTAGGTAACCAAAAGAAAAAAAATTCAAGAGCTAAAGCCACTAAAACCCCCAATGCTATAGTAGTGGAGTTTGGATTAACCATTGAAATAAGAACAGCCTAATCCACTGATTTTAAATTAGATGGATAGGATTTTAGGAATGCCATAATAGAGCTACCTACCCTAAAAGTGAATCTTATTCTAAATTAATCCATTTGTTTAACTATTTCAATAGTTAAGATTGTCCTCATTTCCCTTCTCTTTCTCTTTCCCCCCTCAAACCATGGTACATAGGGCCAATAGCCAAGTAATACTCCAATCTTTCTTGGTTAGTTTCTCTGAACAACAATAAGACAGAAAAAAAGAAAAGATGAGAGAGAAAAAAAAAAGGTTTATTAGTTTCAAGTAGAAACGTAGAGGCCACTTTACTTGATACAATATTGATTGTGGCCTGTTTGGTGAGCCCAGTAACTAGTTATATTGACCCAAGAAAAGTCGAACCAGGCAAAGAAAGTGTTATTTTTTTTATTCAAAGCTATATAACCTGGCCCACTTGATTAATATTATTGTTATTATTGTTTTCATTAGCATCATTGTTATTATTATTATCACTATTATTTAAATTTGGACTATTATTTTAATTCCTGACCGACCTCAAAACCAAAAAAAGTAAAGAAAAAAACTTCTAGCTACTGCTGGTATTCTTATAGTATTACTTAGATTTACTGTAATTTTTCACCTCATTAATGGTGCAACTTTTTTGGTCAGTGTGAATTAATATTACAATAAATTGGGGTAGTATTAATTTGTTTACAAGCTACTTAATTTTAGTTCATTCTTGGCTTCTTGTTATGGATCTAATTAGTAATTATCTGAAAGTATTATAATGTTGGTATTCTTTGATGATGTCATTGTATTGACTGTTGAGTATCGCCACATTATTGTTTATTTATAGTACATTGGAGAGGAATTTAAAGTTTCATTTGGTACGTTGAAGGTGTGTATGTGATCTGCCTTAAAGTGGCGACTGGGTGTCAAAGACTTAGTTGATTTCAATAAGGCCTTATTGGGGAAAATGGCTTTGGAGATATGCCCAAGAGTGAGGCATTATGGTGGAGAGTGGTGTGTACTAAATTTGGCAGTACGTTGAAGCTTTTTGCATCGCAGTTGACGAAGAATCACAAAAGGTCACATGAAATCTAGTGGGGTTGTTATTATATCAGGAGAAACTTACAATATTCTTAATCTAAATCCATGGGCTGTTTTTGTTTGCAGAGGATTCGGTCACTTGAGGCTAAATGTGCTTCTCTTGAGAAGAAGGTAGGAATTTTTAGTTTGATATGGTTTGCTAAAACATCCCCTATAAAAGGCATTGCAGTGTAAGGAGCTAGTTTCTAGTGGTCTTTGGTTGGCTTATGGAAAGTATTTATTTTTGTGCTTTATTATGTCTAGGATGCTAATTGGTGTAAGAAAGAATCTGAGTGGAAAAAAAGAGAAGATGACTTGCATCGGAAAGTAAGCCAGTTGACAAAGGTATGCTTGATTGTATATATCTACTTTTTTATTGTATACATTGTACAATAGAGGTTGAGACTTGGTGTGGTGGCAAGTGCCTTCCACCAAAAGTGATAGCTCACGGGTTTGAGTCCGGAAATCAGCCTCTCCGATAAATTGGGGTTATGGCTGCTTACCATGACCTCTCCTAGACCTTGCATAAGTGGGAGCTTTATACACTGGGTACGACCCTTATTGTATTCATTGTACAGCAAATTGTGTATCGGAATAATTCATTATGCTTTGGTGCTTCTTGTGTAGAAAATATCAGCTGTCATGTTTTATGTGCTTTCACTACATTTCTTGGTGTCATTCTGATCACAATGTTTCCATTGCTCAAGTTCTCCATCTCTTTTCATAAATCTGTAGTTTTGTTTAAAAAAATTATTATTATCATTGCCTTAGGAAGTGGTCATTCATTAGAACTTTGTATGATTTGATGTTTGCCTTAGGCAGTGTTCATTTCACTGCTTCTGAAGAATTTATTGATTTTTTAAACTTAAGAATGTAATTCTTTAGGAGCCTCTCTAGTGTACTTGAGCGTTCTCCTCTTTCTAATAAACTGATTATTTGCTTACCAAAAAGATAAAAAAGGAAGTAGTTATGTCATACCTTTGATTTTGTTTTGACCACCTTTACCAATATGCATTTTAGACTTGTGTTCTGGTGAGCTTTGTGGTTGTCTGCTCTATGTATTTGTTTATTTATCCAGGATTTGTGTGCATTATTTCATAATATTAGGGATTATTGGGTGTATGTTTAGTATTCAAATGAAAAGGACTGAGGTTGCAAACTGAATCTGCTCTTTGTTTGTATTTCCATCAATTAAGTTGCAAAGAGCTTACTAAAGTGTTTAGGTAGTATAGAGTTTACCTTTTGTGTCTGTCTGTGTGTCTTTATCACTTTTGGTTTCAAACTCTGCTTTGTAGAGGACAACTGATTTGGAGCATTTATTAGGAGGTGTGCACAGCAGAGCATCTAGATTAGCAAATGCTGGTGGGCAATATCAAGGAAGAACTGTATTTGGTAAGCATCTTTTAGAATGTAAGACATATGCCTTGTGAAATTCAAGTGTAATGTTATATATACAGATTTGTACATGTTAATATGTTATGTATTTATAATGTATTATTGTACACATGTATGTTGAATAAATAGATAAGCACTCTCCAATGTAATTTTATGGTTAGGTCATTCATCATTGATGTCTGCATTGGAGCTATGTTCTCATTGTTTTAGATACCCTTTCCCCTACTGTCAAGTATCAAATCTCTTTGTACCTACTGAATCTTGTAAACACATCTTTATGTTGAATATATCTTGTAGGCAACAACTTTGGCTCAACTTTTTGTGGACAAGGATCTTCTTGCAGTTTCATATTACAGGTGTGCCATTTCTTGCTTTCTGTTATGCTATGTTTCCTATCCTCTCTCAACATGCACCAGAGTTATTAGACTATAAATAATAACCAATAAGAAATTTTGTTAAAGAGAAGATGAAACCTCAACTATGCAGGATGTATAAAAATGTATTTTATTCAACATACATGGAGTTTCACATTTAACCAGGTTGTAGACTCTTTTTTTTTCATTTTTTTTCAATCATAGATAATAGATATTTCATTAAAAAAAAGTACATCTTGCTAGGTAATAGACTTTTTATTTTTCTTATTCTTTATATAACATCCCCTTTTTCTTTCTATGTTTTATTTGTTTTGGAATCTTTATTTGGCATCTCTCTCTCTCTCTCTCTCACTCACATGCCATAAGGAATGAAACTTACTTTTGAAGCACAACCATTATATCCCAATGTATGAGGGAAAAAAATGCATTTATGTTATCTACAAGGTTTTAATTTTTTTATTCTCTTTTTATGATCATATGGAGAAAATCTGATGATTACATGGCTAGTTAGTGATGTTCAGACTTCTCTCTCACATGCCATATAGATTTCATTGAAAGCTGCTGTGAATTCTTCCTTGTATCTTTGCTTTTTGATTTTTCCTTTTGTCTTTGCATATCTGATTTTGTTTTAGTTTGTTCCAGCATCATTATTTTTTTTTCTAGCATTTTTTTTAGTTTTCTTTTCCCCTCCCTTGGATGACTTAGTAATTTAGGCCAATTAGGCCAAAAAAAAAAAAAAAGGTGATGTGGACAAGTGACTAGAATACTTATTTGGCACTTAAAGGTGGCTAGCTCAGTGACGGATATGGATGGGAGGACCATTTGGAAAACGAAATCAAACATGGTACTAAAATGAAAAATTTCAAACTTTAAGGTGCAGGAGTGTAATTCAGTTTTTTTTTTTATCGAGTATTTGGAAGTCCTAGTTTGCAGTTTTTTTTGTTTAAATGTAAAAAATTCTTATGAGTGCCAAACTGTCAAATTTCACTTCTTCCTTGTTTTATGCATCCATTTATGTTCCCCCACCCACCCCCCCCCCCCCCCCCCCCCCAAAAAAAAAATTTTAAACTATATCTTTTGCATTTTAGAAACGTGTGCTTGTTTTGCTTGATCAGAACTTTTTTGGGCAAATGCTTTATCAGAACTCACTCAGGAAGAAACTTTGAACCTTTGAATAATTGCAGAAGTGTGGTGGCCGAGCTATAGAGCTATAAAATTAAAAAATAAAAATAAAAACATTTTGTCTTTTCATGCATCCATTTAGATACCCCCCCCTGCCGCGCGGTTCTTTTTTTAATTTTAAACTATATCGTTTGCATTTTAGAAATGTGTGCTTGTTTTGCTTGATCAGAACTTTTTTGGGCAAATGCTTTATCAGAACTCGCTCAGGAAGAAACTTTGAACCTTTGACCAATTGCATCCAAAATCCTCATCTGATATGGTCTATTGATGGGCCCTTACTTCTTTTTTGTATAAATAGTCAGACTTTGTTGTCATCACAAGTTATCTAAGGTCTCGTGCCTTTGCAATAAGAAATGGAGTTATGCACACTCTGTTGGCCAAACAATTAAAATAGTATTCTATCATTTAATTCTTGAGGGCTGATGAAGGGAATTTATCTTATTATTTTATTAGTCTAAAAATTAGTCTATATCGGTATTATGTGATGGTTTATTCTAACAATTTTACAATTGATTCTTATCTAGGCCATTTTTGGTTCCTGAATCGGTTAATCAAGGAATTTGTATATCCCTTTCTTATTCTCCTAGCAGTGATGACATTGTTGCTTCATATCATCCCAAAGTTG
Organism: Quercus gilva; assembly: GCA_023621385.1. Taxonomy (NCBI): domain Eukaryota; kingdom Viridiplantae; phylum Streptophyta; class Magnoliopsida; order Fagales; family Fagaceae; genus Quercus; species Quercus gilva. The sequence goes on along the minus strand of CM042479.1, from coordinate 40,690,531 downwards.
AGATGCAGAATGAGATGGCTATTTCTCAACCTTCAATAACGCATTCCCAAGTTATTGGGCAAGGAGTTCAGGGCTCCCATGTTCATTACAAGGAAGTGGGAAGCAACTGTTTTCAAAAGTTGGGTTCTGCATGTGCCAATGTGAATGAGAGTCAAATACCAATAAGATCTGCAATCTTAGACGTAGAAAATCAAGGCCGGATGTTTGCATCTGGGGATGAAGTTACGCGCGAATTGATCTTGCAAGAGTTGCCATCTTTTACAGTTCTTCAACATCTTAATACACAAAAGCGTCCTATCCAAGATGTGAAGTACACACATGCCATCAGCCAAGGTTTACTTAGTTGTCTAAGTGAGGATACATTGCATCTTTTTGGTACCAAACTCTCATGAAAAAGGTAAGCTGATTAAATTCAGTTTGAGTGAGTTATTAATATTAATATTATTGTTATTATTGTTTTCATTAGCATCATTGTTATTATTATTATCACTATTATTTAAATGTGGCCTATTATTTTAATTCCTGACCAACCTCAAAACCAAAAAAGGTAAAGAAAAAAACTTCTGGCTACTGCTGGTATTCTTATAGTATTATTTAGATTTACTGTAATTTTTCACCTCATTAATGGTGCAACTTTTTTGTCAGTGTGAATTAATATTACAATAAATTGGGGTAGTATTAATTTGTTTACAAGCTACTTAATTTTAGTTCATTCTTGGCTTCTTGTTATGGATCTGGTTAGTAATTATCTAAAAGTATTATAATGTTGGTATTCTTTGACTGTTAAACTGATCCTACCAAAAGTGTTCTACATGAAACATCCAGTTTAGCACCTTATATTTTTCAATAAGCCCTGGTGACCTGTTGTTACTTGTAGAATACATAATTCCTGTTCTGTTTTTTGCATATTATTTTCAAGCCTGTTCCATTTTTAATTTGTTTTAGAAACGAATCTTGTTGCTTGTAAAGAACAAAATTTATGAATACTTTTTTTTTTTTCTTACTACAATTAGTGGTCATTATTACTTCTAAAAAAAAAAAAAACAATTAGTGATCATGGCTTTGCTTTTTTAATGACCTATCTGAACAATACCTGTGGGCTAATATTGTTGACTGTTGCTAATATTGCTGGGCTAGGATTTTAGAAGTGCTACTTTTTTGCTGCACTGCCAGTATCAGCCTCACCATATGTCAAAAATACTTTTTATCTAGTGATTATGGTCTTTTTTAAATTTAACAATCAATGTAAGAATCCCGAACCCCCATAAGTCAGTAGCCATGGCGGGTTGAGTTTTTAAGCCTCCCCCCTAAATGACACGGTGGAGAAATGGTTGTATTTATGTCTGCATAATGAGTGCTAACTCTTGTTCTACTCACTTGACTTGCATTGCAGGCTCGGAACTTGTCAAGAGGTGATCAACTGACATTTTTGGCTTATACTAATGGAATAATTTAGGTCAATCGCAATCCAAATTTACAATAGGATTTTGTAAGGTTCACTTACTCAAAACTGTATTCTTGCATATATTTATTAATAGTAAGATTCAGACGAAATTTTTAGGTAGCTTCTTAAATAATGAGCTGCATTGTATAGTTACTTGTTATATAATATTTGTAGGTTAAATTTACTAATTTAGTCTTCTAACGTTCAATGATCTCTTAATTATTAATTGCTTCAATTTGATCCTCAATAAAATCAAGTCAATTTTATCCTTACTTATGTCTTCATTTAATTATTTATTTATTATTTTGTTAACCAAATAAAATGCATAAAAATCTTGACTTGGTCTAAAAAACAAAAAACAAATAATAAGCCAGCTCCTTTTTTTCCCTTTACTTTCTCTCCCCATTTTCTTCCCCAATTAATCCTTTCTCACAATCATCGAGGTGGTATATGGTATTTTTGCTGCTCTATTTACTTTTTACTACCCATCGCTGCTGCAGTCACTGCTCTTCTTTGTAGGTTGACTTCACCCAGAAACCCACTGTAAGCCACCAATTACAAACCTAGGTGGCTGCGTCTCAGTCATAGCTAGTGGAGCAGCCTTACTGAAACAGATAAATCCAAATACTCAGTTGTTTGGGTCTTCATAATAGAGGGCAACAAATTCCTCTAATTTTCAAGATTAACAAGAATCTAAAACCATTTTAGATCAGAATCACAACCAAACAATGAACAATCCAACATAAAACGGAACTATTAAGTATTGAGTTTCTAATATTCCACTTCAAGCCAACCTCTCCCATCAACTAGGTAACCAAAAGAAAAAAATTCAAGAGCTAAAGCCACTAAAACCCCCAATGCTATAGTGGTGGAGTTTGGATTAACCATTGAAATAAGGACAGCCTAATCCACCGATTTTAAATTAGATGGATAGGATTCTAGGAATGCCATAATGGAGCTACCTACCCAAAAGAGAATCTAATCCTAAATTAAGCCATTTGTTTAACTATTTCAATAGTTAAGATTGTCCTTATTTAGTATTTGCCTTCCCTTTCACTTTCCCCCCGCAAACCATGGTACATAGAGCGAATAGCCAAGTAATACTCCAATCTTTCTTGGTAAGTTTCTCCGAACAACAATAAGACAGAAGAAAAGAAAAGATGGGAAAAAAAAGGTTTATTAGTTTCAAGTAGAAACGTAGGGGCCACTTTACTTGATACAATATTGATTGTGGCTTGTTTGGTGAGCCCAGTAACTAGTTATGCTAACCCAAGAAAAGTCGAACTAGGCAAAGAAAGAGTTATTTGTTTTATTCAAAGCTAATAAGCTGGCCCACTTTATTAAATATTGGTGTGGCCCATTTATTGAGCCCAGTAACTAGGTTATGTTGAGAAGTATTTTTGGTTAATTACTATGTTCTAACATGGTAGTGAGAGAAGTATTTTTGGTTAATTACTAAATGCTTATAAAAGAGGGATAGGGGGCTTTATTTATGTCATAGAGACACATCTTAATTAGTCAACTATAACTGAAATTTTTGATGTTTTCTTAATATGTCATTTAACTAGTTCAAAAGGCCAAGATGAGTTTTTACAGAGTGGAACATTGAGGAAGACCTAAAACTGACAGAGATTATGATTTTTGATAGCATAGAATTGCAGAGAAGAATAAATGTAGTTGACCTCAAAGTTTTTGGACTAAGTCTTCGTTGTTGTTGTCATTGTAACAAATTGCTGGAAATGATTATGCGATGGACTCCTTAATCTATGCATATTACAAATGCAATGCAAATCATTTAATAATCTTTCTAGGCCAAAATTGGCAATTAACCCTGTTTGCCAAACTATATAGTTAGTAGGCATTGTTTCAAAAATATATTTTTTACTAACATCTTGAGTTTAAAATACTCGATTTAGGGATTATAAATCGAGCCTCAAAGACTCGGTTTCTATGTTATGAGTTGGCGTTTCTATGTTTAAAGTTAGTGCTTTTCCACGTGACAACCACATGGAAATTGAGTATTAGAGACTTGGGCCCTGTTTGGATTGAACCTAACTCAAAACTCAGTTTCCTTTTCTCATTTCTCATTTCTCAAACTTAGTTCTCATCACTCACATCCTTATCTTTACTTTTTCCTTAACTCAAATAAATTTTTGTTTGGTTCTTGTTCTCATATGCATATCTCACTTTTGAAACTCAAATTTTTGATAAATTGGTGGAGCGCACAAACTGTGGCCAGTCAGAACGATAAACCCTTTACCCGCGTCCTTCTTCTCTCTTTACATCTCACTTCATTTTCAGCTCAAACATGAAGCACAATACCCACATAAAAATTGCAGAGCAACAACTCTGTACTCCACAAAGACAACCAAAAAAAAAAAAAATTGCACAGAGAGAACAAGAACCTTGCCACTCATTCTTTACCCTCAAGCTTCTCATCTGTCCTCTTTCCAATTCATTTTTTTTGTTCTGTTTCGCCTCCTCACTTCCTCCAACAACCTTGCCAGAGATGAGTATAACAGTTATACAAAGCTAATGAACAGAAAGGCCCAGGTGTAGATCAGTAAAACATAAATTATAAAAAGAAAGAAAGATTGAAGATGAGTCCATGGAGAAAAACCCACTTCAACACACTCACCAATACCCACTTCAGTTCAAATGGTCTTTGCAATGGATAGAGAAAAATGCAACGGACAGAGAAATACCACAATACCCACTTCAGTTCAAATGGTCATTGACAATGGAGAGGGAGATAGAGATATACGCACCTGGGAGAAGATCAGAAATTGCGTTCAAATGGTGGGTTGCAACGGACAGATGTAAGTTCTTCAAACCCACTTCAGTTCAGACCCAGGTGCAGGAACTTCAAACCCACTTTGTGCTTTTTTTTTTTTTTTTTTTTGGGAGAACGCACTTCGTGCTTGGATTTGATGGAGTAATGAAATGTGAGAGGGAAATGAGAAAGGGGGGAAAATTTTGGCTGAAATATTTTTCGGAATTGAGAAAGAGAAGTTTTTGCTGAATTTTGCAACGGAAATATAATAAACTGGTTTGAGACTATAAGCTGACATGACAATACAGAAGGTTGTGGGCTCCACGAGGTCAGTCATATTACATATTTGCCACTGAGTTATGTAACTCAGAAACTGAAAACACCAATTTGGTGTTTTCAGTTTTCTGCATTGTAGCTCAACTCAAACTGAGTTTGAGTTGTGAAAACAAAGAGAGGAAATTAAGCCAAACACAATATTTTCAGTGGGTCCCACATCAATTCTCAATTTAAGATATGAGAACTCAATTTGAGTGATGAGAATTGGCTAATCCAAACAGGGCCTTACTTTCCCTCCATTTTCTATTTCATCTCCCACCAATACTTACTTTATCAATATTTACTTTTTCTTATTCTCCACTTTATCAATATCATAGAAAAAACTAGAAGAAGAGTTCAATGTTCAACAAAAAGAAAAGAAAAAAATAAGAGTTCAATGTATGATCAAAGAATGTCTACAAAAATATAGTGTTCAAGAAATTATAAATAAGGTACATATATTTCTTTTGATCTTAATTTATTTTTCAAATATATTGAAATATGATGTTAATATTTATTTATAATTTTTTTTAAATTATTGTAGACTCAATGGATGAGAATTTTGTTGAGAAGAGTTCAATGAATGATCAAAGAATGTCTACAAGAATATAATGTTCAAGAAATTATAAATAAGTTACATATATTTCTTTTGATCTTAATTTATTTTTCAAATATATTGAAATATGATGTTAATATTTATTTATCATTTTTGTTAAATTATTGTAGACTTAATGGATGAGAATTTTGTTGAAAAGAGTTCAATGAATGATCAAAGAATGTCTACAAGAATATAGTGTTCAAGAAATTATAAATAAGGTACATATATTTCTTTTGTTCTTAATTTATTTTTCAAATATATTGAAATATGATGTTAATATTTATTTATCAATTTTTGTTAAATTATTGTAGAATCAATGGATGAGAATTGTGTTGCAAGTGAGATTCATCAATTAGTTCCAATGAGTTGTTTTGACTTAAATGAATGACCTCAAGAAGGTATACTATTTTATTCTATTTTATTATAGTTTATATTTCATTTATAATTGAATATGATGTTGATTTTTTTGTTTTTTTTTATCCTTGTTACAACATAGAACAAATGAATGATATTGTAATTGCAAGTGAGATTTATCAAAGTGTTTCCAGGAATTGTGTTGACTTAAATGAGCTTCCAAATGATGGAGAAAATAATGACATTTGTGGGGAGGAATTAGTGGTTTGGAATGAATATCCAATGGAAGAAATAGGAGTTATTGAAGAAAATGAAGATATTAATTCAATAGAAAATGAGTTTGAACCTTTTGTTGGTCAATGTTTTCTTAGTGAAGAAGAGGCTTTCATTTTCTATAAAAATTATGCAAATCGATATAGTTTTACAATTCGAAAAGGTCGTTTTGTCACAAAAAATGGAGAAAATGTAAGACGTAATTTCTTTTGTCACTGAGAAGGTAAACAACAATTAAAAAGAGTAGATTCATCTAAGGAGCAATGAAATATGATATCTACAAGATGTGGATGCAAAGCTCATCTAAGAATCACATTGCGAAAGTCATTTGACATTTTCCCTCAAGAATGACATGTCACTAAGTTTGTTATAGATCACAATCATGAATTGTTGTCCCCTTCGAAAGTGAGATTTCTTCCGGCCAATCAAGTTATCACTAAAGAAGATAAAGATTGTATTCTCTTATTGAAAAAGGGTGGACTTTCAGTTAGGCAAATAATGGCATGTCACTAAGTTTGTTATAGATCACAATCATGAATTGTTGTCCCCTTCGGAAGTGAGATTTCTTCCGGCCAATCGAGTTATCACTAAAGAAGATAAAGATCGCATTCTCTTATTGAAAAAGGGTGGACTTTCGGTTAGGCAAATAATATGTGTTATGGAGCTTGAGAAAGGTGTGAAGCATGGAGATCTTCCATTTTTTTAAAAGAGATATCCATAACCTTTATGTGAAAATGAGAAGGATGCATGCAATAAATGATGCTATGGGTCTCTTACAATTGTGCAAAGTTGCTAAGGAAAAGAATTCTAAATTTCAATATGCATATACAACTGATGAAGAAAGTAGGTTGGAGCATATTTTTTGGGCGCCTACTCCTTGTTTTGATTGGTACCAAAAATATGGAGATGTGGTTGTTTTTTATACTACTTACAAAGTAAATGCATATGACATGCCTTTTGGTATTTTTGTTGGTATAAATAATCATGGAAAGACAACTCTCTTTGGTTGTGCACTTCTTCGAAATGAAACAACTAGTACATTTCAATGGTTAATGAAGGTACGTAAATTATTTAATTATCTTGTAAGGCAAAAGGAATGGCAAAATTTGGCAAACAATATGATTCTGAAAAAAATTTATGCGGATGGCATGTGTTCAAAGTTTATTAGTTAGTTGGACTGTTTTTTGAAAATCGAGTATAGCAAAATCGACTTCCAGCCAAAATCGCCAAAATCGAGTTTAATATACTCGACTTCCTATTCCCCTCATAATTCTATCAACCATTTTCAATTCATGCGTACCATACATTCTACAAACAACTATAAGTAACAACACTTGCAAATATCTATCCATTCTTTATCTCTTAAAATGTGAGTTACATCTGTTAAGTAGTTACTTTTCTTTTTATAATATTCATGTTGATATGTTTTTGGGCATAGCTAAGCATGAAAATCTTGTTTTTGTTAAATTTTTTGTTTATGCAAATCTTGTTTTTGTATTATGTGTTTTGCAACATGAACTAATTTGTATGATATGTTTTAAATTATTTGTCCATGAATTCTTGCCTAAAATTTCCTATAGCAAAAATATATTTCAACATTGTAGGTCAGTTTTTCTTTAAAGAAATACTTAGTTTGTTAGCCTATAATATACACGTATACAATATAATCTGTTGATCCTTGCACAATGGAAAATGTCACGAAAATTGTGCTCTTTGTTTCTGATCTTGATGATGATACTAGGTTCAAGGCACTTGTAAAACTAGAAGTCCTCGAAAAGAGGATAAGTTTCATGAGTTTGCCTCCAGACAAACGACGAGGCTGGATCCAATTTACGAGTCGTTTACCACAGGGGAGTTGAATGTATTGTTTTACTAATTTCTTCCCAGTGCAATTATTGAAATAAATTTGTAGCATTTTCACAATGATCAAACATCATTTTCTATTTCAGCACTTTTGTTGTATCCAATTAGATTTCGTTTAATTCCATTAGCTGCTTAAGTCAATAAGCACATTGGTATAAATAAAAAAATGAATGGCATCCGTGTCTATTTAATTATCAACCATATATCTATCCGGATTCAGATCTGTAATACCTGAAAAAAAAAAAAGAAAAAAAAGAAAAGAAAAGTAAGGTTATTTAAGTAAATTTGTTTATGTGATCAATTTTATAATTAATATTTCTAAGGGGTTTTTAAAAAATAAAGTTGAAATTTTAGTTATATATAAGTTTATTATGTTAACTTATATGAAGAGATATTTTGTGAGAGAAAATTACCGAAATTATTCTAAAAGAGAAGGTTTGATTGCACAATTTTGAGGTAAGAGTTTAAGATTTTTTTTTTTTTTTTTGGTCAAATCTAAGTTTTATTTAGAATTAGAGTATTTTTTATGTGGATATTTTGGCTAATAGTGAGACTATTTAAAAAAAAAATCCAATAAAATATGATGATGTAAACGAAGAAGGAATCCAATAACTGTAAGTGCTGCATAGGCTTACCGAATTGAGTCTGAATTGAGTTTTGGTGAATAGCAAAAAGTTATGGTGTAGGCTGGTAGTGTGATAATTACGGTGGTAAAATATATGTGTCAAATAATATTTTTCTGTAAAAGCATGTCAGGAGCTTGATCCTGGTTTGATAGAGTGCTTTTCTTAGTTTTGTCCTCATGCCAAAAGTGAACTATTCGGCGGCACTAGCAGGAAAGAAAAAAAAAAATATACATTTATATATGTACTAGATTGGGCTAGCACGTGCCTTGGCCAGTACGTTGAATAGTGATATAAGATCAAGTATAGAACCTACTATAGCTTTCACCCATAATATAAATCCCACATCTACAATAAATTCCAATTGAAGAAGACACATATATTATATGTCATGAAATAATGAAAAAAAAATTATTATATGTCATAAAAATTGATCTTTCTCTTCACTCCTTGTACTTCTAATTCTGTTTTTGGTTCACACTTCTTACTCTACCAAAGGTTCAGGCTCTCAAGTATTCGTTGTCTTAGGTCATAAAACTTCTAACCTAAATACCTTAATTACAAAAAAAATCCAAATTATTTAAAATAAATAAATCTAACCCAAATACCTAAATCAAAACTAATCCAATCAAAATACTCATGATATTTAACACCTAAGAGATTAGTAGTTTATAAAAGAGATGAGATGAGTAGAGTAGTAAGTCAACTACTAATGGCTAACCTTTGTACCGTAAAAAATGTGAGAAGAAAATGTATTAAGTTAGAAAATTATTAAAACACAAAATAAAAAATAAAAAATAAATCAATTTTCAAAGGAAGATTTACATTTAAATCATCATTGATCCAAGTATATTGCATACGGTATTACAAACCTTTAAGCCCTTTGATCATTTCTGTAAGCTTTCTATAAATCTTGAAGATAGAAAAACTACTAAGCACTGCAGTTATTGTCCCAAAAAAATGCATCTAAGACTTTTCTTTTGCCAACAAATTTCTATGTACAAAATATAAATGTCTACATTGAGCTAACAAGTCTCAAATGTCTACATTGAGCCAACAAGTCTCAAACGTCTTCCATCACAGCTGTTATTTGCCAAGGTAGAGCCCCTTTCTTAGAAATATCTCCCCATCAATCTTTATCGTCAATTGAGAAAATAATTCAATGGAAACCTCTCAAAGAAAAATATTCTAACTTTTTATCCCTTTTAAATAAAGCTAAAACAAAGAGCTATCTGGCAACCTAGAAAACAAAAAGGGTAATAACGATTTTAAGCAATTCCTATGAATTGGGGTTAGTTTGTATATCAAAAAAAAAAAAAAAAAAAAAGTAAAACCAACGAAAAGCACAGGAGGTAGCACGTCAAACACATGTTTCTATAGGCCTTCCAAGCATCTTTGGTGTCTCTCCCCACATGTTGAACCAAAACAGAATCTCTTGCAGTAAAAATTCAAGGCATCTATTAGAATGGCATGTCTAATGTTGCAAGCTAAGGTGAACAAGTACTGAAATGTAGAGAGACAAAGCTTCAGGCAGAGAGGCAGGGGTCCAAAACAGAGGAGTGGAAGGATTGCATTAGTTATAGCAATATGACAGTCCTTCAGTCCAAAACAGCTTGTGCGACTTGTAGTTTAGGATTAGTTCATTTCTTTAGTTTAGTAGTCATTTATACATGTACATGTGAAATGATTTGGTTGGTTATACAAGAGCTACCAATTTCATTAACACTTTAAACTCTGTTTTAAATTGTTCAAGGTGTAGTCTAAAAATTCCCCATCCAAATAAGCTTTAGCCATCTAATGTATGATACTGTTTTAGGGGTAAAATGAATAAAATTGATTAGGATAAGGGAATTATAGATTTAGGTAACTAATCTAATATGTTTCCATCACTTAATATGCTCCATATTATATGTAAAAAAATTAATTTATTCACACATCCAATGTTAGAGCACAGATGACAGCATCCTCTAGAATTGAAATAAATACAAATGTAAGTGATTGCTTTTTGATAAATCAGTAAATTTTCACTGAACAAAACATATGTATAGACAATTTTCATAGACTTAAACAATATGGAATTTGTATGGATTACTCATTAACAATTGCCAAAAATTAATAATCTCTAAGAACTATTGAGCAAAATAATAACATGATGAGTTTACGACTTTTATAATTGAGCAAAACATGCATATTTCTCTTACACTTTTCACAAATGAGCACGATTTCCTAATTCAGCAGGCTGAGCTCCAATTAGACTGACATACTTTAGGTATTTCCACTTCAAAAGTTCTTATGTGATCATTTAATATCAAAAAGTCTACCAAATAACTTAATCAAAACCAAATCTACCCCAAACACCAAAATCAAAACCAATCCAACCAATATACCCAAACCAAAATCATATATATTAACCAAAAAAAAAAAAAAAAAACCTTTATTGGTAGTGGCAAATTTTTTGGTTATGGGTTCTATAATGAGTAATTGGAAACTTTATAGTTGGCATGCTTTTCATAAGAATAACCCACCAAATTGTTCAAACAAATTTTCAAAGGAAGAAAGAATAGTTAACAATAATAAAGGCACAAGTTAGAATGGCGCAGACAATAACATTTAGCATCTTTATAAAATTATTTTATGATTTCTCAGGTTTCTTTCTTGACTATTCAAACTACCAATCCATAGTATAATATTTACTGCTTAAGCAACCAATTAAAAAATGTAGCAAATGCAAACAATAATTCAATTGAGCCCCCAATATGATGTGAGAAAATAAAGATCCAAAGCTTCAAATCAGCAAACTATGATGTGTGAAAATAAAGTGGTGAAAGAATGGAAGTCATATTCATAAAATATAATACGGTCACTCAATTTAGTGCCACTGATCTCCTATTCTCTCGCAGTACATTTATCAAAAAACTGATAGGCATTTTCGACTAACATTGTTCTTTTTACAGAAAGGAAAATAACTTCCAAAGACTTTATATGCTTTCTCACCAAAGCATCTCTAATGATGCCAACACAAAGTGTGCAGAAAATTATGAAAGGATTAAATGATTATAAATCAACTGAAGAAGAATGATCCATATAGGCTAAGAACTACAATAATATAGCGGAAAAAATGTCCAGATTTAGTGGGGATATTGCAAGCAGAAGAACAAAGACAAAGGCAAACATAAAACTCAAATGATATGATCCATACAGGCTAAGAATTGCAATAATTCTTTGCATCAGAGTGGTAAAGGTTGGGCATGAGAAAATCAATTCCTAACTATAAATAATTATAGATATAAACATGTTTAGAACTCTATTTTAAAAGAATCCAGCCACAAGAAATTACAAACGGCTACACATATAATTCCTAGGTAATTATTTGTTGTTGAAAATGTAACTTGATCTAAAATATAACTCGGTTAAATATGATTAAGCAGGATGAGAATGGTAAGGACATACTAGCAATATTTAAAGACCAAAGAAGATATTGTCGTTCATCTGTTTGAAGGCTTATAAGATGCAAAGATAAAGTGCATATAGTGAGGCTAAACTATCTACAATACAAAAATAAATATGAATATAGTTAGGCTACAATATCTCAGTTGCTCCACATCAAACACGTTGTGAGGGAAACTATATAAACAAAAGCTAATTGTAAAATCACATTTCAAACAAAACATACATACACATGCATTTATGTTATCAATCTCAGCATGTAAGACAAAGCTTGAAGAGTATCAACCCAGATCTACAAACAAAAAGTAAATGATTTCTGTGTTCTATCCTTAGTTAATAGGTTGAGTCAAAATAATAAACAAATAGATAACATATCTTTCCGATTTCAATGCCTTAAAAACAAAGATTTACCAAGCAACTAACTAAATTTGAATGCTGAAACTAAAACTCTTTTCAATTCTCAATGCATCTGTTTGGCTGCATTGAACTTAAAAAAAATAACATTGACTTAAAATTCAATAGAATTCACCCCTTCACATCATAATCAATAATTGTTCAACAGCTATAGTTTTACATGTAACTAATTATTTATGTAGATTTTTGTCAACTGTGTTTCTTTTGTAAACTAACTCCAAAACTAATCATAAATTAATCTCAAAAACCAAATCTTGTTGGAATTTGAACATATAGCTCAAATTAATCAACCATTTATTCACAAAAGAATAAATTAAGAACCAGACAATTAAGGGGGAAATTCATAAAAACTTACCTTTCAAAATTTTTGGTGCTCGTTCTAATGCAATGACTCAATCGCTATAATCTGTGAACGCTGTAGCCTATGTATCGCAACTGCAGGGAAAAAATTAAATTTTATTTTAATTTTTTAATAAAAAGCACTGAAATAACTTGACAAAAACGAACAAAGAGAACATTAGAAACAAAAACATAGGAAGAAGGAATGAAATAAATACCAATTTAAAAAAAAAAAAAAAACATAAATAAAAAGGCATGCATGTTGATTTTAAACAGATACCCAAAACGAATGCAACCCAAATAGACAAAACAAAAACAATTCTAATTCAATTTCTTTAGGCAAAACCCAATATACCCCAAATACCAAAAAATAAAAAACAAAAAACAAAAGAACCAACTCTAAACTGAATTCCAACGGTTTAACGGTGGTGGGAGGTCGTGCTAACAGTGGAGGCGGCCCACAGATTTCAATCTCTACCTTACAGACTCTGACTCTCTCTCAGTTGTATAGGTCTGTATCATCAGTCCATTTTTTCCCGTTGTTAAAAAATAGAGAGAATGACATGGGATTAGGCAAAAATGGAACCAAATTATGATCAGTGAAACTTCAAAGTGGAAACATTAGAGAGAGAGAGAGAGAGAGAGAGAGAGAGAGAGAGCACTTACCTATAGTGTGTTAGCCGAAAATACCAAAAATGGAACCAAATCCCCTTTCTTTATGATCTGTTACTCTCTCCCTCTTTCAATATCTTCTCACCTTAGAAAGGAGAAACCCACGCACACACAACTCCAAACCCAGCAGCTAAAAGTTTAGAAGAAAAGAAACCCAAAAGAAGAAATCAAGAATGGTTAATACCCATATTAAAGAAGGATATCTAAAACAAGAATGAAAAAAACCCACTGAAATTTCAGAGAATTGGGTTTTGGCGAAATTCCCAACCATGAGACGTCAAAGCTTTCATCAAATATATAAAAGGCTCACTACTAGTTTTGTGAAAGCAGTACCCCAGTATAATAAACAAAAGACAAAGAGAGATAGAAATCAATCAAACTATAAAGAAATTTAGAGATGGAAAATACCTGTCGTGTAAGCTGAAAGAAAACCATCGAAGCCACAACTCAAAGCCTTCCTTCACTCCGATCTACCCATCTCCCTTTGCTCTGTTCAAATCGGCCAATATACCACCACAGACGTCCAAAAAAAGCCATCGGCAACCATGGCTTGCTCTCTCATTCCAAATATTCTCTAGACATTGAGAAAGAGAGAAAAATAGAGGTTGAGAGGCAGAGAGAGTTCCAGATTCCAGAACTCTCTAGCCCTCTCGCCCGCTATCTCTACCTTCTTTTTCTTTTCTTTTCTTTTCTTTTCTTTTTTATTCGGTTTTCACATTTCAGCCAAACGAACTGTTTTGGCTTCACAAGAAGACAAAATAGAGGGACTCACCAAAATTGCACTGTAGATAAACAGTGGAAAATGTTATTTGCACAGTATCGAGGCACTGTATCAGGCATAACGGCCTTTATATATAAGAGATATATGATAAATGGAATTACCACTTTAAGAAAGCAATGCCAGTTCCTTTTCTTTATTGTTATTAGGCTTTTGTTACCGTGTGCCCGGTAAAGCCAATGACGGGTGGCCTATGCAGGCCTTTTGCATAGGAACTTGAAAAAAAGCGGTACAAGGAGTACTTTCTTTTATCTAACAAAACAAAATGACAAGTATGGCCTCCAATTTTTTTAACAAACCGGATCTGTCCTCAATTTTTTTAACAAGCCGGATCTGTCCTCAATTTTTTAACAAGACAAAAATGCTCTTTTTGCAATACTGGTTTCCATGTGGCAACCACCTGGAAACCGAGTCTCTAAAACTCGATTTCATATAGGGCTTTTTCAAAATTAAACCAAGTCTCAAATGCCTCTCCTCTCTCACGCCTCTCTCACACTCACCCTCTCACTCACACACAAACCAGAATGTCACGCCTCTCTCACTCACCCTCTCCACTCTCACTTAGTCTCCACTCATGCATCTCCACTCTCACAACCTTTTCCAGTTCTCTTAGGTGTGATTTTCTTCTCCTACACCCACTTTTGAAGTACATTTTCGGTTGTTTTTCTTATTGTGTGATTTTTTCATGTCGGTTTGTGGATTTTGTTCCAAAATTATGATTGCTTTGATTGTTGACTGTACTATTTTAGAACTTGTTTCGTGTGTTACTTTGTTTGGTTCCTAAGAAAATGCGAGAAGTTTTTTCCATTTTGTGCTGAGATTGTCGTGTTTGAGAGAATTTAACATTAGGAAACTAAGAGGCCTGAGGAATAGTAGTCAGAACTTGATTTGATTTGATTTTTTTTGTTTTTTTGTTTTTGTTTTTGTTTTTGTTTTTGTTGTTGTTGTTGTTTTTTGCTATTTAGATGGATAAGCAGAGGTTTAGGGTTTTTGTTCCATAATTTTGATTGTTTTGATTGTTGACTGTACTATTTTAGAACTTTTTTTTGTGTTACTCTCTGATTGGTTCCCCAAAAAATGCAGGAAAAGATTAGGAAATGACAAGAAGCATAACCATTTTATGATGGTATTGGTGTGATTGAGAAAATTTAAAGTGAGGAAACTGAGAAATTTTTAGGAATAGCAGATTGTTTTGTGTGCAGGGACGGAGCTAGGACTTGGAGTTAGGGGGGGGCAAAAGTATAAACATTTTTTTTTTTGAAACTCCAAGTAAGCATTCATTTAGAAGAGAAATGCTATGTTCACAATATTTTTACTACATTTTCACAACAAATCGTAACTGGCTAGTAGGTTATTATTAGTTATTATGAGTGAGTTAAAAAGTAATTTAAGTTGTGGATTCACATTAGAACCAATAACAACTTACTGCATATGATTTGTTTTGAAAATATTATGGACGTAGCACTTCTCAATTTAGAAAGTTAAGCTTTTTTTTTTTGGTGTCTTGTGTGTTGTCAAATGTGTGTGGATGTTCACTTAGACTAATTAGAATTGGCTTAAGAATTTTTTATTTTATTTTATTTTTTGTTTGTGTCTTGCGTGGGTTTGTTTTGGGATGTTGTTTGGGCTTAAGTTTGTTATTGGTAAATTTTGTTGTTAAGCTTGTTAAATTTATTTCAAATTTTAGATCAATAAAAATTTTTATAGCCTTTAAAAAGATCAATAATATTGTTGAGAGGGCAAAGTGCAAATTTATTGAAACAAATTGCTAAAATTAATACACACACACATATATATATATATACACTAAAAAAATTTTGAAAAAATTTAGGGGGCGCCACTGCCCCCTCTAGTCCAACTATAGTTTCGTCACTGTTTGTGTGTTACTCTCTGATTGAGTTTTATGCGTCGGCTGAAACTTAAATACAGCTATTTGGGTGTAGTACATTAAGTTTCGAATTAAATTTAAATGCGTGGTTGCATTGACCATTGAAGCACAAAAAGTGTTATCTTTTCTAAGAAAAAATAAATCCAATGCAGTTATGTGTTTGAATTTAATTGGGAGCCTAATATGCTGCACCTAAGTCTTACTCTTATGTATTTTGATTATGATGATTTCTTGTTGTTTTTCTTTGATTAGAAGACAGTTTGGTTGCTAAGAAATTGTGGGAAGGAGGAGAAATTTTTGACGTTTCGAGAATTGGGGTGTACACTAAAACATCATTCATGTTCAGTTGGTTCTCTTAAAACTTGTTTGTGCAGCATTACTTTGTGTCTGGTTCACTAAAAAAATGTAGAAAAAAATGGATATAATTTCTTTCCATTTTTGTACTGAGGTTTTCTTGGTTTGGGAATTTTAATATGAGGAAATGAAGAGGTTTGTGATGGCGTAGTTGCAAAGTTCTAGGCACTTTGGACTACCATAATTGGAGTATTGCAGTTCCCAAGCTGTATCACAGACCATGGCTTTCACTACAGTAAAACAGGCCTCATATGTGGGTTCTCTAAATAGTATTTGTTTGAATGATGTACACCTGATGAATGGACGTGCAGCACCTTCTCATCATCTTTATCATGACTAGGTAGCGGCACTTACCGCTTAGAGTTTTACAGGAATAGCTGGAGACAGTTCTGCAGTACATTTTTATTTTTCATAGTGTTAGGTTCATACGAAAGAGAACGTTCATTTATATTTGAAGACATCAAATAATAAAAAGGCTGAAAAAAAAAAAGAATTTAACTTCTGAATTTTTTTTTTTGGAAGATAATATAAACAGAAGACACTAGGGACTTCTGAAATTAAAAGAGGAAAATCTACATGTAATTTTACTAGAATTAAAAAAAAAAAAAAAAATACACATACACATACATTTAATTAAGCAAATGTGATCCTAATCCTAGAAATGGCCAATGGACTCTTAAGTGAAACGAATCGACTTAAATCTAAGGTGCCAATGCCCGCGTGCCATATTAGAGTTATGCTTGTGCCACATAAAGTGGCATAACTTATGCCACATATTGCTCATGTGACGAGTTGTGGACCCACCATTGCTCTCTAGTTGTGGCACAAATTGTGCCACTTTATGTGGCAATAGCATAACTTGCCATATTATCATCCGTTTCTAAAAATAGAACAAGCGCTTTAAAACATGAAATCTAAGTAAGCAACTCAAGCAAATTAAAGTACTTCTCAAAAGCAATACTTTGAAGTGTTTTTCATTGAGGTATTTATGTCTAGTGTATATGGTGTATTATATCTCTCTCATGTAATTATGGAACTCACATATGAATCTTGCACATAAAACCCACGTATATATGAGAAGAATTAATGTATTACACATAATGTACTAAAAAATTTGTCATGATTTATAAAGTATAAAAATATAATAACAAAATGGATTTGAGCAGCTCCATTGGACCATACATAAGTTGCACATCCCTTGTACCTTTTTTTTTTCAATCCTTTTTTTAGAACCCCCTTATTCTTGTTTAGTTATTTTACCTTTTTTTTTTTTTTTTTTTTTTTGGGGAAAATTTTTTTAGTTGTTTATCTAATGTATTTATTCAACTTCTAAAAAAAAAAAAAAAAAAAACATTAAAAAAAAGTCTTATCCTATTAAAGAACTTAACAAAAAAGGAAAAACCTAACATGGAAATGTTAGGTTTTTCCTTTTTTGCCGAGATGGTCAATCCCTTAATTAAATCTTACTTATTTATTATTTAGAAATCAATAATTATTGTATCAAAAAAAGAAATCAATAATTATTATTCAAGAATTTTGACCACATGATTGCCCTCAATTTGTTGTCATTTCTTATTCCTCATCAGCCATCACCATCCTGATAATGAAAAGGAAAATATAAGCCAAAACATAGCATGTAAAATTTGGGAAAGTTTGGCAGGTTAATTATTAATTTTGGACAATACACTTTCCTTAATTGCCTAGAAATATTTTGTAAACAAACTAATCTCCTCAATGAATCTTATAAAAAATTAAAAAAAAAAAAAAAAGTATAGAACTGCACAAAGAAATTATAATTAAACTAAAACTCACCTGTTTGTGCATAACTAGGAGCAAGTTGGCATGACCCAAAAGGCATGAGTACCTTCTGCTTCAACCTCCTCAACTCAAGCTTATACATCCAATGATCTCCCTGATGCATCACAAGATCATCACATCTAAAAATCTCCACCATTGGCTCACGAGACCCGATGAACACAGTGTACACCGTCCCATTAACATCAGGACTACTAGTCCATCCATTCCTCACCACCAGATTAGCCACCACTAAATTGACTTGTAACCTAAACACATCCCTAATCCCTTTATACTCTTTAACCCTATCACATGGAACCCTAGCTATTACTACTAGGTCCTCATAATCCTCCACCCTCGGAATTTATGTAAACATCATGAGGTGTTCATTTACTTTGATATTTCAGCCTTTTTATTTATTTATCAGTATTCATTTCATTCAAGAGGTAACCCTTGATATTCAATATAATAAGACCATATAAGCGAATCAAAATTCAAGATTAAAATCAACATATAACACTCTAAGAGACCAATATGATCTTTATTCTTTAGCTTATTTATTTAACAAAATTAAAGATTGAATTTTAATTAATAACCGATTCTAAAAAGGAAAAACAAAATTATAAACCTGCAGGACTAGATCATAAATTCTAACCAATTTTCTTGCTAACTAATTTCTTTTTGATTTGTTGTAAATAATAAGAAATTTTAACGTTTCAAAAATTGAAGATTGGGAAAAGTGGCAATGTGGCATCTCTCATATATAGCCCATGATTGAAAATGACATGAGTGGAGGATAATATATTCGACTAAGCAAGCAACACATTCCCATCCATGTATTTTAACTTTGGACCTAATAAGGTTTGGTTATGTTGGAACTCTATGTAGGGGTTAAATTAGTTCTTAGATTTATAACTAAATGGCGATGTTGATTCATTTTTCTTCCCTGATGAGTAATTGGCAAAAGCATAATGGATATTAAATTATATCATAAATCTAATGCCATAAGATTTTTGGCATAACTTGTTATGATGAGTATATAATAAAATAAAAGTGATGTACATTAAAGTAATACCGTTCAAATATAATTTACCACCTTAACCAATAAAATGACAGTGCTTGACACATACACACATACATTTGAAGACATTTGACAATTAGTTGACAATTAGTTTGACATACATTTGAAGACCTTTATAATATTATCTATACTATTATTTAAGGAGCTTCTTCTGTTTGGACTGGATTTTTTTTTTTGTTCCAAAATACCCTAACACTTCTAAGTTTAAGTAGAGACAAAACTAAAGGATAGTCCAGTAGAAATATATATCTAACTTGCACTAAAACATTGCCTACAAAATAGGAACACTCTTTCACTAATTCACTTCTTCAAAGCAACTATTTAGAAAGTTCAAATAAGATAGTTAGAAATGTAAAATAAATTATTTTAAAAAATCCTAAATTTTAGATAACTTAAAAAAAAAAAATAAAAAAAAAAAAAAAAAAAAAACAAAGAAACAAACAGTTTCTTCCATCTCCTCCCTCTCCTCCACATATTGTAACATTCCCACCATTGAAAAGAAAAAACACTTTGCCTCAAATCCATGTTCAGATTCTATCAAAAAAGCAAAAGAAAAAAAAGACCACGTTCATTCGGATAACTTCTTCTAAAAAAACTGAAGCAGTTATAAAAATCCATGTTGCCATTTTAATTTTTAACCCAAGGGGTGAAGGTCTTGCCACTGTTTAGCATAAAATATGATGACTACACAATAACCATATAGTGGATGGCACTTTTAACAATAACATTTTCTCTTTAGTGTTTGTGCCTTCATGTGTCGGTGAATCTCATTTATAGACAAGATCATGGTGGCCCTTCATATTAAAGGTCAGAATTTTATTTATTTATTTATTTTTCAATACTCACACATGCATGATGATCATGGACTCTGCTGTATTTGATGTCGCCCAAAACGTTGTGGAAAGGAAACAAAGGAAATGGTTTTCTTTGTTAAGTGATTTTTGTTGTTTTCCTCTGCTTCCTACTTTCCAATATGAGGCTTACTGTTCTATCCTTATTTTTCATTTCATTTTTTTTCCCTGAAAATTTCCATTTATGCTGTGTGACTATGTGAGTGTGTGTGTGTGTGTGTGTGTGTGTGTGTGTGTGTGTGTGTGTGTGTGTTGCCTCTTATAAGCTGATTATTTCAACAATAGTGGAGGATCTGGATCCATGAGAATGACCATTATGTCACTTGGTGGATGACAAGTGAAAGTCAGTTGAGATGTGTGCCATGATGCTACGTGTACAAGTCTTTCACTTGGAATGTGTGCCATGAACATATTTAGCAAATGGAATGCTACACAGACTTAGGGTCTTGACCTCTAGTGTCATATAAGGTTTTTAAATTTTCATTATTTTATGCATCATTAATTCAATATATAATTTAGGTTATATATTTTATAAGTAGTATTCAGTTAATTTAACTGGTAAACTATGGTAAAATTTCCAATGTAGCTAAACTTATTTACCATGAAAATTATCATTAATTTTTTTACAAGTATGCATGTCAACTAATTGAATTTTTTTTTTTTAAATTCTCACATGAAACTCCACGTACTGAAATCGAGCACTTTTCTTTTATTGTTATCTGTATATATTAAGAGGATTCAGAAAGTTAGTTACTATATTTTTCACTTTCAAAATTACCCATAATTTAATTAATTTATCCTTATTCCTAAAAATAAGAAATGAGGTTAAAATCGTAAATAGATAAAAATTTTAAAAAAAACTACTGGTTATTAACTCCTCACTAAATAGTCAACGTTGATAAAAAAAAATAAAAAAAAATAAAAATCCCACTACCCACATTTGAAAGAAAATAACTACCCCTCCCATCAAATAAGAAAAAACTATCCCACATATAAAAAAAAAAAAAGAAAAAAAAAAAAGAAGTGTCTGGCTAAACTATCCCATGTTTCTTTTTTAAACCATTACATTATCAATTATTTATTTATTTATTACATTATCAAATTTTTTTTTATAACTATTATATTATCAATTGGATTTGGATAAACACGCAAAAGCTTCTAAATGAAAAAAGGAATCCTATTCTCTTAAAAAAAAAAAAATCCTATCTATTTTTTCAAATTGTGATGAAAGAAAAATTATGATACTAAATCCAAAAAAAAAAAAAAGCCTCATTGCACGCGCGATAAACATGCAAAAGCTTTTAATTGAAAAGCTTTTAATTGGATTTGGATAAACACACAAAAGCTTCTAATTGAAAAAATGAATCCTACTATCTTCAAAAAAAAAAAAAAAAAAAATCCTATCTATTTTTTCAAATTGTGATGAAAGAAAAATTATGATACTAGATCCCAAAAAAAAAAAGCCCCATTGCACACGCGATGCGTGTGTGACGAAGCTAGTTATTATTACTTTGATAAAAATACTATTTTGGTTTATAAATTTTATCAAAAAATTATTTTTCATTCTTAAACTTTAAAAAATTTATTTTTCTGTTCATAAATAATTAAATTTTTTTTATTCTTATTTTTGTTTCTAAACTACTCATTTTTTTTTATTTACAAAATTTGAGGATGAATTTCATTATTATTATTTTAAAGTTTATGGTTGAAAAAAAGCAACTTTATGGTAAAGTTTAAATATCAAAACAGTATTTTTAAAGAACTCAAAAATCTCATCCTCTTGAGTCAAGAGTGACATGATTGACATCCCAAATTCCTAGTCACAGAATTAATGAATTATAGCAAAAAACAAACCAAACCTGTAAATGCCGCAAACTCCCATTGCTCTGCTCTCTCTCATGGGCCATGGCTACCCTTTCTCACTCTCACTTCCTAACCTTCCTCTCACTCCCTTCTCGTAAACTCTTCTTGCCTCCACAACAACATCTTCACCAGAACAACCTACACTGCGAAACCCAGGAACACCCACCTCCTAAACAATTTACAACCTGTGCTTTGTCAAATAAAAAACCCAGGTTTCAGCTCCTGATATGCTTAGTTTTTCTGTGTGTCTGTTTCTTCTATGGTTTTTCTTTTGTATCTGATTTATGGGTTTTCTAATTTTTTTTTGTGTGTGTGTGGGTGTTTTAGTAGTAGAACTAGAAAGGGAAAGAGCAATGAAGAACTGTGCAATGACATACAGCAGTTTCTCACTGAGTTCGGGTTTCCAGAGGATCACGTGCCTTCCACCAAGGAGCTTTCGCTGCATGGAAGGTAAGGTTCTTTCTTCAATTCTTTCTCTGTGTTTTTGCTTCTAAGTATTTCTTTGCAATTCATTTAGGTTCTCTACTAAGCTTTATTAAGAAAAAGAAGAGCATCATGGGTTGAATAGTAGTAGATTGAAGTGTTACTGTTGAGTTCTTTATCTCCCACATGTTTGAATTTAATTACCCTTTTGGGAAAAGATAATACTTTTGGTGCTATATTGGTAAATGCAACTATGTGGTTGAATTTAATTGGAGAACCTAAAGAACTGAAACTAAAATTTGTCCCGAAAAATTAGTATGTTCTAACATGGTAGTGAGAGAAGTATTTTTGGTTAATTACTAAATGCTTATTGAAGAGGGATAGGGGGCCTTATTTATGTCATGGAAACACATCTTAATTAGTCAACCATAACTGAAATTTATGATGTTTTCTTAATAGGTCATTTAACTAGTTCCAAAGGCCAAGATGAGTTTTTACAGAGTGGAACATTGAGGAAGACCTAAAACTGACAGAGATTATGATTTTTGATAGCATAGAATTGCAGAGAAGAATAAATGTAGTTGACCTCAAAGTTTTGGGACTAAGCCTTGGTTGTTGTTGTCATTATAACAAATTGGTGGAAATGATTATGCGATGGGCTCCTTAATCTATACATATTACAAATACAATGCGAATCATTTAATAATCTTTCTACAAGATGAAGGTTTTGTATGTATCCATCTTGAGCTAAAAAGTAATATTTGTGCTAATATTTATAGGAATGACCTTGCAAACATTGTTAGACGGAGAGGATATAAACTGATTAGAGAGCTTCTTGCTAACTCAACAACATCAAACATTGAAGGGCTTGATCCGAAGAAAAGCTTTGATGAAAACCAGGGTGCAATCAGTGATCATGAACATATATTAACAGGTTTATCTCAGTTTCTTTTAAGTGTTTTTCAATCCTCATTGTAAAGTACCTCTGGCAGTTATTTATACCCTGTTATATGTTAAAAGGTCAGGACAAGAAGGCGAATACTTTGGTTGTCGAACACATCTCATCAACTGATATCTCCACCGTAGGGAATGATTACAGTAGTCCAAGTAGTGATTTGGATTTCAACTCTGGTGACTTTAGGAGCCTACCTGTAGAATCTTCATCCAATTTTTTTTTGGAAGAAAAGGTATCGCATAGATTAAAGGGTCATGATGAGAAAGTAAAAGACGTGGCTGAAAATGCTTTCTTGTCAACTGAAGTTTCTACCATGGAAAGTTCTAGCATCAATTTTGATCTCAACACTGATGAAAACAGCTGCATGCCTGTAGAACTTTCAGTCCTGGAGGAGAAGACTTCATCTAATTTGCAAGTTGAGGACGAGAAGGTGAATAATATGGTTGAAGATGTGGCCTTTTCAAATGAAGGAAAGAAACATTATTCCTGGAGTTCAAATCCAGATTTCAATCCCACTGACTTTAAAAGTATGCCTAAAGAATCTCCAATCAGTTTGTCCTTGGAGGAAAGGCCCTCGTTTAATTTGAAAGATCAGGATGAGAAGATTAAGAATAATAATGTACCTCTCTACTCTAGTGAAGATTCTTGCATGCCTATAGAATTTTCAGCGAACTCATCCCTTGAGGAAAAGGTGACAAAGTTTATTCAGAATGGGGATTTGGATATGATTGAGGGTAAGATTCTTTATAAAGAATAGTTTTATATTCACTTCATCAGTTAATATATATATATTTTTTGGCATGTCACTAGTCCAGACGCTGGTGTTGATTTTGACATAAAAGTATAAGGTGCTTGACTCAACTATATGAAATATATTCCAAAAATTGATGGGGGGATCGGTTGGAGTTAAGTGTTTGACATTTATTTATGTGTCTATCATAAAAAACAGAAAAACCCCTTGAAATGGTATCAGAGGTGTCTCATCTGCCTATATACTTTCACATGTTGCCAACCTTTTCTTAATATGTTCCCTCCTTGTTCCCTATTAAAATAGTGAGGATTTATTTTCCTTTTGCTCTCCTTGTCCCTATGTTTTTGTGTACCCTAAAATGCGATAATTTTGATGGATAGCGTATGAAAACATGTAGAGGAAACTCACTCAGCATTTGAGCATATGAGTAAGGTGACTGCTTGGAAGCTAATAAGTCTGAGGAGTACCTATATTATAAAGTTGTTTCAACTTAATATTTGTTACTTAACATGATCCAAGATGTTAGGCTGATGGAAATCTTTGTGCTAACATGTTGTGATGGTGTAGTTGCAAAGTTCTAGGCACTTTGGACTACCATAATTGGAGTATTGCAGTTCCCAAGCTGTATTACAGACCATGCTTTTCACTACAGTAAAACAGGCCTCATATGTGGGTTCTCCAAATAGTATTTATTTGAATTATGTACACCTGATGAATGGATGTGCAACACCTTCTCTTTATCATGACTGGGTAGTGTCACTTACCACTTAGAGTTTTACAGGAATAGCTGGAGACAGTTCTGCAGTACATTTTTTTTTTTTCATGTGTTAGGTTCATAGTTGATGAAGTTATATTTATCGTTTTTGGGAAGAAAAATTATAATAAGTTCTATAAAGTTGAAAAGGGTAAAAAAAAAAAAAAAAGAGTTAATTACGGCTAAACCCTAACTATGGGATCATTTGCAATGTGCTCTTAAATTTCAAACTTCTGCAATTAGCACCCTGATTTGAGATTTATTTGTAATTTCTACTACTCATCCAAATTATAGTGTACACTGATGGATTAATGGACAACTGTCCATCATAAATTATGAATACATTCACAATTTTTACCCTATAATAAAAAGTCTTCAATTCACACCCTAATTTGAAATTAATCTACTCACTAGTTGGACATTCTGGACACTGATTTGGATAGTGGGTAGCCTTAAAAATTAATCTCGAATTATGGTGGTGAATGCAAAATTTTGTACTTTACGATGCAGATTACAAATGCCTCTATCTTTTAGAGTGGATATTTGCAATTAACCCTAAAAATAAATTTCTTAATACCTTTAAAATAATTCCCTTTGTACAATAATACTTCTCTACTTTATTTCATGCTAGTAAAAGAGGAGTGAACATAAGAAAGATGATCAAGAACACCTCAACTCTGAAGTTGAAAATTCCAAAGGGGTTGAATATCTTCTTTGCCATCTTAATAGTTCTAGTATACTATTTATAAAAAAAAAAAGGTTCAAGTATACTGCTAATGTTGCTTATTTTTTTTGTTTAATGTTCCTGTTACCCTGTAGATAATTTTTCAACTACTATAAGTACATTGGTTTTGTATATCTTTTAGTCATTGTATTTGTCATGATACCATTTTGTATTTGTCTTTGTAGAATGATTTCTATCTTGAGATTGAATTTGTTAACTTTTATTTATTTGGTGCCTTTGAATATTGAAGTTGAGTATGTGGAGCTGCTTGATGCTCAGATAATGCCTATGGCATATTAAATGAACGTGTTGCTGAAGAGAGCAAGGAATTTATCCAGCTGCAGAATTCGGTAGGGCAGCCTGCTGAAGAGCACTCTGGAAATTTGCTTAATGGAGGGAGTGTTGCTGTGACATCGAATGGCGGTACACTGACATCCAAGGATGTCACTCCTGCTGCACTAGTCACTCAACTTCTTAGGTTAGTAAATTAGTATTCTATAACATATGATAAAAGTGCCCAGACCTGCAGCTCTTATTTATTTTCTTTTCTCAAACTGTTATAACCATTTGAACAAGTTTCACATGTCTAATTTCATGAACACTAAATCATGCTATTTATAATTTCTATTTAGTTTCTTCATTATGCAAGCAACACTTCTACTTATTGATTTCAATCCATTAATTTGTTCTTGAAATTTTGGCATATGTTGTGAAGAATCTAGAGGTGCTTATTAGATGACTTGTTCTTTATTATGAACAGCAACAACAATAAGCCTTAGTCCCAAAATTTTGTGGTTGGATATGGATTCTCAACAGACTAGTCATGGTCAGCCACATTTATTCTTTTCCTTCATTCTATTCTATTTAAAATCATAAGTTCTGTTACTTTCTTAATTCACATATCCTGTTTTACTCATTTTATTAACTAAAAAAAAAAATTTCCTCTACCTTTTATCATTCTCCGCTGAACTTAACCAGACCATTATAAGCAAATTTCCCTTGTCTTTTCTCATGAAAAACACTTGATTTATAAAATTTCATTCCTCAATAATCCCTTCTATGATTACCAGAGCCCTTTTAAATAGGTTTTCAAGGAGTAAATTAATAAGAAAAATAATCCAAGTACAAAACATAATCTCACATAATCCTCAGCAAGATTAAAGTCAAGTTCAAAAAGAAATTTAGTTCAAAATGCAAAAATAAAATCTGGAAGAAAATCTGAAATGATTTTGCTCCTTGTATCACGATTTGGTTTTAGTATTCCAAACAGTTTATCTCTTATGATCACATTGTCCATTTGCCAACTAACATCAAATCAGTTATATGCCAGTGAAAAAAGGTGAACGTATTGTTTCATTCAACTTCAGTGGATTTTCTATTTTTCTTGCTTCTTTGTGTTCTTTGGCTAATTATGGGTTTTAATTTTTTCTTTGACAATATTTCTTTGGTGTTTAAAATCTTTATAGGGACGATCATGTGTCACCTGGACTACTAATGACTGCTAAGCTGGACGAAGATTTGGACACACAGGTCACACTTATATTGTTTTATACAAAATCAATTTCCATTGGCTGTATATGTTTGACATTATTCCTTAACTTTTATGTTTTCTGTGATACAGAGTAGCATAAGGGAGAGGCAAGCTGATATTAATCATCTCAAGTTCATGCTGGTTGTAATCTTAATGTATTTTTTTACACATTGAATTTTGTCACATATAAAATAAATGATTTGGCTATTTACTGTACTTCTTGTTCTGATTAGCATCAGAAGGAGTTGGAACTGTCACTGTTAAAAGAACAGATCGAGAAAGAAAAGGTATATGAGCAACTCAAAATGATTATGTTTAAATGAGACCTTGCCAAGTGGCTGCATTTCATTTTTTCATAGCATTCACAACATTAAAATTTCAAGATTGGACAAATTGGGTGCTGACACACATTATGGAATCATTGATGATTTCTGATGGGGCCTTTTGTTTTCTTTTTTCTCAACCTTTTGTTCATGCAACGTTACTTTAGTAATTTATCATATGAACATGGAATTACTGTAGTTGTCCCCCAACCTTACTAATAACACTCAAAAAAATGTTGCACCTCCACCAGATGCATAAGTTCTAGGAGCCATCTTGCTTACAAGATCTAACCAAAAAGGGCACTGCAGGAAAACCAAAGTATAGATATTACTGCTGCAAAATATAAGTATAAGAAGGATTAAGTTAACATCTGATTTTTTCCTATATCCCAATACGTGGTCTCCATGGATTTCATAAATTATAGGATCATATTGAGTCAACTGAAGATATACTCTTCGAATAAATATTCATAGCTCAAAGAGACATGAAATCTTAATTTTTAGAAATGCAGTTTTTGATGCAATAGCTACCGATTTTATTTTTGCATTTCACTTCTGGCCAGCTTGCTTTGTCTGACTTGCAAACCAAGGCTGAAGCAGAAATCAGCAAAGCCCAAAAGCTTATCTCAGAAAAAGATGCAGAATTACAAGCTGCTGAAGGAAGTCTTTCAGGACTAGAAGAGGTACTGCATATAACATTTTGCTTGGACTGATTTTGTGTGGCTTTGAATGTACGTATACAGTCACAGTGCAGTCACTGCAGTGTCTGGGTTTGTTTCTGAATATGGCAAGGCAGTAGTCAACTTTCATGATTTATGCTTATATTGCTGGAATTGAAGGATACTTTGTTGGAATACTTCCTCTTACAAATTACAATACCCTTCCAAGCTCTTTATTATTTATGAACTAGAACCCACAAATTGAGAGTATTTTTGGATTCCCAATTGATGCCTCCAACAAATGGTGAAACAAATCTGAATGGAAGTCTAGTGGAAAGAATATCTTAATGTAGCACGACACATTCAAGGAGCTCTGCAGCAAACTTGGACTCTTGTTGGAAATGTAGACATGCATCTATCACACAGTGGATTTGTTGACACACAATATGGAAAATGAATTTGATAGTTCAAAATATAGATATTATAGAAGCATATAAGAAGCAAGATATAAAAGTAGTGATATTATATTACATTTTCACATCAGAACTATCCATTCCAATTATTGTTTGTATACATTTTAACTGACACACTGTGTCAGCAACATGAAATTGGAATCTGCTTGGACTTTGGTTGAAACTATATGCCTGCTGACTGGGAATGATTAATTCCCCTGTTGTTTTTAGGTTCAGATTCAATACATTGGGGAGGGAGAAATTGTGGAGGTGTCAGGTAGCTTCAACGGTTGGCATCAGCGGATTAAAATGGATCCACAGCCATCATCAAGTATCACAGACCCCAATGCCTCAAGGTCTTTAATTTTTTGCCAAATTCTCTATTTACAACTGAGCATCACTGTCAAGTTATTTTAATTTTCATAACTAGTTTTTGCTAATCTAGGTTTCAGATATTCAACTTGTTTATTGGTAGGTTAAAAAGAAAAAATAAACGACTATTTTTTTTTTTTTTGGTGATGTTTCCTTCATTCCTTGAAAAGGTGTTTGTTTTATGTTGTCATTTTACTCCCATTTCAGTCAAGCTCACCCTTCCTCTTAAAGCATAAAGCCCGGCAGGTCTTAGGCTTTAATGATTTCTAAAAACTCTGGAAATTTGTCAAAAAAAATATAAAAAAATACAGGAGTAAAAGGTCTCAAGAAGAAAATCATCAGGTAGAAAGTGACATAAACATGTCTGTGGTATCCACCTAGATGACTAATGCTTAATTGGTCAACGTTGACATGCCAGATGCTTGTGGTGTGACTGTCATTAATAATATGAACATAGAAAATAGTGTTTGAGTCAATCAATATGTTTTTGTGATGGACCACGTTGGCATTGCACTTCCTCTTAGCACACTAGATGCATCTCTTCTGGCTCAATCTTGTGTATTAAGAATAATAATATTTTTTATATATTTGCTGCTCAAACTTTGATTAATTAAATAATGAGCTTACTGTGATAACATGTTCTTCCAGGAATTCTAGACTTTGGTCAACCGTGCTGTGGCTTTATCCTGGGACATATGAGGTGTGAACATCTACTATCTAATTTCTGTAGCAATTGCTGATACTGATGTTTGAACAGAATTAATTGTTTCAGCTATGAAGGATTTTTCCTGATTTTAGGAAGATTCCTAGTAGTCATTTGTTTGGATTTTGTGAAGTCATTTTATTTGTCACTGCTATAGAAGTAGTGAAACTGCTGTCTGATATTAACATGTAATATATTTTCTGTTAAAGAATTCATAACTTATTCCCTAGAAGCAACATCCTGTTTATTGCAGATAAAATTCATTGTTGATGGCCATTGGAGGACTGATCCTCGGAGAGAGTCAGTTACCACGGGTACCATATGTAACAATATTCTTCGAGTTGACAAATGATACAGTTTTGGCTGGCGGACATTTTTGCAACCCATAAGGTAAATTCTTTTTACTTCCTCACTGTTCTAATTAGAGTTTTGATTCAAAGTCATAAAGCAAGTGCAGTGGGCTTGTCATACTCCATGGGAACTTAGCTTTATGGAACTGTCTGAGACCTTAGCCTTGCATCTGATACGCCATTACTGTATGCCAACTCTTGTAAAATTATGCATGGCCAATCACTAGATGGTTGCAAGTAGAATTTTTACCCAATTTTATTGCAGTTTGTGATAGTTTTCAATAATTTTTAGAAAATTTACTTCTCTTTTTTAAACTAATTTTCCTACCTAAACTAACAATGAAATCACGTGGTTTAATATCCTCCAATTATGGCAAGGTTGGCATCAAAAAGGTTTTTGTACATAGTTTCTTGATTCATGGTGATTTTTGTATGGATTTTGTATGTCTTTGCAGGGTTGTCATATTCCAATCCAAGAATGTCTATTTGCTTCAAATAGTTAGTTGAATTCTGGTCGTATATATGTGTGTGTGTGTGTGTATTTCAATTTATGCTTATTATGTTGGGGTTATTGGTTAGTGTACAGAAAACAATGATAGATTGCTTGGAGTTCTGTACTATCCAAGAAAAGATCAAAGCTTAAAGCCACGTAGGTAAAAGAAATGGAATCAGGCCTTCAAGACCATGCAGATTTTGGATTGATGTTGCTATCTTGTACCATGAAAATTAAGGTCCTTTAGCCTGTATATATATATATGTGTGTGTGTGTGTGTGTATTTCAATTTATGCTTATTATGTTGGGGTTATTGGTTAGTGTACAGAAAACAATGATAGATTGCTTGGAGTTCTGTACTATCCAAGAAAAGATCAAAGCTTAAAGCCACGTAGGTAAAAGAAATGGAATCAGGCCTTCAAGATCATGCAGATTTTGGATTGATGTTGCTATCTTGTACCATGAAAATTAAGGTCCTTTAGCCTGTTATGTGCAACGTTTAGTATTAAACTCTTTTACCAAGTTCAAGTGATAGCCCAGCAGTAATGGCATTCTTTGTAGTGCGCTATGTCTGTGATTTGAATTCCACCCCTCCCCTTCCCACTATCTACCTATTAAAAAAATATTTAGATTTCTTTCTGTTTTTCTTTCCTTTTATAATTATATTTTCCATATTCACTTGGTAAGCCAGCATATAACCTAGCAAGAAATCAGGTGGTTTCCATCAGAAATCCATAATGCTCGTGAAATATTGATGCCCGGAAATATTGGGAGTTGCAATTTGATGGCATGTCTGGAAAGGTTGAGAATTCTTAGGTTAGCATTTTACAACTGGGAATTTGATTTTTAGGACAAAAAGTTTAGAATGTGAAAAAGATTTATAAAATTGTCTCTCTACAAAGTTATTAATCCCACTTATCAAAGCTATTTTGAGCTGATTAGAATTTTGAGGGGCTTTTCTGATAACCCTTGGTACTTGGTAGGCAGTAAATGGGGCCGAGATTAGTTGGGCTAATGTTGTGGCAACAGATCAACCAATAAAAAAAATGAAAAAGGGCAACAAATCAATAAAATTATATATGATCTCCTATCCAGCATGACTTAATGCTTCTGCCTTTACCAAATAGAGGGAAGTGCCAAATTTGTAGTCAATAACTAGAGTAAAATACTATTGGGTTTCATGGTTGGTGTGCTAAATTCAATCTCTAATCCTTACATTTTTTTGTTAGGTGATGACAAAGATATTATAAATTATCCTATATAAATCTTATTAAGATGTGTTAGTTTATAAATACAAAATAAAAAATTCATATGAATTTTTTTTTTTTTTTTGTGGATAAAGATTTATAAGTACCTATATAATACAAAATAGCATTTATTGTTCTTATGATCTTTTTAAGCCACATCAATGTAGCATTTCAATCTACTTCGATTCATTTAATTTAGTCCATTTCGGTCTAATTTTGTCCCAATCGGTTTTTTTCAGTCTATCTGGTCCACTTTGATTAATTCGGTCCAACATGGTCCTATTCTGTCTATTTCAGCTCATATCTGTCCATTTCGGTCCATTTCGTCCCATTTGAGTCCAATTCAATTCGGGTCACTTTGGTCTATGCGGTCTACCTTGGTCTATTTTAGACTAATTGGGTCTTAAATTTATAAATTGAATTTTTTTTTTTTTTTTTTTTTTTTTTTTTTGTAGGTAGCCTTTCTAGTTTTTGGCTCAAAAAAATTTTTCCCTCTAATTTTTAGGTCAAAAAGTATGAAATGAAAATATTATGATTGTAAGCTTATATAGTAATTTAAACTTAATGTAACACGTTACATATGTTCCATGAAATAGGAGTGTAACATTTTTTTAGAAGTATTCTTGTATATGTTCAAATTAGTCAATCAATTATGGTTTTTTTTTTTTTTAAAAATTTGATAACATCTTCTCCCTTTAAATTTAAAAAGTATTATAATTATGAAATCACTATGTATTGTTATTGAATGCAAAATAATAAAATAACACATACACTATTTAACCAAAAGATTTTACATTATTTTCTTACAAAATAATTATATTACACTTTTCTAGTGTTGCCACTAGTTTGTAATAAAATTTGTAGTAATTTTGATATTTTTTTGTTTGGGTTGGGTGGGTACGAAGTGCATAGGCTAAAGTTAATTATCATTTGGTACCATCGTTGACTTTGCCCTCCCCTAACGTAAATAAAGCCAATGCCTTGGCCTTGCGTATGGTCCAACATGAAAATGTCATGCTAAAAAGATTAGTGGGGAGATGGAGGTTCGTGTTGAGACCACGTGTAAAAGTTTTGAGTACGATGATGTCTTATAGACTCTTTGTTTCAGCTCAGTTGGCGTGTCTCTTTCCTCGCCTTTCCTATACTTCCTCTTCTATCTTCACTCTTTTACACTTTCTTCTTCTAGTCCAGTAAAACTTGCTACCATACTCCTATTCTGATAAACTAAGCCAACAAAACTAGTGTACACTCTATTCTATTCACTTTCTTGCTATCTTTGTGTCCACAAAGAAATGTCAATACTCAATGCCTCTGCTGCTCTTCGTATGAATTTTATGTCTCCTCCTCTGCTTCCTCCCTCGCCAACTTTTTCCAAAATCCATACTGAAACATGGGCTACTACAAGAATAACAAGAAGAAGAAGAGCACTAGTAATCAGTCCCTCTTGTGCAATGAAGAACGAGGCTAGTAAACGTATTGATAAGGTTGAGGAAGGTGAAGAAAGAGAAGAAGAAATGGAGGAATCCCGTGAGACCCTCTTGTACTCTTTTACTCCTTTGCCTTTGTTCTTTATGGCTGCTCTTCCTGGAGGTAAATGTTGTTAGCATCTTCTTTTCAAAGCATGGGTGAATGTATGATCAATTTGCCAAAAACATTTCTATGGATATTGTATATTCCTTGTGTACTGAGCCGCCTTCTCTTTTTCAATGAATTTTATTACTTTTCAAAAAACTAAATTTTGAGGTGCTTTATATTTTTTAGATGTTGGCTAGGGGATTAATGTAGAAGTAGCCTAAGTAGGATTTATCAGAACCGTACAAAGAGGTTTATGGTTTGGTTTCTTGTGTACCTATTAGTAATGGCGGTGCTCATTGAAGATCTTGCTCCATCAATTTTCAGAGGAATGATTTTCTTTTTTCTTTCCATAATAATTTTGAGTCTAAAGGGTGTTGGAGGATAGGATGAAGAATCCTTGTTTCTTAGAACAACTTGTGCCAAGGTTGATATGGGGAACAGGGCATGGGCACGGGTATACTAGAGATGAGACTGGGGAGCTTTATTTGGTGAATTGTTGAAATTCAGGTTTATTTGTTTTGAAGTTGAGCAAGTTGGCGGTGGTACATTTTAGTGTAACACTTTGAGGAAAACTTTTATGTCATGTTAATATACAACACACTAGTGTTAATTAAATTAGTGTTAATATACTTGGTCCCAATGGGAGGGAAAGCTTCAAACCAATGACCTTATTTTGATAAGATGTGGTCCTAGCCAAGTGTGCCATCCCTTGGGGATTTTGCAAGACTGAAGTTTTTACTTTGTCACAAAGTATTAGCTAGCCTACTGCAGAATTCATCTGCTTGTAAAGCATATGTAGAAATTCTTTTGCATAAGCCAGATGGTTAGTTATTTATGAGCTTTAACATTAGCCTGATATTACTTGGTAAAAGTCATTAGACATTGACATCTGAAAAACATAACAACATTTAATATGTGAATTACAGCTGGTGCTGTGAGATCTCTGTTTGGGCCTTTTGTTGAGCTTATTAAGACATGGAATCTTCCTGGCTGGCTTGTGCATTGGGGTCACCCTGGAAACATGGTATAAGATATCCTTCTATTTCCCTCACTCTTATCATACATAATATAAACCACAAATTACCGCAAATATTACCATCAACTTTCTGATTTATAGTTAAATCATCTAATTGTCTACTGTTTGATCGTTGAATCTGTAGGCAGTTGTGCTCTTTGCCATGGGTGGCTATGGAACATATCTAGGTTTCCGTATACGTTTTTCTGATGATGTGGTAAGAAACTAATTAAAATGTTTGCTTATTGTAACTAAAAAGTTGATGCTGGTTCTGTTGCCATGATTTATTTTGTTGACATGCCGTGCTTCATCAATTCAGGAGGAGAAGGCTATGGCCAAAGACTTGCACCCAAAGCTTCTAGCTGGGATGTTTTTCTTCTTCGCTCTTGGAGCAACTGGTGGAATAACAGCTCTACTCACTTCAGATAAACCCATCTTTGAGAGGTACTTTTAAAAATTATGTTAAACACACACACACATCATTCTAACTTAGAACAGGTCCTCTTTATTTGATTTAGAGAAATTGAACTTTACATGGTTGTTTTGCAGTCCTCATGCTGTTACAGGTTTAACTGGTCTTGCTCTCTTGACCTTACAAACCACATTACCTGCATTATTTGAGGTAATCATGATTTTGAGGACCTGAATTCTATGGTTTTTTCTTCTTTTTATGTCTATTCCCAGTCTTTTCAATCTCTTATTTTTCTTTTTCGCATTAATCATGCAGAATAATCCAGGATTGCGAAATGTTCATGGTATCTTGGGTAGTGGGATTATGACATTGTTTCTTGTGCACGCTGCTCTTGGACTTCAACTTGGGCTCAGTTTCTAATCACGCCTTGTCCATGCCTTGTCCTCTTGGACTATGTCATTCAAATTTGTTTATAATGCACATTCTTTTTGAACATTTGGTTGTTAAGCAGAGAAATCGTTTGTAAGGTTTAATTTGACACCAATTTTTGGAGGACATGATCAATGAGATTATTGCGATTGCATGAGGCCTAACATATATTTCTAGGCTTAAAAAGCAACTTATGCATTAAAGAATTCTTAAGTATATACTTATATATATATATATATATGTATATATATGTTGATTTTATTACTTAAATTTATTCAAATAGAATCTTAATCTTATTAGTAAATACGACAACAATACAAGCTCAATTTCAAATTTTTATAAATGTTCAATTCATAATAAAATGACAAAATTCTATGTTGATAATCAACTTATCATAGTACTCATTTTTTGGCTAAGGACAAAATGTGAATTATAACAAGGCACACAAGTCACTTACTTGAAAAATTACGTCATGACAACTAGGCAAGTCGCCATTTCCCAAATTCTTCTAAATTTTACACTCACCAACCACACCAAGCCTCAAAAGAGCAACTTATGGTT
The DNA here is from genome assembly GCA_023621385.1 of Quercus gilva. NCBI lineage: Eukaryota > Viridiplantae > Streptophyta > Magnoliopsida > Fagales > Fagaceae > Quercus > Quercus gilva. Next base: position 40,655,078 of record CM042479.1, on the reverse strand, counting down.
CATCTCTAGCTTGGGAATTAGGATATCGTAATTTTATCTTTGAAATTGATTCTTTATAGGTATTTAAGTTTCTTAATTCTGCTACTCTTATATCTTCATCTCTTAACATATTTATTTCTAATTGCAAGACCGTCTTTGCTACATATGGCAAGTCATGGTTCAACACATATCTCGTGAAGCAAATAAATGTGCTGATAGTTTAGCTATTTTTGGGACACAAATTAATTGATTCTTTATGTATTGAACTTACCCTTCATCCGTACATTGTTGGTAATTCTTTTTTTTAGTACCATATTTTTGAGAAGTCAAAGAACTCTCTCTTTTCTCCTAGACTAGTTAATTATGTGATAATTAATTATGTAACATTTTGATTCTTCTATCTATCTATCAAGTCAAAAAAAAAAAAAAAATTATAATAAGAAAAAGAAAAAAAGAACAGCTTACTTGTAAATGATGCAGAAAAAGTTCCCAAATGAATTCTCTTGAAGAGAATATCTTCTTCTTCTTTTTTTTTTTAAATGCTTCATGAAGAGAATATCTGGTCATTAGAGTTTTTTCCCCCTTTACATTTCTATACAATACAAACTATATAATATTGGTGTAATGTTTTATTATTTGTTTGATTATACTCCTTACTTGCGTTCCACTATTGTTTGTTTAATTTCTCATCAATTTTAAATGATTAAATCTATGAAGCTTTTTTTAAATCTTAGTCGTTACATGGAAGCTGAGTTTTTTTTCACAAATAAATGGCAATTTACATTTAAAAGAAATTTTTTGAAAACTTCACTTCTAATCCATATTTAACCTCTTTAACTCTCTAAACAAAGGCAACAATTTGAAATAAAAATATTTGACTTCTATATTATTGTTTATTTTAGCCCTGCCTTGAATGACACATATATCTGACTCCACGATTGGATGGGATAACATTAAAAAAAGAAATCCATCAATTGCAAATTGTATGTAATGGTTTTTTTTTTTTTTGCTAAATAATTGTATGTAATGGTTTCACTTTCATCATTCCATTCATGCACCCAATAATCGCCAACATTCTGAGCATATACTTTATACTTTGTAGCCATAGCCACAACTCTAGCATGCCATGTGAGACTTGACCCACTTTTACTAAAGTTTCATTCTCATGGGACTGTGACCCATTTGGTTAGAGTAAGACAGACGGGTTTTGAATTTGAATGCTTTCACTTGCCCACAAATAATACGTGGTAGAGATATCAGATATGATCACATTGTTATGCTGGGTCCGGGTCCTGGATCGAACTCGGACTTTGGAGTCAGGATCCAGACATGGTGGGCCCCACCAAGTAGTAGATCACTCGGCATCTTCCTAGAAAATCTTAGATGATAACCCATATTGATACGGGAATGCAACTTCACTCCGTCTCTGGATTCGTCCTGTACAATCATCACAACCGTCCATTTGGAGTTGGGATAGGTGGTGATTCTTCATAAAATTATACATTATTAAAACAACTTAAACACACACGACTTTTAAAAGCTCTAGTGACACCTTTAAACATACACCCAAATTCACAATAAATGTCATCTTATGATTGGTGCACCTAAATGCATTTTTTCAGCAAGTAAATATGACACTCCCATGTGTAAAATACTTTTATTTTTGATGGATATATGCGATCAAATTTCAATCTAAGCAATCAGAAACAAACCAATCAAAATTTAGTATAAGTAGAATTCTGTATAAATGTTTTAACGTAATCACGAGTTGACAACTATACATGTTTAGAAATTTGAGGGTGAATTTGGGTATGTGCAAGAGGTCATATGATTGATTAAAAAGTACACATCACATAGTTGGTGGGAGAAAAATTTTCCATTCTCGAGTCACAATTAGCAACTCAATTGGTTGGTGAAAAAGGGACCCACATACCAACCACAAATGTTAGGTAGTTGATGTGAACTGCAAAGCCCAAACGCGAGCAGAGCGGGCAGTATAAAAGGCACAACACCACAAAGCCAAGAGCACAGAAACAGAGAGAGAGAGAGAGAGAGCGAGTCAGACGAAGAAACAGCTCCCTCTACTAACTACTACCAAATTGCCAAAACTAGATCCCTTACTATAAATATATACGATATAAAACCAAACCCATCTCTCTCTCTTTGTTTCATTTCCTTTCTCTCTCATTCCTCCTCCTTCTTCTAAGGCATACATACAGGCGCAGCTCTCCAGGTTCATATATCTATCTATCTATCTATCTATCTATCTATATGTCCATTTTCACTACAATATCTTGAATAAATGTTGGTCTAGATCTATGTCCAATTAAAAATATCTTGCAATTGTTCAGTGTTTTTAACGTTGAGTTCCCACATTTTGTTTAGATCTGTTTCTGTTGTGGCACACATTTTCAATGTTGAATCTGTTTTCTTTTACTAACAAGATCGAATCTTTGGGTTGTCTTTGTTTTTTGCTCATTTGGGTATTGATTTTCTTGTTTGTTTTGTACCGGGTTGTACCGGCAAAACCGAGGAAAAAATCGGATATCGGCCGGAAAAAGAATACCGGACGATAAAAGAAAAACAAGAAAAATGGAAATTAAGTGATTAACGGTAAAAGAAAATACCATGTAACCCATAATACCGCCATCGCCAGCACTGTTCCGAAAGTGATCAGCCATTCTTCTTCACGCCCATCCGCCTCTCTTAGTTTTTATTTCTGAAGGCTTTTTAGTTGTCTGTTTTGTTGTGACTTTTAATAGTAAAAAAACTAAAAGTAAAGAAGGGTTGCTTTTTGTATGTAACTTGTGGCAGTGTGTCCTCTGACACACTCACATGAATTGTTATAAAATTTTTAGATTTCAAATTTGATTTTTTTTTTCCTAATGCAAAGAAGAATTAAACGGCATTTTAACTTTTAATAAGTGAAAAAAGTTTTTGTACTGTCAAATTTTACTGACTGTGATATTATTATTTTATTAAAGAAGTAGGAGCATCAATTTTCTATTATTATTAATATTACTTAGTTGAAATTTTAATTATGGATTAACATATTAAGTGAGATAAAGATTTATAAATTTAAAATTTTTTAATAAATTATTTGAATTTTGGTTATATATATATATAATAGCGATAAATTCAAAACAGTATATCGATATTAACTGGTACTAAAATATCTCGTTCTTTTGACCAAATTGGTACGGCTTCTAACATGAGATTAACTGCCATTCTCGTAAAGATGCTTTGTATTTATGTAATTTTTTACTTCGTATTTACTACCTGGGTTATTACCAACTTTTACCATGATGTCAACTTTATGTTTGCCTTTTTTGGATCTATCCTCCGATGTCATGTTAAGTGGATCTACATTGGTATTTGGTACTAATGGTATGATGGGGTTGTAACAGTAATTATTATACACCTGACATTCTAGTTCTCTGGTTATTGATTTTGGCAGTTCGTTAATTAAGCCTGCTTTTATCTAGGACATTAGTCTCTAGATATGCAAATTAAGGATCAATTGTGTAATTTCATATTAATTGATTTAGCTTTTCTGATTTAACGGTGCATCAATTACCATCACGTGCATGTCATGGCTATAATACATTGGGTGGGTGTTCCTTTTTTTTAACTAGGTGAACCGTGCATCTTTCTTTTCTTTTAATATAACATTACCTTGATCTATGTAAAATGGAGAGAGATGTTCAGCCCTGGATAATTGGCAAATATGATTTGTGTTCGTAACAAACTTCTTCATTCTTGTAGATAATGATAAATAGATAGCTATATCATCGATACAAACTTCTCCTACACCACCATAAAGTGAAATGGAAGAGTTTGGTTACAGTCAGACAAGTTATGGAGTTGGTGAAAATTCATAGAGTAGATACAAGTAATACTAATATAGTCTTTGGCATTACCATATAACCTTGAAATGTATATATGGTGAAAATGATGATGATGTGGTTGTTAATGTCAATGAATGATGGAATTATTGGCTCCTTTACTAGGAAAGTTTATGCATGGTGCCCTTCATTTTTCTTTTTGTAGTGTCCTTTTGTATGTTGACATTTTTAGTTTCATGGGATGTTTTCTGTAAATCTTATCTTGAGATCTCAAAGTGGAGGATCACTAACATATCATATCTTTTTTCCCCAGTTTAGAAATGGAAACCTTCCTCTTCACATCTGAATCTGTCAATGAGGGCCATCCTGACAAGCTCTGCGATCAAGTCTCAGATGCCATCCTTGATGCCTGCCTAGAACAAGACCCAGAGAGCAAAGTTGCCTGTGAAACATGCACAAAGACCAACATGGTGATGGTCTTTGGTGAGATCACGACCAAGGCTAAAGTAGACTATGAGAAAATAGTTAGAGATACTTGCAGAGGCATTGGGTTTGTGTCAGCTGACGTAGGCCTTGATGCTGACAAGTGCAATGTCCTTGTCAATATTGAGCAACAGAGCCCTGACATTGCTCAAGGAGTTCATGGCCATCTCACAAAGAAACCTGAGGAAATTGGAGCTGGTGATCAAGGCCACATGTTTGGCTATGCCACAGATGAAACACCTGAGTTAATGCCTCTAACTCATGTTCTTGCTACCAAACTTGGTGCCAAGCTCACTGAGGTCAGAAAAAATAAAACTTGCCCATGGCTGAGGCCTGATGGTAAGACTCAAGTGACTGTTGAGTATCAGGATGAGAATGGAGCCATGGTCCCTATCCGGGTGCACACAGTTCTTATCTCAACTCAACATGACGAGACTGTGACAAATGATGAAATTGCCAAAGATTTGAAGGAGCATGTGATTAAACCTGTCGTCCCATCCAAGTATCTTGATGATAAGACCATTTTCCACCTTAACCCTTCAGGTAGGTTTGTCATTGGTGGACCTCATGGAGATGCAGGACTTACTGGCAGGAAGATTATCATTGATACCTATGGTGGGTGGGGTGCTCATGGTGGAGGTGCTTTCTCAGGGAAGGACCCAACCAAGGTGGACCGCAGTGGTGCATATATTGTTAGGCAGGCAGCAAAGAGTGTGGTGGCTTCGGGGCTTGCTAGACGCTGTCTTGTGCAGGTTTCTTATGCAATTGGTGTGCCAGAACCACTGTCAGTGTTTGTGAACTCCTACAAAACAGGGAAGATTCCAGACAGGGATATTTTGGCTCTGATTAAGGAGAATTTTGACTTCAGGCCCGGAATGATGGCCATCAATCTAGATCTTAAGAGAGGAGGAAACTTCAGGTTTCAGAAGACTGCTGCTTATGGTCATTTCGGCCGTGAAGACCCAGATTTCACATGGGAGACTGTGAAGCTTCTCAAACCCAAAGCTTGAGCAAGCAAGCAAGTTTTTGGCGGCTGGTTATTATCATAGCCATTATTATCCTTGCAGGAAATGAATAAAGACGCTTGGATGCATACATCAGATGTTGAGGATGAATATCATAGCCCTGATAAGAAGAGGGAAGAGATGTGTGCTTTAAGTTGAGGTGTTAGCAAACATTGGAACCTACAGCTTTTGCTTCATCTGTCATTGTCTTTTATTCATTTTTTTCGCCTTTTTTTTTACTTCATTCTTCAAATGTTGTTTCTGCAACCACCAGCATTGTCTATGATGACTCTATAATGTCATTTATTTGAATGGATCAATCTTGAATTTACTATATTGTTTCTTCTAAGTAGATCAAGGCAACTGGTTTCGATAATTTGAATAAGTTACTGCCCATGATTTGAGAATTATCAATTGTGGATTTAACCGTCATTTATAGTTTGCAATTCATAATTAGTACCAGACATTTTTGAAGCAATAGTAGCTTGAAGACATTCAATCTAAAGATTCTGACACCCATGTGAATCTTACAAGCAGAACAAAAAAAAAAGACACTGCTGATAGCTTATGAGCCAAGTATAAATAAGGTCTAACAAATTCCGAACCCTCACAGTAAATTGTCTCTACAGCTAAAATATCGCTTGTTCATCCTGAGATATGTCTTCAGGAGTGCAACCACAAACGATCGTGCAGCCGCTCTTCTCCAGCACCATACATCTCATCTACCTTTTCACCATCTCGGTAGAAATGAAACGTAGGTGTATAACGTATGTGCTGCGTTGTTTCTGGGCATTCGTCAATATCTGCATATATGAAAGAGAGCTTTGGGAAATTGTTACTCAGCTGACAGAATGAAGGGAGGATCTGGCTACAAACACCACACCTGAAAATTAATAACAAATCAAAATTACTCCATATCATAGATTGTGTGTGGGAATTTCATGGGTTGTTCAAAAAGAAAAGAAAGGAGCAATTTCAATAAGAGAACCATACCATGAGATACTAGAAACTACCAAAACTCAGCTAGCGAAAACCAATCATGAGAAACATTGCAAGCGTCAATTGCTAACGGTTTTCAACTATACTTGAAACTATAGCCTGCTATTAGTAATGGAAGACCCAAGTGAAACCATTTGTAATGTGAAAATTGATCCAAGCAATTTCCATAGCTCAATTTCCCCCCCCCCCCCCCCCCCCCCCATTAGAGGATAAACGCAAGCAAAGTCCACAGCATTAAGAATCAAAATTTAAAAACCAGTTTCCTGGCAAAACTGCCTCTAACTCATACAAATGCAAACGCAAACTCAATATGCCAATCATCATTACATCAAACACATGGTGTTCATACAAGACGCTCACAGATAAGATAGGGAAAAGAGCCCTTTAAACATTTAGTTAAGTTACTTACCAAGAAGCACCATAATTGACAACTGCCTGCAAGGATTTTATCATTCAAAAAATCAATAAACTGAAGCTAGTCAAAACATGAAAACTAAACAAGCAAATATAATTTCAAAAACAAAAAAACCCAGAAAATAAAAAACAACATTGAGTGCTTACAGGGGTTTTGGAAGACTTAATTTGGAGAAGAATGTCCTTGAGGCTTTGATCACTGGAAGCACTTTTCAAGTTTCCATGGCGATTCAGTGGAAGATCCAAACCTGTGCCATCCAACCCTTTCTTTGCGCTGTCTTCATTTCCATTCGTAGTAGCAGCAGACCCACCTTCCATTTTCCTCTCTCTTTTTTTGCCTTCAGTATACACTGTGAGTGGCTGAGAAGTGAGAAGGTCTTGGTTTTGGTACTAGGAGTGAAGTGGCGAATCAATGACTGCTTTGTTTGTACCGCAATGTCTATGCCGTTTTCATGTCATCTACTTTCCTCGTGTTCTAAACTAGAGAATGATTATCTCATACTCTTTGGTACACTTTTATCGTATACACACGCTGCGTGGACTGAAATCGTATTTGATAACATGATTTTAAAATTTTAAGTAAAAGTTAAAAAGAACGAAGTTCTTTTCAAACTCATCGTATATATCTATAAGATCATACTAATGAGTGTCTTAAAAACACTCATTAATAATTTATTTTAAAAAAAATTTTATATCACTTTTATGAGAAATGAAAAAAAGCTGTCAAAATATTAATTACATTTTTTTTTCATTTCCCATAAAATTTTTTTTTAAATGAATTATTAACTAGTGTTCTAAGGGCACTCGTTAATATTTTTTATATTTATATTAAATGTGAATTTTGAAAATCTAACTGTTATAAGAGAAGTTTGAAGAGTTTCTCTCTCCAAACTAGTTTGGATAGAAATTTTGATCAACTTAAAATTCTAAGAATGATTATCGCACATTCATTATTTCACACTTATCGTATACATATTGCTAAATAATCTAAAATTATGTTTTAAAAATATGATTTCATGATTTCACAATTTTAACCAAGGAAAAAATTAACGAATGCCTTAAGACCGTTGGTTTAGAAACTATTTTAAAAAAAATTTATGGAAAAAGAAAAAAAGTTTCTAAATTTTTTGACTTTTTATTAATTATATTTTTCATAATAGTCGTATTAAAACTTTCATAAAATGGTTTATTAACAAATGCTCTAAAGGCATCTATTAATGAGATCTTTTAATTAGAAGTTAAAATTTTAGAAGGGTGTGTACAAAGTGTGTAACAATGAGTCTATAAGAGCATCAGCATCCGGAAGTGGGAATGCCAAATGCAAGGATTATTTAGTATTAGGAGCCACAAATCACTCAGCAATAGGAAGGCCATATGGCATATGCCAAATTTTTTTTGAGATTTAGCTACAATACCATCTCAAATATAAGATGGTACTGTAGCTGAATGGTATAAAAAAAAATAAAAATTTAATACTCTCATTTCTCTCTCCTCTCTCATTTTAACTCGGCAACTTCTCTCTCATCTCATTTTTTCTCTTTCTTTGCTCTCTCTTCCTTCTCTCTCTTTCTTCCTGCTCTCTCTTCTTCAACGGAATGGAGGCAACAGCGTGGAGGCTCGATCCGAAAAGCTGCGGTGGAGGCATGGAGGTCATGGGTTTCCGGAATTTGGGTGGTGTTTGGGTGCTATTTGGTGTTTAGCGTTTGGGTCAAAGATGGTGATGATGATGACGGGTCTAGGATGAATAGAGACGGTGACCCTCTCTCTCTCGCAATCGCTGCCCGGTGAGAACAGATGAGTTTGGGTTTGGATTTTGATTTTGATTTGGCTAGATTTGGCTGTGCCGTGTTGGCGTTGGTGGTGCTGTGTGTTTTTTTTTTTTTTTTTTGGTTCAGTTACTGGGGTTTGTGGTTGTGGCTAGTGGGCCGACGGTGGAGGTGGTGGAAGTAGTTGTGGATGGTGGGCCAACGGTGGGGTGGGTGTCTGTGGCTCCGTCGGAGTGGGTTTTGGGTCAGTGGGTGGCGGCGTGGGTTTGCTGCCTGGGAATTTTTTTTTTTGGTGTTGACGGTATTATGGGTTGCTGCGTTGTGGTGGTGGATCGGTGAGTGGTGGAGATCGGTGGAGCTGTGGTGGCTATGGTGTTGTGATTGGCGTGGGTGTTAATGGGTTTTTGTTTTTGTTTTTGTTTTTGTTTTTTTGTTTTTTTTTTTTTTTTTTCTGGGTTTGCTGGTATATGTGATCGGCGTTGTGGTGGCTGTGGCGTTGTGATAGGCGTGATGGTTTTTTTTTTTTTTTTTTCTTTTCTTTTCTATTTCGCCGATCTGGGTTGATATGGATGATGGAGTTGTGTGGAGGAGTTGGGTTGATATAGATGATGGATTGGAGGAGGAGGCTGGAAGAAGGTGAAAAGTAAAGTAATGGAGGATTGAAGAGACGGGTGTGGGCTAGAAAATTGAGAAAAAATAAAAAAAGGAAAAATATATTTTATTACGTAGATATATTATTTTAATAAGTAGAAGAGGAAAATAGAGTTTTGAGATGTTAGGAGTATTGTAAAATGGTATGGTATAATTGATAAAATAGTTTTTTGGAATGGTAAAATAAAATGAGATATAAAATCCGGATGTTGATGCTCTAACTAGGTTTTCCTATATGCCAATGTGTACGTTCTAATTAACAAAGTTTTCTTCTAAACTAATTTAGAAAAATCTAATCTAGCCTATGTATCGACTTATAAAATCATTCATGTGTATTATTTAAATAAGTCACATAACTCATATCTATATGTATCTTTAGTCATATATTGTACTTAATAATCATGTACTTGATTAAAATGATTTAATACATAACATGATACGTGATTTAATATATCTAAATGATCTTATGAAGTCTTTAGGTTTGGTGGATTAGTTTGGGATACCATAATATTAAAGGTTATTATTATTTAAAACTAATAATAATAAATTTTTTATTATCAAGAAGAGACCTAAACTTTGGAATACGAGCTTTCTCTAGTCTTCTCTCTTTTCTTCAAATTTACCTTCTATTTTTCTCTTTCAAATTTTTTTTTTTTTTCATGAGAAACTCCAAATTTACTTGACCAAAAAGAGACCTTTTTTTTGAAGGAATAGGCTAGAAACACACACAGGGAAAGGGGATAGTAATAAGGACTCTATAAGACTGACTCCACTTATCCCAACAAAAGGACCAAAAAGAGACCTAAACTTTATTGGCATAGACAAAGAAAGGAGAAGCATACAAGAAATTTTACAGCTCCTGAAGTGCTTTTGAGTTTCACAACATAAAATCCTACTGAACTAGAGCAAGTTGTGATATCATTATTTGATTTCTGTGACATCGGGTGTATAATTTTTTTTCCTACAGTAAGTAGAACAGGTTCAAACCTAAGTTGAATCATACAACGCCACTGAAGGTTGAAGCAGAAGGCCAAGGGCCCTGTGTATTGTGTGTGTGGGCGCACGTGCTGAATCTCATTATTTAAACAAAAACATATAACAAGGGATGGAACTCCATCTCCTTCCTCCCAAGAACTTTGAAAGGGCCTTGTGTGTTTGATAGGTTGCTTAGATGTATTATTGATGACATAATGATTATAACGGTTGTTTATTTAGTGGTGCAAAAATAATATTAATAATCCGCAGTATGACCTGCAAAAGCTCCTATACATTAATGAGCTCTATGTCAAATGTGCACTTATTCTTCCGATAGTAATGGTATGGAAGATAAGATCATGAATTTAAGACCCAAAGAGTGCATGTGTATCTTACTAACAAAACAAAAATCCTATATATTAAGAAAACAAGGCAAGTAATTAATCAAAGACCTTTGAACCTTAAAGTAGAGACTAGAGCTCTGACGTTCATTCCAACTTGCTTAATAACTAATATGAAGTTCTTTGTTTCCTACATATTTGTTCTCAATGATAAGGGCATTGCCCAGGTACAGAGTATTTGTATTTTTGGAAATTTTATTTTTTCTTGGCTCTTCTTGTTTCCCTTTCAATCCTAATTCCAAGGATCTCCTTGTTCTATCAATATCTGAAAAGAAAAGGTACCTCCATATATCTATATATGTTCGAGAGTTGTCAGAAGTGATTGTAAACAAGTCAGTTCCCCCAGGTCCCAAAAGCTTGGCAGGCAATACCTCCAAGGCAAGTGCAATGATCAACTTAGTTAGTTTCAGAGAAAACCCCTGGATGGAATTTCTTGCACAAAGCTTCCATGGCTGATTCAATTCGTGCTTGGTCCTGCAACCAAATTTTAAAAAAGCTAAATTTCATGGAAGAACTTTTTTCCAGGCTTTAATGTAAAAGTTATTTTGTCCTCGTGAAGTTTTCTCATACCTTGCCTTTGAAGCTAATTGTGAGGGATCCAGTTCTGGATCTGCGATAAGCCCCTTGATGATGCAGAAGAAGAATAAAGTTAATATGAGATAGAAAAAGATATAATATTCTCCTGAAAACCCACACTAGCTAAAAAGATTCTTACCAATGTAAAGGTCTGGGAATTCAAGACAAAGTTTTGATAGAGGTTGAGCAGTTTCTACCTGAATGTTATTAAACATAGGTAACAATGAGGTGATGCCACACACAGTAGAATATTGATGGTACATGGACATTAAAAAACGAGCTAGTAATACCAGTAAATTAACCATAAAAAGTAAAAAAGATTGCCTGAATTCTACAACATGCATCATTATAATTGCTAAACAATATGTTTTCCTTTGACAAGTAAAATTGTATCACAGGTGAGCATCCTAATCTTAAAATATCCATTCTGGAAACTTCACGTAAAGCAATTCTAGATTTCACTTTGAGAAAAATTGAGAAAACACGCTAGTGAAAGAGTGTGTGATTTATTTCTTCCCTTCATACACAAAAGACACCGCGCATATTTCTCCATTATTTTTGAAGGTTCATATCGTTAACTTCTCGACATTGTTCCCCAAATTCAAGGCCATCACCTATACAAACACTAATATTTAGCTATGGTATGCCAAGTGTGCATTAGCAATACTATTCAGCTTAACCCATTTAAACTGCAATTCACACTAAAAGAGTTTTGAAAGACTTCATGTGCCTATAGCTCTGTCTGCTCTTTATAAGGGACAATGTCTTAAATATAACTTGCCTGTTACATGCAGCCAGATGGCTGATACAGGAAAAGCGGAACTAGGAAAGAAATAAAAACATCTCAGTATTTGGTAACATCTCTCTCCCCCCCCCCCCCCCCCCCTTTTTTCTTTACATGCACTGAAGGTCAAGTATGTCAAGTCTAAATACATAGATAACCAGAACAAGCTTAAACCCTAGCAACAATAGAAATGACTACCACAATCAATAGCCAACAAATTAAATTATCGACAGAAATATAAAGGTATAGAGTTTAAATGCGTACGTCTGAAAGCTGTGTTATCAAACACTTGGATATGTATGGCTCCATCATTTCGAACAGGCCACCAGATCTTGTTAATTCAATCAAACACTCCCACTCCTTGTCCAGCTCCATAATATTTGTTGCAGTAAGAATTATCACATTTTGACACTTGATCTACAAAAAATTGTCTGAGACTTAGTAGTTCAAACTGACACAGTAACACTTGATAAATGACATTGTATAACAGATATCAAGTTGGTCCAGAAAGAAGTTGATAATTTGATATCTCGTCATTTTTCATAGCTAATGCTTCAATAAGGTGAGGTTCTAGCTCACCTTACACATCAAAAGCATACTATCAGATGCGAGCAGCAAGCTTGATTATTAAAAAAATAAAAGTATCAGATTTGAGCTTAGAAACTTACCAAAGGCACAGGCAGATTTTCATGGTGCAACAATTCAGTGATACCTTCGGGCAACTGAGCCATCTGAAAAGGAAAAAAATGCAAGTATGAGATCAATTTACTGCTTCAAATACCCCAGCATCATTACATAACCTTTAACATAGCTGGTTTCATTTTCCCACAAGAGAGGCAAAATTTTCCCCCAGTCTCCAATCAACCAGGAAATTATACTAATAGGAGAATAAGACTCTATAATAGTGACAATGCATTCTCCATGTAATTATGTCATCCTTTCACATCAATGCATGCATAATTTTCCTTTTTCTTTTTCTAACATTTCAACAGACATATAACAGATCAAGTCACTCTATTTATCCAAAAATAAGATACATCATGCTATCAAATTATCAAAGCCCAGAAATTCAAAAATAAAATAAAATAAAATAACGATAAATCTGGAGATCTGGGAAGTGGGATAGGGATCAACAAGTTATTGAAAAATTTTTTCCTCTAAGAATTGAGTTAGGGGAACAAGTAAAAATATATTTTTATCAATGATTCGAGGAAATATCTTAGATCTATAATGAATTGGTAAGTCTATGTATCAATCAAAATAAATTAACTCTAGAAATCAAATACCTCATTCCGGTCACCTGTGCATTGATCACCAATAAGATGCCGAAGATACTCCTCAAATTCCTCATCAGGAGCCTAAATTGTGGATACATGACCAACAAAGATAGAGTTAGCACAACAAATAAATTAAGCCTTCAGAAAAAATGACATTGCAATGACATGTCTATGGACAAAAGGTACTAGTGAATGAAGTTAACAGAAGCTTGAATAATTAGAATTTCCATTTCAGATGCTAGCTTTATCAAAAACTCCGACAAGTTTTGTGGTAAAGGAAGAGTATTGGAGAAAAAGGAATCTAACACATCTTGTAAGATGTTAAATTTAGCATTATAGAAAGTTCACTTGAAATTAAAGAACGCACCAGACGAACCCCAAAGGCCTTTGCAACACCTGATGAAGTAACATCTGAATGCAATGGGCCTACCCCTCCATATATAAAAATCTGTACAGTCAGATCAAGGATATATACAATGAACAGTCAGAACATAAACTAAGAAGGAAAATAATAATTCATTTTATATGGTTTCAAATAAAACCATGAAAAGGGTTCTCTATCAATTTGCAACAGTTTACCAGATCATTAGTAGATTTTTGCCTCTCAACTTCTTCAGCCACAGAATCTACCTGGTGCAAGAAGAATGTTGAAAAAAATGAAACTGTAAAATGAAGTCAATAAATACAACTTTTAGAAATGTATATGTAACTCTGCATCCATCATTCAAAGACGAACATAATGCTCATTAATTATGTGCATATCCCCACCACAATTATTAACTGAGGGTTCAACCCTGTGCATAGGCCAACTATGTTTTACCAAGATGAATTCAGCAAATAATAACTTACATCATTCCGAACAACAGTAGCTTGTGATACACACCAGCCAATAGAATGGAGCTTTCTACACAAAAAAGGTCCTAACTGATCCTCAATGGTGCCAAACCTGAGCTATGGAACAGATAACAAAATACTAGGGACTTCAGAAATAACAGTCGATAGGGAAGAAAAATAGAAACCAAAAGGGTTACACCAGACACTCATATTTCATGAATTTCATATATTATGGATTCCACATATTCTTTTCTTTAATCAGAGATTCAGAATATTCATTGCCAAAACATATCAAAACATGAGAGACATTGATGCACATGCCCGTGCCATTTTGCATGAGTGAAAAGAAAAAATGCTGATAGATAGCAATCTAAGATGTTAACATAAATAATGAAACTCTACTACTTTGCAATTACCATGATGATGTCAAGATAATTTTTAAATGTTGGTGAAGGCTCAACTAAGAACCCATAAGATATAGCAATGACTCATGAATCAGGCTAAATATCAAAAGAATTTTTTTTTTTTTTAAAGGAAAAAAAATAAATGAAAAGAAGTAACTGACAAGGGAAGAGATTCAATAGTTAAACAAAATAATATATCTCTTGAGAGGCCATCCAAAACCTTTCAAGTCTGATGCAAAGGTAGAATAACTGACCAAAGAAATCAAACAAACAGAATCCATTTGCAATGAAACCCATGTAATATCAACGAAAGACTTACAGAATCTCATCCCCCACAGCAATGACTGAAGCTGTAAGCATGCTGTTTTTACGTAAATCAATGCTATCCAGGCCATTGCTAACAGCAGAAAGACTCCCACAAACAGGAGAAAACTTTTTCACTCTCCCTGCTCTCTCTAATCTTCCATCAGAAAGCAGATATGCAGGTCTAAATGTTTCTTTGCTACTGGAGGAATCACTGATGCACAATAATGCATTAGGTACTGTGTCATATATGCTCCCAATTGAAGTGTAACTGCGAACATTCAAAGGAAAAAAACAAATCAGAATTGTTGAAAAAAAATTGAAATCCAGTATCATACATGCATGTCTCATTTACATTTGCACCAGGGACTAAACTAGTTAAAGTCAGAATTATAGACTGCACCACCAATGTTGAACAAATAACTTTAAAAACTGAACAAAAATTCCAATATTTTATAAAGCAAAGATGAAGTATTACCCTTGATCATAAAGACTGCAGTACTGGACCTTGCAAGTTAATATGAAGGCCCACACATCTCTGCCAAAAAATAAAACCCCAAATTTACACTAAATAAAATTCAAGTGGAACAATAAAAATTTCTGAACCCCAGAAGCATCACTATAAACATCATGCAAGAACCAAACAGTAAAGTCCCAGGGAATAGCGTGGCTTTTACTGTCAACAAATAAGATTCCTAATTAACTACACCATTTTCTTGATAGGGCCATAAATGGCTGCTATGATGCTACAGGAAACCAGAAGCTTAAAGTATTTAACAGTTAAAATTATAATAAAATAAACCTTCAAGAGCCTTAGTTTGATTTCCCAAACAAATATTCATAGTGGAAATAATGCATTACACTCATAAAGAGGAAAAACTAAATTGATTGATCTGGTTCCTGGCACATGATTCATTTGTATGAGTGTCTGTTTCACAAATGAATTGATATGGGTCAACATACATATTCATTAATAGTCTATATCATGATAGATACTTATCTATCTAGGTATCTTAGAATATACCATTCATAGAATAGATGAATAAAGGGTATGTCTATAAAATAAAACAATTAAAGACGAGTGTAACACTAACCAAGTAGCTATTGATATAAAAAGCTTTCCAGATATAATAACAAAACAATTAAAAACCTAAAATAACTGCAATATTACAAATTACTGATAAAAGGAGGAAGGAAACCAATAAAAATGGTCTCCCATATTCGTGATACTAATAGCTAATGACTTCCATGACAGTGCCAGAGCTTTGCTTCTGCCTCTTTCTTTTTAAATGAAAAACTGTGTATTTTAAGTAATGTGATTTTTTGATAACTAACTCCGATTTATTTTTCCTTAACAACCTCTTAGTATATCAAGAACTAAATTCTTTGAATTGTACTCAATGCTGTTAATGTTGCTGAAATGACTACCCAACACACATATTGTATGTGTTCCATTAGCTTTAAATTCAACTAAATAAAACCTTTGCTGATTTGCTGTCAGACACCCCTTGCCATTTGCCAGGGAGGAAGTAGCTAGGGAGAATAAATGAGATACCTGTATGACCAATCCAAGATAGGATTCACTCTCATGAAGGATGGCCATCCAGGTGAACTAGGAGAAAACTGTTCTTGGCCTACCTGAGAGATTGAGTAAAACAATAAAAAAATAATATCAACTTTCATATAGAAATCACAAAAAATTATGGAACATAATCTAGCAGGTAAGAAAATACGTAGCTAAGATATATCATGTCTTTGTCAATATAGAGCATGAAAGATACCGCAGTAGGATCACCAATTCGGACACCAAGGAAAATAGCTCTAATAGGTTTAGTCTTTAGTAAATCTTCCAGACCAGACTTGAAATCTGTGCGAATGATATCCATTTGTAAACCATAACTGTTCAAATAAAATAAGCCAATTAGCAGCCAGATCCATAAACATTTAATAAGCCTACAAGGCTACAAGTCAGAAATTCTTAGCAGCTTGAGTAAAAATAAACTTTATCAAACATACAATTAAAAAAGGGGGTGGGGGGGGGGGGGGGGGGGGGAGGGGGGAATTTCAATAAAAGAAAATAAGAGGAGCTTATCTTACGCAGAGGCCGCATCATAGGTAAATGAGTTGATTTCAGGGAAAGCACAAGTGCTCTCAAAATATATTGTTCGAATTGGAAAGTCATTGAGACCTTCATTAGAACAGCTTTGCTCCTCTTTATACAAAAAATAGCCAGCCCTAAGTACATGCAGCAAAACCTATACACCCAGTTTCATTGTCACTATCTATTAGATAAAAGACAACTGATGGATTACTCAAAAAAAAAAAAAAAAAAAGGTGAAAACATACAGTTGAATCCTTTCCTCCATTAAAGCTGAAGGCGACCTCTTCGATACTGTAAAGGAAAAGAATATCAGGTCTTTCAATCATCAGCAGACTTACATGCTCCCAATATATAATGACAAAATAATGATTATAATCATGGCAGTTTACAAGAACAAAAGGAACAAAAAAAAATGCATATGATACGCACAGAGGCAAAACTAGAAAATTACAACTTAAAACCACTCTTTCCTCATCATTCCTTGAGGTCCAGTAACGAAAAGAAATGGTGGGCCACATAAATAATTCCCGAGCCTATTCATTTCCTACCTCCATTTCTTTTCGTGTAAGTAACTCCTACCTACCTTCATTTCCTTCAACCTAAATAGGGAAAGTGACCCTTTTCCTTCATTCTCATCTTCTCTAAAACAAATATAGTGTTCATCTGTCCAGAAGTGGCGAAAAATGTCAAGTATACACTAACAGCATGTATGGAAGTACAATGGTTGACAATCATATTTATCTAAACCTAAGCAAATGGTATTCTGCAACATTTCATTTCCAATTATTGTCTGGAACTGTTAAGGTTGTTTTCTTATTAATCAAGGCTAGCTAAGTACACTACAACTCATTACTTATCCCAAAAAAAAGTATAGTACGACTCATTATAAAAGAAGAAAGGAGAGATGCCTTCTAACTAAATTAGAATGTTCAGGTAATTAGCCATGTTAAAAGAACATAGAATCGCTACATAACATGAAGAAAAGTTAACTTCAGACATCAGATTCATGTCCCCAGAAATGTTTGCCCCTACACTTCCGATTTGAATCATCCATTATCCCAGTATGGGATCTCATATCTGCATAATGCATGAATGGTCCAATTTATGCAATGTAAACAATACATTGTAAGGGATATGCTACTTCCACTAATGTTATTGAGTGGGTTTATGAAGCAAGTATAAACATGTGCACGTCTTTATGTGTGTGTATTGGAGGAGAGAGAGGGGCACAGTTGTATAGAAGGCAACCAGATTCCTGCAAAGCACTGAAGTATAATTTTTCTCAAATGGGAATGTATGTCATAAAAGTATTTTCCTGCTGTCATATGTGCCAAAATATAGATATTTTCATTTCTTTGAACCAAAGGCATAGGATCAATTCCTGCCCTCAATTTGATTTGGGTAAAAGGGGCTTAGAGTTTTCCTTCGGACCAAAAAGCAAGCCAAAGGGTGAACAAGGAAAACTTTTCCATCAGATGGTCTCTGGCAACCATTATTGTTCTTGAACCCCTTCCAACCATTCCCATACGCATCATCCTAAACCCAGAAGGAATTCCAATTTGGTAGTTAGCTTTGCAAGAATTCAACATTGAAAATTCTAATCCTATTATTTGCACAATGTAAATCAATAGAGTTCAATAATCAAAAGCTTGGTGTCACCAACATCATCTTTTACACATGAGCATGACAATAGTAAATATCAACAAAAACTGTCCATTAAGTAGTTACTAATTTTATCATTCTATTAAATACCTCATACTGCTAGCATCAAATTAACCACAGTGCTGACTCAAACTGTAAAGAAAACTTCCATACAAAAAAAATTATATTCTATTAATTGAGCATGTTTATCCCAATGCCACACCTAACCCTCATTAAAAAAAAAAAAAAAAAACCATAGGTCTCATCAATGCCCAAAAAACTACTGACACGCATCTATAGAATTCCATAAACAGAAATCAGAAATGGCCCGGTAATATTTGTCGTATCTGCCTAGTGCCCAAAACACATAACAAGAATTTGTTATATCCAACTGGAGACACCATGAATGCCCCTAATCATTCTATTGAATACCTAATAATGCTAGCATTGAATTTACCCATTTCTAAGCTAAGATGATTCTCTCTCAGAAAATCAAAAACACCACATTGCTGACTCAAACTGTAAGAAGACTTCCATATAAAACAAAGTCTCTTCTATTAGGTGAGCAATACATGCATTTATCCCAAACCTAACCAACGCCCCCCCCCCCAAAAAAAAAAAAAAAAAAAAAAAAGTTAAGTCTCATCAATGCCCAAATCAGTAACGGCACATATAAAAAACACCTAAAGAATCTCATAAATAAAAACTGAAATGACCCAGTAACATTTGTCGTATCTGCCCAGAGCCAAAAACACATAACACGAATTTGTTGTGTCTACCCTAGAGCCACCAAGAAGACCCTCAAATCTCCTTATTGGCACCTAAAAGTACTATTAACATGTGACAAAAAGGGTATTTTATTCTCATTGATGCCACAAACGCCACAAAAACATTCTACTAAATACCAAATAATGCATTCTACTAAATACCAAATAATGCTAGCACAAACTTTAACCCATTCGATAAGCTAAGATGATTCTATTCCAAAAATGGAGACCAGAAAATCAAAAACCTCATGTTGCTTACTCAATTGTAAGAAAACCTCCATTTAAGGAAAAAACACCCTGAATCTTCAGATTGACACCTAACTCACTAGTGACAGACACAAAAATCTAGTAATGTTTGTCATATCTACTCTAAACCACCGCCCCACCCAAACAGTAACAACATGCAGCAAAAAAATCTAACATCTTAGACAAGTACAAAAAAATAGCAACGATCCAGAAAAAACCGTTAAAAGGAATGTGCCACAGCACCCTTTCTTAGATTGAATAAGTATAACCGTTAACCATTAAACTTCTTCACATCCATATCTAAAAAGTTCATTCATCCTCCACTCATTAAACAGAATCTTGACCAATAACTTGACAGAAACACTAGACACTTTGTTTCAAACAATGTAACTATCAAAACCAAATCATTCATATTAATCCACAGATCTAACTTTCTTCTTCAATAATATTGTAGGAGTAAACAGCTTCACAATAAGACCATTTCTAAATGCAAATCAACAATATAGAAAAACTATAACATGTTAAAAAGCATGTTAAATCCGCCAAATGTCATGTTCAATAAATTGGTGGCAGAAAAGGCAAACCAAACTGGCTCTGATAAACTCTTTTAGAAACAAATGCATAGACATAACATCATTCGATTATATTCATTTCAACATCACCCAATTCATAATATAGAAGGATAAAATAAAAAACTTAAACTTTTAGTATTATTAAATTTCATTATTCAGGGCCTGAGGAAACATACATCTCCACTAAACTGACCCTAACAACTGCATGACTGAGCCTAAGGGCATTCTTCCTTTTTTTCATTATATTAAATCAGTATGTATTAAGAATAAGATTCAAAATGTTTACTTTCTTTTCCTTTAACCAAATGGAGTGTAAATCCAAAATCCATGACACCAAAAATCACAACCCAATTCATAACAAATACTTTGCAAGACATATGTAAATTACAAAACTTTCAAAAACAAATTATAACCAAAAGGCAAGGTGAAAAAAGAAAAGAACTTTACGAGTACAGAGCCAGAGCCCTCTTAATGACATAGATGGCGTTGTTATACTTGGTCTTGAGCCTCCTGTCATCGCTCTCTCTGATTGCCTTATCGATCTCCATGTACCCTGACACGCAAAAATCTGTACAAAAAACCATCAGACATGAAAATAAAGAAAATGGGGTTTATGCAAATTTCAAATATATTGCTGTTTCTTAAAAAAAAAAACAAGCAAATGGGTCTTCATAAATCAACAAAAAGCTCACAACTTTGGAGTGAATTAGGCAAATGGGTATTCAAAACTCTGCTGTTACTTGCGAGATATGAGTCTATAACTACGAAAAACTCACTTTCAAACTCGCCTCTGAAAAAACTCTCTCTTCCTCTGATGCAAAAACTGTGAAAGCGAGAGCAATGAATATGTATGGACAAGCTGTAAAACAAGAGAGAGATATTTATAATCGATTTCTCTGAATCAGAACAAATTGCTGAGATGGAAATTTTGGATTTAGCATTACGTGTTGTTTGGATGGCACAAACTTTTGTATATCTGAAACTGAAAGTGGTTTCTTTTGCGTCTGCAACTATTTATTCTTAATACTGCTCAAAGCACGCAGGCAAGCCGTTGAAAAATATGAATGAAACGGAAACTTAGATCCAGAGGGACGGTCTTGTAATAAAAAATATATTCCAGAATGATTCCACTTTCTGTGCGTTTGTGTTTTTGGGAATGCTTTTTTCTTTTCTTTTTATTTGGATTTGGAAGTAGATAATAATGTTGCACTAGATGTAATCCCTGTATGATTCTCACATTTGGAGTAACATATAAAGAATTTTTTTTAAATTATTTATTTCTATAGATGGAAAGGAGTGGAGGATTTCCAATATCTCCTTTGGGGACACAAAAAATGCTACCATTACCTTTCAAAAAAAAAAATGCTACCATTATCATTATGGAGTTTTATTTATTTATTAAATGTGGAATACAATATATCATATGTTAATCGTTATTTCTTGTTGCTCAACATGTTATCTGACTGATTATTATTTTTGATTGATTATGCTATCTAACTAGTCAACAATCCGTCTAATGTATGAGAAATTTTGATAAAATATAATTTTATCAAAAAATAATTTCTCTAGCATTTATTTTGTACGTAAATATGAAATTTATCATTATGATAGTTATTAATATACATTTATTATGATTATGTTTTTATATGAAATATTAAATATGAAATTTGATAATTATAGTAATTATTAATATGTTTTTATTATGACAATGTTTTTATGTTGAAATATTAAATATATAACTATGGTAATTATTAATAGGTGTTATTGAACATACTTTTTTAGAGTTTTCTTTTTGAGTTTGGCTTACCTCAAATATTTTTTTTATTAAAATCACCTTTTATTTTAATGAGAAATTGTCATATCACCTACTAACTAAATAAAATATAAAGATTAAAACTCACTACTACTTATTGTATTTAAAATAAAAAGAAACTTTAAGTGAAAAAAGCATTAGAGGAAAGTTAAACTTTTTGTTTTATATATGACACTTTTTTGTGCTTTTAATAGGTTTAGAGCAACCCATCACTAACCACTTTTTGGGCTCTCTACTGACCATAATTCTGACTAACGCTTTCAACAATCATTTGGATCACTTATTTTTTGAAACATAATGGACCAATCTTTACTAGACAACATCCTAGCATCTGTCATAACTACTACTCTCAAGGTTCATCTTTTTTTACTTAGTTATTCACGTAGATTATGATTTTTGTGGTATATTTTCCCATTGAAGACACCCAAATCATACTAATTGGTGCATCACCCGTGCCTTTTTGTTTCAATTTATGCAAAAATTCACCAACTCGCTTAAGAACTCCACCATAACATTGTCCTTTGCTGAGGTTCCTCAATCCACTAGTGTAGCTGTCTTTCGACCTTAGTAGCCACTTTTTGGTCACTAGCGTGGCTATTCTCCGGTTGCCGATCATCGTTGTTTAATGTCATTGCTAACATTTTGCAAAATTCATTCCACATTATGTTTGGTTCACTATATCCAATCCGGTCATTTGTGGACATGGTTTCCTTCATGATATTACCCTTCCAAGTTCAAGATTCCAATTTGGTTTGATAGGGGATATTAGTATATGCACATGTTTTATTTGACTTAATGTACTTGTCATCTATGTTTTATTGTGTACGCACTTTAGCCTTGGCCCTTTTAATATGCCCGAACCAAGACATTTCAATTACATTTACTTTATATTAAGCTCTTGTAATACACAAATCATAATGTAATAAAAATGTAGTTACTAAGAGATTTTCATTGTGGATGTAGGCTGAGCAGAACCACATAAACCTTTTTTTGTTCTTTCTTTCTCTTTTATTGTCTACATTCTATTTGAAAAAAAGGCTTTTTTTAGAAGACATTTTTAAAAAGCTGATTATACAAAAGTGCTCAATTTTACCACAAATAAAGCATAATAAAGAAAAAAAAAAGGCTTTTATTTATAGAAATGATAATACAAAAATTTCACTTGGGTAAATGTAGAGTTTAAAAAATTTTAGTAAATGATTATATAAAAAAAATCAAGAGAAAATGAGAGCTTATTTGGTAGAGTAATTTGAGTAATGTTGTTTGAATTTTTTTGAAATACGTGTGGATGAAAAAGTATGAAAATATGTGTAATATTGTTTAAAAACTAAAAATATATTACTAAAATACTCTACCAAACGAGCCTTAAAAGTTTCTAGATATATCATGTATGATTGGGTAGATTTCTTTCTTTTCATCGTTGTTGTTTTTTATGGCGAATTTCTTCTTTAGTTCTTTTAATGAAGTTGTTACTTTTTTTTTTTTTTTTTCAAAGAGAGGGAAGAATAGAAAATTTTGATTGCAGTGGGCCATCTCTCTCTCTCTCTCTCTCTCTCTCTCTCTCTCTCTCTCTCTCTCTCCAGGAAAGAGTGCATGACGCCATGACTCATTGGAACTTGTATTAGGTAAGGAAGCCAATTCACATTGCCCAAAATTTGGAGAAATTACACTAGTTTCAAAGTAAAATATGTTATTTATCTACTGTTTCATTATAAGACTTTCATTTATTTAAAATTATTGAGTCAGTATTTAATTTTTATTTAAAACTTCACAATTTTAAATAAGTATGAGTCTTTTATAATTATAAGGTCCTCATGGTGGACAAGTGATGTGGTCCACCATGAGGACCTTATAATTTTTCCAAAATTTGGGTTGGGACTTGGGACTAACAAATTTAAAAATTTAGGATCCGTTTAGAATGTGTGTTTAAATAGCAGTTTTCAGTTTTTTTAGAAATACGTGTGGGTGAAAAGTGTGTGGAAAAACATGTAATGTTGTTTAAAGGCATAAATGCCCTTTTAGTCCCTATATTTTGGCTTTTTTTCATTTTGGTTCCTACATTTTAATTTTATCACTTTTAGTCCCTAAACCAATTAACGTGTTCTATTTTGGTTTTTTTCGTCAGTCAACCGACGGAAATTGCTGAGGTGGCAGCCGGAATAATTAAAATATTATAAAAAATGCCACATCACCCTGACACATCAACATTTATTTTTTTTTATAAATAATTTTTCAATTTTAATTAAATAAAAAAAGAAATTTACATACACAAACTCAAATTTAAAAACACAAAAACACAAGAACACAGACCCAAAAAATCAGACCCAAGAACACGAATTCAAAATTAAACCCATTGAATCAACTTCCTTTCCCACTTAAAATCAAATCAATAATACAATAAAATTTGAGAAAAGAACAAAGACCAATGTTAAAAGACCCACGCTGAAAACCCATCAGTTTTTCTCGTTCTTCCCCAAAGATTCATAGCCAAAATCATAAAATCAAAGAAAACCCAGAAATCTCAAACACTCAAAAACCCAAAAACCCAAAAACTCAAGGGATTAAGTGTGTGAAAATAAACTGGGTTTTGTTTGAGTTTTTAATAAAATAATACAAAGTTGAACCTGCACAGAAACCCTCCACTACCACCACCATGAACCTGTAGATGCATTGATACTCACAACAAAAATTCAAAACAAAACCAAAACTTACACCCAATTTGAGAGAGAGAATCAGAACACCCACAGACCCATTGCCACTAAATCGCCACCCACATCAGTAGCAACCTCCCTAAACCCACAGTGAACCCATCCCCACCAACAATATAGCAATCCCCCACCGCCGCCACCATGAATCTTGCATCAATACCCACAACAAAAATTCAAAGCAAAACCAAAACCCACATCCAATCTGAGAGAGAGAATTAGAGTGAGAGAAAGAGAGAGAATCCACCATCACCACCGCTCAAAATCACCATGCCGTCGCCGCCAATCTCCAAACCACCACGCTGTTGCCGCTGATCTTCAGTCCATGCTGCCGATTTCGATCTCCAGTCCACACCGATCTGAGAGAGACACCAAATCAGAGAGAGGGGAGAGACAAAGGAAGATGAGAAATGAAAGAGAGGAGTGACCGTGTGATTCAAAGAAGAGAGAGAAAGAAGTGATATTTTAATTGAATTCGTGTTCTTGGGTCTGATTTTTTGGGTCTGTGTTTTTGTGTTTTTAAATTTGAGTTTGTGTTTTTAAATTTTCTTTTTTTATTTAGTTAAAATTGACAAATTATTTATAAAAAAAATAGATGCTGATGTGTTAGGGTGATGTGGCATTTTTTATAATATTTTAATTTTTCCGACTGCCACCTCAGCAATTTCCGTTGGTTGACTGACGGAAAGGACCAAAATGGAACGCGTTAATTGGTTTAGGGACTAAAAGTGGTAAAATTAAAATGTAGAAACCAAAATGAAAAAAACCCAAAATGTAGGGACTAAAAGTGCATTTAAGCCTTGTTTAAAAATTGAAAACATGTGTTTAAGATCATGTACCAAACATGGCCATCATTAAATTTTAAATTCAAATTAAAGTTTTTATTTTTTATTTTTAGGCTCATCACTTAAAAGTTTAAATCCAATAATTTCATTCAGAAAAAAAAAATTCCAATAATTTCAGGTAAAGGTGAAATATAAAATTATAAATATTTAATCCCACCCTTTTAGTGATACCAAAGATTAAGAACTATTTACTATAGTTTGGTTGTGCTAGATTAAAAAAAACATGTAGTATTTTTGAACAATTTGCCTGATTATAGTCCCTAAATTTGAAAAGGTTTGATTAGGGGTAGCAATTCATGTTCGCGGGTTGGGTTTGTGTCGTATCAAGTGATAAGTATTCAGATATATAAGTTGACTCGAACTCGACCTGTTTACTAAACGTGTCAGGAATTCTCAACCCGAACACGACCTGTTTATTAAACAGGTCAACCTGACTCAACACGTTTAACTCGTTTAATTAACAAGGTACGTAAAAGTCAATACAAATGACCCGTTTATAATCTATTTAATTAATAGGTCATACTTAACCAATATAATCTTTATTAGTTCCCATGTATATAAAATTAAAATACAATTACAACTATAAATATAGTAATAAACATATAAAAACAACCATAAATTTAGTAATAATATCAAAATAACTAATAACTTTATAAACTAAACGGGTCAAATGGGTCAACCGGGTTCACATGTTGAACACAAACCCAAACCGTTTATTAAACGGGTTAGTCGTGTTAACCCGAATATGACTTGAACTCATTTAGCCTCAACCCATAATCTGTTTATAAACGAGTTAGTTGTGTCGAGTTTGCGGGTCGTGTCAGATTTTGCCACTCCTAGGTTTGATTGTGACACTCCAAAATTTTTAAATGTAACATTTTAGTCATTTCATCTCTTTTTCCATTAATTTCACTACTGAAATGCTAAGATGTCCCATATTTAAGGATCAAAATGTAATTTGCCAATTATGTCTATTTTAACCAAAAAATACTACACTAATTATGTCTATATTAAAGGATGAAAATATAACTTTTAAATTGAAAGACTGAAAGCTATCACACACTTCCTTCTCCCAAAAAAAAAAAAAAAAAAACTATCACACACTATATTGGAGGGAAGTCGATTGCAATTTACCTCCAAAAAATATAAAAATTTCTATGGTTAAACAAATTATTATGTGTGTATGAACTTCCCCCTCCTTCTATCTTTGGGTAGAGAGCATTTAGGCAGGACTCCTTTACATAAAAGGAAAATTAAAATCTTATATATATATATATAAGATTATATATTAACAGGTACCTTTAGAGCAATTGTTAATAAACCATATTAGAAAAATTTTTAACACCACTGTAGGGTCGAAATTTGGCGGGCTAAACAATAACTTCCCGTATTATAAGCCCAACAAATCCCCAACAATGAATTTGTAGAGAATGGGTTAAACAGCTGGGCTGGATATGGATTTAGCAACGGTTCATGCGAGCGAAACAGGGCACAAAAGCACTCAGGTGATAATTCAATGAAAGTATTTCTGATCCGAAGAGGTCTTGCCTTTTTGCACTTCGTAAAAAGAATCCTCCCCCTCTGTTAGACATGTTTCTTTATATATATACACCATTTTCCCTCATCCTCACCGCACACTTGTCCTTCATCTAAGCGTCCACTTGAGTATCAGTCACATCAGAAGTTTGCTTTAATCTGCAGTGAGTCGTAGTGGCTGAGGTTTCACTGTTCAGGTGTCTTCTCCACATAAATGCGGCCAGGAAAGTTGCTGCAGTGCATTAAATGCGGTGATGGCAGCTTTATTTGTAAGATATTTCAGGATATCCCCGCGCTTAGGAATGCCCAGCACTAACCCCACTCCGAGGGATCTTCTACTTGATCAAGTTCTTTGGAGGTCCGACGAACGGAATCTCTTCGGACATGCCAGGTTGTCTTCGGACGTAATAATGATCCTTCCTTGGTTGCATTTTTGCCAGGACGGCAAAGCACTGTTCCTTTCAACCTATTCGGACAGGAAGTTATATTCAAATTGGGCCACAGGCCCAACATGTGGCGTTGGGCTTACTCACCCACAACCACTTTCATAAAAAAATATAAAAAGTTATCACAAAAATCATTTGCTTTATCATTTTCCCATAAAATGTTTCTAAAAATAGTTCCTATACCAATACCCTTAGAGCATTTGTTAACATTTCCTTATATATGAATGTGCACACACACGATTGTATTTTAAGTCTATGGTGTTCTCTTCATGATGATTGCTTTTTGTTATTAAGCGAAGATACCAATTGGTTTTCGGAGTAGGTAGAAATTGAATCACATATCTCTTATTTGAAAACAAGAGTTTTTATTTGAGCTAATTGAAACTCACAAAATATTAAAATCGATTGCATAAGGTGAATGCAATTTATTAATGGTCATACTCACAAACTTACATCTAGAAGAAAATGCATATGAATATAGAGCCTCATGAATATGAGACTGCTTCCTTACTTATACTATAAAGGCAATAAATTATCAAACTTTCTGAAGTTTAAATGATGACCCTTCCTAGTTCCTATATAAGATGTCTAGAAGAGTTAAATTAATTGTATCACACAGAGAGTTCCCCGTAAGATATATTGAGCAATATCATTAATGCTCTCACATTTTGCATACGTGTACGTATGTGCCTAATTTCCATACGTGGGTGGTGCAAGTGAAAGTGAAACCTTCCAATAAATAAGAACAGCAAGCGTGGTGTGTGAGAGTGAGAAATTAAGAGCTCCTCTAATGCTTGACTAGAATCACTGATTGAGATTAGCCACTAATTAATGTTTAATCATGACAGCAAGAAATTGGGTCTCTCTCATGAATCTGATCAAAACGTTGTCTGGCAGTTGCAGTTTTTGTTGCAGTGACAGTGAGCATACCCTGATAGTGATACCAGATTCATAGAACTCCATGCTGAAGTATCTTGGCTTGTTTATTTATTAGAGCACTTGCAGCAGTAGTGCTAAAAACATAAAAAATTATTTTTAGCACCACTAAAAAGTTATTTGGAGCTGTAGCAATGGAGCTACAGTAAAAAAATTTGGCTTCTTAGCTACAATGCACAGCTAAAGAGAGCTGTGCACTGTAGCTCAAAGGTAAAAAAAAAAAAAAAAAAAATTTATTTTGTGTTCACACTGTTGGTTTGAATATTTGTGGTGTTTTTTTTTGTAGCAGAATGTATTATTTTATTGTAGTATATATATTATTTTATTGTGATGTTTATATTATTTTATTATGTTGAAAGCTAAAATAAATCTACTGCTGCAGCATGTGAGTAGGTAAAATAGATAAAGTAATTTTTTATGGTGCCAAATAACTAAAAATATAACTCCACTGCTGTAGATGATCTTATACCATAAAATACAGATTACCTTTAGCACCAACTTATATACAGCTTTGCTAAAAAACAAAAAAAGGCTTATCAAAACTTATATACAGCTTTTTAAAAAATTTCTTAGATACAGTCATACTCGTACAACCCACTTAAAAAAAATAAAATAAAATAAACCAATTAAAATGTTGTCAACTTAACAAAATAGGCAGGTGAAGGCTCTACATCAATATCAACATGTTGTCTTTGTCGTATAAAAAAAAATCATGTTGTCTTTGATTTGTAGTTACTAAAAAATGCATTTATTGACCTTAATTTCAACTTCTAATAACGTGTTCTATCTTTCCAGTCAAAAAACTTCTAAACAATTAGGGTTGTTTGGCAGCTAAGTTCTAACACATTTCCACACATTTCAAACAACCTTACACACATTTCAACATACTTTTTTACTCACACGTATATAAAAAACACTCAAACAACATTACTCAAACTAATCAACCAAACAGGCCCCTCTGGAGAAAAAGGACAATAGAGAAAAGAAGGGAAAAATAGAATAGAGTAGAGAAGAGAGGAATGGTTATTCATTTCCCCTTATTTGGATATTTTAAAAAATTAAGTAGGGGAGAGGGGAATATATACAAGGATGGCAATGAGGCTGGGTGGACCCTCGTCCTGCCTCGTCTCTTCTTTTGGTTGGAGAAAACCTGCATGGAGTGAGACCGAGGTAGCCTGGGTTTAGGAAGAGTTGAAGATGTTTTACTAATTCTAATGAGAGTGAATGACATACAGATTACATATAAAGGGAAGTCGTGACCATGAGAGAGAAAAAGAAGGGACAAATATTTTGGAAATGATAATAAAATATGTAGTAAATTATAACTAGAATATGTATAAAAAATATACACTATATTTATAAAAAATTTATAGCATATGCAAATATACATTCAAGGTGGGGCAAGATGGGGTGGGGCGAGTAAAATACATTCATCCCCCATCATATCTTCAAGGTTGGGAAAATCTACACTAAACAGAGTGTGGTATGGCAGGTCAAACAAGATGAGACATTTTTGTCCTTATTTATATATCTCTATATCTTGTTTGGATATCTTAAAAATTAAGGAGAAGAGAATAATCATATAAATTGATAATTAGGGGTGTGCGAAAACCTGAAAAACAGAAACACCAAGCCGAAATCGCCCGAACCATGTCCAAAATTTCAATTCGGTTTTAGTTTTCCATTTCTTGAAACTGAAAATTCAATTTCGGTTTCAGTGGCAAGTCTTCATGCACCGAACTGGCCGAAACCGAATCGAAGTAACTATACAATTTATATTATATATATATATATATACATATATGTATATATATTATATAAATTTATATAGGCCTTGCCAAATAAGTTGGGCCTCCGGCCTTGCAAATATATTGGGCAACTTGGGTCTGGCATCTGGGCTTGGCCTTGTAGAAATTACTCAAGCCCATTGCCCATTAGATAAGTTAGATTAACTAACTAAAATTAAACTAATTAACTTAAATTAAGTTAAACATAAACTAATTGAAAAAAAAAAAAATAGAAACCCTACCCTACCTACCCCACATTTAGTCCCTCTCACACTCACATGCCTCCATCACTCCCTCTCACACACACGGCCTACATCAATCCACATTTGCCGCCAGCCTCTATACATCGGCCTCCACTGCTACTCCACATGTTGGTCTCTTCTTCTCTTATGGTATGATTCTTCTTTTTTATTTCTCTTTCTTCTCTTTTCTTTCTCTGTCTCTAATATATATCATGAGAGTACTATTTGGTCTGTTGGGGCTTCTTCTTCTGCAATATTTCACTCAAATTTCTTTGTTTCGCATTGCATATTCCAACACCTCAAATGGGTTCACTTCACTTTTTCTGAGTTTTCTTGCTTCCTTTTCAAATTGACCAAAGCCGAAATAAAACCGAAACTGATTGATTCCCAATTATTTCGGTCAGTTTCGGTTGCCCAAACACAAAGAAAATTGGCCAAACTAAACCGATTACACCCCTATTGACAATTATGACCCTCTTTAACTAATTTTGAAAAAAGAATCATATAAATTGACATCATAAGAACAAAAATAACAATTTAATTTTAAAAAAAATATAAGTGGAACCCTTCCCTCCCCCCAAAATTCCCCTAATTTTGGGCAATTAAAAATGAGTAGTATCCTACTCCAACCCCTCCAAATCCCCCAAATTCTTTCCTTTTCCCTTGTAGAAAACATCCGAGCAAGGTTCATTAAACCGTTCTCATCTCCTTCCATCTACTTTCCACTCCTCCCCCCCCCCCCCCCATCTAAACTCATTATAAACAAAGACAATGTCTTTAGACATGTTCAATTAATTAATAAGAATTTTAAATCTTGGGAGTTAAACTCTTGAGGACTTAGTTAATTTCGTGTGAATTAGAACTCCTGCTAGTTGACATTTATGCCAAGCGCCATGTAAATCAATTGGCAAATCCTAGTATTTTCAACAAAGACATCCAAGGATTAGGTACCTCAAACTTCAACCATCAAATTATAAAAAAAGAAAAAGAAAAAGAAGAAGACATTTATACTGTCTATAATCTATATATACTTACATTTTGAATTTATACTATACATAGAGCTAAAAGAGAATTACTCTTTTGCTCAAAACTAACTATATAAAGTTATTCTTCTCCACACAATATATATATATATATATATATATAAAGTTATTCCCATAAAAAAAACTATATAAAACTAATTTTGTAAAATAATTTTATTTTATTTTATTTTATTTTATTTTATCAATAAGATGTTTATCGATATTAAGGGTATTTTTTTTTTCATTTAATACAATTTTATGGTGGTTAACTTGTTAGTTAATTATTTGTGACTACGTGCATTTGTGTTAGATTATTTTATAGAGTGAGACTTAGCTACAGTATTTAGGTGCTGTTTCTTAGGTTCTTCTCTTAAGATTATGTCATGTGGCTTTTTTCTCATGGATGGAAGTGTATTTTTTAAATTAAGTATTTACATGGTAGAATTTTAAGAGGGGAATCTAAGGAACAGCACATAAAGTACTGTACATAAGTTTTGTCATATTTTATATAAAATATGTCTTTTGTATAGCTCTATGTAAAGTATAATATAAATTCAAAGAATAATGCTAGAGTCACAAATTATATTATAATATTTTTACAAATTATTAATGTGGCAAATACTTACTGATTCTCAATAACTACTCACTATATAAAAAATTTGTAAAATAATTTGAATATCTAAATTTAAGTTTTTCATTTGTAATTCTCACCAATACAGTGTACACGGGAATTGGTATTTCATATCTGCAAAATGAGCTTAAGAACATCTGAGTTTAAGTTTTGCATTTGTAAAAGAATTTTGTCAAATAAATAAACAATCAAATATTTACGAATTCTCGAAAAATTAACAATTCCTATGATGAATTCTTTCACACCTTAAGTAATTTGCCAATTATAATATGAAGAGATTTTTGGGTAACGGAAGGTTTGAATTGAGATTCATTTGTCCCAAACTTGCTGATGCCCTCCTTTGACTTATTAAAATAAAAAGACATACTTTAAAATAAAAAAAAACTATTGAAAGAAATACTTTATATTTTGTGTGCAATATATATAGGATCCGGTTAATGTATGTTTTAAGGCATATATTAACCATCCATTTTAAGAAAGGTTTTATGAGAAATTGAAAAAACTGATAAAAAGTTTGTCAGCTTTTTTAATTTTTTATAAAAATTTTCCTAAAATGTTTTACTAATGTATGCTCTAAGCCATATATTAGTAAAAAAAACTATATATATATATAATTACTCCTATTTATTAGGGGGATTTGCTTTATCCCGTGGGTCACGCAGGACATCAATATCTTTGTAATTTCTTATATGTCAAAGTCAGTCAGGGATGGATTGAAAATTGAAAATACCATTCATTTGGTTCCATCATTGTAGTGATCAAGAAACTTCAGATGAAAGAGTAAGCACAAAGCAATACGGAAGCTGACAAAATTCTTAAGTTCTTCCGTCTAAGATTCTAAATACGATCTGACCTTGACTTTGAACCTATCATCAGGCAGCAGCTAGCCATTGTCTTCTTTCTTTTGGGCTCTAGTCAACAAAATCCAAGTACTTCAGAACATTTTAACATCAACCTTTTGTTGGTCCTCTTCATATAAGTTTCAACTTTCAACACGGTATGCAATATTTTTAATCACCAAAAGTTCATACAAGAGTGAGACATATTCTTGAAACGGTGAAATTATGGACCTTTGCATGCAATAAAGGGACAATTAACGCTGCCAGTTCATGCTACATAACAAAAATATAAAATTACTATATGTATATTTTCAGGACACCTCATGTTTTTGTTTTCTTTTATTTATTACTTTCATGGTACCTAAACACTTATATACTTATTAGATGATATTTTTTTAATTTTTCTTCTTGCTTTTCATTATCTAATAAATAGTTATAATTCATTTGTAATAGAGCAATAAATACATTATGCAAGGAAAAAACAAGAATCTCACATTATACATATGCCAGTCACATAGAGAGACTTGTACACGAGATAAACATATGTTCAAATTATTGGTTCAAAGGTTTTTCGGCATGCTGTTCATTATGGTTGATATGGGTATAATCCTTAAGATGTGAACCAAGAAGTCAGATCAATTATAATAAAATTAATTAAGTCCAACTACCCACTCAATATTTAATGTGATGTGACTTGTCTTATTGGTGGGAGTCCTACCACTGCTTAAAAGTACTCTAAGACCAGCAAAACTAGCCGGGGATGGTCACATTTGCCAAAAACTATGCATGTAAGCAATGATAGATTGCTAGAATCAGCATGTGCCAATCAAGAAACATTCCTTCCAACAACATTCAAGAGGTATGTAACTCTTAGCCTATACAAATTACACCCACTTAAACCTTTCTTCAACAAAATACTAACTTGAGTTTCAAAGTGCTGATTATCGCCTTAGCCGCAGTTGTTGCGTTCTTTGTGTACAGGTTACGACCAAACTTATCTTCTCTTGTAGGAACTTCCATCAAAATACCCTTCATTGAAATTCCATTCAATTACATGAGCCCTAACCAATTTCAAGTTTTCAATTGCATTGCTTAGAACAAAAAAAGACCTGACAATAGTCAAACTCTAATTACTATTGCCATATTGCCCCTTACAGAATCAACGGATGAGACAATTATCAATCAATGAACTCCAAAGACAGTTTCAACTTGTTATTAATCACCAGAAGTCCCATACAAGAGCAAGACCTATTATGATTATGAATGGTGAAATTGTGTAACTTTGCAAATGGTAAAGGCACAACTCATGCTACACAACTAAATTAATATTTATTATAAAAAAAAACTAAAATAATATTTTTAAGTCTAGCATTTAGATTAAGATTAGTTTTCAGCAATCTATAATAAATGCGATAAATGATAGCAAAATGTTCACTATCTTCCTCCATATCATAACCGGATGTTAGAATATTTAAAGTCAAAGTCTTTAATAATATTGGGATCATCTAAAGCAAAGTTTACTAGCTTCCTCGTGCAGGTTTAGCCATAACTTTTTTTTTTTTTTTTTGAGAAACTAGCCATAACTTAAGCCCAACTCTTCTGTAGTCCTAGTAGCATCAGTTAGTGGATATCCTGAGAACAAACTTCATGCCCTCTAAAATTCAAACTTCTTGACCTCAATCAAATCATATGAGAATGGCCTTTGTCACTGGACCCCTCACCTCAGTGGTGGTGCCAAAACCAATTTTTCACTGTGCCCCAATGGACAACACACTCATTCTCTTCATCTGTTTCAAAACACCCATCAAATTTCAGTAGCATGGTCATGTCTTTGAGCATTAACTAATCCAAATTCAGTTTGTCGATTAGGTTTATCGCTTGCCAAAAATTGGGGTAACAGTTTCATTCAACTCTATAAAGCTCAACCCTCTTAAATGCCCTTGTCTTCCAGTACTTTCATCACTAGCTCTTCTAGCTTCTTCCCGTAGATTTATTTTAGCAAGCATATATGATAACAGTCCATAATAAGCTGCATGAGCAGACTCCATTTCATGAAGCCCAAAATGTGCCCTTTGAACATTTTTTTTCCCATGGAGTTTGCAAGCACCCAACAGATTCCTTTGTGTTATAGAGTTGGCCTCAAATGGCATATCTTGAATTAAATTTTAAGCTTTATCCCATGCAACCACACAATCATAGTCTTCCAACACAGTTTGTAGGCCATAGACATTCAACAAGGATTGGAGTCACTTCTTATCATCCTCAACTATGGCCGCAAGCAAAGAAAACTGCAACAAATTTAATTTCATCACATTTTAAATCCAGCTAATTCCATTTCTTTAGAGAGCCAAAAAGCTGTTTTACCAAGTCTACATAGCGCCAGACCAGAGAAGATGGAATTGTAGACAAAGGCAGCCCCTGTATTCTGCAAAGTTCCATAGAAAGATATCTAGAGCAGCGCCCCCCCGGCCCCGCCACCACACCCCCCCCCCCCCCCCCCCCCCACACACACACACACACACACACACACACACACAGGGTTGGGAGTGTGTCATTGAGCTGAATTTCCATTGGCTTAAAAATATTAACTTCCAGAATAATGCAAACCAACCTGATACTTTTATCCAGCTTAATGGTTAAAAATATTAATAACATCAAGAATAAAGCAAACCCACTCGACAATTCTACAGGTGAATGTTGCTACTATATTTATTTATAGCTTGGTGGAAACAATGGCCTTTCATACAGAACACCGTATGATTCTAATGAACTTTTGGAGGAACATAATACACATAAAAAAGAATAATCTGAGCACCTCCAGTTGCCATTGCAGAAAGAAAGAATTTCAATGAAAGCAAGAGATGTATTTTCCCAAAATTAGAAGCAATCTTACTTCAGAACTGATTAGTTAACTACACAAATGTTTAGCTGTTGACAGGAACCACACTAAGACTACAATTTTCTAATTGTTACTGGCATCTGAAACCAAATTATCTGTGCATGACTTATGTAAAGTGTAAACTGAGAACAGGCAAACCAACTGTACCACCATTATATCAATTTGCGGGGTAAAAAATTGTATAGCCTATGGGTTGCTTCATCATCAATCCGCACAAATAAAACTGTGCAAAATTCTTAAGAACACTAGAAGGTTCCAAAAACTTAGTCATAAAGGCCTTCCTCATTCCAGATGTCAACTAAAAAATCAACCATCTCCTGCAGAATCCATCAAATGATAATATTCATGTCAATATTGTCCCACAGGTGAGAAGCTAAAAAAAACAAAGAGGAAAATAGAAAGCTTCTACAGAAACTTACAGTTAACGGTATTGGCTGCTGAAAAGGTTCAGTAGATAAAAGCAGATCCTCGTATGTAGTGGTCCAGCTGCAAAAGATCTCATGGTTACATTATTCTGTAAAATAAAGAGAAGTAAAATGTTTTACACACGTTAAATAGTTGTATAACTGAAACCTCCCCAAAAATGTTTAATACACCACCCCCGCAGAGGTAATGATGCCCGTTCTTTTGTCTCCCCTTTACAAAAAACTTTCACCACATCAAGCAATTAAAAAAAATTCTTTTTAACATATTTCAAATATTAATGAAATTATGATGAATAAGAGGAACGAAAAGGAAAAATCAATACACATTCAAATAAAATACACAACCTGGCAGGAAAGGGTACTGGGATTGACAGAAATCTCTCACATTATTCCCATTTATAAAACATCAAACATGTTAGCAAAGCCAAAGAAGAGCAAGTCCTAATTTGGGAGCATTAATTCCTTTCTTACACTAAAAATTACATCTTAAAGAAGTCTTCTCATTGTCGTACATTGATTCCTTTTTCACATAAGTGGATATATTCGAGTAGGAGGGCAAAAGCCAAGTACAGCTCCTCAAGTGTTGTACCTTAAGTTCCCCAATTAAATTCAACCATATGACAACATTGACCACTAAAAGCCACATGGTCCAATTTAATTGTCCTTGGGAAAACATAACATCGTTTATGGTACATTGGCTAATGTAGCCACATAGCTGAATTTAATTAGAAAACCTACGAAACAGTATCCAAGGAACCGTACCCAAGGTAACATAACATCAAGCTTTCATGAATCCCATTCCAGAGTTAGAATAAAGAATATAAGGGTGGGTTTGTAGAGGTTTCACAATCACAAGTGGCCAATTGGTTTTAATGACACTGACAAGCATGGAGTACACTATCAGCGAAGTGAATGCCTCTCACACAAGCACTTCAGTTCAACGTCAACATAGTTTTTGTACCTGCCCCCACCCCCTCTTTTTTCTAGAAACTTAGGTAAATTGGTATATATCTTGCATACTTCCCACCTACATTGGTTACCCTTTGGACTTTTAATGACATTGTTTACAAATCAATGTGTCACCCTTTTTACCTCTCAATTTATCCTATCTAATTTTGTTTACCTCAATATCCTCACAGTATGTGGAACAAGAATTTAACTGTTAACTTTTTTTTTACTCCCGACTCCACGGTGGATTAGTCAACTGGTACAGAAATCCAAAAGTTTATTACTCAAATGTTATAATAGGAGGAAAATCCTAATAAAAAAAAAGTTTAATAACATAATCCACCTTATACATTCTTGGATGTATTCAGATCCATCTTTCTCTCAAAGCTGCAGCTGGAACTTGCCAGTCAAGTTCCAGGCACAATTGATGGAACTAGTAATTCCCCACCAAAACTTGACAGGACAATGAATCCCCTACCCTACCCGTATATAATAATAAAAAACATACAAATTTAATGGTTAGTATAATGGTTTATTGCAAGTAGAGGTGCATATTTACAAGGATGCTACAAATTTCCTGACTGAGCCATCCCGAAAGAACCCAAAATAAATCCACATATAACTCCAAGCAGGTCAAAGAAAGAAAATAGTAGCAGTGAAAGACAACACTGGCATCTGCCATCAGCGCTTTATCCATCAAAATCTAATGGAATCTTGAAAATCTTTTTTCTTTTTTTTTTTTTTTGATAAGTGGAATCTTGAAAATCTTTAACATAAGCATATACCTCATTATTGGTTCTCTAGGCGTTCTTCTTGATCTTTGAGATTGGCCCCCAACCCATTCTCTTCTTTTCTCATGCCAAGCTATCTCAGCTGCAAAGTGAGGCCATCCGTGTTAATCACAAGAAAAGGATTTTACTTGAAAACTTTCTAGAGAGGCGAAAAACAAAGGAATTTTCACTTGCACTGAATGCACTAGTAACAAGGAAGCGCACCAGAAAATTTCTTCAAAAATGAAGTTCTATGAGTCATCAAGATAAATGACTTCTTATATGTCTTGGGAGAAAGTTCTCATCTAGAATGCTAATGCCATCTCATATTACTCATCATTTTTTTTCTTTTTGGGGATAAGTAACAAGAAATTTTATTGAAAAAAATACAAACCAAATACACCGTGCGCGCGCGCGCGCGCGCGTGGGGGGGGGGTGGGTGGGGGTTACAAAGGGAGAAGTACAATCAAATTCTCAAATCACAATATTACTCACCATTTTTAACTAAGGGTTCATTACACACCCACTCATACACATATTCAGACCTTACACTGAAAACCAAAAATGCTGATAAAATCATTTTACAAATTCATTTGTTTTTACTGCCATATAACAATTGTTGTTTAGTAAAATTCAAACAAGGTCAACCATACTCAAGATTACTTTGCTACTTATAAAAAATTATTATTACTCAATCTCTCTCTCTCTCTCTCTATATATATATATATTGTCTTACTCTAATAAGCATGAACACTTCAAAACCCCCGACGTCTTCATGTCAGACATGTCAGGGACACTCTGCATGTGTCCTCTTTGTACTGGGAGGGAAAAAAAAAATTATTTAATAAAATTCTTTTGATTTTAGATATGTTTCTTAAAAAAAAAAAAATTTGATAGGTAAGAATAATTCTATTGAAATGAGACTAATTCATGAAAAAATACATGAAATAGTGTAAAGAATTACCATCGGAGAAAATATCTACATATGAATAGACTCTATGAAAGATTGAACAGAATTACTCTGTGAACCTAAAGCAAAAGACCACTCATAGAGAGAACTAACGAAGGATGCTTGTAGTTGAGTTGACATATACTCCACATCTTCAAAAGTATGTCAATTTCTTTCCCTCCATATAGTCCACAACAAACATAAAGGAACAAGATTCCAAACACCTGAAGAAGAAGTAGGCCCTCCAATTTGCCACCCATATGTTTTAAACGATTTTTATTGTTGTTATTTATTTTGAAAAGTTAAAATAAACATAAAATATACCTAAAGGTATATATTAACTAATTGATTGTTTGTTGTATCCCCACTGTGCCGTGTCCTAATTTTTCAAGAATTGTTGTGTCGTCGTCCCATGCCAAGTCTGTGTCAATGTACGAGTCCATGCTTTTTAGGTCTTAATACACTTATATAGATACAAAAAGAACAGGTAAATGGCCTTATACAATATAAATACCAACATTGGAACACTTTTTTTATTATAAACTATGATTTAGACCACAATGTCAATGACTATTACCACCCCATGCACGTAGAAAATATCAGCTTCAGCATTAGCTTGACACTTTGACCACATTCCAAAATAATTGTTCAAATGGTAGACTGGTAAGTGACAATACTGTCCTTGAATGCAAAATTATATCAGATCTATAACAAATACGAGCTTTCCTTCAATAGACATACCGTGGTTAACAAAGATTTCTTTCTCATTAGGCTTCTCTGTGCTAGAATTATTTGATCCTCCTGAAGGTTGGCTTTCATTGGAATTAGAACTGCTACCATTAGTTTCCATTGTCTCTGGACTCGACAAACATTGCCTTGAAAATCACTGCTCTGTACAAAAAGTAAAGGAGGAGTGCAAGTCTCCACATGAGAAACCATTCATCAGCTCACAAGGAAGCAATCCATTGTACTGGATATTGAAAAGGCAGGGAAAAGAAACATCTCATGCAGTTAGATAAAATTCAAACTAGAATTGGAAATTGACCAGAAATAACCTAAACAGTGAGATATGAGTCTGCCTCAAACTTTTTCATTATTGTAACCATAATAGAATAATTTACAGCTTCTAGATGTTGCAGTCATAACAAATAATATAAGCGTTAAATTTTTTTTTTTTTTTGGGTGTACAATTCACAGTCCCCTGAACAGCCCTTAAAACTTTTCTTCCCTTCCTTTAATAAAAAGGTAACACCTATCTTTTATTACATCATTAGAAATCCTAGAGCCACATTTTTGCTATACTTTTTCCATCAGTGAAACCTAACCTAAACAATCAGAAGCCTCTCCAATTTCTGCTGTCATATTTCCTCCCATTAATTTTCCATAATTCTGCCAATCTTATTCCTGTCTTTGGCAATTTAATATCCATCAAGATTTTCATAATTCTCTTCAAGAAAAAATTCTTGAAACTTCCTTCCCATTAAGAGTGGGTTTGGATAGCAACGCGTTTGTGTTGCTATCCGCGTCTGCATTTCCTTAGGTGGGTCCTGTGCACTGTTCACGAGACCCACAAGTATCTCTTTCAGCAAATAAAACTTCTAACTTGGGCCCCATGGCATTATTCACACATTTACAAATTATTTTGCTACAATATTTTCAATTTTCAGCAATAAGCGGTATCCAAACAGATCCTAAATATTCTTGAAGCTTATCCATGTACAATGATAGAATGCAGTCCTAAACACAGTATTAAAGGCCATCCTATCCATCCTATATCAATCTCATTTTTGTGGGAGACTTTTTTCATGGAAAACCTTTCAACATACAAAAACCACATATTTCATTAAATAAGTTCCTTTACAAGAAAAATTGTCTATGGACCTCAACAAATTAGCTATGGCCGGCCATATGTATTATTTTCCTCCATTTTATTCTATCTGAAGTCATGCTCTACGTTACTCTTTTTTTTTTTTTTTTTGGATAGGTAATAGATATTTTCATTAAAAAAAGTACATGTTCACGAAGATGAACAGAGTACTAGAAACAAATACAAACAAATCAAACAGTAAAAGAAGCAGAATGCATGAAATCAAAAATGGAAATACATTGTGTAAAACCCCAAATACAAGACCACCCAAACAAAGTCCCAACTAGCAAAGACTTCAAAGAATCAGCAAATTTCTCAACATCCTCAAAAAATGTGAGTATTACGTTCCCTCCAAATCAGCCACATCAAACAAGTTGGCACTATATTCCAGATTGAAGAAGAGTGTAACCCCAGGAAATTCTCCCATGCAAATAGAAGAGAAACAACAATCCTTGGCATCACCCACTGCAAACCAAACATCAAAAACACTTCACTCCATAAGGCGTGTGCAAACTTACTTCTACTAATGTTATATTTGGTCTTCCTCTACCTTTTTTTGTTCCCTCCACTTAGATCAATTCATACTTGCTTATTGGTTAGTCACTCTCCCCTGAACATGACCAAACCTTCTCAAGCGAATCTCTCTCATCTTTTCATCCATAGGGCTACAAGTGTTTTAAGCTGATTTCCCCATTTTGAATCCTATCTTTCCATGTATTTCCACTTATCCATCTTATCATTTTTATTTCTGCTACACTCATTTTATGAGTATTTTTCTTCTTAACAACCCAATATTTAGTAGCATAGAGCATAGCTGGTCATTTAGCATTCTTAAAAAATTTTCCCTTTAACTTAATAGGTATGCTACGATCACACAAAACTCCTAATGTGCTTTCTCCATTTCATCCAACTTGCTCTTATCCTATGATTTACATCATCTTCAATCTTTCTATCTTTATAAATTATTGATTCAAGATATCAAAATCTCTCACTCTATAGTATCTCTTGACCATCCAATCTTATTGCCCCTTTGTCTCTATTTTTACTTTTACTAAACTTAACTAACATTCCATGTACTGTTTTAGTCCTACTTAATCAAAAACCTTTATATTCTAGAGCATCTCGACAAATTTTTAACTTGGAATTAACCCTATTTCTAGGTTTTTTTTTTTTTTTTTTTTTTTTTTTTCTTCTTCTCTAGGTAATAAAAGTAATATTATTGATGAAAAAAGAAAGGAAAAATACAAGGTGGTCACGATGATGAACAAAGGAAAACAAAAATAAACAACAAAGAAAAAGAAATCAAGAGGCTATTCTAAGAGAATACATAAACTCTGAAAGAGAGGAACAATTAGTATAACCCCATCACTGAGACCAATCAAAAAGATTACGCTGGCATAGATCTTTTAACCCTACTTCTAGTTTTATCCACTAAAATTGTATCATCCACAAAAAGCATACACCAAGGGACTTCCTCTTGAACCAAATTATGGACATCAACTACCTAGACACCTCTATTCATACAAGCCTTATCCAATCACTTAGTTTTAAATACAATTTCCCATCCACCCCCACTCCCCCTTTTTTTTCCAGTGTAATCTAGTCCTGTACTATCTAGGGCCATATCTTCAGTGTTATGATAAGTGATCATGTCTCAATCACCCCCTCAACCTGTTAGTTCTTTATTCATTCATTTTTATTGATAAGTAAATCTCTTTGGTCCTTTCCCTGGCCTAACCACACCATCCACAAATTTTGCAATATCACTCACTGTTTTCATCAGCTCTTACCATTAATTTCATTGTGAAACCTCATTCCTCATCCCAAGCAACACAGCAATGACTAAAGGTTCAATAATAAATATAGCTTGGATCACAGTGAAGTCCCACAAAATATGCTTCAAAATAGATAAGAAAAAACACAGCTCTACCTTTTACCTTATTTTTTTAATAAGTAATAAGCTCTACCTTTTCCCTTTGCTTTCAAAGCATGCACTTCGCTGTTGCTGGGACTTGCAGACAGCTCTTACTGGGCATGGCAGCAAGCAGAAAATAAAAGTCAGAACTAACCATTAGCTAGCCCTAATTTTTTATTTATTCATTAATCTTAGCTTCCATGCTTTTACCAAAATTAAAAACACAAACTTTACCATCACTATCAAATACAATTCCCCATGCCCAAGAAACAACTTCTTAAATGGTACAAGACCTCTAAAGAGAGCAAAATACCATAGCTTTCTGTCCTTGCCATATTCCACTTCAACTTTCTCAATGAAAGACACCAAAAAAAATTTTATCAGTGCATTCTTACTAGCTATTATTTTAATCATATTCACTTTTTACAATTCTACAATGCACACATATGTGTGCCTAACTATCAAAATATCAATCCAGTGAGGTAATACTGCCCCACACACACAAAAACAAAGATACCCAACTGATAACAGACCCTATTACAAGCAAAAACCAAAGAAACCCATTAACTGTCATAGCATTAGCAATGCAATTAAAGGTTAAAAATCACAAATTTCCATTGATGACATAAAACCCACATCAGAATATCCAAAATATAACTGAAATAAACCAAAAAAAAAAAAAAAAAGTTTCAGAGAACGTTATAAGGGCAAAGTAAGAGGATTGGTAAGAAAGGCATACCTTTGGTGTTAAGCTATGAAATCTGAACTGTGTTGTGGATTGTGAAGGAGAAGTAGAACTTTGTAAGAAGAAGAAAGCCAGATCTTTTTTGAAGATTCGAGAACTGTGTTTTTTGGTAAAACAGGAGTGAAAATCAAGGTCGGGAAAGCGTTTAGATTCTTTGCTTTTAGTGGGAATATCTTGCATCTAAACACACTCGGACGATCAAATATATATCACCTCCTTGATTTGCACACGTGGCTCACAGTGCATTAGAGTATATGATCCTTAAAATTGGCTAATTCTCATTTTGTCTGAAAAATGTTACTGTATTTCTATACATTTCTTTTTTTTGTTCCTAGAATTATTTTTATTATTCTATATATAGTATCTTGATTTATTATGACCCTAACTAATTTGGTTGAAATTCCATAATTATTCATAAAAATATTTATGACTAATTTTTTTTTTTTTTGGTTGTGACTCAATATACAACCTCTATGATTCGCACACGTGGCTTGATGTACGGAGAAGATCCTCTTAATTAAATTTTTTTTTTCTAAAAAACAGAATAGTAAATTTTATCTTAATTGAATAAAAATCATTTGCCTCATTTTCTAAAAGGTTTGGTTATTTTATAAGAAAATTTAAAAAAAAATACGTGACAAGTTATAATTGATGAAATATATATATATATATATATTAAGTCAAAACTCAAAGAAAATCAATTTAGAATCTAAATTAAATTTCAATTGGATTCTAATTATGCACCATGTGTCTTATTTAATTTTTAATTTTGTGCTAGTTCAAATCCAATCAAATTTTAATTAGAGTTTAATTTTAATTGTGCCCGTACATATGCACAAGTTACGCACTAGTATAAAGTAGAACATAAAAAGTAAGATAGTTTTTTTATTCCTATTAATTATATAGTATCTTAGTTGAATATGTCCATTACATTTATCAAAGAAATATTAGTAAAAGACTTTCACTTTTATTTATTTATAAAAGGTAATTAAGTGTCATGTCTTTTTTAAAAATAATAATTTCATGTTAAATA
The DNA here is from genome assembly GCA_023621385.1 of Quercus gilva. NCBI lineage: Eukaryota > Viridiplantae > Streptophyta > Magnoliopsida > Fagales > Fagaceae > Quercus > Quercus gilva. The sequence continues at coordinate 40,610,703 of CM042479.1, read as the reverse complement.
TTGAAATAAGAGGTGAATGATAAAAGAAATGTACAATGTCAATATGAACTCCAAAAGGAATCTGTACAAATAATAGTAATACCATAATACTTTTGGGGAAAAAAAGTTAGAATACTAAAAAGGCGCCGAAGGATGATGGCCCATAAGCCTAATAAGTTAATCTCTCTCCCCCTTTCAGCCATCGGTTATTTTGTTTTTGGGATGGCTTTTCAAAGGAGTCTTTTCATTTGATAAAAATAGAACATTTTCATTTTGGGGGTCTTGCGGCATAATTGGATGTTAATAACGAAAATGGGCTTCCATTCACAGGCATGGCTTGGGGCCCAAGTCTTGATTTGAGTATGAACCTTGACAATCTAGGCCCAAAAAAAAAAAAAAAAAAAAATCGAAACAAACAAATGTTTGCATAATTGCATCTCGAAACATTTAGTGTCATAGGATAGGGCTTTAATGACCACCGAAAGAAAAAGAAAACAGGACTCACATCACACACTTTGTCATACCATTTTTTATAATTATTTTATTTGACAGACAGTGACTGATTGTCTATAAATTTCATATGAATCCAAAACCTTTTTTTTTACCGTTATCGTTTGCTAGTTGTAAGATAGTCTTATATTTGTTTTCGCATACAGAAAACATTGGACTTCCAAAGCCCCATGCCCAATTCTGACCACCTAAAAAGTGTCATAAGATAAAATATAATGGAATTATTGTATTTTCCTGTGGCTGACTGCTCTACATATACACAACAGGTTACATGCTCTGATTATTGGTCTTCTAGAGGTATATCATATACATTATCTTGTAGCTAACCTTGTATCTCGAAGCATAGATAGGAGACTAGCTAGAAGACCATTCCTCTTTCTCATACAATATAGAGATCATGAAAATGGACCTACAATATACATGAATTGCAGACTAGCTTAACTATGAGTTCACTAGCTGCTTCAAAGTATGGCATGGCACCCATGCATGCCCAAAAAACAAGACCCACGTATAGAAAAAAAAAAAAAAAAAACAAGACCCAACCACCTACACAAAATTCCAAATATATAGTGTCATATTAAGTGTCGGTGGGGTATCTATTTGGGAGCAGGTTATGTCTCTTTCAATTGGGATTTCTTTATTACTTTTTGTTAACTTTAGCAAATAGCAATGTTTCATAGCTAGGGTATGCTATATATTATGAAGCATCAAGCAAATTAAGTGTATTCTGATAAACATTATCATCAATAGAGTATTATAATCAACGTTTCCATGTGCTTGCCACACTGTCTGATGTATCCATTTCCGTCTCAAATTCAAAGAACAATTATTGCTGGATTTAGCTCTCATTTATCACACCTGAAAATATCGAAAATTCACTGATTTGATTTATTTATTTAAATTATTTTTACTACCCATATTCTAGCAACTTTTTTCTTTTGCTATTTACTTTTTGTACATTTTCCAATCACGTTTTTGTGCTCATTAATTATTTATCCTTAATATTGTATATATATAGGAGAAGGAAAAAAAAAACTATTTTTACTTTTATTACTTTATTAATTTTTTAGTGCACAATTGCACTCGAGAATATGAAGTAACCGCAAAAGAGATTACATTTGAAAATTCAATGAATGGTAATGTTCAACACATCAATTGCACTCGAGAATATGAAGTAACCGCAAAAGAGATTACATTTGAAAATTCAATGAATGGTAATGTTCAACACATCAATTGCTCATTGAGGCAATGTTTCTTTCTTTCTTATTCTTAAAATCATTTATTTTTTAAGAATCATCGAAACGGAGAAGGGCACTAATCATTGTACATGTGTACCGTCGCATTTTGATGTAATAGTTGTTGTTAGCCTGTTACCTTCTTATATATTCTTTTGATTTCAAGGACAGTTCAGAATTTAATAGCAACATTTTTTTTTTTCTTTTTCCGAAAAAAAAGAACGAACCAAAAAAGATATTAGAGGCAAAGGTAATGTCCATGTCCACCACAAAGGTTGGATTCAATATAGATGAGCTTTTTGTTTTCTTCATAAGCCATCAGTGCATCACAAAATAGAAGTTCTTTTCTTCTTTTCCTTTGAGTGACAAAAACATAAACCTAGGTCCTAGGTTAATTGCACTGCTCCTAAATTTTTGGGTCAATCTCAATTTCGTCATAAATTATAAAATCAAGTAATTATTGGACTTTATAGTTTAGGAAGAAATTAAGATTGGTCTAATAATTTGTTGGGGTCAAGGGAATTTCAATTAACCCTATAAAGTATAAACTTTGAAGCAATTACCTAATACCATTAGTCAATTCTAGGTGTATTTTAAATGTTATTATCAAAAAAAAAAAAAAGGTATATTTTAAATGTTAGCAGTGAAACAGAGAGCATACCATATTTTATGGATGAAGTTGTATGTGTTTATAAAATAAGGACATGAAAACAAAATAATAGTTTATCATTTGTAATTGACCTATATTCTCATGTATATACTTGACACAGGATAGAAAGTGTAGATGCCATATACCATACTAGCTAGTTAGATGTAAACTCTTAAAGGTTCTTTGAATACACAGAAAAGTTTTGAAATCCATCATAAAAGAAAACAAACATACTAAATTTTTTTTGATAGTAGAATCTTATTTTTCTTTTACAGATTGCATCACTATTTAGAGATTTTTATTTTTATTTTTTTGGACAAAAGGTTAAGAAACCTATTTTCCAGATGAAAATATTCGTGAACAAATATATTGTACAATATGTAATGACTAATGAGACTCTAATTTGATAAAGAAGGTCTCAAAGTAACTAAAATTAAGGGAAATAAAATTTAAGTTCTAAAAATCTAAAATTATATGTAAAATATAATATAAAAAAACAAACAAGTAATAAGAATATACCCCATATTTTGTCCTATATCAATACTTTGCCCATCACCATAAGGAGGAAGAAAAAAAGAATAAGAAGAATGAAGGCCGCCTAATTTCAACTTGTGACGGTGCCATAGTTGTTCGTTTTGTTTGTTTTTATATTTATTTTTTTACACACGAGGAAAACACAAAAAAACCCTCATAGTTTTGGTTTCTCCGTAAAACACGCAACCTCTTTGGATTTCAAGTTTAACGCTTCATCTCTTGTGATATTTTATGCGAATGAGAATGTATCTTTGTTCAATTGTTCATTTTTTTTTTTTTTTTTTTTGATAATCATGTATCTCTGTTCATATGACATATAATCATCTCTTTTTATAATACTCGAATCTCCTACAGTTATAAAATTTACATAATTTACATGTTGCGAGAAGAATGATGCATTTAAGAGATAGCTATATATGTTCAGCACCCATGTTCTTACGAACATTGAAGCAACATTTGTCAGCTTCACGTTGATTCTCTTTGACTTGAATGCATCTTTCTGGCCAAAAGTTAATGAAGTAACCATTAAACTATTGCTTAATAAACAGTTAGCTTCATTTCCCATCGATCATTCTTTTTTCCCATGGTAAATACTAATATATATATATATATATATATACACACAAACCAAACCAATTTTCACTTGAAAGTTGAGTTTATAGTAGAGAGGAGGCAAAAGCAAAAAGGTCCATCATTATTTAACAAAGATTGACGTACGTAATTGTCCTTTGAGCTTCAATATTCGTCGGCAAATGAAGGTGGTCCCCCATTGCCATCTCTTCCACAGGCCCACCCCCAGATCTCCTTCAGGCTCTCTCTCTGTACTGACCGACACAATAGTGCAATTCTCCATCGTGAGACTGTTTGTCATGTTTGGTCTACAATTGCAGCTCCCATATTTTCAATCCAAAGAGATAACATTATTGATTATTCATGGGTCACAACCAAGGCACTTGTGTCGGGTGCACCCATGGCAAGACGTAGAGGCAGAGTCAATGACTTATTTGGTAATGGATTCCTCTGTGAGACTATTTTTTTAGTCTGCAAACTGAAGCTCCCATAATTTGAATCCAGAGAACATCATTCACACCTTGCAACTATTACATAATAATTCTAGGACAACACAATTTTTCATTACTATCTTATATGGTAGACAGTAACTAACTGTTATTCTCACATAAATTTGCAATTTTTTATCTACCACTCACAACTTGTTACTCTAGAATTGTTCAAAGTTTTTTTCACCACGGCAACACCAATATGACATGGTAAGTAGAGTCACCGACTTAGTTTCTTTCACCATGGCAATACCAATATGGCATGGTAAGAAGTAAAGTCACCCACTTTAGACTAATGGACTCCTCTAGAACTAAAAGTACAAAATAAGGGATAGAACTAAAAGTACGAAATAAGAGATTGCTTTATTTCTATAGAAATCTTGTTGGAAGAGAGAACACGTTGAGTATTTAATATAACATATAGTGTTATCATTTGACCCAAAAGGCTTAGGCTTAATGAATATAAGCTCAACTATGTTATATTAACTAAATATAATTTAAGTAATATTTAACTCAACTATTACATAGTAATTCTAGGACAATACAATTTTTCATTACTATCTTATATGGTAAACAATAACTAATAATATTATTCTTATATAAACTTGTAAGTTTTTTCTCTACTACTTACAACTTATCACATCAGAGTTGTGTAAAGTTTTTTTTTTAACCAAGGCAATACCAATATGGCATGGTAAGTAGAGTTACCAACTTAGTTATCAGAGTTGTTCAAAGTGTTCTTTCACCATGGCAATACCAATATGGCATGGTAAGTAGAGTCACCGACTTAGTTTCTTTCACCATGGCAATACCAATGTGGTATGGTAAGAGTAAGCCGTAAAGTCACCGACTTTAGACTAATGGACGCTCCTAGACTTAAAGGTACAAAATAAGGGATTGTTTTATTTCTACAAAAATCTTGTTGGGAGAGAGAACACATTGAGTACTTAAAATAACATATAGTGTTATCATTTGACCCAAAAGGTTTAGACTTAATGAATATGAACTCAATTATGTTATATTAACTAAATATAATTCTCAAAAAAAAAAAAAACTAAATATAATTCTGATAAAAAAAAACTATATATAATTTAAGTGATATTTAATCATAAAAAAATTATTTAAAATTGTCACCCAAGACCTCAAACTATATTGAGCCCGCCTTGATGCCTAGGTCTAGAGCCAGCTCTACTTCACTATATCTTACCAATTTTTTTTTTTTTTTTTTTTTTCTATTTCCATATTATTTATATAAAAGAGTAAGGTATTCTTTTTTAGGTATAGTTACATGGGGCTAATTAAGTTTAATGGCAGGTGTACAACGATTTACAGTTCTTTGTGCAAAATATATTGTGGCTACTGGCTAAGACTAGGGAACATGTTTTAATTCCTCTTTACATAATTATTTGAATATTCTCTCAAAAAAAAAAAAAAAGAAGAGCATTAATGCTTCTGAGGCACGGTCAAAGAAATCAAACTTTTGAATAATACGAAGAAGGATCCTCATAAAAGCAACCAGATAGATTTTGTACTTCCCTTTATTTAATTTTATCCCTTTCACTTGAGCAAAAAAATAAAAAACCATATTAATTTGATCATCATTGAGGGAGTAATGAGTGCTCTCTCGCATTCTTATCAATGGAGGCCAGAAATTTTTTTTTTTTGATAATCTATGGAGGCCAGAATTGGATTTGGATCGGGGACTATTGCACCTTGCAATCCTAATCTTTAATGTGAGAGAGCAAGGTTAAAAAAAAATGGTGAAAAAGATAAAAATAAAAAGGTTATAAACTTTGTTTTAATTTTTTTTTTTTACAAAATATAAATTTTACTCTATCCTAATCTAAGTGTATATGTGTGTGAAATTCTTTCCTGGAGACTTAAACTCCGGCTTTTGCTTCCTACACCCTGCAAGCATTTATTCTTGTAGAATGACCACCGCACCAAGAATACATGGTGGTTTTATTTTTAATTCTAATCCTTGAAAATGGTATTACATAGTGCAATAGCCCGAAATCTCAATCTGCCAGAATTAGTATAAACCATCAAAGCGAAACTTTTTTAAAGTTCCAGACTTTTAAGAGAGATTTGTCTTTTCTTTTTGTGCTATACGCCTGAATCTTGGCAGTTGAACTGACTTAAATTTTTGTCCCAAAAAAAATTAATGAAACCCTTAAAATCTTTGTCAATTTCTTATTGTTCTCCGTATGCAGCAGTGAGGACCCTAATGTTTTAATGCATATTAAATGTCTCTCATAACACACAAATAGCCAAATAGGTCAGATTTTAAGTAGAAGATTCTGTTCAGTGCTAAATAAGATGATGTGGTTAATTACTACGTACATGTATAAAGTGATGATATCACATAGTGTGATTAGTGGAGTATAAAATTAAATACTTAAGTTTAAACAAAAGGGTTTTATTCGAGTTGAGAATCTAGTATCTTTCATTTAAGTAACATCTAAAATAATTGAGCTTTAGATTCCATCAACATTTCTTAGTCCAACCAACAAACTTCATGGATTAGACCAAAATGGTGTCAATTTCAAGTCTCAATCAGAGGTAGACATGGATAGGGAAATTAGGACAAATAATCCTAACCACATTTAATGCTTCAAGAGAAATATGGTCTGTTTGGTACGTGTATTTAAACTACAATTTTCAGTTTTTTTGAAAATACATGTGGCCATGTGGGTGAAAAAGCGGGTGAAAAAGCGTGTAAAAATACGTATAATGTTGTTTAAAAACTGAAAACATACGTTTAAATATATGTACTTAACAGGCCCTATGCTCAAAAATTGAGTGTTTTCTTTTTCACGTATTGTCTTTTTTAGCACTTGAGTACTTACTTACCAGCGTACATTCTCATGGAAAGTTGGTCTCCAATTTGATTGGGTGAGATCTATATATGAGACTATTTTGGTTAATCAATCAAGACACAAACGTAACATTATGTTCAGTACAAATAGTTCAGTTCATGAGTCAATGAATTAATCAGACATATGCCCTTATGATCAAATCCAATTTGGTCCCGCTATAGATACCTCATGACCCACTCCATTAATTGATGAAGTTCTCAGGTTCAAACACACCATTACTTAGAAAAAAAAAATTTTGATTCATGCATGAGACATGGACATTTGACTATATCAGAAACTGACCCACATTTTAACACACCGAAAGAGAGGGAAAAATGGAATGGTAAAAAACATTTTGGTTCAGTCCAACAAGGCTAGCTTTTAAGGCTCTCAGACAGAGAGGCGTGTAGCTTTCAATGACCGATTGATGACTTTTAGCACGAATCCGATTTCCTGCGGATTCAGAAAGCCACACAAATCACACATGCAATGGAAAAAAAAAAGTACATTTAAGATATATGATCTACTACCAGTACCTCTGCATTTCATTTCAACTTCTTTTCCTAGCTTTCCAACCATGCAAACAAAGATAACAGGTTGTTCTTTTCATTAAGGGCATGAAAGAAAGTAGTTGTAGAGAAAAAAAAATTTTCTTTTAACAAATAGTTCATATATAACCTACTTATTAGTATTACTGTACTTATTGTTACCAAGTCTATTATAGTGCGGAGGTGTAGAGCTTTTCAGGTCTCTTTTAATTGTGAGCAATTTGATTGGTTTTTAGTCCTAATAATAATTAATTTCCCCGAGTCATTTACTTGTACCTCTCAATAGAGGGACCCACTAATCCTCTTATTTATATCAAACAGTTATGCCATACTCTTCTTTCATATACACCTTGTCTCAAATCTCAATTCTCAAAGTTCTCTGTCTCATTCTCTCACCTTTCATTTTATACACACATACGCACAATCACAATCATTCTACTTTCTCCACATTATAGCTTCCTTTCATTCACCTTTCTTGCCCTCTTCATGGCTTTCTTTCTTTTCCTACTTTTGATCCTTTTAGTCCCTTCAAGCAATGCTCAGTGGCCACCTTCACCTGGCTACTGGCCAAGCTCTAGGTTCAACTCCATGAGCTTTTACGAAGGATATAAAAACCTCTGGGGTCCTTCGCATCAAAGCTTTGGCCAAAATGCATTAACCATCTGGCTTGATCGTACCTCAGGTCTTACTCAGTCTCATTATGTATACTTAATATATAGCTCTGAAATTTCTTTGTGCACATCCTGATTATATATTAACTATTCTCCATTTTATTGCTTGGTTTTTCATAGCAGGAAGTGGGTTCAAGTCTGTCCGTCCATTTCGATCTGGCTACTTTGGTGCCTCCATTAAGCTTCAACCTGGTTACACTGCAGGAGTCATTACAGCTTTCTATGTGAGAATTTGGACCAAATAATTAGTTGTATTAGTTTTACTATACTTAAAAAAGACTAATTTTTTAAAAGTACTTCAAATGTATGTGTATTGACAAGTATAATAATTTCTTAAAGGAACTATATTTTTTTAATTATAATTTGATTAGTCTAATTGTATACTAAATTGGGCAATGGCAGCTCTCCAACAATGAAGCTCATCCAGGTTTCCATGATGAAGTAGACCTTGAATTCCTAGGGACAACATTTGGGAAGCCTTATACTTTACAGACCAATGTTTACATCAGAGGGAGTGGGGATGGGAGAATTATAGGCAGAGAGATGAAGTTTCATCTTTGGTTTGATCCCACCCAAAATTTTCATCACTATGCTATACTGTGGAGTCCTAAAGAGCTCATGTAAGTGGATTATATTTTAATTTGATAAATAACAATATGTATCAGAAACTTAGATTTTGAGTTATGATTATCTTAAGACTAGGAGGAGTTAGTTCTTAATAAATCTCTAAAAGTCTGATTAGCAATTATTAATATGTGCATGGAATTTGTTTATTCTCACTTGATCGACATTTTGAGATGTGAGTAGTTGGGCCAATTAGTATTTTTGGAATGAATATGCAGAAGAGGCAAGTATTTATTCCCATCTTTCTCTTTAATTATAAGTAATTTGATAGTGTAAAATAAAAAATAGTATCCAGTTCACATGAGTGGTTTCTAAAAAAATAAAAAAGTTCACATGAGTGGATAGACTATCTATTGGCTGGCCACATATATGTAATTGTATATAGCAAAATTAATATTAAAAAAACAAAGTATTAGATTGATTTAATGCAAATGGTTATGTTGGTATTAGACTATTGGTATGTTAATTGTCTTATTGTGTCTCCTTTTATTAATTTGATTAGCATATTTCAATTCAGATTCCTTGTGGATGATGTGCCCATAAGGAGGTACCCAAAGAAGAGTGACGCCACATTTCCACTAAGGCCAATGTGGGTTTATGGTTCTATATGGGATGCTTCATCATGGGCCACTGAAGATGGAAAATACAAAGCTGATTATAAGTACCAGCCATTTGTTGCAAGGTATACAAATTTCAAGGCCACTGGTTGCTCAGCCTATTCACCAGCTTGGTGCCACCCAGTCTCTGCCTCACCATTCAGGTCCGGTGGGCTAACTAGACAACAATATAGAGCCATGAGATGGGTTCAAAGCCACAATTTGGTTTATAACTATTGCAGGGATTCCAAGAGGGACCATTCCCTGACACCTGAGTGTTGGGGTTAAAAGTTAAAGTGAAAATTGGAGTTACTGCTATGTGTCTATTTAATTCTATGCATAGGAAGTCACTCAAATTTTCACTTTTTGTTATTTTTTCCTTCTTTTAAATTTTAGTGAGGGTGTCTTGTGATGGGTCCCATTTGCCAACAGGGTTGATGCAAATGGTACTTGAGCGTCCAAGGAGGCTCCACACACGAAAAAAAATTGGAACAAAATTTGTGTGCATTTTTCATTTTTTGTTATGGTGATTTTTGTGTACATTTGTGGTTGGGAACATACAAGGTATGAGACTGGGGGGAGAGATAAAAAAAGAGAATGGAAATGAAGGCAATTTTGAAGCCAAAGAAAAGAGATGGGGTCATGGGTTCTGAGTGAGTGAGTGAGGGTTTTCACTTTTTGTATAAGATTCAATAAATAATAAAGCAGAAGATTTTGTACCATGTGTGATGTGTCTGAAATTAATGCCATGAAAGTTGGGGCACTTTATGATTGGTCATGGGTTGGAGATATGAATGTTGGATCAAAATGGAACACCATGAAAAATGAAAATGGTTCTCAGAGCATAAATCCCAAGAATCATTTAAAGATGTAAAAATGTAAAATCATCATCTACATTTCATTGTTCAATTATTGATGAGATCAAGATAATTTTTTTGAAATTTAATCTTAGTGTTTCGTAAACTACATTTTAAAAAGAGGTTAATTTGGTTACCCACAAATGCAATATAGTTAAACGAACCTTTTGCGCAGTAACGAGGGAATGTGCTCTCTTTCCCTCCCTCTATAACTTTTCCTCTTTACAAAAATTTCAAGCTAACTTAAGGAAAATAATAATAATAATTTTCTGAGTTTAATATATTACATAATCATGTATCATTGCTTGTGAGTGCACAGGCGGTAGCTATGATATTCAACCCATCCTGTGGCAATTGCTGGTTTGTCCCCTCTCTCTGTTCCTTTCAACAATTCACGGTAAATCGTGGGAAACTAGTATCAAAAGAATAAATTTAGGTCACCATTTTAATTTAAAAATGAAAACAATAATAGAGTATTATAATTCTTACTACATAAATGATAAATCTTATAAATTGAGATGTTAACTTTTGAACACTTTATTGAAAAGGAAATTAAGAAATTTATTAATTATTTTGTTGGTGTTTTGTCATCTATCATATTCATTATCAAGATGTCAAGTCTTTCTATCAAATCAATTTGGAAGATTTAAAAAAAAAAAAAAATCAGTAATAGTTTTAACATTTTCCATCGTAATAACGCAAGAAGAATTTAGATTGAGCATCAAACAAGCTCTAGGGCGATAATTATTGATTTATTGGTACTCCTTTCACGCTTCATTTTTTTGGTCAAAGATCAAAAATAGATACTCCTTACATTGTCTTCATTTTCCTTATGCATGTATGTAGTTAGTACATTCAGAATAATAAGCAAAAGAAAAAAAAAAAAAAAAAAAAAAAAAAAAAACATCTGCTTTTATTTTCAGAAGTGAAAGTTGAGATAATTCAATATGCAAATCCAATAACATAGAAGGGAATAGAATGCGCACTGTATCACATAATCATAATAAAAAGATGCTTAATTATTACTATTATTTTCTCCAATATTTATATTTATTTACCTCTACGTCCTGAATCATACCATTACACGTATCTAGTTGACATGCCTTTGGTAAAAGAAATGACAAATTTATGCCACAAAGGGCAAAGATATGTACTTGGTAAGTTTTGAAAGAGTCTAAACATAAACCTATATTGTATAAATTTTACGTCTAACTATCTAAGTACTGTTGTGATTTTATCAAAAAATTACCATCCAATCTTAAATCCAGAGACTATGCTTAGCAACCATAGTTGACTTGTGAGCCCATATTCAATTCACAGGGAGCCAAGCAATTTAGCACAAAATTGCACAACACTAAAAAGAAGTAGCTCATCATAATAATATAATTTTTTCACCCCTGAAGCCAGAATAACATGATTACTAAATTCCTTCTCCCAATTAATATGACTTTTTGAATGTTATTAGAGATGCTTTGAGCAACAATAATGCAGAAGACATATAAATAAGCCCATTATTACCAATGAATTGCATGGGGTCGCTGGTGGGGAGCTATTGAACTTTAAAGAAAGAGAAAATGATAGAATGTCTTCAAACAGGTAGATATGGCTAAGAAAAAGTCCAAATCCTCTTCCTCTCTCACCCTTTTCTCTTCTTCTTTTGTCTTTATATGAGGATTTGATTTTGAAATATTCGGTTTTCGCAGCTACAAAGATGATGCCTCCCAACAAACAAGTCAATTATCCTCTTGGCTACCATAATGCATTTTTAAAGTGTTAGAATTAGAACATTACACATTAAAAAAATAAAAATCTTATTCGAAGTTTTTTCACAACAGTGTTTGCAGCAATATTTTTTGTACACCATATTCATGGGAGTTGAAGTTTATGTGTGTATATATATACAAACCTCCCTCTTTTAATTTATAATAAACCAAATTATAAGCATAACAGATTCATTTGTAAGTATTTTCTTTGAATTAATGTCTTCAATGGGGTCTGAAGTAATATGAATCTGATAACTTTTTTTTTTCCTTGAGAACCATTATGAATATGACACTTTGACTAATTAATCCTTTTATTTCTAAGGTTATAATTTCTCTATTCCTGTTTTACATATAAGAACACGTGATTGAACGAATATTTTAAAGTAGCATTTTGCCATTGGTGGTTGCAACTAATAGGTAGCTTATCCGGACATGATAATGTTTTTTTAGACCAATTCTGCAAGTGGAATTCTCCTATCTTTCTTTTTTATTAGTTTGGTGAATCATACACCAAAACATTTGAATAGAAAGACAATCTGTCAACAAAGTTAAAGTTTGAAAGGTAGAAAAGTATTAGTGAAATTTTTTGGATCAAACAGTGGAATTACATGAAATTTGGTGACATGAAAGAATCATCACGAGGATCCAAACCCATAACCTTATGATCCTAACCTATGCTACTTTTTGGGTAAATCCCTTTGTTTAGGCTTCCATAATTGTATTTAATTAATTTTTTTATTAATGGTAATTGTAGGGATATTGGGCCGAAGAATTCATTATCTATTTGTATATTGGGCTTGTGGCCCAAGTCAAGGACGAGAGGTTGTCTGAGGAGGAGAAATCTTTGTCAGAAGAGACTATGTTAGTAAATAAAGAGGTTAGTTTTGGTCACAATGGCTTAAGAGGGTGGGCTGAGGATAAATGCCTTCTCGGCCAGCTAAAGCTGAGGTCTGAAGAGGTAGTCTGTCGACTAGGGTAACATTCTAGAAAGTTCTATTGGAGCGAATAAGCATTGTAAAGACATCAGACAGGAGGAGTCCTAAAATATCTTAGGGGAAAGCTGCTGCTACCGCATTAAATGCTCTGTAGCTAACTCTCTAGCCGCATCAATGTGGAGGTGATACCTGAACAGTGATCTTTAGCCTTACAGCTACTACACAAAGATTTCAAGAATGTGCTAATGGAACAAGTATCAACACCAACCATCTGGCCTACACGTGGAAGGTAGATATGAAAGGGGAAAGTAGTATAAAAGAAGAAGGAGGCAATGAGATAAGGGGATCGAGAAACTAAGAGAAAAAATACTATAGAATTAAGAACAGACTTTGTAATCAAATCTGAAAAGAAATATATAAGAACAGATCTCCTAAAACTTTGCCGAGAACGATTTTCTTCAACATGAACCTATCTATTTTCATTCATTTGTCTTCTGAATCTACTTTGGTGTTTGTCTGATTAATTAAAGCTCAGTTTTTCAACACATTCTCTACAAATTCATTTTTTTGGGCTTCTTGAGTCTAAGTCCATTCACCTTTTGGGTTAGAAACTCAAATCTGGTCCTTACAGTAATTTTTTTGTGATGTTCCCTATAATTCATAGGATTTGATTTTTGTAATTTTCTCAATTAAAAAAAAAATCTTATTTTCTAGACTAATTTCTTAGGATTTTCTAGGATTTGTTGGCCACCGTGAGATTTCTTTAGTATTTATGTTGTGTTTGTAAAATCCTTGGCCAGCATGAGATTTCTTTAGTATTTATATTGTGTTTGTAAATTTGTCCAGATTCAACATCAAATTATGGCCTAGGGTATGATATATATTGGCTTTCCATCTATTTGTGTATGTTGTTTCATCTTTACTTCAGTGGAAGCATTTGCACTGCAAAATTCCGCAGACACACAATATCAACGGTTCGACACTATGATTCTATGAATATGATTCACGTCTTGAGCGATTGGCAATTAATTATAAAATAATGTGTTTCCTTTGACAAGATCCGACCTTAGCTCAGTTGGTAGAGCGGAGGACTGTAGTTGTTAAAACCTAACAGGTAATCCTTAGGTCGCTGGTTCGAATCCGGCAGGTCGGAAATTTTTTTTTTTGGGGGTCAATATAACCTAGTTACTGGGCTCAATAAATGGGCCACAACCAATATTTAATCAAGTGGGCCAGGTTATATAGCTTTGAATAAAAAAAATAACACTTTCTTTGCCTGGTTCAGCTTTTCTTGGGTCAGCATAACTAGTTATTGGGCTCACCAAACAGGCCATAATCAATATTGTATCAAGTAAAGTGGCCCCTACGTTTCTACTTGAAACTATTAAACCTTTTTTTTTTTTTTTTTCTCTCATCTTTTCTTTTCTTCTGTCTTATTGTTGTTCGGAGAAACTGACCAAGAAAGATTGGAGTATTACTTGGCTATTGGCTCTATGTACCATGGTTTGAGAGGGGAAAGAGAAAGGGAAGGTAAATAAGGACAATCTTAACTATTGAAATAGTTAAACAAATGGATTAATTTAGAATAAGATTCACTTTTAGGGTAGGTAGCTCTATTATGGAGTTCCTAAAATCCTATCCATCTAATTTAAAATTGGTGGACTAGGCTGTTCTTATTTCAATGGTTAATCCAAACTCCACCACTATAGCATTGGGGGTTTTAGTGGCTTTAGCTCCTGAATTTTTTTTCTTTTGGTTACCTAGTTGATGGGAGAGGTTGGCTTGAAGTGGAATATTAGAAACTCAATACTTAATAGTTCTGTTTTATGTTGGATTATTCGTTGTGATTTTGATCTAAAATGGTTTTAGATTCTTGTTAATCTTGAAAATTAGAAGAATTTGTTACCCTTTGTTATGAAGACCCAAACAACTGATAGTATTTGGATTTAGGGGTGTGCATGGGTCGGGTTAAAAGGATTTTTTGACTCAACCCACCATGGTGGGTAAAAAAAAATTTAACCCAACTCAACCCATCACATAAGTCTAACCCAACCCACATGGGTCCAATTGAACCCATGGGTTGAACAAATTTATTATTATTATTATTATTATTATTATTATTATTATTATTATTATTATTAATAAATTGAGTAAAAAAAATATAAATATAAATATATTAAAAAAACCCAAAAATTAGTATCAATGTAACCCCTTAAAGGCAAACAACACTAATGACTAAACAACACTAATGACTAAATAACAGTAGTAATTTACTAGGGTTTATGTGAACTAATTGGCTTTTATATAAGATAGGAAGAGCTAGTTATTTTAAAAAATTTATTAATTATATAATATATTTTAAATATATATATTAAATATATGGGTGGGTCGGGTTGAGTTTGATAGGTTTGAAATTTTATGACCTAAACCCAACCTAACCCGCTATAAAAGAAAAATTTTGTAATCCAACCCAACCCACCAAACCCTAAAAATCGACCCAACCAACAGGTTGGGTTGGATCGGGTTGGTTTTGGCAAGTTAGTTGCACACCTCTATTTGGATACCGCTTATTGTTGAAAACTGAAAATACTTTAACAAAATAATTTTTAATCGTGTGAATAGTACCGTGTGACTCATTTTTAATGAAAATTTTGTTAAAAAAAAAGGTTGACGGGTCCTGTGAATAGTGCACCGGACCTAAGTTTGGACGCAAACACTAGACGCATTTGCCATCCAAACCCACACTTAGGGGGTAGGCTTAAAAACTCAACCCGCCATGGCTACTGACTTATGGGGGTTCAGGATTCTTACAGTGATTGTTAAAAATAAAAAAGACCATAATCACTAGATAAAAAGTATTTTTGACATATGGTGAAGCTGATACTGGCAGTGCAGCAAAAAAGTAGCACTTCTAAAATCTTAGCCTAGCAATATTAGCACAGTCAACAATATTAGCCCACAGGTATTGTTTTGACAGGTCATTAAAAAAGCAAAGCCATGATCACTAATTGTTTTTTTTTTTTTTAAGAGGTGATAATGACCACTAATTGTAGTGAAAAAAAAAAAGTATTCATAAATTTTGTTCTTTACAACTTACAAGCAACAAGATTCGTTTCTAAAACAAATTAAAAATGGAACAGGCTTGAAAATAATATGCAAAAAACAGAACAGGAATTATGTATTCTACAAGTAACAACTGGTCACCAGGGCTTATTGAAAAACGTAAGATGCTAAACTGGATGTTTCATGTAGAACACTTTTGGTAGGATCAGTTTAACAGTCAAAGAATACCAACATTATAGTACTTTCAGATAATTACTAATTAGATCCATAACAAGAAGCCAAGAATGAACTAAAATTAAGTAGCTTGTAAACAAATTAATACTACCCCAATTTATTGTAATATTAATTCACATTGACCAAAAAAGTTGCACCATTAATGAGGTGAAAAATTACAGTAAATCTAAGTAATACTATAAGAATACCAGTAGTAGCCAGAAGTTTTTTTCTTTACTTTTTTTGGTTTTGAGGTCGGTCAGGAATTAAAATAATAGTCCAAATTTAAATAATAGTGATAATAATAATAACAATGATGCTAATGAAAACAATAATAACAATAATATTAATCAAGTGGGCCAGGTTATATAGCTTTGAATAAATTCTTTGCCTGGTTCGGCTTTTCTTGGGTCAGCATAACTAGTTACTGGGCTCACCAAACAGGCCACAATCAATATTGTATCAAGTAAAGTGACCCCTACATTTCTACTTGAAACTAATAAATCTTTTTTTTTTCTCTCTCATCTTTTCTTTTCTTCTGTCTTATTGTTGTTCGGAGAAACTGACCAAGAAAGATTGGAGTATTACTTGGCTATTGGCCCTATGTACCATGGTTTGAGGGGGGAAAGAGAAAGAGAAGGGAAATGAGGACAATCTTAACTATTGAAATAGTTAAACAAATGGATTAATTTAGAATAATATTCACTTTTAGGGTAGGTAGCTCTATTATGGCATTCCTAAAATCCTATCCATCTAATTTAAAATCAGTGGATTAGGCTGTTCTTATTTCAATGGTTAATCCAAACTCCACTACTGTAGCATTGGGGGTTTTAGTGGCTTTAGCTCTTGAATTTTTTTTCTTTTGGTTACCTAGTTGATGGGAGAGGTTGGCTTAAGTGGAATATTAGAAACTCAATACTTAATAATTCTATTTTATGTTGGATTATTCATCGTGATTTTGATCTAAAATGGTTTTAGATTCCTGTTAATCTTGAAAATTAGAGGAATTTGTTGCCCTTTGTTATGAAGACCCAAACAACTGATAGTATTTGAATTTAAGGGTGTGTATGGGTCAAGTTGGGTTGGATTAAGAGGATTTTTTGACTTAACCTACCATGGTGGGTAAAAAAAATTCAACCCAATTCAACCTATCATATAAATCCAACCCAACCCACATGGGTTGGGTTAAACCCATTGGTTGAACAAATTTATTATTATTATTATTATTATTATTATTATTATTATTATTATTATTATTATTATTATTATTAATAAATTGAGTAAAAAAAAATATAAATATAAATATATTAAAAAAACCCAAAGATTAATATCAATGTAATCCCTTAAAGGCATACAACACTAATGACTAAACAACAATAGTAATTTATTAGGGTTTGTGTGAACTAATTGACTTTTATATAGGATAGGAAGAGCTAGTTATTTTAAAAAATTTATTAATTATATAATATATTTTAAATATATATATTAAATATATGGGTGGATCGGGTTGGGTTTGACGGGTTTGAAATTCTATGACCTAAACCCAACCTAACCCGCTATAAAAAAAAAATTTGTAATTCAATTCAACCCACCAAGCCCTAAAAACCGACTTAACCGACGAGTTGGGTTAGGTCGGGTCAGTTTTGGTGAGTTGGTTGCACACTCCTATTTGGATTTATCTGTTTTAGTAAGGCTGCTCCACTAGCTATGACTAAGATGTAGCTAGCTAGGTTTGTGATTGGTGGCTTGCAGTGGGTTTTTGGGTGAAGTCAACCTACAAAGAAGAGTAGTGACTGCAGTAGCGTTGAGAAGTAAAAAGCAAATAGAGCAGCAAAAACACCATATTCCACCTTGATGATTGTGAGAAAGGGTTAATTGGGGAAGAAAATGGGGAGAGAAAGTAAAGGGAAAAAAATGTGCTGGCTTATTATTTGTTTTTTGTTTTTTAGACCAAGTCAAGATTTTTATGCATTTTATTTGGTTAACAAAATAATAAATAAATAATTAAATGAAGACATAAGTAAGGATAAAATTGACTTGATCTTATTGAGGATCAAATTGAAGCAATTAATAATTAAGAGATCATTGAAGGTTAACCAATAGTTAGAAGACTAAATTAGTAAATTTAACCTACAAATATTATATAACAAGTAACTATACAATGCAGCTCATTACTTAAGAAGCTACCTAAACACTTCGCCTGAATCTTACTATTAATAAATATATGCAAGAATACAGTTTTGAGTAAGTGAACCTTACAAAATCCTATTGTAAATTTGGATTGTGATCGACCTAAATTACTCCATTAGTATAAGCCAAAAATGTCAATTGATCACCTCTTGACAAGATCGGAGCCTGCAACGCAAGTCAAGTGAGTAGAACAAGAGTTAGCACTCATTATGCAGACATAAATACAACCATTTCTCCACCATGTCAATTAGAGTCTGTTTGGATACTGCTTATTGTTGAAAACTGAAAATACTTTAGCAAAATAATTTTTAACTGTGTGAATAGTGCAGTGGGACTTATTTTTAATGAAAATTTTGCTGAAAAAAGAAGTTAGTGGGTCCCGTGAACAGTGCACAGGACCCAGGTTTGGACGCAAACGCTAAATGCATTTGCCATCCAAACCCACACTTAGGGGGTAGGCTTAAAAACTCAACCCGCTGTGGCTACTGACTTATGGGGGTTCAGGATTCTTACATTGATTGTTAAAAATAAAAAAGACCATAATCACTAGATAAAAAGTATTTTTGACATATGGTGAAGCTGATACTGGCAGTGCAGCAAAAAAGTAGCACTTCTAAAATCCTAGCCCAGCAATATTAGCACAGTCAACAATATTAGCCCACAGGTATTGTTTAGATAGGTCATTAAAAATGCAAAGCCATGATCGCTAATTGTTTTTTTTTTTTTTTTTTTTTTTTTTTTTTTTTTTAAGAAGTAATAATGACCACTAATTGTAGTGAGAAAAAAAAAAAAGTATTCATAAATTTTGTTCTTTACAACTTACAAGCAACAAGATTCGTTTCTAAAACAAATTAAAAATGGAACAGACTTGAAAATAATATGCAAAAAACAGAACAGGAATTATGTATTCTACAAGTAACAACAGGTCACCAGGGCTTATTGAAAAACATAAGATGCTAAACTGGATGTTTCATGTAGAACACTTTTGGTAGGATCAGTTTAACAGTCAAAGAATACCAACATTATAATACTTTCAGATAATTACTAATTAGATCCATAACAAGAAGCCAAGAATGAACTAAAATTAAGTAGCTTGTAAACAAATTAATACTACCCCAATTTATTGTAATATTAATTCACACTGACAAAAAAGTTGCATCATTAATGAGGTGAAAAATTATAGTAAATCTAAGTAATACTATAAGAATACCAGCAGTAGCCAGAAGTTTTTTTCTTTACTTTTTTTTTTTTTGAGGTTGGTCAGGAATTAAAATAATAGTCCAAATTTAAGTAATAGTGATAATAATAATAATAATGATGCTAATGAAAACAATAATAACAATAATATTAATATTAATAACTCACTCAAACTGTATTTAATCAGCTTACCTTTTTCATGAGAGTTTGGTACCGAAAAGATGCAATGTATCCTCACTTAAACAACCAAGTAAACCTTGGCTGATGGCATGTGTGTACTTCATATCTCGAATAGGACGCTTTTGTGTATTAAGATGTTGAACAACTGTAAAAGATGGCAACTCTTGCAAGATCAATTCGCGCGAAACTTCATCCCCAGATGCAAACATCCGGCCTTGATTTTCTATGTCTAAGATTGCAGATCTTATTTGTATTCGACTCTCATTCACATTGGCACATGCAGAACCCAACTTTTGAAAACAGTTGCTTCCCACTTCCTTGTAATGTACATGGGAGCCCTGAACTCCTTGCCCAATAACTTGGGAATGCGTTATTGAAGGTTGAGAAATAGCCATCTCATTCTGCATCTCAACTTTGGGACGATATGAAGCAACAATGTCATCACTGCTAGGAGAATAAGAAAGGGATATACAAATTCCTTGATTAACCGATTCAGGAACCAAAAATGGCCTAGATAAGAATCAATTGTAAAATTGTTAGAACAAACCATCACATAATACTGATATAGACTAAATTTTAGACTAATAAAATAATAAAATAATAAATTCCCTTCATCAGCCCTCAAGAATTAAATGATAGAATACTATTCAAATTGTTTGGCCAACAGGATGAGCATAAATCCATTTCTTATTGCAAAGGCACTAGACCTTAGATGACTTGTGATGACAACAAAGTCTGATTATTTATACAAAAAAGAAGTCAGGGTCCATCAATAGAACATATCAGATGAGGATTTGGATGCAATTGGTCAAAGGTTCAATATTTCTTCCCGAGTGAGTTCTGATAAAGCATTTGCCCAAAAAAGTTCTGATCAAGCAAAACAAACATACATTTCTAAAATGCAAAAGATATAGTTTAAAATTAAAAAATGAAGAGGGGGGGGGTGGGGGGAATCTAAATGGATGCATAAAAAGACAAAAAGGAATTTATTTTTTATTTTTTTATTTATTTTTTAATTTTATAGCTATAGCTCGACCACCACACTTCTGCAATTATTCAAAGGTTCAAAGTTTCTTCTTGAGTGAGTTCTGATAAAGCATTTGCCCTAAAAAGTTCTGATCAAGCAAAACAAGCACACGTTCCTAAAATGCAAAAGATATAGTTTAAATTTTTTTTTTTTTTTTTTGGGGGGGGGGGGGGGGTGTGGGGGTGGTGGGGTTGGGCACATAAATGGATGCATAAAACAAGGAAGAAGTGAAATTTGACAGTTTGGCACTCATAAGAACTCAAAGCTTACATTCATAAAATAATAACAACCTACCCCTTTTCAGAACCATCAAAGTTCCACTGAGACAAGCCAATTGCCGAAGCAGAAAGGACAGATCTAACACCGGAAGTAAGAGTTGAACTATGTAAAAGTGAGTGTACAGTATGAACAGGATTGTGTGACAGGCCATTCAGGGAAATAATTGGCCCATCAGTTCGGCGCATATCGAACACCAAAAGTGAGCCATTCTACAAGGAAAGGGAAAAAAGTAAAAGATCAGCATAAGTCACATAGGTTCGCAACATAAATAAACTCACTTAAATTTCATACCTGCAGTCCAGCATATATGTAATGCGAACTATTGAGATCCCATGAACATGACCAAGCAGCAGCCTGGAAGTACATGCTCTACTATTAGTACCAATAATAACATTTTTCACAGAAAGAAAATAGTGAAGGAAAATATATAAGTCCTGGAGTGCACACATTTGGGGAGTGTACATATAGAGTGAGACAGTGAGAGGAAGAGGTTACATAAAGGGTCCGTTTGGGAATTGTTTATTTTGCTGAAACTGTTGCTAAAAGTATGTAGAAAAAAAGCTAAAAGCTGACTTTTGGAGCAATAGGACCCACTTTAGGAGCAAAAATAAGCTAAAAAGTAAAATAAACTAACTTTTTCTCAAATCCCAAATGCAATCAAAGTATATCAATAATAGACACATTCTACAGAACATGAAAGAGAATTAAATTAAAAGCCAATTTGGCAGCATCACTATAGCACTACAACTCCATTACAGTAATTGAATGAAACAAGCCACTAGGCTGAGCAGGCATAATCTAAAGACTGAAATTCCTTGCCCCAAATTTGAGCCAGTCAACCATGCCTAACTTGGGCTAAGTTCAGCTCAAGCTAAACTTTCAGGCTAGAAGGAACTGCCCAGCTTAAAAGGCAATGGTAGTTGACTACTGTTTCTTTAAAATATATTTCAAATTAATAGAGTTATGTATTCATATTCAAGCAATGAGAATAGCTCTGTGCCAAGGTTTCATACTCTCAAAATTTAAGGACCAAGATCCAAGCCTTCCTTTAGCCCATTTAAGGAACATAGACTGGGTGATGGTTTAAGTTTTACAAAGGCGCTACAATGAAGGGGCAGTTTACAGTGTTATTAAAACTTGCTAGAATGAGTGCACCTCTCATTTTTTTGATAATTAAGTGCACCTCTCATTTTAAGTGGCATCAAGTATTTATTCACGTCTGACCTCAAAGCAAGCTTGATCCAACTCAACCAGATCTGTATCCCACCTTTAATCCCAACTCCTAGTCTCCATGAATGATGGGATTATGGCATGCAATTCCACTGGTTCAAACATTGCCAGACGGAAATTGAGATATGTCCAACATATCTACTTGAATGTATTAGTGAGAAATTCAGTGGATTAAAAGATACAAAATATTGGAAAGAACCCAATGATTAGGTGAGTACCAATTGAAGAACCACAGGATTTGAGGGGTGAAAGGGGGATGTTGAAAAAGGATTTTATTTATTTATTTATAAATAAAATAGAGGGGTGCAACATGAGGACTTCCCAGGAGGTCACCCATCCTCATACTAAACTCAATGTTGAAAAAGGATTCATGATTAAATAGAGCATAATCAAGTCAGACACAATAGAGATCATCACGTCAATTATCCTCCCCATTATCCACAATGAAAAAAATTTCATTGAGGAACTTATTACCATCCAATATTCAACAATGTCCATGTAGAATATAATGTGCACTGGATCTGTAACTGTTACTGCAACTATCAGCAACATTCCCAGAACCAGGAATATCACATAAATATGTAGCTACCAACTCAACATGGACAAATCACATAAAAACAAGCCTTTTATAGTGAGAAATAGCAAGGCAACAATACGTTTCAGAGAATTTTTAACGGAAAAGGATTCTTAGGATTGTAAAGTAACCAAAAGCCTCTATCCACATAGACAATATGGAAGCTCAACCCGATATCAAGAGATTCAAGATCTACGGTTATTTAACAAGAATATACTTAATGGATTGAACTTTTACCGGTAAATTATAGGAAAGGATGATATTGTTGCTTTCCAGACTGTAAAAAGTGGAACAACCAAGTCAACAGGGAAAGAGATTAAAGAAGACAACCAAAACAACAGATTATACAAATAAGGTCACACCTGAGAATTGATAGTTTCCCTAGTGAAGCAAAAAGTGCAAGGCTACCATTAGAAGGACAAATACGTAGGTCCCGAATAACTTTCATATAAGAAGGAAGTATGATATCTTGTTTTTCATGTGGAGGTATCAAGCTCATCTGCAAAATGATATTCAAAATAACAAAATTGCAAAATTAAGGAGCAGTTCCCATCAAGTCCAAAATATGCATATGATATTACTGAGACCACAATTTATGTCATGAAATTTTACTTTGGTAAGTACAGGTGTTGCATCTATCCCAGACACTCTTCGCACGATTAACAAAATTTGGCTAGAAGCATCCACATCGACTAAACGCGCTCCATCAACCTGGACCTCCTTCTACAGAAATTTATAATATAAGTTAATTTTATGTGGGCTACAAAAAATTACTTAAGGAAACAGTTGCTCAATTCAAAGCACAGACGAAGATACTATCTCATGGAACAAATTTATGAACATTATTTACCACCTTGAACAACAGAATGAAACAACAACGCCCATAAGGTTCATGTTATCAGCATAGGTTAATTGGGCTACAAAAAATTACTTGAGGAAACAGTTGCTCAATTCAAAGCACAGAAGAAGATACTATCTCATGGAATAAATTTACAAAATATTATTAACCACCCTGAACAAAAAAAAAGAAAACAAGAATAATGTTTTCAGCATCAGTTGCCTGTCCATCAAGTCATTGATTTCAATAAGGGAACCATATCATGTGCTTGTCACCTGATAATGGGCAGAAGCACAATTACTTACCACGCTGTAACTTGCAATTCCAAACCTCGCAGTCTACTTGTGTGAAATCTTTCCCGTGCTTGAATTTGGTTCATGTATATTTGGATTTGGTTGTAATTTGATATTGATTTATGTTCTTGGGTTGGATATATTGTGCATTACTGATTCTAAGTTGCTCAGAGAGAATCATTTGGTAAGGATTAAGGAAATAGACGACAATTTTTTTATGTGATAACTGACAAGCACGTGATATATTTCCTCATTTCAATTTATGGCAACTTTGCATGTAGTTTATTAATGCTGAAAGAAGTTGAAGGGATTATTTATTTTCAAATTTCATAAATAACTGAAAATACTGAATATCGCAAACTTAAATAGAAAAGTCTGAACATCACTAACTAGCCATGTAATCATCGGATTTTCTCCATATGATCATAAAAAGAGAATAAAAAAATTAAAACCTTGAAGATAACATAAATGCATTTTTTCTCCTCATACATTGGGACATAATGGTTGTGCTTCAAAAGTAAGTTTCAGTCCTTATGGCATGTGAGAGAGAGAGAGAGAGAGAGAGAGAGATGCCAAAGAAAGATTCCAAAACAAATAGAACATAGAAAGATAAAGGAGATGTTATATAAAGAATAAGAAAAATAAAAAGTCTATTACCTAGCAAGATGTAATTTTTTTAATGAAATATCTATTACCTATGATTATTATAAAAAAAAAAAAAAAAAAGTTCTACAACCTGGTTAAATGTAAAACTCCATGTATGTTGAGAAAAATACATTTTTAGACATCCTGCATAGTTGAGGTTTCATCTTCTCTTTAACAAAATTTCTTATTGGTTATTATTTATAGTCTAATAACTCTGGTGCATGTTGAGAGAGGATAGGAAACACAGAATAACAGAAAGCAAGAAATGGCACACCTGTAATATGAAACTGCAAGAAGATCCTTGTCTGCAAAAAGTTGAGCCAAAGTTGTTGCCTGCAAGATAAAGTCAACATACAGATGTGTTTACAAGATTCAGTGGGTACAAAGAGATTTGATACTTGACAGTAGGGGAAAGGGTATCTAAAACAATGAGAACATAGCTCCAATGCAGACATCAATGATGAATGACGTAACCATAAAATTACGTTGGAGAGTGTTTATCTATTTATTCAACATACATGTGTACAACAATACATTATAAATACATAACATATTAACATGTACAAATCTGTATATATAACATTGCACTTGAATTTCACAAGGCATATATCTTACATTCTAAAAGATGCTTACCAAATACAGGACTTCCTTGATAGCGCCCACCAGCATTTGCTAATCTAGATGCTCTGCTCTGCACATCTCCTAATAAATGCTCCAAATCAGTTGTCCTCTACAAAGCAGAGTTTGAAACCAAAAGTGATAAAGACATACAGACAGACACAAAAGGTAAACTCTATACTACCTAAACACTTTAGTAAGCTCTTTGCAACTTAATTGATGGAAATACTAACAAAGAGCAGATTCAGTTTGCAACCCCAGTCCTTTTTCATTTAAATACTAAACATACACCCAATAATCCCTAATATTATGAAATAATGCACACAAATCCTGGATAAATAAACAAATACATAGTGCAGACAACCACAAAGCTCACCAGAACACAAGTCTAAAATGCATATTGGTAAAGGTGGTCAAAACAAAATCAAAGGTATGACACCACTACTTCCTTTTTTATCTTTTTGGTAAGCAGTGAAATGAACACTGCCTAAGGCAAACATCAAATCATGCAAAGTTCTAATGAATGACCGCTTCCTAAGGCAATGATAATAATAATTGTTTTAAACAAAACTACAGATGTATGAAAAGAGATGGAGAACTTGAGCAATGGCAACATTGTGATCAGAATGACACCAAGAAATGTAGTGAAAGCACATAAAACATGACTGATGATATTTTCTACACAAGAAGCACCAAAGCATAATGAACTATTCCGATACACAATTTGCTGTACAATGAATACAATAAGGGTCGTACCCAGTGTATAAAGCTTCCACTTATGCAAGGTCTAGGAGAGGTTAGGGTAGGCAGCCTTAACCCCAATTTATTGGAGAGGCTGATTTCCAGACTCAAACCCGTGAGCTATCACTTTTGGTGGAACCACACCAAGGCTCAACCTCTATCGTACAATGTATACAATAAAAAAGTAGATATATAAAATCAAGCATACCTTTGTCAACTGGCTTACTTTCCAACGCAAGTCATCTTCTATTTTTTTCCATTCAGATTCTTTCTTACACCAATTAGCATCCTAGAGATAATAAAGCACAAAAATAAATACTTGCTCCATAAGCCAACCAAAGACCACTAGAAACTAGCTCCTTACACTGCTATGCCTTTTATAGGGGATGTTTTAGCAAACCATATCAAACTAAAAATTCCTACCTTCTTCTCAAGAGAAGCACATTTAGCCTCAAGTGACCGAATCCTCTGCAAACAAAAACAGCCCATGGATTCAGATTAAGAATATTGTAAGTTTCTCTTGATATAATAACAACCCCACTAGATTTCATGTGACCTTTCGTGATTCTTCATCAACTGCAACAACCCGTGATGCAAAAAGCTTCCTTACATCCTTCAGTGTGCATGCCCTATTGCATTGAGGACACTACAAATACAAAAAAATTATCAAAAAAAAAAAACTTCTTTCTAGTTAATTCATGTAAATGGTGTCATGATTAATTGATTATATAACAGGCAATACCTTTCCGGCATTTCTACGTTGTTGTAGCCATCTTTTGATGCAAGACATGCCATATATGTGCCCACAAGGAAGACAACTGCAGTCCTCAAACAACACAATTATACTATGATTAAACAATCATTTTATTGATAAGTAAAAGTTCATTAATGAAACTCATAGAGGTAACTGTGTACACAGAGTAAATCGACATTAGGCACGAAATGAACAACTATTAAGCGTATTATCAAAAGAAAAGAGAGGGGAAGCATTCATCCTCTCAAATAAAGATTGAGTAGAAAAAGCTTAAGATCATTCACTGATTTCTCCTGCCCCTCAAAGGTCCTTGCATTCCTCTCACACCAACTAGGAAGAAGTTACTCCACACCTTACAGCATGATCCACATGACCCCAAACAGGGTGATGACCAATTAACCAAACTCCACAATTCATGAGCAAAAGGGGATTGAAGAAGCATAAAAGCTACAGTTACCCTGGCTGACTTGCACATAAAACACCAGTCAATAACACGAACCTGCCTATTTTGAGGTTATCAATAGCCAGAATTTTTCCCAAAGCTGCTGTCCAGAGGAAAAAGGCATCCTTACTGGGAACTTTGGCTTCCACAAACTTTTCCAAGGGAAAGAAGATGGAGGTGAGGGTTGTAAAAGTCTATAATAAGATTTTACTTCAAATATGCTCCTTGAAGGAGAGAGTCCAGCATATTGTACCCATGCCACTCCAATTTACCATACTAGAATATATGAGATCCATAAAGATTACCACGGATTCCAACTGCCATTCTTGGACTGTTCAAATAAATCTAATATCCAAGCAGTGCATCTCTCCAGCTAAAACGAAGTGATCTGCCACCAAAGCCTCTGTGTCACGTGCTATCCGAAATAATACAGGAAACCTCTCCCTCAATGGCTGCCCCCCACACCAGGAATCATGCCAAAACTTTATTCAAGTTCCATCCCCCCACCTTAAAACTAATGAAGCCAACAAATTTATCCCATCCTGCCCTTGTGTACTTCCAAATACTTACCCCATACATTCCTGTAACCCCATCTGAACACCAATCCCCCAACATATTGCCAAATTTAGTACATACCACTCTCCACCATAATGCCTCACTCTTGAGCATATCTCCAAAGCCATTTTCCCCAATAAGGCCTTATTGAAATCAACTAAGTCTATGACACCCAGCCGCCACTTTAAGGCAGATCACATACACACCTTCAATGTACCAAATGAAACTTAAATTCCTCTCCAATGTACTATGAATAAACAATAATCTGGCGATACTCAACACTCAATACAATCACACATCAGAAAATTCTAATCAATTTATCAAATTTAACCAAAATAAATGTCTCCATAAACTCCAATGAATCCAAAATTCAAGAGTACACCAATTTACCACTAAATCAATAATGTCGGTTGTACATTATACTAATAGCAACAAAATTGTGAGTAACTGAAAGGTTGGAACAAAATTAGAGTAAAACCCTAGAATTGAAGGTAATGAAAATTCATCAAATATAGGGCTCAAAGAAGAGTAAGAATTGGGAGGCGAGTACTAACCAGATATAATGGTTACCGTCGGTGGTCCAAGCTTCCATACAAATAGGGCAAAAGAGATCGTCGATTTCACTCCGATTCCACTCATTATCTTGCGAGCCTTCGACGCTTCCCAGTCCGTTCGACGAACAAGCTTCTCCTCCTCCTTCGATTCTCCTCCGCTTGCATTGCTCATCTTCTTCCTCTTCCTCCTCCTCTTCTTCTTCTTCTTCTTCTTCTTCTTCTTCGGTTTCGGAACCGGAATCGACTTGTAACGGGGCAAGTTGATAAACGTTTTGGAGATAGCGAGCGTAGTCTTCGTCGGGGTCTGCCATTAGAGTTTCTTCGGGTGTGTGTGTGTGTGAGAGAGAGAGAGGGACTGCGCAAAAATTTTGGTCGTTTTGATTGGGAGTATCGGCGAAGACGTTTTGGGAAAGATATGAACCCTAAATTAGAAGCGCGCTTTTACGTTGCTGAAGGAATTTGAACTGCGGTATAAAAACGCTACTTGTAGTTGCACCCGCAACCTTGGTGGTGGTTATTGCAGACGACAAATGCAAGTATAAATGCTTTTCAGGGGTTAGGAGCAAAGGTCAGGAGAGAGTTTCACGGATAAAATATATTTAAGTTATGTTGAGAGTATAAATTTATATAAAAAGAAAAAAGTAGAAATTTTATTTTATATAAAAAAAATGAAGAAGCATTTAGATTTAATAAAGTCTATGACAGCTTTTATTTTTATTCTTTATACAGTTTACTTTTAGTCATTTTTTCAGCCTTTTAAAATGAATTATTTAACAAATGAAGTTTTAAAAATCTGTATTTATTAAGAAAAAAAAGCAATTACTAAAAAAATCACTAATTCGTTCTTAAAAAAAAATAAATTGAAGAAAGTGTTCTCAATTTGTTTCTTTAAATAATGGATGTATGTTTTATTTGCATTCATTTTAGTTTATTTTTTGGTTGATTCTTTACATTGCAGCGATGGACCTTAAGGGTGTGTTCGGTTTGGGTGAAAAGAGGGAGGATGAAAAATAATGAGAAGAAAATAAAGTGAAAAATGTCATTTTTCACTATTTAGTTAAGGAAAGAAAATAGGAAAGACAAAAAATAGAGGAGAAAGTTTTCTCTCCGGACTCACTTTTTTTATCCTCCAAATTTAGAAGGAAAATGGTAAGAGAAAAGTGTTTAAAAATGCATTTTATACAAATACTCTTTCATCTCCCCCTTATTTTATTCATGAATTACTGATTTCTACCTCTTCTCAATAACGCTGCTTTGGCTAATTTTTTTTTTTTTTTGGCAACGTTGCCTCTTCTTTTTTTCTTTTGATTTTCTAGGCTGCCTTTTTTCTTTTTTCTTCTTTTGAGCAGAAACATTGCTTTTTTTTTTTTTTTTTTTTTTTTTAAGGCCTGGGCGTGCCTTTTTTTTTTTTTTTCTTCTTCTAGAAGTAAAGTTGCCTTTTCTTTCCTTTTTTTTTTTTTTCCTATTTTTTTTTTTCTTTTGATTTTCTATGGGCTGGGCGTGAGTTTTCTTTTTTTTTTTTTTTTTTAACTAGACGTGATTTTTTTTTGGAACATAATTTTTATTTTTTTAATAAATTTGAGAGATTGTTCTTTTATTGTGGTTATTTGTCACCTTTTTGTTTTAGTTGGGCATCATTATTTAACAAGGTATATAAGTAAATTTATTCAAATCCATTTTTTCCATCTTTCAACTTTTTCACTTTCAACTAAACAAATAGAAGAAAAAATAAATTTTTTTTCTATCTTCCTATTTTTTTCATCCTCCCAATTTGGAAGGAAAATTGTGAGAGAAAAGTGTTTAGGTATACATTTTACACAAATACCCTCTCACCTATCTCTCATTTTATTTATAACGTGATCACTTCTATCTCTTCTTAATAACTTTGCTTTGGCTTTTATATATATATATATATATATATATTTGGCATCGTAGCCTCTTCTTTTTTTTCTTTTGATTTTCTAAGCTGCCTTTTTTTTTTTTTTTTTTTTCTTTTTTCTTCTTTTGAGCAGAAACATTGCTTTTTTTTTTTTTTTTAATTTTTAAAAGGTCTGGGCGTGCCTTTCTTTTCTTTTCTTTTTTTGTTTTCTACTTCTAGCAGTAAAGTTGCCTTCTCTTTCCTTTTCCTTTTTTTTTTTTTTTTTTTTAACTAGACGTGATTTTTTTTGGGGGCATGATTTTTATTTTTTTAATAAATTTGAGAGATTGTTCTTTTGTTGTGGTTATTTGTCACTTTTTTGTTTTAATTTGGCATCATTATTTAACAAGGGTATATGAGAAAATTTATTTAAACCCATTTTTTTCATCCCTCCACTTTTTCACTCTCAACCAAACAAATAGGAGAGAAAATAAAAATCTTTTCTATCCTTCCACTTTTCCATTCTCCCACAATTTTCTATCTTCCCACTTTTCCAATTTTCCAACCAAACGGACTCTAAAATTTGAATAATGACTTTGACATTTACACCTGCATCAGTCACCAGCTCCTCCATTAATTATATATTTTTTCAGCCTTTTAAAATGAATTATTTAACAAATGGAGTTTTAAAAATCTGTATTTATTAAGAAAAAAAAGCAATTAAAAAAAGTAATTACTAAAAAAATCACTAATTCGTTCTTAAAAAAAATAAATTGAAAAAAGTGTTCTCAATTTGTTTCTTTAAATAATGCATGTATGTTTTATTTGCATTCATTTTAGTTTATTTTTTGGTTGATTCTTTACATTGCAGCGATGGACCTTAAGGGTGTGTTCGGTTGGGGGAAAAAGAGGGAGGATGAAAAATAATGAGAGGAAAATAAGGTGAAAAATGTCATTTTTCACTGTTTGATTAAGGAAAGAAAATAGAAGAGATAGAAAATAGGGGAGAAAGTTTTTTCTTCGGACTCACTTTTTTTATCCTCCAAATTTGAAAGGAAAATGGTGAGAAAAAAGTGTTTAGAAATGCATTTTATACAAATACTCTCTCATCTCCCCCTCATTTTATTCATGACTTACTGATTTTTACCTTTTCTCAACGTTGCTTTGGCTATTTTTTTTTTTTTGGCAACGTCGCCTCTTCTTTTTTTTTTGTGATTTTTTAGGCTACCTTTTTTCTTTTTTCTTCTTTTGAGCAGAAACATTGCTTTTTTTTTTTTTTCTTGTTTTTTAAAGGCCTGGGCGTGCCTTTCTTTTTCTTTTCCATTTTTTTTTTCCTATTCTTTGTTCTTTTTTCTTTTGATTTTCTATGGGCTGGGCGTGAGTTTTCTTTTTCTTTTTTTTTTCAACTAGACGTTATTTTTTTTGGGACATGATTTTTATTTTTTTAATAAATTTGAGAGATTGTTCTTTTATTGTGATTATTTGTTACTTTTTTGTTTTAATTGGGCATCATTATTTAACAAGGTATATAAGAAATTTATTCAAACCTATTTTTTCCATCCCTCAACTTTTTCACCTTCAACCAAACAAATAGAAGAGAAAATAAAATCTTTTCTATCTTCCCATTTTTTTATCCTCCCAATTTGGGAGGAAAATGGTGAGAGAAAAATGTTTAAAAATGCATCTTACACAAATACCCTTTCACCTATCCTTCATTTTGTTTATGACCTGATGACTTCTACCTCTTCTTAATAACTTTGCTTTGGCTTTTATATATATATATATATATATATATTTTGGCAACGTAGCCTCTTCTTTTTTTCTTTTGATTTTCTAAGCTGCCTTTTTTCTTCTTTTGAGCAGATCAAACATTGCTCTCTCTTTCTTTTTTTTTCTTTTTTTTTTTTTTTAAGGTCTGGGCGTGCCTTTCTTTTCTTTTCTTTTTTTGTTTTCCTCTTCTAGCAGTAAAGTTGCCTTCTCTTTCCTTTTTTTTTTTTTTTTTTTTTCCTATTCTTTGTTTTTTTTTTTTTTTTTTTTTTCTTTTGATTTTCTATGGGCTGGGCGTGAGTTTTTTTTGGGGACATGATTTTTATTTTTTTAATAAATTTGAGAGATTGTTCTTTTGTTGTGGTTATTTGTCACTTTTTTGTTTTAATTGGGTATCATTATTTAACAAGGGTAAATGAGAAAATTTATTCAAATCCATTTTTTCCATTCCTCCACTTTTTCACTCTCAACCAAACAAATAAGAGAGAAAATAAAAATCTTTTCTATCCTTCCATTTTTTCATTCTCCCACAATTTTTTATCCTCCCACTTTTCCAATCTTCCAACGAAACGGACTCTAAAATTTGAATAATCACTTTGACATTTGCACCTGCATCAGTCACCAGCTCCTCCATTAATTATATGATATACGTTGGAAATTTGTTGTTTGTCTAATCTCTCCTCAAATGAGTCAAATCAAGCAGAACAGAATAGTAAAGTTCACAGTTTAGCTTAAATGAAATTGTTAAATGATGAGTTTCACACTAATTTGCAAATCTACTAGTCATATAATAATTTTTGTTTGTTGTTTTGTCTCTAGTAAATTGTTGTGGAGAGGTAATGACTTTGGTGTGCTTGTGAGAGAGCTAGTTACTGCAGCATATGTGCTTGCCTAGTTCAAGAACTAATCATCTATGAAACGAGAAACAAATCAAGTAGTCTTTTTGCTTGTGCAGTTCTTTTTTTTTTTTTTGGACACGTTTACTGGTGCTATTCAGTATTCATGTGATCATTTCTTTTTGCTTGTGCAGGTCTTTGAAAGTAGTTGTTATTGGAGTAAAAGAGTAATGGTTGATCACACCATAATAAAGTGCACTCTCACTCATACAATAATTTTTACTTGGTAGATGATGTTTTTTTTTTTTTTTTTTTTTGAGCAGATACAATAGTAGACTTTATTGATGTATATCACTTTGTACAATGGGGAAGAGAAAAGAGGGGCATTCTTCTAACCAAACAACGACCTCCTCTTTCTCTTTTGCAGCATTAGCTAAAGCTAGTGCATCTCGATTACATCTTAAAGGTATACTAGAAAAAGAAATAAAATTAAAACTATCCTTAATAATAGCAATGTCTTCCAAAATCCATGCTACCTCTAGGGAACATATTCGGTTAGAATTCAGCAAGTCCACCAATTTTGCAAAATTACACTCCACCTGCACATGGGAAAAGCTGGTATTTTGACAGAACAGTAGAGCTTTCCTCAACACACAAGCAGCTGTATACAGTGGATTAAACTCCTTTACACCTTTGTCACAAGCAGCAGCTAACACTTCTCCAACATTATTTCATATAATGAGACCAATACCCATTGAAGGTGACTGTTTTGATTGAGCAAAAGCCACATTAAGTTTATAAATACCATCTGACTGAGGGGGAGTCCACCTTGCTGCCTTCAAATTGCCTTCCTGCGTGTTTTTCTGCCGTACTTCCACAAACTCCAATATGTACAAGTCAGCCCGGTTCCATAAGCCATCAAAAGAAGGAGCCTTGTTATTAAATACAACTTTGTTCCTGCATTTCCAAATCATCCAACAAGCTATGCACAATGTATCAAAGAGAGCAGTAGATAATTTCTTAAGGGTAGCATTCATTGCATCAATGAATTTCATCTTCGGATAGAACCTGTAATCATTCAATAGAGAAGATTACAGCCAAACGACTTGAGCAAATGAGCACTCCAAGAAGAGATGATCACAAGTTTCAGCTTCCTCATTACATAGCACACAAGAGAAAGAATGCAGCACCTTCCTTTCAAACAGCTTCGTGCGAGTAGGTAAGCTGTCATTACATGCTCTCTAGATGAATGTTTTGATCTTGGGAGGAACCCGAGTAGACCAAATACCATTCCAAAATGAGTGAAGCTGGGCTGGGTTGGAAGATGAAGCATCATTACCAGTGGACTTTCTTTCAATCTCAAGTTGTAGAAAGTATGCACTTCTGACAGAGAATGTCCCGGATTTGTTTCTAGTCCAAACTAAAGAATCATCGGGTCTTCGTGGGCTCAGGGGAATGGCTTTTATGATTAAGGCTTCAAAGGGATAAAAAATAGTATCAATGAGCCTGGTTTTCCATCTAGGTTGGAATGATGAAAACTCCATGAGATTTGCAACTCTTGCTTCAGGTGGTAAGATTGTACAAGGAGAAATGACTCTTTGATTGGCATCAGATGGCAGCCACCTGTCATCCCATATGTTGATTAAGGAACCATTACCAACCCTCCAACGACTTCCTTGTTTGATAAGTTCTCGCCCATGAGTAATGCTTCTCCAAGCATAGGACGAGTGACTCGGAATAGTAGCTTCAAGAAAGGAATTATTAGGAAAATACTTGGCTTTGTATATCTTATAGAGCAAAGAATCTTGGTTGTGAAGAAGCCGCTAGCACTGTTTAGCTAGTAAAGCTAAATTGAAACATTTAAGATCTCGAAACCCCAAACCGCCATCCTTCTTTGCTAGACATATGTGCTTCCAACTTAGCCAATGTATTTTTGTTTCCTCATTTTTCTGCCCCCACCAAAACTTCCCCATCATGGAATTAATTTCATCACACAGCCCCAATGGAAGGAGGAAACAATTCATAGCATAAACTAGGATGGCTTGTGCCACTGATTTTATAAGAACCTCCTTACCGGCCTGTGATAAAAGTTTACCCTTCCAACCCTCAAGTTGGAATTGAACTTTACTCTTGATGTCATTAAAAGCTTGCTTCTTACCTTTGCTAATTAGAGGAGGTAAACTAAGGTATTTTTCTATAGGCACATTGGAATCAGCATTGAAGAATCCCTTGATCTCCTCCTGTAATGAATGAGGTGTATTAGCACTGAAGAAAATAGAGCTTTTATTACTATTTATCTTCTGCCTAGATGCAGTTTCATAAGCTTGAAGAATTTCCATGATGATATGACACTCCGATAAAGAAGCCTTGCAGAAAATCAAACTATCATCTGCAAAGAGGAGATGGGTGATTGAAAGTCCACTCCGAGAACAACTTACTCCATGAAAATCTCCATGACGGGCTGCATACCTTAATAATGCCAAGAAACCTTCAGTTGCATATAAGAAACAAGTAAAGAGACAACGGATCTCCTTGGCGTATGCCTCTAGAGGGTTTAATAAATCCAGAAGGTGCCCCATTTACCAACACTGAGTAAGAAACAGATGAGATTCCAGCCATGATCAACTTCACCCATTTTTGATGAAACCCCATCTTCAACATCAATGCCTTCAGATAGTCCCATTCAACCCTGTCATACGCTTTGCTCATATCAAGCTTTATCGCCATATGTGTAGTCTTCCCTTGGCATTTGGCCTTCATGTAGTGCAAAGTCTCGAAGGAAATGAGAATATTATTTGTGATGATTCTATTTGCTACAAAAGCACTTTGACATTCAGATATGATACTCTCCAAAATCAGCTTAAGCCTGTTAGCTAGGACTTTAGAAACAATCTTGAAAATAACATTGCACAGACTGATTGGCTGGAAATGAGACATACTCTCTGGATTTTTTCTCTTTGGGATCAAAGTTATATGAGAAAAATTGATACTATGCAAGATATTACCAGATTTATTACAATCAAGAACTGCATTTGATACATCTGTACCTACAATATGCCAATATTTCTGGAAAAATAAAGGACTCATACCATCAGGCCTCGGTGCTTTTGTAGGATGCATATGGAAAAAAGCTCTCTTTACCTCCTCATGAGTGAATTAAGCTAATAACATGTCGTTCATATCCGGGGTAACCACTTCACGAACGTGATTAATTACATGTTGGATAGAACTAGTAGAAGTACTAGTGAACATTGACCGGAAGTAGTCACTTGCCACCCTTTTTAGATCAGATTGTTGTGAATACCATCTACCATCTGAGTCTTGTATTTTTTGAATCTCGTTTCTCCTCTGCCTTTGGGAAGCCACTGCATGAAAAAATTTTGAATTCCGATCTCCATCTTTCATCCATGAGATCTTGGATCGTTGGTGCCAATAAGTATTTTCCTGAACCACTAATTCATTAAGTTCCAATCTGATGGTGTTTCTTGCATGAGATAATTGCTGATTTGCAGGATCTGAGTGACACTCTATCTCTATATTGGCCAGTAGTTCCCGCTTTGTGATAATAGAACGTATAAGTCCTCTTGCACTACCACCTCCCCACTGAAGAAGAGCCACCCTTACTGCCTTAATCTTCAGTGTTACCCGAAACATAGGAGTACCCCATTGCACAGAATCCCAGCTGGATCTGATAATATCTTCACAATTAGGATCACGCATCCAAAATGCTTCAAACCTAAACATCCTGTGTTTTCTAATAGGAGTCTTTGCAACATCTGTTTGGAGTTTCACCAACAATGCCATATGGTCAGAGAAACCAAATGGGACATGTGACAACTTAGATTGAGGAAACAGTTGTATCCATTCCAAATTATGTAAACCCTTATCCAATCTTACATAAACCAGATTCCCCTCAAATCTCCTGTTGCACCAAGTGAATTTCGGACCTCTATAACCCAAATCAATTAATGAACAATCATCTACTACTCTGGTAAATTCTACTATCTGGTTGAATGGTCGAGAGCCACTACCCCAGTATTCATCACTATGAAGTATTTCATTGAAATCTCCAATCAAAAACCAAGGAAGAGAAAATGATGCGTGTAATTGACGCATTAACTCCCAAGACTCCCCTCTCTTAGAAGCTTCAGGATGTCCATAAAACCTAGTAAAACACCAAACGACGCCATTCTGGTTTATCAGAGCATCAATGTGGTGTGGAAAAGATGTTTGAACATCGATATCCACATTGTCGCGCCACAACAAAGCTAAACCACCTCCCAATCCAACCCGAGGTACTTCAAAACCTTGTTGAAAATCAATCTTCCTCTTTAATCCCCTAAAACCATCCCTGTCTATTTTAGTTTCAGAGAGAAAAACAAGTTTGGGCTCTTCTTCGCTTATCAAGCAGCGGAGCTCCTGTACTGCCTCTAGGATCCCAAGCCCACGACAGTTGAGGCTAAGTATTTTCATGGAGGATGACATGGGGAAAGAGTATCCCCAACAGGATTTTCAACTGCTAGTTTTTTGGTTCTCGGGTATTCAACTGAGGAAGAATTTGGGTTAGTCCATTTGATATGGGTTTCGAACATGGGTTTCTCTCTATTAACAGAAAGTGGGGTAGGATTTGAATTCCTCAGTACTCGTTTCCTGGAACAAAGATTGGTTTTGGTATGGCCCAAAATTTCCTCACTACAGTCTGAAGATAAATCCATTTCAATATCTCCGGCTACACACTCTCCATTTAAAATTTCAAGTTCTGTCTCCTTTAATTTCTCTGAACTATCATCGGTTACAGGAGGGATAACATCATTGTCTAGTTTAAGTGGAGTTGGGTTCACATGAGTAGAAATGTTTTTGGGTGAAACGTTTTCCATGAGATTGAGGATAAGAGTTTTTGGGTTGGTATCTGAGACGGATGGAGGTCTCTCCAAGCTTTTCTGTGTTGGCTTTTCTATCCGGATAATGTTTGAAGATGAGTGGGAAGTGGGTTTTTCAGAGTTAGGTGGGTGGGATTCCTTTTCCACTGGGTTGGGGATAAGATTTTTTAAATTTGTTTCCGTGGTGGATGGGTTCTCTCTGGGTTTCTTTGTTTTGGCTTCTCTTTCCGATTAGAATTTGAAGATGAAAGTGAAGAGGGTTTTTCAGGGTTAGGTTGATGGGAATCTAATCTATCATTTGAATTGGAGATAAGATTTTGAGATTGTGGTATTACTTGGCAACCCGAAATTTTAGCATAATCCTCCAACGAATCAGCTGCTATGTTATCGTCAAATGCTTTACTGATCGGCGGTGGCATCTGTTGCCAGAGAGGAGTAGGAGAACTGTGTCTGTCCCCTTCGTCTTCTTCAGATTCCAAGTCAATATCCTCCTCAGCAACTCCAGATTTTGTTTTATTGAAGGAACTTCTTCCCCAATTAAACTTTGGTGCCATAACTCGTAACCAAGGACCAAATTGAAAATCCTCTTCCTCTGCAGTAATACACCCTTTCTTGGCTTTGTGACACTCCCTCTCTTGATGTCCCAAAATTCCACACCGATAACAGTAAATGAGAAGTCTCTCATATTTAAAATGCACCCATCCTTTCTCCAATCCTTCCATTTGTATCATCTTTCCTCTCATTAGTGGCTTAGTAATATCTATCTCCACTCTTATATGAAGAAAGGGTCCCCACGCTAAGCCACTTTTCGGAGCATCAACTAAAATAGGAATGCCAATTTCATTAGCAATATAATTCCCAACTGTTGCATTCATAATTTTAATTGGGGTATTAAAAACCTGAATCCAAAAGGGAGATCGTTGAAATGTGACATTTTCTAGACTAACATCATTAGTAAACCGCTTCAACATAACCAATCTCTTATCAAAAGACCACGGACTCCTGTCTAGAATATCATTCATATGCTCCTCCATATCAAAGATTGCCAGAAATAGATTGTTACCCACCTCTTTGATTGATACTCGTTGAGATCCTCTCCATAACTATTGAAAGGTGGACTTGAAAGCCTCCTTATTAAATTCTCTGTTGGTTTGTAACTTAAAGAGAATACTGAACTGAGCATGTTCCTTTGATCGTGTGACATCCTGAGCATTAACTGACAAAACACCTTTTTCCTCCTTTGAAAGAGTGAACTTTTTCCAAAGTTCCTCCAATGTTGTATCCATTCCTTGGTAGTGGATTATTATAATTGGGAAAGTATAAAAGAAAAAATTAGGAGAAGAAGAAGAAGAAGAAAAATAAAATCCCGTACTACACTCAAAGATAGACTGCTTTGAGGGGTTTTGATCTTACGTTCGAAAGAACGCAAATTAGAAGCTCCTACTTTCCACAGACTGGTGAGAGTTTAGGAGAGGAGTTTTGAGAAAGTAGTTTTTGTAATTAATAATCCATTTGGTTTGGTAGATGATGTTGCTTCACCAATCTACACAAAAAATTAATTAAACGTTAAAGCTAGTTATATATTAAAGAGTTGTGTTTCTTAGATATATCTTATCTCTTGAAAAACATATATATCTTTTCAAGAGATATAAAAGAGTCTATACATCCTATCAAAAAAAAAAAAAAAAAAAGTCTATAAATATTGACACTCCTTACACATTGTTTAACGTTAGATTTTATTCTCTCCGACCGTCAAGGATGATGATTCCCACCCTAACAAGATTACCATCCTCACTATATAGGATCCAACAGTTGCATCATAACGAGAGGCTTAAAAGTCTCTATCTTTGTGCTGTATGCAAAACTCACATCCAGGTATAATAATTTAACAAGATAATATTTTTAACAATTTTTTAGAACATGTATCAACTAAAAACTGAAAGAGTACAATTGGTATCTGTGAGCGTGAGACAGAATTTGAAGAGTTTAGGTCCCTCCAATTCCAATAGGAATTAACAAGATTCAGTTCAAATGGGTTTATTGTCACTTTTCAACTTCCAAAAACGGTAAACTAGTATTTCTTTTTGTTTTGTTTTTTTTTTTCCTACGATATTATTATTGAGACAGAGACTCAGAAACGCGTCGTGGAGCGCCACTTTTCTACGCACACAGTCGGGTGCAAAGTTTCAAACACAACACAATTTCAAAGTAATAATCATGCATCCTCGTCTAACCCATATATAGTTAATTATTTTTTCAACCCCAAGCTACAAACAATGGCAGATAAAAATGGCGAAGACGAAAATTGTATAAATAGCCCAGGTGACGAATTTAAGGTAAGGAGGAAAAGGAATATAGTAATGGCGATGAAAAATGCTGTTATGGTGAAAAACCAATCATTACATCGGTCCAGTCCATGTGGTGCTGGCCATGGTGGCGGTGCACAACCACCAAACGAGCTGCTTCAGCTGGGCCGACGGCCCAACGCCGACGGTGTCATCCCTAGCTGCCAGATCTGGCAGTTTTGGGTCGACAGTATCACTCGAAGATGAAGCCCTAGAATATTTGTTATATTCGCATCCGTGGCAGTTAGAAAGCTGAACTTAGGGCAGACTCTTGGCTTCACACGTGTCATTGTGTCAATGAGGCATTTGTTAGTCTACCGTGTAAAGTGACCAATGCCACTTATGGCGCAAGCCAAACAGTGAGGGACAAAGATCGGCTGTTAGAGCATTCACATCAGCATGTCTATTTTACACATTCATTTTTACACTAAAAATCTACTTTTTCTATTTTACACATTCACTTTTACAAAACACCCACATCAATTCATTTATTTTACAAGATATTTTAATAAAATATTCATTATACTCTATTTTTTTATTATTTCTCTCCACCTACCTACCTTAAATACCCGCGCTCTCTCTCTCTCTACCATTTTCTGATTTCTTTTACTCTCTCACTCTCTCTCTCTACGCCCATCTCTCTGGTTTTCTCTTCCAAATCACAAAACCCATCCCATCTCTCTAGTCTTCTCTTCCAAATCACAAAACCCATCCGCCACAGCTCTGATCCAACGCCACCGATCCACCACCAAATCTCCACCACCAAAGCTCCGCATCACCGATCTCCACAGCTCCGCATCACCGATCCACCACCAAATCACAAAACCCATTCGCCACAGCTCCGATCCACCACCAAATCTCCACCACCAAAGCTCCGCATCAGCGATCTCCACAGCTCCGCATCACCGATCCACCACCAAATCACAATACCCATCCGCCACAGCTCCGATCCACCACCAAATCTCCACCACCAAAGCTCCGCATCACCGATCTCCACAGCTCCGCGTCACCGATCCACAGCTCCGCATTCACAGCTCAGTCGATCTCCGAGCTCCGATCCACCGCGCTGAAACCGATCTCCGATCTACGCTCCGATCCAATCTCCGAGCTGATCTACGCCACCAAACGCCGCAGCTTCGAACCACCGCTCCGATCCACCACCAAATCTCAGCCGATCTCCGATCTCCGTGTTTGTGTATCTCTGTATTTTTTTTTTTTTTTAAGCAAATGTATCTCTGTTGATTTGTCTGGATGTGTTTGTGTGTGGATGTGATTGTGTGCATCTTAGGAAAAAGAAGAAGTTGAGAAGTTAGTTTACTGAGTTTGTTGAGCCGGAGAAGAGAGAGAAAAAAACGAGCGAACAGAAATTATTAAAATATTCTTTACACGAGCTACAGTAGCCGTGTGTATTTACACGGTTACTGTAGATCGTGTAAAGAAATACACATTTTTATACAATTTTAGAAGAGCTGATGGAGAGCAATTTTTGAGCAAAAATGTGTAAAAACTGTCATTTACATGATTTTAAAGGCACTGATGTGAATGCTCAAAGTATGATCAATACCGTACACAGTGCCTCACCGCACCCAAGCGTGATGAGATTTTTTTTTTTTTTGAGTTTATCTTCAAAATTTTCCAGAAAAATAAAAAAGAAAGAAACAAGTAAAACTGATCATATACAACGATCAAAGTCATACGAGTAATAAAATAATAAAAAAAGCACTAAAAGTAATATTAAAAAAAACACTAAAAGAATACTTTGCAAAAAATAACAACTCCCTCCTCTGAGAGACAAAGAAAGAGGTTTTTTTATTAAAATTTTTTTTTAAAAGATTAAACACAATCAAAGAACCGGTTTATGTCCCGGTTTCCTATTTAATCCAATTTTTACTGGTTTTGAGAAATTTTACTAGATCAGATAAGTGTCCAGTTGTCGATTGAACCGGTTGAATTAACTGGTCGAATTTGATTTTTAAAACAGAGGAATAGATACATTTATTTAGCTTTGATTTTAGTAATTT
The DNA here is from genome assembly GCA_023621385.1 of Quercus gilva. NCBI lineage: Eukaryota > Viridiplantae > Streptophyta > Magnoliopsida > Fagales > Fagaceae > Quercus > Quercus gilva. Next base: position 40,568,786 of record CM042479.1, on the reverse strand, counting down.
TCTTGCTTAAGGAATAAGGAGATATGAAAGTGCCTAATTTTAAGAGATATGGATAAGGGATTATGATTGAATTAAAATAAATTAGCTAAAAAAAACTTAAGAGAGAGATAGAGTGAAAAAAACTATTTTTCTAAATTTATTAGTGTTTAAATTAATTATTTTACATATTTAACCCTACTATTATTATTATTATTATTATTATTATTATTATTATTATTGTGGGGTCCAAACTTTGTAGCCTAAGCCTAAAAGACTTGGATTGTGAGCCCAACAAACCTGAAACAATAAATTTATAGAGAGTGAGTGAAAAAGTTAGGCTGGTTATGAATTTAGCAACGGTTCACTTTGATGATCTAGGATGAACTGACGTAAAAACATGCTTGAAAGCTAAATAAACTCAAATCCGAAGAGGCTTGTTATTGATTGAAAGGTGAATACAATTCTTCTAGCTCTTTTCTCAAATTTTGTTCCTCCTCCTTTATTTAGAGGCTCATTACATTTATATATTCTTCTTCTTTCTCATCTTCACTGTACACCTGTTTTTTATCTAAGCACTCACTTGAGTACATGTCACATTAGATATGTGCTTTAGTTTTTCGTGAGTGGTGGTAGCTGAGATTGCACTGTTTAGGGGTCTTCTCCACATAAATACGGTCAGAAAAGTTGCTGCAGTGCATTAAATGCGGTGGTAGTAGTTTTTCCTTTTAGATATTTCTCCGTTCTTATCATCTCTAGGCATGCCCAAAACTTGTCCTTATCGTGGAAGTAGTTGAGAAGATCACTCAAACCTTCAGTATATTTGCTTGATCAAGTCCCCTTGGAGTCCGAAGAGAATGACCTCTTCGGACCATTAGGATTCTCTTCGGATTATTCATCTCATTCATTTCCAGGTACATTTCTTCGACCTGGACTCCTTCCTAACCCCTTTCTTCTCTTCGGACATATAGTGATATTCGAATTGGGCCTCAGGCCTAACACATGACGTTGGGCTTTTACACCCACAATTATTATTATTATGATTATTATTTATAATACTTAGTATTTAACCCTATTATTTAAAACTTTCTAAACATATAAATTTAAGAATATTTTGATACACAAAATGATAAAACCCAAACAAGCGAATCTGGTTATTAATAGTATAGATAGATAAATAAACGGATGTCATTCCATTTTATCATTTCAATCCTCAAACTTTGTGCACTCTGTTAAATAAGTTATTGTTTAGTGCTCTTAAAAGTTAAAACAACTAAGTTTTGTTATTTAAAAAAAAAAATTAATCCAAAAAATAAAAAATCAGCAAAATTTTAAAAATAAAAATTGATTTTATTTTCCAAATTGAAGAAGAAAAAAAACTGATTGAATTATAAATATATAAATTAGAAATAAATAAACTCCTCTCCTACAAAATTTCTCAGAATACACAAATTCAACAAAATACATGAAAATTTTCATACATGTCTAGGAAAAGCCAATATGAATTAGACTGTTGATTTAAACTAAAAAAATCCAAAAAAATTTTCATTCTATTCTGATTTTTCCAAAAAAATAAAAATAAAAACTACATAAATTCAGCTAAATTTTCATCAATTTCTATACACAAATCACAAATTTAATCCAACTAAATATAGGCCAAAAAAATCCATCACTTTCTCATTAACCAAACAACTTCCTTTCATCACCTTTTCAACAACCTAACAACTTCCGAATCACAGAATTTACTCATTCTATAACAAAAGCAATTTTTTACTGCTAAAACTTACAAAATCTATTAAAAAAAAAAAGCCATATAAAAAAGGTTACAAAGAATGTACATATAGTAATGTTTAAAAAATGCAAAGCAGGGCGAAAAGATGGCCAGATCTCTAAAAACCGGACCTTGACCCACCGATGAAGTCTATCTCTCTGTGTCAACTGTCAACTGCTTGCACCATAAGCCAACCAAAGAGCCAATTAAAGACGACTTAGAAACTAGCTCCTTTCACTGTTATGCCTTTTTCTAGGGCATGTTTAGCAAACCATAGCAGACTGAAAATACCTACCTTCTTCTTAAGAGAAACACACTTAGCCTCAATTGACTGAATCCTCTACAAACAAAAACAGCCCATGGATTCAGATTAAGAATCTTGCTTATTTATTTGTGTGCTTTAGCTTCTAATGTCTATGACAGCATTTTTTTTTTTTTTTTTTGTTATAAATTATGCAGTTTGGTTTTATAGCCTTTTTTCTGTTCTTTTGCTGGTGGGGTTCATCCGCTCATGTGATCATTTAGATATATATAACAGTCGCAGGAACTGTTTTTGAAAGTAGTTGCATCATGATGATAAGCTTAAAAGTGATCTGTTTCTGACTTTCTGTGCTTTATGCAAAATTCATTTCCAGGAGTAATTATTTCCCCAAGAATATAGAACGAAATAACACTTCAACAAATTTTTGGTACATGTGAATGGCAGCTGAAAGAGTACAATGGCTTTGTGGGCAAGTGAAAGAGTACGGTACTACTATTAAACAACAAGCCCTTCAAAGTCGTTAACTTTGTACAAGTGTGAAGACACATGAGCTTCTTCTGTTAGGTTAATCCTTCTTTTACTAATTTATCAGTATGTGACTGTGTAGTAGAGCCTGGAGGCATGGCGGTCGATGCCATGTTTTAATTCACTATTGCTCATCGAATGCAGGAAACAAAAAAGGCAAAAAAAAAAAAAAAAGAAAAGAAAAAAAAAAGGGAGAGAAATGTAACCGTGCGTCTTTGGAAGTTTGCTCTCTCTCACACACAAACACTTCTTTCTTTTTTAAACTACCCTTAAGTTAAAAACAATTGCAGATTAAAATAGCGAGGGCGGAAATGGCATAGACGACCCAACTAGCGAACTTGAGGTAAAAAGGAAATGGAATTGTAATGGCGATGAAAAACGCGGTTACGGTGAAGAAAACGCCACATTTCTCAAGCACTTGGGCTGCCCGCAAGAACTTGGGATTTATGAATTTGCTAACGACAACGGAAGCAAAGGCGAGTAAGATTGCTAGAGAGAACAAGTGGAAGAGTGCAGGAAGTTGTGAATGGACTAGAACTGAGAGTATAGCTATATCAACGGCCGAAGCCAAACAAAAAGCAATCACAATCTCCGCCCATTCCATGTGGTGCACGACTACCAAGCCAGCTGCTTTAGCTTGTTTTTCGGCACCATCCCCAGTTGCTTGAGTTGGTGCTTCAGCTTGATCGACAGCGTCGTTGTCCCCAGCTGCCAGAGGAGCTACCAGTTCTGAGTCGACAGCATCAGCAGAAGGTGAAGGCCGTGGAAGTAGAAGTTGTGGGTACAATTTGAAGAAGAGTTGGATAATTGGAACAAAGAATAGCTTGAAAGGATTTCTCATATTCTTTTGGCTATTCGCTCTTCTTGTTTTACTATGTTACTTGGTAATTAATCCTGAAGCCTGAAGTTAATGTGTCACTATATATATGAGGAATAGGTTGAACTCTTCCGAGCTAAAATAATAATAATAATAATATATATTCTCTTGCCATCCAGCTTCCTATGATTTTCTCAAGCGGTCTCACTCGCACCTCATCCTTGACAGCTTCACTTGTGACTTGAACACCGTATACTATAGTATATAGAAAGAATACCTGATTATGCAGGGGAACTTCGAGGAAGCGAGTATAAAGTTCTGATCAGTAAACCAAGTCAGCAGCAAAAGCTAATATTGGGGTTAGTCAATGTGATGCAATTTCTGTTAAGTTCCAATTCAAATCTCAGTCCTTCAGTTCATTCAACAATAGAGACACATCATTAATCCGCGTGAAAATGATTTAAAAAAAAAAAAAAAAAAAAAAAAAAAAAAAACTAAAATCCCTATTCTCTAAAACCCGCCTCTTTCTTTCTCAATTTAATTGTTTCAAACTACCTCTCTCTGCCTCACAATTCCACTCCCTCTGCTCTCTCTCTCTCAACACTGCCGAGGCCGCTGCCAGGTCTCGCGCCAACCACTGTCTTGGCCTCTCTCCTCAACGATTCCATGTTCTCTCTCTCAACCATAACTGCGCCATCTCCGACCCCACTACCCAGCATCGACAGCCACTGTCCTGTAAGTTTTTTTTATCTCTGTCTGTCAGTTTTTGTAACAAGCTCTGTTTTGTGTGTTGATCTGGTCTCTTTCAAAAGCTATGGGATTAATGTGTTATACGGGTTGTTTTGGTATGTGGTGTGCTTGGCTTTGATTCTTCAGTTGCATGTACTCTGTAGCCTATAACAGTGCAGTCATGTAGATGCGGCTTCCCTTTAAATTTTGAGTTGTAACATTGGTTTCTATGGTATGTTAATTTTAAATGAAATAATTACTATATTAATTTAAAAAAGAAAAAAAGAAAAAGAAAAGCATAAGTTAATGGAAAATGAAAAAGTCCATATGATTTGCATAAGTTAAGAAAAAAGACATGAAAGTTACAAACATATAATAAAAGCATGAGTGATTTTTTAGGCCCCTGTTACAATTAGCCTTGTATCATTAGTTACTATTAAATGGCTGATATAAGTGTTTGCTAGTGCTTTAGGTTTTTTTTTATGGAACTCCAATTAACCCAAAAGTGAATACATGTTAAGCAGGAAGCTTGCAAGCAGAGACCCTTCAGCCTTAGCTTTCAAATGTTAAAGAATTCACAGTTCAAACTTATAAGTTTAATGTAAAAGGCACAACATGAGGTTGAATCTTGTAACACATAAAAAATTACTTAAGGCAACAATGTAATTTAAAAGAAAAGAACTTTGAGTGCATTATCATCATTGCTCCAATGATTGCTTATCACTTTTCACCTTCTTAAACTGCCAATACCCTCTTGTTTCATGTTGGTATCCTTCTAAAACGAATGAGAAATTTGCTGTGAAGTTTTGATGTAACATGTTGGAACACCAACTTGATCCAAAATCTTAAAACTAGTGCACTTAGGCCCAGCATATTTTATCAAACATTCACTTTTATACTTGCCTCCTAAAATAAAACTTTTATTTAACATATTAAATCATTAACACGCGATTATTCCAACACAAAAGTCTCCGTAATGTATGGATGTAGAACTTGTAGGAATTAGAGTTTAATTTGAGTATTTTACCAAGTGGAAGTTAATTGCGCAATTGTTGATGGGATTATGTACGGAAATCGATAAATTTTTATTAGTTCTCATTTGAGTTCATCACTAATATTAGATAAGTTTTTCAAACATACAGACTTATTGCATATTAGATAAGTTTTTCAAACACACAGACTTATTGCATCATGACGAGAGGCTTAAAAGTGATTTGTTTCTGACTTCTAGTGCTGTATGCAAAATTCACATCCATATATAATAATTTCCCCTAGAATAGAACAAAATAATACTTCTAACAAATTTAGAACATGCGAGTAACAACAAAAAGAGTACAATGACTTGGGGGCAAGTGAAAGAGTAAAGCACAACTAGTAACCGCAAGGAAGCATAATCCCTTCTAACTTCTAAGTCGTTACACGAAGCGAAAGACGGTGAGATACAAGCTTCTTCCTTTAATGTGAATCCTCTTTTACCAATTTGTATGTGTAGTAAAGCCTGGAGGAGAGGTGATCGACTCCATATTATTAATTTATCATTGCTTATCGAATGCAGGTAACAAAAGGGCAATTGCATGGAAGTTTGTGCTCAAACTCTCACCACGCCTCTTTTAAGGCTAAATTACAAATTGCTATTTTTTTTTTTAACTTTATCTAAAATTCAATTTAGTTCTTTAACTTCATTTGCACTCAATTAATTTTCTAACTTTTAACTTTGTTCAATACAATCTTTATGTTACTCTCTGTCAAAATTGAGCTGTTAATGACCTCCAAAACAACATAGTTTGTATTGAACAAAATTGAAATTTAACGGCGCAATTTTGATGAAAACTAACTGGAATATTGAATTAAGCAAAATTAAAAGTTAGAAAACTAAATTGAACAAAATAAAGTTGGAAAACTGAATTAAATTTTATACAAAGTTAAAAACAACTGCCAATTAAAATGGCAAGAATGGAAATGACATAGACGGTCCAACTAGCGAATTTGAGGTAAAAAGGAAACGGAATGGTAATGGCGATGAAAAATGCGGTTAAGGTGAAGAAAACGCCACATTTCTGAATTAGCACATGGGCTGTCACCAAGAACTTGGGATTTATGAATTTACTGACGACAATGAAAGCAAAAGTGAGTTAGATGGCTAGAGAGAACAAGCGGAAGGGTGCAGGAAGTTGTGAGTGGACTTGAAGGGATAGTAATGCTATATCAATGGCCGAAGCCAAACAAAAAGCAATCACAATCTCCGCCCATTCCATGTGGTGCACGACTAACAAGCCAGCTTCTTGAGCTTGTTTTTTAGCACCATTCCCAGCTGCCAGAGGAGCTACCACTAGGGGTGGCAATTTTTATCAATATCCATGAACCTACCCATTACCCACCTTATTTGGATAAGTTTTAACTCAACCCATTTGAATATATGAGTTAAATGGGTAAAAACCCATTAGGTTATTTAATTATATGGGTCTTAATGGATCAACCCACTAATACCTACTAAAACCCATCTAAAATTTAAATAAACAATATAAAATCTAAATTACTAAAAAATGACCAAAATATCCCCAAAAACCCAAAAAAATGACAAAAATACCCCCGAAACCTAAAAAATCCTCAAACCCCAAAAAATTACCAAAATACCCCTAAACCCAAAAAATTACCAAAATACTCCCGAAACCTAAAAATTACAAAAATACCCTCAAAACCCAAAAAATAACCAAAATACCCCCCAAAACCCAAAAATGACCAAAATACCCCCCAAAACCCAAAAATGACCAAAATACCCCCCAAAACCCAAAAAATGACCAAATACCCCTAAAACCTAAAAATGACCAAAATACCCCCAAAACCCAAAAAATGACCAAAATACCTCCAAAACCCACAAAATGGCCAAAATACCCCCAAAACCTAAAAAATTACCGAAATACCCCAAAACCTAAAAATTATCAAAATACTTCTGAAGCCTAGAAATTTACCGAAATAACAAAAAAAAAATCTAAAAATTATTAAAATATCCCTAAAACCTAAAAGATGACAAAAATGCCCTCATAACCTTAAAAATGATTGAAATACTCTTAGAATCTAAAAAATGATCAAAATGACCCCTGTTGAAGCCTACTTCGGCAAGGAGACCCAACAATAGGAAGAAGCCCAACAATATGGGAGAGAATAAGGAAGAAGAATTAGCAAAATGAGAAGAAAACCATTAAACCTGAATGGCAGGAATAATGGTCCATGAGCCTGTAAAATAGTAAAAGGGCCCCAAAGAAAACAAGCGGGTCCAAGGGAGCCCAAAGAAAGAAGTAATAAACTCATGGACATTATGAGGAATAGAAAGCAAGCAAATATGAGCTGAAGGAGCCCAAAGGAAGGAACTAGTAAATAGGGTTCGTGGAAAAGCCAACAAACCTTGAAAGTAAAGGATATGGTAATTTAGGCCGAGGAAGCCCAAAAGATTTAGTAAAAACCCATGGGAATGAAGGATTGGAAGGGGCCGAGGATGCCCAAAGGAATAAGATGGGCCAAGGAAGCCCGAAACAACGTGAGAACAAGTAACGGTAGTACTAGGCTACGAGAACTGAGTAAAAGGAAAGTGTATGGTAGGCTCAAAAGAGGCCTAGCAAGCACAAGTCAAATGATAGCATGGTAGATGCAATGTGGCGACATGGTAGAGGTGTCAGCCGACCCACAAAGAGGGAAAGGGTTGGATTGAAGAAGGAAAGGCCCATGCCCAAGCAAAACCCAGCCTAGGGAGGAAGCAAGATACAAAGATTGAAGACCTAGTGATTCATACATGCCATAAGAGGTCAAGAATGAGTAGCAAAATATGCAGTAAAGATAAGAGAAGCCCCCTTAAGCCATGGCAAACACATAAGCAGCAAACAAACCATGGGCACACATGGAAGCGGAGCACGCATAAGGCTTAGGCACCACCCACTTGTACCCAGCCAATACAGGAGCGATGGACCATAGGTCATAAGTAAGAGAGGGTATGGTCAAGCTGGTGGGGAGAAGGGGGAAGCCTATTCTAGGGTTTCCGCTCAAGCTCTTTTGGGGGAAATGTCCTGTTGGGACGACATATCACCAAAAAGAGGGAAAAATGAGTTGGAATCACTAAGTGCATGCCATAGAAGTTAGTAAGAGAGAATGGCCACCCTTATCCGGATGGGAATGCAACGGAAAGTAAGAAAACAAATCAAAACTCTTTTATTTCGGAATGGAATGTGGCACGGCCAGCATAGGTAAGTGCTGATGGCTAGGCAGCCGACAAACCAGTGGGTGGTCTAGGAAGGACACCCATACCAGGACAAAAGCAGTTAAGGGGTAAAACCTATGTTTTAAAAACCAGACTAGACCAGCTAGTTCGACCGGGAATCGAGAGCCAGTTTGGTCCAATAAAAATCCCTAAAACCGGTTAAAAATTAGGTTGAATTGAGAATTTTGAAAAAAACGGTTCAGTTCGCAGTTCGGTTTTTAAAATCATGGGTAAAACAGTAAAAGTCCGTCACAGCAGGTAGTATAAAAAGGGCCTTAATTGTGTGCAGTAAACAACAGAATGAAGTGGAGGTAAACACGAGAAATAAACAAGAGAAAAACAAGTAAGGAAAGGAGTGCAAGATAAGAAAATAGGTAACATAGAAATCAAAAAGGAATTAGAAAGGAAAAACAGAGAGTGAGATAGAGTGTGATGGTAGGCATGCACCAATAGGCAATTCCCTTCTCTCCCTCTAATAGCCTGCTCTTTAGTAAAGATTAAAGAATTCGAGGATAAGCCATTTATGCCCATTCTTTCAAAGTGGGCAATTTTTGTGGCAGAATTTCCTCGTGAGATTACCCACATTAGAGAGTGGTTTCCTTCCTGGACTTGAATCCGTTGAGAAATCAAGCACGGCAGACTAATCTTTTCTTTTATTGATCAAGCATTAATATTATTATTATTTTTTTATTGTTGTTATTAACTCATCCCTGCCATATTTATATCACTGTATTATTTCCTCCTTTTACTAAGAAAATGGCTTAGTTTCTTTTTTTGGCTGACAGCAAGCATCTTCTTTTCATTTTGTCATATTACACCTTCCTGCTATAACTTTTTTTGTAACAGCACCCTTTATTGTGGGCATGTGTCCAAGGTCCCAGCAAAGGGGTTCTAGCTTGTGCACAAGCTGGCTTGGAATGTGTTGCAGTCAAGCCAATCCCGACTCTTCTACCCCAAAACTATTGGGTCGTAACGTGGTAGGAAACAGCCCAACCTAGAGTTGCAAAAAAGGCCCACCACAACCTCGAAACCTAAAAAATTACCGAAATTCCCTCAAAACCTAAAAAATTACCAAAATTGCCTTGAAACCTATAAAATGACTGAAATTCTCTTAGAACCTTTAATTTGTTGTAAATATCCTCGAAACATCCAAAATACCCCAAACCTTTATTTTGGTAATTTTAGATGTTTCAGGTGTATTTTGGCCATCTTACATGTTTAGGGGTATTTTGGTCATAATTTAGGTTTCAGGGGTTTTTATCGATCATTTTTTTAGGTTTTGAGGTTATTTTGTTCATTTTTTAGGCTTTGGGGGTATTTTGTTCATTTTTTAGGTTTCAGGGTATTTTGGTAATTTCTTAGGTTTCGGGAGTATTTCAGTCATTTTTTAGGTTTCAGAGGTATTTCGGTCATTTTTTAGATTTAGGGGGTATCTTGGTCATTTTTTAGGTTTAGGGTGTATTTTGGTAATTTTTAGGTTTCGGGGGTATTTCAGTCATTTTTTACGTTTTGGGGTATTTTGGTCATTTTATAGGTTTTGGGGGTATTTTGGTTGCCTTTTATTTTATTTTATTTTTAGTTTTGGGGTTATTTTGGTTTTTTTTTTTTTTATCTTTTGGAGTTATTTTAGTCATTTTTTAGATTTTATGGTTATTTTGGTCATTTTTTGGTCAGAAGTGGTAGCCTACCACTTTTGAGTCAATAGTCTCAGCAAAAGGTAAGGGTCATGGAATGGGTAAAATTTGGAGAAGAGTTGGATAATTGGAACAAAGAATAGCTTGAAAGGATTTCTAATATTCTTTTGGCTATTCGCTCGCTCTTCTTGTTTTAATTTGTTCTGTTAATACTTGCTAATTAATCCTGATTAAATTTGTCAACTGTATTAGGTTTGGAAGATTGCGACAAATGTTGGCAATATTTGTCAATAAATATCGACAAATATTGGGGCTTGATTAGGTTTGGAAGGTTGTGACAAACGTTTCACTTAATATGTTGGGTCGAAAGATTGGGAACCCAATCAATCCCAATGAATCATTGGGACTTGATTGGGTTCTCAATCTTTCCAATGTTTCTCATAATTTATTGGGAGGGACTAAAAAGAGAATGTTTCACATCCCTCCTTCCTATGATTTTCTCACAAGGTCACACCTCACAGTCCCATGCAGTTTGTTTGACCAAAGTTTGTCCTATAAATAGAGGACCCAAATTGAATCTCTAAAATAATCACTTGTGAATAGTATTTGTTTTTGGGAATAAGTGATTATGTAGGGGGAATGAATCTTAGGAAGCAACATTACGTAATTAGCCGACTTGCTAAGTTTAAGGAAAAATTTTGGACAAATAAGAAATGAGGAATTTCCTTTGAGCATTGGTAGAAAGTGAAGAGTTTCCTTAGAGCATTGGTAGAAAGGCCTAAGGAATTCCTTAGGACTTTTCTACAATTGCTCTCTATTTTGGGAACATTGTTCATTCCCCAAAGTGGGTGTTTTAAAAAGTGAGAGAACTCATAATTGTCAAAACGTGGATTGTATCATAAATTAATTTTATATTTTTCTATATCATGTATCAAGTATCATATATATATATATATATATATTGAGAAAGATGTATCATATATTTTGAGATACACAAACACCAAATGAATTTATAAAAAAATTATAAATATACATACATAAAAAGTATATTCATTATAAATTTGGAATATATTCAACTAATGACTAATTTAACCATCACTTATATAATAATGTTTAACAAAGCTAACTAAATAAGTCAAATTAATATATGTTTATAACATAAACATTCATATTGATCAAACCCAAAAGACAACACATGAGCCAAAATTATTTATTTTCATCAAATCCATTATCTTGCCTAACCAACTCCATCCAAGTCTCTGTTATCATGATGTTCATTATCTTGCAAAATTATTTATTCTTTAACATTTTCTTCATCATCATCAACGTTCATTATCTCTACTTGTTCTTTTATTTATATAACTAGTATGTAACCCCGTGCTATCGCACCGGACTGGTTAATTGTAATGATGCTATTGGCCAATTTTTTTGTTTTTGTTTTGTTTTTGTTTTTGTTTTTGTTTTTGTAGGTTTATTACACGGTTGATAGAATTAAATCAAACAATGAAAAATATATATTGCATTTTATTTTTTAAGTAATGCTATTGGTCTTTTTTTTTTTTAAAATATATATATCATACATAGGATAGCATTAGATAAAACAATGAATAAAAAAAAGAGAATATTGCATTTTATTATTTAAGTGATGCTACAGTGAAGAAAAAAGAGAATATTTCATTTTATTATTTAAAATATATAAAGGGACATTAAAAAAAAAAAATTGATCATTGAGCTTGGAATCTTCTTGGAGGTGCCAATGAAGCGCTAATGTATGAGAGTGTGAAGTAAGGAAGAGTGGGATTGAACATTGTGTTTGAACCCGGCCTTACTCTGAGAAATCCGTAAGGAGGAGGAGAGGGTAGTGTGTGGATCTAGTTGGTAGAGGTTGAGAGAGGAGGAGACATGGGATGACGATATGGAATTAGGAGGAGATGATGTTTTACTTTCATAGTCTTTTTCGTTGGACTTTTTGGTTTTGGTTGTGGGATTAGAAGAGCTCCGGACTCTATTGAGATCACCCATAAAAGTGTGCAGGTGAGATGTTCTTGCTTAGGCCAATGAGTATTATCATTGTGGTTTTCTTGGCTTCCGTGTTAAATGTTAATGCATTATTTATTTGGGCACAAAAATTAGAAAATTTAGATAAGATACATGACACAAAATTGAAGCCAAATTTATAATCTAATTAGATTTTTTTTTGAGTTTTGGTTAGGACAAGTGGCGCAAAATTGAGAATCCAATTGAAATCTAATTAGATTTTCTCTCTGTTTCACCTATTATTATATATATAGATATATAGATTTTCCTTTAATTATTTATTTTTGGTATTCTAGCTTCTTAGACTTATAACAATAATAACGAAAATAAAAAATAATTATATTGTCATTTAATATCTTAAATAGTATAGAAAAAAATTTGCAAATATGAAAGTGTAGTGTCAAGTATGTTGTCCAAATTTTGTAGAAGGAAAAAAAAAAATAAAAAAAAATAAACCCTCGTGGACATGTTATTTTATTTTTCAAAAAATAGCCTAATAATTTTGCAAAAAATCTAGTACCACAAAAAAAAAAAAAAAATGCACAATTTTTTCCACAACTCACTCATGTGGCTGACTCTGATTGGTGGAAAAAAAAAAAAGAAGTAGTAGGTTCATGTGAAAGTAATTGGCAACCAATCAAAGTCTAACACATGGAAGAGTTGTAGTAAAAATTGTGAATTTGTTTGTGGTAGTAGAAAAACTCATAATTTTGTGTTAAAAAAAAGTTTAATAACTTGTATGGCACAAATTAAAACATTTTTTTTTTCAAAAAACATATTTTAAACCCACGTGTTTGTATATAGTACGATTTTATACGATATATATATATATATGCATATACAATGCGATACATATCGCATATCGTTCGATATTGAAACTATGAAAAAAGTAATAAAAACAATGAATAAATCATATTTAAATAAAATAGAGTTTAGAATAGAGAATCTAATGTGGGTGAAAAAGAAAAATAGTTAGCTAAAAAAATTAGGTTTTCATCCTATTTGTCAAATTTTTTTGTAAGCTAATACTAATGCTACTATGGCCCCCAGAGAAGTTGTTTGTTGGGTGGACTATCTTAAACTAGATCCTAGTAAATGGATTAGATATCCTTTTCGGACATAACTCATAATTGTCACACCATTTTGCAATCGATACCTATCAAGGATATATAAAATCCTAATTTTAAATCATGAAATGGTACAAACCATGGTTTGATCTCCTGAATATGAAGTCAATCGCAAAATAAGTGCCGGATGCATTTCACAATTTAAATGAAATAATGTTTCAAAATACGATTTCAATTGATGTGACACACATAGTCCATATACACTAATCTGAAATAATCAGTGCTCATGATAAAATTCCAAATTTTCTAGTAAAAAAAAATTGATTTGAAATCCCAACTTTCATCTTAGGTTTGTGGATCAATTCTTTATTAATTTTGCTCTTCTTCGATTGTAAGTAGGACCAAAGCAATATGCTTATTTATTCCTAGATTGTGTCTATGACCAAAGTGATAAATTTTAGGGTAAATTTCACTAACTTACTGAGGTTTGGACTAATGCCAAGGAGGTCCAAAACATTTCAAAACTAACCAACTTCACCCCTAAACCCAATTTGGTCCAAAGCGTCGTTTAAGCCCCATTAGTCATTTAAGCCTTTATTCTCTCTCTCTCACTCTCCTTTCTCTCAGATTCTCTTATCTCTCTCGTCCCTCTCTCTTCTCATCTCAAAGTTTCTCATCCCCTCCCTAACCTTAAAAATCTAAGATCATCAAATCCCTTAAAATCTCATGGTTATTTCCAATAGGCCATAGCCGCCACGAACTACCACCATGATGGTTATCTCTCTCTCAAGCTTAGCCATAGCTCCATGAAGCCCACACCACCACAGATGGTAGCTAAGCTTAACAACACCACCACAACCATTGATCGCCACCTTCTCCTCTCTTTCTCTCTTATACTTTTCTTTATTTCCTCCGGTTGTTTATGGCCAAAATCTCCTTTTGTCTTTGGTTTTGTGATTGGTTAATTTAGGGATTGGGTTTTCTATTGGCTTTAGGGATTTAGTGATTTTGATTTGGGTTTGTAAACTGGGGGTACTAGGTGTTTTAGGGTTTGGAAAAAGAGAAATTGGGGTTGATTTTGAAATGGGTTTGGATGTACAGCTTATATAAATGTTATGCAGGCTTTATGTATATGAATCTGTGTATATGTGTCTATGTCAGTGAGTGTGTGTAAGATTTGTTTGAGTTAGTGGGCTTTGTAACAATTGTGGTGAGGCGGTGATTTTGTAAAAAAAATAAGCTTCTATTTCTACTAGAAGATGATGGGAAATCTGCGCCTCCACCACCCTTGAACACATTCTAGCCCCACATTCTAGCCTCTTCATATTAGTAAGCTACTTGAGAAATATGGGTATGACATAATTTTAGATCTTAATTTTTTTGTGAAATTGACACTTTCCCTCACTTAAGCTTTTTATTTTTGGCAGAGGATGTTCATGGATTCAAAACTAAATCTTTAAGATTTTTGCGTTGGTTTCATGTGGTTTTGTACAAGAGAATAATCTTTTGTTTTGGTTGTCTTGAACCTCTGTATATGAATAATTGGGATGAGAGAAGGAGAAGAGAGGGACGGTTGACAAAGGAGAGAATTAGAGAGAGGAGAGGGAAATAGGGCACAAACTAACGGGTCTAACGGTGGTTAGGGGCTAACTTGGGTTTAGGGACTAATTTGATCAATTTTGAAATATCTAGGATCTGGTTGGCATTAGCCCAAACCTCAAGGTAGGTTAGTGAAATTTGCCCTAAATTTTATTTTCTTAAATTAGTTGCACGTCGTAAAGCATACTATATAACAATCCTCACTATTATAGAAACGCCTACGAGCAACTGACCTCACTTGCCAAAACTAGTTACCAGGTAATCCAAGCTCTTTTCATCTTTGACAGACTAAGCAGTTTATCCTCATGTTTAAGAGGGACTCACCACAAGAAACATTTAAAATGCATATTGGTAAAAGAGGTCAAAATGAAACCAGGGGTTTGAGTTTGACATAACAGCTGCTTTTCCCCCCTTTTTGGTAAGTAAATAAACATTTTATTAGAAAGAGGAAAATGCTTTGGTGCACTAGAGCAGCTCCAAATTAAAGAATTAGCAGCTCCTAATTAAAGAATTACATTCTTAAGTTTAAAATCTCAATAAATTATATAGAAGTGAAGTGAATACTATCTAAGGTTGCGTTTGACATTGGATTAAAAAGCCAATTTTTTTTACTATTTAGCTTATTTTTGGTATTATTTATGGGTCCCATTGCACTTTTTAGTATGATTCATGGATTTCACTATACTATTTCAACTATTTTTTAGTTTTATCTACAGTATTTTCAGTAAAATGTTTTCAGTTTCAACTAAATAAGCTGTTCCTAAACGAACTCTAAGGCAAACATTTAATCATACAAAACTCTCATGAATAACTGCTTCCTAAGGCAATGAGCTATAACGATAATTGTTTATGACAAAACTACATGAGTATGAAGATAAAGATGGAGAACTTGGCACTTGGGCAGTGACAACATTATGATCGGAATGTGACATAAAGAAAAGTAGCATAAGCGCAGAAAACATGACTGCTAATATTTGCTACACAAGAAGCACCAAATCATAATGAACTATTCCGATACACAATTTGTTGTACAGTAAATACAATAATAAAAAAAAAGTAATTATATACAAAACTGGCTTACTTTTAGATGCAACTCAGCTTCTCTCTTTTTCAATGATCAAGCTTCGATTTCTCCTTCAATGCACACATCCACTTCAATTAATTGCTTTTTTATTTTCCTATTAAAAAATTTTAGAAATATTTCCTGAACCAATATTCTTAAGACATTAGTTAATTTTTTCTTTAAGGGTTTGACTTACCTTCAATACTTTTTTAACTAGACATGTCTTTTTGTTTTAAATATATAATAACAAGTGGCAATGAGTTTTAATTTTCACTTTTTATTTAGTTAATGGATGATCTGACAGTTTCTCCTTAAAATAAAAGGGGATTCTTTTTTAAAAAGTACTAGAGGTAAGACACACCAAAAAAAAAAAAAAAAAAAAAAATCTGATACACAACACAATATCTACTATTCATAAATGCCTTGGTGGGTTTTGAGGTGTTATAATAATAATAAAAAAAATCAAATTTTGGATAAATTGATTAATGGGGAAAAACCAATCACAAAATTGAAGAAAGTTTTCTTAATTTGAGTAAATTGATAAGTGGGGGAATTTGTTTGTTTAAATACTGCATGTATGTTTTTTTTTTTTTTTTTTGAATCATTTGTTTGAATACTACATGTATGTTTCATCTGTTTATTTTTTTGGTTAATTCTTCACATTGTAGCGATGGACTTTCATTTTTTTTAATGAACCAGCAAGATATGCAGCGGTGGACTTAAAGTTTAAATAATCACTTTGACATGTTGCATCAGCTCCTCCATTAATAATATGATACGCTGAAAATTTTTTGTTTGCCTGATCTCTCCTCAAATGAGTCAAATTAGGTAGCATAGAATGGTAAAGTTCATAGTTTAGCTGAAATTGCTTAAATAATAGTGTCACATCAATTTGCAAAGCTACTGGTTTATATAATAGCTTTTCTTTTTTGTTTTGACTCTAGTCAATGTCCTGGTTGTGGACTTTGGTGTGCTTGTTAGAGAGATACAGTTACTGCTGCGGATGTGCTTGCCTTGTTCAAGAACTAATAATCATCTGTGAAACAAGAAACAGATCAAGCAATTTTTTTGCTTGTGGATTTATTTATTTATTTGTTGTTGACACGTTTTCTGGTGCGATTCATGTGATCATTTATTTAGATAAATATTCCAGTTGCAGGTCTTTGAAGGTAGTTATTACATCATAACGAGAGGCTTAAAACTTAAAAGAGTTTGTATGCAAAATTCACATCCAGATCCTGGTATAATAATTTACCCAAGAAATAATAAGATAATATACTTTTAGATCAACTTAAGTACAAGAAAGAAAAGAATGAAGACGGTACAACTAGTAGAAGAATGAAAGCCTAATTCCAAAGACATATTTTAGATTTTAGATCCCTCCAATAGATTCAATCCAAAATCTAACGGTTTAAGACAGATTTATTGTCACTTTCACACTTCCAAAGCGGTACACGGACCACGACACCTCCCTTTACAGCTTTACTAGAGTCTACACAGACCGTCTGGTGCAAAGTTTCAAACATGAGACAATTTTAAAGTAATATTATGTCATATATATTATATTGGACATATGCATCCTCCTCATCTAACCCTAGTTATATAGTTTATTTTTTCAAAAAATTACCCCAAAGCTACAAACAACGGCAGATAAAAATAGCTAAGACAGAAATTGCATAGATGGCCCCGGTAGCGAATTTGAAGTAAAGAGGAAATGGAATGCTAATAGCGATGAAAAATACTGTTACGGTGAAGAACACGCCAATTTTCTTGAGCACTTGGGCTGTCCCCAAGAACTTGGACTTTATGAATTCGCTAACAAAGAAGCAAGCAAAGGCAAATACCATCGCTAGAGAGAGCAAGTGAAAGGCTGCAGAAAGTTGTGTGTGGATTTGAACAGATGCTATAGCTATATCAATGGCCGAAGCCAAACAAAAGCCAATCATAATATCGGTCCATTCCATGTGGTGGCGGTGCACAACTACCAAACCAGCTGCTTGAGTTGGTTCTTCAGCTGGGTCGACAGTGACATCCCCAGCTGCCAAATCTGGCAGTTCTAGGTCGACTGCGTCATTCCCAGCTGTTAGATCTGGCAGTTCTGTGTCGACTGCATCACTAGAAGATGACGGTTGTGGAAGCTGTGGGTAAAATTTTGAGGAGAGTTTTGTGATAATTGGAACAAATAATACCTTGAAAATTTTTGTTATATTCATATTCTTGCTTGGCACTTGAAAGTCAACCTTCGGACAACGGGTCTTGGCTCTTTCCGTTTTTTTCCGTGGTTCGTTAGGTGTTAATGCGTTTGTTTATATACTACTAGTTTACTGGTCAATGACCATGAATTTAGGGGAAACTTACAATTCATATGTGGACGCGCGAGGTGAACCTCGCACGAAATTTACAATTGTGTGATATCGCACAATTTTAAAAGTAAAAAAAAAAACTTTTTTATTCCTCCTCTTCCTTCTCTCTCTCTCTCTCTTCTGATAGATCAGTCCTCATAGTTCCCCCACTCTCTCACATCTTTCTCTCTCTTGTGTTCAAAGCTTAACACCAAAAAAAAAAAAAAAGAGCTTGACACCAGAGCTAGGTTGGGCCGTGGCGTGGGTGGCGAGATCGGTGGATCGGGTTTTGATTGTTATGAATTTTGAGTTTTGATTTTGGCTAGATGGCGAGACTAGGTTTTGATTTTGCTCAGAGAGAGTGACACCGGGTTTTGTTTGGTTATTTTTTAATGGGTTTGTGGTTGGCTTGTGGGTTGGTATTTGCTGGGATTGTGGTGAGTTTGGGGTCACGGTGGTGGATGTCTGGAGGTGGTGTGGTTGAGAGGATGGTTGCTGTGTGGTGCTGTGGTTGAGAGAGTGACAGAGAGACAGAAATTAGAAAGGAGAGAGATATAATTTGTTTATTATTTTATTGTATAATTTATATTATTTTAATGTGTAGTATTGTAAAATAAAAGTTGAGATGTCAAGAGTATTGTAAAATGGTATGATATAATTGATAAAATAACTTTTTGAGATTGTAAAATATGATAGGATACAATTTTCGGATGGGGATGCTCTAAGGATAATGCATCTATACTACTTTATCTATTTTAACAACTCACTTTATAATACACCCTACAGCAAAGGTTTTATATTAACATTCTACACATTAAAATAATATAAACAACACAATAAAATAATATATCTAACACAATAATCAACAACCACAACCATCAATACATTAAAATACTTTTTTTTAACACTCTACATTAAAATATTATTTTTTGTTTTAAGTTTAATTTTGAGCTACAGTGGGCTGCTATCTATAGCAGCCCATTGTAGCTCAAAGTTAAATTTTTTTAACTTTAGCTGCTTTGCTGCAGCCACAGTTTTGAAGAGTTGGTTGCTAAATTGACTATTTTGTCAATTTAGCAACCTCACTGGGATGCTCTTAGAAATTTAGAATCAATGTTACTATTTTAGAAGCTTGGAGAAGGAGGTTTAGCAGTTTAGGTAGTGAGTTAATAATTAACAAAGTCACTATTTTACATTTAAATATGCCCAAATTGCACTTTTCTTGGGTTGTTAATGCTAAAATTTTTAACAATTATAGTAGGTTGATATATTTAAGAACTGCTATAGCAGAGTTTGTAAAATAATATATATTATTTTATTGTCTTTCTATTTTTTTTATTTAATGACTTTTCTTTTCTCTCCTCTTTCTTTATATTGTTTTATTTTGTAATTATATTGTTTTAATATGTTAGATGTTAAAATAAAAATTGGAATGTTAAGTGTATTGTAAAGTGAGATGGTATAATAAATAAAATAACTTTTTAGATGATAAGAGTACTAGTATTGGGGGTGTACAACATCAAATTAGATCAAGAGATCAACGACTTTCTGACAAGATCAGGGGCATGGGCAATCTGTGGTTGTGCTGGTGCTTTGTGGCTGTGGTTTTGGCAGTGGGATTGGGGTTTTAGGAGGTTAAACAATGGGTTTTTATTGATTTGGTTGATTATGTTGGTTGCGGGTTTGTTTGAGCTTCAGGTTGATTCTATTGCTCAATGTTGAATCCGTTGAATGGGCGTTTGATGGTGGGTTGTATGGGTTTTGGGGGTTTTAGGCTTGAGTTTTGGTTTGAATTGGTAGTTTGGTGGTGAGTGGTGTGTGTGAGTTGCTCGGTGGTGGTGGGTTGCTTGCTGGTTTGGGTGTGGTTTTTTTTTTTTTGGGTTTGGTGAGTGGTGGTGGGTAGCGGTTCTTATTTAGGTTTTGTTTTTTGTTTTTTTTTTTTTGTTTGTATTTATTTATTTATTTATTTTTGGGTTTGTGGGTATGGATATGTGATTTTGGTGGTTGATAATGATGGTGGTGATGATGGATTCTAGGTGGTGGTGGTGGGCTGTGGGATGGTGGCGGCTGATTGCTGACTGCTGTGGTTGAATTTTTTGATTGTGGTTGGTGGTGGATATTTTTTTTTTTTTTTTTGGGTAATTTTGGTGGTGACAAATTGGGGTTTGTGGCTAAGTTTTGGTGGAAGGTAGTTGTGTGGGTTTTCTGGAGAGAGAGAGAGAGAGGAAGAGAGCTAGAGAGATGAAAGATGAGAGAGAAACATTTTTTTTTTAATATTATTTGATGGTGTAGTTTATATTATTTTAATGAGTTGTATACAAAGATAGAAACTAAGATGTTGAGTGAGTTGTAAAATGAGATGATAAAATAGATAAAATAAGTTTTAAGGATGTAAAGTAGATAATTCTTAAGAAACTTGGATGCCAGTGCTCTAAAGTAGTAATTTTTATGCAAACTTGGATGTAAATGCTCTTAGGGTGTCTAAATCACCAAAACTCCTATTCTTATACATCAAATGCAAAAATACCTACAACATTCAGATATTGGAACCTAAATTTTTTTTATTAATGAAGTTGGAAACTTGCTTTTCTCTTTTTTTTTTTTTTTTTTTTAATTTTTAATTTTTAATTCTTATCTATTTCCTATAGTACTGTGTAGAGGTGGCAAAATCAACTTAAACTCATTTGTCCACCTAAATCCACCAAATTATGGGTCAAATGGGTATTAACCCAATTAAAATTCAATTAACATCCAATCAACACTTATGTTAATTGGGTTTTAATTGGGCATCTAATTAGACCCAGTATTATTTCAACAAATTACCTGTACAATACACCATCCAAGGTAAACAAGCATGCTAACTTGGTTGGATCCGAGCCCTACACGTGGACAAGCTGTGAGGAAAAGGAAGGGGATGTTGGTAAGAGGAATATTACCTTTGATTTGTGCCAATGGCATGATCACCATTGGGGGGGAGTGAGATGCGCATCCTGGCATTGACACTCAGCATTACCATGAAAGGGATATCGACCTTTGTTGGTTAGGGGTTGTAGAACATCTCTCATTGGCTGGTAATAAGCTGGACCACTGCTAAGGACACGTGCAATGCTCCTAGGCCCTATGGTGTCTCTTTCCTTGTCTAATAGTTGTCTCTCACGATATGGCAGAGCAACCCTTCATCCTACCACCCTGACATTGGCAGATTTTCTCTCTCCTCCAGGCATAGTTGTCACATGCAATACGTATCATACGAAATGTATTGTATCGTGTGTAAAATATTTCGTATCGTATTGGCGCATTGTAAGTGCTCATAAATCGTATGATACAGTGTGTGTACGTATGAATTGTATTGTATCGTATAATATATAGATAAATGTTTTAAATGATATTTTTTGTTAAAATTTGTACTTTTATTTGAATCTAACAAGTTGTTAGACTTGTTTTTAACACAAAATTAATAGTTTACTTAATTTAGCCTACTAAAATAGCATATTCATAAGTTTTTTTTCCCATTTCTCCTACAATTGGACTACATAGTACACACTTACCCTTCACTTTTATACTTAC
Source organism: Quercus gilva (assembly GCA_023621385.1). Lineage (NCBI taxonomy): Eukaryota > Viridiplantae > Streptophyta > Magnoliopsida > Fagales > Fagaceae > Quercus > Quercus gilva. The sequence goes on along the minus strand of CM042479.1, from coordinate 40,547,148 downwards.
AAATTTATTTTATATACTATGAATAAAATATTAATTGACAATATAAATTTTTTATTTTTATCATTATTGTTATAAGTCCAAGAAACTAGAATGCCATATATATATATATATATATATATTATTAAAATAAAAGAACAAGAAGAGATAGTAAATGTTAATGACTAATGACAATGAAGAAAATTTTAATAAAGAAATAAGTTTGCAAAATTATAAACATGATGATAGCATTGACTTAGTAGGGTTGATTAAGCAATTTAATGAATATGATAAAAATAAAATATTATTTTTGGGTCATTTGTAATATATTATCACTTTTGAATTTAAGTAATTTGAATGTGTATTAACATGCTAGTGTGCATTTGCGTACTACTTTTTTGAGTCTGCGTTTTCCTGGGTCCCATGTACTGTTCACGGGACCTGCAAGTACGGAATCTGGCAAATTTTACTTTAAAACTGGGTCTATGGCACTATTCACACATTTAAAAATTATTTTGCTACAGTGTTTTCAGCAATAAGTTTTCAGTTTTTAACAATAAGCGGTATCCAAACAGACCCCTAGTTTGATTTATTTAGTTAGCTTGTTAAATATTATTACATAAGTGATGAATAAATTAGTCATTAATTGAATATATTCAACATTTATAATGAATATACCCTTTATATATGTATGTTTATAATTTTTTATAAATTTTATTAAGTGTTTGTGTATCTTATGATACACAATACGAAAAAAATTATAAATTGATTCACAATACGATTCACATTTTGACAACTATGCCTCCAGCCATGGCATTGTGCAATAACTGTATTAGGGTTTAAATGGGTGAATGAGACTTGACACCTATTTCTATGTACCTAATGACATTCCTCGTACTATAAGAGCAACATGCTGCTGAGCAATTAGGGTAGAGGTAAAGAGAAAGGCAGAAATCTAGGTAAGAAAGTGAGGAAAAAGGATAGAGTTCTGGGAAGAACAACACCATGTGTAAAACCTTAAACTTTCATACAATACATAGCTTTTAAAAGTGAGTAATATTTTGTCCTTCGCTCGTCGTGGTTTTTCATCCCTTTTCCCATTGCTTTCTTTTGATGTTTTAGTTGTAAAGTCTGCATTTTTATTATTCAGTATCTTTGACACCCAAATACAATATTAGACTTTTAGGTCACCTATTTTACACACTTAAAAATCTAACTTGCACGTATATTAGCCAACCCTAAAATACCCCCAAAACCACTAAAGGGACCAAAATGCCCTTTGGAAGAACCAAAATAATTAAAACACACTCCAAATGATCAAAACTATTCCAAAACCTTTAAAACAACCAAAATACCTTCGAAATCTCTAAAATTTCCAAATATACTCAAAACCCACTAAAATGACTAAAATATTCCTAAAATCTCTCAAATGAGCAAAACATCCATAAAACCTCTAAATTACCAAAATACCCCGATTCTTTAAAATCACCAAATATACTAAAAAACCACTGAAAGGACCAAAATACCCCCAAAATCTAAAAAATGACCGAAATACCTCCAAAAACCTAAAAATAACCAAAATACCCATGTAAACCTAAAAAATTACTGAAATACCCAAAACCTAAAAAATTACCAAAATACCCTTGAAACCTAAAAATTACCAAAATACCCCCTATACCTAAAAACTAATTGAAATACCCCCTAACCTAAAAAAAAAAAAAAAAAAAAAAAAAAAAAAAAAAAAAAAAAAAAAAAACTAAAATACTCCTGAAACCTAAAAACGACCGAAATACCCCCTAAACATTAAAAAAAAAAAAAAAAAAAAAAAAAAAAAACCCCTCTAAACCTAAAAAGAAAATGACCGAAATACTCCCAAAAACAAAAAAAAATGACCAAAATACCTCCTAAAACTAAAAATGATCGAAATACCTCCTAAAACTAAAAAATGACCAAAATACTCCTCTAAACCTAAAAATTGACCAATATACCCCCGAAACCTAAAAAATTATTGAAATACCCTTAAAATTATAAAATGACGAAAATACCCCTAAACATTTAAAATGACCAAAATACCCCCAAAACCTCTAAAATTACCAAAAAGTACTCCAAAACTCCTAAAACAACTCTAAACCTCTAAAATGACCAAAATACCCCCTCAAAATATCCTTGAAACTTTAAAAATTAACAAAATACCCCCTAATTTTATTTTGGTAATTTTTAGGTTTTTGGGGTATTTTGTTGATTTTTAGGTTTTGGGGTTATTTTGGTTAATTTTTAGGTTTCGGGGGTATTTTGGTCATTTTAAGTTTAGGGTTATTTTGGTCATTTTACAGGTTTCGAAGGGTATTTTGGTCATTTGATAGGTTTCAAGGATATTTCAATCATTTTTGTAGGTTTAGGGGGTATTTTGGTAATTTTTAGGTTTTGAGTGTATTTTGGTCATTTTTAAGTTTCATGGGTATTTTGATCATTTTTTAGTTTTAGGGGATATTTTGGTAATTTTTAGGTTTTAGGGGTATTTTGGTCATTTTTAAGGTTTCAAGGGTTATTTCAGACTTTTTTTTAAAAAAATTAATTTTTAGGGGGTTTGGTCATTTTTTGGTTTCGGAGTTATTTTGGTCATTCTTTAGGTTCCAGGGGCATTTTAGTCATTCTTTAGGTTTAAGGGGTATTTTGGTAATTTTTAGTGGTTTTTGAGCATATTTGGTAATTTTTCAAATTTTAGGGGTATTTCGCTTATTTTATTTAGGTTTATGGGATATTTTGGTAATTTTAGAGAATTTTAAGAGTATTTTGGTCATTTTTAAGTTTTAGGGGCATTTTGGTAATTTTGATTATTAGGTAATTAGGTGGGTTGGGATTTATTCATAATAATTGGGTTGGGTTAGAACTTAGATGTAATTAGTTAAATGGGTAATAATGGGTAAACGAGTTTTATATATTCAACCCAATTATGCTCACCCCGAACCCACCCATTTGACACTCCTAGTACTGTGTTATCCCCAAAGGATTCCAAAAGATAGTTGAACCATCTATAGATACTACTTGTTTCAAGGAAAACTGCAATTTGCAATTAGTAATGTTATAGTTATAAACTATTTTACAACATTTTTCACAAAATGTTGATGTAGTCAACCTCTTATTGGTTTCATATAGGCCCACCATTTATATCATTTTTTTATTTACTAATAATTAATCACTACATCAGCAGTTTGTACAATTTTTAATAAAATAGTTTATGTCTCTAGCATTATTCATATGCAATATGTATAAATTTGGCAAGGACTTATAAAGTTATAATTATAATCAAATAACGTATTTCACCAACCTCATTAAAATAGGGAAAGTCCAATAATAACAATTTTCACAGAAAGAAAATAGTGAACGTCCACAGTCTACAGATAGAGTGAGACGAAGAGAGGAAGGTGTTACATAAAGTATATTAAAACTAGATTATAAAAAAAGAACGAAATTAAAAGCCAAATTTGGCAGCATCACCATAGCACTACAAGCTCCGTAATAGCACTTGAATTAGACATCCCACTAGGGCTGGGCTGGCATAATCAAAAAACTAAAATGGCTTGCCCAAATTTGAGCCTGTTAACAATTGCCTAATTTGGGCTATGCCCAGCTCAAGCTAAACTTTCAGGCTAGAAGGGGCCACCCAGCCTAAAAGGCAGTAGTAGTATTATGCGTTCATATTTCAAGCAATGAGAATAGCTTCGTGCCAATGCTCCATCCTCTAAAAATCTGAAGGACAAATATCCAAGCCTTCGTTAAGCCCATTTAAGGAATATAGACTGAATGATGGTTTCAGTTTAATTTCCATTTCAAGTGGTATCATGTATTTGTTCACTTCTGGCCTCAAAGCAGGCTTGATCCAACTCAAACATATCTGTCTGACCAGACCCACCTTTGAATCCCAACTCCTAGTCTCTATAATTGATAGGGATTATGGCATGCACTTCCACCAGTACAAACATACCAAGATACCAGATTTAAACTGAGGTAGGTCCAATATATTCAGTTTAATATATTAGTTAGATATTTGGCGGATTAAAAGATATAAAAAGTTGGAAAGAGCACAATGAATAGTTGAGTACCAGTTGAAGAACTACAGAATTTTGGGGGAGGGGGGGGGGGGGGGGTGTTGAAAGGGGGATGTTGAAAAAGGATTTCATGATTAAATAGAGCATAAATCAAGTCAGACAAATTAAATAGAGATCATCACGTCAAATATCCTCCCCATTATCGACAATGAAAAAAAATTCATAGAGGAGCTTATTACCATGCAATATTTATCTATGTCCACATAGAAAGAATATAATGTGCACTGGATCTGTAACTGTAACTCTGCAACTATCAGCAACATGCCCAGAACCAAGAATATCACATAAATATATGTAGCTATCCACTCAACTAAGGAACTCTATCATTAATATTTGGGAAGTTTCCACATGGTAAAGATTTTTTTTTTTTTTTTTTTTTTGAGGTAAACATAGTAAAGATTTAATAAGGGCCTTTATCTTCTTGAAAGATTTAATTTTATCTCCCTTACGAAGTTCTCTATGCTTAAAATTTTGGGTTTGTGCATCTATACGCATGGACACATCACATAAAAACAAGCTATTTCTAGTAAAAAATTGCAAGGAAACAATGAATTTCAGAGAATTTTTAGAGGAACAAGTTTGCAAAGAATTACTTGAGGAAACAGTTACTTAATTAAAAGCACAGAAGATGATGTTACAATAATTGAGTTAATAAAAAAAGAAGTGGGGCGGGGGGAGAAAATCATACTATCTCACAGAATATGTTTACAAATATCATTTACCACCTTGAACAACAAATAAAACAAGAGAGCCCATAAGCTTCATGTTTTCAGCATCAATTTCCAGTCCATCGAGTTATTGTTTCAGCAAGGGAAACATATTACGTGCTTGTTACCTGATAACAGGCAGAAGCACAATTTCCAGTCCAAATTTTTGTAATTCTCAATTTAGGGTGTTCAACATTTTTATTAAGGTGATCACAATAGGTTAATTTAACATATAATTTTATTTTTCGCAAATGTATATACATACATTTTTTTGCAAATTCAGGTGGTGACTGCATGGATTCAAATTAAGAATCTTGCTTAGTTGTTTACTTATTTGTGTACTCTAGCCTCTAATGTCTATGACAGCTTTTTTTTTTTTTTTTTTATAATATATTTTTTTTAATTTTAATTATGCAGTTTGTTTTTATAGCCTTTTTGTTATTTTGAGAAACTATTTTTATAGCTTTTTGAAAAAGAATTATTTAGGTTACAAAAAAAAATTTATTTAACTAATTAGGTTTTAAAAATTTGTATTTAGAACACTCGCATTAGTGTGGCCATTTAACATTTCAACAAATATATAGCTAAAGACTCACAAAAAGCCCAAACATCAGTCTCGCCAAACTAGTCCAAAAACCTTAAAAATAAACATTACCACGCCACAAGTAGAGTTGTATTGTTTATCGCCAATAATTTAAAAAAAAAAAATTTTAATTCTCTCTCTCTCTCTCTCTCTCTCTCTCTCTCTCTCTCTCTCTCTCTCTCTCTCTCTCTCTCTCTCTCTCTCTCTCTCTCTCTCTCTCTCTCTCGTTTGTCCCCTACCTCTCATATATATATATAAAGCCATAAATCAATTCAAAGTAGATCCGCTAGGTTACGAATGTCAGTGGTGATATGGAGATTGAAGAGCGGCAATGTTGGGGCTTCCAATGTTGAATTACAAGATGTGAGTGTATACACAAATTTTGTAAAAGATAAATCAATAATCACGAAATAGTGTAACAAATTATCAATTTATATTGATTTGTATATAAGTGGATACAATCTCTGTATGACTTTTTACAATGAAAAAATACAATAAACTCCTCTGATTCGATCTCTAATAAACTTTACAATCTGAAGAGCTATGAAGCTTGATCTTGAATTGTGTTTTGATGTCTCCAAGTTGGATGTATTTGAATTGATGTCAAGGGTCGTTGGCTTAATCCTGAACTAAATCAAAAGGAACTCGAAGGAAAATCCCGACTGTGATTTGAAGAAGTAGGAATGAGCCTTAATTTTGAGGGCGCAAGAGTGCTCTTTTGAACTTAGATGACTCCTTTTTGGTAGAGTGTCAGTAGGGTTTTCTCTCTTCTCAAATAGGAGGTCTCTTTTTATAGATGACTTAATGGTCTTTAATTTGAAATTTCCTTTCAGCATTTATTGAGAGTTAATTACAAATTTTGAAATTAAATTCAAATTTGAATTTAATTTTGGTCTTGTATTTAATAAGAACCTTCAATGTGCATCTTTTTTTCTAACGTTGCCACATGACTTTCTTTATTTGATGTTGCCATGTGGCTTGGATACGTGTCATTTCTATGTGAGTCATGGTAACTCAAAGACTTAGCATGTGACTTTATTGTCCAAAGTGGACACATCATAAATTGAAAATTAATTTATCATAAATATTTGATAATGATCAATCGGAGTTGTGAATACATCATAAAATTTTGATGTATACAATGAGTTTTGTGGTTGTGATGGAATTTTTGATGGTGGTGTCATGGTGCATGGTTGGATTTTAGTTTATTTGATTTCCTATCGAGTTTTTTATGTGGGTTTTGTTAGCTTTGTGTTTGTTGGGTTATTGATGGTGGTGCCATGGTGGTGGTGCTATGATGGATGGGTTTGGGTTTGTTCAGTTTTCTTATAGATTTTTTGATGTGGGTTTCGTTGGGTTTTTTATGGTGGTGTTGTGGTTTTGGTGTATATGGTGGTGGTGATGGTATAATAGTATATGCTGAAGGAGAGATGGAGAAATTAATATTTAAATGAAGTAAAAAATAGAGTATGAAGTCTTATGTATGTATATGGAAAAAGTAGATAGCTAAATTATAAAAAGTAAAATTTTTTAGGTTAATTTAGCTCAAAATCTATGGAGATTAATGTGAATGCTCATAAAAGTTAATTACAAACTTATGGGAGTTACGCCACCCAATAATTTTTTTACTGAATTCATATTTTGAAAATCTCACCGTTGGATTACATGATTTATATGTTCTTAACGTGCATGCTAATTTTCATTCCAATCAGATCTTATTTACCATTTGATTTATAAACTCATCTTTTATACATTATTTTAAACTACAAAAACTTGAATTTAAACAATTGATTGATGACACAACTATTGATCTTTGATTACCTTAAAATTCTGCAAACATAAAGAATATACAAAAATAATATAATCTAAAGGTGGATTTGTCAAACTTCACATCCAATTAAAAATATTGAGTAGTTTAATATTAGGGAAATGCTAACGAGTGCCCTTAGGGCACTGGTTAAAAATCCAGTTAAAGAAATTTTTTATGAGAAAAGAAAAAAAAAATTAATGTTTTGATAGCTTTTTTCATTTTCCATAAAAGTGATGTCAAAACTTTCTTAAAATGAATTGTTAACGAGTGCTCTTAGGGCACCCGTTAGCATGACCCTTAATATTATTTAAAGTTACACCGAATGTAACTTTACATAGTAGCCTATGAGTGGAGCCCGAAATAATCAATTTGACATGTTGAAGTAGCTCCATTAATGATATGATACTACATTGGAAATTTGTTTGTTTGCCAAATATCTCGTCGAATCAGGTAGCATAGTAAAGTTCATAGTTAACCTGCAATTGTATATATATATGATGGGTGTTGCATTAAGTAGGAAATCTACTGGTTATTAATAACTATTATTTTTTGGTTCTGTCTATCTATTGTATTGTTGTAAACTATGCCGTGGTTGTGAAGAGGTAATGACTTTGGAGTTTGGAGCGCTTGTAAGGAGGGATTACCATTAATCTAAACCATCCGTGTTAAATACGGGCATACTTTAAAAAAAAATGTGGACAATATATAGGTGTGAAATTATGGACACAGCTAATAACGAATGTGTAAAAGTATTTGCCCGTGTGAGAAAGTAGAACTACTGCTGCCTATGTGCTTGCCACGCTTTAGACTAAATTGATCTATCTATGAAACAACAACAGTTTAACTTTTTTGCTTGTGAAAGTTAATTGCACAGTTATTGGTCGGATTATGTAAATTGATAAATTTTTAATAGTTCTCAGATAAATTTTTTCACACACAAGACTTATTGCATCATGAAAAGAGGCTTAAAAGTGATCTATTTCTGACTTTATGTGCCGTATGCAAAATTCACGTCCATGCATAATAATTTCCTCTAGCCTAGAATAGTATAAAACAAAACAATACTCTTAGCAAAATATTTAGTACATGTGACTGATGTGAGCAACAATAGAAAGGGTACTATCAGAAAAAAAGTACAATAGAAAGGGTACAATGGCTTGGGGGCAAGCGAAAGAGTATGGTACAATTGCAAGGAACCATAATCCCTTCAAAGTCGTTATTACACGAAACACAAGACAATGAGGGACATGAGCTTCGTCCTATATCAGTACATGAAGTAAAGCCCGGAGGAGTGGCCGTCGACTCCATGTTCTTAATTTACCATTGCTTATCGAATGCAGGCAACAAAAATAAACTTTTTTTTTAAGGCTAAAATACAAGTTGTATTATTTAATTTTGTCTAAAATTTAAGTTAATTTTCTAATTTCACTTTCACTCAATTCAATTATTTCACTTTTAATTTTGTTTAATTTAGTCCTCCAGTTACTTTTTGTCAAAATTGATAAGCCAGTTACTCTCTATTAAAAGCACAATTTTGACTGAGTCTAACACAAGTCCTGAATTGAACACAATTAAAAGTTAAAAAACTTAATTAAATTTTAGACAGTTAAAAAATACAATTTGTAATTTTGCCTCTTTATTTTACTACCAGTAAGTTAAAAACAACCACATATTAAAATGGCAAGAGCGGAAATGACATAGACGGCCCAACTAGCGAATTTGAGGCAGAATGGAAAAGGAATGGTAATGGCCATGAAAAACGCAGTTACGGTGAAGAAAACGCCACATTTCTCAAGCACTTGGACTGTCAGGAAGAACTTGGGATTTATGAATTTGCTAACGACAGTGGAAGCAAAGGCGAGTAAGATTGCTAGAGAGAACAAGTGGAAGGGTACAGGGAGTTGTGAGTGTTCTTGAACGGATAGTAAAGCTATATCAATGGCCCAAGCCAAACAAAAACCAATCACAATCTCAGCCCATTCCATGTGGTGCACCAGTGCCAAGCCAGCTTCTTGAGCTTGTTTTTTAGCACCATTCCCAGCTGCTTCAGTTTGATCGACAGCGTTGCCCCCAGCTGGCAGAGGAGCTACCACTTCTGAGTCGACAGCTTCAGCAGAAGGCCGTGGAAGTTGTGGGTAAATTTTGGAGAAGAGTTGAATAATTGGAACAAAGAATAGCTTGAAAGGATTTGCCATATTCAGATATTTTTTTGGCAGGCAATTCGTATTCACTTGCTAATTAGTCTTGAATAAATTTGTCAAACTATATAGGAAAAAAAAAGTTCGTTCTTTATTGGTTGGTAGAAAAAAAAGTTGTGGGTCTGTAAATCTATACTTAGATTAGACCCAATCTAAGTATAGATTTACAGACCCACAACTTTTTTTTCATTTTGGACAAGTTTAGATTTATGGACCCACAACTTTTTTTAGGTGCGTATATCTAGAACAAGTTTAGATTTACGAGCCCACAACTTTTTTTTCATTTTGGACAAGTTTAGATTTACGAACTCACAACTTTTTTTTCATTTTGGGTGCGTACATTTAGAACAAGTTTAGATTTACGGACCCACAACTTTTTTTTTTCCGTCAGCCAATAAAATCTTCTTTTTACCTATATAACTCGTAAACTACTAAACTATTTTCTTTACCAATAAAAAATGAACTTTTTTTTACCTATATAGTTTGACAAATTTATTCAAGACTAATTAGCCAAAAAAATGTTTCTCAAAAAAAAAATTAGCCAAAAAAATTACCTGAATATGGCAAATCCTTTCACGCAATTCTTTGTTCACAAACATTTTGTTCCTAGGTTGACGCACCCACAATTTTTTATTCTTTGGTACATCAATCTAGGTTTAATTCTTTTAATCTACCTCCCTCTTTTTTTTTTCTTTTTTTTTTAGAAGAAATCTAGGTTTATTTCTAAGCCTATCTCAGATTTCCACTTCTTGGCGAGTGTCCTTTTGTTGGAGGTTTCTTAGATCCAGTGACTCTTTCTTTATTTGGGTTGAAATTTAGTTTTAACGGACAATACACCCCACCCTCAACTACTTATTCTTAGAGGGGATGATTTGAATTTTTTCTTATGTAAACATGTATTGGGTTAAACAAGACAGGTTTGAGCAATATCATGAGTGGGTAATTAAGGCTGAGCATGTGATACTGAGTACTCTAAATTTTGATCTTAATGTGCAGCATCCATATGCTCCTCTTTGCTAACCTAATTTGTTTGAGAGGTTTTCTCTATTATTTTGCCTATTAGTCTAGTGTGCTTGTAGAACTTAAGTTTCATGGAAGAGTTGTAGAAATTGTATGTTACAGATTCTACTTCTACACGCCTACGCTACATTACTTCTCCTCTAGTAGGAGTGAATTATTTTCATATGTAGTAAATTTATTAGCATAATCTATTTGAAAGTGGGTTACATGAAACATTTCACAAGACATTTTTTTCCTCTCTCTCCCATATACTTCATTTCTTATATTTTTAAAGGATAAAATTTGGTTACAAACTTTGATGTAGCCAATGACTACAACTCACAGTATAAAAATTAACATAACTGCATATTTTGAAAACCTAACAATTGCATTGTATGTTCTTTTTGTTTTTAATACACATGTCAAATTTTGTGCCAATCGGATATTATTTACTATTCGATCTATAAACTTATTTTTTATGCATAATTTTATATTACAGAAACTTGCAATTCAAACATTTGATTGATGACATAATTATTAATCGTTGATCTTTTGAAATTTTTGCAAGCATGATGGGATGACATAATTATTGATCGTTGATCTTCTGAAATTTTTGCAAGCATGGTGGATATAGAAAGAAAAATGTTATCCATTGGTAGATTTATTAAAATTCAGATATACTAAAAATATATCGAGTAAAGTTGTAGCCACTAACTATAGCCTACTTTGTAGCAAAACTTTTTCAATTTTTAATGGATAAAGTTTGGCTACAAATTTAGTTGTAGCTCAAAACTACAACTTCCATGAAAAAAAATTAACATGACTACCTATTTTAAAAATCTAATAATTAGATTACATGTTATTTATGCTCTTAACACACATGTCAAATTTTGTGCCAATCAAATGTTATTTATTATATGATCTATAAGCTTATTTTTTATGCATGATTTTATACTATAAAAACTTGCAATTTAACCAATTGAGTGATGACATAGCTGTTGATCTTTAATCTTTTGAAAATTTTACAAGCATGAAAGATATAAGGAAAAAATATAATTCAATGGTAGATTTCTCAAAATTCACATTCAATAAAAATATATTAAGTATAGTTGTACCCTGTACTCATTGATAATGTTGAAGAATCAATGGGCAAAAATTTCCGGACGCTGATGATCTACAAGCGAAATCCTGAAAGTAACAAATGAGAAGTCAGAGGAGACCGGTGGAAACCGGCCAAAAGTCCTCCGATGACAAAGTTAGTGGATTTGTTCTTCTCAGTATAAGGAAAAAATTCTTTATTCAAAATTTCTCCAGTTACCTCTTATGTCACCGCGGAAGAGCCTTTATATAGTTTTTCTGAGGCGGTTATTTCTCCAAGTGTTGTGTAGTTCAAAGGATGGTGAGGTAACCTTCATAACTGCCTTGGAGGTTATTTCATTTGAATCCTGTTGATAAAAACCGTTTTTAAAAAGGAGAAACGGTTTTCAAAAGGAATAGAAAAGTGGTATGTGAAGGACTCTTTAAGAACATTCGTCCTTCCCTTCATCTTGGACGAGTGAATCCTTGGACGGGTTAATCCTTGGATGAGCTCGTCCTTGGACGAGCTCGTCCATCTGTATAAACGAACAAACGAGCTTATAATGAATGGAGGTACTTTCCTGTGGATGAGCCGTATGGACGAGTATAGAAGTTGGCTTTTTGGTGACACCATCAGTTGCCCCCAGTCCATAGGTCGTCCAAGGAAATACTTGTTTATAACGCTTTCTTTCTTTTTTTTTTTTTTTTTTTTGCATATTCATTAATGTTTGAATGTGCCACGTGTTGTGATTCCATTGGCTCCTATCTGCGTTGTTTTATTCTTTTGATGCACTCAACACGTGGCTCCTTCTAATTGGTCTCGGTCGTTTCATCTGCCCTACTTGCTTGGCTATAAATAGTGGAATCCCTCTCATACCCTTCACATTTTCTGAAATTTTCCTCCTGAAATCTCTCGTCTAGAATCTCGTCTAGAAGTCTCCGCGTCTAGAGCCAGGTACTCTCTCTTTCCCTTCTTTTAGGTTTTCCTTTTCGTTTCCCCCAAAAATGTCTGCATTCATTGTCTCTTCGTCTAGCAATAGTACAGATAGGGCTATAGACGAGTATCAGGATTCCTCTAGTTATAGTAGTTCTAGTAATAATAGTAATGAGAGTGGCAAGGGAAGTTACACGGACAAGGAGTATGTCTCCGACGTCCCTGGATTCCCTGTGGAGGCTCTTCAAGAGGAACTTAGGAAAGCTTCTGGTTCCCGAGCTGGAACCTCGTCCAATGCCCCTTCGTCCAACCCTCCAGACGAAGAGGAGATCGTCTATAGCTGTGCAGTAGGCATCCATTCCAAAACATCTGAACAAAGGCTTTCTAATCTCAAGACGTGGTACCAGATTCCGGACGAATTTAACCCCCGGTTAGCTGTCCGTGGAGAATGGTGTTGCAATCCCCGCTTCGGAATAGGCGTCTATGAAGCCTACTTCTTGGGGGGCCTTAGATTTCCCTTAAACTCATTTGCTAGAGAGTTGTTGGTCAAGTTAGGTTTGGGCGTCTGTCAGTTCAACCCAAATGCATGGAGATTAATCATCTCAATGCAAATTTTGTGGAATGAAGTGTTTGGTAGAGACCGTCCTCTTACCGTGAACGAGTTTCTATTCTGCTATAAACCCTCTGAGATAAGCCAATCTCTCGGCTTTCATCAATTTACAGCGAGGGGCAGGGACTGTAGATTAATCAAGTCCCTAGCCTCGTCCGACAGGAATTGGAAGACGGAATTTATTTTCGTCTCTGGGTTTTGGTCTGGGAACCCTGTAGAGGTTGGAAGGGACCCCTTTGCTCCTTACACTGGAGAGCTAGGGAACTTGCGTCCTGAAAGTACGTCCTTCTCTTTTATCTTTCTTTCCCTCTTTTTTGTTTTAACTTTATCCAAGTCGTCTTATTTGTGATTTATTTCACAGGTGCTAAGCGTCCGTCTTTGAGCAAGTTTCACCGTGATCGCGTCCATAGGGCTCGCCTTCACTCCAATAGGAATTTTCATTCCTTAGTTAATCTTTGTAACCTCTTTAAGTGGGGGTTTGGTCCTAATCCTTCGGACGAGGCTATTGCCCACGAGGTTACAGTACGAAAAAGTAAACATATATTATTATTGTATTATTTTTTATCTTTATATTATTTCTTGACTTTATTCAATTTTATATAATCTCACTTATTATCTTTGTTTGCTTTAGGAATGGCAACCTTGAAGGAAAACAAAGGGAAGGATGTTGTAGTTGAGGAGGGCCGTCCTGAGGCACAGGCTCAGACTCGTCCAACGGCTGGGGAGAAAAGAAAAACCATATCCAAGAATTTGGATTTGGGAAGCCTCCCCAGTCGTTGAAGTAAGAAAGGGAAGCATGACTTGCCCCAAGTTGTCAAGCCCAAACCCCTCTCGTCCCAGCAGCCAACTCCAATTTTTGACGTGGATTCGTCTACCCCAGTCGGGGTGAGTCCGTCCAAGACTCCTCCGTCTAAGACGACTGCAACTCCCTCGTCCCAACCATCCCAACGGGCACCTTCAAACATCATTGAGAATGAGGATTTAGCATGGGAGCGCTTCCAAAATGCCATTACGAACGAGGATATAAACACTTGCTATGACATGTCCTTGAAGGATTTTGAACACTCTGGTGTTCATGATCTTTTTAAGGTAGGTGAATATACTTTTGTCTCGTCCTTATTATTTCAAGATCCCTTTCCTCCTTGTTAATTATTATTATTTTTGCAGGCTATGTCCAAGTTCATAGCGGCGTCTAGGCAAGCTACTGGGTTGGATAAGACGAGAATTATGTTAGAGACGAGGTTAAGGGAAGTGAAGGACGAGTCAAAAAAGTGGGCTGGAGTGGCTACTAAAGCCAAGGAAGAGACGAAGGAGGCACAGAACCTGATTGAGGAGTTAAGAGCTGACGCGGTGGAGAAGGATACTCGTCTTGACCATATGCAGAAAAAGAACGACGAGTTGAGTATTCTTCTTACCAAGGCAAAAGAAGACGCGGTGACCGAGTTTAAAGCGTCCAAGGAATACACTGATCTTCTAGACGCCAATTATGCAGCAGGTTTTGAAGATTTTAGGTTGGATGCTAAGGAAAACTTCCCTGAAGTGGACTTTAGCATCATTAAACTTAACCTGAATGCTGCTACCAGCTCTCTCCTGCAAACAGGCTCTGAAGACGCCAACATAGAAGATGATGCCACAACGCTTCCGCCTCAAGACGCCACCAATATGAACGCTCCTTAGACTTAAAAATATCAACGTTTTGTGCTCTTTTTAATTAGGTCTATTGTTTTGGATCTTTATGTAAGTTTACTAGGCTCGTCCATAGTTCAAGGACGATCTTTTAGAAAACTCAAGTTTTATCTTTTTACAAGGGTGTTTGGACATTGGTTGTCCGCCCTTGAAACAATCAAATGAATACTTTTTGTTTACATATGTATGGACGAGAATGTTTAATTTTATATGTATGGTATCTTGTTTTGCTCGTCTACATTTCATATACATTCTTAAAACCATTTTTTATGGATGTTTTACTTGTGATTTATTCTCGAGAAATGGTCAGTAAAAAACCTCTTCTGAAATGGCTAAGCATCACTCGTCCATAGACTTGTCTGTGCTTTTTCTCGTCTTTAGACTTGTCTTTGCATTTCACTCATCCATGGACAGCTTTTTAACAGACGGCTCAAGTTCAAAACATATGCTTTTCCTCATCCATAGAATGGTTGAGTATTATGTTTTACTTGGCCCATATTATGGACGAGTATGCCTTGACTAATTTTCCCTTGAGCATGGAATTTACCTCGTCCTTTCCTTTAGACGGACGAGCATGTTGGGTAATCTGGTTTTAGGCATGGAATTTTCCTCGTCCTTTTCTTAGACGGACGAGCATGCCTCTGTTTTTACTTTCTGGGAAGGCTTGAGATTACATCTCCGAATCCAGAGAATTTTCTCGTCTTGAGCTTTTCAACCTTTTCAGGGGTAAATTTGAACAAATGTAGCATGGGAAAATGTGAATTACACAACATTATGTACATTCCACAAATATTGTTCATAACATAAGTATTGTTCATAGACGAGGCATACATCTAATGCCTTTATTTAAACAACACAAATTATGATGTTGTCCACAATTTTAACATAATAATAGTAATAAAGCCACACATAATAATAAAGTCACACAAACATTAACCGTTGATCTCGTCCAGAGTCATGCTCCTTTAGACTGGTACTTTATTGATAGTACTTCCTCAAATGCTCCACATTCCAAGGATGCTCCAGCTTCCTCCCATCAAGGGCTTCTAAGTAATAAGATCCTTGCCTTTTGCAGTTGACAACTCTATAGGGGCCTTCCCAATTTGGTCCCAGCTTCCCATGGCCTGAGTTCTTTGTTGCTAAGGAAACTCTTTTTAGGACGAGGTCTCCTATATTGAATCGTCTTGGCTTGACCATTGCATCATACCGCCTTGCCATAAGGTTTTTATACCTAGCCATCCTTTGCTCAGCATCCGTCCTTACCTTGTCTATCAAATCAAGGTTCAAACGGAGTTGTTCCTCATTAGCTTCGTCCTGGTAGGCTGTCACCCTATGACTGGCCATGTGCACTTCCGCGGGTATGACTGCTTCAGCTCCGTAAGCTAACTTGAAAGGAGTCTCACCTGTTGGGGTTCTTGCTGTCGTCCTATACGCCCATAGAACTCCTGGTAATTCGTCTGGCCATACTCCCTTTGCCCCCTCAAGCCGAGTCTTGATTATTTTTAGTAAGGATCGGTTTGCAACTTCAGCCTGGCCATTTGCTTGTGGGTGGGCGGGTGAGGAATAATGATTCTGAATCCCGAAGTGTATGCAAAAATCTTTAAAGAGTGCATTGTCAAATTGTCATCCATTATTCGATATCAACACCCTGGGCACGCCAAACCTGCACACAATATTCTTCCATACAAAGTTCTTGACGCTTTGCTGCGTGATATTAGCTAAAGGTTCTGCTTCTACCCACTTGGTGAAATAATCAATACCGACCACAAGAAATTTCATTTGCCTCACACCTATTGGAAAAGGGCCCAGAATATCTAATCCCCACTGTGCAAAAGGCCATGGGGCCGTCATTGGGGTTAGGTATTCTGATGGTTGTCTAGGAATGTTGCCAAATCGTTGGCATTGGTTGCAGACTTTGACATAGGCTTTGGCATCGGCTTGCATGTTTGGCCAGTAATACCCTGCACGGACGACTTTATGGACGAGCGATCTAGCTCCTGAATGATTGCCACATGCTCCCTCATGAATTTCTCTTAGTATGTAGTTTGCTTCGTCCGGAGCTAGACACCGGAGATAAGGCTGGGAAAATCCTCTTTTGTACAGAGTCTCGTCCATAAGAACGTACTTTGTAGACCTTACCCTTAACTTTCTTGCTGCGTCCTTTTCTTCTGGAAGTCGTCCGTCTTTTAAGTATGATACAATTGGAGTCATCCAATTTCCACTGCTCCGCACTTGCTGCACTTCCGGGATGTCTATACTCGGCATATACTGGATCTCATCAAATGTTTGGACGGCTTCACTCGCCGAAGCTTCTTTGGCTAGTGTATCCGCTTCCATGTTCTCCTCCCTTGGGATTTGAATGAAGTAGCTTCCTCAAATTTTTTCACAAGTCTCATTACCCTGCCAAGGTACTTCTTCATTCGTTCTTCTTTAGCCTCGTACACCCCATTCACTTGACCCATGATTAGTTGAGAATCTCCCAGAACAAGTATTGATTTTGCTTCCACTGACTTGGCTAATTCCAGCCCTTTGAGAAGAGCTTCATACTCAACTTCATTATTGGTCGCTTGGTACTGCATGCGAACTTTGTATTTCAGTTTATCCCCCTCTGGGGATTGCAAAACTACGCCTATGCCTCCAGCGTGCTGTGTAGACGATCCATCCACGTGGACGGTCCACTTCCGGTTACTCTCCATCTTACTTTCATCGTCGTGACTAGGGGTGAACTCTGCAATAAAGTCTGCCAGAGCCTGACCTTTTATGGCATGTCTAGGTTGGTACTTTATGTCAAACTCACTGAGCTCGATAGCCCATTGAACCAATCGTCCTGCAGCCTCTAATTTGTTCATTGCCTTTCTGAGTGGGTGATCTGTCATGACGTTGATGATGTGGGCCTGGAAGTAATGCCTTAGTTTTCTGGAGGCTGTCACCAGTGCGAAAGCCAACTTCTCCATTAGGGGATATCGTCCTTCCGCTCCTCTCAGTGCTCTGCTTGTATAGTACACCAGCTTTTGTATTTTTCCTTCCTCTCTTATCAGTGCCGAGCTTACAGCGTGCGGGGTTACTGCCAGGTACAAAAATAACTCTTCTCCCGCCACGGACGGACTTAGCAATGGAGCTGTAATGAGATACGCTTTCAAGTCTTGGAAGGCTCCTTGACACTCGTCCGTCCACTCGAATGCTTTCTTCAGAACTTTGAAAAACGGCAAACACTTGTCAGTAGCTTTAGAGACAAACCTGTTGAGGGCAGCAACCCGTCCGGTGAGGGATTGAACTTCTTTAACATTGCATGGAGGCTTCATGTCCAATATTGCTCGAATTTTATCAGGGTTCGCCTCAATTCCTCTATGGGAGACCATGAACCCAAGGAATTTCCCTGACGATACCCCAAAAGCACATTTGTTAGGGTTCAATTTCATGCGATACTGCCTCAACGTGTTGAACGTCTCCTTCAGGTCATCCAGATGTCCTTCCTCGTTCTGACTCTTTACTACCATGTCGTCGACGTAGACCTCCACATTTCGCCCAATCTGCGGACGAAACATGTGGGTAACTAGTCGTTGGTATGTTGCTCCGGCATTTTTCAAGCCAAAGGGCATTACTTCATAATAGAATAGTCCCTGACTGGTGACAAAGGACGTCTTCTCCTGGTCTGCTTCGTCCATCCTTATTTGGTTGTATCCCGAGAAAGCATCCATGAAACTTAGTAGTCTGTGGCCTGCAGTGGAATCCACCAGTTGGTCAATCCGTGGCAGTGGATAACTGTCTTTGGGGCAAGCTTTATTTAAATCTGTAAAATCCACACACATCCTCCACTTGCCGTTGGCCTTTTTTACCATTACTACATTGGCTAACCACTGGGGATAATACACTTCTCGTATAAATTTCGCGGCCAGCAACCTCTGTACCTCGTCCTTAATAGCAGCATCCCTTTCCGGAGCGAACACCCTCTTCTTCTGTCGTACTGGCTTATAGGAAGGATCTACATTCAAACAATGAGTAATAACATTGGGATCTATACCCGGCATGTCTTCGTTGCTCCAAGCAAACAGATCAACATTTTTCCTCAAGAAATGGACGAGTTCCTTCTTGACTTCGTCTCTCAGGTCTGCTCCTACCTTGGTACACCTTTCGGGGTAATTCTCATCTAGAGAAACACTTTCCAACACTTCAGCGGGTTCCGCAACAATTCTCTTTTCTTCAATATTCATGGTTTGGATTTGCTCGTCCATGGCCAACATGGCCAAGTAACACTCTCTTGCTGCCAATTGGTCTCCTTGTACTTGCCCCACTCCATGCTCTGTTGGGAACTTCACTGACAAGTGGTAGGTAGATGTGACCGCCTTCCAACTGTTTAAAGTCGGCCTTCCAACTATGGCATTGTAGGAAGATGGGCAATCTACCACAAGAAAGTTCACATCTTTGGTGATTTGTCGCGGATATGCCCCCACTGTCACTGGTAAGAGAATAGTGCCTACAGGTTGTACCTTCATACCACCAAATCCCACTAGAGGAGAGCTTGCTGGACGAAGGTGATCTCATCCCAACCTCATCTGCTGAAAGGCTGGATAATATAAGATATCAGCGGAGCTCCCATTGTCCACTAGTACTCTTCTAGTTTTGTAGTCAGCAATAGGGAGGGTGATGACAATAGCATCGTCATGAGGGTGGTGAATTCTTTCTGCATCCTCGTTCGTGAAAGTGACTGCTTGTTCGTCCGTGGTCCGTGCTCTTGGTGATCGTCCAGAGAGCTGGACACTTTGCACTACTTTTAAGTATGTCTTCTTTGATTTGGACGACTGTCCTGTTGAATCTCCTCCTATGATGATTCTTATCTCTCCAAGCGGTGGTCGCGACGATTCTTCGACCTTTTCCTTCATCTTCTCGTCCTTCTGGTCTCGTCCAAGGAAATTTCTCAGCTTCCCCTGCCTAATGAGATTTTCAATTTGTTGCTTCAAATCAAAGCATTCGTCTGTGTCATGCCCATGATCTCTGTGGAAGCGACAATACTTGTTCCTATTACGCTTGTTGGGATCTCCCTTCATTTTCTCTGGCCACTTCAAAGAAGGCTCGTCCTTAATTTGCATAAGGATTTGCTCAAGTGGTACGTTCAACGGAGTGTATTGTTGATTCCGCACTGAAGAACCTGGTTTCTTGGTATCTCGGTCTCTCTTATCTTCTGTTCGCCCCTTCTTTGGACGAGGGGCCTGCTCAGAGTGTCGTGCAGGATTTGCCTCCATTCTTTCAATTCTTTTCCTCTTCTTAGCTATGATCGCGTCTTCTGCGTTCATAAAGTTTTGGGCTGAATGGACGAGTTCGGCCATGGACTGCGGCTCTTTTTCATAAAGTTTGTGTATGAACAAATCAGAATTGACCCCATTATGGAAGGCTGCCAGCAGTAGCTTGTCATCTACCTCGTCCACGGTCAGTGCTTCCCTATTGAAGCGTGTGATGAAGGATCGTAGGCTTTCATTTTCTCCTTGCTCTATGGTTAGTAAGTTAGACGAGGAACGTTTATGTCTTTGTCCCCCAATGAAATTGTTAACGAATAATTTGCTCAACTCCTCGAAGGAACTTACTGAATTCGGGGGTATTTTGCTGAACCAAATTCTCGCAGGCCCTTTGAGGGTAGTTGGAAACGCTCTACACATTATCTCATCCGGAACCCCTTGAAGATGCATGGTAGTTTTAAAGGTAGCGATATGGTCAAAGGGATCGCGCATGCCATCATATGAGTCCAAGGAAGGCATCTTAAACTTTGGTGGTAAGGGATGGCCATTGATAGACGCTGTAAAGGGTGAATCAGTCCTGTGAACTAAATCTTCTACAGGATTAGTTCTCCTCATGTTCTCCCTCATCTCATCCATAGTCTTTCTCATCTGGTCAACCTCCCTCTCTAAATGTGGTACCCTCCGGGAAGTGGTACCCCTCGATTGACTTTCTGGTTCAAAATTCCTTTCATTTTCCTGACTTTGCTCTTGCTCTTCTTCACGGGCCTCACGTCGCTGCCTCCTGAGATTAATCTCCCTCCGCAAATCTTGATTTTGGCGAGTTAGTTCTGCCATGGCAGCGACCATGGATTGCATGTGTTGGGTCGATGAAGGTTGCATAGCAGGCGCTGATTGACGGTCACGATGAGGGTTACTAGAGGCATCTCTGCTCTGTTAAGGGCCTGGACTGGTGGCTCTCGATCTGGTCCAGACCATTTCAGCCCTTTGTCGAAGAAAGAAATTGCAGAATTCAACGATGAAATTCAATCGTAAGAAATTCTATTCCATTTCCCACAGACGGCGCCAACTGATAATGTTGAAGAATCAGTGGGCAAAAATTTCTGGACGCTGATGATCTACAAGCGAAATCCTGAAAGTAACAAATGAGAAGTCAGAGGAGACCGGTGGAAACTGGCCAAAAGTCCTCCGATGACAAAGTTAGTGGATTTGTTCTTCTCAGTATAAGGAAAAAATTCTTTATTCAAAATTTCTCCAGTTACCTCTTATGTCACCACGAAAGAGCCTTTATATAGTTTTTCTGAGGCGGTTATTTCTCCAAGCGTTGTGTAGTTCGAAGGATGGTGAGGTAACCTTCATAACTGCCTTGGAGGTTATTTCATTTGAATCCTGTTGATAAAAACCGTTTTTAAAAAGGAGAAACGGTTTTCAAAAGGAATAGAAAAGTGGTATGTGAAGGACTCTTTAAGAACATTCGTCCTTCCCTTCATCTTGGACGAGTGAATCCTTGGACGGGTTAATTCTTGGATGAGCTCGTCCTTGGACGAGCTCATCCATCTGTATAAACGAACAAACGAGCTTATAATGAATGGAGGTACTTTCCTGTGGACGAGCCGTATGGACGAGTATAGAAGTTGGCTTTTTGGTGACACCATCACTCATAATATTACATTATTGTAATCTTAAATTAATATAATCTCAATGAAAAGAATACAATATTACATTGTTTATAAAGGTAATGATATTAAGATAATGTGATATATTTTATAATTTTAGATTATGATAATGTTATAAAAATAAAATAAAATAAACCAAAAACTTTAATATCATATTATCATAATATACATCATATCAAAGACACGTTACATCAAACCAAACGACAAGCTACAATGGCATTACGGAAATGGTATAAACGGCCCAGCTAGCGAAATTGAGGTAAAGAGGAAATGGAATGGGCGTAATGGTCATGAAAAACGCTGTTACGGTGAAGAATTTGCCAAATTTCTTAGGTACTGGGGCTGACACGTGACACCAAGAAGTTGGACTTCAAGAATTTGCTAACGGAGGAGGTAGCAAAGGCAAGTAAAGAATGCTAAAAAGAGAGCAGCAAGAGGGAATTGTGAGTGGACTTGAAGGGATAGTAATTAAAGCTATATCAGTGGCCGAAGCCGAACAAAATCCGATCACAATCTAGGCCCATTTCCCACCTCTTTTTCAGACGGCCCAGATTGAATCTCTGAAATTACCGCATGTGAAAATTATATGATTAGCCGACTAGCTGATTTTCAGGAAAAAAGTTTGACCAATAGGAAATGACGAAATAAGGAATTTTCTAACTATGGATAAATTATTAGCCACAGCAGAGTACCACATGGATGTGTTGAGGTGGTCCTTTCAGACAATGGTAAAATGCCATTTGGACAACTAGCTGATGTCAGCTTTAACCTCACAATAAATAAATGTGGGCAATATGTAGGTTTGAAGAGCTACTGCTGTTCTGTGCTTGCCTGGCTTTAGTCTAAATTGATCTCTGTGAAACAAAAACAGTTTTAAGTTTTCTGCTTGTGGAAGTTAATTGCACAATTGTTAGTGGGATTATGTAAATTGATAATTTTTTACTAGTGCTTATTTGGGTTGATATTAGATAATTTTTTACTAGTAAATTGATAATTTTTTACTAGTGCTTATATTAGTAAATTGATAATTTTTTACTACATCATGACGGGAGGCTTAAAAGTTATATGTTTCTGACTTTTTGTGCGGTATGCAAAATTCACGCCCAGGTGTAAAAATTTCCGCTAGAAGAGAACAACCTAAATTACATAATACTTTGATTCTCAAAAAAAAAAAAAAAATTACATAATACTTTTAGCAAATATTTAGTACACGTGAGTAACAATACAGAGAGTACAATAGCTTGGGTACACGTGAGTAACGATACAGAGAGTACAATGGCTTGGGGGCAAGTGAAGGAGTGCGGCACAAATAGTAACAGCATGGAAGCATAAAATTTTAAATTCTAAAGGCTAAATTGCAAATTTTAGGGGCTGTTTGGTTAGCTTGTTTCCGTAACTCAATTTTCTGTTTCCATAACTCAATTCTCAAAAATGGTGGGACCCATACAAAAAGTTTGTTTGGCTACATTATTTTTTGTTTTCATAACTCTGTTTTCAGTTCTCAATTCTCACATTTTTGAGTTATGAGTTGTGAAAACTGAAAACAACTTTTGTCTGTTTTCAGTTTTCAATTTTCTGTTCTCAATGGCAATTTTGTAATATCACAACACATTAGGTCCCACTTGTCATAACTCAGCCGCAACTTTTTGAAAAATCTACCTCTTTTTTTTTTTCCTTTCTTCTCTGGGTTCTGTGTTCTTCCTCTTCTTCCTTTTTTTTTTTTTTTTTTTTTCCTTTCTTCTCTGGGTTCCGTGTTCTTCGTGTTCTTCCTTTTTTTTTTTTTTTCCTTTCTTCTCTGGGTTCCGTGTTCTTCCTCTTCTTTCTTTCATTTTTTTTTTCTCTGGGTTCGGTCTCCGTGTTCTTCCTCTCTTCTTCTTCTTCTTTTTTTTTTTTCCTTTCTTCTATGGGTTTGGTCTCCGTGTTCTTCCTCTATTTTTTTTTTCACTGGTTTCGGTGGGTACTGAAAAAAAAAAAAAAAAAAAGCTACACCAGTGACAGTTATGGGACCCACAAATAGTGTGAAAAATATTGAGTGATGGAAATTGAATGATGGTGTCAAACAACCTAGTATTTTAGAGTGATGAGTGATGGGTGATGAGTGATGAGTGATGGAAATTAAGTGACGGAAATTGAGTGAGCAAAAAAGAGTGGCCAAACAGGCTCTTAATTTTTAACTTTTTCTAAATTTCAATCAGTTCTCTAACTTTATTTTCACTCAATTTAGACCTCTAACTTTTAACTTTCTTGAATCTTGTCCTCTAGATACTCTCTATAAAAAACGAGCCATTAATGACTTCTAAAACAACATAATTTTGTAATGAACAAAGTTAAAGGTTAACAATGCAATTTTGACGGAGACTGATTGGAGTACTGAATTGAGCTATATCAAAGGCCGAAGCCAAACAAAAAGCAATCACAATCTCAGCCCACTCCATGTGGTGCACGACTACCAAGCCAGCTGCTTTAGCTTGTTTTTCAGTACCAATCCCAGCTGCTTCAGCTTGATAGTCAGCGTTGGAGGAGAAGAGTAGTTGGATAATTGGAACAAAGAAGAGCTAGAAAGGATTTGTCATTTTCTTTTGGCTATTCGCTCGCTCTTCTTGTTTTACTTTGTCAAGTGTCAACTATATATACACATTGAAGGTTTTTTCACAACTTGAAATTAAATACAAATCAAACTGGCCGGGTTATTAAAAAAACAAAAACTAATCAAACTGATATAGTGCACCCTTGAGCTGGGAATTTATTAATTCTTGCGTGACCTAGAGTGCAACTCATTAATCTCACGTTAAAAAATGAGTATGAGTTAAAAAAGTTTAAAGGCTGTACTGTGTATCCAAGAATTAGGTTTTTTTGAATATACATCACTGTAAGTTTATTTAAAAAACCGTCTCCCTCTCCCCGTGTGTGTGTTAAAAATATTTAGTATTCTAAAAAAATATATATATATATATATATATAGTGCAACCCATTAATTTTAATATGAAATTCTTTTCTACCAAAAATTTAAAAATAAAAATAAAAAACGAAAAACAAAAGCCAATCTGACTTAAAGCCCTGATTTTTTTTTGGTTGAGAAAACTAGTCTTTTTTTATAGTTTATAGTTGAAACTCAATTTATAGGCCAAATATAGGAAAGTTAGCTTTTTTTTTTTTTTTTGAGAATGTAATATAGGATAGTTAGCTAGTCGTGATCCCTGTATAATCTATATAGATGCTTGGAAATCTTACTACATAAAACTTTATTATTTAAATAAATAATATATGCTCTCGCGATCCAACTTCCTATGATTTTCTCACGCCACGTGCTTCGGCTTGTTTGCCCAGTGTGAACAAACCTCCTCCAATCAAATGTAAGGGGAATGAATTAATCTTCGAGGAACCAACATTACTTGATTAGCTGCCTTGCTGAGCTTCAGGAAAAGGTTCGACCAGTAAGAAATGAGGGAATGTGGAATTTCCTTTAACTATGGCCCCCAGCGAGGTTGTTTGCTGTGGGGCTTCGATGTACTGAAACCTAGTCATTTGATCGGATACCTTTTCGGCCTTAATAAGACTCAATAACTCGTCACCGTCACACCATTTTCTATCAAAGATGAAAATCCTAATTCTAAATCATGAAATGATACAAACGTTATTTGAACTGTTATGATTTATGAATATGAAGTCAATTACAAAATAAGTGCTGGATGCAACAATGGGATCATTCAATCTAAAGGTTAATTCACATTAAAAGTTAATGATTAATATGCATTCTTGCAATCTATGATTTAAACCATCTGATTGTGTTTAATTTTGCATTTTTTTTTTTGAGAAGGTGGTTAATTTTGATTGGTTCTTAATTAAAATGAATTATATTTTTATTCTCATAAAGTGGCTTAAAACTTATAATTATACTCAAATAAATCAGAAATAATGAGTAAAAAGTGATAACTTTTATTTTCTTAGATTAGTTGATTCACATATTCATGCATTTAATAGTCTATATTGTATGTAGGACCGAAGCGATATGCTTTTTTATACTTAGATTGTGTCTATGACCAAAGTAATAACTTCTATTTTCTTAGATTCGTCGCAGAGCATACTTTATAATAATTCTCACTATTAAACAAACTCCCACAAGAAATTGATTCCACTTGCCAAAACTAGTTACCAAGTAATTTATGATCTTTTTACTTCTGACAGCTAAGCAGTTTATCCTCATGTCTACGAAGGACTCACCACAAGAAACATTTAAAATGCATATTGATAAAAGAGGTCAAAATGAAACCAAGGGTTTGAGTTTGACTATCAAAGTCTAGATCAGAGGAAGAAGATTAGAAGCAAAGAAAGGAGGAGCTGAAAATTAAGTATGGGGATATAAACGACAGAAACAGCAACTAAACGACAAGCTTGAATAAAGCTACAAGTAGTTTAGTGTTAATATTTATTCTCACACATGTCCATACACGTGGCTTGTGTTCACACGTGCTATAACTAATTTAATAGAGTTTGTTTTTGGTGTTCAGTGTATATAAGCAGAGTAATCACTGTAGAATCTTCTTAACGCAAATACAGATATTTTTCAATCCTAACATTCTAAATTTCTCTCTCTCTTCCTGTTAAGATTCTGTTATTGACATAACTGCTGCTTTTCCCCTCCTTTTGGTAAGTAAAATAATCATTTTATTAGAAAGAGGAAATGCATTGGTACACTGGAGCAGCTCCTAAAGAATTACATTCTTAAGTTTAAAGTCAATAAAGTGTGTAGAAGAAGTGGAAATGAACACTGCCTAAGGCAAACATCCAATCATACAAAATTCTCATGAATAACTGCTTCCTAAGGCAATGATAATGATAATTGTTTATGACAAAACTACAGAAGTATGATAAAATAGATGGAGAACTTGGGCAATGACAATATTATGATCAGAATGTGACATAAAGAAAAGTAGCGGAAGCGCAAAAAACATGACTGCTAATATTTGCTACACAAAAAGCACTAAATCATAATGATCTATTCCAATGAACAATTTGTTGTACAATAAAACAAAGTAACTATATATATACAAAACTGGCTTACTTTCAGATGTAACTCAGCTTCTCTTTTATTTATTTATTTGTTTTGACGAACAAGCTTCTTTATCTCCTTCAATGCACACATCCACTTCAATTAGTTTCTTTTTTATTTTTCTATAAAAAAAATTTAAAAATATTTCCTAAACACAATAATCTTAGAACATCCATTAATTATTTTCTTAAAAAAATTAACTGATACACAACACAATATCTTCTATTCATAAATGCCTTGGTGGGTTTTGATGTGTTATAATAATTAAAAAAAAATTAAAATTTTGAATAAATTGATTAATGGGGAAAAACCAATCACAAAATTGAAGAAAGTGTTCTTAATTTGAATAAATTGATAAGTGCGGGAATTTGTTTGTTTAAATACTGTATGTATTTTTTTTTTTTTTGAATTATTTGTTTGAATACTGCACATATGTTTCGTTTGCATTCATTTCAGTTTATTTTTCTGGTTGATTCTTCACATTGCAGTGATGGACCTTTTTTTTTTTTTTTTTTTTTAATTTTTAAGTGGAAGCGTAGAAAACATGACTGCTAATATTTGCTACACAAGAAGCACTAAATCATAATGATCTATTCCAATAAACAATTCATTGTATAGTAAATACAATAAAACAAAGTGATAGGCTAAGAATGTATTGACTCCTTAGGTAAATTAACCAATTAATTAGCTAAGTGAATTAATTAAGTCAATTTAACATACAATATGTGTGTTAGCACAAACAAATCACAAAAAAACTAAATGTAGTGGAAATTAAATTTGATACGAGTGATTTGTTTATGAATAGGGAAAACCACCGAGGCAAAACCCCACCGAGTGAATTTAAGGTCACCACTTCCAAGAATAAACTATTATCCAAACAAGCGGTTACAAGTAAAGGAATCTTAGTACCTTAAACCAACCTACAGTTAAACCTTTACCCCAATACACAATTGGACTTATAATGTAGTGACAATTACTCCTTTCAATGCACGGCTCTCAGTACGTGACTAACCAATCGATGCACGGATTCAAATATGTGACTAACACACTAACTTGAGAAAAATGTTGGTTGCAAAGTTCTTCAGATCATCCACACGATGAAGATCAAGAAACTCCTTGGTTACAAAACCCTTAGCGTACAAACGCAGCAACTTCTTCAAGAGAAAGATGAACTAGGGAAAATTGTCTTCAATCACAATTTGAGTGAATGATCACTTTGCATCAAGCTGCATCACCTTTGATGGCCCTAAAATAATCTTTATATATGTCTAGGGTTGTGAGAAAAGAAATCCTATACCAATAGCTTGGATATGTGTGAAAAATAAATCTGAAAATCTGAATTTCATAATCCTTAATAGATATAGCTGTCGAGCTTCAAATATTAAATCTTTATAGATATATCTGTCAAGCTTTAATGAGCAGCACGTCTTCACTTGATTCTTGGACGAATTTGCATGGCTTCAATACTTGGACTTGAACTCTTGTTCCTTGAAGTATTAAACGCATCTTAGATCTATCTAATTACAAGTAAAGTGCGTTTTGTCAAAAGATTAGCCAATTATATATGACATATGTTCTTAACATGTTCCACATATGTCCTAACACAAAGTTACTATATATATATATACAAAACTGGCTTACTTTCAGATGCAACTCAACTTCTCTTTTATCTATTTATTTGTTTTGACGAACAAGCTTCTTTACCTCCTTCAATGCACACATCCACTACAATTAGTTTCTTTTTTTATTTTTCAATAAAAAAAATTTAAAAATATTTCCTAAACACAATAATCTTAGAACATCCATTAATTTTTTTCTTAAATAAAAATAACAAATACACAACACAATATCTACTATTCATAAATGCCTTGGTGGGTTTTGATGTGTTATAATAATTAAAAAAATTAAAATTTTGGATAAATTGATTAATGGGGAAAAACCAATCACAAAATTGAAGAAAGTGTTCTTAATTTAAATAAATTGATAAGTGGGGGAACTTGTTTGTTTAAATACTGCATGTTTGTTTCTTTTTTTTGAATCATTTGTTTGAATACTGCATGTATGTTTCATTTGCATTCATTTCAGTTTATTTTTCTGGTTGATTCTTCACATTGTAGCGGTGGACTTTTTTGTTTTTTAATTTTTAATAAACTGTTAAGATATGCAGCGATGGACTCGAGATTAAATAATCACTTTGACATATTGCATCAGCTCCTCCATTAATATAATATGATACGCCGAAAATTTGTTGTTTGCCTAATCTCTCCTCAAATGAGTCAAATTAGGCAGCATAAAATAGTAAAGTTCATAGTTTAGCTGAAATTGCTTAAATGATAGACTGATAGTGTCACATCCATTTGCAAAACTACTGGTTTATATAATAGCTTTTCCTTTTTGTTTTGTCTTTAGTCAATGTCCTGGTTATGGAGAGGTAATGGCTTTGGTGTGCTTGTGATAGAACTACAATTACTGTTGCATATGTGCTTGCCTTGTTCAAGAACTAATGATCATCTGTGAAACAAGAAACAGATCAAGCAATTTTTTTGCTTGTGGATTTTTTTTTTTGGGACATGTTTGGTGGTGCGATTCATGTGATAATTTATTCAAGTAAATATACCAGTTTCAGGTCTTTGAAAGTAGTTGCATCATAATAAGAGGCTTAAAAGAGTTGTATGCAAAATTCACATCCAGGTATAATAATTTCTCCAAGATAATAATTTTAACAATTTGTTTTAGTACATGTCACAACTGAAAAGAGTACAATGCTTTGGGTTACTACTAGAAACAAGAATTCCCATTTATAATAAAAAAATAAAAATAAAAAAATAGAAACAAGAATAAGTCTAATTCGGTAATTCCCATGCATAAGATCATCATTCGTGTGTTAGAGAG
The DNA here is from genome assembly GCA_023621385.1 of Quercus gilva. Taxonomy (NCBI): domain Eukaryota; kingdom Viridiplantae; phylum Streptophyta; class Magnoliopsida; order Fagales; family Fagaceae; genus Quercus; species Quercus gilva. The sequence goes on along the minus strand of CM042479.1, from coordinate 40,517,613 downwards.
AATTGAAGATTTTATATATTCCTCTAATAGATTCAGTCCAAAATCGTTCATCCAAAAAAAGATTCAGTCAAAAATCTGACGGTTCAAAACAGATTTATTGTTACTTTCAGGAGTGTTTGGTACGTGTGTTTAAACAACAATTTTTAATCTTTTAAAAAATACATATAAATAAAAAAATGTATAAAAATACATACAATATTATTTAAAAATTAAAATCATGTGTTTAAATTGAGTCTTTAAAAAATGGTACACTTGTATTTCTTTTTTCTTAGTTATTTATTTATTAAATTTCTACAATATTAAATTAAAAACATGTCGGGGACCACCACACCAACCTTTACAGCTTTTCTACATAGACCGAGACCTAGTGCAAAGTTTCAAACAAAACACAATTTTGAAGTAATAATTATGTCGACGTACGCATCCTCATCTAACCCTAATTAAGTAATTACATAGTTAATTTTTTTTTTAAATTTTTGCAAAGAATTACCCCAAAGCTACAAACAATGGCAGATAATAATAGCGAAGACGGAAATTGTATAGATGGCTCACAGCTTTACCACACAGACAGAGACCTGGGGCAAAGTTACAAAAAAAACACAATTTTGAAGTAATAATTATGTCGTCTGTTGGACATACTTATCCTCATCTAACACTAATTAAGTAATTATATAGTTAATTGTTTTATTTTTGCATAAAATTACCCCAAGGCTACAAACAATGGAAGATAATAACAGAGAAGACGGAAATTGTATAGATGGCTCCGGTGGCGAGTTTGAGGTAAAGAGGAAATGGAATGGTAATGGCCATGAAAAACGCCGTTACGGAGAAGAATACGCCAAAATTCTTGAGCTTTTGGGCTATCACCAGGAACTTGGGCTTTATGAATTGGCTAACAAAGAAGCAAGCAAAGGCGAATAAGATTGCTAGAGAAAGCAAGTGGAAGGTTGCAGAAAGCTGTGTGTTAATTTGAGCGGATACTGAAGCCATCTCAAGGGCAACAGACAAACAAAAACCAATCATTAAATCAGCCCAGTCCATGTACAGGATGTGGTGGTGGTGGTGGCGGTGCACAACTACTAAACCAGCTGCTTCAGCTGGCACTTCAACTGGGTCGACGCCGTCATCCCCAGCTGCCAGATCTGGCAGTTCTGGGTCGACAGCATCACCTGAAGATGAAGGCTGTGGGTTGAATTTTGAGAAGAGTTGGAGCAATTTTGTGATAAATGGAAGAAAGAATTCCTTGAGAATAGTTGTTATATTCATATTTGTGCAGTTGAAAGCTCTGGTTGGGGGCTATTGCCTTTTTTTGTTTCTTTTTCTGTGGCTAATTATTATTATTATTTTTTTTGGATTTAATGTTTGATAAATGTGTTAACTCTTTATGTAGTGGTCTAAGGGGGTGTGACAAAAAAAACACGTTTACTTTCTTGGACAAACGTGTCAGACAGTGTACCACGTTAGAACTTAGAAACCCCCACAGAAACTTCGTTAGAAACTTCATTAGAAGCCAATTTTTCAAAACTGTGCCTAATTATTTTAATGTGTTGTTATTATTTTGATGGGTTAATGATTGTAGTTGTTGTTTATTCTATTAGATATATTATTTTATTGTCTTATTTATATTATTTAACGTGTCTAATGTTAAAATAAAATTTTTAATGTTGAATGTATTATAAAATGAGATATTAAAATAGATAAAGTAGTGTTTTAAGTTACTAAAAGCTAAATTTTTTAAATGTGTTGCTATGAATTCTCTTAGATTTGATTTTTACTTTTTTTTTTTTTAGTTTGGATAAACTACGTCAAATTGACATATAACTTTAAAGGATAGATACTATTTATATAGTTTACCCTTTTTAGTTTTTATAAAAATAAAAATAAAGTGTGTTTTTTTAGACTTTTATTCTATATTATCTGACTTTTTATTTGACTATATACAGTATTTTTGTGGGACTGTGGGAGCCAATAAAAAATGATATCATCAAAATTAACACCTACGGCCCTATCCATCTTAACAATGACGTAAAATTAACACCTACGGCCCTATCCATCTTAACAATGATGTCATCAAAATTAACACCTACGGCCCTATCCATCTTAACGCCTGTTAATTCAGTTTGAGTGAATTCAAAATTTAGATTGGAATTGAGAGGGGATGTGAAAATTGTCAGTAACTTTAGAGCATCTTCAGCCGTGCATGCATACCCAAAATATTAGCATTAATAGAGAATGTAAGCAAAAAAACCAATTTCAACGTGAAGATGGAAAAATTCGCTCGTATTTATGGCAGGCTACCTTCATGACGGGCCATAATCTTGACGGGTCAGAACCATGATGGGCCAGATTTGCATGGGCCAGTTGAGTCGTGAGGTCCACAGCTGGAACCCTAGCGCCACTAAGATTTTGTATGGTATGCACAATAATGACTTCTCTCCACAAGGAAAAACCTTGTCCATCAAGTCTAGGATTCTGTGAAGAAGAACCCTAGAAGGAAACGATTCTGCAATTTATGCAGCGAAGGATTCTTATATGGAAAAGACTTCTACTCCAAGAAAGGGAGTTCAACCCTCTACTACTATAAAAGCCCCGATACTCTCACAAATCAAGGTACGCATAATTTGCCCTCTCTAGCACTCTAGAGTTGTGAGAATATTTCTGACTTAACCTTCGGAAGGTATTCGGCCAGTACCACACCGGTGCTCTTCGCAAGGTTTTCTCTTCTTTTTGTTGTGTAGGTTTACATTCGAGTGCGTAGGAATTGTGCAACTCACTGGTGAGATTTTCGGCATCATCAGTTGGCGCCGTCTGTGGGAAAGACTAGTTGAAAGCCATACTATTTCTTCTCGAACTAAAAGGTTGCATGGTACTCACCCGCTCGATGGCAACCACCAACAACGTTCAAGAAGAGGAGCCGCCTACGACTGCCCTCGAGAGGCAAATTCGGACCCTCAGTGCAGCCGTGGAACGCCTCACCAAGCAAAACCACGACTTAGAAGAACAGCTACGCCGGAAGGATGCGGCACCGAACGACCAACCAGAAGACCAGGAAGGGACCAGCGCTGCGATAAAAAACCAGGAGAGAGTTGAAGCCAGCCACGCCCCAACTGGAACGGAGAGACAGAACGTAAGCATGCCATCCCTCACGAATGCAACCCCTCCACATATCATTGCGGAGATGCAAGCGATGAAAGAACAGATGGAGGTCATGATGAACGCGCTCAAAGGAAGAGTTTCTAGTGACCTTGACGATCTAGTCAATCGCACCGACTCGCCCTTCACCGCAGCCGTAAATTCCTTCCCCCTGCCGCACAAATTTCGCATGCCACATATCGACAGCTATGATGGATTGAAAGACCCCCTAGACCATCTAGAAACCTTCAAAACCCTAATGCACCTGCAGGGGGTCGCAGACGAAATCATGTGCAGGGCCTTCCCTACAACCCTCAAAGGCTCCGCAAGGGTATGGTTCAGCCGACTGGCGCCCAACTCCATCAGCACCTTCAAGGACCTGAGCGCTCAGTTCACAACGCACTTCATTGGGGGCCACAGGTATAAGAAGTCCACGGCATGCTTGATGAGTATCAAGCAACGGGAAGACGAGACCCTGAGATCCTACATAGCGCGTTTCAACAAGGAAGCACTTTCGATTGACGAAGCCGATGACAAAATACTAGTAGCAGCCTTCACGAACGGGTTACGGAAGGGTAAATTTCTGTTCTCCCTATACAAGAATGACCCGAAGACCATGTCGGAAGTACTTTACAGGGCCACTAAGTATATGAATGCTGAAGACGCGTTACAAGCCCGGGAGGAGAAACCAAGAAAAAGGGAAAGGCAGGAAGACGCACGACAAGACCAAGGGCGGAAGAGACCGAGAACGGGGGATCGAAGGGACGAGAGGCGTCCTAAGCCTCAAGGAGGAAGGTTCTCAAGTTTCACCCCGTTGACCACCCCAATAGATCAAGTCCTAATGCAAATCAAGGACGAAGGGGATCTCACCTTCCCTGGAAAGCTGAAGGGAGATCCTAGCAGACTTTCCAGAGACAAATACTGCCGCTTCCACCGAGATCACGGCCATGACACAGCCGATTGTTACGACTTAAAGCAGCAGATTGAGGCCCTCATTAGACAAGGGAAACTACAGAAGTTTGTACGCAGGGAAAGAACGGATCCACCACATCAGGAACAACCCCCCCGACGGGACAATGACCGCCCTAGACCGCCCATTGGCGACATCAGAATGATCGTAGGAGGGACGCCCGCCGGATCATCCAAAAAAGCTCGAAAGACATACCTCAGGATGGTCCAGAACGTCCAGCTGACAGGCTCAGTACCAAAAGTGGCACGAAGGGAAAGCCCCGTCATCGGGTTCTCCGAAGAAGATGCACGACGGCTCCACCACCCGCACGACGATGCACTTGTTATCAGTTTGCCAGTGGGTAACTACAACTTGCACCGGGTGTTGGTCGACAATGGGAGCTCAGCAGACATCCTGTATTACCCGGCATTCCAGCAAATGGGAATCAGCAAGGAACGTTTGACTCCGACGGACTCCCCACTCGTCGGTTTTGGAGGAACAAGGGTATTTCCCCTCGGTGCGGTCACGTTGCCTGTAACGGCGGGCGACTATCCTCAGCAGATTATAAGGGACGTAACGTTCCTCGTAATCGACTGTTCGTCAGCCTACAATGCCATCCTGGGGCGACCAACCCTCAATTCGTGGAAGGCGGCGACCTCGACCTACCATTTGATGGTCAAGTTCCCTACGGAATACGGGGTAGGCGAACTACGCGGAAACCAGATAGCCGCGCGCGAGTGCTACGTGGCTATGATGGAAATGGATGATCAACTCCAAGCCATGAATGTAGAAGAACATCGAAGTACGACAGAAGCCGTCGAAAAGCTTGAAGAAATATCACTTGACGACTCTAGACCAGACCAAACGACAAGGATCGGTACTCTTGCAAGTCCCGTAACCTGACAAACACTTGCAGCCTTCCTCAGACAAAATCGGGACGTATTCGCCTGGAGTCACGAAGACATGCCAGGGATAGACCCTTCAGTAATGGTGCACAAGCTGAATGTATCACCCTACTTTCTACCCGTCAGACAGAAAAAGCGTGTATTCGCCCCTGAACGGGATTAAGCCATAGCTGAAGAAATCCGCAAGCTGCAAGAGGCAAATTTCATTAGGGAGGTGTATTACCCCGACTGGCTAGCCAACGTGGTGATGGTCAAGAAAGCCAGCGGGAAGTGGAGGATGTGTGTAGACTTCACCGATCTAAACAAAGCGTGCCCAAAGGACAGCTACCCTCTCCCGAGGGTCGACACTTTAGTTGACTCTACTGCTCAACACCAACTTTTAAGTTTTATGGACGCTTTCTCCGGTTACAACCAAATCAAGATGCACGAAGACGATCAAGAAAAGACATCGTTCGTAACCAGCCAGGGCCTATTTTGCTACAAAGTGATGCCTTTTGGTTTGAAAAATGCGGGGGCAACATACCAGAGGCTCATGAACAAGATGTTTGCACCGCAAATCGGGAGGAATGTCCAAGTCTATGTAGACGACATGCTAGTAAAGAGCCGGAGGGAAGAAGATCACTTGGACGACCTCAGGGAAACATTCGACACCCTCCGCTCATACAACATGAAGCTGAATCCAGGAAAGTGCGCATTCGGGGTGACGGCTGGAAAATTCCTAGGGTTCATGGTTTCCCAAAGGGGAATTGAAGCCAATCCGGATAAGATTCGGGCTATAATGGAGATGACGCCACCGAAAAATGTGAAGGAGGTACAATGCCTTAACGGCAAGATAGCAGCATTAAATAGGTTCGTCTCGAGGGCGACGGACAGGTGCTTACCCTTCTTTCGCACGTTAAAGAAGTCTTTCGAGTGGACTGATGAGTGCCAACGAGCATTCGAAGAACTGAAAAATTATCTCTCTTCCCCCCCATTGCTCAGTCCCTCGCAACCAGGTGAACAACTCTTTCTTTATCTTGCCGTCTCACCAGCTGCCGTCAGTGCTGCCTTAATCAGAGAAGAAGAAAGAGTGCAGAAACCTGTATATTACACCAGTCGGGCGCTATGAGGGGCCGAAGAGAGATATCCGCCAATGGAGAAGCTTGCGTTTGCACTAGTTACAGCAGCACGGAAGCTAAAACCGTACTTTCAAGCCCACACGATCATCGTCCTCACCGACAAGCCTTTGCGGAGGGCAATGAGCAGCCCTGAAGCGGCTGGGAGATTGGCCCTCTGGGCAATAGAGCTAAGCGAGTTCGACATCCAATACCGGCCTCGAACCGCCATTAAAGGACAGGTCGTTGCCGATTTCATAGCTGAGTTCACAAATGGAGACGACGGGGGGGCAACAGAGTCTCCCCCATGGAACATACATGTCGATGGGTCTTCGAACAGGCAGGCTGGGGGGGCAGGCGTTGTGCTATACTCACCCGAGGGAGACATGGTCGAATGTATGATCCGCTTTGAATTCCCTACTACCAACAACGAGGCGGAATACGAAGCTCTCATAGCAGGACTTGACCTCGCCAAGGCAGCAGGAGCCGAAAGAGTAATCGTTCACTGCGACTCTCAAGTTGTGGTCAACCAGATAAACGGGGATTATGAATGCAAAGGCGAAAAGATGAAGAAATATCTGGACCAGGCCAGACGGAGGGTAGACGAGCTGAAGGCCGAAATCACACAGGTCCCGCGAGGGGAAAATGAACAGGCTGACCGCCTAGCCAAAGCAGCTTCAGCTGAGCACATGGCCACCCTTGGTAACGTACTCTCTTTCATTCAGTTCTCTCCGCTTATAAATTCTGTCAATATACAGGAGCTTAGGTCCGAGAGTAATTGGACTACGCCAATAGTGGCCTACCTGAAGAACGGCGTACTACCGGACGGAAAGGAGGCTGCACGAAAACTGAAGGTCCAAGCAGCAAGGTTCGTCCTGATAAGAGACGTCTTGTACAAGAGAGGCTTCTCCCTCCCCTACCTACGATGCTTAGGTCCGGAAGAAGCAGACTATATCATGAGGGAAGTGCACGAAGGAATCTGTGGAAACCACTCAGGGTCAAGATCATTAACACACAAGCTGGTTCGAGCAGGGTACTTTTGGCCGTCTATGCAGAGGGATGCCGAGGCCTATGTAAAGAAATGCGACAAGTGCCAAAGGTTCAGCAACATCGTCAGACAACCCCCTGAAGAACTTACCCCAATGACGGCGCCCTGGCCATTCGCCCAATGGGGCCTGGACATCATGGGGCCGTTTCCTACGGCTATACGACAGCTGAAGTTTCTGGTAGTGGGCATCGACTACTTTACGAAATGGGTAGAAGCTGAAGCTTTGGCCACCATTACGGAGAAGAACGTACGCAGTTTCGTTTGGAGAAGCATCATCTGCAGATTCGGCATCCCTAGAGTCTTAGTCTCGGATAACGGGAAGCAATTCGACAACGAAGCCTTCCGAGACTTCTGCTCGCAATTAGGGATACGGAACCATTACTCCTCTCCCGCCCACCCTCAAGCCAACGGACAGGTTGAAGTCACGAACCGATCCTTGCTGAAGATCATCAAGACTCGGCTCGAGGGGGCAAAGGGCATATGGGCTGAAGAATTGCCGAGCATACTCTGGGCCTACAGGACAACGGCAAGGACACCAACACAGGAGACTCCATTCCGACTAACATACGGATGCGAGGCTGTCATCCCAGCCGAAGTCGGCCTCACCAGCTACAGAGTGCAAAACTATGATGAAGTGAAAAATGACGAAGCTATACATCTACAGCTCGATCTGGTGGACGAAGTTAGGTCAACGGCAGAACAAAGGCTCGCACGGTACCAGGACCGCATGGCCAAGCACTACAACTCTCGGGTAAGGCACAGAGACTTTCTGGTTGGAGACCTCGTTTTAAGGAAAGTTATGGGAGCAGCACGAGATCCCGCCCAAGGAAAACTCGGCCCAAATTGGGAAGGACCTTACCGAGTCACCGCATGGAAGAGGAAGGGCACCTACCATCTGGAAACACTGGACGAACGGAAGCTACCGCATCCTTGGAATGTTGAACACCTACGAAAGTACTACCAGTAGATGCGATGTCTTGAAGAACACCTATCTTTAGATTTTTTACTACTTATTTTTAAAATAGCGACTACAATAAGCCTGACGGGCATTTTTTTACTTTGGTTTTGCTACAGTATGTTTTTAAGTCTAAGGGGGCACATACTTTCTACGAATGCATGATTTTTATTCAGACTCAACTATGTTTCCCTACATGATAAAAGGCCTAAATCCGCAATATAGACGGACAACCCCAAGAGGGCTAAAATTTTACAAACTCCACAAAATGGACGAGCAAAAGTCCGCAAAGCGGACGGACAAAAGTCCGCAAAATGGACGGACCTCCACAGGAGGGACATGATTCAGTCCGCAACTAAGACGGACAGCCCCAAGAGGGTTAAACTTTTACAAGTCCACAAAGTGGACGGACAAAAGCCTGCGAAGTGGACGGACCTCCGCAGGAGGGACATGATTCAGTCCGAAACAAAGACGGACTGTCCAAGAGGGTTAAAATTTTATAAAGTCCACAAAATGGACGAACAAAAGTCCGTGAAGTGGACGGACGATATCCACAATGTGGACGGATGAATCTTAAAGCTATAAATTAGACGGGTTACCCCAAAAAGGGAATCAAATTTTATCAAGTCCAAAGATTGGACAGAGATTCTCATAACCTTGAATAAACTAAACGGATAACGACGGGGCGAAAAGTTTGCTTAAACACAGGGAAATCAAAAAGTCCTATGACGGGCTGGTCATCCCAAGATTAATAAAAGTAAAAACTTCATTATCCCCTACATGAGACCAACAAATAAAGCAACAAAATATGGATACGACGTATAGATAAAAAGTATTAACGGACAAAATATCCATAATAGAAATGTTTAAATAAAAAGAGGACGGAGTCTTAAATCCTCCAATGTCTTTACATTTCACCCAAAAAAAAAAAAAAAAAAAAAAAAAAAGGGTACAAATCAAACTACGACGGGCACATCTTTTTCTTGACGGGTTCGGCCATTCTTAGGGTCACTCTCAACAGTCGACGGATCCACAGGGGCGTTTCCTCCGTCCTTAGGATCGATATCAGCAATTTGCTGATCACCGGGAGCGCTGACGGGGGGGTGCTCTCCAAAGAGTTCCTCAGTATCCTCAGATTGAGCTGGACGGGTGGAAGTGAGCTCTTGAGCATTTACATTGACAGACGAAACGTCAAGATCTGGGTATAATGCCTTCACTTGACGGATAGCCTCGTCAAAACCTTCATTATATGAATCCCCGAGCTCTGACAGCAAGGCATCGGAGTCACGGTATTCCTGGACAGCGGCATCCTTTGCATGACGGACCTCCTTTTCTTTATCCCCAATGACCTTCCTGAGCTCCTCCGTCAGCTTATAAAGCTCATTCCGGTCCGTCTCAAGTAATTTGAATTTCTTGTCTTGGACGACCTTCCATGCCCTTAGCTCAGCAAGCTCTTCCTCCGTCATCTTGGCTTTTTCCCGGACCCGATCTAAGGTTGTCTCATGATTGAGACACCGTCCCATCAGGCCCTTCACCATAACTATACTCTGAAAAGTGGAATAATTCAAAAATTAGACATTGTATGACGGATAAATAGTATAAAGGTCTTGGACGGGCCTTACCTGAGCAATATTGAATAAAGTAGCCTCACCCATGGCCTCCGTCGAGTGATTACCTAAGTCTTCATAATCCTCGAAGGTAAGAAGGGAAGATAGCTTATCCAAAGCATAGCTAGGATCGTCTCGGAGAAGGGGAGGGGGCTTCTTAAGGCCTGATGACGGATCCTTCATCAACCCTTTACCCGCACCATGTTTCGGAGGTGTGGCCGTCTTAGCCCCTTCGGCCATAAGTCCCACGACGGGCTCCAGTGGAACTTTTGGCTTTTTAGGAGGACGGTCCCCCTTGGACGGCTGTTTGCGCTTCGTGGCCGTCGCATCCTTCTGCTCAGTAACTTTGGCCGTCCTGTTTTTTGCGGCGCTGTTCCGTATGAGTGCCCTCCTCTTGGCAATATCCATTTCTGCAAACATGAACGGATGAAGTTAGCCTCATAAAACTAGACCTAATGATCAAAAAAGGAACAAGTGTTGAACGTACGCTGACGGATCCTTTGTTCGTATTTGATGGCTTGCGGAGAAGGTACCGGTCCGTCACAGTACCAACAAATCGTGTCAAGGTTTACTAATTTCGCCCAAGTTCTCTCCTCCGGCGTAGTCTTCTTGAAAATCCTTTCGAGAAAACTAAACTCCTCAATGCTTATTTGGGGGCGCCGTCGTACTGCACACAAAGAGGACGGTTAGAAAAATATTCAAAATAAGCAGTTTAAGAGGCATCCTAACTAGGACGGACACATACCATTCTCAGATAATATGCCCCAAGTAGTATCGACTGGCATATGGTCCGTCTCTCCTAGACGGCACATCCACCCGTCACCTTCACCCGTCACCTTCTAAGAAAATGTACCTACTCTTCCAGTCTTTGTTGGAGTCTGGGATTTCATATATAACCTTTAGCAGCGTGCTTCTAGGTACGAAACTGTATATACCCCTAGACTTGTCGATCTCGTCTGGACGGTAGCAATGTAAAAATTCTCTTACCGTCAATCTCCTTGCTCCGTCCGACATAGCCCCGTACAGAACCTCCATCGCAATGAAGATCCTCCAGGCGTTTGGAGATACTTGGTTGACGGACAAACCCAAATACTTGAGCAGCTCACGATGAAGGGAGCTCAGTGGGAATCTGAGTCCAGCCTTCAACATTTGCTCATATACACCGACACCGTCCACCCCTTCGTAGTAACATTTCTCTGACTTGTAAGGTAGACGGATGGAGACACTATCTGGAATCTGGTAGTTATCCCTAAGGGTTTTAAAGTGGCCCTCCTTAATGGTTGATGTAAAATCATTAACCGTCCATTCTGGGAGCATGACGAACTCCCTTGGTCCACTGGCCCCTACGACGGATCCTAATTGCTCATCATCATGTTCTACATGTTCTACTAGTTCCATATCCTCATCTGAGGACGGAGAAGAGGAAGACGGACTCCTATCGTCGCTCAGACTGCCTTGGTCTTTATGACCAGACGGGTATACATCCTCATAGTCCGCCCCGTCGCGGACCAATGACTGATTACTCGACGCACTAGACATCTCCTAAACTCAATACCAACTACTCTATAAAAATGATGACGGATGTGTGGAGAGTATAAAAAATCTGACGGATGAACGAAATGGCGAGAAGTACTTACCGGTCTGAAAAATGTGAACGGAGGAAATTTGATGGTGATGGATGCGAGTTACTAGTCTGACAAAGTGGACGGATTGCGCTCTGACAGTATATCTAGGCAAAAATAGGAGAAATGAGAGGCAGGGACTTGGTATTTATAAAGAGGTGCACGGAAGATGAAGCGACGCTTCGGTTTATTACAAGCCCCAACCACGCCGTGACGCGTGTCACAGTACCTGGATCGAAATTAATTGTGCGCGCGGAAATCGACGGACCGCTGTTAGCCTACCCGTCATATTACGAACCCGTCATAAATGTCGACCGTCATATCATCCTTTTTCACCCCGTGAATCCTATGAATCCTGACTGATTCACGGAGTGAGGGGGCAACTGAAGATGGAAAAATCCGCGCGTATTTATGATAGGCTACCTTCATGACGGGCCATAATCTTGACGGGTCAGAACCTTGATGGGCCAGATTTGCATGGGCCAGTTGAGTCGTGAGGTCCACGGCTGGAACCCTAGCGCCACTAAGATTTTGTATGGTATGCACAATAATGACTTCTCTCCACAAGGAAAAACCTTGTCCATCAAGTCTAGGATTCTGTGAAGAAGAACCCTAGAAGGAAACGATTCTGCAATTTACGCAGCGAAGGATTCCTATATGGAAAAGACTTCTACTCCAAGAAAGGGAGTTCAACCCTCTACTACTATAAAAGCCCCGATACTCTCACAAATCAAGGTACGCATAATTTACCCTCTTTAGCACTCTAGAGTTGTGAGAATATTTCTGACTTAACCTTCGGAGGGTATTCGGCCGGCACCACACCGGTGCTCTTCGCAAGGTTTTCTCTTCTTTTTGTTGTGTAGGTTTACATTCGAGTGTGTAGGAATTGTGCAACTCACTGGTGAGATTTTCGGCATCATCACAACGGATTATGCATACCCAAATATTTTTTTGGATTATGAATAGTAACCCATCAAGTCTGATGGGCTACTATACATTAGCTATTAAATTTGTTGGATTAAAATATTACCAATAGTTCTATTATATTAATTCTTTCTCTTTCCTTATTCGGATTTTTTTTTCTCTCCTTCTCTCCTTTGCTTCTTTTTTTTTTTTTTTTTTTTTTTTTTTTTTTTTTTTTTTTTTTTTTTTTCTCTCACTCTCTCATTCTCTTTGTTGCCGTTGCTTCTTTTTTTCTCACAAACCAAATGAAATCAGAAAAATAAAAGAAAAAAAAAAGAAAAAAGAAAAAAGAGAGAGACCTGTTCATAAGTAAAAGAATTAATCCAAACACAAAACACAAAACAAAATCCAATTCTTAAAATAAAGTTGAATCAGAATAAGCAAATATGAAAAAAAAAAAAAAAAAAAAAAAAAAAAAAAACTAGCTGATCTGACCCAAGCCAATAGGTGGGGAGGACGACGAGCAGCGGTGGAGATGCTGGAGCGGTGGCTAGAGCGGCGCTGGAGCAGTGGCTGGAGGCCCAAGCCTCTCTCTCTCTCTCTCTCTCTGATGTGAAGAACTGATGTTGCTGAAAGGTTCTTGAGGAGAAAAAGAAATAAAAAAAGGGGGATAGAGGACACGTGTGTGGAGGAGAATGAAATGAAAGAATAAAAAATAATATAAAGAATAAAAAATCCTAATTAAGAAATTCTACTACAATATTTTCACAATATTTCATAATAAATTTTAAATAATAGATTGTTATTAGTTAATATTGGAGAGAAAAATAATAATTTCAATGGAGAGTTCAAATTAGAACTAGTAATAACTTTCCACATAAATTTTGTTGTGAAAGTATTGCGTAAAATGTTGTATATATAACATTTTTCATTTAAAAATATAGTTGTTAAAAAAAGAATAAATGATGATAAAAAAAAAAAATAAAGAATGAATGAAGAAATAATATTTAAATGAGATAAAGAATGAGATAGAAAATCTGTTGGAAGTGAATTTGAAAAAATAGGTAAGTAAAAGCATAGTTGTCAGTATTGTATCATACGCGATACGTATCGTAAGATACGTATCGTATCATGTGTAAAAAGTTCCGTATCGTATCGGCGTATCTATTGTTGCTTAAAGTATTGACTTGTTTAGTTTCCAGGTATTACAAAAAATCAATTTAGTGGAGGCTCAAAAGGGAAAGTCAAAATGTTTTTATAAGGTTTGAGATTGTTCATTAGGGAAAGAGAAAATGTTTTATTACTTTCTTGTTTTCTCGCTTGGCTTACTTTTTTATTGTTAATTTGTTCCATACTTCCATAGTGCTTGCAACATTTTAGATGAATGAGGAAAGGCTTACACATCGACTAGCTTGGTTGAAATATTGACATTGGACATCTTTGATGATTTTATTGGTTCAGATCATAAAACCTGTAGAATTTATAGTGACAATTATTTTTTTGGCTGTAGTAGAGTCTTTGGAAAAGAGTAAAAGAAGTTCCTTGATTACAATTATACCATAAGATTTATATTAAATGTAAGGATTTTTTTTCTTCTTTTACATGATCTCATTTGTTTTACCTTTATCGGTTTGGCTCATTTGTCATTTGTTATGGGCTACTTAATTAATACATTGATTTCCCCTTTCAGGAAGATGCAAAAAAAACTTAACAATGTTGCTGAGAATCGCTACACAACATATTTATATGGTTTTGTTCTAGTGTATGTCCAGAGGATGGAAGATGTGTTTTGGATGTGGGGTTGTGGCTGCATTTTACAATGATAAGTAGTTTAGTTTCTTAAACATTTGTGATTGATCTGGTTTGTATAATTTTTCATTGGTCTTAAAAAGTACTATTCATTACTTGTCCTTTGAATTGTCGTATATAAATAAAAATTGTAATATTTCTCATAGTGCCAAAGTTGTTCACAGAATCACAGGTTAACCATTACTTTGGCATTATGTTCTGCATTGAATCTCATGTCAAGCAATCTCCCTATCCCAAGCCTACTATATTTTCATGAAATTATGTTATGAACTAGGCAAGTATTGATAAGATGCAAGGAAATGATGGCATGAAGCCTAAGAGTCTTGGAATGCAAAACAGGTTCTGCTGAAGGAATCCAATGCATAGCAGGTTTTGCTGATGGGTCTAACTTGTTAGCCGGGAATATCAGATAGAAGATAGAGATTTATTTGGATTAGTTCTTTAGTTTATTGATAGACTATCAAATAAAGGCTTCTTATCGTTTAGGAAGAGTTACTAGATTATTAACAAATTATTTTTCAAAATGTGATTCTTTATTATCGGCTAGTTGTTGAGCTGCATATCAGTTGTTTGTAATTGAAGACACTGTATTTAATCAATGCAGAATAAATAAGAATTATTCACCTCAAAGCCAACTTGCTTACGTGATTGACTAGTTTGTCCTTGCAGCAAATTATCAATGTCTAAACTCATGTCACATTGGTTATCCTTAAATTCGGAGCTACCATCTGAATCACCAGCACCCTCTTTTGGCATTGTTGGAGGGAGTGTGTATTTGAAGAAGGGGTCCATGCAGCTACCCCAGTTGCTACAACATCCCTAAATATTATTTCAAGTTGTTCTAGATTCTGTAAACCTTTCTCTCGAAATTTTTTAGCTTTGGGTAATTCCTACAAAATGTAATAGTAATTTCACTCATATAACAATAATATAAAAAAAAAAAAAAAAAAAAAACTAATTTCACTCATATAACAATAATATAAAAAAAAAAACTATCTCTAACTAACTACATATTAATAAAATACTCAACTCATATTCAACTTTCGCTTCCACCAATCATCAGGAGCAGCAATCGTTTCCTTCACTGCATCCCAACCTAAACCTGTGGCATGATTCCTCAATTGTTCTCACACTCTCCAATCACCTTTTAATACATCTCACATACTTTTTAATTGGTCCCTATCATAGTCTTGACCGGTCACTTCACCAAATTTGGTCACCACATAGAACCAACCTTCGGTATTAAAGGCAGCACCTTTTGTTCTATTCCCGGCTTGAATTTGTTCCACACAAAGGTCACAAAAGTAGTTGTCCATGTTGGATTAATATCCCAATCTGCTCTAGGCTTTTTTACCTTGGGGTTGGAAGTGGTGTTTTTACCCATCTATAAAGTTAACCAACCATAAGAAATAAATAAAATTGCATGATCTAATAAATCCACAAAAGTGGAATAAATAAATAAATAGAAAGGGCTAGAGAGGAATCTCATCATGTCATAACTCACAAGAGCACCATTTGTACACTCACTAGTTAGCAAACACAGCCAGAAAATTGCTACCATAATTGAGGATACTGGCCTCAAAAGCAGTCAGGTTCATTGCAATAAACTACTCTAATAACTCAACATTCAATCCCATAAAGCATAGGTGGTCGCATGCCCCATCAACAGCAGACGCACCCCACATTAGCAGAGCACGCACAGCTTGCAGCACCTCACTGTGCAGCACCTCACAATAATAATAATAATAATAAATTTTTAAAAAAATCTGTAAAACCCAAAACAAAAACAAACCCATCTTCACGCATGAACACAGTGACACACACAAATAGAGCATCCACAAAATTTGCAGGGGAGAGGACTTAAACAAAGCATCCACAAAAATTTAAAAAAAAAAAAAAAAAACAAAAAAAAAAAAAAAAAACAAATAGATCATCCACAAATTTTGCAGGGGAGAGGACTTAAACAGAGCATCCACAAATTTTTTTCAGTACCCGGCAAGAGAACAAATGATCTTTAGCAAGAACAAAGCATGCAAGATCTGAAAATTTTTTTTGATAGGTAAAAAAAAAAAATTCAGATCAGTGTTGTACCTGGCGGTTTTTGGTAGCAGATCGGCCTTGGTTGGTGTTTTGTTTATCAAAACACGACCTTCAAAACATATTCCTCAGATCAGATTAGACAAATAAAAATATATATATATATATATTGCAGAGGAAGGCCCGCTGAAGAAGACGAAGAAAGAAGACGAAAGAGGAAGAAGATTTTCAAGACAAAATAAAAGAGAGAAATGAGTACTTACGCACGGCAGAGCAGAGCTGAGAGGAGACTTCTGGGGTGAGGGAGCTGCGCACAGAGATGAGATGAGATGAGATGAGAGGAAGAAATGAGGGCACTGTGCGTGATTCTCTAAAGACCCTTGCCCTTTAGTCAAGGGCAATTTCGTAATTCCACTCTCCAACGGATATATGTAAAAATGCCCAGACCCAACTTTTCAGTTATGCACCTCAGCTGACCCAAATTTGAAACACGCATATCTTCAGAAATATAAAAGCTAACTTTCTTCAAAAAGTTGGGTTTTATTCTCACCAAACGCACATTTTGGGCCAGCGTTTTTGAAAAGCCAACTTTTGGGCTTTAAAAGTTGAACCAAACGGGTACTTAGTGCATTTGGTGTGGTATACTTTTCTCTTACATAAAAGTAAACACTGCACTTTAGTCCTACACATAGAATACACAAATTTTTTTTTTTTGAGAAAGATAATTTCAACCTATGGCGTCCGCTCCTGATAATAGCTCTTTATTATCAGACTAAGACACCAATCAGTTTTGGTGTAGGCGGGGATTGAACCCCAGATCTCTTATACAACCATCAGAGACTTTACCAGTTGAGCTAACTGGAACCCACTAGAATACACAAATTTATGTGAGGTGTATATTAAATAAAGCCATCTCTTAGACATGATGTATATTAAAATAAAAACATGAGGTGCAAAAGTAAAGAGAAAAATAAGTTCAATATTTTTTTGCATTTCTTTCTATTGTAGTCATTTCAACCAAATAACCAATCTCTTTTCCCTCTACTATCACATAAACAAGAAAGACCTCAAAAAAGACTCCAACTAAAGAAAATAAAATTTCTTCTACTATGTTGATATAAAAATAAAAAATAAATAAAAAATAAAATAAAATAAAAAACTCTTCTAATTAAAGACTACAAGAGAGCTCAACTTAGGGGGAGGGGAAAAATCTCCCTATCCTTCCCATCTACATTGACATTGACCTCATTATCTTAGATAAATAAATCTAAATGTTCTAATTTAGACTTTAGCCCCAGCAACTTTACTTTTTCTCCCACAGTTGCTTTAGCTTAGTGTTGCGGTAAAGCCACTTTTGTGGACCAAAGATAAGAAGCAATTTTACTTCTATATTAAGTCTTTAAATAGTCAAAGATGGTGGAGAATTCGTATTGTAAATCAAGCTATAAAAACAGCTTGTATTCACATTGTCTCCGTAATATCAATCCCAATTTTTGAAGGTAAAATCCTATTTTGGGTGAAAAAGAGAGGGAGTCTTTAGAGAGGAAAAAGTGAGGTTTCTCCTAAATATTGTCTTTCCTTTTATTAGAGAGAGTGTATTTTCTCCTATTATAAGAGAGGGTATTGTCAATTGTGCTCTCCTTTTTTAGAGAGAAATTGTTGTAATCCTTTTGCAATAGTGAAATCCTTCTACAGTTTGCCCATGGTTTTTCTCCTAATTTGTTTGGGAGTTTTCCACGTAAAAAGTTTTGGTGCTCTTTATTTTTCATTTTTCTCATTTCTACTTCAGTTGTAATTGTGTGCCCCGAACCACAACGTCCTAACACTTAGCCTCTAGCCCTCAACCTTCATTCATGGGGCAACTTTAAGTCTTCAACTGCTCTAATTTGGGCATTGATGCTAATTGTTTCTACAAGTGAAAATTCATGAATATTAATTAAAAAGAAATGGCACATGGTTGCTAAAAGTAATATGCGAGATGCTTATGCATCGTTGCATTTGCTTCTTGTTCAAATTGATTCTACATCAGTAAAACCCAAAAAACAATTTTAATTTACACTATACAAAAATCCATAGTTATGATTAAGTTGCATTTTTCTCCAACACCTCATATGCAAAATTATAAAACACATGAACAAATGTAAATAGAAAAAGGAAATTATGCTCTTACAAGTACCGCATTCAGGCCAAACTTCCCCTTTTAAACCCCCTTCCCATAGCCCCAACACAGATGTAGACACCCCATTTCATTCTGACCTATATCCAAGCCCCTCAATCCCAATAATGAGAAATGAAATCACTACCAAAATTATTAGCACCATGTGTAGAACCCAATGATTTAATAAAGCCCAAAATGTTACCCAAGAAGCCAAGTCTAAGCCCAAAATTCATTTTCTAGCTCAACATCCGTTTAAAAGCCCATTTTTCAAAAGGCTTACAAAGAGTGCTTAGGCGTGTGTATGGATGTGTATGCACTCTTTTGGTCAGAAGTCTAAAAGAGCAAGGCTACCATTAGAAGGACAATGATAGGAGGACCTCGAGGACAAGGTCTTTTAAGGGGGAAGGATTGATAGGAGCTGTGGAGTGGAGATGTGTGGTGATAGGACCTGGCCTTGGCTGAAGTGATAAGTACTGGTAGTTAGTTGCAGTGGCAGTTAGCCTTGGTTGCTGAGTTGGCATTGTATTCAGTTGACTGTTAGGATTAGATAGTTAGTTAATACCTGTTGTAATAGATTGGGGACTTGTAATTGGGAAGGGAATTGCACCATAAGAAGCTATAGCTAATTGTAAAGAATCATATCAGAAATGTTAAGCAAATTTCTCTGTTTCTCAATCTCTTAGTTCCTATATCTCTATTTTTACTTCTTACTTCCAAGGAGGCCTAGTTCCCTCGAAGAACTACTTCAATTAGATAAGAACCATTGGATTCTTATCAGACAAAGACATAGGTCCCTAATAACTTTCGTATTAGAAGGAAGTACAATATCTTGTTTTACATATGGAGGTATCAAGCTCATCTGCAAAACATCACTAGAGGAAACAGTTGCTTAATTAAAAGCACAGCACACTATCTCACAGAACATGTTTACAAATATTATTTACCACCTTGAACAACAAAGAAAACAAGAAAGCCCATAAGCTTCATGTTTTATATCAATTACCAGTCCATCAAGTTATTTATTTTAGCAAGGGAAATATATCATGTGCTTGTTACCTGATAACAGGCAGAAGCACAATTACCATGCTGTGGCACGCAATTCCATACCTTGCAGTCTACTTGTGAAATATTTTTTATGCTTGAATCCAGTTCTTGCATAAATTTGAATTTAGTTGTAATTGGATATTGATTCATTTTCTTGGGATGGATATACTGTGCGTTACTGATTCCAAGTTGCTCAAAGAGAATAATTTGGTAAGGATTAAGGAAATACAAAACAAGTTTTATGTGACAACTTCCTAATTTCAATTAATGGCAACTTTGCATATAGATTATTAACGCGCGCTGAAAGAAGTTGAGGGGATTTATTTGCCGAATTTCATAGACTATCAAAAGTACTAAATATCACGACCTTAAACAGAAAAGTCTGAACATAGCTAACTAGCCATGGAATCATAGGATTTGCTCCATACGATCATCAAAAGAGAAGATAAAAAAGAATAAAAATATTGAAGATGACATAAATACTTTTCTTCCCATATACATTGGGATACAATGGTTATGCATCAAAAGTAAGTTTTAGTACTTATGGAGAGAGAGCGAGAGAAACATTCCAAAACAAAGAAAAAATAAAGAAGATGCCATATAAAGATTAAGAAAAAGAAAACTCTGAAAACACTATGAAAGTCTACAACCTGGTCAAATGTAAAACTCCATGTATGTTGAATAAAATACATTTGTAATTTCTTGCTAGTTATAATTTATAGTGTAATAACTCTGGTGCATGTTGAAAGAGGATAGGGAACATAGCATAACAGAAAGCAAAAAATGGCACACCCGTAATATGAAACTATAAGGAAATCCTAGTCTGCAAAAGTTGAGCCAAAGCTGTATCCTACAAGATATATTGAATGTAAATGTGTTTACACAATTCTGTGGATAGAAAGAGGAAAAAAATCTTTTGATACTTGACAGAACGGGATAGGGTATCCAAAAAATCACAATGGTAGACATCAATGACCTAACCATAAAACTACATTGGAGAGTGTGTGTGTATATATATATATATTAAACCATAGGCGGCTCTAGGAACAGTTCAGGGGGTTCAAATGAACCCCCTGAGCTGGCCAAAAAAAGAAAAAATTTATATATAATTTTTTAATTTATTTTTTAACCCTCTTAAAATAAAATTTTGAACCCTCCTAAACCTAATTTTTTTTAAAGCCTAGTTGAAATGAACTTGATTATGATTATCTTGAAAATATTTTGGACTTTAAAAAAAAAAAAAAAAAAAACTCAATATCAAACCAATTTTTCCTAAAATATGGGAGAAACAGTAAGCCTAACAACAAAAGTATAAATTTATTCTTCTTAAATTAAAAAAAAAAAAAAAATCATTTAGATCTTAAAAATTTGAAATAAACCAATACATGTAAGTTTATTGTATTTAGATCTCGCTTGGAGTTTACTTAACAACAATAATTCATATGTTTATAGTATTTAAAAACAATAAATAATTTTCAAGATTTAATCTTAGCAATAATAATTAGTATTTTTATTATATTAATAAACTATTATATATAAAAAAATTGTATTAATAAACAATATACATTAAACTTATAGTTTATCTTATATGAAAAACGCTATGTTCATTATACTTTCACAACAAATTTTAAGTAACAGATGTTACTGATTGAAAAAAAGTAATTTCAATAGTGAGTTTAAATTAAAACTAATAACAAATTATCACCTAAAATTGTTAGAAAAGTGTAATGAAAATTTAGTAAATACAGCACTTTGTAATAAATAAATCAGGTAGATTGCAAAATTCATTTTTTACCCAAAATGCATCTTCTTATTGACCCCCTAAAAATATATCCTGGAGCCGCCGCTGTATTAAACGTATAACACTAAACATGAATTTCACAAGGCAAATGTCTTTCATTCAAAAAGATTATTACCAAATACAGGTCTTCCTTGACAGTGCCCACCAGCATTTGCTAAGCCAGATGCTCTGCTCTGCACATCTCCTAATATATATTCCAAATAAGTTGTCCCCTACAAAGCAAAAAGTTTGAAACCATAAGTGATAAAGAACACAAACGCACAAACAAAAGATAAACTCCCTTTTTCCTAAACATTTTAGTAAGCTATTTGCAACTTAGTTGATGGAAATACTAACTATTAGAATATATGAAATTTTTAAAGAGAGACAGTATTGGGAGAGAAGAGAAGAGATAGAATGCAACAATTACTTGGTTCGGCCTAGAGGCCAACATCCACAAAGAAATTCCTTTGATGGCACACCATACAGAATCCAGTGATACAATGAATCCAAATGGGGTATATATAGGAGGCTAAACCCTTAACTAACCATACAATAAATCGTGGTTAATTGACTTGTAGTACCAAGTAATATTCTTTGCTTGCACACCAAGAACTGGGCTTGATACCTTTAACATCCCCTTCAAATTCAAGGTGGAAGCTTGAAGACAACTTGAGTTTGGAGAATGAACTCATGATGATGCCTAGAAGAAGATGACCATGAATGACCTACATGGATGAAGAATAGGTCATGTAGAATGAACATGCAACTTGTTGACAATGATAGCGAACAATGAAGATAGATGAATGCCAATAAGATAATAAGGGCCTAAGAAGACTGCATCAGTGACTAAGGAGGGACCGCTCAACAAAGAATGACGTTATAATGAAGCAAGTGAATGACTTGACCGATGCATAATTTGTGTGATTGGGGGCCTCAACGGGAAACTGGACCCTAAAATCAAAATTTACGGGAGAAACAAGCATGACACAGCCAATTTGAAAACTCAAGTCTAGTCATATACGACCTACTTTGGTAAGTAAATAATGATTTTATTAGAAAGAGGAAAATGCTCTGGTACACTAGAGTAGCTCCTAAAGTTTAAAAATTGTATAGAAGAAGTGAAATGAACACTGCCCAAGGCAAACATCCAATCATACAAAGTTCTCATGAATAACTGCTTCCTAATTAAGGCAATGATAATGATAATTGTTTATGAAAAAACTACAGAAGTATGAAAAAAGAGATGGAGAACTTGGGCAATGTCACCATTGTGATCAAAATGTGACATAAAGAAAAGTAGCGGAAGCGAACGTAGTCTTCATCGTGGTTTGTCATTAGAGTTTCTTCGTGTGTGTTTGTGTGAGAGAGAAAGAGAGTGAGAATAGGGACTGTAAAAATTTTGGTCGGTTATTTATTTATTTATTTTGGGATATTGGTGGGGACGTTTTGGGAAAGACATGAACCTAAATTGGGAGCACGCTTTTACGTCGTTGTTTGATATAAAACCGCTATTTGTGTTTGCGCTTTTGTGAAGAAGCATTTCGGAGATCAAAATTCAAAGTTCGAACAGTGGAACACAAAATTTTCAAAACTTTTTATCATAATTATGACATGGCAAATGTGAGTGGCATAGAAAGTTTGTTGGGATTATGTGAAAGTAATAAGCAGTTAATCACAATATGTCATGTAGGATAATTGTAGTAAAAATTGTGATTTATTATGTGATACTAAAATTACTCTGAAGTGTAAAATCTTTTATTTTATTTATTTTATTTTTAATGATCTTTTGAAAGTGAATTATTTTTAAAAAATAGGGTTTAAATATATAGAAAAGTGTTTTTTTTAAAAAAAATTAATTAATTACAAACTTAGGTGAAGGAATTGATTGCTAAGAAAAGCAGTAATTCATGCTTTTAAAATAATTAACGGTTATGCCAAAGGCCTTGTAGTTAAATTGGCACATCCCCATACACAATGTGCTTAGGGGTTTAGGGGAGAAATAGTTCGAACTGTAGGGTTAGCAACATGTTGTAATTATTTCTAAAAAAAAAAAAATAATAATTAATGGTTACACAACACAATATCTACTAATTATACCTCAGTGGGTTTTTGGCTTGTTATAATAATGAAAATTTGGAGGAAATGATTAACGGGGAAAAACCAATAACAAAATTGAAGGAAGTGCTCTTAATTTTAATAAATTGATCAGTCAGAAAATTTTCTTGTTTAAATATATAATTACTTTTCTTTTTAAGAAATGATGAATATAATCAATTAACCATAATTTTAACTCCATTTTACATCATAATAAGAGGCTTAAAAGTATCTATTACTGTGCTGTATGCAAAATTCACATCCAAGAATAATAATTTACACAGTAGAAAATAATCATATTATACTTTTTAACAATATTTTAGTATATGTAACAACTGAAAAAGTACAAGGTTTTGGAGCTAAGTAGGCGCAACAAAGAGGATGGTACAACCGTACAACACTACAACTAGTAATTAACATGAATGAAGCCTAAGAGCATTCACAGCAGTGGAACTAAAAAGTTATAATGTTATTTTTATAGCTTTTTAGCTCCAACAGTGCACATTTATAAATAAATGTGCACTGTAGCAGTCATCTAAAAAAAAAAAAAAAATTTATTGAACCTCCAATTAAAATAATCTGTTGTCTCATCTCTCATCTCTCTTGTCAAGCTCTCATCTCTCTCATCAAGCTCTCAGCTCTCATCTCCCAGTCCACGCCGTCGCCGTCCACGCCTCAGTCCATGCCGTCCCCGCCATCGCCGTCTCACGCCGTCCCAGCCCACGCCGTCCCACGCCATCCCAGCCCACGCCTCAGCCCACGCCGTCCCACGCCATCCCAGCCCACGCCGTCGCCCCCCCAGCCCATGCCTCAATCCACGCCGTCACCGTCTCACACCATCCCAGCCCATGCCTTAGCCCACGCCTCAGTCCACGCCATCCCGTCCCACGCCGTCGCCGTTCACGCCATTGCCGTCCCGCGCTGATCAGCACTTTTTGTTTTGTTTTGTTTTGTTTTTTTTTTTCCTGCTGTGGGCTGTGTTGTGGTGGTGGTGTGGTAGGTGGTTGGTTGATTTTTTTTTTCTTTTGTTGTGGGTGGTGGTGGTGGTGGTTGTGTGTTTGGCTGTGATGTGTAGACTTGGTTGATTTTTTTTTTCTTTTGTTGTGGGTGGTGGTGGTGGTGGTGTTTGTGGTTGTGGTTGTGGTTGTGTGTGGCTATGATGTATGAGTGTAGTGAATATATTATTTTATTATAGTGAGATATTATTTTATTGTAGTAGATATATTATTTTATTGTAATGTTTATATTATTTTATTGTGTTGAAAGCTAAAATAGATCCACTGGTGCAGCATGTGTGTAGATAAAATAGATAAAGTAACTTTTGGTGGAGCTAAAATGCTAAATTTTTAGCTCTACTGCTGTGAATGCTCTAATTCCTAAGCATGAGATCTTTTATTGGCATGTGTAATAGACAATTGAAGAGTTTAAGTCCCTACAATTCCAATTGGAATTGACAAGATTCAGTCCAAAATCTAATACGACAGGGATTTATTGTCACTTTCAAACTTCCAAATACAGGGTACAATTAGATCTTTTTTTTTTTTTTTTTTTCAATATGTTTGTTGAATCAAAAACATGTCTCTAGAATACAAGAAATTATACAGAAATTATACAGTACTCTGGTGGATCACGTTATTTGTCCACCATTCTACTAAAAGACTCTCACTTGTTTAAAATTGTTGAGTCAGTAATCAATTTTTATTTAAA
Source organism: Quercus gilva (assembly GCA_023621385.1). Taxonomy (NCBI): domain Eukaryota; kingdom Viridiplantae; phylum Streptophyta; class Magnoliopsida; order Fagales; family Fagaceae; genus Quercus; species Quercus gilva. The sequence continues at coordinate 40,492,766 of CM042479.1, read as the reverse complement.
AAAATTTTTAACTTAACAATTTTAAACAGATGTTAATCTTTTAGTAGAATGGTGGACCACATCACTTGTCTACCGTGTAGATATTATAATTTATCCTACAACACGGCTCACACCCCTCCCTTTACTACACTCATCGCCATCTTGGGCAGACTATCAAACATAACACTATTTCAAAGATATATTTATGTCATATATTATGCGTCGTCATCTTTTTTCTTCTTCTTCTTCTTCTTCTTTTTTTCTTTTCTTTTCTTTTTTTTTTTTTTTTTTTTTTTTTTTTTTTTTTTTTTTTTTTTTTAAGAAAGTCTATGAACTTTTATTAAAAAAATTAACTATTATTGACTAAAAAGTACATAATATAGATAGGAAGAAACATTCTCCAATTACATCATTAAACCTTTAACATTTTTAATGTATCTAACTAAGTTGTGAGCTACAGATTTTCTTAATCTAAGAGTACGAGAAAATGAAATATAGTTAAAACTTAAAAGTATCTGTAGAAAGTTTCACTGACTTTTAGTAAATGACCAAAAGAAGCCAAAGATTCATCCATCATCTTCAAAAAAAAAAAAAAAAACTACCCATATGTTATATATTTTTCAAAAAATTACCCCAAAAAGCTAAAAACAGCGGAAAATTAAAATGCAAGGACCGAAATTGGATAAATGGCCCAGCTAACGAAAAATGGCAAGGAATGGTAATGGCCATGAAAAATGCAGTGACCGTGAAGAATACACCACATTTCTCAAGCACTTGGGCTGTTACCAAGAACTTGGACTCAGATGAATTTGCTAACGAAGAAGGAAGTAAAGGAGAGTAAGATTGCTAGAGAGAAAAAGTGGAAGGCTGCAGGAAGTTGTGAGTGGACTTGAACTGATACTAAAGCTATATCAATGGCAGACAAAAAACAATCATAATTTCGGTCCATTCTTTGTGGTGTACGAGTACCAAAGCAGCTGCTTGAGCTGGTGTTTCAGCTGGTTCCGCAGCATCATCCCTAGCTGCTTGAACTGGTGCTTCAACTCTGTCGACAGTGTCATCTACAGCTGCTTGTGCTGGATCTTCTTGGTCAACAACATCACCAGAAGATGAAGGCTGTGAATGTTGTGGGTCAAATTTTGAAACTAATTCGAGCAAATTGTGCGATAATTGAAACAAAGAATACTTTGAAACAGTTTGACATAGATAGTTTATGGGGCTTCAGCTCTACTTGTTTTGTTTTTTATTTATTGATAATCTGTTTTGTTCGGTGGCTAATATATATATCCTCAACTACCTGGCCATGCCTAACACCCAATGCTCATGTAGAAAAATATACAAACAAGTATACTGTACACCTTTTAAGTTTCTACTTTTTTTTCAATGCAAAAAAAAATTCAGCAAAAACTTGATAAACAATAATGAGAAATGATACTAAAAATGTTGTAAATTTTATTACATAAATCTTTTAAATTAGTGTATTATCGATAACGTTAAATAATTCAAACACTTATTTATTCACATTAAAATTTATAGTAATTTTAACATTTTATCACATTAAATAATAAATTATTTTTAATAAAATTTGTAATAAATTTAACATTTTACATTAAAAGTGGACCAAGTCTTTCAGTCGGCCCAAAAGATTCCCTTAACATCGATTCACAAGTATCAACAAAATGAAGTTAAAAGAAAACAAGTATGTTTTTTTTTTTAGTGGAACCATTGATGGCTCCCTCCCCAACTTCGTCTTCCGGGTCCCGACTCCCGAGCACAGTACCAACAAAATAAAGTTCTTTTTTGTGGAAAAGATAACAAGTTCTTTTTAGTGGGACCATTTGACGCCCCTAAAATTATAATAGTAGATCGTCGGGTAATTACAGCTTGTAGAAGTGTTGCTTCAACTTAAATTATTATGAATCTAAACTTTCAGTTCCGAACTTAATGTCTTAATCATAATCTTCAATTTACCAACAAATCTTGTTTCCATGCCTGTATGGAAGTAATATCCCAGTTTAAAATTAATTTTTACACAAGTAACAATAAAATGAAGTTGAGATGCGTTTGGAGTCTTTTTGAGGTAGTGGAACGTATCACATTTTGATAAGTTGGTGGTTAGACCCGAGTTCTTTTGGGGTACTAGAGTCCAACACTCACTACAATGGTTCACCCCCGTTGGTCACCACAATTACTTTTTCTTCTAGGCAAAAACATAATGTAACGAATGATAGAAACTTTAAATAATTTATTTACGTCACACAATAAAAATGATGTGACATTTTCTTATTGGATGAACTAAACATGCATATCAATTATATATGTCACTTAACAAAAAATATGGACGAAGGAGCTAAAAAAAAAAAAAAAAAACTGTAACACAACACAATAAGTACTATTCATAAATGCCTGGGTGGGTTTCATGTGTCATGATAATTAAAAAAAAAAAAAAGAAATTCTGGATAAATTTATTAATAGGGAAAAACCAATCACAAAATTGAAGAAAGTGTTATTTATTTGGATAAATTGAATCAGTTTGTTTAAATGCAACATGTATGTTTCATTAGCATTATGAGTTAAGCGGTAAGCCTGAAATAATCAATTTGACATGTTGCATCAGTCACTAGCTCCATCAATAACATCATTCTCCAAAAAATTTATATTCAAAATTTTTATCTATATCCATGAACTCACTCATTATCTACCTAATTTGAACAACTAGTTGATATCTAAGAGTTATACTTTTTTGGATATATATTACTGTAAGTTTCTTTAAAACCTTCTCCTATTCCCTATATGTATGTTTGTTAGAATAATTAATATTCTAAAAAAAAAAAAAACTTTAATCACACAATAATTAAATGTGGACAATATGTAGGTGTGAAATTGTGAACACGCCTAATAACAAATGTGTAAAAGTATTTTCCCGTGTGAAAAAGCTAGAACTACTGCTGCCTTTGGCTTGCCTGGCTTTAGTCTAAATTGATATATCTGTGAAACAAAAACAGTTTTAAGTTTTTCGCTTGTGGAAGTTAATTGCACAATTGTTGGTGGGATTATGTAAATTGATAAATTTTTCACACGGGACTTATTGCGTCATGACTGGAGGCTTAAAAGTTATATGTTTCTGACTTTTTTGTACAGTATGAAAATTTTACGTCCAGGTGTAAAAATTTCCCCTAGAATAGAACAGCATAAATTACATATTACTTTTGGCAAATATTTAGTACATGTGACTATGTGAGTAACAATACAGAGAGTACAATGGCTTTGGGGCAAGTGAAGGAGTACGGCACAATTAGTAACAGCATGGAAGCATAAATTTTTAACTTCTAAAGGCTAAATTGCAAATTATAGTTTTCAACTTTGCCTAAATTTCAACCAGTTCTCTAACTTTACTTTCACTCAATTTAGACCTCTAACTTTTAACTTTCTTCAATCTTGTCCTCCAGCTACTCTCCATAAAAAAAACGAGCCATTAATGACTTCTAAAGCAACATAATTTTGTAGTAAGAGCATTCAAATTCGGAAATTCTATCTCATCATATTTTACCATCCTAAAAAGTCACTTTATCAATTATATAATATAATTTTACAATACTTTCAGCATCCAAACTTTTTATTCTCCTATTTTACTAATTAAAATAATATTTTTACATAATAAAATAATATATCTCACAATTACTATCATTTACAATACAAAACCACCATCACCACAAACCCACCACTGCACTACACACACCTGACACCACCGCCACCAGCAACTCATAATCTACCGTCAACACCAAAAAAAAAAAAAAAAAACACAGCAACCCACAGTCAAACTCATTCAAAAAAAATCACTATCGAGCCATCTGAGCTCCGATTCAAACCTTTGTCAAACCCATTCAAACCCATCGGAGCCATCACCAGTAAACCCATTGAAAAAATATGTTTGAACCTAGCACACCCATTCATTGTAGCCATCACTAGCAAACCCAGCCCGCCAATCCACGCTGAACCCAAACCCACAACCACACTGATCCATGTCGCCGCCGTCAACCAGAGAGAGAGAACGCAAGCCACATTGTTGCCGTCAGCCAAGCTGATTTGCAACGGGAGTGGTGGCTCGCCGTGGTGTGGTGGCTATGGGTTTTGGGTCTGAAGAGAGAAGGAAGAGAGCATAGCTGCAGAGAAATAACGAGAGAGAGAGAGAACTATTTCAGAATAGTTTAATAAAAAGTAGGAGAGAGAGGGAATTAAATAATAATATTTAAGTTTAGAATTGTGCTACAGTGCAATTCTACCAATGCAATTCTAAAGTTAGAATTGCACTGTAGCACAACTCTAAAAATTTTTGTAATTCTAGCATTGTAGAAGTCCTGATGTAGGGGCTATTTTGAGCTTTTATGCTATATTTTTGCAATTGTAGCATGGTAGAAGTCCGGATGTGAATGCTCTAAACAAAGTTAAAAGTTAACAATTCAATTTTGACGGAGACTGATTGGAGTATTGAATTGAGCTATATCAAAGGCCAAAGCCAAACAAGAAGCAATCACAATCTCCGCCCACTCCATGTGGTGCACGACTACCAAGCCAGCTGCTTTAGCTTGTTTTTCAGTACCAATCCCAGATGCTTCAGCTTGATAGTCAGCGTCGGAGGAGAAGAGTTGGAAAATTGGAACAAAGAAGAGCTAGAAAGGATTTGTCATTTTCTTTTGGCTATTCGCTCGCTCTTCTTGTTTTACTTTGTCGAGTGTCAACTATATATACACATTGAAGGTTTTTTCACAACTTGAAATTAAATACTAATCAAACTGGCCGGGTAAAAAAAAAAAAACTAATCAAACTGATATAGTGCACCCTTGAGCTGGGAATTTATTAATTCTTGCGTGACCTAGAGTGCAACCCTTTTATTTTAATATGAAATTCTTTTCTACCAAAATTTAAAAATAAAAATAAAAAACGAAAAACAAAGGCCAATCTAACTCGAGTCCTGAATTTTATTTTTTTTTTGGGTTGAGAAAAATAGTCTTTTTTTTATAGTCTATAGTTGAAACTCAATTTATAGGCCAAATATAGGATAGTTAGCTAATCGTGATCCCTGTATAATCTATATAGATGCTCGGAAATCTTACTTACATAAAACTTTATTTAAACTTTGTTATTTGGGAAATGCTAACGAGTGCCCTAAGGGTACTCGTTAAGAATCTAGTTAAAGAAAGTTTTTATGGAAAAAGAAAAAAAAACAATTAATGTTTTGATAGTTTTTTTTATTTTCTATAAAAGTGATGTCAAAATTTTTCTAAAATAGATTCTTAACGAGTGCCCTTAGGGCACTTGTTAGCAAGACCCTTGTTATTTAAATAAGTAATATATGATCTCGCGATCCAACTTCCTATGATTTTCTCACGCCACGTGCTTCGGCTTGTTTGCCCTGTGCGAACAAACCTCCTCCAATCAAATGTAAGGGGAATGAATTAATCTTCGAGGAACCAACATTACTTGATTAGCTGCCTTGCTGAGCTTCAGGAAAAGGTTCGACCAATAAGAAATGAGGAAATGTGGAATTTCCTTTAACTGTGGCCCCCAGCGAGGTTGTTTGCTGTGGGCTTCGATATACTGAAACCTAGTAATTTGATCGGATACCTTTTCGGTCATAATAAGACTCAATAACTCGTAACCGTCACACCATTTTCTATCAAAGATGAAAATCCTAATTCTAAATCTTGAAATGATACAAACGTTATTTGAACTGTTATGATTTATGAATATGAAGTCAATTACAAAATAAGTGCTGGATGCAACAATGGGATCAGTCAATCAAAAGGTTAATTCACATTAAATGTTATTGGTTAATATGCATTCTTGCAATCTATGATTTAAACCATCTGATTGTGTTTAATTTTGCAATTTTTTTTTTTTTTTTGAGAAGGTGGTTAATTTTGATTGGTTCTTAATTAAAATGAATTATATTCTTATTCTCATAAAGTTGCTTAAAACTTATAATTATACTCAAATAAATCAGAAATAATGAGTAAAAAGTGATAACTTTTATTTTCTTAGACTAGTTGATTCACATATTCATGCATTTAATAGTATATATTGTATGTAGGACCATAGCGATATGCTTTTTTATACTTAGATTATGTCTATGACCAAAGTAATAACTTTTATTTTCTTAGATTAGATTAGTTACATGTCGTAGAGCATACTATATAATAATCTTTATTACTAAACAAACTCCTACGAGAAACTAATCCCACCTGCCAGAACTAATTACCAGGTAATTCATGGTCTTTTTACCTCTGACAGGTTAAGCAGTTTATCCTCATACCTAGGAGGGACTCACCACAAGAAACATTTAAAATGCATATTGATAAAAGAGGTCAAAATGAAGCCAAGGGTTTGAGTTTGACCATCAAAGTCTAGATCAGAAAGGAAGAAAGGAAGAAGATTAGAAGCAAAGAAAGGAGGAGTTGGAAATTAAGAATGGGGATATAAACGACAAACAGCAGCTAAACGACAAACTTGAATAAAGCTACAAGTAGTTTAGTGTTAATATTTATTCTCACACATGTCCATACACGTGGCTTGTGTTCACACGTGCTATAACTAATTTACTAGAGTTTGTTTCTAGTATTTAGTGTATATAAGCAAAGTAATCACTGTAGAATCTTCTTAACGCAAATACAGATATTTTTCAATCCTCCCATTCTAAATTTCTCTCTCTTTTTCTGTTAAGATTCTGATATTGACATAACTGCTGCTTTTCCCCTCCCTTTGGTAAGTAAAATAATCATTTTATTAGAAAGAGGAAAATGCCTTGGTACACTAGAGCAGCTCCTCAAGAATTACATTCTTAAGTTTAAAGTCAATAAAGTGTATAGAAGAATTGGAAATGAACACTGCCTAAGGCAAACATCCAATCATACAAAATTCTCATGAATAACTGCTTCCTAAGGCAATGATAATGATAATTGTTTATGACAAAACTACAGAAGTATGATAAAATAGATGGAGAACTTGGGCAATGACAATATTATGATCAGAATGTGACATAAAGAAAAGTAGCGGAAGCGCAAAAAACATGACTGCTAATATTTGCTACACAAAAAGCACTAAATCATAATGATCTATTCCAATGAACAATTTGTTGTACAATAAAACAAAGTAACTATATATATACAAAACTGGCTTACTTTCAGATGTAACTCAGCTTCTCTTTTATTTATTTATTTGTTTTGACGAACAAGCTTCTCTATCTCCTTCAATGCACACATCCACTTCAATTAGTTTCTTTTTTATTTTTCTATAAAAAAAATTTAAAAAAATTTCCTAAACACAATAATCTTAGAGCATCCGTTAATTTTTTCTTAAAAAATACACAACACAATATCTACTATTCATAAATGTCTTGGTGGGTTTTGATGTGTTATAAAAATAATAAAAATTAAAATTTTGGATAAATTGATTAATGGGGAAAAACCAATCACAAAATTGAAGAAAGTGTTCTTAATTTGAATAAATTGATAAGTGGGGGATTTGTTTGTTTAAATACTGCATGTATGTATCTTTTTTTTGAATCATTTGTTTGAATACTGCATGTATGTTTCATTTGCATTCATTTCAGTTTATTTTTCTGGTTGATTCTTCACATTGCAGCGATGAATTTTTTTTTTTTTTTTAAATTTCTTTTTAATTTATAATTTTTAATGAACCGGTAAGATATGCAGCGATGGACTTAAGTTTAAATAATCACTTTGACATGTTGCGTCAGCTCCTCCAATAATAATATGATACGCTAAAAATTTGTTGTTTGCCTAATCTCTCCTCAAATGAGTCAAATTAGGCTGCATAGAATAGTAAAGTTCATAGTTTAGCTCAAATGGCTTAAATGATAGTGTCACATCAATTTGCAAAGCTACTAGTTTATATAATAGCTTTACTTTTTTGTTTTGTCTCTAGTAAATCGCTGTACGCAATGTTCTGGTTGTGGAGAGGTAATGACTTTGGTGTGCTTGTGAGAAAGCTATAGTTACTGCTGCTGCATATGTGCTTGCCTTGTTCAAGAACTAATAATCATCTGTGAAACAAGAAACAGATCAAGCAATTTTTTTGCTTGTGGATTTTTTTTTTTTTTTTTGGACATGTTTGGTGGTGCGATTCATGTGATCAGTTATCCAAGTAAATATACCAGTTGCATCATAATAAGAGGCTTAAAAGAGTTGTATGCAAAATTCACATCCAGGTATAATAATTTCTCCAAGAAAATAACAAGATAATACTTTTAACAGTTTGTTTTAGTACATGTGACAAACTGAAACAATAACAAGCGTACACTTGTATTTCTTTTTTCCTTTTTCTTAGTTTATTTATTTTAAAACCATGTCGGGGACCACCGCACCAACCTTTACAGCTTTACCACACAGACAGTGACAATTTTGAAGTAATAATTATGTCGACATAGGCATCCTCCTCTAACCCTAATTAAGTAATTATATAGTTAATTTTCTTATTTTTGCAAATAACTATCCCAAATCTACAAACAATGGCAGATAATAATTGCGAAGACGGAAATTGTATAGATGGGCCCGGTAGCGAATTTGAGGTAAAGAGGAAATGGAATGGTAATGGCCGTGAAAAACGCTGTTACGGAGAAGAATACGCCAAAATTCTTGAGCTTTTGGGCTGTCACCAGGAACTTGGGCTTTATGAATTGGCTAACAAAGAAGCAAGCAAAGGCGAATAAGATTGCTAGAGAAAGCAAGTGGAAGGTTGCAGAAAGCTGTGTGTTGATTTGAGCGGATACTGAAGCCATTTCAAGAGCAACAGACAAACAAAAACCAATCATTAAATCAGCCCAGTCCATGTACTGGATGTGGTGGTGCACAACTACTAAACCAGCAGCAGCTGGTACTTCAACTGGGTCGACGCCGTCATCCCCAGCTGCCAGATCTGGGTCGACAGCATCTCCAGAAGATGAAGGCTGTGGGTGCTGTGGGTTGAATTTTGGGAAAAGTTGAAGCAATTTTGGGATAAGTGGAAGAAAGAATTCCTTGAGAATATTCATATTTCAGAATCTCAAAGTATGTCTGATAAATGTGATGTGTTTGCCTATTTATAGGCATTTTTTTTAAACGGAAGTTGATTTGGGTCGACGGCATCTGCAAAAATGAAATGAATGTAAGCGTCTCCTCTTCAGAAGATGAATGTAAGTGGGTCTCCAAAAGATGAATGTAAGTGGACCCTGAAGGATGTTAGCGAGAAATGTGAGGGATAAGTGGACGTTGAATAATTTTTTTTTTTTTTTTTTTTTTGGTAAAACAGAGTTTAGCATTAGAAAACTACGTAGGAACAATTCTATTACAAACAGCAGCCTCCTTATCAGCAAGTAGGAGGTCAGCCACCACAGACGGTGGATGTACAAAGACAACAAAATTAGAAATGGAACTTCCCCCAAATCTAGCAAGCATGTCTGCACACTTCAAGCAACTTCCTGCAATCAGATAGCAAAGGTTCCATTAAAAGATTTGCCTTATTGTTATTCATGAGCATAACAATGCTTAAGGCATCCATCTCAATAATAAGGTTGCTAAGACTAAGCTCTATTGCAATTTCAAGACCACGGAGAGCCCATAACTCAGCTGTTGAGCTGCTGGAGTTGCCGTGGGCCCGGACGTTGAATTTTGGTTACTCGCTATTGACTTTTGCAAACTATTATTATTATTTATTTAATTTTTGGATTTAATTTTAGCCCAGCCTCTACCAAATGTTACAAACTTATGGGTAAAACTTACTCTTAAAAACCAACTTGCAAGGGAAGGATGCCAAATAACTTATAAACACATGGTTAAACTTACTTTTAACCAATGTGGGATATTAGGATCATAATATATCACCAAGTTCCGTAGCCAACGTCCACAACAGCTCACTCTAGCAACACTGACCCATTGGTAGCCATTTCTCTTTTTGGTGGCTCTACTCAACTATCAGTAATTTTAATCCTCTCTCTCTCTCTCTCTCTCTCTCTCTCTCTCTCTCTCTCTCTATATATATATATATATATATTAGTTTCAGTAATCAAAACGATGAGATTAATTGAGATTAATCTATAACTAAGCTATATAGTTTAGTTACAAAATTGATTATAGCTTAAAATTACAACCTTACTTAATAAAATAAAAATTACTTCATATTTTGAAATCTAACCATTGAATTGCATATTCTTTACACTCTAAATACACATGTTAAATCTTGTATCAATCAGATATTATTTACTATATAATTAATAAACTTATATTTTATTCATAATTTTAAACTACAAAAACTTACTATTTAAACAATTTATTGATAATATAACTATTGACCTTTAATTTTTTAGAAATTTTGCAAGCATGGACGATATAAGAAAAAGATATAATCCAATAGTGAATTTGTCAAAATTTACCTCCAATAAAAAGATATTGGTAAGGTTGTAGTCTTAGGCTACAACCAATTTTGTAACTAAACTTTATCCATATTCAAATACCCCATTTTTTTATATATAGAAATATTCCACGTTTGGGATCAATTTTTTTTTTTTTTTTCATTATTCTTATCATCATCTTATTAACTTTTTGTCTCATTAATTCTAACATTTCATCAAATATTCCAAAAGTTTGCCCATAAAATTTTGAAAATTTTGCACAAATGTGAGTCAACTAAATTATAACTCTACGAGATGTTGGATAATATACACCACACAAGATTTTTGTTGAATTATCAAAAACCATTAAAAAGTCTCTTAACAAGTTTTGCTAACATCCAATCATGTTCTTCAATTTTTTCTAAAGGACAACACGAATTTTGAGAAAGATGAGAATAATATAAAATTAACACATCTTTATATTTTATTGCCGAATCTAAAAGAAGATAAGTAGCATTCCACCTATGAGACACATCAATATTACATATATATATATATATATATATATTTTTTTTTTTTTTTTCAATTCCATACAACATTTTCTATACAACTCATATCTTGCTTGAGAACTATTAATATTAGGGGCAATATCTTTTATTTTTTCAGCAGGTGAAGATATATTTGATAAACCATCTTAAACAATTATATTTAAAATATGTTCACAACAATGTATTCAAAATAATGTACCATATAAAGATAAGCTTAATTTTTCTTTGGCCCCCCCCCCCCCCCCCCTCCCCCTATGTTTGAGGTAGTTCACAATTTCCCCCTTATCTTTGAAACCAACTAATTTTCCCCTTTATGTTTAGAAAATGAGAAAATAACTTCAATTTGTTATTTTTTTAGTTAAACCTAACGAAATTTTTTAAAAGAAATTATTAGCTGTACACCACAAGGAAGAGAAAGAGTTGAAGATTGCATTATTGTTTTCTTAGATTGTATTTGTAATCATTGTAATTTCATTGGATTTAACAGAAAAAGTAACGAATTGAAGGATTTTTTTTCTCATTTTCCAAATATAGAGGGAGAAACTGGTTGATTTCAAAGATAAATTGGCAAACTGTGAACTACCCCTATTATTTTTGCCAAATTATTTTACTATTTAACTTATTTTTGCTACTATTAATGGGTTCCATTGCACTTTTTGATATTATTCATGGGTCTTACTGTACTATTTCAGCTAAAATTTACCTTTATCTATAGTATTTTTAGCAAAAAAATTTCAGTTTCAACAAAAAAAAAACAGATCCCAAACGGGCCCGTAGTAAAGAAAAGTTGGTGTTTTGAAAAGTGAGAGAATTCATAGTTATCAAAATGTGAATTGTATTATGGATTGATTTTTTATTTTTTATTTATATCATATATCGTATGATATTGTGTATCATGAGATGCACAAATACATAATAAAATTTATAAATATACATACATAAAAAGTATATTTATTATAAATTTAAAATATATTAAACTAATGACTAATTTAATCTTCACTTATATCATAATATTTAACAAAACCAATTAAATTAATATATGTTTATCACTGTTAGGTTCTAAAGGTTTAGGAATTTATGTATTTAGAACTCTAATTTGTAATGTTGGCAAACCATGATCAAAACAACATGTTTAGTCTTGTTAAAGTGTGCTCAAAGTTGTTCATTTATTGTAAAGTTGGAATCGAGAGACTGTAGATGTATTAGAGCATTTCGGTCTGGCTCGATCGATCGAAGAATAGATTCGATTGATCCAAAATCGCACAGATTGCGTTTTCTGCAGTTTTCCAACTCAGCCCAAACTCATTAAACGTTTAGGGTTTTATGTTTTTGCCCTAGGTATATAAGGCAAAACCCTAGCCACGTTTTTAGAGTTGCTCCAGTTGTATTGTTGCTCATACATTGCTGTTTTGTATAAATCTCTTGTGAGATCTAGAGGAGCTTTCCTTTACACAAAACTTAGGGTTTTCAAGATTGAGATTACTTCAACATCTTGATGATCAACTTGGTTGCTACCTTTGAAGCTTAAAGAATATCAAGCGGGGGTGCTTGTAGCTGATTGAAGAATTCAAGAAAAAAGGAGTCCGTGGATTCGAAGCTTGCACGGGGTCGTGTAAGTAAGTTCTACTGGTGGGTAGGATTAGGAAGTCGAGCGGGGAGCTTGTAGTCCTTTTGTAAGAACTTCAATTCTTTCATAGTGAATTCTGTTTTGCCTTGAGGATCGGTGGGTCAAATCCTCCCCAGGTTTTTACCGTGTGGTTTCCTGGGTGATCATATCATTGTGTCTTTTATTATTCCGCTGCTTTATATTTTTGATATGATTATTTGATTGCTTTAACCTAGTATTGCATAATTTGACTAAGTAATAACTTGGCTATTAATCTAGGCTAACAAATCTGGTTGTTTTTAAGGGGTCTAAAACCTAACAATCACATAAACATTCAATTGATAAAACCCAAAATATGACATATGAGCCAAAATTATTTATTTTCATCACATCCATTATCTTGCCTAAACAACTCAATCTAAATCAAAATTGTAGGGTCACGATTTACAGCCTAAGCCTAAAAGATATGGGAAGTTGGTTCAATAAGTCCAATACAATAAATTTGTAGAGAATGGGTGAAAGAATTAGGCCTTTTACGAATTTGACAACGGCTAGTATGAAGTCGAAAGATGAACAAACAAGCAAGACATATAAGATTCAATGGATTAATCGTTCGAGGAGATAGATTATGATATAAATCAATAAGATTAACTGGGAATACAGTTTTAAGTGCTACAGTCTTCTCTTTCTATTTTTTTCCGATCCCCCCTCTCATGGGAAAGCCTTCACAATATATAGTTCCTCTCCCACCATCTTGATCCTACACTTGTTAATCATCTAAGCTTTTACTTTAGTACATGTCCCATTAGACACCTTTTTTGGCTTTATGTGAGTTGTGGTAGTTCAGATTGCACTGTTCAAGGGTCCTCTCCACATAAATATGGCCAGAAAAGTAGCTGTAGTGCATTTAATGTGGTGGTAGCAGCTTTTTCTTTAGATATTTCTGAGATCTTCTCTTTCTGTACGTGTATGAGGCTCATCCTTATCATGGAAACCACCTGGAAGGTCACCTAGATTGATGAAATACAGATTTGGTATGTATTGATCATATCCGAGGAGGAATTACTCCTCAGACTATCCTCCTTCCGTTCCTTCCTTATGTGACACTAAACTTGAAGTCTATACCAGTTATTCATCTCTCCTCAGACAAGTCTACGCCCTCGGATAAGGCCCAAGGCCCAATATATGTAATACTGGGCCCCTATCCCCACAAAAATTATCATGATTTTCATCATCTTGCAAACTTATTTATTTACTAACATTGTCTTCATCATTATCAATATTTATTATCTATTCTTGTTCTTTTATTTTAATAATTTTTCTTTATACTTCTTCTTGGTTTTCTAACTTCTTAGACCTATAACAATAATAACAATAAAAAAAAAAAAAAAAAAAAAAAAAACCTCATGAACATGCTATTTTATTGGGCTCGATCAAGTAGCCTAATAATTTCGCAAAAATTCTAGTATCACAAAAAATGTACAATTTTTGCCACATCTCCCTCACGTGGTTGAATGTGATTGGTAAAAAAACGTAATGAGTTTGTATAAAAGTAATAGGCAACCAATCACCGTTGGACATGTAGGATAGTTGTGGATAATTTGTGAATTTGTTTGTGGTAATAGAAGAACTCATAATTTTGTGTTAAAAACAAGTCTAACAACTTGTATGACTCAATAAAAACACAAAATTTAACAAAAAAAAACATAAATACACGTGTTTATGTATCATACGATTCATGAACACTTTCAATATGTCCTTATGACATAAAACTTTTTGTTTATGATATGATATGTATTACGTGTGTATGATACTAACAACTATGAGAAAAATAATAATAATAAATGAAAAAAAATCATATTTAAATAAAGAAGTTTCAAAATAAGGAATTTATTGTGGTGAAAAAGAAAAATAGTTTGCTCTTTTTTCATTTTTTATAGAGAGAAAAGTAGTCAGCTAAAATTGGAAGGTTTTTATCATAAAATAGGAAGACATTTTTTTGTAAGCTGATACCAATGCTCCTATCAGTCCCATGGCCCCAGCGAGGTTGTTTGTTGTGTGGAGTTTCATATATTGGAACCTAGCTAGTAAATGGATCAGATACCTTTTACGGACATAACTCATAATTACTGTCACACCATTTTGCAATCAAGATCTGTCAAGGATATATAAAATCCTATTTTTAAATCATGAAATGGTACAATCGATGGTTTGATCCCCCTGATGAATATGGTTTTATCTCAAAAAAAAAAAAAAAAAAAAAGGATTTAGAAAGGATAGTTTTTAATCTAATGTGAGTGAAAAAGAAAACTAGTTAACTAAAATAGGAAAAATAGGTTTTTATTCTAAGATAGGGACAAATTTTTTTGTAACCTAATACCAATGCTCCTATAGCCCCCAACGAAGTTTTTTGTTGTGTGGACTTTGATATATTGAAACCTAGTAAATGGATCAAATATATTTTTCAGACATAACTCATAACTATCACACCATTTTGCAATCGAGATCTATTAAGGATGTATAAAATCTTAATTTTAAATCATGAAATGGTACAAACAATGGATTGATCCCCTAAATATGAATTCAATTGCAAAATATGCGTCAGATGTTATTTGAATATTTGATTTCACAATTTAATTGTAATCATGTTTTTAAAACACAATTTCAATTGACGTGGCACACCACGTGCACATTTCATACATACTGGTACATAATAATTAACACTCATAATGAGATTCCAAATTTTCCTCTATATGTGTGTGTGTGTGTGTAGAGGGTTTGGTCGTACATATAAGGGAAGAGTTTATTAATTTTGTTTTGCTTTTTCACAAGACAGGAATGACTTTTAGGCTCCGTTTAGGAGTTCATAAGAGAATGGAATGGAATGATCATAAGGGAATGGAAATGAATGGAATGAATTGGAATGTATTTAAGTAAGGGAAAGGAATGGAAAAAAAATGGAATGAAATGGAATTAAGTAACCCTAATTAGATGTTTTAAAATAAAGGAATGTAAATGAATGAAAATGAATGGAATGTAAGTAATCTTGTTTGGAAGCAACACGAAGGGAATGGAATGGAATCATTTTATGACAATATTACTATTAGACCCCCTTTTTTTTTAGAGATAATTACAACATGCTGCTAATCCCGCAACTCGAACTCTTTCCGCCCTAGGCCCCTAAGTACTTTGTGCATGGGGAGGTGCCAATTCAGCTACAAGGCCTTTGGCCTATTAGACCCCTATTTTAAAATAAAGGGTTGAATATATAGGGGTATTTTGGGAGTTTTAAATTTAATTTTATTCCCTCCCATTCCTCCCAATTTCAAGGGGAATGAAAATTTGAGATTTTAAGGAAATGGAGAGGAATAAGTGTTCCCTCCTACCCATTCCATTCCCTCCCACTTAAACTCCTAAACAAGTGAATGAGCTTTCCATTCCTTCCATTAAAACTCCCTAACAAGAGAAGGGAAGAATATTCTAAAATTATTATTTTCATTCCTTTCCATTTCATTCCATTCTCCCCTCCCAAGCAAGGCCTAATGGGAACAAGAGAAAAGGATTTGACAATTTATATTTTTTCAAAAAGACTAAACTACCCTTCACTTATTTCTCCTCTTCCTCGAAAGTTGAAACACAAGCTACACAACTCAAACAAGTTAACCGAAAACAACACTCTACCACCAAACAACCTCTTAAAAAAATTCTCATTAAAAAAAAATCCTCTTACAAAAATTACAACTCATACAAATTTTAGATGTTACCAGAACAAAACCAGAACATATAATCAATTAAAAAAAATTATGACTTAAATATTTTTAAAAAAGAAATCGATATGGGTTTTAAATAGTTATGAATCTCGGCGTTGGAATTGTTCAAAGCTAAACAACTGTTTGTTGCCGACGACAGGAGGGGCCTTGAAATGGGTGTGTCGGCCAGGCGTGGTTCATGATCGGGTGTTCCTTGAAGGCATCCCAATTTCGTGCTTGAGTTCTCTTTGATTTCAGTGGTCTCTGTCTGTTGAGGTAATGAAAGAAAGAAAAAATACAGAGAAAGAGATGGGATCTGAGAGAAAATGAAGGAAAGAAAGAAAAAAAGATTTAGTGAAACTGAAAGAGAAAAAACACTACCATTGAAGACAAGACTTTCCTCCCTCGTACTATCCTCGGTTGTAGTTATAGCGGTGTAGCAGTTGAAAGGAAGACAAAATTTTTGAAACAAAGTTCTACCTGTTGTCCTTATGTGGATACGTGGTAAAAAAAAGAGCCACACAACAAATTTTTTTTTTTTTTTTTTTTTTCCGTAAAGGCCTACACAGTGAATAACTTTTTGACTATGGATCCTTGGCTCTTTGCTACAAACAATTATCTAAGTTTAATGATTAAATAATTCTACCAATGCAACTTTTTATGAGTATTTGTGAAATTGTTTAAGTATTTATGTCACAGATAATTATTTTAACCATAATGAAATTTATTGTGAAATTTATTATAAGTATTTGAGAAAAACTAAATTTATTGTGAAATTTATTATAACTATCAATTGTGTCTATTATTCACAACATTTTTATTCTGCCACGTGACATTACTTTATTGGACAAACTAAACACGTGTAATATTATTTTGTGGCACTTAGTGGAAAAGTATAAATGAAGAGGCTACTTATGCAAACAATATACATCTTCAACAGGTAAAATTAAAATTTTAAAACTTTAGGATGTAAAATCCAAAAACAGCCAAACATTAGGTGTAGTTTGCACTTTAGCCTATTTTGATATCAAAATTAGTTTGACTTTTTTTTTTTTGAATAAATTGCAAATTACACTCATAAATTTTGAGAGTGTTTCGATTTTACACTATGATGTTTCAGAATTTAGATTTAACCTCCATAAGTTTGGCAATGTTTGGATTTTTCACTCATAAATTTAGAAACTTCGAGGTGTAAAATCCAAATACCCCAAAACTTTAGAAAATAAAATCCAAACACCCCTAAAATTTAAGAGGTAAAATCCAAAATTTGAAACGTTAGGGTGTAAAATTCAAACACCCCAAGACTTTAGGAGTATAATTTGCAAGTTACCCTTTTTTTATTTTGATATCAATTGTGTGTTTGGATTTTGTTTTGTGTGGTTGGATTTTGCTTTAAACAAACTTTCTTTTTGCTTTATGCAAATAATCTAACTTTAAAATTTTTGAATATAAACTAACTTTTAGCTTTTTATCACACATTTAAGAAAAATAAAGATCACATCAATAAAATCTTTAAATTTCAAGTTTTTATTGAGTGTGAATTTTGACAAATACACATTTGCATTACATTTTCTTCTTATAACCTCTATACTTGTAACATTTCAAGATAATATGAGGTTAATAAGTATCATGACAATAAAATCTTGTTTCTTGCAACAATGATCAATTCCTTTTGAATCCACAATTTCTATTTGTATATGTGATGGCACGAGCCTAAGTCATTGCATTTTTTTGTTTTTTTTGTTTTTTTTTTTTTGGTCCTGTACCACTAGCCTTATCAGAGTAAGTATGTGAGAGGCCCCACCCTAAGTCCACCAACTTTTTGTTGGGACAAACCCGCGTGAATTGGTGGAGTTGTGTTGGTGTCCGCTATATTTCCCCATAGATTTAGGGTTTTACATGGAGTCGACATTTATTTTATTTAAATAGTAAAAATAACAAAATCCAAAATGAAAGAAATAAAGATGTTTTATTGATTAGTAGTGGCTTAGAGGTGTTAGAGATTTATAGTAATTTTTAAAATTATTTTAAGTTTAAAAATAGTACCTCGCTATTTTGTGTTTCAAATGTCGTGAGAAGACCGATTTGCTTTGGATTGAAAAAGTTTCATGATACATGATATGATATGGGACATTAGATTTCAATTTTAGTGAAACACTATTATTTCTATGGCAAAATTTTCTATTTTTTCAAGAATGCATGATAGTCATTGGCATAATATTGTCAAAATGATAATATAACACCGACAAAAATAAAAGAGTTGGTAAACATCGTATAGGTGATTTTTTAAGCAAAAGACCTAACATTTCAAATAAAATATTGGGTTCAATCCCATATCTATTGAAGTACAATTTTTCATTTTCTTTGCACCATTTAAGGAAGTTGAGTTTTCCTTCTCCTTCTCCGGACATGTAGAGATGTTGTGGCTAACATGCACACAAAACCCACAAGTTCTCTTTTGCTTTCCCAATTCTTTTCCACCTTTCATTCTTTTTTGCTTTGGGTGACCTTTCGTCTTTGAGAGCAGAGGACAATGAACAAAACAATCTCCATCAACACTATCAACCATATTTTCCTTGTCCACTAAATTTTCATCATTCAACACTATCAATTCTTTTCCACCTAATGATGTTTCGTGACACCAACATGGTGGAAGATACAAAGATGTAATTCAGTAACAATCTTTGTGAATAAATACACTAAGTATGTGACGACAAAATATACCCCAAAATTCAAAATTCTTGCAACTACAACTAGTCATCTCACCATCCTATAAGATCTGTTAGGTTTTGAGTTTGTAATGTTGGCCAACCATGACAAAACATGACAAAAACTAAGTCTCATTAGTTTAGAATAGTCTACATTGAAGCCCAAGAGAAAAACTTCAAGTTCAGGATAAAAACAAATGAGTTACAAGCTGGTTGGTTCAATCGATCTAATCTAATTTTCGATCGATCGAAAATCGCGTATCAGGAAAATCAGCAAACGTAAAAAGGCCATAACTTATTCGTTTGAAGCCCAAATCGCGAGCCGTTTTTTTCAGTATTTAAAGGACAGCATAAGCTAACCCTAGGTAGGGTTTTCAGAGCTTTTTAGAAAGATTAGAGTGCCTCTTGTGCCTCTTTGGTATTTTAGAGTTTTGTATCCAAAAGCTCTCTTATGTTTTCTACCGGTGTTATTCCTTGAAGAATCTCAAGATCCGGTGTTGTAGAAGTTGCTGCCTTTTATAGTCATCAAAGGTGATGATGATCTAAACCTTCAAGGGTGGTCTTGGAGTCATAAACAGGAGAGTTTGTGTTGATAAACCTTTGAGTAGGATCTCAAAGTCACAGACGTGGGTGTTTGTGTTTTGCAAAGGCCAAAGAAAGAAGGAGTCCGTGGATTCGGAGCTTGCATGTGGTCATGTCAGTAAGTTCTACTGGTGGGTAGCATTAAGAAATCGAGCGGGGAGCTTGTAGTCCATTTGTTTGAACTTCGATTCTTTCTAGTGGATTTGCTTTTTACCTTGAGGATAGTTAGGTCAAATCCTCCCCAGGTTTTTACCGTGTGGTTTCCTGGGTGATCATATCATTGTATTATTTATTATTCCGCTGCTTTATTATTTTGATGTGATTATTTGATTGCTTTAACCTAGAATTGTTTAATTTGACTAAGTAACAACTTGGCTAATTAACTAGGCTACACAATCTAATTGTGGTTTAAGGGGTCTAAATTTCTAACAAGATCAATACCTGATTGGGGGCCGATACAAAAGTCCTCCCACAATTATTTTTTAGAATACTAAGTATTTATAACCCTATTATTTAAAATTTCTAAACATATAAATTTGAGGATATTTTGGTATACAAAATGATGAAACTCAAACAAGCAAATAAGTTTATCAGTAGTATAGATAGATAAATAAACGAATGTCATTCCATTTTATCATTTCAATCCTCAAACTTTGTGCACTCTATTAAATAAGTTATTGTTAAGTGCTCTTAAAAGATAAAACAACTAGGTTTTGTTATTTAAAAAAAAAAAATTTAAATCAAAAAACAAAAATCGACAAAATTTTAAAAATAAAAATTGATTTTATTTTCCAAATTGAAGAAGAAAAAAACTGATTGAATTATAAATATATAAATTAGAAATAAAATAAACTCCTCTCCTAAAAAATTTCTCAGAGTACACAAATCAACTTCATGAAAATTTTCATACATGACTAGGAAAAGCCAACATGAATGAGACTGGATTTAAACCCAAAAAAATCCAAAAAATTTTTGCATTCGATTCTGATTTTTCCAAATAAATAAAAATAAAAACTACATAAATTCAGCTAAATTTTTATCAATTTCTATACACAAATCACAAATTTAATCCAACTAAATATAGGCCAAAAAAATCCATAACTTTCTCATTAACCAAACAACTTCCTTTCATCACCTTTTCAAAAACCTAACAACTGCCGAATCACAGAATTTACTCATTCTATAACAAAAGCAATTTTTTACTGCTAAAACTTATAAAATCTATAACAAAAGCCATATCAAAAAAGTTACAAAAAATGTACATATAGTAATGTTTAAGAAATGCAAAGCAGGGCGCAAAGATGACCAGATCTCTAAAAACCGGACCTTGACCCACCGATGAAGTCTATCTCTCTGAGTCAACTGTCAACTGGCTTAATTTTATATGCAACTCAGCTTCTCTTTTTCGCGATTCAAATTATTTCTTGCACCAACTGGCACCATAAACAAAATAATGTATAAAACTAAATGCTTGCACCGTAAGCCAACCAAAGAGTCAATTAAAGACGACTTAGAAACTAGCTCCTTGCACTGTTATGACTTTTTCTAGGGCATGTTTAGCAAACCATAGCAGACTGAAAATACCTACCTTCTTCTTAAGAGAAACACACTTAGCCTCAATTGACTGAATCCTCTTAAAACAAAAACAGCCCATGGATTCAGATTAAGAATCTTGCTTATTTATTTGTGTGCTCTAGCTTCTAATGTCTATGACAGCATTTTTTTTAATTATAAATTATGCAGTGTGGTTTTATAGCCTTTTTTCTGTTCTTTTGCTGGTGGGGTTCATCCGCTCATGTGATCATTTAGATATATATAACAGTCGCAAAACTGTTTTTGAAAGTAGTTGCATCATGATGATAAGCTTAAAAGTGACCTGTTTCTGACTTTCTGTGCTTTATGCAAAATTCATTTCCCGGTGTAATTATTTCCCCAAGAATATAGAACGAAATAACACTTCAACAAATTTTTAGTACATGTGAATGGCAGCTGAAAGAGGACAATGGCTTTGTGGGCAAGTGAAAGAGTACGGTACTACTATTAAACAACAAGCCCTTCAAAGTCGTTAACTTAGACACATGAGCTTCTTCTGTTAGGTGAATCCTTCTTTTACCAATGTATAAGTATGTGACTGTGTAGAAGAGCCTGGAGGCAAGGCGGTCGATGCCATGTTTTAATTCACTATTGCTTATCGAATGCAGGAAACAAACAAGGCAAAAAAAAGAAGAGAGAGAAATGTAACCGTGCGTCTTTAGAAGTTTGCTCTCTCTCTCACACACAAACACTTCTTTTTTTTTTTAACTACCCTTAAGTTAAGAACGGTTGCAGATTAAAATAGCGAGGGCGGAAATGGCATAGACGACCCAACTAGCGAATTTGAGGTAAAAAGGAAATGGAATTGAAATGGCGATTAAAAACGCGGTTTCGGAGAAGAAAACGCCACATTTCTCAAGCACTTGGGCTGTCAGAAAAAACTTGGGATTTATGAATTTGCTAACGACAACGGAAGCAAAGGCGAGTAAGATTGCTAGAGAGAACAAGTGGAAGAGTGCAGGAAGTTGTGAATGGACTTGAACTGAGAGTATAGCTATATCGACGGCCGAAGCCAAACAAAAAGCAATCACAATCTCCGCCCATTCCATGTGGTGCACGACTACCAAGCCAGCTGCTTTAGCTTGTTTTTCAGCACCATCCCCAGTTGCTTGAGTTGGTGCTTCAGCTTGATCTACAGCGTCGTTGTCCCCAGCTGCCAGAGGAGCTACCAGTTCTGAGTCAACAGCATCAGCAGAAGGTGAAGGCCGTGGAAGTAGAAGTTGTGGGTACATATCAGATTGGAAGAAACAGGTCTGAGCAAGATCAGGCAAGCTTGATAGAAGAGGGTCAAAGCTACAAGGGTATCTGCAGAACAGATGTGAAGCTAAACGACACAAATGAAGACATAAAACAAGTAAAAACGACATGTAGCTTGAATTAGTATGTAAAGGACTTGTTAGTTCACACGTGTAAAGGTTAGTTGTAGGATATGTAACACGTGACAGAGTTGAGTAGTTAGGTTTTTTTGCTTCTTCTTCGTGTATATATACCCTTTTTGTATTCTGTTTTACTAATTAATGAGAATATACAGTTTTCTTCATTTCTTTGATCTGTGATATGGTACTAGAGCAACTTTACTGGAATTCTCGCAGTATTTCTTCGTTCTTAGATATTTCCCAATCTTTGTTCTAGGGTTTGGTGTTTGTTCTAGATTTTTTTTCCAATCTCTGTTCTAGGGTTTGGTATTTTTCTTCGGTTTGGTGCTTGTTCTAGATTTTTCCCAATCTCTGTTCTAGGGTTTGGTATTTTTCTTTGAAGTTTTTCTTCGATATTTCCTTCTTCAATTCCTTTTCTTTCTTTCTTTTTGCCAAAGCTTGTCCTTGCTATCAATGGCTTCAACTGCTACTTCTTCAACTTCTGCAACAGAACATGCCCTTCCATCTTCTCAGGATTCTCTAATGGATGATCCCCTGTTTTTGCACCATGGAGAAAGTCCAGGCACTGTGCTTGTGACTCAGCCATTGACAGGGAGTGAGAATTACTCAGCTTGGGCACAAGTAGTGAGGAAAGCTCTGCTCACCAAAAATAAGCTAGGATTCATCGATGGTACTCTCACCTTGTCATCTCCGTTGGTTTCTACACCTTCAGCTGTTCAAGCTTGGATTAGGTGTGACAATATGGTAGGAACTTGGTTGACAAATTCAGTTCCTCCCAAACTTCAAGTAGTATCATCTATGAGGACACTGCGTTGGGAATTTGGAATGATTTGAGGAATCGGTTGGCTCAACAGAATGGTCCCAAGATTTACAATCTTCAAAAAGAAATTGTAGATCTTCATCAAGGTGAGACTACAACTATTGACTTCTTCACTCAGTTAAAGGTTCTCTGGAATCAATTGCAAAATAATAGTCCTTTTCCTTCTTGCACTTGTGGCAAATGCACATGTAATGTGAACACTAGGCTTAGTGATTTACAATCTAGACAGTCTGTTATGAAATTTTGGATGGGGATTAATGATTCTTTTTCACAAGCAAGAACACAAATCTTGCTTATGGATCCTTTTCCCTCTCTCAACAAAGTGTATTCCTTAATGATTCAAGAAGAAACACAGAGGTCTGCTATTCACAATTCCAATGCCAGAGTAGAGTCAACTGCTTTAGCTGCTAAATCACAGAATTGTCATGTTAATTCTGGGGTTAACTATGTTGGCAATAATGGGATTAAAGGAAAAGAGAGGCCTATCTGTACTCATTGTGGTAAGACTGGTCACACTATTGATAAGTGCTATAAGTTGCATGAATTTCCCCCTGGTTACAAGTTCAAGGGCAAGACTGCAAATTTTTATCAATTTCTACTACTCTGGTAAATTCTACTATCTGGTTGAATGGTCGAGAGCCACTACCCCAGTATTCATCACTATGAAGTATTTCATTGAAATCTCTAATCAAAAACCAAGGAAGAGAAAATGATGCGTGTAATTGACGCATTAACTCCCAAGACTCCCCTCTCTTAAAAGCTTCAGAATGTCCATAAAACCCAGTAAAACACCAAACGACGCCATTCTGGTTTATCAGAGCATCAATGTGGTGTGGAGAAGATGTTTGAACATCGATATCCACATTGTCGCGCCACAACAAAGCTAAACCACCTCCCAATCCAACCCGAGGTACTTCAAAACCTTGCTGAAAATCAATCTTCCTCTTTAATCCCCTAAAACCATCCCTGTCTAGTTTAGTTTCAGAGAGAAAAACAAGTTTGGGCTCTTTTTTGCTTATCAAGCAACGGAGCTCCTGTACTGCCTCTGGGATCCCAAGCCCACGACAGTTAAGGCTAAGTATTTTCATGGAGGATGACATGGGGGAAAGAGTATCCCTAACAGGATTTTCAACTGCTAGTTTTTTAGTTCTCAGGTATTCAACTGAGGAAGAATTTGGGTTAGTCCGTTTGATATGGGTTTGGAACATGGGTTTCTCTCTATCAACAGAAAGTGGGGTAGGATTTGAATTCCTCAGTACTCGTTTCCAGGAACGGAGATTGGTTTTGGTATGGCCCGAAATTTCCTCACTACAGTCTGAAGATAAATCCATTTCAATATCTCCGGCTACACACTCTCCATTTAAAATTTCAAGTTCCGTCTCCTTTAATTTCTCTGAACTATCATCGGTTACAGGAGGGATAACATCATTGTCCAGTTTAAGTGGAGTTAGGTTCACATGAGTAGAAATGTTTTTGGGTGAAACGTTTTCCATGAGATTGAGGATAAGAGTTTTTGGGTTGGTATCCGAGACGGATGGAGGTCTCTCCAAGCTTTTCTGTGTTGGCTTTTCTATCCAGATAATGCTTGAAGATGACTGGGAAGTGGGTTTTTCAGAGTTAGGTGGGTGGGATTCCTTTTCCACTGGGTTGGGGATAAGATTTTTTAAATTTGTTTCCGTGGTGGATGGGTTGCTCTCTGGGTTTCTCTGTTTTGGCTTCTCTATCCGGTTAGAATTTGAAGATGAAAGGGAAGAGGGTTTTTCGGGGTTAGGTTGATGGGAATCTAATCTATCATTTAAATTGGAGATAAGATTTTGAGATTGTGGTATTACCTGGCAACCCAAAATTTTAGCATAATCCTCCAACGAATCAGCTGCTATGTTATCGTTAAATGCTTTACTAATCGGCGGTGGCATCTGTTGTTGGAGAGGAGTAGGAAAACTGCGTCTGTCCCCTTTGTCTTCTTCAGATTCCAAGTCAATATCCTCCTCGGCAACTCCAAATTTTGTTTTATTGAAGGAACTTCTTCCCCGATTAAACTTTGGTGCCACAACCCGTAACCAAGGACCAAATTAAAAATCCTCTTCCTCTACAGTAATACACCCTTTCTTGGCTTTGTGACACTCCCTCTCTTGATGTCCCAAAATTCCACACCGATAACAGTAAATGGGAAGTCTCTCATATTTAAAATGCACCCATCCTTTCTCCAATCCTTCTATTTGTACCATCTTTCCTCTCATTAGTGGCTTAGTAATATCTATCTCCACCCTTATACGAAGAAAGGGTCCCCACGCTAAGCCACTTTTCGGAGCATCAACTAAAATAGGAATGCCAATTTCATTAGCAATATAATTCCCAACTATTGCATTCATACTTTTAATTGGGATATTAAAAACCCGAATCCAAAAGGGAGATCGTTGAAATGTGACATTTTCTGGACTAACATCATTAGTAAACCGCTTCAACATAACCAATCTCTTATCAAAAGACCACGGACTCCTGTCTAGAATATCATTCATATGCTCCTCCGTATTAAAGATATTGCCAAAAATAGATTGTTACCCGCCTCTTTGATTGATACTCATTGAGATCCTCTCCATAACTGTTGAAAGGTGGACTTGAAAGCCTCCTTATTAAATTCTCTGTTGGTTTGTAACTTAAAGAGAATACTGAACTGAGCATGTTCCTTTGATCGTGCGACATCCTGAGCATTAACTGACAAAACACCTTTTTCCTCCTCTGAAAGAGTGAACTTTTTCCAAAGTTCCTCCAATGTTGTATCCATTCCTTGGTAGTGGATTATTATAATTAGGAAAGTATAAAAGAAAAAATTAGGAGAAGAAGAAGAAGAAGAAAAATAAAATCCCCTACTACACTCAAAGATAGATTGCTTTGAGGGGTTTTGATCTTACGTTCGAAAGAACGCAAGTTAGAAGCTCCTACTTTCCACAGACTGGTGAAAGTCTAGGAGAGGAGTTTTGAGAGAGTAGTTTTTGTAATTAATAACCCATTTGGTTTGGTAGATGATGTTGCTTCACCAATCTACACAAAAGATTAATTAAACGTTAAAGCTAGTTATATATTAAAGAGTTGTGTTTCTTAGATATATCTTATCTCTTGATAAACATATATATCTTTTCAAGAGATATAAAAGAGTCTATATATCGTATCAAAAAAAAAAAAAAAGTCTTAAATATTGACACTCCTTACACATTGTTTAACGTCAGATTTTATTCTCTCCGAGCGTCAAGGATGATGATTCCCACCCTAACAAGATTACCATCCTCACTATATAGGATCCAACAGTTGCATCATAACGAGAGACTTAAAAGTCTCTATCTTTGTGCTGTATGCAAAACTCACATCCAGGTATAATAATTTAACAAGATAATATTTTTAACAATTTTTTAGAACATGTATCAACTAAAAACTGAAAGAGTACAATTGGCATCTGTGAGCGTGAGACAGAATTTGAAGAGTTTATGTCCCTCCAATTCCAATAGGAATTAACAAGATTCAGTTCAAATGGGTTTATTGTCACTTTTCAACTTCCAAAAACGGTAAACTAGTATTTCTCTTTGTTTTTTTGTTTTTTATTTTCTACGATATTATTATTGAGACAGAGACTCAGAAACGCGTCGTGGAGCGCCACTTTTCTACGCACACAGGTCGGGTGCAAAGTTTCAAACACAACACAATTTCAAAGTAATAATCATGCATCCTCGTCTAACCCATATATAGTTAATTATTTTTTCAACCCAAAGCTACAAACAATGGCAGATAAAGATGGCGAAGACGAAAATTGTATAAATAGCCCAGGTGGCGAATTTAAGGTAAGGAGGAAAAGGAATATAGTAATGGCGATGAAAAATGCTGTTATGCTGTTATGGTGAAAAACCAATCATTACATCGGTCCAGTCCATGTGGTACTGGCCATGGTGGCGGTGCACAACCACCAAACGAGCTGCTTCAGCTGGGCCGACGACCCGACGCCGACGGTGTCATCCCTAGCTGCTAGATCTGGCAGTTTTGGGTCGACAGTATCACTCGAAGATGAAGCCCGTGGGTAAAATTTTGAGAGCAATTTTGTGAAAATCGGTTGAAAGGATTCCTTTCAGAATATTTGTTATATTCGTATCCGTGGCAGTTAGAAAGCTGAACTTAGGGCAGACTCTTGGCTTCACACGTGTCATTGTGTCAATGAGGCATTTGTTAGTCTACCGTGTAAAGTGAGACTCACGCGCAAGCCAAACAGTGAGGGACAAAGATCCAAATTATGTAAACCCCTATCCAATCTTACATAAACCAGATTCCCCTCAAATCTCCTGTTGCACCAAGTGAATTTTGGACCTCTATAACCCAAATCAATTAATGAACAATCATCTACTACTCTGGTAAATTCTACTACCTGGTTGAATGGTCGAGAGCCACTACCCCAGTATTCATCACTATGAAGTATTTCATTGAAATCTCCAATCAAAAACCAAGGAAGAGAAAATGATGCGTGTAATTGACGCATTAACTCCCAAGACTCCCCTCTCTTAGAAGCTTCAGGATGTCCATAAAACCCAGTAAAACACCAAACGACGCCATTCTGGTTTATCAAAGCATCAATGTGGTGTGGAGAAGATGTTTGAACATCGATATCCACATTGTCGCGCCACAACAAAGCTAAACCACCTCCCAATCCAACCCGAGATACTTTAAAACCTTGCTGAAAATCAATCTTCCTCTTTAATCCCCTAAAACCATCCCTGTCTAGTTTAGTTTCAGAGAGAAAAACAAGTTTGGGCTCTTCTTTGCTTATCAAGCAGCGGAGCTCCTGTACTGCCTCTAGGATCCCAAGTCCACGATAGTTGAGGCTAAGTATTTTCATGGAGGATGACATGAGGAAAGAGTATCCCCAACAGGATTTTCAACTGCTAGTTTTTTGGTTCTCGGGTATTCAACTGAGGAAGAATTTGGGTTAGTCCATTTGATATGGGTTTCGAACATGGGTTTCTCTCTATTAACAGAAAGTGGGGTAGGATTTGAATTCCTCAGTACTCGTTTCCAGGAACGGAGATTGGTTTTGGTATGGCCCAAAATTTCCTCACTACAGTCTGAAGATAAATCCATTTCAATATCTCTGGCTACACACTCTCCATTTAAAATTTCAAGTTCCGTCTCCTTTAATTTCTCTGAACTATCATCGGTTACAGGAGGGATAACATCATTGTCTAGTTTAAGTGGAGTTGGGTTCACATGAGTAGAAATGTTTTTGGGTGAAACGTTTTCCATGAGATTGAGGATAAGAGTTTTTGCGTTGGTATCTGAGACGGATGGAGGTCTCTCCAAGCTTTTCTGTGTTGGCTTTTCTATCCGGATAATGTTTGAAGATGAGTGGGAAGTGGGTTTTTCAGAGTTAGGTGGGTGGGATTCCTTTTCCACTGGGTTGGGGATAAGATTTTTTAAATTTGTTTCCGTGGTGGATGGGTTCTCTCTGGGTTTCTTTGTTTTGGCTTCTCTTTCCGGTTAGAATTTGAATATGAAAGTGAAGAGGGTTTTTCGGGGTTAGGTTGATGGGAATCTAATCTATCATTTGAATTGGAGATAAGATTTTGAGATTGTGGTATTACTTGGCAACCCGAAATTTCAGCATAATCCTCCAACGAATCAGCTGCTATGTTATCGTCAAATACTTTACTGATCGGCGGTGGCATCTGTTGCCGGAGAGGAGTAGGAGAACTGCGTCTGTCCCCTTCGTCTTCTTCAGATTCCAAGTCAATATCCTCCTCGGCAACTCCAGATTTTGTTTTATTGAAGGAACTTCTTCCCCGATTAAACTTTGGTGCCATAACCCGTAACCAAGGACCAAATTGAAAATCCTCTTCCTCTGCAGTAATACACCCTTTCTTGGCTTTGTGACACTCCCTCTCTTGATGTCCCAAAATTCCACACCGATAACAGTAAATGGGAAGTCTCTCATATTTAAAATGCACCCATCCTTTCTCCAATCCTTCTATTTGTATCATCTTTCCTCTCATTAGTGGCTTAGTAATATCTATCTCCACTCTTATACGAAGAAAGGGTCCCCACGCTAAGCCACTTTTCGGAGCATCAACTAAAATAGGAATGCCAATTTCATTAGCAATATAATTCCCAACTGTTGCATTCATACTTTTAATTGGGGTATTAAAAACCTGAATCCAAAAGGGAGATCGTTGAAATGTGACATTTTCTAGACCAACATCATTAGTAAACCGCTTCAACATAACCAATCTCTTATCAAAAGACCACGGACTCCTGTCTAGAATATCATTCATATGCTCCTCCGTATCAAAGATTGCCAGAAATAGATTGTTACCCACCTCTTTGATTGATACTCGTTGAGATCCTCTCCATAACTATTGAAAGGTGGACATGAAAGCCTCCTTATTAAATTCTCTGTTGGTTTGTAACTTAAAGAGAATACTGAACTGAGCATGTTCCTTTGATCGTGTGACATCCTGAGCATTAACTGACAAAACACCTTTTTCCTCCTTTGAAAGAGTGAACTTTTTCCAAAGTTCCTCCAATGTTGTATCCATTCCTTGGTAGTGGATTATTATAATTGGGAAAGTATAAAAGAAAAAATTAGGAGAAAAAGAAGAAGAAGAAAAATAAAATCCCCTACTACACTCAAAGATAGACTGCTTTGAGGGGTTTTGATCTTATGTTCGAAAGAACGCAAATTAGAAGCTCCTACTTTCCACAGACTGGTGAGAGTTTAGGAGAGGAGTTTTGAGAGAGTAGTTTTTGTAATTAATAATCCATTTGGTTTGGTAGATGATGTTGCTTCACCAATCTACACAAAAGATTAATTAAACGTTAAAGCTAGTTATATATTAAAGAGTTGTGTCTTAGATATATCTTATCTCTTGAAAAACATATATATCTTTTCAAGAGATATAAAAGAGTCTATATATCGTATCAAAAAAAAAAAGAAAAAAGAAAAAAAAAAGTCTATAAATATTGACACTCCTTACACATTGTTTAACGTTAGATTTTATTCTCTCCGAGCGTCAAGGATGATGATTCCCACCCTAACAAGATTACCATCCTCACTATATAGGATCCAACAGTTGCATCATAACGAGAGACTTAAAAGTCTCTATCTTTGTGCTGTATGCAAAACTCACATCCAGGTATAATAATTTAACAAGATAATATTTTTAACAATTTTTTAGAACATGTATCAACTAAAAACTGAAAGAGTACAATTGGTATCTGCGAGCGTGAGACAGAATTTGAAGAGTTTAGGTCCCTCCAATTCCAATAGGAATTAACAAGATTCAGTTCAAATGGGTTTATCGTCACTTTTCAACTTCCAAAAACGGTAAACTAGTATTTCTTTTTGTTTTTTTTTTTTTTTTTCTACGATATTATTATTGAGACAGAGACTCAGAAACGCGTCGTGGAGCGCCACTTTTCTGCGCACACAGTCGGGTGCAAAGTTTCAAACACAACACAATTTCAAAGTAATAATCATGCATCCTCGTCTAACCCATATATAGTTAATTATTTTTTCAACCCAAAGCTACAAACAATGGCAGATAAAAATGGCGAAGACGAAAATTGTATAAATAGCCCAGATGACGAATTTAAGGTAAGGAGGAAAAGGAATATAGTAATGGCGATGAAAAATGCTGTTATGCTGTTATGGTGAAAAACCAATCATTACATCGGTCCAGTCCATGTGGTGCTGGCCATGGTGGCGGTGCACAACCACCAAACGAGCTGCTTCAGCTGGGCCGACGGTATCATCCCTAGCTGCCAGATCTGGCAGTTTTGGGTCGACAGTATCACTCGAAGATGAAGCCCGTGGGTAAAATTTTGAGAGCAATTTTGTGAAAATCGGTAGAAAGGATTCCTTTCAGAATATTTGTTATATTCGTATCCGTGGCAGTTAGAAAGCTGAACTTAGGGCAGACTCTTGGCTTCACATGTGTCATTGTGTCAGTGAGGCATTTGTTAGTCTACCGTGTAAAGTGACCAATGCCACTCACGCGCAAGCCAAACAGTGAGGGACAAAGATCGGCTGAAAGTATAATCAATACCGTACGCAGTGCCTCACCGCACCCAAGCGTGATGAGATTTTTTTTTTTTTTTGAGTTTATCTTCAAAATTTTCCAGAAAAATAAAAAAGAAAGAAACAACTAAAACTGATCATATACAACGATCAAAGTCATACGAGTAATAAAATAATAAAAAAAAGCACTAAAAGTAATATTAAAAAAAAACACTAAAAGAATACTTTGTAAAAAATAACAACTCCCTCCTCTGAGAGACAAAGAAAGAGGTTTTTTTTTTTTATATATATTTTTTTAAAGATTAAACACAATCAAAGAACCGGTTTATGCCCCGGTTTCCTATTTAATCCAATTTTTACTGGTTTTGAGAAATTTTACCAGATTAGACTAGTGTCCAGTTGTCGATTGAACCAGTTGAATTGACTGGTTGAATTTGATTTTTAAAACAGAGGAATAGATACATTTATTTAGCTTTGATTTTAGTAATTTTCTTGCTTAAGGAATAAGGAGATATGAGAGTGCCTAATTTTAAGAGATATGGATAAGGGATTATGATTGAATTAAAATAAATTAGCTAAAAAAACTTTAAGAGAGAGATAGAGTGAAAAAACTATTTTTTTAAATTTATTAGTGTTTAAATTAATTATTTTACATATTTAACCCTATTATTATTATTATTATTATTATTATTTATAATACTTAGTATTTAACCCTATTATTTAAAACTTTCTAAACATATAAATTTAAGGATATTTTGATACACAAAATGATAAAACCCGAACAAGTGAATCTGGTTATTAATAGTATAGATGTATAAATAAATGAATGTCATTCCATTTTATCATTTCAATCCTTAAACTTTGTGCACTCTATTAAATAAGTTATTGTTTAGTGCTCTTAAAAGTTAAAACAACTAAGTTTTGTTATTTTAAAAAAAATTAATCCAAAAAATAAAAATCAGCAAAATTTTAAAAATAAAAATTGATTTTATTTTCCAAATTGAAGAAGAAAAAAACTGATTGAATTATAAATATATAAATTAGAAATAAATAAACTCCTCTCCTACAAAATTTCTCAGAATACACAAATTCAACAAAATACATGAAAATTTTCATACATGTCTAGGAAAAGCCAATATGAATTAGACTGTTGATTTAAACTAAAAAAATCCAAAATTTTTTTCATTCTATTCTGATTTTTCCAAAAAAATAAAAATAAAAACTACAAAAATTCAGCTAAATTTTTATCAATTTCTATACACAAATCACAAATTTAATCCAACTAAATATAGGCCAAAAAAATCCATCACTTTCTCATAATTAACCAAACAACTTCCTTTCATCACCTTTTCAACAACCTAACAACTTCCGAATCACAGAATTTACTCATTCTATAACAAAAGCAATTTTTTACTGCTAAAACTTATAAAATCTATTAAAAAAAAAAAAAAAGCCATATAAAAAAGGTTACAAAGAATGTACATATGGTAATGTTTAAAAAATGCAAAGCAGGGCGAAAAGATGGCCAGATACCTTGACCCACCGATGAAGTCTATCTCTCTGTGTCAACTGTCAACTGCTTGCACCATAAGCCAACCAAAGAGTCAATTAAAGACGACTTAGAAACAAGCTCCTTGCACTGTTATGCCTTTTTCTAGGGCATGTTTAGCAAACCATAGCAGACTGAAAATACCTACCTTCTTCTTAAGAGAAACACACTTAGCCTCAATTGACTGAATCCTCTACAAACAAAAACAGCCCATGATTTCAGATTAAGAATCTTGCTTATTTATTTGTGTGCTCTAGCTTCCAATGTCTATGACAGCATTTTTTTTTTGTTATAAATTATGCAGTTTGGTTTTATAGCCGTTTTTCTGTTCTTTTGCTGGTGGGGTTCATCAGTTCATGTGATCATTTAGATATATATATATATATATATAACAGTCGCAGGAACTGTTTTTGAAAGTAGTTGCATCATGATGATAAGCTTAAAAGTGATCTGTTTCTGACTTTCTGTGCTTTATGCAAAATTCATTTCCAGGAGTAATTATTTCCCCAAGAATATAGAACGAAATAACACTTCAAGAAATTTTTGGTACATGTGAATGGCAGCTGAAAGAGTACAATGGCTTTGTGGGCAAGTGAAAACGTACGGTACTACTATTAAACAACAAGCCCTTCAAAGTCGTTAACTTTGTACAAGTGTGAAGACACATGAGCTTCTTCTGTTAGGTGAATCCTTCTTTTACCAATTTATCAGTATGTGACTGTGTAGTAGGGCCTGGAGGCATGGCGGTCGATGCCATGTTTTAATTCACTATAGCTCATCGAATGCAGGAAACAAACAAGGCAAAAAAAAGAAGAGAGAGAAATGTAACCGTGCGTCTTTAGAAGTTTGCTCTCTCTCTCACACACAAACACTTCTTTCTTTTTTAAACTACCCTTAAGTTAAAAACAATTGTAGATTAAAATAGCGAGGGCGGAAATGGCATAGACGACCCAACTAGCGAACTTGAGGTAAAAAGGAAATGGAATTGTAATAGCGATGAAAAACGCGGTTACGGTGAAGAAAACGCCACATTTCTCAAGCACTTGGGCTGTCAGCAAAAACTTGGGATTTATGAATTTGCTAACGACAACGGAAGCAAAGGCTAGTAAGATTGCTAGAGAGAACAAGTGGAAGAGTGCAGGAAGTTGTGAATGGACTTGAACTGAGAGTATAGCTATATCAACGGCCGAAGCCAAACAAAAAGCAATCACAATCTCCGCCCATTCCATGTGGTGCACGACTACCAAGCCAGCTGCTTTAGCTTGTTTTTCAGCACCATCCCCAGTTGCTTGAGTTGGTGCTTCAGCTTGATCGACAGCGTCGTTGTCCCCAGCTGCCAGAGGAGCTACCAGTTCTGAGTCGACAGCATCAGCAGAAGGTGAAGGCCGTGGAAGTAGAAGTTGTGGGTACAATTTGAAGAAGAGTTGGATAATTGGAACAAAGAATAGCTTGAAAGGATTTCTCATATTCTTTTGGCTATTCGCTCTTCTTGTTTTACTATGTTCAGTTTACTTGCTAATTAATCCTGAAGTTAATGTGTCTATATATATGGGGAATAGGTTGGACCCTTCCGAGCCAAAATAATAATAATAATAATATATTCTCTTGCGATCCAACTTCCTTTGATTTTCTCAAGCGGTCGCACTTGCAGGGGAACTTCGAGGAAGCAAGTATAAAGTTCTGACATCAGTAAACAAAGTCAGCAACAAAAGCTAATATTGGGGTTAGTCAATGTGATGCAATTTCTGTTAAGTTCCAATTCAAATCTCAGTCCTTCAGTTCCTTCAACAATAGAGACACATCATTAATCCGCGTGAAAATGATAAAAAAAAAAAAAAAAAAAAAAAAAACTAAAATCCCTATTCTCTAAAACCCGCCTCTTTCGTTCTCAATTTAATTGTTTCAAACTCCCTCTCTCTGCCTCACAATTCCACTCCCTCTGCTGTCTCTCAACACTGCCTAGGGCCGCTTCCAGGTCTCGCAACAACCACTGTCTCGGCCTCTCTCCTCAACGATTCCATGTTCTCTCTCTCAACCATAACTGCACCATCGCCGACCCCACTACCCAGCATCGACAGCCACTGTCCTGTAAGTTTTTTATTTCTCTCTCTCATTATTTGTAATAAGCTCTGTTTTGTGTGTTGATCTGGTCTCTTTCAAAAGCTGTGGGATTAATGAGTTATACAGGTTGTTTTGGTATGTGTTGTGCTTGGCTTTGATTCTTGAGTTGCCTGTACTCTGTAGCATATAACAGTGCAGTCATGTAGATGTGGCGTCCCTTTAAATTTTGAGTTGTAACATTGGTTTCTCTGGTATGTTAGTTTTAAATGAAATAATTACTATATTAATTTTTAAAAAGAAAAGAAAAGAAAAAGAAAAGTATAAGTTAATGGAAAATGAAAAAATCCATGTGACTCGCATAAGTTAAGAAAAAAGATATGAAAGTTACAAACATATAATAACAGCATGAGTGATTTTTTAGGCCCCTGTTACAATTAGCCTTGTACCATTAATTAATATTAAATGGCTGATATAAGTGTTTGCTAGTGCTTTAGGTTTTTTTGATGGAACTCCAATTAACCCAAAAGTGAATAAATGTTAAGCTGGAAGCTTGCAAGCAGAGACCAATAAGGTCCTTCAACCTTAGCTTTCAAATTTTAAAGAGTTCACAGTTCAAAGTTCAAACTTCTAAGTTTAATGTAAAAGGCACAACATGAGGTTGAATCTTGTAACACAGATAAAGAATTACTTAAGGCAACAATGTAATTTAAAAGAAAAGAATTTTGAGTGCATTCTCTTTTTATAAAGTCATAGTTGTACACAATCTAAGAGTTTAGTGCATTGTCTCGGAAGACATAGATATTGCAAATAATTAGTTCTACTAGTGCCACATAATAATGTATGATTTAGAAACCATTTCCCAATGAATGTGCTTATACAATTGTTGAGAAATATGGGGGAACTAGAGATGTAAATCCCCCCTCCCCCAAACATTTTTCTTTTTGGTATTGGCTTGAGAATCCCTTTTTTTTGGAACCTGTTTTCAAATGAAATTAAGCCTGAAGACACGATAGTATGATTTAGAAACTACTTACCAAGGAATTTGCTTATCTCATCATTTCTCTAATGATTGCTTATCACTTTTCACCTTCTTAAACTGCCAATACCCTCTTGTTTCATGTTGGTATCCTTCTAAAACGACTGACAAATTTGCTGTGAAGTTTTGATGTAACATGTTGGAACACCAACTTGATCCAAAATCTTAAAGTTAGTGCACTTAGGCCCAACATATTTTATCAAACATTCACTTTTATGCTTTCCTCCTAAAATAAAACTTTTATTTAGCATATTAAATCATTAACACGTGATTATTCCAACACAAAAGTCTCCATAATGTATGGATGTAGAACTTCTAGGAATTAGAGTTTAATTTGAGTATTTTCCCAAGTGGAAGTTAATTGCATAATTGTTGGTGGGATTATGTAAATTGGTAAATTTTTACTAGTTCTCATTTGAGTCCATCACTATTGTTAAATAAGTTTTTCAAACACACGAGACTTATTGCATCATGACAAGAGGCTTAAAAGTGCTTAAAAGTGATTTGTTTCTGACTTCTAGTGCTGTATGCAAAATTCACATCCATGTATAATAATATACCCTAGAATAGAACAAAATAATACTTTTAACAATTTTAGAACATGCGAGTAACAACAGAAAGAGTACAATGACTTGGGGGCAAGTGAAAGATTAAAGCACAACTAGTAACCGCAAGGAAGCATAAACCCTTCTGACTTCTAAGTCATTACATGAAACAAAAGACGGTGAGACACAAGAGCTTTTTCCTGTTGGTGCAAACACAATAATAATGGAAACAACACAAAGAGAAACTGAATAACACGTTGAATATCATTAATTTGAAGAGATGAACACAACAATATTTAGACTGAGGCGTGACACTTGCTCTCTTTAAGGAGATTCAAGCCCTTGGTTAGCTAATCTTTGTAACTGGTACAGACCTTCTCTGACTTGTCTCCCCCAGAATACAATAGCCTAACAATGTTGTATGGCTAGAACAGTTTCTGCACAAAGTGTTCAAGCCCAAAGCTTCACCAAAAGAACACCTCTCTTTGTCCCAAAATCTCTCAAGTATTTAGGAATATTATTGAATTCACTCTCTCACACAATACTCTTTACTTTTAACTATTTCTCTTCATTTGCTCTTGATATAAAATTAGTCCATAGCATAGCCATATATATAGTCTTCCAACTGTTTACATAACCTACATGTTATTTATTAATTTAGAAAAGTTTTCTTAATTTATTTAATCTAACTTACATACAAGTAACTCTTTCTTTAACAAATTTTATTATAACTCGTCTCTTTATTCATCTTCAGTTATTTTGAGTTTCAACATATTTAATTTAAAATGTACTAAGACTTCCTTTAACATGAATCCTCTTTTACCAATTTGTATGTGTAGTAAAGCCTGGAGGAGAGGAGATCGATTCCATATTTTTAATTTATCATTGCTTATTGAATGCAGGTAACAAAAGGGCAATTGTACATCTTTGGAAGTTTGTGCTCTAACTCTCACCACGCCTCTTTTAAGGCTAAATTACAAATTGAATTTTTTTTTTTTTTTTTAACTTTATCTAAAATTCTATTAAGTTCTTTAGCCTCATTTGCACTCAATTTAGTTCTCTAACTTTTAACTTTGTTCAATACAATCTTCATGTTACTCTCTGTCAAAATTGAGCTGTTAATGACCTCTAAAATAACATAGTTTGTATTGAACAAAATTGAAATTTAAGCGCAATTTTGATGGAAACTAACTGGAATATTGAATTAAGCAAAATTAAAAGTTAGAAAAATAAATTGAACAAAATATAGTTGGAAGACTGAATTAAATTTTATACAAAGTTAAAAACAACTGCAAATTAAAATGGCAAGAGCGGAAATGACATAGACAGTCCAATTAGCAAATTTGAGGTAAAAAGGAAAAAGAATGGTAATGGCGATGAAAA
Source organism: Quercus gilva (assembly GCA_023621385.1). Classification (NCBI taxonomy): domain Eukaryota; kingdom Viridiplantae; phylum Streptophyta; class Magnoliopsida; order Fagales; family Fagaceae; genus Quercus; species Quercus gilva. Next base: position 40,454,797 of record CM042479.1, on the reverse strand, counting down.
ATGCGGTTACGTTGAAGAAAACGCCACATTTCTCAAGCACATGGGCTGTCACCAAGAACTTGGGATTTATGAATTTGTTAACGACAATGAAAGCAAAAGGGAGTAAGATGGCTAGAGAGAACAAATGGGAGGGTGCAGGAAGTTGTGAGTGGACTTGAAGGGATAGTAAAGCTATGTATCAGTTTGGATAGCACAGCAAGTCACTTATTCCTGCGTTTCTGCGTTTTGGGTTTTTTTTTTTTTTTTTTTTTTTTTTTTTTTTTTTCGGCTGCTGCACCTGCTTTTTGGGAGACAACGCTACTGTTCATAAACAGTAGCCGTTGTTTTTGACTTTTAAAATTTCTTTTCAGTTCTGTGGGTCCCATGAACAGTAAATGGGACCCACAAATTTCACTTTCTATTAACTTTTTTATTAAAAATGGGTCCCGCTGCACTATTCACACATTTAAAAATTATTTTGCTACAGTGTTTTCAGCAACTTTCAGCAACTTTCAGCAACAATAAGCTGTATCCAAACGGCCGAAGCCAAACAAAAAGCAATCACAATCTCAGCCCATTCCATGTGGTGCACGACAAACAAGCTAGATTCTTGAGCTTGTTTTTTAGCACCATTCCCAGCTGTCAGAGGAGCTACTACTAGGGTGGTAATTTTTATTCATATCCATGAACCCATCTATTATCCACTTAATTTGGATAAGTCTTAACCTAACCCATTTGAATATTTGGGTTAAATGGGTAAAGACTCATTAGGTTATTTAATTATATAGGTTTTAATGGATAAACCCAATAATATCCACTAAAACCTATCTAAAATTTAAATAAACAACATAAAATCTAAATTTCTAGAAAATGACCAAAATCCCCTCAAAATCTAAAAATGACCAAAATATCTCCAAAACCCAAAAAATGACAAAAATACCCCCCGAAACCTAAAAAATGACCAAAATACTCCTGAAAACCAAAAAATGACCAAAATATTCCCGAAACCTAAAAATGACAAAAATATCCCCAAAACCCAAAAAATGACCAAAATACCATCGAAACCTTAAAATGACCAAAATACCCCCGAAACCTAAAAAATTACAGAAATACCCCAAAACCTAAAAATTATCAAAATACTTTTGAAATTTAGAAATTTACCGAAATAACCAAAAAATCTAAAAATTATTGAAATACCCCAAAACCTAAAAGATGACAAAAATGCCCTCATAACCTTAAAAATGACTAAAATACCGTTAGAATCTAAAAAATGATCAAAATAACCCTTGTTGACGCCCACTTCGGCAAGGAGGCCCAATAATAGGAAGAAGCCCAACAATATGGGAGGGAATAAGAAAGAAGAATTAGCAAAGTGAGAAGAAAACCATTAAGTCTGAATGGCAGGAATAATGGTCTATGGGCCTGTAAAATAGTAAAAGGGCTCCAAAGAAAGCAAACAGGCCCAAGGGAGCCCAAAAAAAGAAGTAGTAAACCCATGGGCATTATGAGAAACAAAAAACAAGCAAAAATGGGCCGAAGGAGCCCAAAGGAAGGAACTAGTAAATGGGGTTGGTGGAAAAGCCAATAAACCCCGAAAGTAAAGGATATGGTAATTTGGGCTGAGGAGTCCAAAAGATTTAGCAAAAGCCCATGGGAATGAAGGATTGGAATGGGCCGAGGATGCCCGAGGGAATGAAGCGGGCCGAGGATGCCTAAAGGAATAAAATGGGCTAAGGAAGCCTGAAACAGCATGAGAACAAGCCCAACGATAGTACTGGGCTATGAGAACTAAGTAAAAGGAAAGTGTACGGCAGGCCCAAAAGAAGCACAACAAGCACAAGTTAAATGATAACATAGTAGAAGCAATGGGGCGACATAGCAGAGGTGTTAGCCAACCCACAAAGAGGGCAAAGGTTGGATTGAAGAAGGAAAGGCTCATGCCCAAGCAAAACCTAGTACAGGGAGGAAGCAAAATACAAAGAATGAAGACCCAGTTACTCATCCACGCCACAAGAGGTCAAGAATGAGTAGTAGAATGTGCAATAAAGACCAGACAAGCCCCCCCAGGCCATGGCAAACGCATAAGCAGCAGACAAGCCATGGACACACATGGAAGTAGAGCACGCACAAGGCTCAGGCACCACCCACTTGTACCTAGCCAATACAAGAGTGGTGGGCCATGGGTCAGAGGTAAGAGAGGGTATGGTCTGGCGATAGGGAGAAAGGGGAAGCCTATTCTGGGGTTCCCGCTCAAGCTCTTTTGGGGAAAATGTTCTGCTAGGATGACATACCACCTAAAAGAGGGAAATATGAGCTGGAATCACTTGGTGCATGCCATAGGAGTTAGTAAAAGAGAATGCACACCCTTATCTGGATGAGAATGCCACGGAAAGCAAAAAAAAACAAAACAAAACTTTTTTGTTTAGGAATGGAATGTGGCACGGCCAGCACAGGTAAGTGGTGATGACTGGGCAGCCGACAAACTAGTGGGTGGTCTGGGAAGGACACCCATACCAGGATAAAAGCAGTTAAGGGGTAAAACAGTAAAAACCCGTCACAACAGGCAGTATAAAAAGGGTCTTAGCTGTGCACAGTAAACAATAGAACGAAATGGAGGTAAACACGAGAGATAAACAAGAGGAAAACAAGTAAGGAAAGAAGTGCAAGATAAGAAAATAGGTAACATAGAAATCGAAAAGGAATTAGAAAGGAAAAACAGAGAGTGAGCTAGAGTGTGATGGCGGGCATGCACCAATAGGCTATTCCCTTCTCTCCCTCCAATAGCCTGCTCTTTAGTAAAGATTAAAGAATTCAAGGATAAGCCATCTAGGCCCATTCTTTCAAAGTGGACAATTTCTATGGCAGGATTTCCCCATGAGATTGCCCACATTGGAGAGTTGTTTCCTTCTTGGACTTGAATCCGTTAAGAAATCAAGCACGGCAGACTAATCTTTTCTTTTATTGATCAAGCATTAATATTATTTCTTTTTTTATTGTTGTTATTAACTCATCTCTGCCCTATTTATGTCACTGTATTATTTCCTCCTTTTACTAAGAAAATGGCTTTGTTTCGTTTTTTGGCTGACAACAAGCATCTTCTTCTCATTCTGTCATATTACACCTTCCTGCTATAACTTTTTTTTGTAATAGCATCCTCTGTCGTGGGCGCGTGCCCAAGGTCCTAGCAAATGGGTTCTAGCTTGGGGTGTGTTGCAATCAAGTCAGTCTCGACTATTCTACCCCAGAACTATTGGGCCGTAACGTGGCAGGAAACAGTCCAGCCTAGAGTTACAAAAAAGGCCCACCATAACCTTGAAACCTAAAAAATTAACGAAATTCCCTTGAAACCTACAAAATGACTGAAATACTCTTAGAACCTTTAATTTGTCGAAAATATCCTCGAAACATCCAAAATACCCCAAACCTCTATTTTGGTAATTTTAGATGTTTCAGGTGTATTTTGGCCATCTTACATGTTTAGGGGTATTTTGGTCATAATTTAGGTTTCAAAGGTTTTTATCGATCATTTTTTTAGGTTTTAGGGTTATTTTGGTCATTTTTTAGGATTTGGGGGTATTTCGATCATTTTTTAGGTTTCAGGGTATTTTGGTAATTTCTTAGGTTTCGGGGGTATTTTAGTCATTTTTAAGGTTTCAGAGGTATTTCGGTCATTTTTTAGGTTTAGGGGGTATCTTGGTAATTTTTTAGGTTTAAGGTGTATTTTGGTAATTTTTAGGTTTCATGGGTATCGGTCATTTTTTAGGTTTTGGGGTATTTTGATCATTTTAAAAGTTTTGGGGGTATTTTGGTCATTTTTTTAGGTTTCGGGGTTATTTTGGTCATTTTTTGGTCAGAAGTAGTAGCCTACCACTTCTGAGTCAATAGTCTCAGCAGAAGGTAAAGGCCGTGGAATGGGTAAAATTTGGAGAAGAGTTGGATAATTGGAACAAAGAATAGCTTGAAAGGATTTCTCATATTCTTTTGGCTATTTGCTCGCTCTTCTTGTTTTAATTTGTTCTGTTAATACTTGCTAATTAATCCTGATTAAATTTGTCAACTGTATTAGGCTTGGAAGATTGCGACAAATGTTGGGGCAATATTTGTCAATAAATATTGGCAAATATTGGGGCTTGATTAGGTTTGGAAGATTGCGACAAATGTTTCACTTAATATGTTGGGTTGAAAGATTGGGAACCCAATCAATCCCAATGAATCACTGGGACTTGATTGGGTTCTCAATCCTTCCAATGTTTCTCATAATTTATTGGGAGGGATTAAAAAGAGAATGTTTCACATCCCTCCTTCCTATGATTTTCTCACAAGGTCACACCTCACAGTCCCATGCAACTTGTTTGACCAAAGTTTGCCCAGTCAATAGAGGACCCAGATTGAATCTCTAAAATAATCACTTGTAAATAGTATTTGTATTCTGGAATAAGTGATTATGTAGGGGGAATGAATCTTAGGAAGCAACATTACGTAATTAGCCGACTTGCTAAGTTTAAGGAAAAATTTTGGACAAATAAGAAATGAGGAATTTCCTTAGAGCAATTGTAGAAAGTGAGAGTTTCCTTAGAGCATTGGTAGAAAGTCCTAAGGAATTTCCTTAGGACTTTTCTACAATTGCTCTCTATTTTGGGAACATTGTTCATTCCCCACAGTGGGTGTTTTAAAAAGTGAGAGAAATCATAATTGTCAAAATGTGGATTGTATCATAAATTAATTTTATATTTTTTTGTATCATGTATCATATATATATATATATATATATATTTTTTTTTGTTGAGAAAGATGTATCATATATTTTGAGATACACAGACACCAAATGAATTTATAAAAAAATTATAAATATACATTCATAAAAAGTATATTTATTATAAATTTGGAATATATTCAACTAATGACTAATTTAACCATCCCTAATATAATAATTTTTAAGAAAGCTAACTAAATATGTCAAATTAGTATATGTTTATAACATAAACATTTAGATTGATCAAACCCAAAAGACGACACATGAGCCAAAATTATTTATTTTCATCAAATTCATTATCTTGCCTAACCAACTCCATCTAAGTCTATGTTATCATGATGTTCATTATCTTGCAAAATTATTTATTCTTTAATATTTTCTTCATCATCATCAACATTCGTTATCTCTACTTGTTCTTTTATTTAAATAATTTTCCTTTAATTATTTATTTTTTGGTATTCTAGCTTCTTAGACTTATAACAATAATAACGAAAATAAAAAATAATTATATTGTCATTTAATATCTTAAATAGTATAGAAAGCAATTTGCAAATATGAAAGTGTAGTGTCAAGTATGTTGTCCAAATTTTGTAGAAGAAGGCAAAAAAAAAAAAAAAAAAAAAAAAAAAACCCTCGCGGACATGTTATTTTATTTTGCAAAAAATAGCCTAATAATTTTGCAAAAAATCTAGTAACACAAAAAAAAAATGCACAATTTTTTCCACAACTCACTCATGTGGCAAACTGTGATTGGTGGAAAAAAAAATAGTGGGTCTAATAACTTGTGAATTTGTGAAAATTGTGGTAGTAGAAAAACTCATAATTTTGAGTTAAAAAAAAAGTCTAATAACTTGTATGGCACAAATAAAAACATTTTTTTTTTCAAAAAACATATTTTAAACCCATGTGTTTGTAGATCGTATGATTTTACAGTGCGATACATATTGCATATCATACAATATTGACAACTATGATAAAAGTAATAAAAAAATGAATAAATCATATTTAAATAAAATAGAGTTTAGAATAGAGAATATAATGTGGGTGAAAAAAGAAAAATAGTTATCTAAAAAAGGAAAATTAGGTTTTCATCCTATTTGACAAATTTTTTTTGAAAGCTAATACCAATGCTACTATGGCCCCGGCCCAAAGAAGTTGTTTGTTGGGTGGACAATGTTAAACCAGAACCTAGTAAATGGATCAGGTATCCTTTTCGGACATAACTCATAATTGTCACACCATTTTGCAATCGAGATCTATCAAGGATATATAAAATCCTAATTTTAAATCATGAAATGGTACAAACCATGGTTTGATCCCCTGGATATGAAGTCAATCGCAAAATAAGTGACGGATGCATTTCACAATTTAAATGAAAAAATGTTTCAAAATACAATTCAATTGATGTGACGCATATAGTCTATATACACTGATCTGAAATAATCAGTACTCATGATAAAATTCCAAATTTTCTAGTAAAAAAAAATTTTATTTGAAATCCCAACTTTCATCTTAGGTTTGTGGATCAATTCTTTATTAATTTTGCTCTTCTTAGATTGTAAGTAGGACCAAAGCGATATGCTTTTTTATTCCTAGATTGTGTCTATGATCTAAGTGATAAATTTTAAGGTAAATTTCACTAACTTACTGAGGTTTGGACTAATGCCAAGAAAGTCCAAAACATTTCAAAACTAACCAACTTCATCCCTAACCCCAATTTGGTCCAAACTCCGTTTAAGCCTCATTAGTCATTTAAGCCTTTCTTCTCTCTCTCTCCTCTCTCTCGTCCCTCTCTCCTCTCATCTCAAAGTTTCTCATCCCCTCCCTAACCTTAAAAATCTAAGATCATCAGATCCCTCAAAATCTCATGGTTATTTCTAACGGGCCATAGCCACCACGAACTACCACCACGATGGTTATCTCTCTCTCAAGCTTAGCCATAGCTCCATGAAGCCCACACCACCACAGATGGTAGTTGAGCTTAACAACACTACCACAACCACTAATTGCCACCTTCTCCTCTATTTCTCTCTTATACTTTTCTTTATTTCCTCCGGTTGTTTATGGCCAAAATCTCCTTTTGTCTTTGGTTTTGTGATTGGTTAATTTAGGGATTGGGTTTTCTATTGGCTTTAGGGATTTAGTGATTTTGATTTGGGTTTGTAAACTGGGGTACTAGGTGTTTTAGGGTTTGGAAAAAGAGATTTTAGGGTTGATTTTGAAATGGGTTTGGATGTACAGCTCATATAAATGTTATGCAGGCTCTACGTATATGACTCTGTGTATATGTGTCTAAGACAGTGAGTGTGTGTAAGAGTTGTTTGTGGTAGTGGGTTGTGTAACAATTGTGGTGAGGCGGTGATTTTGTAAAAAAATAAGCTTCTATTTTCTACTAGAAGATGATGGGAAATCTGCGCCTCCACCACCCTTGAACACATTCTAGCCCACATTCTAGCCTGTTCATATTAGTAAGCTGCTTGAGAAATATGGGTATGACATAATTTTAGATCTTAATTTTTTTTTTTGTGAAATTGACACTTTCCCTCACTTAAGCTTTTTTTTTTGGCAGAGGATGTTCATGGATTCAAAACTAAATCTTTAGGATTTTTGCGTTGGTTTCATGTGGTTTTGTACAAGAGAATAATCTTTTGTTTTGGCTGTCTTGAATCTCTATATATGAATAATTGGGATGAGAGAATGAGAAGAGAGGGATGGCTGACAAAGGAGCAAATTAGAGAGAGAAAAGGGAAAATAGGGCACAAACTAATGGGTTTAACGGTGGTTAGGGGTAACTTGGGTTTAGGGACTAATTTGATCAATTTTGAAATATCTTGGATCTGGTTAGCATTAGCCCAAACCTCAAGGTAGGTTAGTGAAATTTGCCCTAAATTTTATTTTCTTAGATTAGTTGCACGTCGTAGAGCATATTATATAACAATCCTCACTATTAAACAAACTCCTAGAGCAATTGACCTCACCAGCCAAAACTAGTTTCCAAGTATTCCAAGCTTTTTTCATCTTTGACAGACTAAGCAGTTTATTCTCATGTCTAAGAGGGACTCACCACAAGAAACATTTAAAATGCATATCGGTAAAAGAGGTCAAAATGAAACCAAGGGTTTGAGTTTGACATAACTGATGTTTTTCCCCCCTTTTTGGTAAGTAAATAAACATTTTATTAGAAAAAGGAAAACGCTTTGGTACAGTAGAGCAGCTCCTAAAGAATTACATTCTTAAGTTTAAAATCTCAATAAATTGTATAGAAGTGAAGTGAATACTATCTAAGGTTGTGTTTGGCATTGGATTAAAAAGCCAGTTGTTTTTTACTATTTAGCTTATTTTTGGTACTATTCATGGATTCCATTGCACTTTTTAGTACTATTCATGGATCTCACTACTATTTCAACTACTTTTTAGTTTTATCTACGGTATTTTCAGCAAAAAGTTTTCAATTTCAGCTAAATAAGCTGTTCCTAAACGAACTTTAAGACAAACATTTAATCAGACAAAACTCTCATGAATAACTGCTTCCTAAGGCAATGAGCTATAACGATAATTGTTAATGACAAAACTACATAAGTATGAAAATAAAGATGGAGAACTTGACACTTGGGCAATGACAACATTATGATCGGAATGCGACATAAAGTAAAGTAGCGGAAGCCCAGAAAACATGACTGCTAATATTTGCTACACAAGAAGCACCAAATCATAATGAACTATTCCGATACACAATTTGTTGTACAGTAAATACAATAAAAAAAAAAAGTAACTATATACAAAAATGGCTTACTTTCAAATGCAACTCAACTTCTCTCTTTTTCGACGAACAAGCTTCGATTTCTCCTTCAATGCACACATCCACTACAATTAGTTGCTTTTTTATTTTCCTATTAAAAAAAAATTTTAAAAATATTTCCTGAACCAATATTCTTAAGACATTGGTTAATTTTTTCCTTAAGGGTTTGACTTACCTCCAATACATTTTTAATTGGACATGTCTTTTTGTTTTAAATATACAATGGTAAGTGGTAGTGAGTTTTAATTTCTACTTTTTATTTAGTTAGTAGATGATATGACAATTTCTCATTAAAACAAAAAGATATTCCTTTTAAAAAAGTACTAGAGGTAAGCCACACAAAAAAAATAAAAAAATAAATAACTGATACACAACACAATATCTACTATTCATAAATGCCTTGATGGGTTTTGAGGTGTTATAATAATAAAAAAAAATTAAAATTTTGGATAAATTGATTAATGGGGAAAAACCAATCACAAAATTGAAGAAAGTTTTCTTAATTTGAATAAATTGATAAGTGGGGGAATTTGTTTGTTTAAATACTGCATGTATGTTTCTTTTTTCTTTTCTTTTTTGAATCATTTGTTTGAATGCTGCATGTATGTTGATAGGCCCAAGAATCCGGTAGAATCGTCCTTCTTGGAAGGACGATATATGAAGACGATCCCATCACCAGCACAGCACGAGGAGAATTACCCAAACAGGCAAATAAACAACGACCGTTACTACCAGCGGCAATAAATACTGGTACCGTTGAAGATCCGCCGGTCAAATTAATACTGAGTACAGGCGTTTCAATATCCGGCAATAATATGTCCATAATGATAAAGCCAACGGCTAGAAGGGCACTAACAGACTCCATATATATATATACCCATAAGGAAGGAAGTGGGGAGAGGTATGCACAAAAAAGACAAACTCTGAACTTGAATCTCATTTTTACTTTCTCTCTGTTGTATCTTATTCGATAAGTTTATCTAACTTTGTCATCGGAGGTGTCGTGGGTAGCGCCCCACCGGTGGTTTTGTTTCTTTTGCACGGATTTGCAGGGTTGACTCAAGTGGTGGACGATCCTTGGCTGGACGAACATCTCAACTGACGATCTTGGCATCATCAGTTTGGCGCCATCTGTGGGAATCCAGAAAACAGTATCTGTTGTTCTTGAACATTCAGTTCAGGAACGTTTTCCTGTTTTAACGAGATGGAGTCCAGCTCTAACCCAGACCCTGCTACGTTGGCGCTACAAATCCAAGCATTAACAGCCACGGTGGAGGAACTCACCAAGCAGAACCAAGAGATGAAGCAACAATTGCAACAGGGAAATAACCATACTGAGGTTAATAGGGACGAAGACGAAGGCAGCCAAAGAAAAAGGGCCGGTACTCCAGAAGAAGTGAACTCCAGTTTCCTCAAGGAGATGAGGAAAGAAATGGATGAATTAAGAAGGGCTATAAAAGGAAAGACGGATCAAGGGCTGGAGAGAATCGTCAGGAAGACCGACTCTCCCTTCACTGCAACAGTTCAAGAATGTCCGGTACCCTCCAAGTTCCGCCTGCCACAACTTGAACCTTTTGACGGATTAAAAGATCCGTTGGATCATTTGAATACGTTCAAAACTACGTTGGGTCTCCAACAGCCACCAGACGAGATTCTATGCCGATCTTTTCCAACTACATTAAAAGGGGCAGCCCGGGAATGGTTCACAAAACTACCAACATCGTCCATTGATAACTTCGAGCAGTTAAGCAACTCTTTTATTCGTCACTTCGTGGGGGGACAACGTCCAAAGCGGACAGCGGATCACTTGCTAACAATCAAACAGGGAGAAACAGAAACTCTGAGATCCTATGTGACGTGCTTTACACGGGGAATGCTAGAAGTGGACGAGTCTGATGACAAGGTACAACTCACAACCTTTAAAGCTGGTCTGAAATCTAGGGATTTCGTGGTTTCTTTAGCGAAGAATCCACCCAAATCAATGGCGGAAGCACTATTGAAAGCACAGAAATACATGAATGCTGAGGACGCCCTGGCAGCCATAGATGATACTGGAAAAACAAAGGAGAAAGAGAAGAAGAAGGAAAGGGACGATGACAGAAGAGGGCAGAAGAGAGATCGGACAGATCGACGTAATGACGATAGGAACAGACGGAGGGACGATAAAAATCCTCGACAGACGAAGTTCACACCATTGACAATGCCGATTGACCAGATTCTGTCAGAGATCAGGGACGAACAAAACCTCAGATGGCCTAGACCACTCCAGTCGCCACCTAATGTACGCGACAAAAGAAAGTATTTGTCGTTTCCACAAAGATCACGGGCATTACACAGAAGATTGCCGAGACCTGAAAGAACAGATAGAAGAACTTATTCAGAAAGGGAAACTTCAAAAATATGTGAAAAGGGGAGAAGCCAGCAGATATAACAAGAAAGAGCAGCAAGGGGATTCCCAAAGGAACGAAGGGTAACCACCTCGTCCACAAAGTGTTAGAGGAGAAATAAGGACCATCGCGGGGGGACCGTCCACAGGAGGATCGTTTAGATCCCTCAAGAAATCATACCAGAGGCAGGTAAACAGTGTCCACAGCTTGCCACCTATGAAGCAGCGACGGACGAATCAAGATATGAGCTTTTCAGAGGAAGATGCCAGGGGGATAAAACAACCTCATGACGATCCATTGGTCATCATGATCACGATTGAAGGTTTTAATACAAGGAGAGTTCTGGTGGACAACGGGAGTTCAGCTGACATCATTTATCTGTCTGCCTTCCAGCAGTTGAAAGTAGACCCGAAGAGACTTCGTCCTTTTGAATCGCCACTCGTCAGCTTCAGCGGAGATAAAGTGTACCCGCGGGGCATTGTGACTTTAACCGTAACCGTTGGGTTACACCCCTTACAAGTAACCAACAGGCACAATTTTTTGGTCGTGGATTCTCCTTCGTCATACAATGTGATCATCGGACGACCAACACTTAACCGTTGGAAAGCCGCTACTTCCACATATTGCTTGAAGGTGAAGTTCCCAACAGAACACGGAGTAGGAGAAATAAGAGGTGACCAAGTATTGGCGAGGGAGTGTTACCAGGCAGTCTTGGCATCCAGAGAAAACCATACATGGATGATCGAGGATAAAACCCCTGAGATCATGGAGAAACTAGAAGCAGTAGAACTAGTCAAAGGAGATCCATCCAAGACGACTCAAGTAGGGACGAATCTAAGTTCAAAGACGAAAGAATTAATCGTTCGTTTCCTGAAAGATAACCTCGATGTTTTCGCATGGAGTCATGAAGATATGCCAGGGATCCCAGCGAATATCATTCAACACCGCCTGAATGTAGACCCGGGAAAGAAGCCTGTCCAACAGAAACGAAGAGTTTTTGCTCCTGAGCGAAACAATGCTGTGATGGACGAAGTGAACAAGCTACTCGCTGCAAACTTCATCAGAGAAGTTTATTACCCGGAATGGTTAGCTAACGTCGTCATGGTCAAGAAGGCAAGTGGAAAGTGGAGGATGTGTGTTGATTTCACCGACCTAAACCGAGCCTGTCCAAAAGATAGCTTCCCCCTCCCCAGAATTGATCAATTAGTTGACTCTACTGCCGGGCATAAGCTCCTAACGTTTATGGACGCATTCTCTGGATACAATCAGATACAAATGGCCGAAGAAGATCAAGGAAAAACTGCCTTTGTCACTAGCCAAGGGCTTTATTGCTACAAGGTCATGCCTTTTGGCTTGAAGAACGCAGGAGCTACATACCAGAGGTTGGTGAATCAGATGTTCAGGAAGCAAATAGGAAAAAATGTAGAAGTATACGTGGACGACATGCTCGTCAAGAGCAAAGAGGAGGACGATCACCTAGAAGACCTTAAAGAAACGTTCAACACTCTTAGGCAATACAGCATGAAGTTGAATCCCTCCAAATGCGCCTTCGGAGTTTCCTCAGGAAAGTTCCTCGGTTTCATGGTTTCGCAAAGAGGTATTGAAGCAAACCCAGAAAAAGTAAAGGCCATTCTCGAAATGTCATCACCAAGGACGATCAAAGAAGTTCAATCGCTCACAGGACGAGTAGCAGCCCTCAATAGATTCGTCTCGAGGGCAACGGATAAGTGCCTCCCATTTTTCAAAACCCTGAAGAAGGCGTTTGCCTGGACGGAGGAGTGCGAGGCCGCGTTTCATGACTTAAAACAATACTTAAGTAATCCCCCACTGTTGAGTCCGTCCAAAGAGGGTGAAGATCTGTTCTTGTATTTGGCAGTATCTGCTACAGCAGTAAGTGCGGCGTTAATCAGGGAAGACGATAAGAGACAACTCCCTGTGTATTACGTCAGTCAAGCTTTCCAGGGAGCTGAAGCTCGTTATCCCCGAATAGAGAAGATCACTTTTGCCCTAATAGTGGCTTCGAGAAAACTTCGTCCCTATTTTCAGGCCAACCCGATCAAGGTCATGACAGATCAACCCATCAAGAATGCAATGAACAAGCCTGAAGCAGCTGGACGGATGGTGCAGTGGGCAATTGAACTCAGCCAGTTTGACATTGAATATCGTCCACGTACAGCTATAAAGGCTCAAGTGTTAGCAGATTTCATAGCAGAATTCACCAGTAACGAGAAAGAAGAAGGTCAGAAGGACGTATGGACGATTAACACAGATGGATCGTCCACACAAAATGGAGGAGGAGCAGGCGTCGTCATTACCTCCCCTCAGGAGGATGTTTTCAAATATGGGGTTCAATTGAAATTCCCCGTAACTAATAACGAAGCAGAATATGAGGCATTGCTGACAGGACTCAGAATAGCTCGGGCCTTGGGAGCTAAAAACGTGGTGATCAAGAGTGATTCCCAACTCGTCATTGGGCAAGCCAGGGGAGAATTCGAAGCAAGGGAAGCAAGGATGCAAAAATATCTCAAATTGACGAATCAGTTGGTAAATAACTTCAACCATGTGGAATTTATACAGATCCCACGGGAGCAGAACGGAGAAGCAGACGAAGTAGCACGAAGCGCCTCAACCGATGTCCCAAACCCAACCAGTACGTGGAAGTTAGAAGAACAGAACCTCCCCAGCATTAAAGAAATGCAAAGTCTCTCCATACACACTGGCCAAGGGTGGACGGAACCAATCCTGTCCTACCTTAAAGACGGACGATTACCATCAGACCAAGAAGAGGCCAGGAAAGTCCGCAAACGAGCTGCCAGATTTACCATAGTGAACGATCAACTTTATAGAAGAGGTTTTTCTCAACCCTACCTAAGATGCCTGGAAAAAGACGAGGCCAAGTACGTCCTTGAAGAAGTGCACGGAGGGATCTGCGGAGACCACATGGGGGCAAAATCCCTCGTCAGAAAAATCATGCAAGCAGGTTACTTCTGGCCAACAATGCTGCTGGACGCTTCAGATTTTGTGAAAAGGTGTGACAGCTGCCAGAGATATGGAAATGTTCAACGAGTTCCAGGAGAAAAAATGACGACCATCTCTTCGCCTTGGCCATTCGCGCAGTGGGGGATCGACATCATGGGCCCTCTACCACAGGGAAAAAGACAAGTAAAATTCTTGCTGGTAGCAATCGATTATTTCACGAAATGGGTCGAGGCAGAAGCCCTTGCAACAATCACGGAAGCTCAGGTACGAAATTTTGTTTGGAAAAATATTATTTGCAGGTTCGGGATTCCAAGGACGATCATATCAGACAACGGTCGTCAATTTGATTGCCAAGGGTTCAGATCATTTTGCTCAAGCCTGGGAATCAAGAACAAATACTCTTCACCAGGGCATCCTCAAGCCAATGGACAGACGGAAGTAACTAACCGGACTTTACTCAAGATCATCAAGTCCCGGTTAGTGGGGGCAAAGGGAGCATGGCCTGAGGAACTTCCAGGCGTCCTATGGGCCTACAGAACGACGACAAGAACGCCGACAGGAGAAACTCCCTTCAACCTAACATATGGAACGGAGGCAGTCATCCCGGTCGAAGTGGGACTTACCAGCACCAGAAGGGAATTCTTTGACGAAAGGAACAATGAAGACGATCTAAGACTGAGCCTAGACTGCCTAGACGAAGTCAGAGATCAAGCCTCCCAAAGAATGGCTAAGTACCAGCAAAAGATGGCAGAATACTACAACCAGAGGGTAAGGACGAAAAATTTCAACATTGGTGACCTCGTCCTCAGAAAAGTAACGCCTGCTACAAAGGATCCTACACAAGGCAAGCTTGGTCCAACATGGGAAGGACCGTACCGGGTCGTCCACTTTTCTAGACGAGGGAGCTACCACCTGGAAGACCTTAAAGGGAAAAAGCTACCCCGTCCATGGAATGTCGAGCACTTAAAAAAGTATTACGAAAAAGAATCCACGGCCATCTTGTAAGCAAATGCCATAGTCCGTTGTTATATTTTTCATTGAAGCAAGTTTATCATTACGTTTTTCATTAAAGCAAGTTATTTCCATGCTTCTTACCACAAGTTATATGAGAAATTGTATAAGTAATTATTCAGGATTATATATATGATCATTCAAGCGTTCCAACATTCTCGTTCCAGCCAGTTATCAAGTTCTGAATAGTTTTCCCAAAAGTTGTATCGACTAATCGTCCAGATCAAAAAGACGATGGTATTTTTTTTTTTAATAAAAAAATACTCATTGTCCAGATCAAAAAGACGAACCCCGGGAAGAAGCACATCATAAATGAAACTCCTCAGCAAAGAAGAGAATAAACACCGTCCAGATCGAAAAGACGATAAAACATCGTCCAGATCCAAAAGACGATGAAATCCAAATGAACGAACACAAGTTTTCCATTGAAAAATTATCTATGTCCACGGAGGGATGAAAGAAATTTTCCTTCGAAAATTACCTAAGTCCCCAGAAGGACGAAGAGAAATTTTCCTACGAAAATTATCTAAGTCTACAGAAATACGAAAGAAATTTTCTCAGAAACAATCCAGTCTAATAAATAGAAACTTTGAGAGCAGCAAGCATAGCATAAATATATATATGAAATGTTCAAAGTGAAACCCCAAAACATACGGGGACCAAATGTTTTCAACATAAAAAAAAAAAAAAAAAAAAAAAAAAAAAAAAAAAAAACATATCATTCTGCAGGAGCGTCATCCTCGGCATCTTCAGCTGTTGGAAGGTCCTCGCCTGAAGCCACTGAAGCCTGAGCTGTAGAAGCAGCCTCGTCCGCCTCAATCTCCTTGTCAACAGGTTCAAAATCCAGATCGTCCAGGTTGACCCCCTGACCGTGCTTAATCAGATATCGGCGCAGCAGCTCAAAACCTTTAAAATACCATTGAAACAAAATGGTATTATACTCATCAGTCGTTTGGAAGGCAAGGACGGCCTTGGCCACAGCTGCTTTCATCTTTTGGCCCGCGGCAGCCAGAAGTTCGTCCTTCTATTTCACCTTAGATTTTTCAGCATCGAGCTGCTCGGTCAGGAGTTTGACCTGCGCCGTGGAAGCATTATGAGCGTCCATCGAAGCGATCAAATCCTTCCTCAAGCCCGAAGCCTCAGCCTCCAGAGCCTCCACTTTTGAGGCAGCCATGACAGCTTTCTCTTCACTCGCCAAAAATTGCGAGGTAAGATGCATGGTCTCCCCCAACACCTAAGGATAAAAACTTGAGTTAAAAAAAAAAAAAAAAAAAAAAAAAAAAAAAAAAAAGGGTTTTAGGGAACGACGAAGGCATACTTGTACGAGCTTATGCACATGCTGATTGACCATCTGATGAGAAGGCACGAGTGAAATTTCCTTTTTCTCCTCGGGAGTAAAGAACTCGTTTGCCCGGGCAAAAGCGGTATCAGCGTCATCCCAAACAGAGAAGCCTACCTTCTCCTTGCCCTTCTTGCCTGTCTTCTGCCTCTTTGGGGCAGGAACCTCTTCAAGGGATATGGCCAGGGAGGCAGCTCCAGCTTCGTCCAGGCCAGGGGTAGACGAGCCTCTTTCCATCATCTCTTTCTCTTTCTCTTTCTCTCTCTCCCTGTCGGTGAACCTGAGAGTCTTTTGTCCGATGCTCGAGAGGGGTTCGTTCTTCTTCCCCTTTATCTTCGCATACATGTCCTTATTGAATTTGCTCGTCATCTCTTCATCAACAAAGAAAAATGAATGACGATAAGGGTAAGGAAGAATTAGAAATAAAATAAGGACGACCATTTACCAAAATTACTTACGTTTCCGCTGTTCACGATCAATTGCCTGAAGCACGTAAAGCGAAGGCTCAGGACCCAAGCAATGGAGAGCTAAGGTGCGGGGATCTACAAGCTCGTCGAAATCGTCGATCGTTTTCGCGTACTTAATTGCCTCCTGGACTCTCTCTTTAAACCGGCTCTCCAACTCAGGACGCTCTTTCACTGCACAAGAAGGAAACCATTTAAAGTTGTAAGAACGAATAAATGAGAACGTCCATGAGGTAGAAGAAGGTGAGCATAAAAGACGAACGCACCAAGACGAGGGATCTCCCACCGTCGCAGCAACCGAGGAATGTTCCCCCAAAAATCATCAGACATAGTCTCCAAACCATCTCCAGACGCGAAAAAGTATCTCGACTTCCAGTAGCGGAAGGACGAGGGAAGATCTATTATCAAGCGAGATCTCCTATCCCAAGGAACAAGCTCGTAATACCCAAACTCCCTAGATTCTTTCAAACGGTAAAGATGGGTAAACTCGTTCACGGTGATCATATCTCCATCCGCTATGATCGTCCAGATCACCATACAACTAATAACGATCCTATATGAATTGGGCATAAGTTGCCCAGGGGCAATTTGTAAGTGATCTAGAAGCTCCAAGATAAATGGGTGGACGGGAAACCTCAGACCACACAGGAAGGCCGCTTCGTAAAAGCAAACTTCGCCATGGGCAAAAGCACAAGCCTTTTCGCCCTTCCTGGGAAGACGAACTCTGGTTTCTACTGGGAATTGGAATCTATCCCTAAACTTACTAAAAACCTCGTCCTTCAAGTAACACTTTTCTTTGAGAGCGTGAAAGGAACGAGGGGCAACGATAGAAGTGGAGGGTATTGACGAAGATGGGGGCACGGAGGTAGCTGTGTCCCTCACAGCCCCGTCCGCGGCCGCACCAGAGGACGAACCCTCCCCAGGACCGCTAGATCTTACAACTGAACTCATTCTTTCCCTCAGATGAATCCCACCAGTAGATTTAAACCAAGAAAGTGACCGTTGCAACAGTGGGTGCAAATCCCCTAAAACTAAATCTAGGCCACTCCCCCCAATTACAAAATCACTAGATTTTGGATACTGACCACCAGAAAGCTCTAAAAATCCCCCTAAGCGAGCAAAGAAAAAGGTAACAGAGGGAGAAATGCGCTCAAAATCAGTATAAACTACCATTAAAAAAGGGGCATGTGCATTTCAGAAAAGGAAAGTAAACTAAAAATACGTATAGCAAAAGGAAAGGAGCAAAGAAGAAGGAATACGCACCTTAAAGGAAAAAGAAGAAAGTCTGAAATCAGAAAAGCAAAGCAGCAGCAGAAACGCAGAATAGATAGGAAAGAAAAAGATCAGAGAAAAGCCAAATAGGAGGTAAAATGAAGGAATGGAAAAAGGTAAAGGTTAAAACTTACCTTGGAAACCGCGGGAAACCGAAAAGACATTCGCCGGAAACAATGCAACCCCATTGATCAGAACTCGACACGTGGCCACGGAGTGTGCCACGCCGCCACCAAGCAATAAATGCGGAGAACACATTCAAAAAAAAAAAAAAAAAAAAAAAAAAAGGGAAAAACGCTTTGTATTCCCAGGATCGTCCCAGGTCAGAGACGACCCCGGAATAGGGGGGCAGCTGATAGGCCCAAGAATCCGGTAGAATCGTCCTTCTTGGAAGGACGATATATGAAGACGATCCCATCACCAGCACAGCACGAGGAGAATTACCCAAACAGGCAAATAAACAACGACCGTTACTACCAGCGGCAATAAATACTGGTACCGTTGAAGATCCGCCGGTCAAATTAA
The DNA here is from genome assembly GCA_023621385.1 of Quercus gilva. NCBI lineage: Eukaryota > Viridiplantae > Streptophyta > Magnoliopsida > Fagales > Fagaceae > Quercus > Quercus gilva. The sequence continues at coordinate 40,436,289 of CM042479.1, read as the reverse complement.
TACTGAGTACAGGCGTTTCAATATCCGGCAATAATATGTCCATAATGATAAAGCCAACGGCTAGAAGGGCACTAACAGACTCCATATATATATATACCCATAAGGAAGGAAGTGGGGAGAGGTATGCACAAAAAAGACAAACTCTGAACTTGAATCTCATTTTTACTTTCTCTCTGTTGTATCTTATTCGATAAGTTTATCTAACTTTGTCATCGGAGGTGTCGTGGGTAGCGCCCCACCGGTGGTTTTGTTTCTTTTGCACGGATTTGCAGGGTTGACTCAAGTGGTGGACGATCCTTGGCTGGACGAACATCTCAACTGACGATCTTGGCATCATCATATGTTTCATCTGTTTATTTTTCTGGTTAATTGTTCACATTGCAGCGACGGACTTTCATTTTTTTTAATGAACCGGCAAGATATGCAGCGGTGGACTTAAAGTTTAAATAATCACTTTGACATGTTGCATCAGCTCCTCCATTAATAATATGATACGCTGAAAATTTGTTGTTTGCCTAATCTCTCCTCAAATGAGTCAAATTAGGCAGCATAGAACAGTAAGGTTCATAGTTTAGCTGAAATTGCTTATATAATAGTGTCACATCAATTTGCAAAGCTACTGGTTTATATGATAGCTTTTCTTTTTTGTGTTGACTCTAGTCAATGTCCTGGTTGTGGAGAGGAAATGACTTTTGGTGCGCTTGTGAGAGAGCTACAGTTACTGCTGCATTTGTGCTTGCCTTGTTCAAGAACTAATAATCATCTGTGAAACAAGAAACAGATCAAGCAATTTTTTTGCTTGTGGATTTATTTATTTATTTGTTGTTGACACGTTTTCTGGTGCGATTCATGTGATCTTTTATTTAGATAAATATCCCAGTTGCAGGTCTTTGAAGGTAGTTTTTACATCATAATGAGAGGCTTAAAACTTAAAAGAGTTTGTATGCAAAATTCACATCCAGATCCAGGTATAATAATTTACCCAAGAAATAATAAGATAATATGCTTTTAGATCAACTAAGGGTTCATTTGAGATTTGTTTATTTTGCTGAAATTGAAAAGTTTTTGCTGAAGTATTATAAATAAAAGTAAAATTTAACTGAAATAGTATAATGAACTCATGAATAGTATCAAAAAGTACAGTGAAACTCATGAATAGTAACAAAAATAAGCTGAATAGTAAAATAAGTTGACAAAATTAATCATGTCAAATAGACCCTAAGTACAAAAAAGAAAAGAATGAAGACGGTACAACCAGTAACAAGAATGAAAGCCTAATTCCAAAGACATATTTTAGATTTTAGATCCCTCCAATAGATTCAATCCAAAATCTAACGGTTTAAGACAGATTTATTGTCACTTTCACACTTCCAAAGACGGTACACGGACCACGACACCAACCTTTTCAGCTTTACTACAGTCTACACAGACCGTCTGGTGCAACGTTTCAAACATGACACAATTTTGAAGTAATATTATGTCATATATATTATATTGGACATATGCATCCTCCTCATCTAATCCTAATTATATAGTTTATTTTTTCAAAAAATTAATTACCCCAAAGCTACAAACAATGGCAGATAAAAATAGCTAGGACAGAAATTGCATAGATGGCCCCGGTAGCGAATTTGAAGTAAAGAGGAAATGGAATGCTAATAGCGATGAAAAACACTGTCACGGTGAAGAATACGTCAATTTTCTTGAGCACTTGGGCTGTCACCAAGAACTTGGACTTTATGAATTCGCTAACAAAGAAGCAAGCAAAGGCAAATGCCATCGCTAGAGAGAGCAAGTGAAAGGCTGCAGAAAGTTGTATGTGGATTTGAACAGATGCTATAGCTATATCAATGGCCGAAGCCAAACAAAAGCCAATCATAATATCGGTCCATTCCATGTGGTGGCGGTGCACAACTACCAAACCAGCTGCTTGAGTTGGTTCTTCAGCTGGGTCGACAGTGACATCCCCAGCTGCCAAATCTGGCAGTTCTAGGTCGACTGCGTCATTCCCAGCTGTTAGATCTGGCAGTTCTGTGTCGACTGCATCACTAGAAGATGACGGTTGTGGAAGCTGTGGGTAAAATTTTGAGGAGAGTTTTGTGATAATTGGAACAAATAATACCTTGAAAATTTTTGTTATATTCATATTCTTGCTTGGCACTTGAAATTCAACCTTCGGACAACGGGTCTTAGCTCTTTCCGTTTTTTTCCGTGGTTCGTTAGGTGTTAATGCGTTTGTTTATATACTACTAGTTTACTGGTCAATGACCATGAATTTAGGGGAAACTTACACTTCTGTGGACGACGCGCGAGGTTGTGGAAACTTGAAACTTACACTTCTGTGGACGACGCGCGAGGTTGTGGAAATTTACAATTGTGTGATATCGCACAATTTTAAAAGTAAAAAAAAAACTTTTTTATTCCTCCTCTTCCTTCTCTCTCTCTCTCTTCTGATAGATCAGTCCTCATAGTTCCCCCACTCTCTCACATCTTTCTCTCTCTTGTGTTCAAAGCTTAACACCAAAAAAAAAAAAGAGCTTGACACCAGAGCTAGGTTGGGCCGTGGCGTGGGTGGCGAGATCGGTGGATCGGGTTTTGATTGCTATGAATTTTGAGTTTTGATTTTGGCTAGATGGCGAGACTAGGTTTTGATTTTGCTCAGAGAGAGTGATACCGGGTTTTGTTTGGTTATTTTTTAATGGGTTTGTGGTTGGCTTGTGGGTTGGTATTTGCTGGGATTGTGGTGAGTTTGGGGTCACGGTGGTGGATGTCTGGAGGTGGTGTGGTTGAGAGGATGGTTGCTGTGTGGTGCTGTGGTTGAGAGAGTGACAGAGAGACAGAAATTAGAAAGGAGAGAGATATAATTTGTTTATTATTTTATTGTATAATTTATATTATTTTAATGTGTAGTATTGTAAAATAAAAGTTGAGATGTCAGGAGTATTGTAAAATGGTATGATATAATTGATAAAATAACTTTTTGAGATTGCAAAATATGATAGGATACAATTTTCGGATGGGGATGCTCTAAGGATAATGCATCTATACTACTTTATTTATTTTAACAACTCACTTTATAATACACCCTACAGCAAAGGTTTTATATTAATATTCAACACATTAAAATAATATAAACAACACAATAAAATAATATATCTAACACAATAATCAACAACCACAACCATCAATACATTAAAATACTTTTTTTTAACACTCTACATTAAAATATTATTTTTTGTTTTAAGTTTAATTTTGAGCTACAGTGGGCTGCTATCTATAGCAGCCCATTGTAGCTCAAAGTTAAATTTTTTTAACTTTAGCTGCTTTGCTGCAGCCACAGTTTTGAAGAGTTGGTTGCTAAATTGACTATTTTGTCAATTTAGCAACCTCACTGGGATGCTCTTAGAAGTTTAGAATCAATGTTACTATTTTAGAAGCTTGGAGAAGGAGGTTTAGCAGTTTAGGTAGTGAGTTAATAATTAACAAAGTCACTATTTTACATTTAAATATGCCCAAATTGCACTTTTCTTGGGTTGTTATTGCTAAAATTTTTAACAATTATAGTAGGTTGATATATTTAAGAACTGCTATAGCAGAGTTTGTAAAATAATATATATTATTTTATTGTCTTTCTATTTTTTTTATTTAATGACTTTTCTTTTCTCTCCTCTTTCTTTATATTGTTTTATTTTGTAATTATATTGTTTTAATATGTTAGATGTTAAAATAAAAATTGGAATGTTAAGTGTATTGTAAAGTGAGATGGTATAATAAATAAAATAACTTTTTAGACGATAAGAGTACTAGCATTGGGGGTGTACAACATCAAATCAGATCAAGAGATCAACGACTTTCTGACAAGATCAGGGGCATGGGCAATCTGTGGTTGTGCTGGTGCTTTGTGGCTGTGGTTTTGGCAGTGGGATTGGGGTTTTAGGAGGTTAAACAATGGGTTTTTATTGATTTGGTTGATTATGTTGGTTGCGGGTTTGTTTGAGCTTCAGGTTGATTCTATTGCTCAATGTTGAATCCGTTGAATGGGCGTTTGATGGTGGGTTGTATGGGTTTTGGGGGTTTTAGGCTTGAGTTTTGGTTTGAATTGGTAGTTTGGTGGTGAGTGGTGTGTGTGGGTTGCTCGGTGGTGGTGGGTTGCTTGCTGGTTTGGGTGTGGTTTTTTTTTTTTTTTTGGGTTTGGTGAGTGGTGGTGGGTAGCGGTTCTGATTTAGGTTTTGTTTGTTTTTTTTTTTTTTTTGTATTTATTTATTTATTTATTTATTTTTGGGTTTGTGGGTATGGATATGTGATTTTGGTGGTTGATAATGATGGTGGTGATGATGGATTCTAGGTGGTGGTGGTGGGCTGTGGGATGGTGGCGGCTGATTGCTGACTGCTGTGGTTGAATTTTTTGATTGTGGTTGGTGGTGGATTTTTTTTTTTTTTTTTTGGGGGTAATTTTGGTGGTGACAAATTGGGGTTTGTGGCTAAGTTTTGGTGGAAGGTAGTTGTGTGGGTTTTCTGGAGAGAGTGAGAGAGGAAGAGAGCTAGAGAGATGAAAGATGAGAGAGAAACATTATTTTTTTTTTAATATTATTTGATGGTGTAGTTTATATTATTTTAATGAGTTGTATATAAAGATAGAAACTAAGATGTTGGGTGAGTTGTAAAATGAGATGATAAAATAGATAAAATAAGTTTTGAGGATGTAAAGTAGATAATTCTTAAGAAACTTGGATGCTAGTGCTCTAAAGTAGTAATTTTTATGCAAACTTGGATGTAAATGCTTTTAGGGTGTCTAAATCACCAAAATTCCTATTCTTATACATCAAATGCAAAAATACCTACAACATTCAGATATTGGAACCTAAATTTTTTTTATTAATGAAGTTGGAAACTTGCTTTTCTCTCTCTTTTTTTTTTTTTTAATTTTTAATTTTTAATTCTTATCTATTTCCTATAATACTGTGTAGAGGTGGCAAAATCAACTTAAACTCATTTGTCCACCTAAATCCACCCAATTATGGGTCAAATGGGTATTAACCCAATTAAAATTCAATTAACATCCAATCAACACTTATGTTAATTGGGTTTTAATTGGGCATCTAATTAGACCCAGTATTATTTCTACAAATTACTTGTACAATACACCATCCAAGGTAAACAAGCATGCTAACTTGGTTGGATCCGAGCCCTACACATGGACAAGCTGTGAGGAAAAGGAAGGGGATGTTGGTAAGAGGAATATTACCTCTGATTTGTGCCAATGGCATGATCACCATTGGGGGGGAGTGAGATGCGCATCCTGGCATTGACACTCAGCATTACCATGAAAGGGATATCGACCTTTGTTGGTTAAGGGTTGTAGAACATCTCTCATTGGCTAGTAATAAGCTGGACCACTGCTAAGGACACGTGCAATGCTCCTAGGACCTATGGTGTTTCTTTCCTTGTCTAATAGTTGTCTCTCACGATATAGCAGAGCAACCCTTCATCCTACCACTCTGACATTGGCAGATTTTCTCTCTCCTCCAGCCATAGTTGTCACATGCAATACGTATCATACGAAATGTATTGTATTGTGTGTAAAATATTTCGTATCGTATTGGCGCATTGTAAGTGCTCATAAATCGTATGATACAGTGTGTGTACGTATAAATTGTATCGTATCGTATAATATATAAATAAATGTTTTAAATGATATTTTTTGTTAAAATTTGAACTTTTATTTGAATCTAACAAGTTGTTAGACTTGTTTTTAACACAAAATTAATAGTTTACTTAATTTAGCCTACTAAAATAGCATATTCATAAGTTTTTTTTCCCCTTTCTCCTACAATTGGACTACATAGTACACACTTACCCTTCACTTTTATACTTACAAATTTATTTTATATACTATGAATAAAATATTAATTGACAATATAAATTTTTTATTTTTATCATTATTGTTATAAGTCCAAGAAACTAGAATGCCATATATATATATATATATAAATTATTAAAATAAAAGAACAAGAAGAGATAGTAAATGTTAATGACTAATGACGATGAAGAAAATTTTAATAAAGAAATAAGTTTGCAAAATTATAAACATGATGATAGCATTGACTTAGTGGGGTTGATTAAGCAATTTAATGAATATGATAAAAATAAAATATTATTTTTGGGTCATTTGTAATATATTATCACTTTTGAATTTAAGTAATTTGAATGTGTATTAACATGCTAGTGTGCATTTGCGTACTACTTTTTTGAGTCTGCGTTTTCTTGGGTCCCATGTACTGTTCACGAGACCTGCAAGTATGGAATCTGGCAAATTTTACTTTAAAACTGGGTCTATGGCACCATTCACACATTTAAAAATTATTTTGCTACAGTGTTTTCAGCAATAAGTTTTCAATTTTCAACAATAAGCGGTATTCAAACAGACCCCTAGTTTGATTTATTTAGTTAGTTTGTTAAATATTATTACATAAGTGATGAATAAATTAGTCATTAACTGAATATATTCAACATTTATAATGAATATACCCTTTATATATGTATGTTTATAATTTTTTATAAATTTTATTAAGTGTTTGTGTATCTTATGATACACAATACGAAAAAATTATAAATTGATTCACAATACGATTCACATTTTGACAACTATGCCTCCAGCCATGGCATTGTGCAATAACTGTATTAGGGTTTAAATGGGTGAATGAGACTTGACACCTATTTCTATGTACCTAATGACATTCCTCGTACTATAAGAGCAACATGCTGCTGAGCAATTAGGGTAGAGGTAAAGAGAAAGGCAGAAATCTAGGTAAGAAAGTGAGGAAAAAGGATAGAGTTCTGGGAAGAACAACACCATGTGTAAAACCTTAAACTTTCATACAATACATAGCTTTTAAAAGTGAGTAATATTTTGTCCTTCGCTCGTCGTGGTTTTTCATCCCTTTTCCCATCACTTTCTTTTGATGTTTTAGTTGTAAAGTCTGCATTTTTATTATTCAGTATCTTTGACACCCAAATGTAATATTAGACTTTTAGGTCACCTATTTTACACACTTAAAAATCTAACTTGCACGTATATTAGCCAACCCTAAAATACCCCCAAAACCACTAAAGGGACCAAAATGCCCTTTGGAAGAACCAAAATAATTAAAACACACTCCAAATGATCAAAACTATCCCAAAACCTTTAAAACAACCAAAATACCTTCAAAATCTCTAAAATTTCCAAATATACTCAAAACCCACTAAAATGACTAAAATATTCCTAAAATCTCTCAAATGAGCAAAACATCCATAAAACCTCTAAATTACCAAAATACCCCGATTCTTTAAAATCACCAAATATACTAAAAAACCACTAAAAGGACCAAAATACCCCCAAAACCTAAAAAATGACTGAAATACCTCCAAAAACCTAAAAATAACCAAAATACCCATGTAAACCTAAAAAATTACTGAAATACCCAAAACCTAAAAAATTACCAAAATACCCTTGAAACCTAAAAATTACCAAAATACCCCCTATACCTAAAAACTAATTGAAATACCCCCTAACCTATAAAAAAAAAAAAAAAAAAAAAAAAAAAAAAAAAAAAAAAAAAACCCCTCTAAACCTAAAAAGAAAATGACCGAAATACTCCCAAAAACTAAAAAATGACCAAAATACCTCCTAAAACTAAAAATGATTGAAATACCTCCTAAAACTAAAAAATGACCAAAATACTCCTCTAAACCTAAAAATTGACCAATATACCCCCGAAACCTAAAAAATTATTGAAATACCCTTAAAATTATAAAATGACGAAAATACCCCTAAACATTTAAAATGACCAAAATACCCCCAAAACCTCTAAAATTACCAAAAAGTACTCCAAAACTCCTAAAACAACTAAAACAGCTCTAAACCTCTAAAATGACCAAAATACCCCCTCAAAATATCTAAAATGACCAAAATATCCTTGAAACTTTAAAAATTAACAAAATACCCCCTAATTTTATTATGGTAATTTTTAGGTTTTTGGGGTATTTTGTTGATTTTTTAGGTTTTGGGGTTATTTTGGTTAATTTTTAGGTTTTGGGGGTATTTTGGTCATTTTAAGTTTAGGGTTATTTTGGTCATTTTACAAGTTTCGAAGGGTATTTTGGTCATTTGATAGGTTTCAAGGATATTTCAATCATTTTTGTAGGTTTAGGGGGTATTTTGGTAATTTTTAGGTTTTGAGTGTATTTTGGTCATTTTTAAGTTTCATGGGTATTTTGATCATTTTTTAGTTTTAGGAGATATTTTGGTAAACTTTAGGTTTTAGGGGTATTTTGGTCATTTTTAAGATTTCAAGGGTTATTTCAGACTTTTTAAAAAAAAAATTAATTTTTAGGGGGTTTGGTCATTTTTTGGTTTCGGAGTTATTTTGGTCATTCTTTAGGTTTCAGGGGCATTTCAGTCATTCTTTAGGTTTAAGGGGTATTTTGGTAATTTTTAGTGGTTTTTTAGCATATTTGGTAATTTTTCAAATTATAGGGGTATTTCGCTTATTTTATTTAGGTTTATGGGATATTTTGGTAATTTTAGAGAATTTTAAGAGTATTTTGGTCATTTTTAAGTTTTAGGGGCATTTTGGTAATTTTGATTATTAGGTAATTGGGTGGGTTGGGATTTATTCATAATAATTGGGTTAGGTTAGAACTTAGATGTAATTAGTTAAATGAGTAATAATGGGTAAACGAGTTTTATATATTCAACCCAATTATGCTCACCCCGAACTCACCCATTTGACACTCCTAGTACTGTGTTATTCCCAAAGGATTCCAAAAGATAGTTGAACCATCTATAGATACTACTTGTTTCAAGGAAAATTGAAATTTGCAATTAGTAATATTATAGTTATAAACTATTTTACAACATTTTTCACAAAATGTTGATGTAGTCAACCTCTTATTGGTTTCATATAGGCCCACCATTTATATCATTTTTTTATTTACCAATAATTACTCACTACATCAACAGTTTGTACAATTTTTAATAAAATAGTTTATGTCTCTAGTATTATTCATATGCAATATGTATAAATTTGGCAAGGACTTATAAAGTTATAATTATAATCAAATAACGTATTTCACCAACCTCATTAAAATAGGGAAAGTCCAATAATAACAATTTTCACAGAAAGAAAATAGTGAACGTCCACAGTCTACAGATAGAGTGAGACGAAGAGAGGAAGGTGTTACATAAAGTATATTAAAACTAGATTATAAAAAAAGAACGAAATTAAAAGCCGAATTTGGCAGCATCACCATAGCACTACAAGCTCCGTAATAGCACTTGAATTAGACATCCCACTAGGGCTGGGCTGGCATAATCAAAAAACTAAAATGGCTTGCCCAAATTTGAGCCTGTTAACAATTGCCTAATTTGGGCTATGCCCAGCTCAAGCTAAACTTTCAGGCTAGAAGGGGCCACCCAGCCTAAAAGGCAGTAGTAGTATTATGCGTTCATATTTCAAGCAATGAGAATAGCTTCGTGCCAATGCTCCATCCTCTAAAAATCTGAAGGACAAATATCCAAGCCTTCGTTAAGCCCATTTAAGGAACATAGACTGAATGATGGTTTCAGTTTAATTTCCATTTCAAGTGGTATCATGTATTTGTTCACTTCTGGCCTCAAAGCAGGCTTGATCCAACTCAAACATATCTGTCTGACCAGACCTACCTTTGAATCCCAACTCGTAGTCTCTATAATTGATAGGGATTATGGCATGCACTTCCACCAGTACAAACATACCAAGATACCAGATTTAAACTGAGGTAGGTCCAATATATTCAGTTTAATATATTAGTTAGATATTTGGCGGATTAAAAGATATAAAAAGTTGGAAAGAGCACAATGAATAGGTGAGTACCAGTTGAAGAACTACAGAATTTTGGGGGAGGGGGGGGGGGGGGGGGGGGGTGTTGAAAGGGGGATGTTGAAAAAGGATTTCATGATTAAATAGAGCATAATCAAGTCAGACAAATTAAATAGAGATCATCACGTCAAATATCCTCCCCATTATCGACAATGAAAAAAAATTCATAGAGGAACTTATTACCATGCAATATTTATCTATGTCCACATAGAAAGAATATAATGTGCACTGGATCTGTAACTGTAACTCTGCAACTATCAGCAACACGCCCAGAACCAAGAATATCACATAAATATGTAGCTATCCACTCAACTAAGGAACTCTATCATTAATATTTGGGAAGTTTCCACATAGTAAAGAATTTTTTTTTGAGGTAAACATAGTAAAGATTTAATAAGGGCCTTTATCTTCTTGAAAGATTTAATTTCATCTCCCTTACGAAGTACTCTATGCTTAAAATTTTGGGTCTGTGCATCTATACACATGGACACATCACATAAAAACAAGCTATTTCTAGTAAAAAATTGCAAGGCAACAATGAACTTCAGAGAATTTTTAGAGGAACATGTTTGCAAAGAATTACTTGAGGAAACAGTTGCTTAATTGAAAGCACAGAAGATGATGTTACAATAATTGAGTTAATAAAAAAAGAAGGGGGGCGGGGTGAGAAAATCATACTATCTCACAGAATATGTTTACAAATATCATTTACCACCTTGAACAACAAATAAAACAAGAGAGCCCATAAGCTTCATGTTTTCAGCATCAATTTCCAGTCCATCAAGTTATTGTTTCAGCAAGGGAAACATATTACGTGCTTGTTACCTGATAACAGGCAGAAGCACAATTTCCAGTCCAAATTTTTGTAATTCTCAATTTAGGGTGTTCAACATTTTTATTAAGGTGATCACAATAGGTTAATTTAACATATAATTTTATTTTTCGCAAATGTATATACATACATTTTTTTGCAAGTCAGTGGTGACTGCATGGATTCAAATTAAGAATCTTGCTTAGTTGTTTACTTATTTGTGTACTCTAGCCTCTAATGTCTATGACAGCTTTTTTTTTTTTTTTTTTTTTTTTTTTTTTTTTTTTTTTTTTTAAATATTTTTTTTAATTTTAATTATGCAGTTTGTTTTTATAGCCTTTTTTGTTATTTTGAGAAACTATTTTTATAGCTTTTTGAAAAAGAATTATTTAGGTTACAAAAAAAAATTTATTTAACTAATTAGGTTTTAAAAATTTGTATTTTAGAACACTCGCATTAGTGTGGTCATTTAACATTTCAACAAATATATAGCTAAAGACTCACAAAAAGCCCAAACATCAGTCTCGCCAAACTAGTCCAAAAACCTTAAAAATAAACATTACCACGCCACAAGTAGAGTTGTATTGTTTATCGCCAATAATTAAAAAAAAATTAATTAATTCTCTCTCTCTCTCTCTCCTCTCTCATCCTCTCTCTCTCTCTCTCTCTCTCTCTCTCTCTCTCTCTCTCCTCTCCTCTCTCTTCTCTCTCTCTCTCTCTCTCTCTCTCTCTCTCTCTCTCTCTCTCTCTCTCTCGTTTGTCCCCTACCTCTCATATATATATAAAGCCACAAATCAATTCAAAGTAGATCCGCTAGGTTATGAATGTCAGTGGTGATATGGAGATTGAAGAGCCGGCAATGTTGGGGCTTCCAATGTTGAATTACAAGATGTGAGTGTACACACAAATTTTGTAAAAGATAAATCAATAATCACGAAATAGTGTAACAAATTATCAATTTATATTGATTTGTATATAAGTGGATACAATCTCTGTATGACTTTTTACAATGAAAAAATACAATAAACTCCTTTGATTCGATCTCTAATAAACTTTACAATCTGAAGAGCTATGAAGCTTGATCTTGAATTGTGTTTTGATGTCTCCAAGTTGGATGTATTTGAATTGATGTCAAGGGTCGTTGGCTTAATCCTGAACTAAATCAAAAGGAACTCAAAGGAAAATCCTGACTTTGATTTGAAGAAGTAGGAATGAGCCTTAATTTTGAGGGCGCAAGAGTGCTCTTTTGAACTTAGATGACTCTTTTTTGGTAGAGTGTCAGTAGGGTTTTCTCTCTTCTCAAATAGGAGGTCTCTTTTTATAGATGACTTAATGGTCTTTAATTTGAAATTTCCTTTCAGCATTTATTGAGAGTTAATTACAAATTTTGAAATTAAATTCAAATTTGAATTTAATTTTGGTCTTGTATTTAATAAGAACCTTCAATGTGCATCTTTTTTTCTAACGTTGCCACATGACTTTCTTTATTTGATGTTGCCATGTGGCTTGGATACGTGTCATTTCTATGTGAGTCATGGTAACTCAAAGACTTAGCATGTGACTTTATTGTCCAAAGTGGACACATCATAAATTGAAAATTAATTTATCATAAATATTTGATAATGATCAATCGGAGTTGTGAATACATCATAAAATTTTGATGTATACAATGAGTTTTGTGGTTGTGATGGGATTTTTGATGGTGGTGTTGTGGTGCATGGTTGGATTTTAGTTTATTTGATTTCCTATCAAGTTTTTTATGTGGGTTTTGTTAGCTTTGTGTTTGTTGGGTTTTTGATGGTGGTGCCATGGTGGTGGTGCTATGATGGATGGGTTTGGGTTTGTTCAGTTTTCTTATAGATCTTTTGATGTGGGTTTCGTTGGGTTTTTTACAGTGGTGTTGTGGTTTTGGTGTATATGGTGGTGGTGATGGTATAATAGTATATGCTGAAGGAGAGATGGAGAAATTAATATTTAAATGAAGTAAAAAATAGAGTATGAAGTCTTATGTATGTATATGGAAAAAGTAGATAGCTAAATTATAAAAAGTAAAATTTTTTAGGTTAATTTAGCTCAAAATCTATGGAGATTAATGTGAATGCTCATAAAAGTTAATTACAAACTTATGGGAGTTATGCCACCCAATAATTTTTTTACTGAATTCATATTTTGAAAATCTCACCGTTGGGTTACATGATTTATATGTTCTTAACGTGTATGCTAATTTTCAATCCAATCAGATCTTATTTACCATTTGATTTATAAACTCATCTTTTATACATTATTTTAAACTACAAAAACTTGAATTTAAACAATTGATTGATGACACAACTATTGATCTTTGATTACCTTGAAATTTTGCAAACATAAAGAATATACAAAAATAATATAATCTAAAGGTGGATTTGTCAAAATTCACATCCAATTAAAAATATTGAGTAGTTTAATATTAGGGAAATGCTAACAAGTGCCCTTAGGGCACTGGTTAAAAATCCAGTTAAAGAAATTTTTTATGAGAAAAGAAAAGGAAAAAAAATTAATGTTTTGATAGCTTTTTTCATTTCCCATAAAAGTGATGTCAAAACTTTCTTAAAATGAATTGTTAACGAGTGCCCTTAGGGCACCCGTTAGCATGACCCTTAATATTATTTAAAGTTACACCGAATGTAACTTTACATAGTAGCCTATGAGTGGAGCCCGAAATAATCAATTTGACATGTTGAAGTAGCTCCATTAATGATATGATACTACATTGGAAATTTGTTTGTTTGCCAAATATCTCGTCGAATCAGGTAGCATAGTAAAGTTCATAGTTAACCTGCAATTGTATATATATATGATGGGTGTTACATTAAGTAGGAAATCTACTGGTTATTAATAACTATTATTTTTTGGTTCTGTCTATCTATTGTATTGTTGTAAACTATGCCGTGGTTGTGAAGAGGTAATGACTTTGGAGTTTGGAGCGCTTGTAAGGAGGGATTACCATTAATCTAAACCATCCGTGTTAAATACGGGCATACTTTAAAAAAAAATGTGGACAATATATAGGTGTGAAATTATGGACACAGCTAATAACGAATGTGTAAAAGTATTTGCCCGTGTGAGAAAGTAGAAGTAGAAGTGTAGAACTACTGCTGCCTGTGTGCTTGCCAGGCTTTAGACTAAATTGATCTATCTATGAAACAACAACAGTTTAACTTTTTTGCTTGTGAAAGTTAATTGCACAATTATTGGTCGGATTATGTAAATTGATAAATTTTTATTAGATCTCGGATTATTTTTTCACACACAAGACTTACTGCATCATGAAAAGAGGGTTAAGAGTGATCTATTTCTGACTTTATGTGCTGAATGCAAAATTCATGTCCATGTTTAATAATTTCCCCCAGCCTAGAATAGAATAAAACAATACTCTTAGCAAAATATTTAGTACATGTGACTGATGTGAACAACAATAGAAAGGGTACTATCAGAAAAAAAATACAATAGAAAGGGTACAATGGCTTGGGGCCAAGCGAAAGAGTATGGAACAACTAGTAACAGCAAGGAACCCTAATCCCTTCAAAGTCGTTATTACACGAAACACAAGACAGTGAGGGACATGAGCTTCGTCCCATATCAGTACATGAAGTAAAGCCTGGAGGAGTGGCCGTCGACTCCATGTTCTTAATTTACCATTGCTTATCGAATGCAGGCAACAAAAAAACAAACTTTTTCTAAGGCTAAATTACAAAATGCACTATTTAATTTTGTCTAAAATTTAATTTAATTTTCTAATTTCACTTTTGGTCAATTCAATTTTTTGACTTTTGGCTTTATTTAATTTAGTCCTCAAGTTACTCTATCAAAATGGTTGAGCCAATTGATCTCTATTAATAGCACAATTTTGATGGAGTCTAAGAGAAGTACTGAATTGAACATAATTAAAAGTTAAAAAACTGAATTGAAAAAATAAAATAAAAACAACCACATAAGTTAAAAACAACCCGTAAGTTAAAAACAACCACATATTAGAATGGCAAGAGCAGAAATGACATAGACGGCCCAACTAGCGAATTTGAGGCAGAATGGAAAAGGAATGGTAATGGCCATGAAAAATGCGGTTACGGTGAAGAAAACGCCACATTTCTCAAGCACTTGGACTGTCAGGAAGAACTTCGGATTTATGAATTTGCTAACGACAGTGGAAGCAAAGGCGAGTAAGATTGCTAGAGAGAGCAAGTGGAAGGGTACAGGGAGTTGTGAGTGTTCTTGAACGGATAGTAAAGCTATATCAATGGCCCAAGCCAAACAAAAACCAATCACAATCTCAGCCCATTCCATGTGGTGCACCAGTGCCAAGCCAGCTTCTTGAGCTTGTTTTTTAGCACCATTCCCAGCTGCTTCAGTTTGATCGACAGCGTTGCCCCCAGCTGGCAGAGGAGCTACCACTTCTGAGTCGACAGCTTCAGCAGAAGGCCGTGGAAGTTGTGGGTAAATTTTGGAGAAGAGTTGAATAATTGGAACAAAGAATAGCTTGAAAGGATTTGCCATATTCAGATATTTTTTTGGCAGGCAATTCGTATTCACTTGCTAATTAGTCTTGAATAAATTTGTCAAACTATATAGGAAAAAAACAGTTCATTTTTTATTGGCTGACGGAATAAAAAAATGGGCGTGTAAATCAAAAAGCTTGTTCATGAGGAGAAAACTCCTCATGATGAACAAGCCTCAAAAAGCTTGTTCATGAGGAGAAAATTTCCCAGACGGAATAAAAAATGGGCGTGTAAATCAAAAAGCTTGTTCATGAGGAGAAAAGAGGAGAAAACTCCTCATGATGAACAAGCCTCAAAAAGCTTGTTCATGAGGAGAAAATGATTTACTGCTATTTCCCAGACGGAATAAAAAAATGGGCGTGTAAATCAAAAAGCTTGTTCATGAGGAGAAAAGAGGAGAAAACTCCTCATGATGAACAAGCCTCAAAAATCTTGTTCATGAGGAGAAAATTGATTTACACGCCCATTTTTTTATTCCGTCTGGGAAATAGCATTAAATCATTTTCTCCTCATGAACAAGCTTTTTGAGGCTTGTTCATCATGAGGAGTTTTCTCCTCTTTTCTCCTCATGAACAAGCTTTTTGATTTACAGTTTTACACGCCCATTTTTTTATTCCGTCTGGGAAATAGCATTAAATCCTAGAACAAGCTTTTTGATTTACACACCCATTTTTTTATTCCGTCAGCCAATAAAATCTTCTTTTTACATGTATAACTCGTAAACTACTAAACTATTTTTTTTACCAATAAAAAATGAACTTTTTTTTTCCTATGTAGTTTGACAAATTTATTCAAGAATAATTAGCCAAAAAAATTACCTGAATATGGCAAATCCTTTCACGCACTTCTGTGTTCACAAACATTTTGTTCCTAGGTTGACGCACCCACAATTTTTTATTCTTTGGTACATCAATCTAGGTTTAATTCTTTTCTTCCTCTTCTTTTTTTTAGAAGAAATCTAGGTTTATTTCTAAGCCTATCTCTGATTTCCACTTCTTGGCGAGTGTCCTTTTGTTGGAGGTTTCTTAGATCCAGTGACTCTTTCTTTATTTGGGTTGAAATTTAGTTTTAACGGACAATACACCCCACCCTCAACTACTTATTTTTAGAGGGGATGATTTGAATTTTTTCTTATGTAAACATGTATTGGGTTAAACAAGACAAGTTTGAGCAATATCATGAGTGGATGATTGAGGCTGAGCATGTGATACTGAGTACTCTAAATTTTGATCTTAATGTGCAGCATCCATATGCTCCTCTTTGCTAACCTAATTTGTTTGAGAGGTTTTCTCTATTATTTTGCCTACTAGTCTAGTGTGCTTGTAGAACTTAAGTTTCATGGAAGAGTTGTAGAAATTGTATATTATAGATTCTACTTCTACACGCCTATGCTACATTACTTCTCCTCTAGTAGGAGTGAATTATTTTCATATATAGTAAATTTATTAGCATAATCTATTTGAAAGTGGGTTACATGAAACGTTTCACAAGACATTTTTTTCCTCTCTCTCCCATATACTTCATTTCTTATATTTTTAAAGGATAAAATTTGGTTACAAACTTTGATGTAACCAATGACTACAACTCACAGTATAAAAATTAACATAACTGCATATTTTGAAAACCTAACAATTGCATTGTATGTTCTTTTTGTTTTTAATACATATGTCAAATTTTGTGCCAATCGGATATTATTTACTATTCGATCTATAAACTTATTTTTTATGAATAATTTTATATTACAGAAACTTGCAATTCAAACATTTGATTAATGACATAATTATTAATTGTTGATCTTCTGAAATTTTTGCAAGCATGGTGGGATGACATAATTATTGATCGTTGATCTTCTAAAATTTTTGCAAGCATGGTGGATATAGAAAGAAAAATGTAATCCATTGGTAGATTTATTAAAATTCATATATACTAAAAATATATCGAGTAAAGTTGTAGCCACTAACTATAGCCTACTTTGTAGCAAAACTTTTTCAATTTTTAATGGACAAAGTTTGGCTACAAATTTAGTTGTAGCTCAAAACTACAACTTCCATGAAAAAAATTAACATGACTACCTATTTTAAAAATCTAATAATTAGATTACATGTTTTTTATGCTCTTAACACACATGTCAAATTTTGTGTCAATCAAATGTTATTTATTATATGATCTATAAACTTATTTTTTATGCATGATTTTATACTATAAAAACTTGCAATTTAACTAATTGAGTAATGACATAGCTGTTGATCTTTAATCTTTTGAAAATTTTACAAGCATGAAAGATATAAGAAAAAAATATAATTCAATGGTAGATTTCTCAAAATTCACATTAAATAAAAAGATATTAAGTACAGTTGTACCCATAATATTACATTTTTGTAATCTTAAATTAATATAATCTCAATGAAAAGAATACAATATTACATTGTTTATAAAGGTAATGATATTAAGATGATGTGATATATTTTATAATTTTACATTATGATAATGTTATAAAAATAAAATAAACCAAAAACTTTAATATCATATTATCGTAATATACATCACATCAAAGACACATTACATCAAACCAAACGACAAGCTACAATGGCATTACGGAAATGGTATAAACGGCCCAGCTAGCGAAATTGAGGTAAAGAGGAAATGGAATGGGCGTAATGGTCATGAAAAACGCTGTTACGGTGAAGAATTTGCCAAATTTCTTAGGTACTGGGGCTGACACGTGACACCAAGAAGTTGGACTTCATGAATTTGCTAACGGAGGAGGTAGCAAAGGCAAGTAAAGAATGCTAAAAAGAGAGCAGCAAGAGGGAATTGTGAGTGGACTTGAAGGGATGGTAATTAAAGCTATATCAGTGGCCGAAGCCGAACAAAAACCGATCACAATCTAGGCCCATTTCCCACCTCTTTTTCAGACGGCCCAGATTGAATCTCTGAAATTACCGCGTGTGAAAATTACATGATTAGCCGACTAGCTGATTGTCAGGAAAAAAGTTTGACCAATAGGAAATGACGAAATAAGGAATTTTCTAACTATGGATAAATTATTAGCCACAGCAGAGTACCACATGGATGTGTTGAGGTGGTCCTTTCAGACAATGATAAAATGCCATTTGGACAACTAGCTGATGTCAGCTTTAACCTCACAATAAATAAATGTGGGCAATATGTAGGTTTGAAGAGCTACTGCTGCTCTGTGCTTGCCTGGCTTTAGTCTAAATTGATCTCTGTGAAACAAAAACAGTTTTAAGTTTTCTGCTTGTGGAAGTTAATTGCACAATTGTTAGTGGGATTATGTAAATTGATAATTTTTTACTAGTGCTTATTTGGGTTGATATTAGATAATTTTTTACTAGTAAATTGATAATTTTTTACTAGTGCTTATTGATATTAGTAAATTGATAATTTTTTACTACATCATGACGGGAGGCTTAAAAGTTATATGTTTCTGACTTTTTGTCCGGTATGCAAAATTCACGCCCAGGTGTAAAAATTTCCGCTAGAAGAGAACAACATAAATTACATAATACTTTTAGCAAATATTTAGTACATGTGAGTAACAATACAGAGAGCACAACGGCTTGGGGGCAAGTGAAGGAGTGCGGCACAAATAGTAACAGCATGGAAGCATAAAATTTTAAATTCTAAAGGCTAAATTGCAAATTTTAATTTTTAACTTTTTCTAAATTTCAATAAGTTCTCTAACTTTATTTTCACTCAATTTAGACCTCTTAACTTTTAACTTTCTTCAATCTTGTCCTCTAGATACTCTTCATAAAAAACGAGCCATTAATGACTTCTAAAACAACATAATTTTGTAATGAACAAAGTTAAAGGTTAACAATGCAATTTTGACAGAGACTGATTTGGAGTACTGAATTGAGCTATATCAAAGGCCGAAGCCAAACAAAAAGCAATCACAATCTCCGCCCACTCCATGTGGTGCACGACTACCAAGCCAGCTGCTTTAGCTTGTTTTTCAGTACCAATCCCAGCTGCTTCAGCTTGATAGTCAGCGTTGGAGGAGAAGAGTAGTTGGATAATTGGAACAAAGAAGAGCTAGAAAGGGTTTGTCATTTTCTTTTGGCTATTCTCTCGCTCTTCTTGTTTTACTTTGTCAATTGTCAACTATATATACACATTAAAGGTTTTTTCACAACTTGAAATTAAATACTAATCAAACTGGCCGGGTTATTAAAAAAAAAAAACTAATCAAACTGATATAGTGCATCCTTGAGCTGGGAATTTATTAATTCTTGCGTGACCTAGAGTGCAACTCATTAATCTCACGTTAAAAAATGAGTATGAGTTAAAGAAGTTTAAAGTCTGTACTATGTATTCAAGAGTTAGGCATTTTTGAATATACATCAGTGTAAGTTTATTTAAAAAATCTTCTCCCTCTCCCCACGTGTGTGTTAAAAATATTTAGTATTCTAAAAAAAAAAAAAAAAAATATATATATATATATATATATATAGTGCAACCCATTAATTTTAATATGAAATTCTTTTCTATCAAAAATTTAAAAATAAAAATAAAAAACGAAAAACAAAAGCCAATCTGACTTCGAGCCCTGATTTTTTTTTGGTTGAGAAAACTAGTCTTTTTTTATAGTCTATAGTTGAAACTCAATTTATAGGCCAAATATAGGATAGTTAGCTAGTCGTGATCCCTGTATAATTTATATAGATGCTTGGAAATCTTACTACATAAAACTTTATTATTTAAATAAATAATATATGCTCTCGCGATCCAACTTCCTATGATTTTCTCACGCCACGTGCTTCGGCTTGTTTGCCCAGTGTGAACAAACCTCCTCCAATCAAATGTAAGGGGAATGAATTAATCTTCGAGGAACCAACATTACTTGATTAGCTGCCTTGCTGAGCTTCAGGAAAAGGTTCGACCAATAAGAAATGAGGGAATGAGGAATTTCCTTTTAACTATGGCCCCCAGCGAGGTTGTTTGCTGTGGGGCTTCGATATACTGAAACCTAGCCATTTGATCGGATACCTTTTCGGTCATAATAAGATTCAATAACTCGTCACCGTCACACCATTTTCTATCTAAGATGAAAATCCTAATTCTAAATCATGAAATGATACAAACGTTATTTGAACTGTTATGATTTATGAATATGAAGTCAATTACAAAATAAGTGCTGGACGCAACAATGGGATCATTCAATCTAAAGGTTAATTCACATTAAAAGTTAATGATTAATATGCATTCTTGCAATCTATGATTTAAACCATCTGATTGTGTTTAATTTTGCATTTTTTTTTTTTTGAGAAGGTGGTTAATTTTGATTGGTTCTTAATTAAAATGAATTATATTTTTAATCTCATAAAGTGGCTTAAAACTTATAATTATACTCAAATAAATCAGAAATAATGAGTAAAAAGTGATAACTTTTATTTTCTTAGATTAGTTGATTCACATATTCATGCATTTAATAGTATATATTGTATGTAGGACCGAAGCGATATGCTTTTTTATACTTAGATTGTGTCTATGACCAAAGTAATAACTTTTATTTTCTTAGATTAGATTAGTTTCACGTCGCAGAGCATACTTTATAATAATTCTCACTATTAAACAAACTCCTACAAGAAATTGATCCCACTTGCCAGAACTAGTTACCAGGTAATTTATGATCTTTTTACTTCTGACAGGTTAAGCGGTTTATCCTCATGTCTACGAGGGACTCACCACAAGAAACATTTAAAATGCATATTGATAAAAGAGGTCAAAATGAAACCAAGGGTTTGAGTTTGACTATCAAAGTCTAGATCAGAAAGGAAGAAAGGAAGAAGATTAGAAGCAAAGAAAGGAGGAGCTGAAAATTAAGTATGGGGATATAAACGACAGAAACAGCAACTAAACGACAAGCTTGAATAAAGCTACAAGTAGTTTAGTGTTAATATTTATTCTCACACATGTCCATACACGTGGCTTGTGTTCACACGTGCTATAACTAATTTAATAGAGTTTGTTTTTGGTATTCAGTGTATATAAGCAGAGTAATCACTGTAGAATCTTCTTAACGCAAATACAGATATTTTTCAATCCTAACATTCTAAATTTCTCTCTCTTTTCCTGTTAAGATTCTGTTATTGACATAACTGCTGCTTTTCCCCTCCTTTTGGTAAGTAAAATAATCATTTTATTAGAAAGAGGAAAATGCTTTGGTACACTAGAGCAGCTCCTAAAGAATTACATTCTTAAGTTTAAAGTCAATAAAGTGTATAGAAGAAGTGGAAATGAACACTGCCTAAGGCAAACATCCAATCATACAAAATTCTCATGAATAACTGCTTCCTAAGGCAATGATAATGATAATTGTTTATGACAAAACTACAGAAGTATGATAAAAGAGATGGAGAACTTGGGCAATGACAATATTATGATCAGAATGTGACATAAAGAAAAGTAGCGGAAGCGCAAAAAACATGACTGCTAATATTTGCTACACAAAAAGCACTAAATCATAATGATCTATTCCAATGAACAATTTGTTGTACAATAAAACAAAGTAACTATATATATACAAAATTGACTTACTTTCAGATGCAACTCAGCTTCTCTTTTATTTATTTATTTGTTTTGACGAACAAACTTCTCTATCTCCTTCAATGCACACATCCACTTCAATTAGTTTCTTTTTTATTTTTCTATAAAAAAAGTTTAAAAATATTTCCTAAACACAATAATCTTAGAACATCCGTTAATTTTTTCTTAAAAAAAAATTAACTGATACACAACACAATATCTACTATTCATAAATGCCTTGGTGGGTTTTGATGTGTTATAATAATAATAAAAATTAAAATTTTGGATAAATTGATTAATGGGGAAAAACCAATCACAAAATTGAAGAAAGTGTTCTTAATTTGAATAAATTGATAAGTGGGGGAATTTGAATACTGCATGTATGTTTCATTTGCTTGAATACTGCATGTATGTTTCATTTGCATTCATTTCAGTTTATTTTTCTGGTTGATTCTTCAGTACATGTGACAACTGAAAAGAGTACAATGCTTTGGGTTACAACTAGAAACAAGAATTCCCATTAAAAAAAAAAAACTAGAAACAAGAATAAGCCTAATTCGGTATATCCATCATCCCTCCAATAGATTCAGTCCAAAATCTTTCATCCAAAAAAGGATTTAGTCCAAAATCCAACGGTTTAAAACAGATTTATGGTACACTTCGAAAGACCTTTACAGCTTTACCAACTGACACAGACCTAGGGCAAAGTTTCAAACAAAGCACAATTTTGAAGTTATGTCGACATACGCATCCTCATTTAACCCTAATCAAGTAATTATATAGTTATTTTATTTTTGCAAAAAATTACCCCAAAGCTACAAACAATAGCAGATAATAATAGCGAAGACCGAAATTGTATAGATGGCCCCAGTAGCGAATTTGAGGTAAAGAGGAAATGGAATGGTAATGGCCATGAAAAACGCTGTTACGGAGAAGAATACGCCAAAATTCTTGAGCTTTTGGGCTGTCACCAAGAACTTGGGCTTTATGAATTGGCTAACAAAAAAGCAAGCAAAGGCGAATAAGATTGCTAGAGAAAGCAAGTGGAAGGTTGCAGAAAGCTGTGTGTTGATTTGAGCGGATAGTGAAGCCATCTCAAGGGAAACAGACAAACAAAAACCAATCATTAAATCAGCCCAGTCCATGTTCTGGATGTGGTGGTGGTGGTGGCGCACAACTACTAAACCAGCTGCTTCAGCTGGTACTTCAACTGGGTCGACGCCGTCATCCCCAGCTGCCAGATCTGGGTCGACATCATCTCCAGAAGATGAAGGCTATGGATGCTGTGGGTTGAATTTTGGGAAGAGTTGAAGCAATTTTGTGATAAGTGGAAGAAAGAATTCCTTGAGAATAGTTGTTATATTCATATTTGAGAGCTCTGGTTGGAGGCTATTGCTTTTTCGTTCCCAATCAAACTATATATAGGAAAAAACTTCGAAATGAAATGTACAAAATGGGTGATATGGGGACCACCTAGGAACAAAATGAGTGAAATGTACAAAATGGGAAAATGAAATGAAATGGGAACAAAATGGGTGATATGGGGACCACCTAGGAACAAAATGAGTGATGTGGGAGGAACAACTAGGTTGACGCGCACCAACACTCCAAAGTTTTCTATTCAGGTTACATCAATCTAGGTTTAATACTTTTTTTTTTTTTTGGAGAAGAAATCTAGGTTTATTTCTAATTGTTGTATCCAGAATAACAAAATTGCAAATTTGTGCATAAATTTGCATTCTTTATTCCCAATGTTATAACATTAATTTGTATAAATTTGCATTTTTCATTTTAACTTCCAAAAAATTAAAATATATGCCGCAATCCCACCTTCTTAGGATATTCTCAATTTCTCGCAAAGTCACACCTCACAGTCCCATCACCTCTTGAAGTAGCTTGTTTGGCCGAAGTTTGCTTAGTAAATAGACGTATCTTCACTTGTGAATAGTAATACCTGATTATGTAGGGGAATGAATCTTCGAGGAAACAACGTTATGTGATTAGCAACCAGTAGGTTACTTTAAAAAAATGTGTTATATTTACAACATTTTTATAACAAAATTTTTTAAAATGTTGTTTACAAAAGTTGTAAAATAGCTTATGATACAGTCACATTCTAATTTTTATAATTATTTTAAATAGTAAATTGTAATTAACTTTTTATTAATTTTATATGAATTTTTTTTCACTACTTATACTCTACCACACTATAATTGTGATGTGAGTGTGATCCTATAAATTTTTTTCCCCTCTTGTCACTATCCCACCTCTTATTTAAATTTCAACGTAGTACACCATTACTCAATAATAGCTCAAGTGTCTATATATATATATATATATATATAAAGAGAGTTTTAGATTTGGGTAAATTGCAATTTATACTCCTAATGTTTGGGGGTGATTGGATTTCATACCCTGAAGTTTCAGAATTTGGATTTTATCCCCTGAAGTTTGGAGTGTTTGGATTTTACATCCTAACGTTTTAGAACTTGGATTTTAACCCCTAAAATTTAGGTTGTATGAATTTTACACCCCCAAATTCTGAAACTTTAGGGTGTAAAATCCAAATACCCCAAAACTTTAAGGAGTAAAATCCAAAAATTTCTAAAATATAGAGGGTAAAATCCAAGTTCTAAAACGTTAGGGTGTGAAATCCAAACATCACCAAATTTCAGAGGGTAAAATCTAAAATTTGAAATTTTAGGGTGTAAAATCCAGTCACTCCTAAACTTTAGGGGTGTAATTTGTAGTTTACCATTTAGATTAAACGAATAAATTCACATGTCTCCTGACCGTATAAACGAAGAATCGTAATTTTAACATTTTGGATATAAATAATGTTATTGCTATTGATATTGTTATACAGAGAGGAAAAATTATATTATGTTTCGGGTGTATATGCCATCTCTCTCACAGCAGCTGGGTTCCCACAGTTGTGGGATCCAGCTACTGTGAGAGAGATGGCATATACACCCGAAACATGATATACTATCTCTACAGAGAGATGATGAGATGTGGGACCTACTCTGTGAGGTGATTGATAGCTACCATCTAATCGTGGGGCCTACCTTTCTGGCTACCATACGGCCATATGGCATGCCAGAGGCATCAGTGTTTAACTGTTGGATTACATGATTAACGACCCAAATGCAATAACCAGGAATCTAAATAAATCTGGTGGGACAGGGTCAGTGCAGCAATTTACTTGCGTTGCGAGTACCAAATAATTTTAAATTGGGTAAAGTGCAAATCACATTCCTAAAATTTGGCGTTGACTGGATTTTACGCCCCAACGTTTTAAAAACTTAATTTTACACCCTGAAATTTAGTTCCATTAGCAATTCACCCCCCGCAGTTAGTTTTTGCCGTTACCTGACAAATCACCATGCTGACATGTTTTATTTTTACCAAATCAACCCCAAAACTACGTAGTTTAATACCTAAACTTAAAACACAAACCTCTGGCCTAAATGTCGCCGTTCAGGCCAAATTCTAAAACAAAATACAAAGCCCGTGAAGAAGACCTTTGAGGATCTGACCTCCCTAACCCAAACAGGGCTACACTGCTCTGCATAGAACTATAAACTAGGACAATAGAAAAACATAGAAAGATAATTAGTGAGGAAACAAACAAGAAGTAAATATATTAAATTGTAAACTTGACAAGGAGAAATAACAAATACGAGAAATATAATATAATAAAAAACAGAAGAGGATGACAAACTTGTGTTTAACGAAATACAAAAGAACCTAGAAAACAAACAATTAAAAAAGATGCAAACCCAGAGATAAAAAACAATGAAACAAAGTGTCAACTATACATACACATTGAAGGTTTTTTCACAACTTGAAAGGCCGGGTTATTAAAAAAAAAAACTAATCAAACTGATATAGTGCACCCTTGAGCTGGGAATTTATTAATTCTTGTGTGACCTAGAGTGCAACTCATTAATCTCACGTTAAAAAATGAGTTTGAGTTAAAGAAGTTTAAAGTCTGTACTGTGTATCTAAGATTTAGGCCTTTTTGAATATACATCACTGTAAGTTTATTTAAAAAACCTTCTCACTCTTCCCGTGTGTGTGTTAAAAATATTTAGTATTCTAAAAAAAAAATATATATATATATATATATATAGTGCAACCCATTAATTTTAATATGAAATTCTTTTCTATCAAAAATTTAAAAATAAAAATAAAAAACGAAAAACAAAAGCCAATCTGACTTCGAGCCCTGATTTTTTTTTGGTTGAGAAAACTAATCTTTTTTTTATAGTCTATAGTTGAAACTCAATTTATAGGCCAAATATAGGATAGTTAGCTAGTCGTGCTCCCTGTATAATTTATATAGATGCTTGGAAATCTTACTACATAAAACTTTATTATTTAAATAAATAATATATGCTTTCGCGATCCAACTTCCTATGATTTTCTCACGCCACGTGCTTCGGCTTGTTTGCCCAGTGTGAACAAACCTCCTCCAATCAAATGTAAGGGGAATGAATTAATCTTCGAGGAACCGACATTACTTGATTAGCTGCCTTGCTGAGCTTCAAGAAAAGGTTCGACCAATAAGAAATGAGGAAATGTGGAATTTCCTTTATGGCTTGTTTGGAAGTTTAGAGAGGGAGGAGAGTAGAGAGGAGTAGAGGGGAGGAGACTGGAGAGTAGTGGAGAGGAGAGTAGAGGAAAATGATTCACTTCCACCTTGTTTGGATGTTTTTAAAATTAGTAAGGGGAAGGGAGTAATTAGCCCTTCCCCTTGTGTAATTTTGTTAATATAATAAGGGTAAATTAGGTAATTTACTTGGTTAATAGTTTATGTACCCTACTCTCCCTCCAAATCTCTCCAATTTGGGGGAATTAAAAATGAGGGGCTAGAGGGAGTTGAAACCCCTCCAAACCCCTCCTCCTCCTTCCTTAAAAAACTTCCAAACAAGGTGATTAGATTACTCTCCCTCCCTCTACTCTACTCCCCCTCCTTTTTTAAACATCCAAACAGGCCATTAACTATGGCCCCCAGCGAGGTTGTTTGCTGTGGGGCTTCGATATACTGAAACCTAGTAATTTGATCGGATACCTTTTCGGTCATAATAAGACTCAATAACTTGTAACCGTCACACCATTTTCTATCAAAGATGAAAATCCTAATTCTAAATCTTGAAATGATACAAACGTTATTTGAACTGTTATGATTTATGAATATGAAGTCAATTACAAAATAAGTGCTGGGTGCAACAATGGGATCATTCAATCAAAAGGTTAATTCACATTAAAAGTTAATGGTTAATATGCATTCTTGCAATCTATGATTTAAACCATCTGATTGTGTTTAATTTTGCATTTTTTTTTTGTGAGAAGGTGGTTAATTCTGATTGGTTCTTAATTAAAATAAATTATATTTTATTCTCATAAAGTGGCTTAAAACTTATAATTATACTCGAATAAATCAGAAATAATAAGTAAGAAGTGATAACTTTTTTTTTTTTTTTTTTTTGAGAAGGAGATTAGTTGATTCACATATTCATGCATTTAATAGTATATATTGTATGTAGGACCAAAGCGATATGCTTTTTTATACTTAGATTGTGTTTGTGGGTGTAAAAGCCCAACGCCATGTGGTGGGCCTAGGGCCCAATTTGAACATCACTATGTGTCCGAAGAGAAAAAGAGGTTAAGAAGGAGTCCTGGTGGAAGAAATGTAGCTGGAAGTGAATGATAGGATCAGTCTGAAGAGGACCCTATCTGCAATGTGCAACTAATCTAATCTAAGAAAATAATGGTCCCACCTACCGTTCACTATTAAACAAACTCCTACAAGAAATTGATCCCACCTACCAGAACTAGTTACCAAGTAATTCATGGTTTTTTTTACCTCTGACAAGCTAAGTAGTTTATCCTCATGCCTAGGAGGGACTCACCACAAGAAACATTTAAAATGCATATTGATAAAAGAGGTCAAAATGAAACCAAGGGTTTGAGTTTCACCATCAAAGTCTAGATCAGAAAGGAAGAAAGGAAGAAGATTAGAAGCAAAGAAAGGAGGAGCTGGAAATTAAGTATGGGGATATAAACGACAGAAACAGCAGCTAAACGACCAGCTTGAATAAAGCTACAAGTAGTTTAGTGTTAATATTTATTCTCACACATGTACATACACGTGGCTTGTGTTCACACGTGCTATAACTAATTTAGTAGAGTTTGTTTCTGGTATTTAGTGTATATAAGCAGAGTAATCACTGTAGAATCTTCTTAACGCAAATACAGATATTTTTCAATCCTCCCGTTCTAAATTTCTCTCTCTTTTTCTGTTAAGATTCTGTAATTCACATAACTGCTGCTTTTCCCCTCCTTTTGGTAAGTAAAATAATCGTTTTATTAGAAAGAGGAAAATGCTTTGGTACACTAGAGCAGCTCCTAAAGAATTACATTCTTAGGTTTAAAGTCAATAAAGTGTATAGAAGTGGAAATGAACACTGCCTAGGCAAACATCCAATCATACAAAATTCTCATGAATAACTACTTCCTAAGGCAATGAGCTACAATGATAATTGTTTATAACGAAACTACAGAAAGTATGATGAAAGAGATGGAGAACTTGGGCAATGACAATATTATGATGAATGTGAGTATGTGACATAAAGAAAAGTAGCGAAAGTGCAGAAAACATGACTGATAATATTTGCTACACAAGAAGCACTAAATCATAATGATCTATTCCGATAAACAATTTGTTGTACAGTAAATACAATAAAACAAAGTAACTATATATATACAAAATTGGCTTACTTTCAGATGCAACTCAGCTTCTCTTTTATTTATTTATTTGTTTTGACGAACAAGCTTCTCTATCTCCTTCAATGCACACATCCACCTCAATTAGTTCCTTTTTTATTTTTCTATAAAAAAATTAAAAATATTTCCTAAACACAATAATCTTAGAACATCCATTAAATTTTTTTCAAAAAAAAAAATTAATTGATACATAACACAATATCTACTATTCATAAATGCCTTGGTGGGTTTTGATGGGTTATAATAATAATAAAAATTAAAATTTTGGATAAATTGATTAATGGGGAAAAACCAATCACAAAATTGAAGAAAGTGTTCTTAATTTGAATAAATTGATAAGTGGGGGAATTTGTTTGTTTTAATACTGCATGTATGTTTCTTTTTTTTGAATCATTTGTTTGAATACTGCATGTATGTTTCATTTGCATTCATTACAGTTTATTTTTCTGGTTGATTCTTCACATTGCAGCGGTGGACTTTTTTTTTTTTTTTTTTTTAATGAACTGTTAAGATATGCAGCGATGGGCTCAAGTTTAAATAATCACTTTGACATATTGCATCAGCTCCTCCATTAATATAATATGATACGCCGAAAATTTGTTGTTTGCCTAACATCTCCTCAAATGAGTCAAATTAGGCAGCATAAAACAGTAAAGTTCACAGTTTAGCTGAAATTGCTTAAATGATAGACTGATAGTGTCACATCAATTTGCAAAACTACTGGTTTATATAATAGCTTTTCTTTTTTGTTTTGTCTTTGGTCAATGTCCTGGTTATGGAGAGGTAATGGCTTTGGTGTGCTTGTGATAGAGCTACAATCACTGTTGCATATGTGCTTGCCTTGGTCAAGAACTAATGATCATCTGTGAAACAAGAAACAGATCAAGCAATTTTTTTGCTTGTGGATTTTTTTTTTGGGACGTGTTTGGTGGTGCGATTCATGTGATTATTTATTCAAGTAAATATACCAGTTTCAGGTCTTTGAAAGTAGTTGCATCATAATAAGAGGCTTAAAAGAGTTGTATGCAAAATTCACATCCAGGTATAATAATTTCTCCAAGATAATAATTTTAACAATTTGTTTTAGTACATGTCACGACTGAAAAGAGTACAATGTGCTTTGGGTTACTACTAGAAACAAGAATTCCCATTTAAAATAAAAAAAATAAAAATAAAAAACTAGAAACAAGAATAAGTCTAATTCGGTAATTCCCATGCATAAGATCATCATTCGTGTGTTAGAGAGAATTGAAGATTTTATATATTCCTCTAATAGATTCAGTCCAAAATCGTTCATCCAAAAAAAGATTCAGTCAAAAATCTGATGGTTCAAAACAGGTTTGTTGTCACTTTCAGTGTTGTTTGATACGTGTGTTTAAACAACAATTTTTAATTTTTTAGAAAATATGAGTAAATAAAAAAATGTGTAAAAATACATGTAATATTATTTAAAAACTAAAAACATGTGTTTAAATTGAGTCTTTCAAAAATAGTACACTTGTATTTCTTTTTTCTTAGTTATTTATTTATTTATTAAATTTCTACAATATTAAATTAAAAACATGTCGGGGACCACCACACCAACCTTTACAGCTTTTCTACATAGACCGAGACCTAGTGCAAAGTTTCAAACAAAACACAATTTTGAAGTAACAATTATGTCGACGTACGCATCCTCATCTAACCCTAATTAAGTAATTACATAGTTAATTTTTTTTTTTTTTTTTTAATTTTTGCAAAGAATTACCCCAAAGCTACAAACAATGGCAGATAATAATAGCGAAGACGGAAATTGTATAGATGGCTCACAGCTTTACCACACAGACAGAGACCTGGGGCAAAGCTACAAACAAAACACAATTTTGAAGTAATAATTATGTCATCTGTTGGACATACTTATCCTCATCTAACACTAATTAAGTAATTATGTAGTTAATTGTTTTATTTTTGCATAAAATTACCCCAAGGCTACAAACAATGGAAGATAATAACAGCGAAGACGGAAATTGTATAGATGGCTCCGGTGGCGAGTTTGAGGTAAAGAGGAAATGGAATGGTAATGGCCATGAAAAACGCTGTTACTGAGAAGAATACGCCAAAATTCTTGAGCTTTTGGGCTATCACCAAGAACTTGGGCTTTATGAATTGGCTAACAAAGAAGCAAGCAAAGGCGAATAAGATTGCTAGAGAAAGCAAGTGGAAGGTTGCAGAAAGCTGTGTGTTAATTTGAGCGGATAGTGAAGCCATCTCAAGGGCAACAGACAAACAAAAACCAATCATTAAATCAGCCCAGTCCATGTACAGGATGTGGTGGTGGTGGTGGTGGTGGCGGTGCACAACTACTAAACCAGCTGCTTCAACTGGGTCGACGCCGTCATCCCCAGCTGCCAGATCTGGCAGTTCTGGGTCGACAGCATCACCTGAAGATGA
This sequence comes from Quercus gilva, assembly GCA_023621385.1. Classification (NCBI taxonomy): domain Eukaryota; kingdom Viridiplantae; phylum Streptophyta; class Magnoliopsida; order Fagales; family Fagaceae; genus Quercus; species Quercus gilva. The sequence continues at coordinate 40,405,264 of CM042479.1, read as the reverse complement.
AGGCTGTGGGTTGAATTTTGAGAAGAGTTGGAGCAATTTTGTGATAAATGGAAGAAAGAATTCCTTGAGAATAGTTGTTATATTCATATTTGTGGCAGTTGAAAGCTCTGGTTGGGGGCTATTGCCTTTTTTTGTTTCTTTTTCTGTGGCTAATTATTATTATTATTTTTTTTGGATTTAATGTTTGATAAATGTGTTAACTCTTTATATAGTGCTAGAAGTTCTACAACTTTTAGGGGCAAAATTGTTGGGTCGTCCAGGACTACAAGGTCAACAAGCTGACCTTGTAGTCCCAGCCAATAGAAAGAAGACACATCATGAAAAATGAATGACATTAGCTTAGCTGTCACATCATTCTAATGCACCCATAGATTTTAACATCGTTTAGTCCTGTCCGTTAACTCGTTTGCAAATTTCAAAATTTCATTTCGGAATTGGGCAGGTCGGTGAGAGATTTCAGAAGGTAAAGCTTTCAAAATTCATTATTTTGAAAATTCTTCTCTCTCTTTTTTTTTTCCACTCTCTCTCTCTCTCTAATGGTCCATCTCCATTTTCATCATAATCACTATTTGCTAGTACTTTCTTCCACCACAACATTGGCAACACTTCTTCTCTATTTCTACTTCATCTGTTCCTGCCTAGGCCTACGGATATCTCATGGCTAGATGATAATTCTTTTAGTTTTTTTACTTGGTAAATTCAAACTCTTTTAGTTTTTTTTTTTTTTTTTTTTTTCCTTCTTAGCTCAATATTATCTGGGTCAAGTTCCTGTTGCCTTACTTTTCTTTTATATTAAATGGGTCAAGCCTTAATGGTGTTCCTTAAGTGGCACTTTGCTGGAATCTTATGTTCTGTAATACATGAACATGGGTTTCAGATTAGATTTATAGTTTAACCTTATTGATGGTTAAATATGAGTAATAGTTTTGTTTTTGTTTCCTATAAAGAAAAAACAAACAAAAAAAGGTTTTAGTTTTTGTTGGATTTGATTGATTAGATAACTTTTGAGAGTGGTTGGGATCAAATGTGCTTGATTTAGGCAAAACGTCAATGTCCCAATTTTCATTATTATTATTTTTTGGTGGCATTGAAAGTGTTTGTTGAAATGCCTCATAGAGTTCTGGTGTGTCTGAACTTGTTATGGCTTTGTATCCATTTCTATGTGGTTCTGTTGTTTTTATTTTTGTGAAATCCGGTGTTGAAGCTGTCTCTAAGTGTAACAAATTTGCTATGCAACAACTGCATTATTTTGTATCATTTCTTTTTCATTTAGTCAGTCCATGACCTCAAAGTTTGATAGTGGAGTTAAAGTGTCATATAAGTATGCCATGGGCTTCAACTGCTAAACTTTTAATAAGTCTTTGATAGTTTTGATTACTTTGTTTCATGTATGATAGAAACCTAGGTGGACTTACTCTATATTCATGTGCAAGTTTTTGGTAATTTCATTGTTACTTTTGCCTACTATGGATGCACATCCATCTCTTAGGGGATTTTGTAAGTCATGTCCAAGTATAATTCATTGTCACTCATGAGCTTATTTATGAACATCATAATTGACATTTTATAAAATTAGTAGTATTATGCTTATTTTTAGGTCTATATGCAAACAATTAAGGGAAAATTTTGATTACAAGTATGAGAGATACTGATTGGCTTTCATTGGTTGCTCTATGTGGCTTTCTACTTTGGTGCTTATCTTAATCGCAATTAGAGGTTCACAATTCTAGAATCAATAACAACAAGAAGCACATGCACCATTAATGCATAAACATTTTGATGCAGGAGCACAACCAAAATAATTCTAAGGATTTATTTTTTAATTTTGTTCTTTTAGTTTCCTCTTTATTTTCCTGCATCACATATCTTGTTTAATTGCATTAGTGTAGATATGACATGATGTCACACAATATTTTTAGCAACTATGCACAGTTCTTTTTAATTGATGATTGTGAATTTTTACTTGCAGATAGGATTAGCATTGAAGCCCAAATTAGAACAATTGAAGTTGCCCTACAAATGACCATGGGAGAAAAAGTAAAGTTGCATGAGTTGAGGAGATTTATTTTTTATAGAATATTTAGGTTTATTTATCAAATACAATGATGAGGTCAATTTCTTTATATCATCATAATAGAGGGAAAAGATTGTATCATGTATGAGTTTTTTTTTTTTTTTTTTTTTTGAGCTCTTTTTTATCATGGTAGAGGGAAAGGAGATGTTGATTGTAAACTACTATAATAGAAAGGAAGTGCAAAAATGTTGGTGAACCTCTTTAATGTTACTTTTGCATGTTATGTTTCTATTTTAATCTACATCTTTGAATCAAGTTCTTCATTGTATGGAAAAATTATTTTGTACATCCAATGTTTTACAAATTCTTGCATAAATTTTTAGGTTTCATGTGTAGAACTCACATGTGAAGTGTTTGGTTGATCAAAAATGAACAAAATTTGTAAAAAATAGATCTCAATAATTTTATTTTTTGTTGTTAATCTATAGTAGGTTGTATTAGCAATGATGGGAGTCATGGGACCAAACTTGCACTCCAATGGCATTGGCATTGTTGAGTGATTGTGATTGCAGTTTATATGGGTATTGATTAACTAGACTTTTTAAAAATCTAAAACTAGCCCACATGAAACTGATAGCCACTGCTTGTGATAACTTTACTGGTTTTTGCTTGGTTAAGGAATTCATAAATCGTGAATTTTCTTTGAGCAATCTAACATGATATCAAATACATTCTATTTGAGATGAATAATTCATACATCCTGTAAGCATCAACTTGACATAGAGGACTAATTGATACAACATCAACTTGATAATATCCAAGACCAAATAATAAACTAATAACTCAATCTGAAATTCTAATAGACTACTAACTGCTCCCTTGGATAAAGGAACACTCATGCTTATCCACGATGCTTGAAATTTGCTTCTTATGTTGCTGCTGCAAGATATTCATACTATTTAACTAGCCTAGAGTCCCCTTGTTGAATGGTAATGCTTGTTTGAATCATAATCGAAGCCAGCCACTTTGTCCAACAACTTCGCTTAAATTGGTCAAGAATGGATTGCCATTACTAGAGTAAAGAAGATTGAGAGGTATAGTGCAGTAGCTGCATGTCTGCATATTCTGCATCCATGTTGAAGCAACCAACATCAAGTTTAACCATAAAAAGTATCCATAGGCCGCTATCTAAATCACAAAACAAAGAGAAGTTGAACTTCACAACGTTATATAACCAGGGTGGCATTATGGCATCTTGCAAATTAATCCATTGTGCTCCTCATAGCATTAGAGAGTATAAATAAAGTCTCTAAGAGGATCTATAGCATAAAACGCAATCATAATCAAATAGACAAAAGAAAAGTGAAATATTGTAATTTTTTTACATGATATGGGACAAAAATTTTCATAAACTTATTTCAGTTTGAGAAATAAACTACTCAATACACTAGATTTAACACCTAAAAAAAAGGCAGAATCACATAAACATGGATACAAAGCCGTAACAAGTTCAGACAAACTAAAACTCTATGAGGCATTTCAACAAACACTTTCTATGCCTCCTGACAGGACTAACTAGTTCGTCTATCACAGACGAGTAAATCAATGAGAACGAACTTAACCTCAGGCTAGGTAAGCCAATTATGTGCATTACTGACGAAGATATCCAGGCTATTCAATGCAGGTAATCAAACCCGAAGCAGTTATAGGGACAACTGTACAATCCGTTAGAGGACATTGATGGCACATCATACCACCCCAGACGTTACGGAAAGGATCATTAAGACCTCTATAGCTGCTCCAACGGCTAGAAGCCATAAGAACATATATAAATCCTACGCATTGCCAAGAATGAGGTATATAGACACAGATACACACAAACAACAAGAGACTTTTCTTTCATTTTGTTCTTTCTATAGTATTTTACTTTGAAGAGATTTTCATATACTGACTTTGGCATCGGAGGCGTTGTGGCAGGCACCACACCGGTGATCATCTTTACAGTCTGAAGGGTCATCTCCATCTGACGAACATCACTGACGAGCTTACGCTTCATCACCTCCAAAAAATAATAATAATAATAATTGGGACATTGACGCTTTGCCTAAATCAAGCACTTTTGATCCCAACCACCCTCAAAAGTTATTTGATCAAATCAAATCCAACAAAAACTAAAACTTTTTTTTTTTTTTATAGGAAACAAAAACAAAACTATTACTCATATTTAACAATCAATAAAGTTAAACTATAAATTAAATCTGAAACCCATGTCCATGTATTACAGAACCTAAGATTCCAACAAACTGCCACTAAAGGAACACCATTAAGGCTTGACCCATTTAGTATAAAAAGAAAAGTAAGGCAATGGGAACTTGACCCAGGTAATATTGAACTAAGAAGGAAAAAAAAAAGGTTCGAATTTACCAAGTAAAAAAATTAAAAGAGTTATCATCTAGCCATGAGACATCCGTAGGCCTGGGCAGGAACAGATGAAGTAGAAATAGAGAAAAAGTGTTGCCAACGTTGTGGTGGAAGGAAACAGTAGCTAATAGTGATGATGATGAACATGGAGATGGACCATCAGAGAGAAAAAAAAAGAGAGAATTTTCAAAATAATGAATTTTGAGAGCTTTTACCTTCTGAAATCTCTCACCGACCCGCCCAATTCCCAAATGAAAATTTGAAATTTGCTGACGAGTTAATGGACAGGACTAACGACGTTAAAATCTGTGGGTGTGTTAGAATGACTTGGCAGCTAAGCTAATGTCATTCATCTTTCATGATGTGTCTTCCCTCTATTGGCTGGGATTACAAGGTCAGCATGCTGACTTTGTAGTCCCGAACTATCAAAAAATTTCCCCTTTTAGGGGGTGTAACAAAAAAAACAAGTTTACTTTCTTGGACAAACGTGTCTGACAGTATACCACGTTAGAACTTAGAAACCCCCACAGAAACTTCGTTAGAAACTTCGTTAGAGCATTTACAGCAGTGGAGCTATAATGCTATAATGCTAAAATTTAGCTTCAAAATTACAAAAAAAAGCTCACAGCAGTGGAGCTATAGGTATAATTTATACATGATTTGCTACAGTGCACATGTATTGATACATGTGCACTGTAGCTTGAAGCAAAAAATTATAATACTATTTTATTCGGTCCAACTTTATTTCTTTACTTTTTTTTATTCAATCAAATCCGGTCAGCCTCTCCTCACATTCATTCTCTTCTTCAGCTCTCTCTCACAGAACCTCTCAAGCTCACAAAACCTCTCATTCGTTCGCCGGCCTGAGGCATTTCTCACACAAAACTCATTTTGTGTAAACAATGGCTACAATATTTTTTTCCCCGCCTATTTATGAATGATATATAGGATATGCCGATATGGCATATTACACTATTATTATTATTATTATTATTATTATTATTTTGAGTAATAGAATATGACATATTATTATTATTATTATTATTATTATTATTATTATTATTATTATTTTGAGTAAAAGAATATGGCATAGTATTTGAGTTGGCTTGGATTGGTAAATGGGAATGTGCTTCATGGCACAAAACATGCAATTAATAAACTTGAATTTTGATTAGAGTAATACGTACGTTGAACTTGCATCTTCGATATCTAGTAAAATATATAGCAAAAGTAGGTGAAATTAACGTGTGCTCATTTATTTTTGAAAATTTTTATGAAAAATTAAAAAAATTGTCAAAAATTTTTTTTAAAAAATTTATTATAATAGACTATCATGATGATTGAAAATTTGTTTTAGTAAAAAAAAAATGTATACGTATAATTTGGGAGTTAAAAAAATCACTTGTTTATACTAGACGATTATTTACTATCATATGGTGGCGGTAGCGGTGGTGGTGGCGGCGGTGGCGGCGATGGCGGCGGCGGAGGCAGCAGCGGAGGCGGCAGTGGTACTTGTAGGTGGTTGTTATTGTTGTTTATTGTAGTGGATATATTATTTTATTGTAGTTGATATATTATTTTATTGTGATGTTTATATTATTTTATTGTGTTGAAAGCTAAAATAGATCCACTGCTGCAGCATATGTGTAGGTAAAATAGATAAAGTAACTTTTGGTGGAGCTAAAAAGCTAAATTTTTAGCTCCACTGCTGTGAATGCTCTTAGAAGCCAATTTTAAAAAACTATGCCTAATTATTTTAATGTGTTGTTATTATTTTGAAGGGTTAATGATTGTAGTTGTTGTTTATTTTATTGGATATATTATTTTATTGTGTTGTTTATATTATTTAACGTGTCTAATGTTAAAATAAAAATCTTTAATGTTAGTTGTATTATAAAATGAGATATTAAAATAGATAAAGTAGTGTTTTAAGTTGTTAAAAGTTGTTAAAAGCTAAATTTTTTAAATGTGTTGCTATGAATGCTCTTAGATTTGGTTTTTACTCTTTTTTTTAGTTTGGATAAACTACGTCAAATTGACATATAACTTTAACTTTAAAGGATAGATACTATTTATATAGTTTACCCTTTTTAGTTTCTATAAAAATAAAAATAAAGTGTGTTTTTTTAGACTTTTATTCTATATTATTTGACTTTTTATTTGCCTATATACAGTATTTTTGTGGGACTGTAGGAGCCAATAAACATAATACACCTTATTAAAAAAATGATGTCATCAAAATTAACACCTACGGCCCGCCCTATCCATCTTAACAATGATGTAAAATTCTCAACAAAAAAAAAAACAATGATGTAAAATTAACACCTACGGCCCTATCCATCTTAACAATGATGTCATCAAAATTAACACCTACGGCCCTATCCATCTTAACGTCTGTTAACCCAGTTTGAGTGAATTCAAAATTTAGATTGGAATTGAGAGGGGATGTGAAAATTGTCAGTATCTTTTGAGCATCTTCAGCCGTGCATGCATACCCAAAATATTAGCATTAACAGAGAATGTGAGCAAAAAAACCAACTCCAGCAGATTATGCATACCCAAATTTTTTTTTGGATTATGAATAGTAGCCCATCAAGTCTGATGGGCTACTGTACATTAGCTATTAAATTTGTTGGATTAAAATATTACCAATAGTTCTATTATATTAATTCTTTCTCTCTCCTCCTTTAGATTTTTTTTTTCTCTCCTTCTCTCCTTTGCTTCTTCTTCTTTTTCTTTTTTTTTTTTCCTTTTTTTTTCTCTCACTCTCTCATTCTCTCCATTGCCGTTGCTTCTTTTTTTCTCACAAACCAAATGAAATCAGAAAAATAAAAGAAAAAAAATAAAAGAAAAAAGAAAAAAGAGAGAGACCTGTTCATAAGTAAAAGAATTAATCCAAACACAAAACACAAAACAAAATCCAATTCTGAAAATAAAGTTGAATCAGAATAAGTAAATATGAAAAAAAAAAAAAAAAAAAAAAAAAAAAAAACTAGCCAATCTGACCCAAGCCAGTAGGTGGGGAGGACGACGAGTAGTGGTGGAGATGCTGGAGCGGTGGCTAGAGCGGCGCTGGAGCAGCGGCTGGAGGCCCAAGCCGATCTCTCTCTCTCTCTCTCTCTGATGTGAAGAACTGATGTTGCTAAAAGGTTCCTGAGGAGAAAAAGAAATAAAAGAAGGGGGATAGAGGACACGTGTGTGGAGGAGAATGAAATGAAAGAATAAAAAATAATATAAAGAATAAAAAATCCTAATTAAGAAATTCTACTACAATATTTTCACAATATTTCATAATAAATTTTAAATAATAGATTGTTATTAGTTAATATTGGAGAGAAAAAAAAATAATTTCAATGGAGAGTTCAAATTAGAACTAGTAATAACTTTCCACATAAATTTTGTTGTGAAAGTATTGCGTAAAATGTTGTGGATGTAACATTTTTCATTTAAAAATATAATTGTTAAAAAAAGAATAAATGATGATAAAAAAAGAATAAAGAACGAATGAAGAAATAATATTTAAATGAGATAAAGAATGAGATAGAGAATCTGTTGAAAGTGTATTTGAAAAAATAGGTAGGTAAAAGTATAGTTGTCAGTATCGTACGATACGCGATACGTATCGTAAGATACGTATCGTATCGTATGTAAAAAGTTCCGTATCGTATCGGCGTATCTATTGTTACTTAAATTATTGACTTGTTTAGTTTCCAGGTATTACAAAAAATCAATTTAGTGGAGGCTCAAAAGGGAAAGTCAAAATGTTTTTATAAGGTTTGAGGTTGTTCATTAGGGAAAGAGAAAATGTTTTATTACTTTCTTGTTTTCTCGCTTGGCTTACTTTTTTATTGTTAATTTGTTCCATACTTCCATAGTGCTTGCAACATTTTAGATGAATGAGGAAAGGCTTACACATCGACTAGCTTGGTTGAAATATTGACATTGGACATCTTTGATGATTTTATTGGTTCAGATCATAAAACCTGTAGAATTTATAGTGACAATTATTTTTTTGGCTGTAGTAGAGTCTTTGGAAAAGAGTAAAAGAAGTTCCTTGATTACAATTATACCATAAGATTTATATTAAATGTAAGGATTTTTTTTCTTCTTTTACATGATCTCATTTGTTTTACCTTTATTGGTTTGGCTCATTTGTCATTTGTTATGGGCTACTTAATTAATACATTGATTTCCCCTTTCAGGAAGATGCAAAAAAAACTTAACAATGTTGCTGAGAATCGCTACACAACATATTTATATGGTTTTGTTCTAGTGTATGTCCAGAGGATGGAAGATGTGTTTTGGATGTGGGGTTGTGGCTGCATTTTACAATGATAAGTAGTTTAGTTTCTTAAACACTTGTAATTGATCTGGTTTGTATAATTTTTCATTGGTCTTAAAAAGTACTATTCATTACTTGTCCTTTGAATTGTCGTATATAAATAAAAATTGTAATATTTCTCATAGTGCCAAAGTTGTTCACAGAATCACAGGTTAACCATTACTTTGGCATTATGTTCTGCATTGAATCTCATGTCAAGCAATCTCCCTATCCCAAGCCTACTATATTTTCATGAAATTATGTTATGAACTAGACAAGTATTGATATGATGCAAGGAAATGATGGCATGAAGCCTAAGAGTCTTGGAATGCAAAACAGGTTCTGCTGAAGGAATCCAATGCATAGCAGGTTTTGCTGATGGGTCTAATTTGTTAGCCGGGGTTATCAGATAGAAGATAGAGATTTATTTGGATTAGTTCTTTAGTTTATTGATAGACTATCAAATAATTTATCGTTTAGGAAGAGTTACTAGATTATTAACAAATTTTCAAAATGTGATTCTTTATTATCGGCTAGTTGTTGAGCTGCATATCAGTTGTTTGTAATTGAAGACACTGTATTTAATCAATGCAGAATAAATAAGAATTATTCACCTCAAAGCCGACTTGCTTACGTGATTGACTAGTTTGTCCTTGCAGCAAATTATCAATGTCTAAACTCATGTCACATTGGTTATCCTTAAATTCGGAGCTACCATCTGAATCACCAGCACCCTCTTTTGGCATTGTTGGAGGGAGTGTGTATTTGAAGAAGGGGTCCATGCAGCTACCCCAGTTGCTGCAACATCCCTAAACATTATTTCAAGTTGTTCTAGATTCTGTAAACCTTTCTCTCGAAATTTTTTAGCTTTGGGTAATTCCTACAAAATGTAATTGTAATTTCACTCATATAACAATAATATAAAAAAAAAAAACTAATTTCACTCATATAACAATAATATAAAAAAACTATCTCTAACTAACTACATATTAATAAAATACTCAACTCACATTCAACTTTCGCTTCCACCAATCATCGAGAGTAGCAATTGTTTCCTTCACTGCATCCCAACCTAAATCTGTGGCATGATTCCTCGATTGTTCCCACACTCTCTAATCACCTTTTAATACATCCCACCTACTTTTTAATTGGTCCCTATCATAGTCTTGACCGGTCACTTCACCAAATTTGGTCACCACATAGAACCAACCTTCGGTATTAAAGGCAGCACCTTTTGTTCTATTCCCGGCTTGAATTTGTTCCATACAAAGGTCACAAAAAGTAGTTGTCCATGTTGGATTAATATCCCAATCTGCTCTAGGCTTTTTTACCTTGGGGTTGGAAGTGGTGTTTTTACCCATCTATAAAGTTAACCAACCATAAGAAATAAATAAAATTGCATGATCTAATAAATCCACAAAAGTGGAATAAATAAATAAATAGAAAGGGCTAGAGAGGAATCTCATCATGTCACAACTCACAAGAGCACCATTTGTACACTCACTAGTTAGCAAACACAGCCAGAAAATTGCTGCCATAATTGAGGATACTGGCCTCAAAAGCAGTCAGGTTCATTGCAATAGACTACTCTAATAACTCAACATTCAATCCCATAAAGCATAGGTGGTCGCATGCCCCATCAGCAGCAGACGCACCCCACATTAGCAGAGCACACACAGCTTGCAGCACCTCACCATGCAGCACCTCACAATAATAATAATAATAATAATAATAATAATAATAATAATAATAATAATAATAATAAATTTTAAAAAAAATCTGTAAAACCCAAAACAAAAACAAACCCATCTTCACGCACGAACACAGTGACACACACAAATAGAGCATCCACAAAATTTGCAGGGGAGAGGACTTAAACAGAGCATCCACAAAATTAAAAAAAAAAAAAAAAAAAACAAACAAATAGATCATCCACAAATTTTGCAGGGGAGAGGACTTAAACAGAGCATCCACAAATTTTTTTCAGTACCCGGCAAGAGAACAAATGATCTTTAGTAAGAACAAAGCATGCAAGATCTGAAAATTTTTTTTGATAGGTAAAAAAAAAAAAAAAAAAAATTCAGATTAGTGTTGTACTTGGCGGTTTTTGGTAGCAGATCGGCCTTGGTTGGTGTTTTGTTTATCAAAACTCGACCTTCAAAACATATTCCTCAGATCAGATTAGACAAATAAAATATATATATGTATATATATATATATTGCAGAGGAAGGCCCGCTAAAGAAGACGAAGAAAGAAGACGAAAGAGGAAGAAGATTTTCAAGACAAAATAAAAGAGAGAAACGAGTACTTACGCACGGCAGAGCAGAGCTGAGAGGAGACTTCTGGGGTGAAGGAGCTGCGCACAGAGATGAGATGAGATGAGAGGAAGAAATGAGGGCACCGTGCGTGATTCTCTAAAGACCCTTGCCCTTTAGTCAAGGGCAATTTCGTAAATCCACTCTCCAACGGATATATGTAAAAATGCCCAGACCCAACTTTTCAGTTATGCACCTCAGCTGACCCAAATTTGAAATGCGCATATCTTCAGAAATATAAAAGCTAACTTTCTTCAAAAAGCTAGGTTTTATTCTCACCAAACGCACATTTTGGGCCAGCGTTTTTGAAAAGCCAACTTTTGGGCTTTAAAAGTTGAACCAAACGGGTACTTAGTGCATTTGGTGTGGTATACTTTTCTCTTACATAAAAGTAAACACTGCACTTTAGTCCTACACATAGAATACACAAATTTATGTGAGGTGTATATTAAATAAAGCCATCTCTTAGACATGATGTATATTAAAATAAAAACATAAGGTGCAAAAGTAAAGAGAAAAATAAGTTCAATAATTTTTTGCATTTCTTTCTATTGTAGTCATTTCAACCAAATAACCAATCTCTTTTCCCTCTACTATCACATAAACAAGAAAGAGCTCAAAAAAGACTCCAACTAAAGAAAATAAAATTTCCTCTACTATGCTGATATAAACAAAGAGTGAAAAAAAAAAAAAAAAAAAAAAAAAATTCTTATAATTAAAGACTACAAGAGAGCTCAACTTAGGGGGAGGGGAAAAATCTCCCTATCCTTCCCATCTACATTGACATTGACCTCATTATCTTAGATAAATAAATCTAAATGTTCTAATTTAGACTTTAGCCCCAGCAACTTTACTTTTTCTCCCACAGTAGCTTCAGCTTAGTGTGGCGGTAAAGCCACTTTTGTGGACCAAAGATAAGAAGCAATTTTACTTCTATATTAAGTCTTTGAATAGTCAAAGATGGTGGAGAATTCGTATTGTAAATCAAGATGTAAAAACAGCTTGTATTCACATTGTCTCCGTAATATCAATCCCAATTTTTGAAGGTAAAATCCTATTTTGGGTGAAAAAGAGAGGGAGTCTTTAGAGAGGAAAAAGTGAGGTTTCTCCTAAATATTGTCTTTCCTTTTATTAGAGAGAGTGTATTTTCTCCTATTATAAGAGAGGGTATTGTCAATTGTGCTCTCCTTTTTTAGAGAGAAATTGTTGTAATCCTTTTGCAATAGTGAAATCCTTCTACAGTTTGCCAATGGTTTTTCTCCTAATTTGTTTGGGAGTTTTCCACGTAAAAAGTTTCGGTGTTCATTATTTTTCATTTTTCTCATTTCTACTTCAGTTGTAATTGTGTGCCCCGTACCACAACGTCCTAACACTTAGCCTCTAGCCCTCAACCTTCATTCATGGGGCAACTTCAAGTCTTCAACTTCTCTAATTTGGGCATTGATGCTAATTGTTTCTACAAGTGAAAATTCATGAATATTAATTAAAAAGAAATGGCACATGGTTGCTAAAAGTAATATGCGAGATGCTTATGCATCGTTGCATTTGCTTCTTATTCAAATTGATTCTACATCAGTAAAACCCAAAAAACCATTTTAATTTACACTATACAAAAATCCATAGTTATGATTAAGTTGCATTTTTCTCCAACACCTCATATGCAAAATTATAAAACACATGAACAAATGTAAATAGAAAAAGGAAATTATGCTCTTACAAGTACCGCATTCAGGCCAAACTTCCCCTTTTAAACCCCCTTCCCATAGCCCCAACACAAATGTAGACACCCCATTTCATTCTGACCTATATCCAAGCCCCTCAATCCCAATAATGAGAAATGAAATCACTACCAAAATTATTAGCACCATGTGTAGAACCCAATGATTTAATAAAGCCCAAAATGTTACCCAAGAAGCCAAGTCTAAGCCCAAAATTCATTTTCTAGCTCAACATCCGTTTAAAAGCCCATTTTTCAAAAGGCTTACAAAGAGTGCTTAGGCGTGTGTATGGATGTGTATGCAGGGACGGAACTAGGATTTGAACTTAGGGGGGGTGAAAGCATGAACCAAAAAAATTTCAAGTGACATGGTTTATTAAAAAAAAAAAATCATGGTAAACAAAACAATTGCACTTTATTACCATAAATATTTAAGTCAAGAAGGAAATAATATGAACCAAAAAAGTTGAAAGTTACAATATGATATTCAAACCTTTTCGAAGAAGAATAAAAAAAGAAGAGGACTTTGGATCTTCAAATTTTGGATAATTGGAATAAATATGTTGATTTTATCACATTGACCAACTCACCAATATGATAAACCCATACTTTTGGATGCAACTAAAAATCACACTAATGAAGTTTTCAAAACTTTCTTTGAGGATTGCAAAAAAATGGGATATTAATATTAAGAGTTGGCAATGCTACATCATCAATATTGGCTTCTAAAAGAATTTTGTATTTTATCTTTTGAAAAAAAAATTAAATATTGTAATTGACTTTCGCATAATTTATAAATCAATTGAAAAGTTATATAAATTATTGTCACCCATGTAAGAGAATTTATTTTTCTATGAGATTTTTTTGGTTATGAGTTATTGAATTATAATATTGGTGATTTGTGGATTTTTTGTTGTGTTGTATTTGGACTATGAAGGGGCCATGGGTCCAAAGAAATGGTTAAGTGATTAGTTTCTTTTGGGCTATTTGGACCAATCCAAAAATTTGAGGGGGGCCAACTATAAACTCTAAAATATGGGCATGCAAATAAAATAGCTAATTTGAAGAGAGGGGGTGGCTAATTTGAAGAGAGAAGAGAGGGGGGGGGGGGGGGGGGGGGGCAATTGCCCCCCTCTGCCCCTTAGTGGGTCCGTCCCTGTGTGTATGCACTCTTTTGGTCAGAAGCCTAAAAGAGCAAGGCTACCATTAGAAGGACAATGATAGGAGGACCTCGAGGACAAGGTCTTTTAAGGGGGAAGGATTGATAGGAGCTGTGGAGTGGAGATGTGTGGTGATAGGACCTGGCCTTGGCTGAAGTGATAAGTACTGGTAGTTAGTTGCAGTGGCAGTTAGCCTTGGTTGCTGAGTTGGCATTGTATTCAGTTGACTGTTAGGATTAGATAGTTAGTTAATACCTGTTGTAATAGATTGGGGACTTGTAATTGGGAAGGGAATTGCACTATAAGAAGCTATAGCTAATTGTAAAGAATCATATCAGAAATGTTAAGCAAATTTCTCTGTTTCTCAATCTCTTGGTTCCTATATCTCTATTTTTACTTCTTACTTCCAAGGAGGCCTAGTTCCCTCGAAGAACTACTTCAATTAGATAAGAACCATTGGATTCTTATCAGACAAAGACATAGGTCCCTAATAACTTTCGTATTAGAAGGAAGTGCAATATCTTGTTTTACATATGGAGGTATCAAGCTCATCTGCAAAACATCACTAGAGGAAACAGTTGCTTAATTAAAAGCACAGCACACTATCTCACAGAACATGTTTACAAATATTATTTACCACCTTGAACAACAAAGAAAACAAGAAAGCCCATAAGCTTCATGTTTTATATCAATTACCAGTCCATCAAGTTATTTATTTTAGCAAGGGAAATATATCATGTGCCTGTTACCTGATAACAGGCAGAAGCACAATTACCATGCTGTGGCACGCAATTCCATACCTTGCAGTCTACTTGTGAAATATTTTTTATGCTTGAATCCAGTTCTTGCATAAATTTGAATTTAGTTGTAATTGGATATTGATTCATTTTCTTGGGATGGATATACTGTGCGTTACTGATTCCAAGTTGCTCAAAGAGAATAATTTGGTAAGGATTAAGGAAATACAAAACAAGTTTTATGTGACAACTTCCTAATTTCAATTAATGGCAACTTTGCATATAGATTATTAACGCGCGCTGAAAGAAGTTGAGGGGATTTATTTGCCGAATTTCATAGACTATCAAAAGTACTAAATATCACGACCTTAAACAGAAAAGTCTGAACATAGCTAACTAGCCATGGAATCATAGGATTTGCTCCATACGATCATCAAAAGAGAAGATAAAAAAGAATAAAAATATTGAAGTTGACATAAATACTTTTCTTCCCATATACATTGGGATACAATGGTTATGCATCAAAAGTAAGTTTTAGTACTTATGGAGAGAGAGCGAGAGAAACATTCCAAAACAAAGAAAAAATAAAGAAGATGCCATATAAAGATTAAGAAAAAGAAAACTCTGAAAACACTATGAAAGTCTACAACCTGGTCAAATGTAAAACTCCATGTATGTTGAATAAAATACATATGTAATTTCTTACTAGTTATAATTTATAGTGTAATAACTCTGGTGCATGTTGAAAGAGGATAGGGAACATAGCATAACAGAAAGCAAAAAATGGCACACCCGTACTATGAAACTATAAGGAAATCCTAGTCTGCAAAAGTTGAGCCAAAGCTGTATCCTACAAGATATATTGAATGTAAATGTGTTTACACAATTCTGTGGATAGAAAGAGGAAAAAAATCTTTTGATACTTGACAGAACGGGAAAGGGTATCCAAAAAATCACAATGGTAGACATCAATGACCTAACCATAAAACTACATTGGAGAGTGTGCGTGTGTGTGTATATATATATATATATTAAACGTATAACACTAAACATGAATTTCACAAGGCAAATGTCTTTCATTCAAAAAGATTATTACCAAATACAGGTCTTCCTTGACAGTGCCCACCAGCATTTGCTAAGCCAGGTGCTCTGCTCTGCACATCTTCTAATATATATTCCAAATAAGTTGTCCCCTACAAAGCAAAAAGTTTGAAACCATAAGTGATAAAGAACACAAACGCACAAACAAAAGATAAACTCCCTTTTACCTAAACATTTTAGTAAGCTATTTGCAACTTGGTTGATGGAAATACTAACTATTAGAATATATGAAATTTTTAAAGAGAGACAGTATTGGGAGAGAAGAGAAGAGATAGAATGCAACAATTACTTGGTTCGGCCTAGAGGCCAACATCCACAAAGAAATTCCTTTGATGGCACACTATACAGAATCCAGTGACACAATGAATCCAAATGGGGTATATATAGGAGGCTAAACCCTTAACTAACCATACAATAAATCGTGGTTAATTGACTCGTAGTACCAAGTAATATTCTTTGCTTGCACACCAAGAACTGGGCTTGATACCTTTAACATCCCCTTCAAGTTCAAGGTGGAAGCTTGAAGACAACTTGAGTTTGGAGAATGAACTCATGATGATGCCTAGAAGAAGATGACCATGAATGACCTACATGGATGAAGAATAGGTCATGTAGAATGAACATGCAACTTGTTGACAATGATAGTGAACAATGAAGATAGATGAATGCCAATAAGATAATAAGGGCCTAAGAAGACTGCATCAGTGACCAAGGAGGAACCGCTCAACAAAGAATGACGTTATAATGAAGCAAGTGAATGACTTGACCGATGCATAATTTGTGTGATTGGGGGCCTCAACGGGAAACTGGACCCTAAAATCACAATTTACGGGAGAAACAAGCATGACACACCCAATTTGAAAACTCAAGTCTAGTCATATACGACCTACTTTGGTAAGTAAATAATGATTTTATTAGAAAGAGGAAAATGCTCTGGTACACTAGAGTAGCTCCTAAAGTTTAAAAATTGTATAGAAGAAGTGAAATGAACACTGCCCAAGGCAAACATCCAATCATACAAAGTTCTCATGAATAACTGCTTCCTAATTAAGGCAATGATAATGATAATTGTTTATGAAAAAACTACAGAAGTATGAAAAAAGAGATGGAGAACTTGGGCAATGTCACCATTGTGATCAAAATGTGACATAAAGAAAAGTAGCGGAAGCGAACGTAGTCTTCATCGTGGTTTGTCATTAGAGTTTCTTCGTGTGTGTTTGTGTGAGAGAGAGAGAGTGAGAATAGGGACTGTAAAAATTTTGGTCGGTTATTTATTTATTTATTTTGGGATATTGGTGGGGACGTTTTGGGAAAGACATGAACCTAAATTGGGAGCACGCTTTTACGTCGTTGTTTGATATAAAACCGCTATTTGTGTTTGCGCTTTTGTGAAGAAGCATTTCGGAGATCAAAATTCAAAGTTCGAACAGTGGAACACAAAATTTTCAAAACTTTTTATCATAATTATGACATGGCAAATGTGAGTGGCATAGAAAGTTTGTTGGGATTATGTGAAAGTAATAAGCAGTTAATCACAATATGTCATGTAGGATAATTGTAGTAAAAATTGTGATTTATTATGTGATACTAAAATTACTCTGAAGTGTAAAATCTTTTATTTTATTTATTTTATTTTTAATGATCTTTTGAAAGTGAATTATTTTTAAAAAATAGGGTTTAAATATATAGAAAAGTGTTTTTTTTTTTAAAAATTAATTAATTACAAACTTAGGTGAAGGAATTGATTGCTAAGAAAAGCAGTAATTCATGCTTTTAAAATAATTAACGGTTATGCCAAAGGCCTTGTAGCTAAATTGGCACATCCCCATACACAATGTGCTTAGGGGTCTAGGGGAGAAATAGTTCGAACTGTAGGGTTAGCAACATGTTGTAATTATTTCTAAAAAAAAAAAAATAATAATTAATGGTTACACAACACAATATCTACTAATTATACCTCAGTGGGTTTTTGGCTTGTTATAATAATGAAAATTTGGAGGAAATGATTAACGGGGAAAAACCAATAACAAAATTGAAGGAAGTGCTCTTAATTTTAATAAATTGATCAGTCAGAAAATTTTCTTGTTTAAATATATAATTACTTTTCTTTTTAAGAAATGATGAATATAATCAATTAACCATAATTTTAACTCCATTTTACATCATAATAAGAGGCTTAAAAGTATCTATTACTGTGCTGTATGCAAAATTCACATCCAAGAATAATAATTTACACAGTAGAAAATAATCATATTATACTTTTTAACAATATTTTAGTATATGTAACAACTGAAAAAGTACAAGGTTTTGGAGCTAAGTAGGCGCAACAAAGAGGATGGTACAACCGTACAACACTACAACTAGTAATTAACATGAATGAAGCCTAAGAGCATTCACAGCAGTGGAGCTAAAAAGTTATAATGTTATTTTTATAGCTTTTTAGCTCCAACAGTGCACATTTATAAATAAATGTGCACTGTAGCAGTCATCTAAAAAAAAAAAAAAATTTATTGAACCTCCAATTAAAATAATCTGTTGTCTCATCTCTCATCTCTCTCGTCAAGCTCTCATCTCTCTCATCAAGCTCTCAGCTCTCATCTCCCAGTCCACGCCGTCGCCGTCCACGCCTCAGTCCATGCCGTCCCCGCCATCGCCGTCTCACGCCGTCCCAGCCCACACCGTCCCACGCCATCCCAGCCCACGCCTCAACCCACGCCGTCCCACGCCATCCCAGCCCACGCCGTCGCCCCCCCAGCCCATGCCTCAATCCACGCCGTCACCGTCTCACACCATCCCAGCCCATGCCTTAGCCCACGCCTCAGTCCACGCCATCCCGTCCCATGCCGTCGCCGTCCACGCCATTGCCGTCCCGCGCCGATCAGCACTTTTTGTTTTGTTTTGTTTTTTTTTTTTTTTTCCTGCTGTGGGCTGTGTTGTGGTGGTGGTGTGGTAGGTGGTTGGTTGATTTTTTTTTTTCTTTTGTTGTGGGTGGTGGTGGTGGTGGTTGTGTGTTTGGCTGTGATGTGTGGACTTGGTTGATTTTTTTTTTCTTTTGTTGTGGGTGGTGGTGGTGGTGGTGTTTGTGGTTGTGGTTGTGGTTGTGTGTGGCTATGATGTATGAGTGTAGTGAATATATTATTTTATTATAGTGAGATATTATTTTATTGTAGTAGATATATTATTTTATTGTAATGTTTATATTATTTTATTGTGTTGAAAGCTAAAATAGATCCACTGGTGCAGCATGTGTGTAGATAAAATAGATAAAGTAACTTTTGGTGGAGCTAAAATGCTAAATTTTTAGCTCTACTGCTGTGAATGCTCTAATTCCTAGGCATGAGATCTTTTATTGGCATGTGTAATAGACAATTGAAGAGTTTAAGTCCCTACAATTCCAATTGGAATTGACAAGATTCAGTCCAAAATCTAATACGACAGGGATTTATTGTCACTTTCAAACTTCCAAATACAGGGTACAATTAGATCTTTTTTTTTATTTTTTCAATATGTTTGTTGAATCAAAAACATGTCTCTAGAATACGAGAAATTATACAGAAATTATACAGTACTCTGGTGGATCACGTTATTTGTCCACCATTCTACTAAAAGACTCTCACTTGTTTAAAATTGTTGAGTCAGTAATCAGTTTCTATTTAAAAAAATTTTTAACTTAACAATTTTAAACAGGTGTTAATCTTTTAGTAGAATGGTGAACCACATCACTTGTCTACCGTGTAGATATTATAATTTATCCTACAACACGGCTCACACCCCTCCCTTTACTACACTCATCGCCATCTTGGGCAGACTATCAAACATAACACTATTTCAAAGATATATTTATGTCATATATTATGCGTCGTCATCTTTTTTCTTCTTCTTCTTCTTCTTCTTCTTTTTTTTTTTTTTTTTTTTTTTTTTTTTTTTTTATTAAGAAAGTCTATGAACTTTTATTAAAAAAATTAACTATTATTGACTAAAAAGTACATAATATAGATAGGAAGAAACATTCTCCAATTACATCATTAAACCTTTAACATTTTTAATGTATCTAACTAAGTTGTGAGCTACAGATTTTCTTAATCTAAGAGTACGAGAAAATGAAATATAGTTAAAACTTAAAAGTATCTGTAGAAAGTTTCACTGACTTTTAGTAAATGACCAAAAGAAGCCAAAGATTCATCCATCATCTTCAAAAAAAAAAAAAAAAACTACCCATATGTTATATATTTTTCAAAAAATTACCCCAAAAAGCTAAAAACAGCGGAAAATTAAAATGCAAGGACCGAAATTGGATAAAGGGCCCAGCTAACGAAAAATGGCAAGGAATGGTAATGGCCATGAAAAATGCAGTGACCGTGAAGAATTCACCACATTTCTCAAGCACTTGGGCTGTTACCAAGAACTTGGACTCAGATGAATTTGCTAACGAAGAAGGAAGTAAAGGAGAGTAAGATTGCTAGAGAGAAAAAGTGGAAGGCTGCAGGAAGTTGTGAGTGGACTTGAACTGATACTAAAGCTATATCAATGGCAGACAAAAAACAATCATAATTTCGGTCCATTCTTTGTGGTGTACGAGTACCAAAGCAGCTGCTTGAGCTGGTGTTTCAGCTGGTTCCGCAGCATCATCCCTAGCTGCTTGAACTGGTGCTTCAACTCTGTCGACAGTGTCATCTACAGCTGCTTGTGCTGGATCTTCTTGGTCAACAACATCACCAGAAGATGAAGGCTGTGAATGTTGTGGGTCAAATTTTGAAACTAATTCGAGCAAATTGTGCGATAATTGAAACAAAGAATACTTTGAAACAGTTTGACATAGATAGTTTATGGGGCTTCAGCTCTACTTGTTTTGTTTTTTATTTATTGATAATCTGTTTTGTTCGGTGGCTAATATATATATCCTCAACTACCTGGCCATGCCTAACACCCAATGCTCATGTAGAAAAATATACAAACAAGTATACTGTACACCTTTTAAGTTTCTACTTTTTTTTCAATGCAAAAAAAAATTCAGCAAAAACTTGATAAACAATAATGAGAAATGATACTAAAAATGTTGTAAATTTTATTACATAAATCTTTTAAATTAGTGTATTATCGATAACGTTAAATAATTCAAACACTTATTTATTCACATTAAAATTTATAGTAATTTTAACATTTTATCACATTAAATAATAAATTATTTTTAATAAAATTTGTAATAAATTTAACATTTTACATTAAAAGTGGACCAAGTCTTTCAGTCGGCCCAAAAGATTCCCTTAACATCGATTCACAAGTATCAACAAAATGAAGTTAAAAGAAAACAAGTATGCTTTTTTTTTTTTTTTAGTGGAACCATTGATGGCTCCCTCCCCAACTTCGTCTCCCGGGTCCCGACTCCCGAGCACAGTACCAACAAAATAAAGTTCTTTTTTGTTGAAAAGATAACAAGTTCTTTTTAGTGGGACCATTTGACGCCCCTAAAATTATAATAGTAGATCGTCGGGTAATTACAACTTGTAGAAGTGTTGCTTCAACTTAAATTATTATGAATCTAAACTTTCAGTTCCGAACTTAATGTCTTAATCATAATCTTCAATTTACCAACAAATCTTGTTTCCATGCCTGTATGGAAGTAATATCCCAGTTTAAAATTAATTTTTACACAAGTAACAATAAAATGAAGTTGAGATGCGTTTGGAGTCTTTTTGAGGTAGGGGAACGTATCACATTTTGATAAGTTGGTGGTTAGACCCGAGTTCTTTTGGGATACTAGAGTCCAACACTCACTACAATGGTTCACCCCCGTTGGTCACTACAATTACTTTTTCTTCTAGGCAAAAACATAATGTAACGAATGATAGAAACTTTAAATAATTTATTTACGTCACACAATGAAAATGATGTGACATTTTCTTATTGGGTGAACTAAACATGCATATCAATTATATATGTCACTTAACAAAAAATATGGACGAAGGAGCTAAAAAAAAAAAATGTAACACAACACAATAAGTACTATTCATAAATGCCTGGGTGGGTTTCATGTGTCATGATAATAAAAAAAAAAAAATGAAATTCTGGATAAATTTATTAATAGGGAAAAACCAATCACAAAATTGAAGAAAGTGTTATTTATTTGGATAAATTGATCAGCGGGTGAATCAGTTTGTTTAAATGCATCATTAGCATTATGAGTTAAGCGGTAAGCCTGAAATAATCAATTTGACATGTTGCACCAGTCACTAGCTCCATCAATAATATCATTCTCCAAAAAATTTATATCCATGAACCCACTCATTATCTACCTAATTTGGACAATTAGTTGATATTTAAGAGTTATGCTTTTTTGGATATATATTATTGTAAGTTTCTTTAAGACCTTCTCCTATTCCCTATATGTATGTTTGTTAGAATAAATAATATTCTAAAAAAAAAAAAACTTTAATCACACAATAATTAAATGTGGACAATATGTAGGTGTGAAATTGTGAACACGCCTAATAACAAATGTGTAAAAGTATTTTCCCGTGTGAAAAAGCTAGAACTACTGCTGCCTTTGGCTTGCCTGGCTTTAGTCTAAATTGATATATCTGTGAAACAAAAACAGTTTTGAGTTTTTCGCTTGTGGAAGTTAATTGCACAATTGTTGGTGGGATTATGTAAATTGATAAATTTTTCACACGGGACTTATTGCGTCATGACTGGAGGCTTAAAAGTTATATGTTTCTGACTTTTTTGCACAGTATGAAAATTTTAGGTCCAGGTGTAAAAATTTCCCCTAGAATAGAACAGCATAAATTACATATTACTTTTGGCAAATATTTAGTACATGTGACTATGTGAGTAACAATACAGAGAGTACAATGGCTTTGGGGCAAGTGAAGGAGTACGGCACAATTAGTAACAGCATGGACGCATAAATTTTTAACTTCTAAAGGCTAAATTGCAAATTATAGTTTTCAACTTTGCCTAAATTTCAACCAGTTCTCTTAACTTTACTTTCACTCAATTTAGACCTCTAACTTTTAACTTTCTTCAATCTTGTCCTCCAGCTACTCTCCATAAAAAAAACGAGCCATTAATGACTTCTAAAACAACATAATTTTGTAGTAATAGCATTCAAATTCGGAAATTCTATCTCATCATATTTTACCATCCCAAAAAGTCACTTTATCAATTATATAATACAATTTTATAATACTTTCAGCATCCAAACTTTTATTCTCCTATTTTACTAATTAAAATAATATTTCTACATAATAAAATAATATATCCCACAATTACCATCATTTACAATACAAAACCACCATCACCACAAACCCACCACTGCACTACACACACCTGACACCACCACCACCAGCAACTCATAATCTACCGTCAACACCAAAAAAAAAAAAAAAAACACAGCAACCCACGGTCAAACTCATTCAAAAAAAATCACTATCGAGCCATCTGAGCTTCGATTCAAACCTTTGTCAAACCCATTCAAACCCATTGGAGCCATCACTAGTAAACCCATTGAAAAAATATGTTTGAACCCAGCAAAACCCAGCAAACCCATTCAAAAAAAATGTTTGAACCTAGCACACCCATTCATCGGAGCCATCACTAGAAAACCCAACCCGCCGATCCACGCTGAACCCAAACCCACAACCACACCGATCCATGTCGCCGCCGTCAACCAGAGAGAGAGAACGCAAGCCACATCGTTGCCGTCAGCCAAGCTGATTTGCAATGGGAGTGGTGGCTCACCGTGGTGTGGTGGCTATGGGTTTTGGGTCTGAAGAGAGAAGGAAGAGAGCATAGCTGCAGAGAAATAATGAGAGAGAGAGAGAGAGAGAGAGAGAGAGAGAGAGAGAACTATTTCAGAATAGTTTAATAAAAAGTAGGAGAGAGAGGGAATTAAATAATAATATTTAAGTTTAGAATTGTGCTACAGTCACTAGTAGAATTGCACTATAGCACAACTCTAAAATTTTTTTGTAATTCTAACATTGTAGAAGTCCTGGTGTAGGGGCTGTTTTGAGCTTTTATGCTATATTTTTGCAATTGTAGCATGGTAGAAGTCCGGATGTGAATGCTCTAAACAAAGTTAAAAGTTAACAATGCAATTTTGACGGAGACTGATTGGAGTATTGAATTGAGCTATATCAAAGGCCAAAGCCAAACAAGAAGCAATCACAATCGCCGCCCACTCCATGTGATGCACGACTACCAAGCTAGCTGCTTTAGCTTGTTTTTCAGTACCAATCCCAGATGCTTCAGCTTGATAGACAGCGTCGGAGGAGAAGAGTTGGAAAATTGGAACAAAGAAGAGCTAGAAAGGATTTGTCAAAGCATCTCCAGCAGCCTCTCTAAATTTTCTCCAAATTTTTACCAATTTGGAGAATGAACAGTGATATTTAGCTTTTAGCTACCCACTTTTTCAAATACACTTTCCAACAGACTCTCTATTCTTTCTCTATCTTATTTAAATATTATTTCTTCATTCATTATTTATTCTTTTTTTAATCATCATTTATTCTTTTTTTAACAACTATATTTTTCAATGAGAAGTGCTATGTTCACAATATTTTACGCAATACTTTCACAACAAAATTTATATGGAAAGTTGTTACTAATTCTAATTTGAACCCACCACTGAAATTATTTTTTTACTTGCCAATATTAACTAATAACAATCTGTTACTTAAAATTTATTGTGAAAATATTGTGAAAATATTACGGTAGTATTTTTCAATAAAGATTTTTTATTTTTCCCTTATCTTTTTTTTTTTTCATCCACATGTTTGTTTTCTTTTCTTTTTTCCTCTTTTTTCTCCTCCACACCTTTCCCTTTATCTCTATCTTTTCTTTTCTTTTTCTTTTCTTCTCTCTAGCACTTTCTGGAGCCCTCTTTTCTTTTCTTCTCTTCAGCAGGAAGCTCTGGGAGAACTTTTCTTTTTTTCTTTTCTTCTCTTCGTCTGCTCCACAGTCCACTGGAGCTCTCTTCACTTTTCTTCTTTCTTTTTTCTTTTCTTCTCTTCGTCTACTCTACAGCATTCAAGAAGCTCTCTCTTTCTTTTCTTTTTCTTGTTTTTCAGCCCACCTTCTTTTATCAGAGAAAGATTGGGTCAGATCGTCTCGATTAGAGAAAAGAGAGATCGATCTCTCTTTCTTTTCAATTGTTGAGTTTTTCAGCTTCACATTAGAGAAAAAAGAGGGAGAAAGGGGAGAAAGACTGGGTCAGATCGTCTGCCACCCCACTGTCGGTGGAGATCGAGGTCGCCGAAAGGACAAAGCCGGTGGAGATCGGCGTTCACATGCAGCACTACCACGTCCACGCCCCACCGCCGCTCGTCCTCCTCCCCACCACCAAGCTGGGTCAGATCGGCTTCTTCTTCTTTCTTTTTTTTTTTTTTTTTTTTTTTTTTTTTTTTTTTTTTTTTCATATTTGCTTGTTCTAATTCAACTTTATTTTAAGAATTGGATTTTGCTTTTATTGTTATGGTTTGATTAATTAAATGTAGATGTTTTTGAGTTTGCATTTTGGTTATGCATGTTTGCGAGAAAGATGGTTGTGTTTGTAGCCGTTGTGTTTGTGGCCGTGAGAGGAGAGAGAAAAAAATATTTTTTTAATTCATCCGGTATTGTTTTAAAGGAAAATATTATTTGCATTAGCTATAGTGATTGCTACAGTGCTCTCCAGGCCTGGAGAGCTACTGTAGCAACTCTAAAAAAAATTTGGAGATGGAGAGGCAGATGGAGAGGCTATTAGAGGGCTGATTTTGTGTGAACAGTGGCTTTTCTCTCCAAAATTTGGAGATGGCTAGCCCTATTTGAGATGCTCTCATTTTCTTTTGGCTATTCGCTCGCTCTTCTTGTTTTACTTTGTCGAGTGTCAACTATATATACACATTGAAGGTTTTTTCACAACTTGAAATTAAATACTAATCAAACTGGCCGGGTAAAAAAAAAAAAACTAATCAAACTGATATAGTGCACCCTTGAGCTGGGAATTTGTTAATTCTTGCGTGACCTAGAGTGCAACCCTTTTATTTTAATATGAAATTCTTTTCTACCAAAAATTTAAAAATAAAAATAAAAAACGAAAAACAAAAGCCAATCTAACTCGAGTCCTGAATTTTTTTTTTTGGGTTGAGAAAAATAGTCTTTTTTTTATAGTCTATAGTTGAAACTCAATTTATAGGCCAAATATAGGATAGTTAGCTAATCGTGATCCCTGTATAATCTATATAGATGCTTGGAAATCTTACTTACATAAAACTTTATTTAAACTTTGTTATTTAAATAAGTAATATATGATCTCGCGATCCAACTTCCTATGATTTTCTCACGCCACGTGCTTCGGCTTGTTTGCCCTGTGCGAACAAACCTCCTCCAGTCAAATGTAAGGGGAATGAATTAATCTTCGAGGAACCAACATTACTTGATTAGCTGCCTTGCTGAGCTTCAGGAAAAGGTTCGACCAATAAGAAACGAGGAAATGTGGAATTTCCTTTAACTATGGCCCCCAGCGAGGTTGTTTGCTGTGGGCTTCGATATACTGAAACCTAGTAATTTGATCGGATACCTTTTCGGTCATAATAAGACTCAATAACTCGTAACCGTCACACCATTTTCTATCAAAGATGAAAATCCTAATTCTAAATCTTGAAATGATACAAACGTTATTTGAACTGTTATGATTTATGAATATGAAGTCAATTACAAAATAAGTGCTGGATGCAATAATGGGATCATTCAATCAAAAGGTTAATTCACATTAAATGTTATTGGTTAATATGCATTCTTGCAATCTATGATTTAAACCATCTGATTGTGTTTAATTTTGCAATTTTTTTTTTTTGAGAAGGTGGTTAATTTTGATTGGTTCTTAATTAAAATGAATTATATTCTTATTCTCATAAAGTGGCTTAAAACTTATAATTATACTCAAATAAATCAGAAATAATGAGTAAAAAGTGATAACTTTTATTTTCTTAGACTAGTTGATTCACATATTCATGCATTTAATAGTATATATTGTATATAGGACCATAGCGATATGCTTTTTTATACTTAGATTGTGTCTATGACCAAAGTAATAACTTTTATTTTCTTAGATTGGATTAGTTATATGTCGCAGAGCATACTGTATAATAATCTTTACTACTAAACAAACTCCTACGAGAAACTAATCCCACCTGCCAGAACTAATTACCAAGTAATTCATGGTCTTTTTACCTCTGACAGGTTAAGCAGTTTATCCTCATGCCTAGGAGGGACTCACCACAAGAAACATTTAAAATGCATATTGATAAAAGAGGTCAAAATGAAGCCAAGGGTTTGAGTTTGACTATCAAAGTCTAGATCAGAAAGGAAGAAGATTAGAAGCAAAGAAAGGAGGAGTTGGAAATTAAGTATGGGGATATAAACGACAGACAGCAGCTAAACGACAAACTTGAATAAAGCTACAAGTAGTTTAGTGTTAATATTTATTCTGACACATGTCCATACACGTGGCTTGTGTTCACACGTGCTATAACTAATTTACTAGAGTTTGTTTCTAGTATTTAGTGTATATAAGCAAAGTAATCACTGTAGAATCTTCTTAACGCAAATACAGATATTTTTCAATCCTCCCATTCTAAATTTCTCTCTCTTTTTCTGTTAAGATTCTGATATTGACATAACTGCTGCTTTTCCCCTCCTTTTGGTAAGTAAAATAATCATTTATTAGAAAGAGGAAAATGCTTTGGTACACTAGAGCAGCTCCTCAAGAATTACACTCTTAAGTTTAAAGTCAATAAAGTGTATAGAAGAATTGGAAATGAACACTGCCTAAGGCAAACATCCAATCATACAAAATTCTCATGAATAACTGCTTCCTAAGGCAATGATAATGATAATTGTTTATGACAAAAACTACAAAAGTATGATAAAAGAGATGGAGAACTTGGGCAATGACAACATTATGATCAGAATGTGACATAAAGAAAAGTAGCGGAAGCGCAGAAAACATGATTGCTAATATTTGCTACACAAGAAGCACTAAATCATAATGATTTATTCCGATAAACAATTTGTTGTACAGTAAATACAATAAAATAAAGTAACTATATATATACAAAACTGGCTTACTTTTAGATGCAACTCAGCTTCTCTTTTCTTTTCTTTTCTTTTCTTTTTTTGACGAACAAGCTAGCTTCTCTATCTCCTTCAATGCACACATCCACTTCAATTAGTTCCTTTTTATTTTTCTATAAAAAAATTAAGTGATACACAACACAATATCTACTATTCATAAATGCCTTGGTGGGTTTTGATGTGTTATAATAATAATAAAAAAATGAAAATTTTGGATAAATTGATTAATGGGGAAAAACCAATCACAAAATTGAAGAAAGTGTTCTTAATTTGAATAAATTGATAAGTAGGGGAATTTGTTTGTTTAAATATTGTATGTGTGTTTCTTTTTTTTGAATCATTTGTTTGAATACTGCATGTAAGTTTTATTTGCATTCATTTCAGTTTATTTTTCTGGTTGATTCTTCACATTGCAGCGATTGACTTTTTTTTTTTTTTTTTTAATGAACCGGTAAGATATTCAGCGATGGACTTAAAGTTTAAATAATCACTTTGACATGTTGTATCAGCTCCTCCATTAATAATAATCATTTATTCAAGTAAATATACCAGTTGCAGGTATTTGAAAATAGTTGCATCATAATAAGAGGCTTAAAAGAGTTGTATGCAAAATTCACATCCAGGTATAATAATTTCTCCAAGAAAATAACAAGATAATACTTTTAACAGTTTGTTTTAGTACATGTGACAAAGTTTATCAGTCAAACTGAACCAAGTCGGGGACCACCACACCAATCTTTACACGCTTTACCACACGGGCAAAATTTCAAAACAAAACACAATTTTGAAGTAACAATAAATCAATAATGTCGAAAACCCGACGTACCCTCATCAAACACTAATTAAGTAATTATATATTTATTTATTTATTTATTTTTCTTTTTTTTGCAAAAAATTACCCCAAAGCTACAAACAATGGCAGATAATAATAGCGAAGACGGAAATTGTATAGATGGCCCCGGTAGCGAATTTGAGGTAAAGAGGAAATGGAATGGAAATGGCCATGAAAAACGCTGTGACGGAGAAGAATACGCCAAAATTCTTGAGCTTTTGGGCTGTGACGAAGAACTTGGGCTTTATGAATTGCCTAATAAAGAAGCAAGCAAAGGCGAATAAGATTGCTAGAGAAAGCAAGTGGAAGGTTGTAGAAAGCTGTGTGTTGATTTGAGCGGATACTGAAGCCATCTCAAGGGCAACAGACAAACAAAATCCAATCATTAAATCAGCCCAGTCCATGTACAGGAAGTGGTGGTGGTGGTGGTGCACAACTACTAAACGAGCTGCTTCAGGTGGTATTTCAACTGGGTCGACGCCGTCATCCCCAGCTGCGAGATCTGGCAGTTCTGGGTCGACAGCATCTCCAGAAGATGAGGGCTGTGGATGCTGTGGGTTGAATTTTGGGAAGAGTTGAAGCAATTTTGTGATAAGTGGAAGACAGAATTCCTTGAGAATAGTTGATATATTCATATTTTGAGAAATGTGAATATAATGTTTGATAAATGTGTTTCCCTCTGACCCTAAACAGGCATTCTTATAAAGACAGGGATTTTTTTTTAGAAAGTAAAGACAGGGGATGTTTAATAGGATAGGGTTGAAAACTTGAATGTGTCTGTTTGTTGCAACAAACTAGGTATACATTAGGACACTTGAAATTAATGCTGCCAATACTCCCAACAAGTTGCAATACTCTCATACCTAGAGGTATGAGAGTATTGCAACTTGTTGGGAGTATTGGCAGCATTAATTTCATAGTGTCCTAATGTATACCTAGGTGTTAGGAGTATTGGCGGCATTAATTCCTAACGGGTCTCCTTTTTGCTTTGTATTAAATAGAGGTTGAATTTTCTTATCAAAAAAAAAAAAAAAATAGAGGTTGAATTTTGGCTACATGGAAGTTGAAGCAATTTGTCCTGTTGGACACACGGAAGGATGTTGAAGCAATTTGCCCTGTGGCTGATATATATATATATATATATACATATATTTTTTTTTATAAAATTTTTGGATTTAATTTTAGTCCAGCCTCTAGGTTGCAAGAAGAGAGTGCCAAAGAGCTTATAAATATATGGTTAAACTTATACTTAACTAATATGGGATACTAGAATCATAACATACCACCACGTTCGATAGCCAACGTCCACAATGGCTTACTCTAGTGACACTGACCCGTTAGTAGCCATTTTTCTTTTAGATGGCTACACTCAATTATCAGTAATTTTAATCCAACCTCTCTCTCTCTCTCTCTCTCTCTCTCTCTCTCTCTCTCTCTCTCTATATATATATATATATATTAGTTTCAATAATCATAACGATGAGATTAATCTATTACTAAGTTATATAGTTTAGTTACAAAATTGATTGTAGCTTAGGCTTACAACCTTACTTAATAAAATAAACATTACTTTATATTTTGAAAATTTAACTGTTGAATTGCATATTCTTTATACTCTTAATACACATGTTAAATTTTGTATCAATCAAATATTATTTACTATATAATCTATAAACTTATATTTTATTCATAATTTTAAACTACAAAAACTTTCTATTTAAATCATTTATTGATAACATAACTATTGATCTTTAATTTTTTAGAAATTTTGCAAACATGAACGATATAAGAAAAAACAATGTAATCCAATGGTGAATTTGTCAAAATTTACCTCAAATAAAAAGATATTGAGTAAGGTTGTAACCTTAGGCTATAACCATAGCTAAACTTTATCCATATTCAAATACCCCACTTTTTTATACATAGAAATATTCCACGTCTAAGTTCATTTTTTTATTTTTTCATTATTCTTATCATCATCATTTTTATTAACTTTTTGCCCCATTAATTCTAACATTTCATCAAATATTCCAAAAGTTTGCCCATAAAATTTTGAAAATTTTGCACAAATGTGAGTCAACTGAATTATAATTCTACAAGATGTTGGATAGTATACACCACACAAGATTTTTGTTGAATCATCGAAAACCTTTAAACAGTCTCTTAACAAGTTCTGCTAACATCCAATCATGTTCTTCAATTTTTTCTAAAGGACAACATGAATTTTGAGAAAGATGAGAATAATATAAATTTAACACATCTTTATATTTTATTGCCGAATCTAAAAGAAGATAAGTAGCATTCCACCTATGAGAGACATCAATTATATATATATATATATATATATTATTATTTTCAATTCCGTACAACATTTTATATACAACTCATATCTTGCTTGAGAACTATTAATATTAGGAGCAATATCTTTTATTTTTTCAACAGGTGAAGATAAATTTGATAACCATCTTGAACAATTATATTTAAAATATGTGCACAACAATGTATTCAAAATAATGTACCATATAAAGGTAAGCTTAATTTTTCTTTGAGGGAAAAAGCATTCCCCCCCCCCCCCCCCCCCCTATGTTTGAGGTAGTTCACAATTTCCCCCTTATCTTTGAAATCAACTAATTCCCCCCTCTATGTTTGGAAAATGAGAAAATAACTTCAATTCGTTATTTTTTCAATTAAATCTATCGAAATTTTTAAAAGAAATTATTAGTTGTACAACACAAGGAAGAGAAAGAGTTGAAGATTGCATTATTGTTTTCTTAGATTGTATTTGTAATCATTGTAATTTCATTGGATTTAACAGAAAAAGTAACGAATTGAAGGTTTTTTTCTCATTTTTCCAAATATAGAGGGAGAAACTAGTTGATTTCAAAGATAAATTGGCAAATTGTGAACTACCCCTATTATTTTTGCCAATTTATTTTACTATTTAGCTTATTTTTGCTACTATTCATAGGTTCCATGACACTTTTTAGTACTATTCATGGGTCTTACTGTATTATTCCAACTAAATGTTACTTTTATCTATAGTACTTTTAGCAAAAAATTTTCGGTTTTAGCAAAATAAACATATCCCAAATGGACCCGTAGTAAAGAAAAGTTGGTGTTTTGAAAAGTGAGAGAATTCATAGTTATTAAAATGTGAATTGTATTATGGATTGATTTTTTATTTTTTTATTTATATCATATGTCGTATGATATCATGTATCATGAGATGCAAAAATACATAATAATATTTATAGATATACATACATAAAAAGTATATTTATTATAAATTTAAAATATATTCAACTAATGACTAATTTAATCTTCACTTATATCATAATATTTAACAAAACTAATTAAATTAATATATGTTTATCACATAAACATTCAATTGATCAAACCCAAAATAAGACATATGAGCCAAAATTATTTATTTTCATCACATCCATTATCTTGCCTAAACAACTCAATCTAAATCAAAATTATCATCATTTTCATAATCTTGCAAAATTATTTATTTACTAACATTGTCTTCATCATTATCAATATTTATTATCTTTTCTTGTTCTTTTATTTTAATAATTTTTCTTTATACTTCTTCTTGGTATTCTAACTTCTTAGACTTATAACTATAATAACAATAATAAAAAAATAAATATTTAATATCTTACTTATAGTATAGAAAGAAATTTGCAAATATGAAAGTGTAATGTCAAGTGTGTTGTCCAAATTTTGTAGGAGAAGGGGAAAAAAAAAAAAAAAAACCCTCATAAACATGCTATTTTATTGGGCTCAATCAAGTAGCCTAATAATTTCGCAAAAATTCTATTACCACAAAAAATGTACAATTTTTGCCACATCTCCCTCACGTGGTTGATTGTGATTGGTAAAAAAAAGTAGTTAGTTTGTATAAAAGTAATAGGCAACCAATCATAGTTAGACATGTAGGAAAGTTGTAGCAAAATTTGTGAATTTGTTTGTGGTAATAGAAGAACTCATAATTTTGTGTTAAAAACAAGTCTAATAACTTGTATGACTCAATCAAAACACAAAATTTAACAAAAAAACATATTTCAAATACACGTGTTTATGTATCATATGATTCATGAACACTTTTGATATGTCCTTAAGGCAAAACTTTTTGTATATAATATGATATGTATCGTGTGTGTACGATACTAACAACTATGAGAAAAATAATAATAATAATAATAATAATAAATGAAAAAAAATCATATTTAAATACATAAGATTCAAAATAAGGAATTTACTGTGGTAAAGAAAAATAGTTTGCTCTTTTTTTTATTTTTTAAAGAGAGAAAAGTAGTCAGCTAAAATTTGAAGGATTTTATCATAAAATAGGAACACATTTTTTTTGTAAGCTGATACCAATGCTCCTATCAATCCTATGGCCCCCAGTGAGGTTGTTTGTTGTGTGGAGTTTGACATATTGGAACCTAGCTAGTAAATGGATCAGATACCTTGTTGATTTTATACAAGCTCCGAAGGTTCATCAATGGAGGATTGTAAACAGAGAGAGAAAAGACTAGATGAACAACACGAGACTTGTATGAAATGCTTTCAATGTATTAAGCTCAACATGCTCTGTTCTATATATAGTGAGAACAGAGGCAAGGAAATGAAAACAGAAATAACTAACTGTTCATCCAATATCAGCTGTACACGTGTAATAAAAAATGTAACTAACTCTACTAACTGACTCTACTATAAACGGCAGTCATTTCTATTCTAAGCTACAGCTATACACTTGTAGTTTTATTTCTTCATATATAAAACCTACAGATAACAGATACAACACTCATACAAACACGAGCACATACAAATCAATTACAAAATATCTCAATACTCCCCCTCAAGATGAACCATAGATGTTGATGAGATTCATCTTGGACAAAAGGAAGTAAAATTGTTTGTAACCGAGGGCCTTTGTGAAGCAATCAGCAATCTGGTGTCTAGTGGGAACATGAAAGGTTTTGATCACTCCATCCTGAAGCTTACTTCGAATAAAATGACAGTCTACCTCTATATGTTTTGTGCGCTCATGAAACACTGGATTTGCAGCAATATAAAGAGCTGCCTTGCTATCACAGTACAATGAGGCAGGTTGAGTGTGATTAAAACCAAAGGTCTTAAGCAATGCTAACAACCAAACAAGTTCACTGGTGACAGTAGCCATTGCTCGATACTCTGATTCTGCAGATGATCTGGACACCACTTGTTGCTTCTTGCATTTCCAGGATATAAGAGAGTCACCAAGGAAGACACAGAAGCCGGAGACTGACCTTCTGGTATCTGGACAAGCTGCCCAGTCAGCATCACAGTAGGCCTTTAATCTCATTTCAGAACTGGCTGATAAGAATAAGCCTTGGCCTGGTGTCTTCTTAAGATACTTAAGTACCTTATAAGCTGCTTGGAGATGTGGAGTTTTAGGGGAATTCATAAACTGACTCAACTTGTGCACTGAATAGCAAATATCAGGCCTAGTTAGAGTCAAATAGAGCAGCTTGCCAATAAGTCTTCTGTATAAGGAAGGATCAGGAACATCTTCCCCCATTGAGCTCCTATACTTAGCTGATTGATCCATGGGCACATTAGCAGGTTTGCTTGCTAGCATACCAGCATCAGAAAGTAACTCTAAAATGAACTTTCTCTGACATATGTTAATTCCTTTTTCAGTCCTGGCAACTTCAAGACCCAAGAAATACTTCAAGGTACCAAGATCTTTGAGCTTAAACTTGGTATCTAGAAAAACCTTGAAAGTGTTGACTGCCTCCACATCATTGCTTGCTATTAAGATGTCATCCACATAAACTAACAAGATGAGAATTGAACACTTGCTGACCTTGGTGAAGACAGAATAATCTGACTTAGATTGGAGAAATCCATGGTCAAGGAGAGTGGAGGAAAGCTTGGCAAACCACTGTCTACTGGCTTGCTTCAAACCATAAAGGGATTTAGTGAGTTTGCACACCTCCCCCTTGCTGCCAAAACCAGGAGGAGGAACCATGTAGACTTCCTCATGTAACTCTCCATGTAAAAAGGCATTATTCACATCTAATTGAGACAAGTGCCAGCCAAATACAGCAGCCATAGCCAAGAGTGTCCTAACTGTCACAAACTTCACCACAGGAGAGAAAGTCTCATAGTAATCAAGCCCTTCAGTTTGAGTGAAACCTTTAGCAACCAGTCTAGCCTTGTACCTCTCTACAGACCCATCAGCTTTAAGTTTGATTTTATAGACCCACTTGCACCCAATTGGCACTTTACCAGGAGGCAGCTTGGTCAAGACCCAAGTGCTGTTAGCCTGAAGGGCATCAATCTCAACCTTCATGGCAGCTTGCCATAATGGATCAGGGAAGGCTTCAGCATAAGAAGTAGGTTCTTTGGTAATGGACAATGCAACAGAGAAAGCTTTGTGGGCAAAAGACAACTTAGAGTAAGATAGAGAGGAGGAAATGGGGTAGAGAATACCTGGACTGGCAGTGGAATCATGAGAAGGTATGAGTGGAGCTGAGACAAAATTGCAGTGATGATTAAGAGTAATTTTGGAAGCTAAGTGACAGTGATAATCATGGAGATATGAGGGAGGTTTGTGAGACCTATTGGACCTCCTAACAACAGGAAAATCAGTGGAGGAAACAGGTAAACCAGTAAGGTCAGGTGGAGCAGAAAGAGTTGGTGGAGAAGGAGCTAAATCAGGATGGACAAGATCAGGGAATTCATCAGGAGGTACAGCAGTGTCAAGATGGTTGAAAGGAAGAGAAAATTCAGCAGAAATAGAAGAGGTGGGTTCCGGAAATGAAGGTTGAGATGGAAAGATATTGTGAGAAGTGGAAGAAAGGAGAGGAACAAGTTTAGGCAGCCAAGTTTTAAAAGGAAAGATTGACTCTCTGAAGGTAACATCTCTAGAGATAAAAACAGATTTGTTAGACAAATCATACAATCTATAACCCTTGGTACCAAAAGGATAACCAATGAGTATGCATGCCTTTGCCCTAGGATCAAACTTGGACCTATTCCTAGTTAAGGTAGAGGCATAACAAAGACAACCAAAGGATCTAAGGTGTTGGTATGATGGAGAATGACCTAAAAGTTTTTGATAAGGAGTAAGATTACCTAGAAGAGGGCTAGGAAGCCTATTAATAAGGTATGTGGCTGTAAGAACACAATCTCCCCAGAATTTCAAAGGTAAGTTGGCATGAAATCTTAAGGCCCTAGCAACATTCAACAAATGCTGATGTTTTCTCTCAACCACAGCATTTTGTTGTGGGGTTTCAACACAAGAAAGCTGATGTAGAATGCCATTAGATGCATAAAAGGAAGAAAGAGCAAACTCAGGACCATTGTCACTCCTAAACACCTTAATGGAGACCTTAAATTGATTAAGAACCATTTGAAAAAAGGTTTGAATCAGTGAAGAAGCATCAGATTTAAGTTTCATTAAATAAACCCAAGTACATCTACTATGATCATCAACCAAAGTAAGAAAGTATCTTGAGCCATTCAATGATGAAGTGGAATAAGGACCCCAAATATCAGCATGAACCAAGTCAAAACAAGAGGAAGAAACACTTGTTGATTTTGGAAAAGGTAGTTTGTGGTGTTTAGCTAGTGGACAAACAAAACAGTCAAAAGAATTGATATTATTGCAAGGAATCAAATCAGGTACAAGATGTTTCAACAAAGCTAATCTTTGTGAAGATGGGTGACCCAATCTGTAATGCCACAGTCTAACAGCATTATTTGAAGTATCAACAACATGAGAAGAGTCAAGATTACATAGATTGACTCTTTTATTACAAAGGAAAGAAGACAAACTGGATAGAACCTCTGAAACAGAAGTAGGCAATGTGGAAGAATCAGTGCACTGCAAGATGTATAAACCTCCATGTCTCTTACCCAGCCCAATCATCTTCCAATGCAGTAAGTCCTGAAGAAAGCAATAATGAGAGAGAAAAAGACAGCAGCATGAAGGATTCTGAGTTAGCTTACTGATGGATATAAGATTGAAAGTAAAGCTTGGAATACAAAGAACATGGTCTAAAGTTAAAGTGGCAGAGACTTTGACAGTCCCAATATGAGTAACTTTAACCATATCACCATTTGGAAGTTTAACTGAAATCTGAACAGAGGAAGTGATAGAAGTAAAGAAGTGGATAGAATGTACCATGTGGTCTGTTGCACCACTGTCAAGAATCCAGTCAGATGGACTGATGTGAGAAGTGTTGACACTAGAAGAAAAAACTGAGTGTTCAAGGGAAGGAGAGAAACAGATACCTGAAATGTTATGGGCTTGGAGATCCAATGAAGTCTGAGAAGGCTGAGAAATGATAGTGGCAGCTTGGTGAGCATTGTCCAAACACATTTCTGGTGGTGCTTGAGTGCCAAAATGACATTGGGAGTTCAACAAACCAATCAGTTGCTGATATTGAACCTTGGTGAGAGTGACAGGTTCACTAGTAGGATCTTCAGCAGTGATTACATTGTTTGCAAAAGGCTGACCAGGTTGATGACCTTTGTTCTTGAACTTATACCCAGGGGGATATCCATGTAGCTTATAACACTTGTCAACTACATGTCCCATAGCCCCACAATGAGTACATTGTGGTCTGCTATTTTTGTATTTAACAAAGTTCTTGATGTTCCCAGGCTTCGAACCAAAAGCTGCTAAAGCTGATGAGGCATCAACCAATAAGTTCTTACCAGCACCCACCTTTCTCTACTTCTCATCTTGAAGCAAAAGAGAAAACACCTTGCTAAGAGGAGGCAAAGGTTCCAAAAGAAGAATTTGGCCTCTGACAGCTGCATATGTCCCATTCAGCCCCATCAGAAAAGACATAGTACAATCTTCAACTTGATGACCACATGTACATGTTCTATAATTCGAAAATTCATCCCAAAGTCCCTTGAATTTTGTGTAGTAAGCATTGATGGATAAATCTTCCTGTGTCAGAGAACTAATTTCTTTCCTTAAGTCAAAGATCGTAGGTCCATTCCCTTGCCCAAACCTGTATTGTAAGTCAAGCCATACATCCCTGGCAGTCTTGAAGTAAACAATGCTTGATTGCAAATCCTTAGAAACTGAATTAAACAACCAGGCTAGCACAGTGCTATTGCATTTACACCAAGCTGTGTAATGTGGGTGATCAGATTGAGGCTTAGGGATAGAACCATCAACAAATCCCAATTTGGTTTTGGCATCTAAAGAGATGAGAATGGCCCTACTCCAGGTGTTATAGTTCTCTTCAGTGAGGAGTTGAACCACCAAGGAAACTCCAGGATTATCTCCATGAGACAGAAAATAAGGACTAGATGTGCTTTCCCAAGGTTGTGTAGTGGGAGCAGTAGCACTAGCTGTACTCTCAGTCATACTAAATGCAGATTATTGAAGAAAAAGATGATGAAGGCTCAAAGTTCCTAATCAAAGAAAATCAAGAATTGATTTTCTAAAGAATCTTTCAAGGAACAAGAAATGGTTTCTGAGAATGATATAAGAATCTTTTATATGCAATTCACAAATTTGTTGAAATCTCAACAAGAAATTGCATATTAGGAACAAAGAGACTTTAAATTCGGAGAAGAAATTGAAACCCTAAAAATTGAAGATTTCAATTTCAACTATGAACTGGAGAAGGAAGATCAAGATTTCAACAGATTAAGAAAATCAAGACCTAGACGATGATGATTTTAATGCAAGAATCAACAGAAATAATGAAAAAAAATTTCTAGTTGATCTGAAAAAAAAACATTAAAACCAAGAAGAGAAGACAATTGAACTAGTGAGAATCAGAGAATACCAGAATGAAATGATCTCTGAACTAGTTCGTGCTCTGATACCATGTTGATTTTATACAAGCTCCGAAGGTTCATCAATGGAGGATTGTAAACAGAGAGAGAAAAGACTAGATGAACAACACGAGACTTGTATGAAATGCTTTCAATGTATTAAGCTCAACATGCTCTGTTCTATATATAGTGAGAACAGAGGCAAGGAAATGAAAACAGAAATAACTAACTGTTCATCCAATATCAGCTGTACACGTGTAATAAAAAATGTAACTAACTCTACTAACTGACTCTACTATAAACGGCAGTCATTTCTATTCTAAGCTACAGCTATACACTTGTAGTTTTATTTCTTCATATATAAAACCTACAGATAACAGATACAACACTCATACAAACACGAGCACATACAAATCAATTACAAAATATCTCAATATACCTTTTACGGACATAACTCATAATTACAGTCACACCATTTTGCAATCGAGATCTGCCAAGGTTATATAAAATCCTATTTTTAAATCATGAAATGCTACAATCGATAGTTTGATCCCCTGAATATGAAGCTAATTGCAAAATAAGTGCCAGATGCACTTTGAATCTTTGTTTCTAGATATGACCTTATCAAACCCAGTTAAACTCGGTGGGTTTGTAGTGAGTTGAGTAACCTGGATGAGTTTTTATAATCTGGTTGAGTTTGTAAAATTTGTAAAATTACATATATAGATCCACTTTACTAGCTTTTTTATTAT
This sequence comes from Quercus gilva, assembly GCA_023621385.1. Classification (NCBI taxonomy): domain Eukaryota; kingdom Viridiplantae; phylum Streptophyta; class Magnoliopsida; order Fagales; family Fagaceae; genus Quercus; species Quercus gilva. The sequence continues at coordinate 40,365,972 of CM042479.1, read as the reverse complement.
TTAATATGTTACAATACGATAATTTAAAGAGGAGAAAATCTGAAGATTTTTTTTTTTAAAAAATGCACTTATCAGTTTGTCTACTTACCTCCAAGATTCACATCCTATCAAAAGTCCACTTTGTTTTTGTGAAACCATGATTTTGAATTATAATTGCCAGTTTAATTTAGGCATATGCCTATTTTTTTAATTTACATATTTATGTTATGATTTCTCACATATATATATATATATATATAATTTTTTTATTTGACCTTATAGTTGGACTAGTAACCCACTAGTTGACCGGTGATCCAATGACCCAACTCATATACTAGGTCAATGTCAGAGCCAATTTTAATAAAGGGTCGAGTTTTTTATTTCACAATTTGGCTAAAATAATGTTTTCAAAACACTATTTTAATTGACATGGTACACACATTTCATACACACCAATGTGTAATAGTCAGTGCTCATGATGATATTTCAAATTACATCTTAGGTTTGTGGATTGACTCTTTATTATTTTTGCTCCTTTTTTTTTTTTTAGATTGTATGTAGGACCAAAGTGATTTGCTTTCCTATTCCTAAATTGTGTCTATGACCAAAGTGAGAAAGCTAGAACTACTGCTGCCTATGCATGTGCTTGCCTGGCTTTAGACTAAATTGATCTATATGTGAAACAAAAACATTTAAGTTTTTTGCTTTTACAAGCTAATTGCACAATTGCTTGTAAATTGATAAATTTTTAATAGTTCTTGATGAAGGAAAAATCATCAGTCAAGTGGACTCGTCCAGATGAGTCAGCAACCTCGCCACCTGTGCCTACAATCGTTGTTAAGGGCCTCCCTTAGGTGGTCACCGGTGTGGTGCCTGCCACAGAGTTTTCGATGATAAAGTCAGTGTGTGAAGGCTTCTTAAAAAAATATTAGAGCAATAGCGTACAGGAATATCAGAATGTGTACCTTTTTTGGTCTTAGGAGGTGCTTATATATGGCCTCATTGCTCCTAGCTATTGTGGCTTTTATTATGGCTTTATTGCCTCTTTGTAACACCTCCAAGCTCAATGATGTGAGTTTTAATATTCTACCTTCTCTTCTTCTTTCTCCTTGATCATCTACGTATGGTTCTCCTTTGCAGCTAATACCGCTTGGTAGCATTCCCTAGCCAACACTTGATCTCCTTTTACCTCGCCTACACCATTTTCCGTTGGGAATTTTACCTTGAGACAATAGGTGGATGTGGCTGCCTTCCAACGATTGAGTAGGGCCTCCCGATGATCACATTGTAAAAGGAGGGACAGTCTACCACCAGGAAGTCTAGCTGACGAGTCAATTGTTTCGGGTAAGCTCCTACTGTGACTGTCAGCATCACTATGCCTTTGGGATACATTCTGTCTCCACTCAAGCTGACGAGTGGGGAGTCAAAGGGACACAGCCTTTTGGGGGCCACCTTTAACTGTTGAAAAGCGGAAAGGTAGATGATGTCTGCGGAGTTGCTGTTGTCTACAAGGATTCTCCTAGTGTTGAACCCTTCTATCATAAGCATGATAACTAGGGGATCATCATGCGGCTGCTTCACTCCTTTGGCATCTTCCTTTGAGAACCAGGATATCCCTATCCGTCTGAAAAGCTGCTTCACTCCTTTAGGATACACTCTGTCTCCACTCAAGCTAACGAGTGGGGAGTCAAAGGGATGCAGCCTTTCGAGGGCCACCTTCAACTGTTGAAAAGCGGAAAGGTAGATGATGTCTACAGAGTTGCTGTTGTCTACAAGGATTCTCTTAGTGTTGAACCCTTCTATCATAAGCATGATAACTAGGGGATCATCATGCGGCCGGTGCACTTCTTTGGCATCTTCCTCTGAGAACCAAGATATCCCTGTCCGTCCATTTTTGCTTCAGGAGTGGTATCGTATGGATGTTGTTCACCTGCCTCTGGTATGACTTCTTAGGGGATCTAAACAACCACCTGTGGATGACCCTCTTATGATCGTCTTTATTTCCCCTATTGCACTCTGCTGACAATGTGGCTTGTGGTCTTCGTCCCTTGAAGAGGCTTCTGGCTTGTCCCTGCTATCGTCCATGGGCCTATTGGAATCTCACTTCTTTACAAATTTTTGCAGCTTCCCTTTTTGTATGAGTTCCTCTATCTACTCTTTCAGGTCTCTACAGTCTTCTGTATAATGGTTGTGATCTTTATGGAAACAATAGTATTTCCTCTTGTCACGAACATTGGGTAATGAGTGTAATGCCCTTGGCCATTTGAGGTAGTGCTCGTCTTTAATCTGTGCCAGAATTTTATCAATAGGCATAATTAAAGGAGTGAATCTTACCATCCGAGGGGTTTTATCATCTTTCCTCTTGTTTCCGTCAGTATTTTGCTGATCTGCCCGCTCTCTTTTTTGTCCTCTTTGATTGTCTCCCTTTCTTTCCCTCTCATTAGGCTTTTCTACCTCTTCGATTGCCGCTAGAGCATCCTCAGCATTCGTGTACTTTTAAGCCTTCAGGAGAATTTCTGCCATCATCCGTGGGGGATTCTTCGCGAGCGAGACCATGAACTCCCTGGACTTCAACTCTGCTTTAAAGGCCGTCAGCTGCACTTTGTCATCCGCTTTGTCCACCTCTAAAGTTTCTCGAGTGAAACGCTTCACATACGGCCTCATGGTCTCCTTTTCTCCTTGTTTAATTGTAAGCAGGTAATCTGCCAGCCTCTTTGGGCGTTGTCTTTCGACGAAGTGGCATAAGAAGGAGCTACCCTGCTGCTCGAAGTCATCGATGGACGAAGTTGGTAACTTCGTGAACCATTCCCTCGCAGCTCCTTTGAGGGTAGTTGGGAAGGAACGATACAATATCTCGTCAGGGGGCAGCTGAAGACCTAGAGTTGTCTTGAAGGTGTTAAGGTGATCCAAAGGATCCTTCAACCCGTCAAGCAGTTCAAGTTGTGGTAGGCAAAACTTCGAGGGCATTGAGCACTCCAGGACTGCCGTGGTGAAGGGTGAATCTGTCCTCCTGACCATACAGTCTAAGTTTCAATCTATTTTTTCCTTGATTGCAGTCCTTAGCTCATCCATCTCCTTTCTTATTTCCCTGAGAAGGTCCGAGCTCGGTCCCTGTGGAGTGGCAAGTCGTTGGTGTTCGTCCCTTCTTTGGCAGTCCCCATTGTCATCTCGGTTGGTCCCGGACTGATTCTCCTCTTGCTGCAACCGCAATCTCATTTCTTGGTTTTTGTCGGGTAAGTTCTTCCACACTAGCTATAAGTGTTTGCAGAGCTAATGCTGCAGAATCCTAGGGAGTGTTGGGCTCCATCTAGACTTGTGAGTTGAATGGAACTACGTTCTCAAACCTAGGTACAAAAATATCGTCCCCACAGACGGCGCCAAACTGATGAAGGAAAAATCGTCAATCAAGTGGACTTGTCCAGATGAGTCAGCAATCTCGCCAACTGTGCCTGCAATCGTTGTTAAGGGCCTCCCTAAGGTGGTCACCGGTGTGGTGCCTGCCACAGAGTCTCCGATGATAAAGTTAGTGTGTGAAGGCTTCTTAAGAAAATATTAGAGCAATAGCGTACAGGAATATCAAAATGTGTACCTTTTTTGGTCTTGGGAAGTGCTTATATATGGCCTCATTGCTCCTAGCCGTTGTGGCCTTTATTGTGGCTTTAGTGCCTCTTTGTAACGCCTTCAGGCTCAATGATATGAGTTTTAATAAGTTTCCAACGGTTTGACAGCCTGTCTTGTAACTGCCCAGGGCATTAAACCCCTCATTGAATGGCTTGTCTTACTTCGTCCATGACGTGGCAGGACAAACAAAGGCGAGTTATATTATCGTTTGGGCAAGAAGGTTCGTTAGTCCCATCATTTCTCATTTAGGTCCATCACTATTATTGGCTAATTTCTTCATGTGTGAGACTTATTGCATCATGACCAGCGGCTTAAAATTGATCTGTTTTTGACTTTCTGCGTTGTATGCAAGATTCACGTTCAGGTTTAATAATTTCCCCTAGAATAGAACAAAAGAATACTTTTAGCAAATATTTAGTACATGTGACTAATGTGAGCAACAATAGAAAGAGTACGATGGCTTTGGGGGCAAGCGAAAGTGTACGGTACAACTAGTAACAGCAAGGAACCATAATCCCTTCAAAGTCGTTATTACACGAAACACTAGACAGTGAGAGACATGAGCTTCGTCCTTTATCAGTACATGAAGCAAAACCCGGAGGAGTGGCAGTTGACTCCATGTTCTTAATTTACCATTGCTCATCGAATGCAGGTTACAAAAAAGAAACATTTTTTTAAGGCTAAATTATAAATTGCACTATTTAATTTTGTCTAAATTTAATCTATTCTTTCTAAATTGCACTATTTAATTTATTTCATTTTTTCTAAATTGCACTATTTAATTTAATCTATATATATAATAATAGGTGAAGCAGAGAGAAAATCCAATTAGATTTCAATTGAATTCTCAATTTTGCGCCACTTGTCCTAACCAAAACTCAAAAAAAAAAAAATCTAATTAAATTATAAATTTGACTCCAATTTTGTTTCATGTATCTTATCTAAATTTTCTAATTTTTGTGCCCAAATAAATGATACATTAATATTTAACACGGAACCCAAGAAACCCATAATGATAATACTCATTAACCTAAGCAAGAACATCTTACCTGCACACTTTTATGAAGATTATAAATTAGACTCCAATTTTGTGTCATGTATCTTATCTAAATTTTCTGATTTTTGTGTCCAAATAAATGATGCATTAACATTTAACACGGAAGCCAAGAAAACCACAATGATAATACTCATTGGCTTAAGTAAGAACATCTCACATGCACACTTTTATGGGTGATCTCAACAGAGTCTGGAGCTCTTCTAATTCCACAACCAGAACCAAGAAGTCCAACGAGAAAGACTATAAAGTAAAACATCATCTCCTCCTAATTCCATATCATCATCCTATGTCTCCTCCTCTCTCAACCTCTACCAACTAGATCCACACACTACGCTCTCCTCCTCCTTACAGATTTCTTAGAGCAAGGCTGAGTTCAAACACAATGTTCAATCTCACTCTTCTTTGCTTCACACTCTCATACATTAGCGCTTCATTGGCGCCTCCAAGAAGATTCTAAGCTCAATGATCAGTTTTTATTTTTTAATGTCCCTTTATATATTTTTAATAATAAAATGCAATATTCTTTTTTTTTTTTCACTGTAGCAACACTTAAATAATAAAATACAATATTCTCTTTTTTTTATTCATTATTTTATCTAATGCTATCCTATGTATGATAAACCAAAAAAAAAAACCAATAGCGTTACTTAAATAATAAAATGCAATATATATTTTTCATTGTTTGATTTAATTCTATCACCCGTGTGATAAACCCAAAAAAAAAAAAAATAAATTGACCAATAACATCTTTACAATTAACCAGTCTCGTGCGGTAGCACGGGGTTACATACTAGTTCATTATAAATTGCACTATTTAATTTTTAAGTCAATTCTTTGACTTTTGACTTTATTTAATTTAGTCCTCCTGTTACTCTTTATCAAAATTGACAAGCCAGTTACTCTCTAATAATAGCACAAATTTTTTTTTTTTTTGAGGTAATAGATAGAACTTTAATGATGTAAGAAACTATAATCAGGTACAGTATGGCCGTGTGTCACAAGGCCAATGATGAAACATTACAAGCAGCTCCTGAAAACGACCTGACCCAGTGTTTGTATACCAACAGGGGCGGCCCAACATAATTTGGGGCCTAAGGCGAAAAATTTATGTGGGGCCTTTAATATGTAAATATTAATTAAACAAAATTATTTAATAGTAATCAAATTAAGGTTAATTTAATACATTAAATATATAAATAATACCAACTAGATTAATATTAATTTCATATAGAGAATTGAATATCATAGTTGAACCTATAAATATTAATAAAAAGAAATAAAAATATATTGCGATTAAAAAAGATACTTTATTTTGAATATAAGACGATGCATAATTAAATAAAATTGTAATCTAATTTTTAATTTTATATTTTGATTTTAAGAGAGAGAGATAGATATTATTTGGTGTATGGCTTTGTAGGATATTATTTTACAAAAATCAAAGTCTCAAACTATTAGGAGAGATTAATTTATAATTGATGATTTAACACATTTGCAACATCTTTTTGAAATATTTTAAGGTTTTAATTGAGTTAATGTTCTATTGGTCTCGTACTTTGAGAGTCTTAATAGAAATGAAAAAGAAAAATGCGCTAATTAAAAGCATTATAAAATGTTCAAAATATAATGTGATATTGTCTCTCATTGATGAACTTCATCAATTTAACTAATGAATGTTTATATCACTTTTTTGTGATTAATAACATAGTAATTTGTAAGTCAATAGTAAAATTTGTAGTATCTTTAATATCACTAATAAAAAAAATGTAAACCTTTAGAAAATATATATATATAATTTTATAAAAATTTGGGCTTTTAACTATGGAAAATGAGGCCTTTTTTTCTAAGAAAAAATTTGTTTTTTTGGTGGGGCCTTAGGCCTAGGCCCAGCTTGCCTATGCCTTGAGCCGGCACTGATACCAAAAGGACCATAGCAGCAAAACTGAATAGACAAACTACCACAGTGTTGCGCTAAAAAGATAATACTTTTGACACAGGCACTACCCCCTTACCATACTCTTGAAACAAACACCAAGTAAACAAAATTTTCCCCAGTCACGTAGTTGCTTAAGTAGCCAAGAGGGTCTGTTATGTAGGAAGTAACTTCAGGGCCCCTTCATATATCACTTTGGGTTATGACTGAACATTTTGAAAGTAGGCTTTGTTCCTTGCATTCCAAATCGCCCAAGTTGTAGTGCACCAATGTTCCATCTCCTCTCGTGTCACTTTCTTTCACATCGATGTGAAGAGTTGGAAAAAATCTCGCGCATTGTTGCTGCATTTCTACACTCTTCCTCCAGCCAACGACCACACATTGCAGGCAAACGGGCACTCCCATAGCAAGTGAGCTTCTGTTTTAGGGTGTTGGCGGCAGAACTCGTAGGTACTCTCCACGGCCACTCTTCTTCTATACAAGTTGTCTCGTGTTGGCAGAATATTGGACACAACCCTCCACATAAAATTTTTGATCTTTGGTGGCACATTGAGTTCCCAAATCAACTTCCACAACTTGCCTTCCTCCCCAGCTCGTGAGTTTTCCACTTCCATCCCTTGTTTTAATCGAATAGCAACTTGATAGGCCGACTTAACGGAGAACTAGTGCTTCCTGTTTTCCTTGCATATCAATGTGTCTCTCTTTCGTTCTCTACTGAATGGGATGGCCATTATCTCGTCTCATGTTTTTGTGGCAAACATCCCAGCCACTTTATTTCTATCCCACTGCCAAGAATGTTTGTCAATCAGCTCTGCAACTCTTAGGCTTGGTTGCACATCCCCTTTAAAGATAGGTTTGTGGGAGAGCCACTTGTCTGATTCAACCATAATATTGACTCAATTCCCCACTCTCCACCTAGAGCCTTCTTGTATCACCTCTCTTGCAGCCAACAAACTCTACCACACATAGTATGGGTTGTGGCCCAACTCAGCCTCCATGAAAGAACACTTTGGAAAGTATCTTACTTTATATACCCGGTAGAACAAAGAGTGTGTATGGTGTAACAAGTTCCAAGCCTGTTTAGCCAACATAGCTAAATTAGACGCTTGTATGTCTCGAAAGCCATTCCTCCCTTCTTTGTTGTACATAGTTTCTTCCAATTTATCCAATGTATCTTCTTCTCATTTTTTGTTTGTGCCCACCAATATCTAGCTATTGTAGAGTTGATAGAGTCACATAGGGATTTTGGAAGCTTGAAAAGGCTCATAGTGTATGTGGAGATGGCTTGTGCAACAGTTTTAATCAATATTTCCTTACCCGCCTTGGAGATAAATTTTTCCTTCCATCCCATGACCCGCTTTGTAATCCGCTCTTGCATTTCTTTAAAAGTAGTTACCTTAGATTTTCCACATGCCATTGGAAGACCAAGGTATTTTTCACAATCCGTCATAATTCTCGCACCCAACATTTGCTGAATCGTTTGTTTGACCTCCCCTCTTGTATTTCTGTTAAAGAACAATGAAGTTTTCTACCTATTTATTGCTTGCAGAGATGCTGCTTCATAAAGGCCCAAAATGTCCATTAGGCGCTGACATTCCTCTATTCTATTGATGCTTCACAATATAGTAGGCTATCATCAGCAAACAATAGATGGGAAATGCACACTCCATTTGGGCTAGATAAGACCCCATGTAGCTCTCTATTCTCCACAGCTCTTCTTATCATTCCAGATAGACCTTCAGCACAAAGTAAGAATAGGTATGGTGATAAGGGGTCTCCTTGCTTAATACCCCTTGATGGTTGGATAAATCCTTTCGGCCACCCATTTATCAAAATTGAGTATGAAGCTGTCCTCACCATCTCCATTGCCAACTGGACCCATTTCTCATCAAAGCCCAATTTCTGCATCACTTGTCTAAGGAAACCCCATTCCACCCTATCACTTGACTAGAGTCTAACAGAGTACGAAATTGAACAGAGTACTAAACTGAATTGAAAAAAATAAATCAAAAACTTAATTAAATTTTAGACAAATTAAAAAGTACTATCTGTAATTTAGCCCCCTTATTTTTTTACTACCCGTAAGTTAAAAACAACTGGAGATTAAAATGGTAAGAGCGGAAATGGCATAGACGGCCCAACTAGCAACTTTGAGGTAGAAAGGAAAATGAATGGTAATTGCAATGAAATAGCTTGAAGAGTTGGATAATTGGAACAAGGAATAGCTAGAAGGGATTTGTCATATTCAGATTTTTTTGGCAGTCCGCAGTCGCAATTCGTATTCATTCCTTTTGTTTTAATTTGATTTTGTTGATACTTGCTAATTAATTCTGAATAAATTTGTCAACTATATATATGGAATAATATTTTCATTTTTTATATCGAGCCAGGTTAAAAAAATTGCGGCCAGGTGCGTCAACCTAGAGCTATAATATGTGCTTGCGATCCCACCTTTCTAGGATATTCTCAAATAGTCACAGTCACTCCTCATTCTCATCACCTCCTGATGGAGCGGCGACCGAAGTTTGCCTCGTAAATAGACGAATAGTTGTTTGTATTCTGTAATACCTGATTATGTAAGGGAATGAATCTTCGAGGCAACGTTACATCTTACATGAATAGCAACCAAGCAAGTTACTTTAAAGAAAAATGCTACGATCACAATACTTTTGTAATAAATTTTATGTAGCAAATTGTTATCAGTTTTAATTTAAATTCACCATTGAAACTATTTTCTTTGTTCATCAGTAATAACCTGTCATTTTAAATTTGTCGTGGACAATAGCATTTCTCTACTTAAAAGTTAAAATGCTACAATTACAATGTGAAAGTAACAAGTAGTCAATCATAATTTAACACATAAGAGAGTCGTGGTAAAAATTGTGAACTTGTTTGTGATAGTAGAAGAACTCATAATTTTGTATTAAAATGAAGTCTAACAAATTATAGGACTCAAATATAAAAATTAAAAATTGAAGAAAAAAAAAAAAAAAAAAACCTATTTTAAACCCACATGTTCATGTATCATACGATTTTAAGATACGATATAAACCTATGTATTATAAGATTCATGAGCACTTTCAATACATTTTTACGATACAGAATTTTTAGTATATGATATGATATGTATTGTGTATCGTACAATACTGACAACTATGAAAAAAAAGAAAGATAAATAAATAAATCATATTTAAATAAAATAGGATTTAGAAAGGATAGTTTAATCTAATGTGAGTGAAAAAGAAAACTAGTTAACTAAAATAGGAAAATAGGTTTTTATTCTAAGATAGGGACAACGATGTTATAGCCCCAACGATGTTTTTTGTTGGACTTTGATATATTGAAACCTAGTAAATGGATCAAATATCTTTTTCAGACATAACTCATAACTATCACACCATTTTGCAATCAAGATCTATTAAGGATACATAAAATCTTAATTTTAAATCATGAAATGGTACAAACGATGGATTGATCCCCTAAATATGAATTCAATTGCAAAATATGCGTCAGATGCTATTTGAATCTTTGATTTCACAATTTAACTGTAATAATGTTTTTAAAACACAATTTCAATTGACGTGGCACACCGCGTGCACATTTCATACATACTGGTACATAATAATTAACAATCATAATGAAATTCCAAATTTTCCTGTAAATATATATATATATATATATTTGAAATTCCAACTTACATCTTAGGTTTGTGGACAGATTATTTATCATTTTTGAAATTCCTGTACATAATAATTAACAATCATAAGATGGTATTAAACTAAAAAAAAAAAAAGTCATACAGTAAGCCTGCAAAGCAGGGCAGAAACCAATAAGCTACATCATATCAAATTGTAGAAAAGAAATAACAAAGGGAGGTGTTACTCCTTTCCAAAGGTGATGACTTCCAGTCCTATGGGCACATTGGAAAAGCTCATGGGCCACTGTATTGAAGCTTCTGCTTATTTGCTTGAAGAGGCAAGTCTCAAAAGAGTCTCTGGCCTGAAGGATCCCTTGGATGAGGTGCCCAAAGTTGTTCCAAGTAGCCTTATCACTGATTGCTTGAATGGCAGTTAGTGAATCTGATTCAAATATGACCCGAGGTAGCTGAAGCTCCTGAGCTAGAAGAACACCATGCTCGAACGCCATGACCTCAGTTAATTTTGCAGAATAACATGCTTGGAGCGGCTTACATAGAGCAACCACATCTTGACCATTGCAATCTCTAATGATAACACCCACACTAGAAAATCTGTCATGCTCTGATGATGCACCATCCACATTAATTTTGTGGATTCCTGGGGGAGGGAGGGGGGGGGGGGGGGGAGGAACCCAGTTGGATGGGGAGGGTCTTATTGGACCGAAGTCCCAATTGGCAAAGCTAGCAAAGTCTTCCACAGCATTTTTAACCATTTGTCATACCTGAAGTGGAGAGAGACTACAGTCCTTGTGCACTATTCTATTTCTGTTGGATCATATGGCCCATGTCGTGGCAAAGAAGAGCTCCAAATCTTGAAGTGATGAATGGGAGAGGATAAATATTGCAAAGTCTAGAAAAGACTTTTTAATACCTTGTGTGCAAAGAGGATTATCTGGCCATACGCACCAAACCAAGGAAGAAAAAACACAGCTAAGAAGGGCATGGTCTATGCTTTCAGCTTCACTACCACAAACAAGGCAGTCCTTACTTTGAGATATCCCCCTGCTGAAAATGGCTTCCATTGTAGGGAGCCCATTAACACAAGCTCTCCAAGCAAAAACCTTAATTTTTGCTAGGAGGTTGAGATGCCAGGGCTTTCTCCATAATGGTTTGCAAGGGTCCCCATTAGAGCATTCTCCCTTTTCTTTTATCTCTTGCAAATTGTGGCCTATGTGGTAGGCACTTTTGACTGTGAAATCTCTGCAGCTGTTCCCTAGCCAAATTATTTTATCTTTTGGAAGGTTGTGGCTTAAAGGGATCTTCAAGATTGTGTTGGCTTCAAAAGAAAGGAAGGCTGCTCTTATCGTGTCCACTTTCACTACAAGAAATCTGGGTTTAGGCGGCGTTTTTTTTAGTGACGTTTTTAAATTCGCCGCTATAAGTGGTATATTGTGACGTTTTTTAAAAACGCCGCTAAAAAGTGAGCTTTTAGAAAACGTCGCTGTAATTGAAAACAATAGTAGCGTTTTTGAAAACGCCGCAACAAGTGCAGTTTTAGCAGCGTTTTTATGGTTTACAGCGGCATTTTAGAAAACGTCGCTGTAGGTATTAAAGCTCCAACAAAAGAAAAAAATTCCCTCCATCTTTTGACTTTTCCCACACTTTTTTCCTCTTTTTTTTTTTTTTTTTCAATTCGGGTCCCACACTTCAATCTGTAAACCCACAGGATAATAAGAAATAAAAATGAAGGCAAAACTGTAGCAGATTTTTTTTTTCTCCACTTTGTATTGCTTTCTTTTCCTCTGTGCACTTCGTGTCCCATATCCCACTTCTCTTCATTTTTTTCTTTTATTTTTTTTTTCTCCCTTATCTTTCTAAAGGTTACTCACACAAAATTCAAAACCCTCTCTTTCTCCTTCTCTATCTCTCTCTCACAAGCGACTCCCTCTGTCACAGCTGCCGACACCGCCCAGCCCAGCCACAGTCGCCGCCTCTTCACCCTCTGCCGCCACCTCACTTCCTCTTCTCCATGGTTTGACTTCTTCTGAAGGTTAAATCTCCATGACCCTCACCTTCTAATATCTTTGGGTTTTTATTATATGTTGATAGAATTGCTCTTTGATGTTGTGGGTTTTGTTTTGGGGGTTGTTTTATTGTGTTTGTTGGGACATTTAAGATCTGGTTGGATGTTTTTAATTTATTGGGGTGAAATGGATTTATTGTTTGGGTACAATGTGAGTTGGGTTTCTTGAGAAATCATTTGGTTTTTTTATTTATATGGGAGATTGGGTTTAATTTTGAAAGAGGGTTTTTTTGCATTTTGAAATGTCTTTGGCATATGAGGTTGTAATTATGGTGTTAACTATAAATCTGTGCAAGTAATGTGAGCATGTGTTTTTTGCTTACCAAGTATTTGATAAATTGCCGATATGAGTTGTGGGATTGAATTTCTTGACATGTGTTGTGATGATTGTTATATGAGGTTATGGGTTGTAATCCTAGTTGTTTATATGTGCTAACACATGTAGCTTTAAGGTTTAATCAAATATCAAAGCTTTTGGCATGGTGTTAAAACTATAGTATTTTGTTTTTGAGACTTTAAATCTGTCAGGGACAGATTGAGTCAGATGCACTACGTGATTTTTAATAAATTATAGAAAAATTATTTTGAGCTGAAGTTTTTATGGTACATACTAGACATATAAGGGCTTCTCCATATTTAATTTCAAGGTTTTTGGATAAGACTAAGTGGACCAAACAAATTTTTAAAAATAGCTGACCTATTGCAAATTTAATCAGAAAGTATGTTCTGAATTTTGAGACTTTAAGGAATTTACTACAAGCTTTTGTTGTGTGGTTTATCTTGTAAGTTTATATGTGCTTTCTTTGACAAGTGTTTTACTTTGGCTAATTTTATCATGGTTTGGTAATGACATGCTTTGTATTAAGTTGGTAAATGCATATTGTTTGTGGTAGGGAAATGAAAGGTTTTGGTTGTGTCATAGCCTATGAGTTTCTTGTATTCTTGCTTAGTTGGGTAGGGGTACTCGTCTTAGGATGTTTTTAGGAAAGATTTTAATATATTTAGCTAATGGTCATGGAAAAAGGCTATTTAAGTTTATTAAGGTGGAAAGTTTATTCCTCTTTATCGATATGTCTTCTGATAATGAAACAGGAATTGACAAGCCTTCTTAATGCTCCAGTAGTTTTTGCTCATAATGACTTGCTTTGTGGAACTCTAATGGTTAATGATGAAGAAGGTATTTATGACTTTTATTGACTGCAGAACTAAAGAATATTCTATTTTTGTTACTAAGTTGTACGATTGATTTGTTTCTGTTACAATATTTATGTGTCAAATTTTACAATACAGTTTCAAATTCTCCCTCACTCACACATGCATGTTAACACGTGGAGAAAAAAGAACCCTACATTCACCACAACAATGTTGCAAATATTATAGACACGTAGGGGTTTTTTTTTTCTCTTAATTTGATGGTACCCCAAATGGTGAGTACTAGAGTATGGCATGTGTGAAAGAGTATGTTATGGGATTACAATTATTCAAGTTGGCTGGATTTGAAATAAGACTTTGCTTATGCCAATCATGTGGCGTTATAGCCAATGGGGCCTTCTTTTGTACCCTGATTAGATATTGGACATTACTCAATTTGAATAGTTTTTATATGAATAATGTTTGTGGTCCATCTGATGCATTGCTTCAAGTCTTCAATTATCTATTGCCTTGGAGCTATTTATTTAAGAATCTAATACTAGTCATGCCCATGATTATGACTTATGGACTGCAAAACAGGAATCAAATTTGATGCTGGTGCTTAAAATGCTTTCCAATGGCTATAGAAGATAGGAAAATACTTATAAAAAAAATATGAAACCTTTATTTTCAATACCATTTCTTCATGCACCATGACTCATTAAAATTTTATGCAATGGCACCCTTATTTGCCTTAAACACATCATTTAAGTGTCCTCTTTTATCTTGCAGGTTAAGCACTCATTTATTGTGATAAGTTTGAATTTTTTTTGGAAAGGTGTTTGCTTGGCTTGAGCATAGTAAGTAATTTTTGCTTCAAACTTTGTACTTGAGATGTTGATAATTGTCTTGGGGTGGATTATTGAGTTGGAGCAAGCGGGTGGCTTGCATGGTGCTATAAGTTGTTTACATTCATATTGGAAGTATTTATTATTTTTTGAAAATTTGGATGGAAATTTTCATGTGTATTCCTATTTGCTTTGTTTGTGAAGAATTTTAAAGTTATCTGTAATCTTATTTGCATGTTTATGAAACTAAGTGGTTATGAAGTTGTTGTATACTATAGGACAAGTTATGTGTAATCATCTTTAGATGGTTTTTGCTTATTTCTTAAGAGGTTAAATGCTTAATCCATTTGTGTGAATGAGGATATTGATAGACTTGATATGGTTTGTTTATTATATTTAAGATTATGTGTAATCCAATTTGCATGTTTATGAAACTAAGTGGTTTTGAATATATTGGGCACTATATTTAAGTGTATGTGTAATTCTACTTTCATGGTTTTTGCATAAGCTTGTAAAAAGTGAATTGTTATGATAACTTGGAGGAGCGAGTAACCCAAATGATGCAACTAATGCAAAATCAGCAAAATTATTCTTCAGAAGCTAGACAAGTATTAGATTTTAATGTTTTAAGAATGTATTGGGTGTTTAAATTTTTTAAGTATAGCAACTATTATTTTGTTACTCAAAATGATTTCTTTATGAACTTATTGGATACTTTTAATTTGTATTTAGGGGGGTTTTAGTTTAGATCATCAATCTCCAACTCCTCATAGCTCGCAAGCTTCATCCCATCAAGAAACTAGCACATAGCGGTAAATGCAATGTTGCAATGTTTTATAAGGACTCCATCCATAGCTGTTTTGAACAACCACATTTATTTTAGAAATATTCTACTTTGTTTATAATATTGTCATAGTTTGGGTGGTGGTTTTTTTTGTGTAGGTAGACAAGTGTCTTGTTACAACCACATTTATTTTAGAAGTATTGTACTTTGTTTATAATATTGTCATAGTTTAGGTGGTTGTTTTTTTTTTTTGCGTGGGTGGACAAGTGTATTGGAATTAAATATATATATAGTTATATATCTATTTGAATCTATGGTTAATGTATTACTGTGTTAGTTTGGACATTTATTGTGGAATATTGATGATCAGGTTGTTACTGTGGAATATCATGTATTAGGCAAATCATCAGTTTGGACATTTGTTAGTTAGAGCAAGTTTATATGGTAGCATTTCTAGTGTTAAAAAATAATGGGTAAGTTTTAGCGACGTTTTAAAAACGTCACTAAAAAAATGAGGAAATTCTTTTTAGCGAGGTTTTCAAAAACGTCGCTATAGGCCTAGTTATTTGCGGCGTTTTAAAAGCACCGCTAATTGTATTTTCCTAAATTATATACAAAAATGTAATATTATATAGTGACGTTTTAAAACGCCATTAAAGATTCACATATGGCGACGTTTTCGAAAACGTCGCAATAGACCTATAGTGACCTGCCTATTGCGATGTTTTTGAATGTCGCAAAAAAAAGTTGCTATAGTTTATAGTGACATTTTTTGGGTTTTTAGCGATGTTTTACAAACGTCGCCTAAACCCAAATTTCTTGTAGTGTTTCCACCATTTTGTCATTGGGTCAATGAGTGATGAGACCATTGGGAATTAGGGGGGAGCGTTTGGAGATGAGATGGCCTTGTAAGTGGAAAGGGTTGGCAGCCATTTGTCATCCTAAATGTGGATTAATTTCCCATTGCCCACTCTCCACCGAATTCCCTTTCTAATTATATCAAGGCTGCTATGGATGCTTCTCCAAGAGTATGATGGGGAATTACCAAGCTTATTATTTAGGATATCCCTGGTAGGGAAGTATCTTGCTTTGAGAACCCCTGCCACTAGAGAGTTTGGGTTTTGGACTATTCGCCATAACTGCTTAGCAAGCATTGCTTTGTTAAAAGCTTGCAAATTCCTGAACCCCAATCCCCCACTTGCTTTCTGCTTACACATTGTTTTCCAACTAACCCAACACATTTTCGTTTCTTGCTGCCTTTGGCCCTGCTAGAAATTCCTTATCATGCTTTCTAATTTTTCACACAGGCTTTGGGGAAGAAGGAAGCACCCCATTGTGTATGTGGGGATTCCTTGTGTTACCGCTTTTATGAGGATTTCTTTTTCTCCCATGGAGAGAAGTTTTCCCTTCCAGCTAGCTAGTTTCTGCCCAATCCTCTCCTTAAGGATAGAAAAAGCTTTCCTTGTCATACCCCATTTTTTCCTTTTTTTAGATTGTATGTAGGACCAAAGCGATATGCTTTTCTATTCGTAGATTGTGTTTATGACCAAAGTGATGACTTGTATTTTCTTAGAATATTATAAATAGGACCAAAGCCATATAAAATAATTGCTCTGAGATTTGGTACTTACTGCATATTCTTCATTGACTTTTCCATCTATTCTTAGAGCATTTGCATCCTGAGATGCAAAATGCATTCACACCCACATTCAGTTATAAATTACTATTCAAAATTTCACGCATTGATATAGTATCATCTAAATATAGATGATCATTGTAGCAGCATCTAAAATTAAAAATTCATATTTTAGGAACAAATAATAAGAAAGAATAAATATATAATTAAAAAAAATTAATAGAGTGGTAAGAGAATAAAGAATATGATATAGGGTGTACTGTTAAAATGGTTGTGTAAAATAGAAAAAATATCTTCTTAATAATGCAAAATTTATTTTTTATCCACAATTGGATGGGAATGCTCTAATTAATTACTTAAAAAAAAAAGGAAAAGGGAACCTCAAAATCTAAGTTATAATTCTCTTGATCTTTAATTATTTCAGGACTTTAAAGAAGAAGGTAATATTATGGCCATTTCACCTACTCCTACTAGGCTACTACTACTATCAAAATTTGATCACAACAACTTGCCACGCGTAGGATAGTCACTAATTCCTTTATGGTAGATGCATTTTTTTTTTTTTTTTAAATGAAATCTGGTAGATGCATTTTAGCCATATATGTTATGCATTTCCTTGTATTAGTTGTTTTATAGACATATACAAGTGTACCCTGCTTTTCAACGATCGTATCAGACACACCCTCCCCTTGTCCATGAATAGTGAAATGAAATCTTTTGAATTATAGACTTAAAATTCATTATAGGTTATAGCACAACCGACAAACTTTTCATTCTCTCTCTATCTATCTCTCTCTCTCTCTCTCTCTCTCGTTGTATAAGCATGGATGGAGCCAGGATTTCTATCTGGGGGGCCAAAGTATGAATTAATTTTTTTTATGATGATACAAATTGGTATCCATATATTAAAAAACTATCGACAAATTAATGAAAAAACACTAAATAACAATTTTTTAATACATTGCAATTTAATTATCTATCAAAATAAAATTTGATGTTAGTTTAAATCTTGGAGATCATAGATAATTAATTTCATACTAAATGTCACAGCAATTTCCATTTTAATGTATAAAATCAAAGTGTGTGTTAAAAATCATCTTCAATTAATATACAAAATCTAAGAGTTCATTAAAATATCATCTTCCATTTTTTTGTGAAACCTAGTTTTGATAATATTCATGGTTGAAAATACTCATTCCATGTAGTGGAAATTGGAAGATTAAGTATAAGTACAACTGTACTCTATAAAAAAAATGGCAAGCTACTAATTTTCTAGCATTTAGCAATTTCAGGAACTCCAAATGTCAAATTATGTTACACTCGTAATGGTGAAATTCTAATGTCAATAGTAGTTTTTCATGATTTATGAATCTCTTTGCTAAAACTTGTTGAAGCATAAAGAATATCTAATCGATAATAGTCTTCAATTGTAAAGTCAATTTACTAATGAGAAATAAAAATTCAATGCTCGTAAACATGACTAAGATTGAAAATCAAACAATTTGTAGCCTTTAATCCCAAAAGGGTAATCAGTGAAGATGCAGGGTCTAGATACTGCATCAAATATAGTCCCATTCCTAGATAAGGTCTAGGCATAGCAAAGATAACAAAATACTCGTAAATGTAATTAATAAGGGGTTTGTGTAATAGTCTCTCCAAAGGAGTAGGATTCCCTAAAATAGGACTTGGGATTTTGTTAATAAAATAAACTGTCAAGACACAATCACCCCAAAATTTAAAAGGCAAGTTGGCTTGAAACCTAAGGGCTGGAGCCATATTTAAATGTATTGATACTTTCTCTCTATCACTGCAGTGATAGAGAAGGTCGGGCAATACAAGTGATGAGTTGGTGCACAACACATTTGGAAGCAAAGAATGAAGGTCGGGCAAACTCAAGACCATTGTCTATTCCAATGCTCTAAATTTTGGTATGAAACTGAGTTTCAATAAAGGTAAAAAAGGACTGATCAATCAATGCTAGCGTATCTGACTTCATTTTCATTAGATATGTGCACTTACTCTATATGGTCATCTACAACGGTGAGAAAAATAATTATGCCCCTTTAATGTAGTAAATAGTAATTGACTAGGAACCCCGGATATCACAAAGCACAAGATCAAAATTTGAATCAGAAACATAATTATTATTATTGAATGAAAGCCTTTTTTGTTTATTACAAGGAAATTATTGAAAAGAACTGTAACTTGAATTCACACGAAGGTGTTTGAAGAATTGGAATCATATATAAAGAAGGCAATTGAACTATTGAAGTGACAGAGAAGCCTAATTTGAGAGTTGAGACAATGCACTGCTACAAGATTTAAAGATTTCCATGCTACTTATCCATCCCAACTGTCTTCCACCAGTGCACGTCCAAGTTAAAAAAAAAAAAAAAAAAATAGGTATAATACCTTTGACGCTGTTCTTTAGGTTTTTCTCTTAAGATTCATCCATGTGGCTACTTAATGAAAAAATACACTTTCATCCCATGAAAAAAAAATTCACATAGCAGAATCTTAAGAAAGAAACCTAAAAAACAGCTCCTAAGTACTATAACTAAGACTTGTCCAAGATGACCAAAAAAAAATCCAACAAGGTATGTGCTTACATGTAAATGATGAGTGCTACATTAATTTGGAAATCTACAGGTTATATTAGACCTTTTCTTTTCTGGTTTTGTCTAGTAAATTTTTGTACGCTATGCCCTGATTCTGAAGAGGTAATGACTTTGGTGTGCATGTGAGAAAGCCACAGCTATGGTTGCATAAGGGCTTGCCTGGTTTTAGACTAAATTGATCGTCTGTGAAACAAAAAACAGTGTAAGATTTTTTTTTCCTTATGATCATATAGATATATATACCATTCGCAGGAACTGTTTTTGAAAGTTGTTGCATCATGATGAGAGGCTTAAGAGTGAACTGTTTCTGACTTTCTGTGCTGTAATCAAAATTCACGACCAGGTGTAATTATTTCCCCCTAGAGTAGAACGAAATAGTACTTCAACAAAATTTTAGTACATGTGAATGGTATCACGAAATGAATGAAAGGAAAAACTGTATTATTTATTAATTAGAAAGACAGAGGAAAAAAAAGCAGAAATCAAGGAAGCTCTTGGTGTACCAGAAATTCTGCATTATGAAACATACTTGGGGCTGCCTTCACTTATTGGAAGGTGCAAGAAAGCCAGTTTTGATTATATAAAAGAGAGAGTGTAAAGAAAACTTCAAGGTTGGGAAGAAAAATTACTTTCCCAAGCGGGTAGGGAAGTCTTGATTAAGGCAGTTGTGCAAGCAATTCCAACTTATACAATGAGTTGTTTTTTGCTTCCACAAGGCCTTTGTCATGAAATTGAGAGGCACATTCGAAAGTTTTGGTGGGGGCAAAGGGGAGATTGAAGGAAAATTCATTGGGTGAAGTGGGGTATTATGTGTGATCCATAGTCCAAAGGTGGAATGGGGTTTAAAGAATTATATCTTTTCAATGAGGCCTTACTAGCAAAACAAACATGGCGCCTGCTACAAAATACTAATTCCTTGTTCTATAGAGTTTTTAAAACAAGGTTTTTCCCGGATTGCTCCATTATGGAAGCAAAAGAAGGCCACGGAGGTTCCTATGCTTGGAAGAGTATTTTGAAAGAGAGGAGTGTTATTGAAAGAGGTGCAAAATGGAGCGTGGGGAATGGTGAGTCAATAAGAATTTGGAGTGCAAACTGGCTGCCAACCACAAGCAACTTTGGTGTTCAAGGTCCCTTAAAGGTAGAATTCCAAGATGCAAAAGTAAGTTTTCTAATTGACCCAGTTTCTCGTTCTTGGAAATCTGATGTTCTTGCTTTTGCCCTCAGCCCCACGGATGTAGAACTCGTTCAAAAAATATCCTTAAGTCGTGGTCAGGCCGAGGATGCTCTATTCTGGCCCTATGTACAATCGGGTCAATACTTAGCCAAGTCCGGCTATTTCTTCTTCAAATCGGAGTCGCGGAGTAAGCCTATAACTGAAAACACCCAACCCATTCAGCCTAAACCACCATGGAAACAGATTTGGCACCTTTCAATGCCAAGCAAAATAAAAAATTTCTTATGGCGACCATGTCGCAATGCACTGCCAACGAAGGAAAATCTTGTGAGACGTTGTGTTTTTAACAGACCCAACCTGCACTTTCTGCACATCTCACACCGAGGATGTATTGCATGCCATTTGGTGTTGCCCGAATGTATCTCAAGTTTGGGATGGAGATCCTCAATGGTAGACTCGAAGAGACTCATCACACTCGAGCTTCTCTCATCTGCTATCCACAGCAATGGAGTTCGAATGCAACAGTGAGTTATTTGCAATGATAGCCTGGACTTTATGGTTCAGACGCAACAAATCAAGCTTCTCACCACCTGGAATTCCACTTGAGCAGGTACTTCAACGTGCCTATAATGGACTTCAGGAGTACCGGTCTGCAAACCAACCAGCTCGGCAACAACAACCAAGGCAGGTGGTTCGCTGGTCTGCTCCGCAAGCTGGGTTTACAAAATCAACTTCGACGGTGCGTTGTTCAGTACCTTGGACGGAGTTGGTATTGGTGTCATCATACGGGATTGCTCTGGCTTGGTGATGGCATCTTTGTCTCAACAAATACCTCTTCCACTCACAGCGTTGGAGACTGAAACACTTGCAGCAGCAAGAGCCCTGGAATTTGCACATGAACTGGGATTGAACTCGGTTATTTTGGAAGATGACTGTGAAATACTCATTAAATCATTGATGGAGGATTCGCTATCCGTAGCTTCATCTGGTCTTTTGATTCAAGATGTGAAAGTTATTGCTAATATTTTCAATGTATTAGATTTTCTCATGTTTGTAGGGAAGGAAATAAAGTAGCTCACAACCTAGCTAACCATGCACGTCATGTCACTAGTTTCTCTGTATGGATTGAAGATTTCCTATCTCATACCTTAGTTGCTTATAAGGCAGATTTGCCTATTTCTTAATATAAATTTGAAGTCTTCTTTCTCAAAAAAAAAAAAAAGTAACTACCTAACTACAAAAACAGTACTAACTAACTTGAAACCAATCTTCACACGTGCAGTAACAAACTCTCTCATGTGTCATCACTTAAGTAAAACAATTCATATACTAAACTACATATCCTATATACAGTAGAACTAATACAACTAAGCTGTCGTTTTACTACTCTGTTCTAACTTGATCAACCTTCTTCCTTCCTGCTCTTGCTCTCTGATCTTGCTAATTTCATCTTTACTCTGATAAATGGCAACTGAAAGAGTACAATCTTTGTGGGCAAGTGAAAGAGTACGGTACTACTAGTAAACAACAAGGAAGCATAATCCCTTCAAAGTCGTTATACTGGAGGTGTGGCGGTCGATGCCATGTTCACTATTGCTCATCGAATGTGGAAACAAAAAAGGCAAAAAAAAAAAAAAAAAAAAAAAAAGAAAAAGAAAAAAAGAGAAATGTAACTGTGCGTCTTTGGAAGTTCTCTCTCTCACAAACACTTCTTTCTTTTTTAAACTACCCGTAAGTTAAAAACAACTGCAGATTAAAATGGCAAGGCTGGAAATGGCATAGATGACCCAACTAGTGATTTTGAGGCAGAAAGGAAATGGAATGGTAATGGCAATGAAAAACGCGGTTACAGTGAAGAAAACACCACATTTCTCAAGCACTTGGGCTGTCACCAAGAACTTGGGATTTATGAATTTGCTAACGACAATGGAAGCAAAGGCGAGTAAGATTGCTAGAGAGAACAAGTGGAAGGGTGCAGGAAGTGAGTGGCCTTGAGCTGATAGCTATATCAATGGCCGAAGCCAAACAAAGAGCAATCACAATCTCCGCCCATTCCATGTCGTGCACAACAACAAAGCCAGCTGCTTGAGCTTGTTTTTCAGCACCATCCCCAGCTGCTTGAGTTGGTGCTTCAGCTTGATTGACAGCGTCGTCGTCCCTGGCTGCCAGAGGAGCTACCACTTCTGAGTCGTCGACAGCTTCAGCAGAAGGAGAAGGCCGTGGAAGCAGTGCCGGCTCAAGGCATAGGCAAGTCACCAAAAAAACAAATTTTTTCTTAGAAAAAAAAGCCTCATTTTCCATAGTTAAAAGCCCAAATTTTTATAAAATTATATATATATATTTTCTAAAGGTTTACATTTTTTTTTATTAGTGATATTAAAGATACTACAAATTTTACTATTGACTTACAAATTACTATGTTATTAATCACAAAAAAGTTATATAAACATTCATTAGTTAAATTGTGAAGTTCATCAATGAGAGACAATAGCACATTATATTTTGAACATTTTATAGTGCTTTTAATTAGCGCATTTTTCTTTTTCATTTCTATTAAAACTCTCAAAGTACGAGACCAATAGAACATTAACTCAATTAAAACCTTAAAATATTTCAAAAAGATGTTGCAAATGTGTTAAATCATCAATTATAAATTAATCTCTCCTAATAGTTTAAGACTTTGATTTTTGTAAAATAATATCCTACAAAGCCATACACCAAATAATATCTATCTCTCTCTCTTAAAATCAAAATATAAAATTAAAAATTAGATTACAATTTTATTTAATTATGCATCGTCTTATATTCAAAATAAAGTATCTTTTTTAATCGCAATATATTTTTATTTCTTTTTATTAATATTTATAGGTTCAACTATGATATTCAATTCTCTATATGAAATTAATATTAATCTAGTTGGTATTATTTATATATTTAATGTATTAAATTAACCTTAATTTGATTACTATTAAATAATTTTGTTTAATTAATATTTACATATTAAAGGCCCCGCATAAATTTTTCGCCTTAGGCCCCAAATTATGTTGGGCCGCCCCTGCGTGGAAGTAGAAGTTGCTGGTAAATTTTGGAGAAGAGTAGGAGAATTGGAACAAAGAATAACTAGAAAGGATTTGTCATATTCTTTTGGCTATTCGCTCTTCTTGTTTTGTTCTGTCTATACTTTGATGTGTCAACTAATATAAATATATATAAATATATATATATATATATATTTTTTTTTTTTTGCTGAAGTCAAGTACTATATATGCGTCACTTCAATCTCAAAAAATAATAATGTATGCTCGCCATCCACACCTTCCTATGATTTTCTCCAACACCGTCTTTCAGCTTGACCCAAGTTTATTCCTAAGAGCATTCACATCAATTCAGCTATAATTTTTTGTTTATTTTACACTAAAAATCTATTTTTTCTATTTTACATATCCACTTTTCAAAATACTCCACATCAATCCATCTATTCTACAACCTATTTTATTTAAATAATCAATTTTCTCAATTTTTTTATTATTTCTCTCAACTACCCCCTTTATATACACGCACTCACTCTTTCTCTACCCATTTTTTCTGATTTGTTGCTCTCTCTCTCTATACCCATCTCTCTACCCATCTCTATACCCATTTTTTTTGAACAACTCTCCCTCTCGGTCTAATCCACACCCTCTCAGTCAGATCTCCCTAGCTCCGATCAGGCAACACCCATGAGCTCCGATCAAGCAAGACCCACGAGCTTCGATCAAACAAGACCCATAAGCACCAATCAAGCAAGACCCACAAGCACAGATCGTTCCAGTCAAGCACCGATCATTCCACAAGCACCGATTTGTCTATTTGTTGGTTTGTCTGTGTGGGTTTGTTTGTGTATGGGTGTGTTTGTGTATCTATGTGTTGATTTGTCTGTATGGATGTGTTTGTGTATGGGTGTGTTTGTGTGCATCTGAAAAAAAAGAAGTTGAGGAGAGGAGAAGTTACTGAGTTCGTTGTGCATGGAGAAGAGGGAGAAAAAAAAGGTGCGAACGTGAAATTAATTAAATAATAATTGGACGAGCTACAATAACCGTGTAAATATACAGGTTACTGTAGCAAGTGTATAAATATACACATCTTTACACACTTTTAGAAGCACTGATGTTAAGCATTTTTTAGGCAAAATATGTAAAAGTGGTGTCTTTTTCTATTATACAAGATTTTGCATCTACTGATGTGGATGCTCTAAAAATACGGTCTGGATTGAATTTTGGAAGGAAATCGGTATGTTCATCAAAAAAGGAAGGAAAACGGTACATTCATCAACTATTTTATAAAAAATTTTATAAAATGTTGATGTAGCAAATTGTAAGGACCAGATTTGAGTTCCCAGCCCACTACGTGGATGGACTTAGGCCCAAAAAGCCTAAAACAATGAATTTGTAGAGGTTGGGTTAGAAAACTGAGCTTTAGGTAATCAGACAAACACCAGTATGAGTTCAGATGGTAAGAGAATGAAAGGAAGGAAGGATGTATGAGAGAAAGATAATTCTCGGTCGAAGGTCCGAGGATTTTTGTTCTTATACTTTACTCTCAAATTCAGTTACAAGTTCAGTTTTTGGAGGCTACAGTGTTTTTCCCTTCTTTTTTTGATCCCCATTCTCAGAAGGGTCTCCTCCCTTATATAGTTCTTTCTCAAGCATCCTGATCCTACATTTGTTGATCACTTGAGTCATCACTTGAGTGCTTGTCCCATCAGACACCCTCTCTGATCCTTTATGCCTTAGGGCAGCCAATTGTGCATTGTTTAGGGGTCTTTTCCACATTAATGTTGCTAGGAAGTTAGTTGCAGAACATTAAATGCGGTGATGGCAACTTTCTTCCTAAGATATTTTAGGACTTCTCTCGCTCCACTGTCTCTGCAATGTTTACTCATACCACCAGAACTTCTTGGGAGGTTCCTTTGCATTAGCAAGCTGTTTCTCCTGACCTCGACTTCGGTCGACTGAGGAGACATTTATCCTCGGCTAATCTCGTGGAGTCCTTAAGGCCAAAACTGATTCTTTTATTTGCCAACACAACCTTCTGACAAAGATTCTCCCTCCTCGAACAAGACCTTATCCTAGGATTGGGCCATAGGCCCAATGCCCAAACATATAATGAACTCCAAGGCCCAATATCCCTACAATAACCCCTCGAGATTCTTCTTTCTGATTTCTCGGGAAGAAAAAAGGATTTCACCGTCATCATATTTGTCTTGTACCCATCTTGCCCCATCTCTGATCACGGATGCACTATTATAACTACCCAAAACACGCTTCTGTCACTTCAGCTTACAAGATACGCTCTTCATTTAATTTTGGTGGCATCATTTTTCCCACGTTCTACGGTGCGATGCGAATCGAACGGTTGATGTCTACATTGGGTACCGATCGGGAGTTTTCCCGCTTTTTGCTCCTTCCTAGATATAAATACCTTTCACATTAACTTCTCCTCTCACTTTTGCATTCCATCTGTTCTAGCGCATATGCCTTGAACCTGCACACTTTTTCAGCGCACTTGTGCCCTTATAAATACCAACAGCCTGTCCAAGGACCCGCTTACTCTTCCTGTAAGTCCTCTTAAACTTTTCCTCTTTATTATTATGTATGATCTTCTTCTCTACGCACATTTTCTTTCTTTGTATCCTCAGCTCCACTCTCCTTCCTTGACCTCTTTAGTTCTTTTCCCCCTTTAATAGAAATGGGTAGATTCAAGAGCTTAGTAGATTCTGAGGAGGGTATGGCGAGTTTTAGGGCTCAATATAGAATCCCTCCCAACGTCAACCTCAGATATTGTGAGGAGGGAGAGTGGTTCGAGTGAAGGCAAGAAGGTAAGGTAATGATTCCCATGATCGCCTTCATAGAAAGTGGCATGAGAATCCCAATGGGGACAGTTATGAAGGACTACCTTAGGTTCTACCATTTAGCATCCACCCAATGTGCTCCCAACGTATTTAGGATATTAGGGTGCGTGGATGTCTTAAACAAGAAAATGGGGTTAAGGCTAACCGACCATAATGTTAACTGGATATACAATCTCCACCATTTAAAGGGGAAAGGGTATTACCTGAAGACTAGGCAGCTCGAAATTAGGCTCATACAGTGCCTCCCCGAGTCTAGTAAAGGGTTGAATAAGGATTTCTTAATCGTGTCAAGGGAATGGCACGATGGCCTTCCCTGCTCGATGCAAGAAGGGCAGCCAAGTGTGGCTTTAGAAGTAGGAAAAAAAATGATTTTTACTCTTTACCTTATTTTGATTTGTGCTATTCCATTTTTAATGATCTACACCTCATGATTTTTGCCGATAAACGCGCCACTAAGCCAAATTTCAGTTTGGTTAATAGAAAGGGGTTAGACAAAATTCTCAAAGCCGAGGTGTTTGTAAACGAAGACGATGGTTAACTCCAGGCGGCTTACTTGATACTAGGAATCACGCCCATTTCCCGCGCTTTTGAAGCGCCCAAGTGTGTGATAAAAGCTCACGACCCACGCCTTCGTTGCATTAGCGTTGCTGTGGAAGGATTTCTCCTTCCTGAAGGCACTCTAATCCCAAAAGGCACTTTCTCCACATAGCCCATTCTTCTTCTTGGTCCAAAAACTGAGGGCACTTAAGGCTTAACTCCAATACTAGAAGGCATACCAAAAGTAAGGGCCTTGTCATCACAGCAATTCATTGGAGTTGCCACTTCATCTCGTACCGCCAATTTAGAGGGAGAAGAGGTGGTAGAAATGATCGATTCCGAGGACGAGTTTGAAGTTTTTAACCAAGCTTTGTCCCTGGAGAGTTTAGTCCCTGATCTCGACTCATCATTCTCACCATTAATAGGTGAGATGGGCATCCAACGCAAACCGAAGTCCAGTTTGCTGGATTTAATAAAGTCTCAACCCAAGAAGGATGCACCTAGGAAGGCAGCCCTACCAAACCTCCCACTCCTCCACCTGCTCTGCCCCCTCCTCAGCCGGCTGACTTAAAGAGGAAAAGGGAGAAAAAGGGGAAAGAAGTGATGGAAG
Organism: Quercus gilva; assembly: GCA_023621385.1. Lineage (NCBI taxonomy): Eukaryota > Viridiplantae > Streptophyta > Magnoliopsida > Fagales > Fagaceae > Quercus > Quercus gilva. Next base: position 40,338,434 of record CM042479.1, on the reverse strand, counting down.
CTGGACAAACCCTTCCCCCTCACGAAGACAAGGTTTAAAGAGCTTCCAAACAAGCTAAACTACGGTAGAGGCAGCGAGAAAATGAGTGACTCTCTGCCTGGTCCGGCAGCCTAGCTTCTAGCCCCGATGTTGGATAGGGCCCCCTTAATGGACGATGCTACCATTAGAGACTTCCAGGGTGGAAAGGCCGGCTACATGGCTGACGCAGTGGAGCAGGCACTGTTGCTCCTCGAAGATATGGCCGAGCTATGGACTATGAGGAGGCATGAGGTCTTCCTCAGCCTCAAAAGGTATTTGGCTATGATATGATTCGACTTAAACTCCTTTTCTTTTCTTTTTATTTTACTAATTTTACCTTTATAACCTTTGCTTTCTGTGGTAGGCCGTCCAAGCTTCCTTCCGAGCTGAGGAGATGACCAATTATTGTCACTAGCAAATGAAAGAGAAAGAAAGGAGGCGCAATGCCGCGGTTGAGGCCTTCAACGTGGCAGAAAAAAGTAACTAGGAGCTTAAGAAGAGGCTACATAAGGATGAGAAGGAAAGGAAATATGCAGCAGCTACCCTTGAAAGCGCTAAGAAGCAGGCTAAGAGCTAGTGGGTGCTGCTGCGTAATGCTGAAGACCAGCTGGCCTCCTCCAAGACTCAAATTGCCGCGTTAAAGAAGAAACTAGAGAAAGTTGAAAAAGCCAGAGTTGCAATCAAGAAGGCCAAGGAAGCGGCAGAGAAGGCTAGAGACGAAGCTGAGTAGAATGGCTACGAGGTTGGGGTGGTCGAGATTGAAGACACCCTAAAGGCCGAGGTCTTGGCTATGTGTAGGACTTACTACGCCCTAACATGGGGTGAAGCCCTCAACCAAGCTGGGGTTGAGGTTTTCTCTGTGCTCAGGAGAGCAGAAAATATCTATTACCCCTCAGCCATACGCCCTTCAAGCTCTTCGGACTCTAAGGTCGACTCAGTGTCCTCGGAGGCTAGTGAAGTTCAAGGGGACCCACTCGAGGCTCCCCCGGTAGCCGAAACTACTGCTAAGGGGTTACCGCAGGTCGAGGACATCTTAAAGACAGGGGAGGCCAACAAAGAAATAGTCCAAGGTTCTGACCTTCCTCCTCCTGCTCCAAAGGATACCTCCAGGGAAAAAGAAGCTTCTCAAAGTGTGGAGTTAGTATTGGCCAACCTTACCATACCCCCAAAGGAGGATCCCAAGGACAAGGCTGAAGAGTCCACCACGACAGCTAGCACTCAACTTCCCAAGGATCCAAAAGATAAACTTGTTATAAAAATGAAGAAATAGATTGCCTCTTCCCTTTTCTTTTATTTTCTTAGTTTGTAATCGAACTATCGTTTTGTACTTCATCTGCCTCATTTGAAGGCTTTTATTTAATGAAGGTTATGGATATTTACCTTTATCCTTTGATTTTTGTGCTGAAATTGATATAATTTCCATTTTGGCTAACACCTAACAAAAGTAAAGACGTGGTAACATTTTTTTTTTTTTTTTTTAACCAACTTGAGTAAAGAGAAATTGTCTTGCTTCATATGATAAGTAGTAAAAGCTGGTGAATCTTAATAAGCTAACCACCTCGGCGTAGCATGACCTTAGTTTCAAGAATGAACACAGTGTTGCAATATGCTTATAAGTTAACACTACTTTGGGCCTTACTTATCACTACGCTCATAAAGTTAAAAAGGATAACCAATCTTTACACAAATACAGGTACGCCCGGAAATGCTTTAAGTGATGCTCATGAGCATCTACCTAGGATTCTTGTAATAATGGAGGTCATCGCCATCTGAAGTAACCATAGTGGGTACTAAAATATTTAATAAAGTAAACCAACTTACCTTGACCATATACCCTTCAAAGTTTGCGACAGCCAGAGTTTTGCCTCAATACATTGCAATTTGAGGAAAGAAGCTAAATTGCACTAATGATATGGTCTGAGGCGCCACGCATGGCCTAAGATCAGTTTAATTTAGATGATTGTAACACTATGTTAATTTTCCCAAAACAAATGGTCCGAGGAACCAGGCATAGCTAAGGTTCTGTTTAACACTTAGATAAATGTCATATGGTGTTAATTTTTTCAAAGTAAATGGTCCAAGGAACCAGGCATAGCTAAGGTTCTGTTTAACACTTAGATAAATGTCATATGGTGTTAATTTTCCCAAAGCAGATGGTCCAAAGAACCAAGCATAGTTAAGGTTTTGTTTAACACTTAGATAAATATCTGATAAATATCAATTTTCCCATGGTATGTGGTCTGAGGAGTCAGGCATGACCAAGGTTCTGTTTGATACTTAAATAAATAAAGAAAAATGCATGACAAATAATGTAACAAACCCAAATTAAGTTAAGGAAATTTTATTAATAGTAATACCTCCTAAGGTTATTTACATTCCAGGGACGTGGTACAGCCCTTTCCTCTAGATCTTCCAGATAGTAAGCACCTATTCCGGCCACCGATGTGATACGATACGACCCTTCCCAATTGGGTCCTAACTTCCCCTATGATGGGTTCTTCGTAGCTCCTAAAACCTTTCTCAATACCAAACCTCCAACTGTCAGTGATCTTAGTTTCACGTTGGTATTATATCCTTGCTTGAGCTTGTGCTGATAGTAGGCTAATTGGACCATGGCATTTTCCCTTTTCTCTTCAACTAAATCTAAGCTCCTCCCCAATAATTCATCATTACTGCTTGGAATGAAGGAACTTGTCCTCAGGGTAGGGAATCCGGTTTCTAGAGGAATAATGGCCTCGGCTCCATAAGTCATGGAGAAGGGTGTTTCCCTTGTGGACCTACGAGGTGTAGTCTGGTAGGTCCATAAGACATGCGGCAGCTCTTCCACCCATTTTCCCTTTGCATCATCTAACCTCTTTTTTAAGTCTGCTCACAATGACCTTATTAATGGCTTCAACTTGTCCATTTCCTTGTGGGTATGCCAGATTGGAATACATGTTCCTTATTCCCAGGTCACAGCAGTATCTCCTAAAGGCCTTACTGTTAAATTAGAGTTCGTTGTTCGAGATGAGGGTATTAGGGACTCCGAACCTAGTGACAATGTTCTTCCAAATGAATTGTTTGGCATCCACGTCTCTAATGTTTGCCAAGGGCTCGGCTTCAACCCACTTGGTGAAGTAATCTATGCTGACCAACAAATACCTCTTATTCCCTACTGCATTGGGGAAAGGGCCCACGATATCCAAGCCCCATTGAGCGAAAGGCCAAGGACTGGACAGAGGATTAAGGACTCCTCCAGGTTTGTGAATATTTGGCACAAATCTTTGGCACTGGTCACACTTTTTCACATAGTCTTGTGCTTCCTTCTGCATATTGGGCCACCAATAGCCCTATGTAAGAGCCCTATGGGATAAAGATCTGCCTCCCGTATGGCTTCCACAAATTCCTTCATGTAATTCCTCTAGGAGTAACTCCACTGCTTCAGGGTGTATGCAAAACAAATAAGGGCCAGAAAAAGATCTTTTATACAACTTTTGGTCTTCGGACAACCAAAACCGAGGAGTCTTCCTCCGTACTTTTTCTACCTCGGACTTATCTTCGGGCAGAATGTCTTCCTTGAGAAATAATACAATCGAATCCATCCAGCTCAGACCCACCCTTATTTGATATACATGAATTCCCGTTGCTTCAGTCTCGGTGGGTCTGAATAAGTCCTCTACGAGGACTACCCGGGGTAGACTTTGCACCGAGGAGGTTGCCAAGGTGGCCAAAGAATCCGCATGTGTATTTTTACTTCTAGGGACCTGGGATAGATCAAAAGACTCAAATTTAGACTGTAAATTTATAAACTGGTTTAAGTATTCTTACATTCTTGGATCTCTGGCTTCCAACTCTCCTCAAACCTGGCCGACAATCCACCTTGAGTCAAAGAACAATTCCACTGTCTTTCCACCCATTTTTTGCACCATGATCATCCCTTCTAACAGAGCTTCGTACTCAGCTTCACTGTTTGTAGCCAAGAAGCCCAGACTTAACGATTTCTCAATTGTAATCCTCTCTGGAGATATTAGGACTAGCCCCACACCAGATCCCTTATGGTTTGCTGCACCGTCAACGTAAACTTTTCAAGACACAAGTTCTTGTACAGAGATCATTTCAACCGATTTTCCATCCATGTTTAGCTCTTCTATTTTTTCTTCTTTAAGGGATTCAGAAACCAGGTCAGCAAGAACTTGTCCTTTGATAGAGGTGTGACGCATATATTTAATGTCAAAAGCCCCTAAAATCGTGCCCCACTTTGCAACTCTCCCCGTATAATCTACACTCCATAGTAGAGATCTAATTGGGAGCTGGGTTAGGACGACAACTGTGTGTGACTGAAAATAGTGGGGAAGCTTTCGGGTACCATGTACCACTGCCAAAATGGCCCTTTCTAGTGGTAAATAACGAACCTCAGTCTCATGTAGTGACTTACTTACATAGTAAACTAGCTTCTATACACCATCATCGACTCGTATCAGCACCAAACTCACTGCATGGGAGGCCACTGTGATGTAGGCAAATAGGACCTCATCCACCTCAGGTCTAGACATAATGGTTGGTCTAGACAGATGCTCTTTCAATTGCTGGAAAGCCAAGGCGCATTCCTTGGTCCATTCAAACCCCTTCCACTTGTTTAATAACTGGAAGAAAGCTCTGCACCTGTCTGCTGACAGAGAAATGAATCGATTTAGAGCAGCAATCATCCCTGTAAGCTTCTGGACTTCTTTGGGGTTCCGAGGTGGTTGCAGATTGTTAATCACTTTGATTTGATCGAGGTTCACTTCAATTCCTCGGTGCATGACCATGTAGCCCAAGAACTTCCCTAATCCAACACCAAATGAACACTTTGAGGCATTAAGCCTTAGCTTGTATCTCTTCAAGATATTAAAGATATTTCCGAGGTCAGTAACATGGTCGGACTTTACTTTGCTCTTTACTATCATATCATCGATGTAAATTTCAATATTTTTTCCTAATTGAGGCTCAAACATCCTAGTCATCATCCTCTGATAAGTAGGCTCTAAATTCTTTAAACCAAAGGGCATCACCTTATAATGATAATTCCCAATAGAAGTGACAAAAGGTGTCTTTTCTTGGTCGTCTCGAGCTAAGGGTATCTGGTGGTACCTTTGGAATGCATCCAAAAAGCTCATCCACGGATGGCCAGCCATTGCGTCTACCAGTTGGTCAATTCAAGGCATAAGGAAAGGATCCTTTGGAAAGGCTTTGTTTAAGTCTGTAAAATCTACACAAACGCACCACTTCCCCGTCTTCTTCTTTACCATTACTGTGTTGGCCAGTCATTCAAGATAAAACACTTCTTTAATAGCCCCAGCCTGCTTAGGCTTCAACACTTCATCTTTGACAGCATCTGAGTGTTCCTTAGACGAATGCCGAGGTGGCTGCTTTTTGGGGATAACAGCAGGATTGACGTTCAGATGTGGCAGATGAAGCTCGGATCCACCCCTGGGGCTTCGTAAGCATTCCACACAAATACATCTACGTTTTTCTTGAGAAATTCTACCAGTTCCTCTTTCTCCTAAGGTGGCAATTTAGCTCCAACCTGAACAAACTTTTCCGAATCATCACCTATAGTTATTCTCTCTACGTCCTCGCATTCGACCTTCTTGGCTAGCCCATTCTCAGGTAATCCTAGGAACTTTGACTGCTATAAGCTTTCTTTAGTCAGGGCCGAGGACCCCTCCATCGGCTGATGCAAAATTGCAGACACAAGACACTGCCTAGCCATGGTTTGATCCCCTACGAGTTCCTCAATCTGGTCTCCAAATGGATACTTCACCTTCTGATACAAAGTCGACAAAACAGCTCCTAGGGCATAAAGCCAAGGCCTGGCCATAATGGCCGTGTAGGGGGAGTAAGCATCCACCACTATGAAATCTACCTCAACCACTTCTGAGCCTGCCTGCATGGGCAGCCTGATTTGGCCCTTTGGGACAACAGTTTTCCTATCAAAGCTTATTAAGGATGAATCGTAGGCGGTTAAATCTTCAGGTTTTAAGTTCAGCCTCCTGTACAGGTCAAGGTACATGATCTCGGCACAACTACCCTGGTCCACCATTACTTGCTTTACATCGTATCCTCCTATTCTAATGGTAACCACTAAAGCTTCATCATGTGGCTGGATAGTTTCAAACTTGTCTTCGTCCGAAAAACTCAACAAAGGTCAGATTTCCAGTTTAGCTTTCTTCGGTGCCAGATTGGGCCTCTCGGTTGCTAATCCAACCACGGACATCACCCTGAAAGGACAAGAACTAGTTCTCCCAGGCGTGGCAAAAATGAAATTGATTGTACCCAAGGGGGGACTTGAAGGGGCATTCCCCTAAGCCCCTGACCTCGACTGGTCTCCCTATCCGTTAGGTCGGTACAAAAATTGCTGTAATCTTCCTTCTTTGACCAACTGTTCCAGATGGTTCCGCAACGTGCAACAGTCCTCGGTGGTATGTCCCTAATCTTGGTGATACTGGAAATGGAGGCTCTGGTTGTGCCTCAAAGGATCTCCACTCATCTTGTTCAGCCATTTGAAATATGGCTTGTTCTTGATCTTCTCTAACACCTGATATACCAATTCTCGGAATACAATGTTTACGCCCTGAGGGACTACAGACCCAGATTGTCCGGCAAAATCTCTCCGGGGTCTGTTATTGTTGAAGCGGTCTGACCTGAAATCCCCCCTCTCCTGAAGGATAACCTTACCCTTTCCCTTGTCCTGCTGTATGTCTTCCTCGACCCTCTTATACTTGTCAATACGATCTATAAGCTGACGTATACTAGTAACAGGCTTCCCTGTCAATGATTTCCTCAAGCCATGCTCGACAGGTAGGCCGAGCTTGAAAGTGCTAATGGCTACCTGGTCAAAATCGCCCTCAATCTCGTCGAACATCTCCCAGTATCTGTCCGAATATGCCTTCAGGGTTTCTCCCTCTCTCATGGATAAAGACAACAAAGAAGCTAAGGGCCGAGGAACCCTGCTACACGTAATGAAGCGGGATCTAAATGCTTGAATAAGCTCCTTAAAAGAATCAATGGAGCCTACCCTTAAACCATCGAACCACCTCATCGCCACGGGCCCCAAACTGGACGGGAATACCTTACACACCAAAGGTTCGTTGCTGGAGTATACAGCCATCCGTTGATTAAAGTGGCTAACGTGCTCCACAGGGTCCATCTTTCTGTTGTACATGGTGAACGTGGGTTGGGAGAAACGCTGGGGAAGTTTCCCCCTCTCAATCCAACGTGTGAAAGGCAACCTTGAAATCTGGTCAAGTGCTCTATTCATAGCGTTGTTTCCCAAGTCGAGCGAGGACAAATTTCCACTTCTACGTTCCTGATGATAATCCTCATCATACGAGAAAGACTCACTATGGGGGTCCTCAATCTGCGCCTATAGCTACCATCTTCTTCATCATTAAAAGAGAGGTCAGGATGGGATGACGTTTGCCTTCGCCATTCATTATGCAAGCTTCTCCTCAAGTGATCAATCTCTTTCTGCATATTTCTGGCATTCTCCTCCTAAGAGACATGGATTTTACCCCTAGCCTGGCTCTTACTGGTATGGGTGGTGTGTACATTTCCTTCCCAGTCTCCTTGTCATTCAAGATCGCGAGGTTGGTCTTGACGCGTAGACCCCATAAACTCTGCTTGCTGTGGACCTGAGCCTACCATGGTCGAAAGTCAGATTCACTACAACACCAGTCTTCCTCATAGACAGCGTTAATTGTAATGACTAGATTTGAGTTCCCAGCCCACTACGTGGATGGACTTAGGCCTAAAGAGCCCAAAACAATGAATTTGTAGAGGATGGGTTAGAAAACTGGGCTTTAGGTAATCAGACAAATGTCAATATGAGTTCAGCTGGTAAGAGAATGAAAGGAAGGAAGGATGTATGAGAGAAAGATAATTCTCGGTCGAAGGTTCGAGGATGTTTGTTCTTATGCTTTACTCTCAAATTCACTTACAAGTTCAGTTTTTGGATGCTAGAGTGTTTTTCCCTTCTTTTTTCAATCCCCATTCTCAGAAGGGTCTCATCCCTTATATAGTTCCTTCTCAAGCATCCTGATCCTACATTTGTTGATCACTTGAGTCATCACTTGAGTGCTTGTCCCATTGGACACCCTCTCTAATCCTTTATGCCCTGGGGTAGCCAATTGTGCATTGTTCAGGGGTCTTCTCCACATTAATGCTGCCAAGAAGTTAGCTGCAGAATATTAAATGCGGTGGTGGCAGTTTTCTTCCTAAGATATTTTAGGACTTCTCCCAGTCCATTGTCTCTGCAATGTTTACTCATACCACCAGAACTTCTTGGGAGGTTCCTTTGCATTAGCAAGCCATTTCTCCTGACCTCGACTTCGGCTGGCCTAGGAGACATTTATCCTCGGCCAATCCCGTGGAGTCCTTAAGGCCAAAATTGACTCTTTTATTTGCCAATATAGCCTTCTGACAAAGATTCTCCCTCCTCAGACAAGACTTTATCCTCGAATTGGGCCATGGGCCCAATGCCTAAATATATAATGAACTCCAGGGCCTAATATCACTATATAAATGATTATTGATAAATAAAAATGTTATATTAGTTATAGGCCAGAATGAAATAAAATTTGGCACATCAATATTTTATAAAATTATTGTAAAATAATTTGTGCATCATACTCTGCCAAAATGACCATTTGTAAATATTGTCTTAAAGACTTCATACAATAGTATCCGGAAGACTTCAATACCTGATTATGCAGGAAACGAATATTCTAGGAAACAACGTTACGTGAATAGCCGACTTGTGTGCAACCAATAAAAAATGAGTACTTTTCCGGTTTCGTAATTATGGTCCCCAGATAGGTTGTTTTCTGTGTGGACTTTACCATAATTAGAGGTAGTAAACGGATCGGATATCGTTTTCGGTCGTGGGTAATAGCGCTTGCATGCTCGTTATTAGTTACTAGGCACTTATTTTTTATTTTATATATATAATTTTTATTTTGAGAATTTAATTTATAAGTTGATAAAATAATTTAAAAATCAACATAAAAATAACTATATTTTTTAGGCAATATTTTAGTATGAGTTAAAGTTATATTTTTACCTAATTTTTCTTTAGTTTTGTATCTATTTAAACATAAGACTGTCGGGACATTTTTGAATAAAAAAATTGAAAATCCCAAATAAGAAATCCTCTTAAATAGTAGTAATATGGATTACATACTTATGTTTTTAAAATTGAAATTTTGAATGTTTTTTTTATAGAAAAACTGAAAAGGTGAATTAAAGTCACGATTTCAATTTATAAAAACATGGTATCATTTAGTGAATCATATTGCACTTTTGTTACATATATATATATATATATATATAAAAAATAAAAAATAAAAAAAAAAGGAAGAAGAAGAAGAAGAGAAAACCGTGATTTTAAGTCATAAAATGGTACAAATGTTTCTTTTTTCTTTTCTTTTCTTCTTTTTCCTTTTTTTTTTTTTTTTTTTTTGGGAGAAGAAAATGGTACAAATTTGATTTACCTTTTAAGTGATAGATGAATACGAGTGAATTACTTGAAAAGTGCCGAATACAACAACTGGACCATCAAATCAATATATCAGATCACATTAAATTTACTAGTAATTAATATGCTTTATAATTATTTAATTTTGATTGATCCTTTAAATGATTGATCAAAATCAATTATATGTTAGAATTCCATTGGTTTCAATTTTAAGACTCATTTAAAAAAAAAAAAAAAGTAATGCAATTATCCTCACTATAATAACTTGGTGTACACGAGATGGGAGAATTATATACACCCGAAAAAATAATTAAATACTCGAAAAAGAGAAATTATTGTGTACTCCCGAAATACCATAAATGCGTACTTCCTCATCTCACATGAACGGTGGGTCCTACTAATTAAATTCATGATGAAACCCACCATTTATGTGAGAGGGAAGAGTACGCATTTATGGTACTCTGGGAGTATCTAATAATTTTCCCTCAAAAAAACATAGACACTTTCATTTGTCAAAAAAAAAAAAGTATTGGATATATCTTAGAGATAATTATGATTTTTGAATTTTAGTCCCTTATCTTGTAAGATTGGTGGCTGATTTAAATTTATAAATCCTAAATATCATATGGTGTAATTTGGTTATTAGGAGTTAAGATTAAAAAAAAAAAAGACTTAAAACTCATAATTATTCTCGAATAATTTGTTTATATAAAAAAAAGCTAAAAATGCACAAAATTTGAAATTAGAGCCAAAATGGTCAAATAATCAAAGTGCCAATCAACATGTTGTCAAAAAGGACTTGGTGTCGCTCGACACTTTCTCTCAAGAACCTCGAATTTCAAAATTTGATGCCTTTGAACTTCATTTTAAACATCCAATAGAGTATGAGTTCAAAAACTCCTATGTGGGGCCCCAAATATTTGGTAACTCCGGCCCACACCACATCAGGCCCAAAGTCTACGCCAAAAAGAGAGAGAGAGAGAGAGAGAGAGAGCATGATCCGAGGATAAACGGACAAGGCCCAAGTCGTCTAGGGACCTCGCCGAGGAGGCCCATGTCCTCGGCGGGCCGACGTTTATGGAAAGGGGCTGTCACTCACTCATTAAATGCATGCCACCAACATTCTGATCACATCAATGATGAATTGACTAGCCAACAGTAATGCCTTGGTTGCTTCAACTAACAGAAAGCCTGCAAAGACGGCTGATGGGATAGGCACTCAAGTACAGACTTGGATGATCAATAAGTGGATGGCAGATATCAACTAAACAAAGATATATAATAGATAGCATCCCCGCCAAAAGAAAAAGGGAGAAGGGGGGGGGGAATCTTCTAAGTGTCCAAGGACAACCCCGGTAAATGTCAGTTCTAAGTAAACAGATCCTCGGACTAGGCCGAGAGCGAAAACTCTTCATGAATGTTTAGCCGAGGTCATTGTTATTACCCTCACAAACACTTAGTCCAATTCCTTGATTATTACTTCCATGGATTTCACGCCGATCATTGTTTGCTTTGTTGATACTTAGTCCTTCTACCCATACTCTACAAATTTTATTGTTTAGGTCCAGTTTAATTTAAGTCCTTACAATTGGCGCCGTCTGTGGGGAGGATTTGTGCGCTAGCAAGTGCGATGGTTGGTGTGAAAAGGTTAAGAACCACACTTCTAAAAAAAAAAAAAAAAACAATACAGCATACAGCAACAACATTCACTCAGAAGGCAATAATCGCAAGAAACAAAAAGATGCGAAAAATAAAAGAGAAGAAGTGGATCCACTTTTTTATTAATATATGAAGAGAAAGTTACATCTTACAATTGATGCCTATGCAGGCTTGTTCTAAAGCTAACTACAGAGAAAGATGCCTAGCAAGGCTGGTTGAGGAGCAAGAGAAGAGGAAATGGAGGAAGGAAGGCAACATTGAGGGGGAAGGGACCGCGGCACCGGACGGTTCCCCCTCTCGGTTTCGCCTGGTTTCCCTCCTAAACCCATCACTGCCAGCTTGAAGGGGCTGACGGATCCAGGTCCGGAGGAAGGAGGTTACGTTCTTTCTGGATCCTCCTCCAAAGAGTGAGGAGGGGTCCACCTCTGGTTAGGTTGGAAAGAAGAAAGATCTTCAGCCTTCTCCTACCCCAACCCCAGCATGACGTCCAGGGTCGGGGTGCCATCTTTGGCTCCTAAAAGGGGCTAGGCTTCCTCGTAACCGCCCTTTCCAATGGCCAACTCATTTTGCGGGGCACAAACCACTATTTTTGCAGAGCCTATGAACTGTGTGTTGGTGAAGGTGTTTGTGAGGTTAGGTGAAAAGAGTTGTCCCAGAAAGGCCTTTTATAGAAGGCGAAAATTGGTGAGAGCCAACCGGCACAAAATTCCAGGGAGAGATTTCCGGAGGCATTAACTCCACCTAATTTCCAAGGGGCTTATCCAACGCTGGATCCTCGCAAATCCCCAAGGATATTAATGAGGAGGCGCTTCATTAACGAGGAAGCACTGAAGCTTCAAAGCGCGTTACTCGAACAGTCCAAGGGACGCCTCGTAATCAAAAGAGGCACGCCAAACGAAGAGACTAGAACAGAGCAGGGTCCCCTCCTCGGCGGAGAAAATCAAAGAACTAGGTACTGGACAAAACCAAGGCCTTGTATGGTCCTCGGACTCAAGCCTCTGGGGAAACTAGCTACTTCAGACTGAAAACTAAGAGTTAGACAGAACCTAGGCATTGCATGGTCCTCAGACCCAAGCCTCTAGGGAAACTAACTACTTAAAGAAAAAAAAAGTTACTTAGAAATCAAATAACTAGGTACTGGACAGAATCAAGGCCTTGCATGGTCCTCGGACTCAAGCCTCTGGGGAAACCAGCTACTTCAGACTGAAAACTAAGAGTTAGACAGAACCTAGGCATTGCATGGTCCTCGGACCCAAGCCTCTGGGGAAACTAACTACTTAAAGAAAAAAAGTTACTTAGAAATCAAAGAATTAGGTACTGGACAGAACCAAGGCCTAGCATGGTCCTCGGACCCTAGCCGTTAGGGAAATTAGTCATTATAGGACGATCTATGCGCCGGGCATAACCAAGGTTTTGTACTAACCATAGGTCCAAACTTACAGTAGAGCCAAACCCTTTTGTGCTAAGTAATGAGCCCTGCTAGGAACGAAAACCAAGTAAAGCTAAACGCTAAAGCACAACAACTTAAACCTATTCATCCTAGAAGAACTAGCAAGGAACTCAGGCTAAAGAGTATAGACTAGAAAGAGCTGAAGACTTACAGAAGTAAGGAAAAACTCCTCGGGCGGGCCCTTTGTGCTAAAGAAATTTGCAGGGGCAGTTGAAAAAATTGTGACACTGATAGAAAGACAGGGTCTGACAGGCCAGTACGATAGGCCCAGGAACGTCAAAATCCTCCTCCCCGCCTAAAGGGTCGGACAGTAGAATTTTGAGAGGCTATTGTGGGGCCCCAAATATTTGGTAACTCCGGCCATTCCACATCAGGCCCAAAGTCTACACCAAAAAGAGAGAGAGAGAGAGAGAGAGCATGATCCGAGGATAAACGGACAAGGCCTAAGTCGTCTAGGGACCTCGCCGAGGAGGCCCATGTCCTCGGCAGGTCGACGTTTATGGAAAGGGGCTGTCACTCACTCATTAAATGCATGTCACCAACATTTTGATCACATCAATGATGAATTGACCAGCCAACAGTAATGCCTTGGTTGCTTCAACTAACAGAAAGCCTGCAAAGACGGCTGATGGGATAGGCACTCAAGTACAGGCTTGGATGATCAATAAGTGGACGGCAGAGATCAACTAAACAAAGATATATAATAGATAGCATCCCCGCCAAAAGAAAGAGGGAGAAGGGAGGGGGGGGAATCTTCGAAGTGTCCAAGGACAACCTCGGTAAATGTCAGTTCTAAGTAAATAGATCCTCGAACTAGGCCGAGAGCGAAAACTCTTTATGAATGTTTAGCCGAGGTCATTATTATTACCCTCACAAACACTTAGTCCAATTCCTTGATTATTACTTCTATGGATTTCACGCCGATCATTGTTTGCTTTGCTGATACTTAGTTCTTCTACCCATACTCTATAAATTTTATTGTTTAGGTCCAGTTTAATTTGAGTCCTTACATCCTAGATAGAGAGATGGAAGGGAAATTTAAACTTATTAATCTGTTCCCCTCTATAAATACAAGCATACTTCATTCAAAAAGAGATCTTGAAATCAGATTGAGATGAGAAATTCTGCAAAAATATTGAGAGAGCTTCTTGAGAAAGAAATTAGGTTTCTTCTATGCAACGTCACTCTTCATAAGTAGCCTAACCTAGACAGACTTAGCATCCATTTTTCACTCAAACATTATTTTCACATCATACAAACCATCACAATCATCTGTTCACACCCATTTACAACTTGAATTTAATCTCATCTAGAGGGCAGAAGGGTAATTTTAGATAGCATCTTAATTCCAGCTGTTGGATCCTTAATCAACTATTCTTAAAATGATCTTGATGTCATGACAATTGAAATGGTCTCAATCAAAACGCTAGATCAAAAGATATTGTCAAATCAAGTTTAAACGGCTTAAAATGCATCAACACTGATGAGTCTAACCCCACAAGATTATGAAAATTTAATTTCAATTGCTTTATCCTAAGTCCAATTTAAAATTGTTGATGTGTCATAATCTTGTTAGATAAGAGCTTACATTTTTTGTGAGTATGCATACACATGATCAATTTGAATACAACTCATTAATTTAAATCTTGATTTGTGTTCCTATAAAAAAAATAAATAAATAAAAAAACAAACAAACAAACAAATCTTGATTTGTGCTAAACTCATTTTAGGCCGCGTTTGTTTCGGTTGTAAAGGAAATCCATAAAATATTTTACACCCTTGAGGGTGTTTGGGTATGCATGAAAATTCAGTCAAATTGAAAATAAATTTCAGTTGACTATAAAATAGAGACCCTCACTCTGTAAAACCAATTACATACTTATTTAATCTTCAATGAATTTTCAGCCTTACTCAGAACTCAACAACCCGAAGAGAGAGAGAGAGAGAGACCACCAGAGGAATCAGACCGCCGTGCAAGCTTTGGTCGCCGTGCAAGCTCCATTCATCATCTACCATCCGTCGTGCAAGCTCCGTACATCATCCGTCATTCGTCGTGCAAGCTGCGTCCACCGTCCTTCTTCTCTTCCTCCCTCGTTCTCTCTTTCCCTCTAACCAACCAAGGCCAAATCTTCAACTGCATGTCACTGATCTACAACCCACCACCCACCCCCATCGTCACTACTGCCTCTAGATCGAACCACCAATCTCGTCACCCAAAACCCCAAGCTCGAACTGCCGTTACCCATCTCTTTCTCTGAAGCCATCTCTCTCCACCTCTTTCACAACTGGTGCTCTGTCTGAGGAATGGGACCAATTTTTTTTGTTCTGATCTCCACTCCACCCCCAAACCCATCCGATCTGGCCGCCGCCGTCCTCCATCCACCCTGATCTCTCTTTCCCAATCTATCTCTCTTTTCCTCAATCTCTTAGTCTTTCTTCCTCCTCTCACCGAGTATATCATGTATATGTTGTGAATAAATGTTTTTATTTTAATTTTTGGTTGTGTTAAGTGTATATTAAGAGATTTTATGTTATAAAATGTGTTTGGAAGCTGAGAAAATGGCTGAGAGAAGGTTAAAAATTTGTAGGAAAATAGCATTTTTATAATATTACCAAACAACGGAAATTGTTTTCCGGATTATTTTCTATTGCAGAACCAAACACCCGAATTTCATTTTCCTTACGGAAATTCAGTTTCCCCTGCATTCATTTTACACTCGAAATAAGATTTGCATAGAGCCAAATGCAGCCTTAGTTGGACCTAATTAAGATTTATTTTATATCCTTGGGGAACAAGCGCATCTAAATAGCTAAAATCACCACACACACACAAAAAATCGGGTGAATTAAGTGCATTAGGGCTATAAAAAAAAAGTAAGAAAATAAGCTAACATAGCACTTGGACTAGGCTTTAATATGTCGATTGGCATATAAGTCGTGTCAAGTCAACTCACTTCATTAATAGGTTGTATTAGGGTTGAAGGATTATGACAAAATTATTAAATAGGTCGGGTTCAAGTTAAGCCATTTAGCTAAATACTCCTATCTCGACACGACAAGAACAAGATATACTAACCCAAATTGACACCCTTATACACGACCATCTAGCAGCCTGGAAGTAGATATTCTGCCGTTTTAGTACCAACAATAACAATTTTCATGGAGAGAAAAATGTGGTAGTCCTAGAGTACACACATTTGGGGTGTGTACAGAGAGAGTGAGACAGGAATTTGTTACAATAAGTATATTAAAAACAGACATTATACAGATTACGAGAAAGAACGTAATTAAAAGCCCAATTTGGCAGCATCACCATTGCACTACAAGCTCCATTATAGCACTTGAATTAGACACCCCACTAAGGTTGAGCTGGCATAATCTAAAGACTAAAACGGCTTGCCCAAATTTGAGCCTGTCAACCATTTTGCCTAATTTGGGCTATGCTCAGCTCAAGCTAAACTTTCAAGGGCCACCCAGCCTAAAATTTCAACATAGTAGTATTAGGTGTTCATATTCAAGCAACGAGAATAGCTCCATGTCAAGGTTTTATCCTCTAAAAATATGGACTAAGATCCAAACCTTCGTTAAGCCCATTTAAGGAACATAGAATGAATGATGGTTTCAGTTTTACAAAGGAGATACAGTGAAGCAGCAGTTATTACAGTTTTATAAACTTGCTAGAATGATTGCACCTGTCAGTTTAATTTCCATTTTGAGTTGCATCATGTATTTGCAAACTTCTGGCCTCAAAGCAGGCTTGATCCAACTCAACCAGATCTGTCTCACCAGACCCACCTTTAAATCCCAACTCCTAGTCTCTATAATTGATAGGGATTATGGCATGCACTTCCACCAGTCCAAACATACCAAGATACCAGATTTGATCATTTAAACTGAGGTATGTCCAATATATTCAGTTTAATATATTAGTTAGATATTTGGTAGATTAAAAGATATAAAAAATTGGAAAGAATCAAAGAACCCAATGACTAGGCAAGTACCAGTTGAAGAACTACAGAATTTGGGGGGTGAAAGGGGGTTGTTGAAAAAGGATTTCATGATTAAATAGAGCATAATCAAGTCAGACGCAATAGAGATCATCACGTCAAATATCCTCCCTATTATCCACAATGAAAAAAAAATTCATAGAGGAACTTATTACCATGCAATATTTATCAATGTCCACATAGAATATAATGTGCACTGGATCTGTAACTGTTACTCTGCAACTATCAGCAACATGCCCAGAACCAAGAATATCTCATAAATATGTAACTATCCACTCAACTAAGGAACTCTGTCATTAATGCTTGGGAAGTTTCCACATAGTAAAGATTTAATAAGGGCCTTTATCCTCTTGAAAGATTTAATTTTATCTCCCTTACAAAGTTCTCTATGCTTCAAATTTTGGGTTTGTGCATCCATACACATGGACACGTCACATAAAAACAAGCTATCTCAAGTAAAAAATTGCAAGGCAACAATGAGTTACAGAGAAATTTTAATGGAACAAGTTTGCAAAAAATAACTTGAGGAAACAGTTGCTTAATTAAAAGCACAGAAGATGATGTTACGATAATTGAGCCAATAAAAAAAAGAAGAGAGGCGAGGGAGAGTAAATCACACTATCTCACAGAATATGTTTACAAAAATCATTTACCACCTTGAACAACAAATAAAACAAAAAAGCCCATAAGCTTCATGTTTCAGCATCAATTTCCAGTCCATCAATTTATTGATTTCAGCAAGGGAAACATATTAAATGCTTGTTGCCTGATAACAGGCAGAAGCACAATTACATTGTACCTCACAATTCCATACCTTGCAGTCAACTTGTGAAATCTTTCCCACGCTTGAATCCAGTTCTTGCATATATTTGAATTTGGTTGTAATTGGATATTGATTCATGTTCTTGGGCTGGATATATTGTGCTTTACTCTAAGTTGCTCAAACAGAATCATTTGGTAAGGATTAAGGAAATACAGAACAAGTTCTTACGTGACAACTGCCAAGCACATGATATATTTCCTAGCCAAATAATTGTTTAGGCTGTGTGAATCATGTCCCTAGCAACCCTCCGTGGCAGATTTTATTTCCATTTGCTATTTGGAAAATCTGGAAGCATAGAAATAGTGTGGTGTTTAAGAATCATCCCATTCAACTCAATGTACACAAGGATATTACGTTCAGTGCAGCTGAGTTTCAATACTGCATGCTCAACCCCAAAAGCACGAGCAGCAGGAAAGTGGTTCGAGTTCGTTGGGAGAAACCTCAACCTGGTTGGGTCCGATTGAATACCGATGGCTCTTCTAGTGGACAATCAGGTCTAGCAGGGGGAGGGGGCATCATCCAGAATGATCAAGGAGAATGGGTTGCAGGGTTTTCCAGGAACATTGGCATGGCTACCAGCTTCTTAGCCAAATTGTGGGCCCTTAGAGACGGGCTCAGTTTGTGCAAAAATCTTAATCTGCTCTCTGTTGAGATAGAAATGGATGCTAAAGCTATAGTAGAGCTGCTGGCTAACCCATTGTATTCTAATAGAGTTGCTTTTCCACTTGTTGATGACTGCAGGCTCATGATTTCTCAATTTGCTCAAGTTCAGATCAGCCATACCGTGAAGCTAATAGCTGTGCTGACTGCCTTGCTAGGATAGGCGCAAAGCAAGCTAGGGACTTTGTTTTGATTGATGCTCCGCTTGTGGACATCTTAGAGTTCTTGAACTCAGACATTTGTGGTGTATTTCATAATAGGCTTTGCCCTGAATATGCTGTACCTCAGTTTTCTTTAATACATTTCCATATTTCCATGGTTATCAAAAAAAAAAAAAAAAAGATATATTTCCTAATTTCAATTTATCGCAACTTTTCATATAGATTATTAATGCTGAAAGAAATTGAAGGGATTTATTTGCTGACTTTCATAGACTATCAAAAATACTAAATATCACAACCAAAAATATAAAAGCTCGAACATAGCTAACTAGCCATGTAATCATAGGATTTGCTCCATATGATCATCAAAAGAGAAGAAAAATAAATAATAAACATTGAAGATGAAATAAAACATTTGTCCCATATACAATGGGATACAATGGTTATGCTTCAAAAGTAAGTTTTAGTCCTTACGGCACAAGAGAGAGAGAGAGATGTCCAAAGAAACATTCCAACACAAATGAAAACACAGAAAAATAAAAAAGATGTTATCTAAAGATTAAGAAAAATAAAACTCTGAAAACATTATGAAAGTTTACAACCTGGTCAAATGTAGAACTCCATTTATGTTGAATAAAATACATTTGTAATTTCATACTAGTTATAATTTATAGTTTAATAACTCCGGTGCATGTTGAAAGAGGATAGGGAACATGGCATAACAGAAAGCAAAAAATGGCACACCTGTAACATGAAACTGTAAGGAGATCCTAGTCTGCAAAAAGTTGAGCAGCTGTATCCTATAAGATATATTGCATGTACATATGTGTTTACACAATTCTGTGGATAGAAAGAGATAAAAATGCTTTTGATACTTGATAGAACGGGAAAGTGGAAAGGGTATCTAAAACATAGCTCCAAAAAATCACAATGATAGACGTTAATGACCTAACCATAAAATTACATTGGAGGGTATGTGTGTGTGTGTGTGTGTACATATATATATTAAACATATAACACCACATGAATTTCACAAGCCAAATGTCTTCCATTCAAAAAGATTATTACCAAATACAAGTCTTCCTTGACAGAGCCCACCAGCATCTGCTAATCCAGATGCTCTGGTCTGCACATCTCCTAATATATGCTCCAAATAAGGCTCCGCTTGGGAGTTCATAATGAAAGGGAATGGAATGGAATGATCATAAGAGAATGGAAAAGAATGGAATGTATTTAAGTAAGAGAAAATAATGGAAAAGAATGGAATAGAATGAAATTAAGTAACCTTGATTGGATATTTTTAAATAAAGGAATGGAAAGGGATGAAAATGAATGGAATGTAAGTAATCTTATTTGGGAGCAGCATGAAGGGAATGAAATGGAATCATTTTATGACAATATTACTATTAGACCCCTATTTTAAAATAAAGAATTGAATATACAGGGGTATTTTGGTAAAAAAATTATTAAATCTAATTCTATTCTTTCCCATTCCTCCTAATTTCGGGGGGAATAAAAATTTGAGGTTTTAAGAGAATAGAGATAAATGAGTGTTCCCTCTTATCCATTCCATTCCCTCTCACTTAAACTCCCAAACAAGAGAATGGACTTTATTAAAACTCCCAAACAAGGGAATAGAAGAATATTCTAAAATGATTCTTTTCATTTCTTTCCATTCTATTCTATTCCCTCCTCCTAAGCGAGGCCTAAGTTGTCCTCTACAAAGCAAAAAGTTTGAAACCATAAGTGATAAAGAACACACACACACACACACAAAAGATAAACTCCCTTTTACCTAAACATTCTACTAAGTTATTTGCAACTTAGCTGATGAAAAAACTATTAGAATATATGAGAGAGAGAGAGAGAGAGAGAGAGAGAGAGAGAGAGAACGCAAGAATTACTTGGTTCGGCCTAGAGGCCTACATCCACAATGAAATGCCTTTGACAACACATCTTCACTATACTGAATCTAGTGACACAATGAACCCAAATGGGGTATATATATGAGGGTAAACCCTTAATCAACCATAAAATAAACCATGGTTAATTGACTTGTGGTACATGTAGTATTCTTTGCTTGCACACCAAGAACTAGGCTTGATACCTTTAACATCCTCCTCAAATTCAAGGTGGAAGCTTGAAGACAACTTGAGTTTGGAAAGTGAACTCATGAAGATGTCTATAGAAGAAGATGACCATGAATGACCGACATGAATAAAGAATGGATCATGTAGAATGAATGTGCAACTTGTTGATAATGACAGCGAACAATGATGACAGATAAAAACCAGAAGATAATAAGGGCCTAAGAAGACTGCATCTGTGACCAAGGAGGGACCGCTCGAAAAAGAATGAAGTTGTGATGAAGCACATGAATCAGTCAACAGATGCATAGTTTGAACCCAATGAGAGAAGGGTCAATTTGTGTGATTGGGTGCCTCAATGGGAAACCGGACACCAATATTAAAATTTATGGGAAAACAAGCAGGAGACACCCAATTTGAAACTCAACTCTAGTCATACGGCCTAGTTTGATCTGATCAACTGTTTTGGTCAAGGGCTTAATCGAGCTATGGTTGACAGTAAGCTACATGAAGGCTAGATCATTGAAGCTTGAATGATGAGCACAATGCATATATACTTGTAGAGACTATGGATGATACACATTGTTTGTGTAAATTGACTTGAAGATGATGAAGACACATGTTCAAAAAGAAAGCAGATAAAGGAGGCTATCGATTAGCGTGGTCCATGATACTCAGCCAAGATGATTGAGAAAACTCAATCAAAAGTAATGCCGAAAACCAAGTATACAAGAAAGATGCATGTGGCCATTGAAACTGCCAAGATTGACTTGTGAGAAAACTAGCGGATCTTAAATAAGGTTGTCCATATGCTGTCCAAGTCAGGGAAAAAAAATTAATATGATCCTGCAGGGTGGTTAGCAGTGGTGGTGAGAGAATGAACCTTCATCATTTACGTCTATTTTCCTCAAAGCAGTAGAAGCAAGCAAGCAATACTAGAACTTTTGAATGTCAAAATATTCTCCCAAAAGTTAATGTAAGACCTTTTGACCCAAGTTGTTCCCTTTGTCCAAATATGGAGAAGGTTTTTTTTTTTTTTTTTTTTTTTTTTTTTTTTTTTTTTTTTTAAGTTTTTGGGTGACAAAGCCAAATGATTTCAAGAACAGCTTCTTGAAGAATCCATCATTATATAAATCGCACTGCCTAATTTTCACGAAGGACTACCACACCTGAAAAGGCTTACTTTCAATAGTCTTTCCAAGTCTTCCTAGGAAAACAAATGGCTGAATCAGGTAGTAAACCCAGGCAGTAGAAACTAGAAAGATCAAAGATTTGAAATCATGCTTACCTAGGGTGAATGTTGTGCCACCCCATATTGCAGCTGTCCATAGGATCTTTGAACAGTGACGGAGAGACACGAAGAGAGAAGAGAGGAGTTTTTGGATAGCTTTATAAATTGTTGGCAGCAGCTGGATTTTTTTTTTTTTTAAGGAGAGAACCTGGCTCTGAGACAGTTGCCTTGAGGAAGGCAATGTTCATGTGATGATGAGAGGCTTCTTACAACGAAGAAAAGGTACAAGTAGGGGTGAATGTTGTGCCACCCCTACACCAGAAACTTTTGACGGTGGGCAGGAGAAGGTGGAGGGAACAGAGAAAACAGAGGATCAGAGTTGTGACTCTAATACCATGCTAGAGTATTTGAAAAGGAGAGAGAGTATAGAGTGAAAGCAAGAATTACGTAGTTTACTAAACAGCCTACTTGCACAGAGTAAAGCCCTTGACAGCTACAACTTCACTATACCGAATTTAGTGATACAATGAACCCAATATGAGGTATTTATAGGAGGCTAAATCCTAAACTAACCACTCAATAAACCAATAGTCCATGGTTAATTGACTTGTAATATAGGTAATATTCTTTGCTTGCAAACCAAGGATTAAGATTGGGCCTTAACTATGATTGGGCTTGATATCTTTAACTCTAACAAAGAATGGATGAAGTTTTCAACCTCAGTTCTTTTTATTTAAATAGAGTGATACACCCAATAATTCCTAATATTAAGAAAACAATGCACTCAAATGCAAATTGATAGATAAAAGAGGTCAAAAATGAAACCAAGGGTTTGAGTTTGACATAACTGCTGCTTTTTGCCCCTTTGGGTAAGTAAATAATGATTTTATTAGAAAGAGGAAAATGCTATGGTACACTATAGTAGCTCCTAAAGATTAAAAATTGTATAGAAGAAGTGAAATGAACACTGCCTAAGGCAAACATCCAATCATAAAAAGTTCTCATAAATAACTACTCCCTAAGGCAATGATAATGATAATTTGTTTATGAAAAAACTACAAAAGCATGAAAAAAGAGATAAAGAACTTGGGCAATGTCAAAATTGTAATCAGAATGTGACATAAGCGCAGAAAACATGACTGCCGATAGATATTTGCTACACAAGAAGCTCCAAAGCATAATGAACTGTTCCGATACACAATTTCGTTGTACAGTGAATATTGCAACAAAATTGTGAGTGGTTGGAGCAAAATTGGAGTAAAACCCTAGAATTGAAGGTTAGGAAAATTCATCAAATATAGGTCTCAAAAGAAGAGTAAGAGTTGGCAGGCGATCGAGTACTAACCAGATACAATGGTCACCCTCGTTGGTCCAAGCTTCCATGCAAACAGGAAAAAAAGAGACCGTCGATTTTTCACTCCGATTCCACTCATTATCTTGCGAGGCTTCGACGCTTCCCACTCCGTTCGACGAGCAAGCCTCTCCTCCGCTTGCAATGCTCTTCTTCTTCTTCTTCGGTTTCGGAACCGGATTGGCCGCTTAACGGGGCAAGTTGTTCAACGTTTTAGAGTTTCTTCGTGTGTTTCTATGTGTGAGGGAGAGAATGAGAAAGAGACGGCAAAAATTTTGAGAAATTTTGAACTACGAGTTAATTGGCTTTTTTTGCCGTTACGTGGCCGATTTTGAAATATTTTTGTTATACGACCGCTTTTGAAACTCGAATGCCGAAAATCATGACATAATATTTTTTTCCTTTTTTTAATTTCTTATGGAACTCGAGTTCCAAAAGTGAACACACAAAATTAATTACTATGAAAAACACTAATTTGTGCTTTAAAAAGAATCAACGGTTATACAACACAATATCTACCATTCATAAGTATTTTTTATTTGAATAAATTACCGCAATTAAATATGATGGTCATTTAATAAGTACAAATATTCATGGGTATGCCTGTTCTATACTTATATGATAGCTGATGATTCTCAAAAAAAAAAAAAAAAAAAATGATAGCTGATGGTCCACTGCCTTTTATTTTTTTTATTTTTTTTCTCTATTTCTCTCTTACACGCTTGATTTATTTTTATCTTTTGTTCCAGCTTTTTTCTTACTTCTATTTGTCGAAAAAGTATACCTTGTTTTGGGTGTATGTTTTCTTCCTCTCACAGCTAGTAGGACTAACCAGCTATGAGGGGTAGAAAAATACACTTGAAATAAGGTGTATTTTCTCCTACTTGTCCTACATGCACATAGGAGATAAGATGACTAAAAGATCGGTGTGTAAATATCTGTATTATAAGTTATGTGATAGCTGATGGTCCAAAGGGGCCGGACCCCCTGGTCCAATTTTTTTTTTTTACTTATTATATAGTATATCATTTTTGTAGTCTCCCTTTCAAAACCTTAGGCCCCCCTCCAACTAGAAACTATCCAACTCAAAATTTAATAAAAACAATAAAAACATTTACAATGATGATTGTATTTTAGCAAAAAAACTATTTTACCACCAAAAACACAAAAAAAAAATCATGTGTTATTGGAGAAGCTAAAGCTAAATTTTTTACAACTATAATATAAATATCAGTTGACGGTAGTAAGTTGTTAAAAATAAAATACAATATATTATTAAAATTATCTCTCTACCTTCAATTAAAAAACTCAAATTCTCTCTTTTCCTTTATTATTTTAATGAGTTGTGTAGGGACCCGTTTCGGGCGACCCCCGTACAATAAATTTATAGAGAGTGGATAAAAGGGCTAGGCACTAGCAAGAAAGACAACAGTCGACGTGGGTTTACTAGAAGAATAACAAGAATTTGACTAAATGTTCTTGAGGAAAGTTCGTCCTCGGCCCAGTCCGAGGAACTCTTTCCTCAGAACCAATGAATACAAGGGTTGTCCTTGAACACCCCAAAAGAGAAACCCCTTCACTTCCCAACCGAAGGGCCAACCCCCTACACTTTGGGGATTCTATCTATTATATAGTCTTGTTCAGTTGATCTCTGCCGTCCACTTGTCGGTCATCTGAACTTGCGTTTGAGGGCTCGTCCCATCAGCCGCCTTTGCAAGCTTTCTGTTAGTTGAAGTAACCAAGGCATCACTGTTTGCTGGTCAATTCACCATTAATGCGGCCAGAGTGTTGGTGGTGTGCATTTAATGGGTGAGTGACAGCTCCCTTCCTCCAATGTTGGTTTGCCGAGGACGTGGGCATTCTCAGCGAGGTCCCCTGATGACTTGGGCCTCTCTCACTTATCCTCGGATTTTGTACTCTCCTCGGCATAAACCTTGGGCCCGATATGGAGTGGGCTGGGGTTGCTAAATATTTGGGCCCCACAAGTTGTTTATACTATTTTAAATGAAGTGGTAAAATAATAGAACATTTGATGTTGGTGTATTGTAAAGTGAGGTGGCAAAATAAATAAATTAGCTTTTTGTGATGCTAAAAGCTAAATATTTTAGTACCACTATTATGAATGCTATAACTTCAACAACAACAAAATAAATAAATAAATAAATAAATAATATCGTAGCAAGCAGCCCAGTATTAAAAAAAAAATTATTTTGTTTTTTGTTTTTGTTTTTGTTTTTGTTTTTTTGTCTTTATTGGTATATGATTGCATCTTAATGTATTAAGAAACAACAATTTTGTATATTTATAATTTGTTAATATTATATGGATGCCTATTTAGAGCTTTTTTTTTTCTTATACTCCGACCCCTCTAATTTGAAATCCTAGATCTGTCCCTGCAAGACAAGACTAAAAGATTGATGTGTGAATGTCTCTCTCTTCTCTCCTTCATTGGATCACATGGGAGCTTATCTTCCACTTCTTCCTTTTATTTTATGCACAATAGCTAAGGATGTTAACTGAGATAAGACAACAAAAGAAACAAAATTGAAAGTGTTTGGAACTCACCCACTTGTTCAAATTTTTAAAGAACTCGAGGTTCAAGAGATCGAGTTTTACATTACAAGGGACTTGAGTTTATGAAACTCGAGTTTCACATGGACTTTTAAATTATAAAATGCTAACTCAGTTTATGCCACCATGTCACATTTTTTTAGAATTCAATTTTCATAAACTCAAGTTTTATATTGAACTTGAGTTTCAAAACAATAGTAGATTGCTAAATATTTCGCAATCAGTGTACGTAGATCACTAATTATTTTGCCTAAACACGGTATTTCGTATTTGCTCATTTTTATCATACTTCATGTTAGAACCTCATTCCCTCTTTTGTGTGTGTGTTTGTTTAATAAAAAAATAAAATAAAAATAACCGCATGCATGTTTCATTTGCAACGATGGACTTAAAGCTTGCACCAGTCAAACTCCTCTTTTTTTTTTTTTTCTTTTTTGCATCAGTCACAAGCTCCATTAATAATATGATACATTGGAAATTTGCTGCTTGCCTAATCTCTCCTCAATCAGGCAGCACATTATCTAATCTACTGTTTATATAATTACTTCTTCTTCTTCTTTTTTTCCGTTCTGTCTAGTAAATTCTAGGAAGTACAAATACTTCATTTGAGGTATCGTACCTGTGTTGAACACTTAACACGCTTGGGACACTTCTGCATGTGCGTTCTTTTAAAAAAAAAATGCGAGATACGACCAGGACACACAGAAGAAACTAAATACCCTTTCACAAAACAAATGAGCATTCATGCTTTGAATAGTAATAGTGCATTGGAAAATTAATAAATATCTTTATTCTTGGTTTGTATTCAAATTTTTATACATCCTTTAAACACAGATTAGCCTTATTATCCATTATTGCTTTTAATTTGATATATATTTAACACTATATGAAAAATAAATACTTACTAATATATAGAAAAAAAATATTTAATAATTATTTAATATATGTTTACCACCATACTAGTGTCTTTTTTTTTTCAAAAATTACTGCCTCGTCGGATTGTACTCGTACCCGTATGCATGTCGGTGCTTCTTAGAGTACTAGTTTGGGTGGCACATGCCTACCTCTTTGAGTGAGAAAATTGAGAAAATTAAGATAGAATTTCTATTTAAAGAATACTAAAACCATGTATTTAAACTTTGAGTAATTATTTTAATATATGAGTATTTATTTGCTATGATAGTTTCTTAGAACCTATTTGGTAAATGCAGTATCCATTTACTAAAAACTTCTATGTGTGATAATGAATATCATCTTCTTCCGATAATAAGCAATTGAGTTTTGCTAAGACATTGTCACAATATTTAAATTTTCGCAATGAATGATGTCATATACTATAATTGAAGGTCTTCATCAAATACTTGCAATTATCCACGATAAAGATTTTGTTATTTATACCTCACTTTCTATTATCTTACATTTTATGAGTCTAGCCACGATATTTAGCTTAATTTTTAATGAACACACTTTTAAGAAAGAAGATAAATAAAAAAAGAAAAGGATAACAAGAGGCATGTGTCATTGAATCTTCCATTAGATAAAATTTTAATTAAGTCTAGAATATTTAAACCTAAGAAAATCAACGTTCTCTAGGTAACAAATAAAACACCATATATCACCATTTCAACTTTCCAAGTATGACTACCACATAAAACTCAAAATACACAAAAAAAAAAATTTTGGGACATTAAAATTTAAAAGGGTAATTTAGACATTCTACAATGGAACATTTTAAGAATTGTAAGATTTCAAAATGGTTTAACTAAGAGAGTAACAATTAGGGGTATTTCCTCGGTTTTAAAGTTTTAGGGAGGAGTAAAATTATCCCAAACTTAAAAGGGCCCAATTTTATTTTTTTATTTTTGGTGTAAAACTGTCTTCTTCTTTTTTTACTTTAAATTTTAAAGTGTGTAAAAAAAAAAAAATGAACCCAATAAAATTGTGTTTGAAAAAGTGAATTTTGGCTTACCAAATTTGACTAAACCAAAAAAATAAAAATAAAAATCTAAGAACACAACAAAATATCACAACATTTTCAAAATACTTCTATTTTCAACTGTGGTGGATCCCAGTCTAATTTTTTAATATCTTATTTTGACTTATAAGGAACTTACACCTCAATAGTTGTGAAAATATTATGATACCAACAAAATGTCACGACATTTTCACAATACAATACTTTTATTTTTAGTTGTGCTAAATCTCAGTCTGAAATTTTATTATTTTATTTTATTTTTATTTTAGTTTGACCCAAAAGAAATTGACACGTGTCATAACATTTTCACAATATCTTTATATTTAAATTGTACTTATAATGTAAATTTATATTATAGACACACAAAATTGGCAAATGCTGTACACATTTGCAAAATGTGTACAATATTTACAATTTTTTTGCAAATATGTATAGTATTTGCCAATTTTTGTGTGTATACATTCTACATTGTAAGCTTACTTGAAGGGAAAAAAAAAAAAAAAAAAAGAAGAAGAAGAGCAATCAACAATTCTCCTTAATTTAATGCTTTTACATCTACAACATTTCTATAATACTTTTACAACAAATCTTTGATGGTAAGTTATTAATGATTCTAATTTGAATCCACCATTCAAATTACTTTTTCATCACCAATAATAGTCAATAATAACTTGTTACTTAAGATTTATTGTAAAAATATTGTTGACATAATATTTTTTTTATAATTAAAAATTTTTCTTTCTCATCTAAACTCACCTTTTTGGCCCATTAAAAAGACAAAGTTGTTAAAAAAACAAAAGTTAAATAAACCAAGAGTACTGTAGCGAGAGCCATTGGCTCTTTTTATATAGTTATTACTAGTCGCTAAACTGTGCGATGCACGGGATAGTTAAATAAAAATAAAAATTATTTATTTTGCTTAAAGGTCTATGACTTCACTTTAAAAAAATGAATAACTTGAAAGAAAGAATAATCCCAAAAAAAAAAAAAAAACTATTTAAAATATAATATAGGAATGAAAAGCCAAGTTGAAATTGTAACCAACAATCCCTAAAAAAAACTATTTATAATATAATATAGGGTTATGGATTCCTAATCAAATTTGGTTATATAATTTTTTTTAAAGGATGAATATGTCAGTAGAATCCATTTGATATAAAATTTAGGACAAAACTTAGGTACAGTATTTTAGATGCTGCTCTTTAGGTTCCCCTTTTAAAATTTAGCCATGTGATTACTTAACTAAAAAAAACACTTTCATCCCATGAGAAAAAATTCACATAGCAGAATTTTAAAAGGGGAACCTAGTTAAGTATTGTACCTAAGTCTTGTTCAAAATTTAAATCCTATTAAAAATAAAAATGATATATATTTGTTAAGTCTCATTTGATATAATTATAGAGTTTGAATCCTATTAAAATTATAATTTCTAATCAACGTTAATATAAAAAAAAAATGAAAAAATATAAGAGAAAGAATTTATTTCATCAATATTAATATGATAGAATTTTTTTTTAAGAGAAGTGCTACGTCCACAACATTTTCACAACAAATCATAGATGGTTAGTTCTTATTAGTTCAAATTTGAATTTAGCAATGAGATTACTTTTTTAACCTAACAATAACAACCATTAATAACCTGTCACTTAGAATTTGTTGTAAAAATATTGTAAATATGTTGTGGACATATCATTTCTCTTTTTTTAAATGTCAACAGTGTAGAAATTATCAAATTAATGGAGATATATTTCATTTTTGGGATATATTTATATTAATGGAGTTATTATATAATTTGTGAGGATTATCTAAAAATTCCCTGATTAGGTGGGGTGATAATTTAGGTCTCCTTTAAGTATAGTGTTTGTATGACACCAAACAACTAAATTTTTTTTTTTAAAAGAAATTTAATAAATTTTCTACAATTTGGTGTTATAAAATCGAAAAAATTAAATCAAATTAAAAAATATAACTAAAAATGTTGATGTGGAAAATTATGAAAAAATGAACTAAAAGTCAAAGGTTTCTTTTATATATATATATATATATATAAGATGAGTTCAAGTTACACCTGGTGTAACTTTGTAAGAGTTACACTTTTTTTGAACCATTTATTTGCAAAAGATCTAATGGTTAAAAATTTACTAATAATTATGTCATTATTAAATATTTAATGCTATGAAAAAGTCAACTCACTGATTTAATACTGGCATTTTATTTTCTCTCTCCTTTTATTCATTAGAAGTTTAGATATTTTAGAACTCTAAAACCATTACAACGAGAGATAAAGCAAGGAAAAAAAAAAATTTGCAGAAGAAGAAGATGAAGACAACTTTGAATCCACAACAAGCCACTAGACAAGACTGCCCATTTGCATAGCCATTAACTCAGACTGGAAGTGACTATTTGGATGGATTATGCGTGTCAATTGCAATTGTAGTTGGACTTGAACATCCGAGTATTTCTCTTTTTACTGTACTTGTCTTTCAAAATATTTTCTTTCCTCTAAATTTCTAGTGGCACGAAAATCCTTATAAAAGGCATCTAATTTTATTCAATGAAATTTGTATATAAAAACCTTACATCAATTAACTTGTACAAGTGTGTTGTCTCCAACCCACTCATGTCAGGACTTAATCTCAAAAGCATATATTGTAAAGCTCTCAGTTTTTCTTTTCATCGAACACATAATAAGAGCCTTCACGGAGGTCTTGGCATATGAGAGAGAGAGGTAGGAGAAGAAGACAACGATGGACTGTGTGAAGCAATTGTATATATAATTCAATTGTAAATCTTTCTTGTTGAAATAAACAGAAGCAGATTACTTTTAAATTCAATTGTATATATAATTGTATAAATTTTATTTAAAATAAATTAATTTTATCATCAAATATCTATTTAATTTCTCTTTTAGGATGAATCATTTGAAAGTAGGTTGTTGAAAATGACAAGTGCCCTTTACAAGTAAAAAACAATAAATAAGGAGAGAGACACAAGTGGAAAATAATAACATTTAATGATGTCTTTTTTAACCGTTAGATCTTTTAGAAATCTATAGTGTAAAAAATGTGTAACTTGACAAGAGTTACACCAGGTGTACTATCTATCTATATATATATATATATATATATATCAATTAAGCACATGCGTCTCTCAAAAAAAAATATTTAAGCACATGTGCAGCAGTAACCGCAGCTTTCTCACAAGTAGGAGTGTACAAAAAACCCACCGACCCGCCAAACCCGACCCAACCTGCTGGGTTGGGTGGGTTTTTAAAACTTGGTGGGTTGGGTTGGGTTACAAATTTTTTTTTTTAATAGCGGATTGAGTTGGGTTTGGGTCATAAAATTACTAACCCGCCAAACCTGACCCGACCATCCACCCATATTTAATATATATTTAAAATATATTATATATTTAATAATTTTTTTTAAATCAGCTGTAGGGCACTTATATTTATATATTTATATATATATATATATATATATATATGTGGGGCCAGTTGCCCGAAAAATTAACGGAGTCCATAGAAGGTGGGCTTGTGGCCCAACGGCCCAGTCCGAGGACACTCATCCGTCCGAGAATGGTCCTCTGTCCGAGGATAAGATTCGTTCCTCAAACCAGCTTGCGAAGTTGATGTAACTATTTTAGTTGTTAAGGAGCTTTGCGGAGTTACATGCAAACCAAACTAATGAATATTGATCAAAGGAGGAACCGGAAAAGATAACAAATATCTCCTAAAAGCTGCTACCCCCGCATTAAATGCGTCCCACCTAACTCTCTGGCCGCATTAATGTGGAGGTGATACCTGAACAGTAATCAAGCAGCTTTATAACCACTAAGCGGAGGATCCGAGAAGGTCGGATGGGACAGAAGGAAATCCTCAGAAGGGAGCATACACGTGTACGGTGAGAGCAAGACGGAGCAGTTAGTATATAAAGTGAAATCGGAATACATTGAAAGGGGATTTTTTGGAGTTTTACAGAAGAAAAGACTCTTTCTGCTGTGCCAGAACTACGTCTTTTTCTACTTACCGAAACTAGCTCTTACATCCATACTCTACAAATTTTTATTGTGAAGAGTCCATTACAAATTGAGTCCTTACAATTGGCGCCGTCTGTGGGGAGAGCTTGATCCAACCATAAGAAAAGACAAGTGCAACAGCTGATGGCAGAAGGAGCACCACGGCAGGGGGGCACTAGTCCACACCAAGCAGAGTCCAGGGGACCTCAACATGGTACCCCGTTGGTCCATGAACGAAGGGGAGATCGCGAGGGAAGTGTGCGAACAACCCGCACGGAGAAGAGTCAGTCTAGGGGAAAGAGTCATGCCTTCCATGCGAAGGGCGATAGGGACATGCAGCATGAGATTAATATGTTAAGAAGGGAATTACGTTACGAACGACGAAAGAGAACGACTCAGGACTCGAAGCAACCCTCTGATGAGTCAGACGATACAAGCTACAGGCGACGGTCTAGAACTCCGCCCAGTGAGCTTTTTTCCCATGATAAAGATCATTACAGTCGGAGGACGTATAAGAGTCCACCTCAGCGGGGTTTAGGGAACGAGGCTTTGAACAAAGCACTGAGTCAAGTTTCCCGGTCGCTGTTCACACAACGCATAAAGGACGCAAGCCTTCCTCGGAGGTTCCATCAACCTACGTTCACCATTTATAATGGTCGGTCGGACCCGGTGGAGCATGTTAGCCATTATAATCAGAGAATAGCCATTCACTCTAAGGACGAGGCCTTGATGTGTAAGGTTTTCCCTTCAAGCCTAGGCCCAGTGGCAATAAGGTGGTTCAACGGTTTGGGAGAGAATACCATTGACTCCTTTGAGGGGCTCATTCAAGCTTTTGGGGCTCGCTTTATTACTTGTAGAAGGGTTGTCCAGCCGTTAGGGTCGTTATTATCCATGTCTAAGCGAGAAGGGGAAACACTGAAAGCATATTCTGACAGGTATTGGGAAATGTATAACGAGGTAGATGGAGCCAACGACAGTATGGCTATTAATACCTTCAAGGAAGGTCTTCCAACCGATCATGATCTGAGGGGTTCCCTAACCGGTAAACCTGTCACCAACATGCGACAGCTTATGGACAGGATTGACAAATATACAAGGATAGAGGAAGATCAGATACGAAGTGGAGGAAAGTCCAAGGCGGTCCCTTAGGACAGGAGGGAATTTAGGTCGGATCGGTATAGCAACAATCGACCTCGGAGAGACTTTGTAGGGCCGTCAGGATCTGCTAACTCCCCGGCAGTCAACGTTGTGTTCCGAGAACCAGTACAGTGGGCTCTAGAGAAGATACAAGACGAGCCTTTCTTCAGATTGCCTAGTAAAATGGCAGGGGACCCTGCGAAGCGCAACCAAAACCTCTACTGTCAGTACCATCGAGACCACGGGCATACTACTGAGGATTACAGAAACCTGTGGGACCATTTGGAAGAGCTGGTCCGAGAAGGGAGGTTGAATAACCTTTTACACCACTCCAGTACCCGAGAAAGCCAGACAGGTCCGACATTGAGAGGAAATGCCTCTTTAGGAGCCCCCCTAGGCACCATAAATGTTATATTTGCTGCTCTTGGAAGAACAGGATCTGGTCCCTCCAGAATACTGTCCGTATCTTATTGTTCGGAAAGGGGCTCGAATATAGTGCCGAAGAAAGCGAAGCTGAACACCTCATTGGTGCTAAGCTTTTCAGAGGAGGACAAGAAAGGAACCATACAGCCGCATGATGATGCTTTGGTGGTTACGATAAGAATTGGAGGGTATGACGTAAAGAGGGTGATGATTGATGATGGGAGCGCAGCTGAGGTGATGTATCCCGACCTATACAGAGGGTTGAATTTGACACCCCAAGACCTTACGGCCTATAGTTCCCCGTTAGTAAGCTTCGAGGGTAGAACGGTTATTCCGTTGGGTATGATTAGATTACCAGTGCAGACAGGTTTTGATGTGGTGGAGGTGGATTTCATTGTAGTGGACGTTTTTTCTCCCTATACGACGATTTTGGGAAGGCCTTGGTTGCATATCCTAGGGGCTGTTTCTTCCACCCTTCATCAGAAAGTGAAGTACCCGTCAGGTGGCCAAGTATTAGAAATATTGGAAAATCAAGCCATGGCGAGGCAATGCATGGTAGCGGCTATTCAACACAAGCTAGAGATGAGTTCATCGGCCAGGGCCGAAGATAAATTATAGCAATTAAAGAATCTAGGAACCCTCTCTAGCAATACCTCCGAGGAAGCTGAGTGTGAGGGATTGGAGAGAGTGACTGTTGGTGATGACTCGGATAGGTACTTCCAGGTTGGAGCGCTATTACCTTCGCCAGAAAAGGAGCAATTGGTTGAGGTCCTAAGAAGGAACGTAGATGTGTTTGCATGGAATGCCTACGAAGCTCCAGGGGTTGATCCAGATTTCATCTGTCATCATTTGAATGTCAATCCTTCAGCTGTTCCGAAGAAACAGCCACCTCGGCGTCCTTCCAAATTACACGCCGAGGCTATTAAGGACGAGGTGGACAAGCTCAAGCAGGCAGGAGCTATCAAAGAGGTGTTTTACCCTCAATGGTTGGCGAACACCGTTGTAGTAAAAAAGAAAAATGGAAAATGGCGAGTATGAGTCGATTTCACGGATCTTAATAGAGCCTGTCCTAAGGATCCCTTCCCTATGCCCCGTATAGATCAACTGGTTGACGCAACAGTAGGTCATCCTCGGATGAGCTTCCTAGATGCCTTTTAGGACTATCACCAGATCCCACTGGCATTGGGTGATCAAGAGAAGACAGCTTTCCTCACTCCCAATGGAAATTATCACTATAAGGTAATACCCTTTGGCTTGAAGAATGCGGGGTCAACGTACCAGCGGATGATGACGAAGATGTTTGAGCCACAGTTGGGCAACAACATAGAGGTTTATATTGACGACATGGTAGTAAAGAATAAGGTAGTGTCCGAACACGTGACGGACCTTATCAGCACGTTCGAAGTTTTGAGGAAGCATAAGTTACGACTGAACGCCTCCAAGTGCTTTTTTGGGGTTTGCTCGGGGAAGTTTTTGGGATACATGGTAACCCACCGAGGAATCGAAGTGAACCCTGACCAGATTAAAGCCATAAATAGTTTACAACCACCTAGAAATCCCAAGGAAGTCCAGAGGCTGACTGGAATGACTGCCGCACTGAACAGATTTATATCCAGGTCAGCGGACAGGTGCAGACCCTTCTTCCTTCTACTCCACAATAAGAAAGGGTTTGAATGGACTGAGTGTCACGCCCCAAACCCGATACCCAGATTTGTGACCATGACTGGCATGCTAATACCAAGCCTAAGCCTGATATTAACACGAACCAACTTAAACTTTTACAAAACTTTTACAAAAACTTTCCTCTTTCTTTACATTCTTGTTTCTTTACTTAAAAGATATAACTTTTCCTGTGACATTTAGAGCATCTACACTGTACTCAAAAATAATATAATCCACCAATCATTCCATTTCCACATTATCACATAATACATCTCTTAATACTTTAAAGTACACGAATTTTATTAGATCCTAAATTACACAATACTACAAAGCTAACCATCAAATTACTAATTTAGGATCTATACATATAAAACTAAAACTAGCTCCTTCTAAAACTCGACTAAGGCTCCCTCTGCTCCAAAATAAACCTGTTAACTGAAAGAGTGGAAGGGGTGAGCTACACAGCTCAGTAAATGTAAGATATATGAGAATTCAATAAGGATGCATGTAAATCCATTCATTTCATCTTATAATTGTTCGGATAGGAGAACATCTTTTCATGCATAGTATTTTATACTATATATAATAATAACTTATACGCTTCTCGTAGGAAAATAATTGTTCTCATTTTTCTTATCAGAATAATATTATCGAAACCTTTCGGATTAAATTTCTTTCATTTCTTACAAAGTCACCATATATATTTTCATTACAAAATAATCATTTTAACTTAAAATTAGATAATCGGCAACTTTGTCTTAAATTTGAAGCATCTTAAAGAATAATAAAACCTTCCTTCATAAACTTCTTCTTGTAAACTATTATAACTTTCATAATTATAAAACTTAACGTTTCATAAAGAAAAACAGATATCTGATAACTTCTTAACATAGACTTGTACTTTCTTCAGAAACTTTATCTTTATAGCATAGCAGAGTTTTAGAAACTTTTATCTTTAATGAACAGCTTTCTTTTCATCAGAAACTTCTTCTTTCCATGAGAGCTTTTACTTTTCACAATGCATTTAAACAAAATAATTCTCTCATGATTAATAATATAACATAACCTAGCTGTTCATAAATAACTTGTTGGTTAGTTCATATCTGATAAGTCTGTACTTATTTGGGAGGCTTCTAGCACTACAGTGCTAGGCATCCAGCATTCCCCACAATGCCAGGTATTCCCGGGATTACATCATAATACATATCTTCCAACCATGGGGGTAGGTTGGCTTCCCCCAAGTTGGCCGTAACCAACAAAGGCAGGTACAGCAGAGCCAGTCCCACTTAATGGCCAATCATATAACGTTTTCCATGGAAAGCCAGTAATTAACCCCTACTGGCAGAGTTCAGATCACCAGAGAACATAACCCGAAAACATTTCATACTTATACATCGTACTGAATTTTTTTATTTTGCATAACGGTTCATAATAAAAGCATTTCCATTGTTTTCTTCATCATGTTCGTGGAATTAATAATAGCATCAATATGCTTAAATCATATACATAAGTTTTCGAAAGCTCACAAACATATCTTTGTCTGATAATACTTACATGCCATATCTCTAATAAAAAACATTTTAATGCATAATATACTTTAAAATAACCTCATGACTTACCAAATGCCCATATAACTTATCCCTTACCTGAAAGCAGAGGAACCGAGAGCCTAAAGTCGAAGAAGCTTAGACCTGACGACTGGTAACACCTAAACCAAAATCAAGGCTTGTTACTATCCATTATTCCTTAACATAAACTTACGCATTCATCTTAAAGCCTATCTCTTGTAATCAAAGAAATCCTAATCCCACCTCAAAGAGGTTCCCACAAACATATTATGCATACATCAACAAATAATGTACCAACCTAAAGAAATGCCATCATACAACGTGATGTACCAAATCATAGAGAAACCGACGTTCTCATATTTATATCATATTTCCATAAGAGCTAACTTCATTTCAAGATGTGCTTTGAGATTAGGGCAATAATGCAAGCATAATCATGAACTCTTTTAAGCATGGTCATGTAGCCGTAAACACTCGCATGGCAATGTACAATGCATTAAACAAAACAACTTCATAAATACAACCGTCGAATGGTTTAGAAACCCTCCTTTAGGGTACTAAACCTTGAACCAAGTCATACAAAAATTAATCTATGATCTAGACATATCATATGATGAGCATAATAAATTATAGCTCAAAACATTCACCCTAGCTTGAGAATTAAATCTACAAAGTCAGAGTTATCCTACCCTATTTACTGCTCATTACAGCAGCAAAAGCCCCATTTGTAAAATACGAATGGGCACTCCAAACACACCCAAATGGCATGAAATTTTACAGAACTACTCCCATGTATGTCTATTATACACCATAAAAATTTCGTAGCCAAAGAATAAAACCATGATTTATTAAAAATCATACAAGACAACGTGTTCAATTCTGTCCTGGCAGAAACTCATGCAATTTAGAAATTAAATAATTATTTTTCTATTCATCCAAATGCTGTGAAACCACTTCCACAACAACCATACTTGTCTTATATTTCATATAAAATAACCCTAGTATCCAATTTCACAAAATATGATTTAATACATAATTTATAATGCATGAACACGGAATCTGTCACAGAGGCAGTTTTGAAACATTTTCTTGTAAATTCACAAACAACTATCAAAGGATGGTATTTTCATATGGGGATTTTTAAGCACTCATTAAACATGTTATAAAACACTTTTATATAGTCATCAAACCATTTATAGCAAAATTAAATTCAACAAAAATCCCAGCAGTAATCTCAATAGTACTTATCCTAACCTTTCCTTACTTCTTTAATCATACACAATCCTTAATTAGTAAAAACCCTAAGCTACCTTCAACAAATCATCAACATAGTTTCAAAGCTTCTTAAAACAGCATATATATATATATATATATATAAACTTACAAGTTCATGATTCTCTAATTTCACAAACCACCAATACCATTACAAAAATTCTTTAAACAAATCATGGATTCTAAGATGAGAGTAGCTAGACCCTTACCAAAATTTCTGGTTCCAAGAAGAAATAGAGTCACTCTAGCATGGAAGAATCTCCCTTTCCTAGTGGCTGGACCCAAAAGTATGAGAGGTAGAGAGCTTGAGAGAGTTTTCTTTATTTTGTTGTTGGATCCGTGGCATGAGAGGGAGGGAGTTTCTTGATTGTTTTAGCTTCTTTGAGAAAGTGTGAATGAGGGATGAGATAGGTCTTGTCTTTCTTTTAAGGGGTGGACCGTGGACTTAAGGGAAGACTCAAGGGAGTTTCCTAGCACCTTCCTTAAGAGAAAAGAGAGAAAAGTGAGTTGATAATTTCAGATTTTTCTTGGACCCGTGGGAATAGAGAGGAAGAGATTTTCTTGGAAATCCTAGTTGCATGGAAAAGTCAAAGAAGAGATGTGGAGCTTGTTCATTGCATGGCCAAGTCTTGGTCTTTGGAGATTTTCATCATGCATGAAACTTTGGCCTTGCATGTGTTGAATTTCCATTGGTTGCATGGGGTGGAAATTCTACTATACTATCTCATGCATCATGCTTCTACAACTATATATATATATATATATATATACTTAACCACTTAATATATAGTCCAACAACTATATATATATATATATATATATCTTACATAACTTAACCACTTAATATAGTTTTGTACATAGTATATATTTATAATACACTTAGCCATTAAATTATTTATAATCTCTACAATTCTTATTCAAAGGTATTATAAAATAATATGCTAATTAAATACTCGTATATTAATTATAGGATGAACGTGACTTAAAATAATAATTAACCATTTAAACACAGGTTAACTATAAAATTGGGTCGGGGTGTTACACTGAGGAGTGCGCTTTAGCATTTCAGCAGCTCAAGGAATATCTATCTCGGCCACCCATTATGTCCAGTCCTGATATGGACGAGGTTCTCTTTGCGTACCTGGCGATAGCCACTTATGCTATCAGTTTTGTGTTGATACAATTGGACAATGGCGTGCAGCGGCCAGTATACTACGTGAGCAAATCACTTCATGAGGCAGAGGTACGGTATCTACCATTGGAGAAGGCCATTTTGGCAGTAGTGCATGCTACAAGAAAACTTCCCCATTACTTTTAGGCACACACCGTGGTTGTTCTGACTCAGTATCCACTTAGAGCTGTACTTCGGAGCGCAGACTACACTGGCAAGGTTGCTAAATGGGGCACAGTACTTGGGGCTTTCGATATAAAGTATATGCCTCGCACTTCCGTGAAGGGTCAAGTTCTCGCCGACTTTGTGGCCGAATTTGCTGAAGGCACTGAAGAAATAGTTGCAAGCCCGCACGGCACGGATGGAAAATCGGTTGGCCTTATATCCACGCAGCGTCTCACTTCCTGGAAGGTATATGTGGACGGAGCAGCAAATCAAAGGGGGTCAGGAGTGGGGCTGGTCCTAGTATCTCCTGAGATGGCCATTATCGAGAAGTCTTTAAGGTTGGGATTCTCAGCCACCAACAATGAAGCGGAATATGAAGCTGTGTTAGCGGGAATAGCGACGGTAAAGAAGCTCGGTGGAAAAATAGTGGAGATGTTCTCGGATTCAAGCCTGGTCGTGGGCCAGGTCAGAGGAGAGCTGGAAGCTCGAGACACTAGAATGCAAAGTTACTTGAGCCGAGTTAGGCGCATGCAAACAGACTTTGAATCTTTCGAATTATCCCACGTCCCTAGAGGTGGAAATGCGCATGCGGACTCTCTGGCTACACTTGCTACCTCCTCGGCAAAGAACTTACCTCGGATTGTCGTGGTTGAAGATTTGAGCTCACCCACTCCAATTGCTGAAAGCTCTATTCAAGTCAACCAGATCAGCTCAGCACCTAGTTGGATGGATGCTATAACAGTATACCTGGAGAAGAATATACTGCCCGAAGACAAGTTGGAAGCAAACAAGATAAGAAGAAAAGCTCCTCGGTTCTGGCTGTCCGAGGACAAGAAATTGTACAAACGCTCTTTCTCTGGGTCTTATCTGCTTTGTGTGCACTCTGAAGTATCAGAGGCACTTCTAGAAGAGCTACACGAGGGATTTGTGGGAGTCACACAGGAGGAAGGTCTTTGTCTCACCGGGCAATCACCCAAGGGTATTGGTGGCCAGGCATGCAAAGGGAAGCGCAGGAATATGTTAAAAAATGTGATCAATGTCAGAGGTTCGCTCCAAATATTCATCAACCTGGGGGAGTCCTTAACCCTCTTTCTAGTCCTTGGCCTTTCGCGCAGTGGGGCTTAGATATTGTTGGCCCTTTCCCTAAGGCAATTGGGAATAAGAAATACCTACTAGTTGGCACAGACTATTTCACGAAGTGGGTCAAAGCGAAGCTCCTGGCCAATATCAGGGATGTGGATGTCAAGAAGTTTGTTTGGAAAAACATCATCACCCGATTTGGGGTTCCTCAGGCTCTTATCTCTGACAATGGTCTCCAATTTGATAGCAAGGCTTTTAGAGAGTACTGCTCTGACCTGGGAATAAAGAACAGATATTCCACTCCAGCTTATTCACAGGGAAATGGGCAAGCCGAGGCTGTAAACAAGGTCATTGTGAGTGGGCTCAAGAAGAGGCTAGACGACGCGAAAGGAAGATGGGTGGAAGAGCTGCCGCACGTGTTGTGGATTTATCGAACAACCCCACGACGGTCAACAGGAGAAACCCCATTCTCAATGACATATGGGGCGGAGGCCATGATTCCACTAGAAACGGGTTTCCCCACGTTAAGGACCAGTACTTTCACCTTCGAGGGCAATGATGAGCTTCTGGGAAAGGGTTTAGGTCTGATAGACGAATGACGAGAAAGGGCGATGGTTCAGTTGGCCTATTACCAACATAAACTGAAGCGAGGCTACGATGCGAATGTGAGGGTAAGGCCACTAGCTCCCGGGGACCTAGTGTTGAGAAAAGTCTTGGGGAATACCAAAAACCCAACTTGGGGAAAGTTAGGGCCCAATTGGGAGAGACCATATCGTATCACTT
This sequence comes from Quercus gilva, assembly GCA_023621385.1. NCBI lineage: Eukaryota > Viridiplantae > Streptophyta > Magnoliopsida > Fagales > Fagaceae > Quercus > Quercus gilva. The sequence continues at coordinate 40,297,667 of CM042479.1, read as the reverse complement.
CTGTAGCAGGAATAAGGGCTTACTGCTTAGAAGATCTAGACGAGAAAACTGTACTCCACCCTTGGAATGTAAGCAACTTAAAGTGGTATTACTATTAGCACAAGTAGTTCTGTCATATGTTTCTTTTTTAACTTAATTGGAGTTCTATTACCTGTATTCCTTAAATCTATTGAAGTATTAAACAGAAACTAAGGCATGTCAGGTCCTCGGACCATATCTTAGTGGAAATTAATACAACACTTAAAACGAGAAAACTAGGTACTGGACAGAACCAAGGCATTGCATGGTCCTCGGACTCAAGCCTTCCGTGAAACCAGATACTTCAGATGAGAAAACTAGGTACTGGACAGAACCAAGGCATTGCATGGTCCTCGGACTCAAGCCTCTGGTGAAACCAGATACTTCAGATGAGAAAACTAGGTACTGGACAGAACCAAGGCATTGCATGGTCCTCGGACTCAAGCCTCTGGTGAAACCAGATACTTCAGATGAGAAAACTAGGTACTGGACAGAACCAAGGCATTGCATGGTCCTCGGACTCAAGCCTCTGGTGAAACCAGATACTTCAGATGAGAAAACTAGGTACTGGACAGAACCAAGGCATTGCATAGTCCTCGGACTCAAGCCTCTGGTGAAACCAGATATTTCAAACGAGAAAACTAGGTACTGGATAGAACCAAGGTATTGCATGGTCCTCGGACTCAAGCCTCTGGTGAAACCAGATACTTCAGACGAGAAAACTAGGTACTGGACAGAACCAAGGCATTGCATGGTCCTCGGACTCAAGCTTCTGGTGAAACCAGATACTTCAGATGGGAAAACTAGGTACTGGACAGAACCAAGGCATTGCATGGTCCTCGGACTCAAGCCTCTAGTGAAACCAGATACTTCAGATGAGAAAACTAGGTATTGGACAGAACCAAGGCATTGCATGGTCCTCGGACTCAAGCCTCTGGTGAAACCAGATACTTCAGATGAGAAAATTAGGTACTAGACAGAACCAAGGCATTGCATGGTCCTCGAACTCAAGCCTCTGGCGAAACCAGATACTTCAGATGAGAAAAATGAGTGTTAAAAAGAAACTAAGTAACGTCAGGACCTCAGGCCGCTTCTTAGTGGAAATTAATACAACTGCGACAACTTCCAAAGCATTAAATAGAAGCCAAGTCATGCAAGGTCCTCGGACCATAACTTGGTAAAAATTAATACACTCCCTTCCACTGAAGCGTTAAGCAGAGCTTAAATCATAAAAATTAATGTACACAATGAAAGTTGGCACCTTTTAAATGAGGTCTATGCGATCATCTTTATATATCAAAATAAATTCCATGAGCATCACTTAAAGCATTTTAAGGTGTTCAACACCTCAAAGGACTAATTATTCGGAATGTTATTTCCAATTTGGTCTGATTTTCAAATTGGCTTACGAAAGAGTAAATTGTCTTTCGTAGTGTTTGATTCTGCTCTTCTAGAGCTTGAGATCATCTAAAAGTAAAAGAATATTCGCGCAGGAAATTATACAAGAGATAGGTAAACCCATGATATCATATATAAGTTTGAGAAAGGAACCATAAGTCACAATCAAAAATATACATATAAAAATAAAAAAAAAAAATTTTACATCAACTATTTGTTTAATTTTATTTGTATCTGGGATGGTGGGACTTTTGCTGTTTCTTGAGGAGGAACGTCCTTCTCCTTCTCCTTCTCCTTTGAGGCCTCCCCAGCAGGCAAAATGGTAGAAACTAAGTCCTTTTTAAAGCTTTGAGAAGTTTGCCCATCCTTAGGATCCTCTGCGACTTTGGCTGAGGAGGTCCCTTTTTCCGCTTCAGGCATTTCAAGCTGTTTCTGCTGATTGGTTGGGAGAGAATCCTGACTCTGAGCCCCTTCAGATGAGCCAACAGCAGTAGAGGAAACCTCCTGTTGCTGAAGAGAAGGGCTTGAGGCTCGTATGGCTGAAGGAAAAAAAGTGTTCTCTGGCCTCCTCAGCTCTGATGAAGGCTCGACCCCAACACGGTTGAGAGCCTCTTCCCAAGTTTGTGCACAGTACGTTCGGCACACAATTGGGACCTCAGTTCTGAACCTATCCTCGGTCTCAGCTACGCCTTCGTCATATCCTCGTTGTTCAGCCTCGTCCTTCGCCTTCTCAGCCTCGGCTTTTGCTTTTTCTGCCTCATCTCTCTCCTTTTCAACCCGACCGCTAAGCCTTTGAGCTTCTTCCAGTTGTTTCATTAGCTTCGATATTTTCTCCTTGGAAGCTGTCAGTTGGTCATTGGCGTCTTGGAATTTTTTCCTTTGATCTTCAGTTTGCTTTTGAAAGGTGGACAGGGCTGAATCAGCGCTCTTTCGAGCAAATTCTTCGTCTGCCAACCTTCTCCTCAGGTCCTCTACGTTTTGCTCACTGGTAGTAAGCGCCTTGGAAGCTTCACTTCTTAATTCCCTCTCCTTGTCCCATTGGAGATACAAGCTACTGGTCATTTCCTCTAGCCTGAAAGTGGTTTGAACAGCCTGTAAAAAAAAAAAAAAAACGAAAGAAAGAGAGATAGTCAGAAATAAAGTGAACTAAAAGGAACGGGTGAAACTGTAAGGATGCCATACCATGCCCAAGTGCCTTTTCATGTTCATGAAGATTTCATTTTTCTTCATCTTTTTGAGCTCGGCCATATCCCGAGGGAGAAGGAGGGTTTCTTCTAAAGCGGAGGCGACATGGCATCCAATCCCACCATTATAATCTCTGATGGATGCGTCTGCCCTTAAGGGCTCACCACCGAGCATGGGTGCAGGGAGCCAGGCTTCGGGCTCCGAGGGCTGGACAGTTTGCTTGGCACCCATTCTAGAAGCCCCACGAGTTGTCTTTTGCTGTTTTAGAGGTCGCTGATCCTGACTTTCCTGGACTGGATGAGGTCCCCCAATCTCTACCACATCCTTGCCTTTTTGCTCTCTTTTCCTCTTAGGATCAACAGATTCAACCCCTTGAGGTTGGGAAGGTTTAGGAGAAGGCGGAGGAGGGAGATTGGTCTGAGGAGACCTCCCTGGTACCTCTCTTCCAGATTTGCCTTTAATAACATCAAACAAACTTCTTTGGCTCTTTCTTTAAATTCCCATGTCAACAGGAACCGCTTCGGGAGATTGGGGTTGGTTGAACACCTCAAATCCGTCGGCAGAATCTGAGACTTCTTCGACTATTTCTTCTTGTTACTCTTCTTCCTCTTCCTCCTCCACTTCCTGAATAGCAGGACGTGACGAGGAAGCCCTTACGGAAATAGCAGCTTCGGGTAAGGGCTGAGAAAAGGGGGTGCCTTCAAGGATTCGAACACCCTCAGGAACTATGAACCCGGACCTTTCAAAGGCTACGCTGATTCGGTGCAGCCGAGGATCTTTGGCTTTTATTACACACTTGGGCGCTTGAAAGGCTGTGGAAAGTGGTTTGTACCCAAGGATGATGTGCGCAGCCCTTAGTTGACCGTCAGACGGATTCTTGTATATCTCGGATCTTAAAATTTTATCCAAACTCTCCCTGTTAACTAGCCTGAACCGACGCTTGGTGGCGCGCCTATCTACAAAATCAGTAAGACAATAACGAAATTCCCATCAGGAATGAAGTTAACTTAAATCAAGGAGCACAAATTAAGGCGCAAGGGTTTTCAGCCCAAGAACCCCACCTGGTTCACCCCCCTGGGTCGGGCATGGTAAACCGTTGTTCCACACGCCAGAAAAAATAAGGAAATCATCTTTCAGACCCTTGTTCGATGTAGGGAGACACTGGATTAGCCTTATCTCGGGGAACCTGAACCTAAGGTAGTACCCCGCATCCTTCAAGTGTTGGAGGTTGTACACCCAATTCACGTCGTGATGGGTAAGGTCTAAATTTAGCCTCGTGTTAAGGGCTTCTATACTCCCTAGCACCCTAAACATATTTGGGGCGCATTATGTGGGGGACAATCTAAAGAACCTAAGGAAACTAGTAGTGAGTCTGCCCATCGGGATAGTCATCCCTCCCTCTATGAAAGCAATCATAGGGATGACTACTTCCCCTGTTTGCCTTTTGTCGTACCACTCTTCCGCGGAAGCGTACCTCATACCCACCGTTGGGGGAATCTTATACTTGGCCCTAAATTTCTCTATTTGCTCATCGGAATCAACTAAATACTTAAACTTACCCATTTCTTAAGAATCGTGAAGAGAAACTAGAGAAGATAATGGAAAACTGAGGAATGTTAAAGAAACTTACAGTTGTGAAAAATGGGCTCCTCGGACAAACTTCAGGTATTTATGAGATCGTTGATAAGAAGAAAGGAGGGACAGAATCAGTGAATACTCGATAAGATCGTGAGATTTTTTATAACTGAAAGGAAATTTGATTTGAAAAGCTTTTTATAAGGGCACAGAAATCGTAAGCGGGAAAAATCCCGCTCATAAGTTATGGTGATCCTCCACCGTTAGATTTGCATCTTACTGGAACGTGGAGGACTGAGAAACCGCCATCATTTAATGATGGCGTGCTCCTAACGCCGAAACATCAGGAACGTGTCTTGGGCAGGTGAAAAGGCATTCTGACATTTGGAAAAGCCCAACGAAGGATTTAAGGACGTGATATCAAAATCCCCCTTTTTCCGAGATAACAAAAAAAGAGATTTTGAGGGGCTATTGTGGGGCCAGTTGCCCGAAAAATTAACGGAGTCCATAGAAGGTGGCTTGTGGCCCAACGGCCCAGTCCGAGGACACTCATCCGTCTGAGGACACTCATCCATCTGAGGATGCTCCTCTGTCCGAGGATAAGATTCGTTCCTCAAACCAGCTTGCGAAGTTGATGTAACTATTTTAGTTGTCAAGGAGCTTTGCGGAGTTACATGCAAACCAAACTAATGAATATTGATCAAAGGAGGAACCGGAAAAGATAACAAATATCTCTTAAAAGCTGCTGCATCCGCATTAAATGCTTCCCACCTAACTCTCTGGCCGCATTAATGTGGATGTGATACTTGAACAGTAATCAAGCAGCTTTATAACCACTAAGCGGAGGATCCGGGAAGGTCGGATGGGACAGAAGGAAATCCTCAGAAGGGAGCATACACGTGTACAGTGAAAGCAAGACGAAGCAGTTAGTATATAAAGTGAAATCGGAATACATTGAAAGGGGATTTTTTGGAGTTTTACAGAAGAAAAGACTTTTTCTGCTGTGCCAGAACTACATCTTTTTCTACTTACCGAAATTAGCTCTTACATCCATACTCTACAAATTTTTATTGTGAAGGGTCCATTACAAATTGAGTTCTTACAATATATTATATATTTAATAATTTAAAAAAAAAAATCCAGCGGTAGAGCAGCACTTCCTCAGTTCCTCCTACCAATACTAATTTAATATATATATATATATATATAATATTATATAATTAAAATTTTTTTTTAAATAACCAGTTTTTCTTATCCTATATAAAAGCCAATTACTTCACATAAATCCTAATAAATTACTATTATTGTTTAGTTATTAGTGTTTTTTGTCTTAAAGAAATTATATTGATACGAATTTTTAGGTTTTTAAAATATATTGATATTTATATTTTTTTTACTCAATTTAATAATAATAATAATAAAAATTTGTTAAACCCATAGATTCAACCCGACTCATGTGGGTTTGATTGGGTTGGGTTGAACTTATGTGATGAATTAGGTTGAGTTAAAATTTTTTTTATCCATCATAGTGAGTTGGGTCAAAAAATCTCTTCAATCTGACCCGACCCAACCCATGCACACCCTACTCACAAGCACACCTAGGTTAGCAAAATAGCACACCAAAATAGATTAGTAGAAACTGTTGTACGCTTTGTCTCGGTTGTGGAGAGGTAATGACTTTGGTGTGCTATTTTGCTGACTTTGGCGTGCTTCTGAGAAAGCTGCAGTTACTGCTGCACGTGCTTAATTGGTTCAATAATTAATCAGTAGTGAAACAAGTAACAGATCAAGCGGTTTTTTTTTTTTTGACACGTTTGTTGGTGCGATCCAAGTGATCATTTATTTGGATAAATATACCAGACGCAGGTCTTTGAAAGTACACGTTGCATCAAAACGAGAGGCTTAAAAGTATCTTTTGAAAGTAACCAGATTATACTTTTTAACAAATTTTTAGTACATGTAACAACTAACAACTAAAAGAGTACAAGGTTTTAGGGTGTATAGCCTGTAGGCAACAAAGATGACGGTACAACTAGTAATTAACATGAATGAAACCTAGTTAAATCCTAGGCATGGAATTGTTATTGGCACGTGTGAGAGAGAATTGAAGAGTTTGGGTCCCTCCAATTCCAAAAGGAGTTGACAAGATCCAGTCAAAAATCTAAACTTGTTAGAGCATCTCAATAATTTTAGCTATTTAGTACGAATAAAAGTTACTTTATCTATTTTACTTATACACATGCTGCAGTTTTAGATCTATTTTAGTTTTTAACATAATAAAATAATATAAACATTACAATAAAATAATATATTCCCTACAATAAAATAACATACCCCACTACCCAAAAAAACATTCACAAAACAAACCACAACCACACCCACAACCACCACCACCGGCCACAACAACCACTCTATTTTGGCAACCACAACACAACATAGAAAAACAAAAACAAAAACAAAAACAAAAAAACAAAACCACAACCACAATCACAAATTCCACAAACACCATTTCTATTCTCAATTCACTGAATCAATCACTTCTAAACAACGATTCCAAGCACAGATCGGCTTGCATAATCAATCATTTCTATTCTCGATCTTAACCGTGGCGGAGGAGCTTAGATTCTCAATCTTGATCTTCCTGTTTCAAGCTGAGCCGAACTGGAGTCTCCGCCCGCGTTTGCGGCGTTGAGGCGAGCTGTGGTGAAGGTGCGAATGGAGGAGTCATCTTCATTGGAGTTTCAGCGTTTGTGGCTTCGAGGGCTTCCTCGTCGGAATTGTCGTCGGAATCAATGTAGGCAATGGGGCTAGGTGTGGGTCGACAAGCTGGGTTGGCGGAACAGATCGGCGAGGCGGCATGGATCTAAGGTTGATTGGCGGCAACACCCACACCCACCACCACGAAACCCACTCGAGCCACCCACTGATGCCGACGAACCCAGCCATAGCCCACGCCAGTAACCACCACCACACCACAGCCCATAGCAGCAAAAAAAAAAAAAACCAAGTAAGGGCGAGATGGGTTGGTGGCGTGGATTGGCGGCGGGGTTTGCGGTGTGGATCGGCGACGGGGTCTGCTGCGAGAGTTGAGAGAAAGAGAGGTGAGAGTTGAGAGAGATCAGAGTTGAGAGAGAGAAAGAGGTAATATTTTAATGGGGGGCAGAATAAAAAATTAATTAATTTTTTTAGCTCTAAGCTACAGTGCACATCTATCTATAGATATGCACTGTAGCAAGTCATTTAAAAAAAATAAGTATAGCTCCACTGCTACAGGGGTGTTTTTTGTGTTTGTGAAGCAAAATTTTAGCAATATAGCATTATAGCTACACTGTTGTGAATGCTCTTAGGACGTGATTTGTTCTCACTTGTCACTTTCAATAAACAATTTCCTTCAAACAACATAGAATAAATAAGATCACGATAATCATTTATTTTGGAAAAATTTTTTTTAAAGAGAATTGAAAAAATTGTAAAAACATTTAATCATTTTTTTTATTTTCTTATAAAAAGTTTCTTAAAATAGTTTATGTTGGAGCATTTTAAATGAATAAATATTACAATATAAATATAAAGATGTGGGAGTAAATATGAAAAATGAGGAGTTAGTAAAAATGTTTAATTCTACGTTAAAAATGAGAAAGACTATTTTATTCTTATTTTATTCTTTTTAATTGTAGTGATTAATGGACTAATATGAATTGACTCAGATGTTATATTAGATACATACACAAGAGGGGTAGAGGCGAAGTTTAGCCAACCAATATTAAAGAGACCCATAAATAATAACAAAAATAAACTAAATAGTAAAATAAATTGACAAAAATTATTTTTGCCAAAAAAAAAAAAATCGTCGTACAAAGTTTCAACTTACAAAAATTAATCTACTTTTCTTTTTTCTAAAAATTACCCCAAAGCTACAAACAACGGCAGATAAAAATGGCTAAGACGGAAATTGTATAGATGGCCCAGGTAGCGAATTTATGGTAAAGAGGAAATGGAATGGTAATGGCCATGAAAAACGCAGTTACGGTGAAGAAAACGCCAAGTTTCTGAAGCACTTGGGCTGTCACCAAGAACTTGGACTTTATGAATTCGCTAACGAAGAAGCAAGCAAAGGCGAATAAGATTGCTAGAGAGAGCAAGTGGAAGGTTGCAGAAAGTTGTGCGTGGACTTGAACTGATACTAAAGCAATGTCAATGGCTGAAGCCAAACAAAAACCAATCATAATCTCAGTCCAGTCCATGTGGATTTGGTGGCGGTGCACAACTACCAAACCAACTGCTTCAGATGGTGCTGCACCACCTGGGTCCACGGCGTCATCCCTAGCTGCTGCTTGATCTGGCACTTCTGAGTTGACACCATCACCAGAAGATGAAGGCTGTGGATGCTGTGAGTGAAACTTTGAGATGAGTTTGAGCAATTGTGTGATGATTGGAACAAAAAACACCTTGAGAATATTTTTCATATTCATATTCGTGGCAGTTGAAAGTTCTGGTTTGGAGGCTATTGCCTTTTTTATGTTGCTAATTGTTTTTTGGATTTGAAGTTTGTATTAAACGTGTCCATCTTCTACTAATATATGGTGATCTACTGGTCCGTTTGAATACAGTTTATTGTTGCTGGAAGTTATTAAAAACTGATTGTTGCTGAAAACACTGTAGCAAAATAATTTTTAAACGTGTAAATAGTATTGTGGGACCTATTTTTAATATTTTTTAGTGCGTAAACAGTACGGTAAACAATGATAAACAGTGTGTGAACAGTAACAAACAGTACTCAAACAGTAATTTTTGTTTCCTGTACAGTACATCCATGTGATGTTACTGTTCACGCGCAGGAAAGAAAAAAAAACTGAATGTGAACAGTAACAAACAGTACTCAAACAGTAATTTTTGTTTCCTGTACAGTAGTCGTAACAAGGTAGCCGTACTGGAAGGTGCGGCTGGATCACCTCCTTTTCAGTTTCTTTCTACCTCATGTGATGTTATTGTTCACGCGCAGAAAGGGAAAAAAAAAAAAAACTGAAAACGCAAAACGCAAAAACGCCACTTTCCGGTCTATCCAAACGCTCACACTGCATCCTTATTTTTCTGTGCGTTTCGACGGATCGTTTCTCACTAGAAAGACAACAAGTGCGGCTCTGCCAAAAGACAGGAATATTGGGAAAGGAAAAGATTGTCAAACTCGCCAAACCTGCGTTTGCGTTTACAGAGTTTGCGTTTTTTTTGCTAGTCCACGATACTGTTCATGGACCAGTCAACTGAGAAAAGTGCATGAATAGTAATTTGCAACCATAAAAAAAAAAATTCAAAAGGGTAATCAATGAAGATGCAGGGTCTATAGATCTTGCTTCAAATTTAGTCCTATTCCTAGATAAGGTTGAGGCATAGCAAAGATAACAAATTACTTGTAAATGTAATTATTGAGGGATTTATGTAATAGGGAGTTGGATTACCTAAAACAGGACTAGGGACTTCGTCAATCAAATAAACTGCGGTCAAGACACAATCACCCTAAAATTTAAAAGGCAAGTTGGCTTGAAACCTAGGGGCTGGAGCCATATTTGAATGTATTGATACTTTCTCTTTATCACTGCATTTTGTTGGGTGTCAACACAAGTGAGTTGGTGCACAACACATTTGCAAGCAAAGAATGAAGGCATGGCAAACTCAAGACCATTGTCTATTCTATTGTATCCGACTTCATTTTCATTAGATAAACGCAAAAGTGCACCTACTATGGTCATCTACAATGGTGAGAAAAATAATTATGGCCCTTTAATGTAGTATTGACAACGGACACCAGATATCACAATGCACACGACCAAAAATTGAATAAAAAACATAATTATTATTATTGAATGAGACCCTTTTTTGTTTAGCTAGAGGGGAAACTGTACAGGAATTAGAATCAAGATTGCAATGGGTGATCTCTGGTACTGCAGAAACAAGAATATCTAATCTACTTGTAGATGGATGACCTGATCTGTTGTACCATAGATTTTTACACACAGCATTGCAAGATTTATTACAAGGAAATGATTGAAAAGAACTGTGGCTTGAATTCACACCACGGTGTTTCAAGAATTGGAATGGTAAAGAAGGCAATTGAAGTGACAGAGAAGCCTAATTTGAGACATTGCACTGCTACAAGATTTAAAGATTTCCATGCTTCTTATACATCTCAATTATCTTCCACTACTGCGTGTCCAAGTAAAAAAAGAATGACAAGAAAATCCAACAACAAGGTATGTGCTTACATGTAAATGATGAGTGTCACATTAATTTGGAAATCTACAAGTTATATTAGACTTTTTCTTTTCTTGTTCTGTCTTGTAAATTGTTGTACGCTATGCCCTGGTTTTGAAGTGGTATGACTTTGGCGCGCCTGCGAGAAAGTTACAGTTACTACTGCATATGCGCTTGTCTGATTTTAGACTAAATTGCACATTTGCTGATGGGATTCATGTGATCATTTAGATGAATAAACCAGTCGCAGGAACTGTTTTTGAAAATGGTTGCATAATGATGAGAGGCTTTGATTTGATGTGATCTGTTTCTGACCTTTTGTGCTGTATGCAAAATTCAAATCCAGGTGTAATATTTCCCCTAGAATAAATTGAGACAATAACAACTTTTTAGTACTTGTCACAACTTAAAGAGTACAATGGCTTTGGGGGCAAGTGAAAGAGTACGGTACTACTAGTAACAAGAAGGAAGAATATTTCTTAAAAGTCTTTATGCGAAACTTTGCACAAGACACTTGAGCTTCTTCTTTTAGGTGAATCCTCTTTACCAGTTTATCAGTATGTAACTATGAGTAGTAGAGACATTTTTTAATTCACTATTGCTCATAGAATGCAGGAAACAAAAAAGCCAAAAAATAGAGAGAAAGAAATGCAACTGTACATCTTTGGAAGTTTGCTCTCTCTCTCTCACACACACAAACACTTCTTCTTCTTCTTAAATTACCCGTAAGTTAACAAGTGCAGATTAAAATGGCAAGGGCAGAAATGGCATAGACTGCCCAACTAGCGAATTTGAGGTAAAGAGGAAATGGAATGGTGATGGCCATGAAAAACGCAGTTATGGTGAAGAATACACCAAAATTCTCTAGCACTTGGGCTGACGCCAAGAACTTGGACTTGATGAATTTGCTAACAACAAAGGAAGCAAAAGCGAGCAAGATTGTTAGAGACAGCTAGTGGAAAGCTGTGGAAAGTTGTGAGTTTACTTGAACGGATACCAAAGCTATATCAATGGCCGAAGCCGAACAAAAAGTAACCGTAAGTTCAGTCCATTCTTTGTGTTGCACTTTTACCACACCAACTGCAGCTCGAGCTGGTGCTTCAGCTTGGCCGATAGCATCAACAGTAGAAGGTGAAGGCCTAGAAAGCTGGGGATAACAATATTTTGAGAAGAGCTGGATAAATTGTGTGATAATTGTGACAAAGAATAACTTGAAACGACTTGTCATATTCATACTCGATCGTAATCGATCGGGACAGTTGAAAATGGAAGCTATTTTGTTTTGTTTTATCGACTGATTTAACTGTTAATTGTGTCTAGTACTGTTGCGTGTACTATATATACTCGTATATACTCCTGCGGCTTCGAGGAACCTTCCTAGTAACATGATAGTGCAACCTTTTGGTTTTGTTTGCTACTTTAGGACTGGGGACTTTTTGGGACTAGGAAGAACTAGCTAGGATGGGGCTATGGTCTGCGTCAACCATGGTGTCGTCTAATAAACCCAAGCTTTTAGAAGAGGATTTGCTATTTAACTAACAAAACTTCTCTTTCTAGAAAGAAGCTTTTAGCTTCCACGCCTAAGAGCCTTAGGCAAAATTTTAGCTATTAAGTTACATAAAAAGTTACTTTATCTATTTTACCTACACATATGCTGCAGCAGTGGATCTATTTTAGCTTTCAACACAATAAAATAATATAACCACTACAATAAAATAATATATCCTACTACCAAAAAAAACAATCACAACACCAACTATAACCACTCTACCATCAGTCACAACCACACCACAGCCACCACCATCGGCCACAACCACCACTCTACTTTGGCAACCACAACACCAAAAAAAAAAAAAAAAAAAAACCGCAACCACAATCACAACCCATTGCCACTGCCACTGCCACTGCCACTGCCACAACCACAACCATAAACCACAAAACTCATAGTCAAAATCCACAAAACCCACTACCAAAACCAAAATCATCCACCACCACCACCACAACCAAAATCAACAAACCCACTGTTAAAAACATCCACCACCACTACCATAGCCAAAATCAACCACCACCACTACCACCACCACCACCACCAAATCAACCACAAAAACAAAATCAACCAAAATCAACCATCCGCATCCGTGGAATTCTCGACGAAACCGTCGGTGAAGGCACCCATTTCCTTATCCCATGGCTCCAAAAGCCTCTCATCTTCGACATCCGCACGAAGCCCCCACACTTTCTCCTCCGTCTCCGGCACCAAGGACCTCCAGATGGCCAACCTAACCCTCCGCGTCTTCTCACGCCCTGAGGTCACGTGCCTCCCTCAAATCGTCCAAGCCCTAGGTCTCGAGTACGACGAGAAGGTCCTCCCTTTGATCGGCAACAAGGTCTTGAAGGCCGTTATGGCTCAATTCAACGCCGATCAGCTCCTCACCAAGCGCCCGCAGGTCTCAGCGCTCAAGCAGAAGCAGGTGGCGCAGCAGGAGGCGGAGAGGTCAAAGTTTGTGGTAGCGAAGGCGGAGCAGGAAAGGCCACTGCCATCATTAGGGCCGAGGGAGAGAGCGAGTCGGCGAAGATGATATCGAAGGCTACTAAGAAAGCTGGAACGGGACTCATTGAGCTCAGGAAGATTGAGGCCATGAGAGAGTTTTGAGAGATGATGTTCAGATGGAGTGACTGAGAGACAGAGAGCACGGAGTGACTGAGAGAGAATCAGTTTTTGTTATTTTAATCAGGTGGGAGTAAAATATTATTATTTTTGTTTAGCTCTCAGCTACGGTGTACATCTATCTATAGATGTGTACTGTAGCAATTCAGCTAAAATTTTTAGCTATTGCTCCACTGCTGTAAGGGTGTTTTTTGTGTTTGTGGAGCTAAATTTTAGCAATATAGTATTATAGCTACACTGCTGTGAATGCTCAAAAATTTGATTTATATAACTCTTATTCAAGGTCCACTCCTAGTGGATCCTCCAATTTTCTATCATTTTTATTTAAATTTAAGACATAATTAAATATATAAATGTCACGTCTAACTAAAAATAGAAAGGAATTAGAGGGGATTATTTCCCAAATCTTGTGATTCGACCTTTAAAACCTATGTATGCAAGTGCAAGCATAAACTAAGAGAAAATTCCACTAAAAAATAGGAAGATTACAATAGTAAACAAAGGCATTATCACAAAATCCAAATCTCAAATACATCCAAATAAACTCTTATAATTAATAAAGACTAGAGAAATTTTGTTTGCTAACTCTAGTTGGGACTTGGGAACACTCTGTTTTGGGAACCAATAATTCAGCATATAACACATGTAGTCAGATAGTCGTTGGCAAATTAATTTCAATGTTAATGTAGAACAGTGGGTACAAAAGGAGAGTTTTTAATTTGAAGCCAAGCAAAAGTTGGCCATGAAAATATTTTATAAGCCACGCCAATTACCGTCAAAATTAAGAGTTTTTTTATTGTATGTGATGCCAATACATTTGCACTTAGTGCACTCAATCAAGCAACATATAACAATTTTTTATTTTTATTTTGTCTTAGAATTTGATCAAACCTTACATTCGAAAATTTTCTATAGTCTCCACCAAATCCCCATTGTTTCATGAATATATAAATATCAAATCCAACCAGTAATTCACCTTGTGCTAAACAACAAACTTAGCCATCTTATTTCATGAATTATTTGCAATCCCAATATTCTAAAAAAAGAAAGAACAGAATATTCCTCCCATCAACAATTTCACTAACAAAGTAGAAGCGAACATTGATTGGATGATTTGAAAGTGATAGGCTCACTTTTTCGCTAGTTGTATTGCATTCTGACGGTCACAAAATGTACAAATGTGCTCACAATGAATCCTTAAGTTTTCAAGTAAAATATGTAACCAAATAGCCTACTTGATGGCTTTTGTCACAGGTGTGTATTCAAACGTAATAATTGACAATGCAACAGTTGTTTGAAATGTCGACCTCTAACTCACTAGTGCTTTAACAAATATAAAGAAAGCAATCTTCGTGTCAAGAAGCATCAATTCAAGATTAAATTGTGCCATCAAAGCTAGCTCAATAAGAAAAGAATGGAAGAATGCTTAACAACATGAGAGAATACCTAATTAATTGTATTCAACCCTTTCTCTTTAAGCAACACCTTACCAAATCCCTTTTTCTGTAGTCCATTCTTTGTGTAATTCTACTTACACCTTAACATTAGGAATTGGATCAAATCCCCCTATCATTTGAACTATTGCACTTATTAACGCCAATATCACTGTCTATGTCAACAGACTTCAAATGAACAGATAGAGTTTCAACCTCCATTGATTGTGAATTACTATCAATTATGCTCTTCTCTACCTATGTAATATGATGGACCATCTTATTTGATTAAGGACTTCAAAACTTATATCATTTCGCACTTAACCAAGAGTTGAAGAAAATAGATTTCATGGCTCTAGGATATATTTTAGAATCCTTTGCATGATAATATGTAGAGTGTAACTAAGAAATCATAATCAGTAACAAGAGATCCATTCCATACGTCTAGGGGATCTAGTAGACATCTTACCAAATCTTTTAGACAAAGCCCGGGCAACTTATGCCAGCACATGACGAAACTTGAAGGAGGAACTACAACGTTAGATGTGTCGGATTCATCGGGTTTCTAGATGTAAAAGTCAATATTTGATAATAAGAACCCACCATCGATTAATCTAGTACTTGGATTGTGTGGACTTCAGGACTGGTGTCTTTAGGTTGGTCGGATTTGTCAGGTTCAAATTAGGGTTAGCCACCCCTAAGGCCTATAATTGAAATGATTTGATAAATTTAAGTTTTAATTGACAGAATTAAAGACCTAGCTCATAATCTAAATCACAAACCCTTGGATGTAATTTCTCATCCTCCCCCCAAAAAAGAAAAATCCCTCACACCAAAATGGAAACCGGCGGAATATTAATGTAGGTATGAGTAAATGGTCCATTACTCCACTATAATAAAAACTAAAAAGGCCCAAGAAATTTAGCAGGGTATTTATCTCGGACAAAAAATTCAGAGAATCAAGAAGAAAAAAGAAAAAAAGAAAAAAAAGGATTAAAGAGAGAAGCAGAGACATGGCTCGTAGCATCTCCTATGTGACAGGCTCTCAGCTTCTCTCTATCAAAGGCCGCCCTAATATTGCTATCATCGATGTCAGGTACAGTCTCTACCACACACTTGTCTCTGCATAAAATAGAATCCGATATTGAGGTTGTTTTTTTTTTTTTTTGGTATGGGTATTTTGTAGGGACGATGAGAGGAGTTGCGATGGGCATATAGCTGGGTCTCTGCACTTCGCTAGTGACACTTTCAGTGACAAGATCTCCAATCTTGTTCAGCAAGTTAAGGGAAAAGATACCCTTGTTTTCCACTGCGCTCTCAGTCAGGTTTCGTTCAATTCTCAGACCCTGTTACGATTTTTGATGTTATCTATGATTTTTTTCGAATTGCTTACCTGGGTCGTTTTCTGTAGGGTGTTTTATTTCGTTTTTGGATTCAATTGTTTATTGGGTTTCTTCAATTCTATCCCTTTCATCTCCATTTTATTTGTTTGTGATTTTCAAAGGTTCAGTGAATTATTGTATTAGCTGCAGTACTCTATTACAGTTATTGTATATAAAAATATCTAAAGTATATTAAGTTGATTAAGGATATGCACAATGAAGTTATAGTGTGAGTTTCTATCACCATAAGTTTGCATCAAGGATCAATATTAACTCTATATCTCATTACACTAGTTATGGATAAGCTCACTAGAACTATTCAAAGTGAAGTCCTTGGTGCTTTTTGGAGATGCTATTGAAACAAGAAGTGGAATTAAGTTAGAAAATTTGAAAGATGTTTTAGAATCTAAAGGTTTTCGGCGTAGTAGGATTAGAACAGAATACACGAGATGTAACTTTGGTAAAAGTAGAAACAAAGATGAAGGACTTGTAAGATTTGATGATCAAGAGATACAAAATAGTGAGTGCTTTAGTTATCTTGAATAAATAACTCATAGGATGGAGAGATTAAGAATGATGTGAATCATAAGATAAGAGCATGGTGGATGAAGTGGAGAAGTGCATTAGGAGAATTTTGTGATTGTAAAACAGTAGAATACCTATTAAGCTAAAGAAATTTTTTTATAAGACTGCTATAGACTAGTTATGCTCTATGGTACTGAATGTCGGGCTCTTAAGAAGCAATATGTTTATAAAATGAGTGTAGTTGAATGGTAATGTTAAGATGCATTGGTGGATATATAGGGAATGATAGGATTTGAAATGAATAAATTCACTTAAAAATAGGAGTGGCCCCTATTGATGAAAAGATGAGAGAGAGTTGCTTAAGACATTCATGGTTTGTTCATGTGTAGAGGGGGGACTGATTACTGCACTAGTGAGGAAAAAATGTTGATTCAACTTGAGGTAATAAAAAAAAGGTAGAGAAAAACCTAAAATAACATTGTAAGAAGTAGAAAAAAATGACCTGTCAATTAAATGGGTAACAAAGAGTATAATTTTGGATAAGTTTGAATGATGGAAAACAATACACATAACCAACCCAAATTGGTCTGTTAGGAGTCAAAACGTTGGGATTATGTGAAAAAGCTGTTGTGGTTCTTACTAACTGATGTGGTTAAGTGAGTTTGTGAGTTCTGTGATGGAATGGTTGACTTCAAGGGCAGCCAGGCCTCCTAAGAAGAGAATTAGAAAGACTAAGAGAGAGTAGAGAGATGAGAGACTAAAGAAGTTGCTTATTTTCATTAATGCCTTCTGTACATTGTATTGCAGGGAGTACTCACTCTTAACAACTATGCTAACTGATTTACTGTTTGCTATTAACTACCTTCTAACTGCCTAAAAGAATCCTAACTGAACACATGCAGAATTGTCACATGGCAATTAGCCAAGTGGTTACAGCTTGATAGAGTCCATGCACACATGCGCCATCACATCACATCACAACCTGCACACATGCATTTGGTAGTACCTAGTACACATCCTTAACATCAAATTACAACTAAACTGGTGTATCTACACAGCAGTAACACCTGCATAATAGCACACAGCAACAACACTTGCATGACAGTACTGGCATAACAGCAGCTTAAGGCACAGCATGACACTATTACACAGCAACATAACAACAACTAGCACCACTTGACACCTAGCAGCATCAGTTTAGGATACGGACACACAATTGCATTAGTAATGACAAGTCAGGTACCAAACAGATTAAGGTTTGATTGTTGTTGTTTATTAGTTAGATTAGTGTTAGAAACATATGTTGAAGCCCACTAAGAAATTAGTTTCATAATTTTTTTCAGTCACATAAAAATATGAAGTCACTGCAATCTGAAATCTGAATTGCATCCACTATTTTTGACCAGCTGTTATTGGGGAGTGCTCTATGACTATTGCATTGGGATGTATCAATTAGTTTATGAGTTTGTGGAAAGTTACTTAGACTTGTCACCAAAGCACTTGTCCTGGTATCAAATCATTCAATTGCAAAATTTGTAATGAATTAGTGCCTTGTTTCTGCAACTCAAAATTGTCATCAAATCATGGGTCCTGGTAACAAACAAGTCATTTGCTAATTCACAAGGAAGTAGTGCCTTGTTTCTACAAGATGAGTGCGCCTTTCTTTCTGTAATTGAGTTGTCCAATGTCAATGAACATCTTATGTATTCAGAAAGAATTTTATCCAGCTCAGTTGGACATGAATATCGAACATAATATCACGTCATTTGAGTTAAATCTGGAAGGGAAGAGAGTATATTTGCTGTCTCTGTCCTCTAATCGATTCTTTTTCTGGCATAGTATTGAAGCTTGGGAAATTGAAGTTGGTTAGTGAAAGTAGATTATTTGACTAACTCGTTCATGCAAAACTTGTGATTCTGGATGGACTTGCATGTTTTCTTGAAAAGTTGCACGTTGGAATTGAGTCCTCCACCACATTGACTCTAAAGTGATATGGGAAATCATAAATTTAAAATAAATAAAAAAAAAACTTTGTGGATCTTTACAGTATTGTTTCACATCTAATAAACTAGTAACCTTGTTCTTAGCCATGTCCAAGCTTGGTTTAAAATACTTATCCGTATAAAGAGTTAGAGCTTTCTGATAACAGTTGGAGGCAACTTTTAGTAAGTTTTTGGACAGGTAGTGACATCCTAGAAAACCATTCTCTTTTCATAAAAGGCCAGCATGCATTAACTGGATTAAAATTATGAAGTGCGTGGAGGTACGCTAGAGGATCTCTTACAAAAGAATTGTTGAGAAGTTAAAGGCATATGTAATTAGATGTAAATGGACTCTACAGATTCGATTGTTAAATACAATGATTTACTATGTCTATCACGTCTTTCAGACCACTGTTGAAAAGAACTTTATCTTAAATTTTTGCACATTTCATTATTTCAAAAACTTCAAAAGCCACAGAGCCTTGAAGATCCAAGGAGCAATGAGTTGGCCATATTTATATTGAGGAATTAGTGGGAGTATGAATCAAACTCAACTAGTGGAGAAAGCCTATTACAAAGATGATATGTTCAGTAATTCATTGAATGATTAACTGGCTCCCTTTTCTCGGCACTCTTGTAACTCTACATGAATTGTACAAGGTGATTGGCAAGATCTTGTCCAAAAATGCCATGTTTTTGAATGTAGAGACCTTTGATGAGATCTTATATCTCTTACCTACTTGCACGGAAAACCGCTTTCATAAAATGTAATCCTTGTAGAAAATTCTTCAAAGTTCTTAATCCAATCTATAATCTTTAAGATTCTTCTAACCCTATATCCTATGACAGCCAAACTTCTGCATATGCATTTTATTTGATAACTGTTTTTTATTAAACCAAATTGTTTTTATTTCTTAACAGTGGCTTAGCGTTCCTGCTCCCATAAATTCTGTTCCCATTCTGACTGAAACTATTACCTAAAATTTTCTTTCTTTTCTTACATCATGCGTACAAGAACTGCTTACATTTATAGTTTTCTTTTAAATACAGCTTGTGTATTTCATTTGCATTCATTTCAGAATAGTGTTCTTTCTTCATAGAAAGTATAAATAAATAATTGCTTTGACATTTTGAATTAGTCACCAGTTCCATTAATAATATGAAGCATTCGAAATTTATGTGCCAAATCTCTCAATTTATTATCTATTTTTTTTATAATTTCAGAAACTAAGATTATAAATATACTTGAAGGTTGTCCTGAAAGATTTATTCAATGTCATGATTCTTTAGGTTCGTGGACCAACTTGCGCACGAAGGCTTGTCAACTATCTTGAGGAGATGAAGGAAGATACAGGAATAAAGAATATTATGATTCTGGAACGTGGCTTTAATGGCTGGGAAGCTTCTGGTAGACCTGTTTGTCGCTGCACTGATGTTCCCTGCAAGGCCGAGAGTGCATGATAATTTGTTGAAATGAATCCCGGATGGGAAGGAAGCATATTCATGTTGTGACCATCCGCATACACTACTGGTTTACAGAATGGATGACTAAACAATTATATTACTTCATAATATAGAATGTGTAACCTTTTGTTGGTCCAACATCAAATTTATAGTCGTCGAACTGCTCCAAGGCGGCTGATCCATCTTTTTGCTTAGTTTCTTGGGCAACTTTTCAATCATAATGAATGGAAAAACAATTTTCTGTTAACTATGGGGTACTTATTATTCTTTTTATTTCACACGCACATGACCACGAGCTATTGTGCTAGGAATTAAGGAGTTTGGCAGCTGAATTCGAGGACAACAAGCCTCCTAGAACAGTGAGAAAATAGGGAAAGAGAGACAGAGAGAATTGAGAGGGAAATTCTGATAAATAATATCAATCATGTTTATCCATTCTACAATCACTCTTCCAGTTTAATACCCTGAATGGCACATCAGTCCAGTAACCAACTTGCTAATTGTCCTCTCAAGCCAGCTGTATAACTACCTTGCCAGCTAAGCCATCTAACTCATCCTAACTAACTATAATATAATACAATGCTAATATAGGTACACTTCCAATACAAGTATATATATACTAAAGTAGAAGTACACAATGCTAGCTAGGCAATTACAACACCATCTGTGGCACAATTACATTGTACACCCTAGCAGCACTGACACAACCCACCTCATCAACTACACATGCATGCCCCATCAGCAACACACACAGCCCTCATCAGCAACACACGCACACCTTATCAGCAACACACGCAGCCCTTATCAACAACACATGCACACCTCATTAGCAACATACGCAGCCCTCATCAGCAACACACGCACACCTCATCAACACCACACGCATGCCTCATTAACACCACACGCACCCATCATCAGCATCATATGCATGCAGCACCACACACACACACCACACTCCTAACATGTTGTGACTAGAGTGCCATGGACAATAGTAGATATTTCATTATACATATGGTTGTTGTAGCTGGAATGTGGAGCTCCGGTCCGGTATTCAACTGTTTTGGGAAGTCGGAGGGGATTCTTTTCCATATATTAGTCTTGAAAATTGCCCTCTTTTGCTCTTCATGCACCTGATCACCTCCAATATAAAAACAGTTTTGACATCTCACCGGCTCTCAATACTAGTTTTGAAACAAAGGTTAAAATTATATAAACATTTAGCATTAGTGCTGAGTTGCTGATAAAAGAAAAGAAAAGAAATATTGAATGCTACGAACCAAAATGTTTATTAGAATTTGCTATAGAGATAGTAAAATGCAATTAGTTTAACATCTTTTTTTCTTTTTTTAGGGTTTTAACTTTTTGGAATTTGACACAAGATAAATTCACTAGGACGCTGGGAAGACTTGGAAACTTCCTAAAAGCTAGAAAAGTGGCAAAAGTTTAAATAATAACGTTAGACATGTAAAATTACTAATTTAAAAACTCCTAAATTTTAGATAATTCTATCCATGTTTATATAATAGGGACCAATAATTCTATCCATGTTTCCCCCTTCCTATGTTTCTTTTCAAATTTAAATTTTAGAGTCTCAAACAAATTTTTTTTATCTCTCTCTCATGTTAGTCAAGTATAATAATTCTACTTTTTTTATATAAAAAATAAACAGTTTTTTTTTTTCAATCTCTCTCACTCTACTATTTTTACATTTAACACATCCAGGAATACAAATCTTATCACACTCTTAGGGATTTTTTGGTAATTAGAAAATACTTAAATTACGAAATACAATGAATGGAAGTTTTATTTTTTAGAAAAGAAAAATAATAGAAGAGTCTTTGAGCATGTGAAAGTGTGTGTGTAGTGGTCAGTGATTATTTAACCTTGTTTTTTTTTATTTTAATGAATTTTTACAATCAGTTTCAACATCTAAATAAAAAAAATTAAAAAAAAAAAATTAATATGAGTTATATATAGTTTTTCGTTTTATTAACATGTGGCCTATTAGCTCAGCTGGTTAGAGCGTCGTGCTAATAACGCGAAGGTCGCAGGTTCGAGACCTGCATGGGCCAAAACTCTAAATTTTTTTACTTTTTTTTTAGTCATGTCGTTTTGCTGGTTTTCCAAGATGCAGTTATGTCGTTTTGAAAAAAAAGGCCAAACACGGTATGTCGTCTAGAAATAAACACAGAAATATGAAATGACGATATTACCCTTCTAATTCTCGACATTCGTTTCCAAAGTCTTCCTCTATATAACCATCAAAGTACCGTGTACTTTAAGCGTTGTGAAACCGCAAAATCAATCTCCAATTCTCCGTTACTCTTCTTAGGTAACACCGAATCAAAGATCATCCCAATACTACGATTTCCCAAAATGGTAAGTCCTCAGTCTCTGAATCTGAAACCCCAATTCTCAATTATACTAGTTTTGTATGAAATAGAATAGAGTTTTTTTTATTAATAAAATTGTTTTTAATCAACGTTGTTGTTGTTGTTGTTGTTGTTGTTGTCAGGTTTGCTTGGCATGTCTGTTACCGCTTTTCCTCGTACCCATCGTCAACGTTCTTCCTGTTCTCTTCTATTACTTCATCGTAAGACACACCCTCTATTGTCTCTTCCAATTCATCTATGCCCAATTTGTGTTTTTTTTTTTTTTTTTTTTTAATAAATTACAACTTTAATTTTATTTCAATTATAATTTCTCTATATGTAAAAATTGACAGGGAAAAGTTTATGCTTTGTTTGGTTGGGAGTACAAGAAGCCGGAGAGGGCTCCTCCGGCTTGTCCTTATAAGCCTGCAGCAACCAAAAAGGATATCAAAGTGAGTCAACAACCAATGCTATTTTTTTTTTTTTTTTCTTATAATTTTTATTGATCATTCAATTAAAAAGCATTAGCATTTTGACGCAGTTTTTTGATTTCGCTATGCCAAAATACAATTTTGATTCCTTTAATTTAGTCCCTAACAAATTTTAAGTGATGGGTTATAGTACTTTTTAGTTTGGATGCGTTATCTAAGGGACTAAAAGCAATCACTTTAAACTGACTAAAATCATTCATAGGCTAAACAGTCCAACCTTCTTGTGATTTGCGTGTAATATGTACAGGGTTTTGAACTGCATTTGTAAAGAGTTATTATTACTTAGACAGAAAATAAATTTAGGATGGTTTTAGTTATTGTATGTGATGTGTGTTTGGATCAATATGTAATGTGATTTGTGGATCTCGTTTGTTTATAATATGAAATTTGTGACATATACTTCCAAATGCTACCATAAAATTTTGGTAGTTTCTCTGCAAATATGGGGTCTTTGCCTTATAGTTCCAACCGTTAAATGTGTTGTCTTTGATTTGTTGGACCAAACTAATTGGTATTACGGAAAGGAGGAGACTTGTTAATTGGGTTGCTAGCCTGTTCACCGCTATGGTGGCCTCTTACAATTCATACTAGTGTCTGAAGAATGTGTAGAACTGAAGAATCCTTTTGAATAAACATATGGATAGTGATGGCTGGTGGGTTGATAACAATTCTTTTGTTCTTTTTTTTTCCCCAATGTGAAAGATACTTCAGATTGAACTTTAGATTAGATGGAGTGTGCTATTCTTTATGTTTTGCAGCAAAGAAGTTGAAATTCAAGTTGTAAATGTCAGTTTACATGGTTTTGAGTTTAATGGTTATAGTTATATGCTTAGAATCTGGATTCTGGAAGCAAATATATATGTGCACCTACTTGGAACTAAGATCTTTGATTCTTCCTTTTATTTCTTTCTCGAGGCTGAAGATTGGGATTTGATACAATTGTAGACCTTGTACAGTTGAAAATGCATTAGGAAGGAGTTGAAGGGAAAGTAAGGAGGGACAGAATGAGTATTAGATTGCTTATATTCTATGGTAAAAGTAAAAATTAAGCTTAAGTTACCCTGAATAACTGGAACAAGATTACAACAATATACATTTTTAGACAAAATTAAAGAAAAGGAACTACTTTCTCCATGACTTCCAAAAATATACTGTTACAACAATTCTTATGAGTCACCATATTTCACCCATCTTGATTTCCTGGATAGTTATTTGCTCTTGATAGTCACAGAAATTTAGTTCCTTGCTTCTCTCTCTCTCTCTCTCTCTCTCTCTTAAAGTGATTCAAAGTAAACGTAACATTGTAGAAGATTTAAATACATTAGTATGTAGTGTACTTTTGGAATTCCAAAATTAAGGAAAGCTCATAGAGTTGGCTGCAAAAAGTGAGAACTCTCTTTTCTTCATTGGAGCAGAATGAACAGAATAACGTCTGTTTCTTTTTTGTTGTGGTTTCGGGGGGTGGGAGACAATTTTTGCATTGGAGACCTTGATGGCTATTACTCCTTTTCATATTGGTAGTGTGAAACAGATGATAAGTTTCAATTTTTATGATTTTAATTAATTTTTGTATTATTTTGGATAGATATGCTTCTTCTGGCTCCTGAACTTCCAAGTTTTGCTTGTGGGGCATGCACATGCAAGCAAATATGGATGTTTTATGGCAGTGCTTGTTTTGGCGGTCAAGGCCTCCTTGTATGCTAACTGTGATAGGATTTCCAATGTTTTCAGGTGGGGGCTGAGGGTGAATCTGGTGCACCAGAGACGGCTTCAATACTGGCAGGAGTAACAGATGCCAAGCAAGTGGGAGTGACAGATGACAAGCAGGACTGAGTTGGGATCACTTTCTTTTGCATGAACATCAAACATCAAATGTAACCAACGTGAGGCTTTACTAGGGTTAGGTGGCTTTCATTAAACGTTTGGCTTCAGTGAAGAAAGCCCTTGCTAAGTAAGATATAGTTTGTTTAATTAGCTGAGCTACACATTTGTTGGAAGCTGCAGAACCTAGTATTGTATGAAACGGTAAAAAATGCATCAAATGCTATTGGCAATTGTCGTTCCACCTAAAAATGGCAATTGCATTAGTTCACCTTTTTATCCCCCTAATAAAATTCTCTTGGTAGAGAACTCTTGATGCAATCTTTTTTTTTACATAAACCAGTATTTTTAAGGGTTTGGGACCTTTTGGTGGATGAATAGATTTTTTGTTTTTCAAAGGTTGAAATGTAAAATGTTGGGTTTGGTCAAACAGCCCATTGTCTAGCGTTGTATCCAGGACTTCCCAATCGAGGTCCAATTCAGTGTGTGCTTTGTCTTGGTAGTTTGTACTGATTGTTTAGAAGTAAGAACTGAACTGCTATCTCTAGTTTCTTTTGAAAGCTAGGCAGAAGAGTATGGATTCAATTCAAGGTAAAACTTTTAATGAATGGCCCAGCCCATAATCAAATTATATAACTTGGGGCTGCTTACGCATTTCCCTGCTATTTATGCCTCGTTGCCACTATGGCTTCTAATTTACTCTTTTGATTATCAAAATTTGTGATTGAATCTCGTTCACATCAGAGATGAGAGTTTAAGAAAGAGAATTCGAAATCATCACACATGCGAGATTGATATTTGAGAGAAGGTTAGGCCCCTCTTGTGGCCTAA
The DNA here is from genome assembly GCA_023621385.1 of Quercus gilva. Taxonomy (NCBI): domain Eukaryota; kingdom Viridiplantae; phylum Streptophyta; class Magnoliopsida; order Fagales; family Fagaceae; genus Quercus; species Quercus gilva. The sequence goes on along the minus strand of CM042479.1, from coordinate 40,272,273 downwards.
TCATTCAAGAAATTCAAAAAACGAATAAAAATCTACCTTTGAGAGAAGTTAAGCCCCCCTTGTGTGGCACAATCATTGAAAAAAATGTACCATAGTCAATGCGCGTGCATGTGTGTGTTTTTTCAATGAACAATGTAACTCTTATAATTTTATTCAAACAAAGTTTAACAAACTAAGAATTGCAACAAAGAAACATACTTGCCAACAGAGAAAGCCTAAATAGGCATCAAACTACTACTACATACAAGCATCAAACACTGAATAAGCAACTCTTCATAAGAAACATAAAGCTTTGTTCTGAATAGAGTTTTTAATACTCCTGCACCTAACCAATCTAAATCTAAAACCTCCTGATTCTTGAAGCTCTAATATCATAATCAGCTCTGCAACTCCCTCAATGAATTCTAAAATTCTCTCCATCCACACAATTATAGGCATTGGCATACATGATGAGTTTGCCAAACTTTGTTATTTCAAAAAAATATTATATGCATATGCCATAAAATACTGGAAAAGTTAGCATTTTGCTTAAATAATCAAATACTTAACTAATCTTGTAGTGGGTGCAAGTAACTGTGTAGGACCTTAAATGAAGAAAATAATTTTATTTTTTAATTTTAAAAGGCATAGTTTTTGGCACGTGTCACAACTAAGCAACACTTTTAAAGCATGATGGTCAGGGGGCCCTTTGTTTATCAAATTTTTTGGACATTACTGTCAAAATGTCATTGGAGTTTCGCTTTCAATTAACTGGCGAATCTACGGTAACGATTTTGTGGGACAATTTTTCATGTGGCATACCTTGTAGTTGCAGTGAAAGGCAAGAGAGTTTAGGGCCACACCATTTGATTGAAAATGACAAAAAGAAAAAAAAAAGTTACTGCTTACTAGTTACTAGTTACAACTACGTTTACGTTTTGTACTTTGGTCTACGTATAAGGTTGTTGGATTTGAAGGGTGAAATTGATCTTTGATTACAATTTTGGGATTGAAGCAATGGGATAGAATTTAGATGCAAAAGTCGTACTTGAAAAGCTTTCTGGTGAGTTCAAGCTCTATCTCTACTAATAGTGCTTTTTACTCAACTGTGTAGTCCCACTCAAACTTGAATCGATCATAGTTATTAGCAAACCGTGTTGTAGGGATGCTTGGACAAAACGAGGAAGTGGGATTTTGTTGCGTTTTTGGAACCTTAATGTTTTTATTAAACTTGGATATATCTGACACGTATGTTTGATTATGTGTAAACTACATTTACTTTCTGTATAGATGAATTAAAGTAAGGAAATCTTTTTATGATTGGCAATCTGTACAGTGTGTCTAGCCCAAAAGTGTCAAACAGGAATTTAGTACGAAAATATTATCATGGACTGAGATAATCCCTCAAACGACATGTGATTATGCCGGGATGACTTTTTTTATTATTATTTTATATATACATATATATATATATATATATATATATATATTAAAAAGATTGTTGGGATGACTTTATCATAAGATAGTCGACAGAGTTTCATTACAACATAGCAATTAATAATAAGTCTAGTTCCAGTTCCAGGCCTCCAGCAACTATGTAGAACAATAATAAATGTAAAATAAGATTTCTATCCTGAGGATTATATATATATATATATATTAGAAAACAGTAATATTTATTAATACATACAAGCACGAAAGTAATATATAAAAATTTTTAAACTAGGATTATATATATACACACACAAACATAAAACTTGTGGCTATTTTTTTATATAAAAAAAGTGCAGATGTTATCTCAGGTTATTAGCCTGAATTGCAAGTAACTAGTCTGATATATCTCAGTTATACGTGTGCATAATAATTATATTATTATTAATATTAAGACAATAATTGCTTGTAGGATGGGAGTGAAGGTTGGAATTCGAGTCTTCAGAAAATAAGTTTACACACGTATACACTTAGATTAAGTTAGAGTATAATTTTTATCTTGTATTAAAAAAAAAAGCAATAATTTCTATCAAGAAAAAAATATTAAGACAATAATTGGATTCAATGATTCACATGGTATTTGGTAGCCAAAAATAGTCAATATGTGAAATCAAATTATATTATGAGCAAGATTTAAATATAGTACTTAGGTGTTGTTCTTTAAGTTCTCCTCTTAAGATTTTGTCATGTGGATTTTTTTTATCATGGGATAGAAGTGTATTTTTTAGTAAAATAGTCACATAATTAAATCTTAAAAGAGAAATCTAAGAAACAACACTTAAGGTACTTATCTAAGTTTTGTCTTTTTTTTTTTTTTGAAAAAATCTAAGTTTTGTCTTTATATTATTATAGTTAGCCTAAGATTTTATTTATTAATTTTTTTGAGTAAAGTCGGCTAAGACTTTCAAACAGAGGGTTTGAGGTTATCCATCTTGACTTATTTCTTAGAATGAATGAAACCTTAAATAGAATAAATTTTAGTAGCTGTAAGTAGGTGATAAGAATATAAGGAAAGAAAATAGAAGGACGAAAATAATAATTATTATCAATAATAATTATAATAATAACAAGTAAATAATTCGAAGGAGTGGTGGCTTAATTTAAAGAGCTACTATTTGTATTTCCCAAAAAAAAACACCTAATATTCTAAAGATTTTAGACCCCTCTCTCTCTTCTTTTTTCTTTTTTTTTTTTTTGATAAAAAAACACACATTTTTTTTTTTTTAAGAAGAAACACACACATTGTTAAAGTAAAATATAAACGGTATCTAAATGCATCTTTTTATGGAATCCTTGTCCACTCTTACGCACTCAAATCCGCAATCTAATGCTTTTTCCTCAACTTGGTTTTATTTTTGGGTAGGAATTTCTCAACTTGGTGGTTCCTATTATTCTAATCCCTTCTCCATCCCACTAAATTCAAACTAAATATTACCAAGCACTTTTCATGATTCTTATACACACGTCACACATCATAAATATTTAATCAGTTTAATTTCTCGACTTTCTGATAATTAAGTATATATGTCCTTCAGTTTTAGTTTTATATGAACATTTGTGCTATTCTAAGATCACGCATGATGCATAATATCTAAATAAAATAAAAAATTTGAAGCATAGTTATGAGATTAGGAAATTACATGGATTGTCCTAAATACTTATCAAGTTCGAAAAAATAAATTTTTTTTTTTTTTTGAGAAACGTTCGAAAAAATAATTAGATCTTATAAGTCGATAAAAAGTCCAAGATAAATGTTTTTTTTCTTTTTCGATTTCTATAAGGTCTTCTTGTCACCGTGAAGAGGGGTGTTTGGGGTCTTTTCTAAGAAACTTCCCATCAAAATTTTTATTTTTCTTTATTCCATTTAAATATTTTAACTTTGGATGGGTATGATTTTTTTAAAGTAAGAGGTTGAGTTAAACCCAAACTAATTTCTTTTTTCATAAGTCTCTTCCCTCCAATTCTCAATTGCCCTGGCTATCATCACTTATGTCTCTAAACCATGCTCTCCAACTTCGCATTCTACCGTAAAATCTTTGACACCATGAACTGTAGTGAAACAATTTCACCACTGAAGAGGAGTAAATTTCTCTTATATGTACGGGCTTCCCTCTGTACCTACTGGACGGACCCATGACTCGGAACTGAACGAATTCAAGATAGAAGGGTGCAGGGCTCAAGAGAAATCTGGTCTTGATGGTCTCCGGCCCCCAATAAAGCCCAAAATGGGATACTTGCAGCCCACACCACGTAATGGAGTCCCACTACAAATCGGATTCTGATGACTGTGTCCGCTTAAGGAAGGATCTTCTCAATATGGAAAAATACTTGTCGACTACGTTTAGGACTCTTTTAGGAGAACTTCTACAAGGAAAGACTTCAACTCCAAGTAAACAAAGGTCAACTTTCGACTGCTATAAAAGCTCCAATACCCTCACAAATCAAGGTACGCATGATTTACCCTCTCTAGCACTCTAGAGTTGTGAGCAGATTCCTAACTTGACCTTCGGAGGGTATTCGGCCGGCACCACACCGGTGCTCTTCGTGAGGTTCTTTCTTCCTTTTTGTTTCGCAGGTTTGCATTCGGGTGCGCAGATATCGTGCAACTCATTAGGTGAAATCTTGACTTCATCAACCACAAATATCAAATCGGCCCCAATGACTCGAAACTTAAGTTATTAGAAAAACTAAAAGTAGCAAAGTCCAACATCTCCGATCTCTTGAGCGTAGTTGATTTGTTAAAGACTAGCACTTTTAAGTCAATGGCACACATAAGCTCACAATGAAGTTTGTATTATTGACGACAATCATGGTTAAAATGTCAATGAAAGTACAGCATAATTTTCTCTAAATTGGGTTTTTTTTTTTTTTTTTTTTTTTTTTTGCTGAATTTTCTCTAAATTGGTTTGAAAAAAAGTTTTTTTAATCTATTATATGTCAACTCAAAAAACAATCCACATATATTTTTAGTTACATAACTTACTTAATAATTATTTAATTTATTCAATTGATTTAATGAATGAGTAATTTTATACACATTAATAATTTTTTTTTAATATTTATGTAATGGGTTAGATAATTCTAAAAAAAATCAGCTACAAACTAACAAAATGAAACATGCTTTCCAAAAAAACACATAATGAAGCATGCCATTGTGGTTAGACAGCTAAAATTAAGAATTAAAGAAAAAAATTGATTCTCAAAAAAAAAAAAATTTAAAAAAATTAAAAAAATAAAATAAGTAGTCATGTGATGTGAATAGAAAGGTCTTTAAGAGGAATTGACTATTGAGGATGGACATGAAGTCATGGGCACTAGAGTATACATATGCATAGGATCTAGTCCTTATCTTGTTGCCACTTGTTAGAATTGACTTGAACACAATGTGGATTTTAGGATCCATTCCTGCCAACCGACAGAGAAACCGACCATTGAACATGTGTCCACCTAGAATATAAGAAAATAAAAATAAAAATAATAATTTATTAAATAATTCTAATAACATAAAATCTTTTTATAATAAGTAATCATACGAGCAATACAAGAGAAGATGCGGACCATGTTGTTTCTTTCCCTCCCCAAATTGCAGGAACTTGTTTCAATCACATAGTTTATCAACCAATTTCAGATCGTGGACCCATCTTTCTTTTTTTAATTCTTTCATTTTTTTTAGTTATTAAACTCTAAACTACATTTTTTGGATTTGGGTTGCTTCCACGTGTGAAATGGGGGTTTGCTGTTGTCATTTTCGGGGGAGTAGAGTGTAACTTCAATGAGGGCGTTATCAATATCATACAGCTGGCTGCTGGTTGTGAATTGTTTTTCTTTGCAAATTAATGAGTAAATTTACGCAACTAAATTGATGGATGTTTGAATTTATAGCTTGAAATTTAAAATTTTGAATTTTATTTTTTGAAATTTAGGTGTTTATATTTTTCTCTCTAAAGTTTGAAGGTGTTTAAATTTTACACCTTAAAGTTTCAAAATTTAGAGGAGTAAAATCCAAACACTCTTAAACTTTAGAGAGTAAAATTCAAATTTTAAAACGTCAATGTGTAAAATTCAAACTCCCTCAAACTTCAAAAGTAAAATTTAAATTCTAAAACTTCAGGATGCATGTAAAATCTAAATACACCTAAATTTTAAGGGTGTAAAATGCAATTTACCCTAAATCAAATTACAAATTACACCTTATAAATTTGATATTTTCTTCTCTAAAATTAAAGAATTTTGGATTTAGGCCTCTAAAGTTCTATAATACTTTGATTTTAGTCTTTTTCTATAATCATTATTGAGGTGACTGTTAAGAACCAAATAGCCTTTAATAATTAATTCACTAAACTGTTTTTAGAACAAAAAATGTATAATTTAAGGCACAATAATTTTTTTTCTTTATATTCATCATTTCGAATAAAAAAAAATCCAGCTTAAGCATTCCAAAATAATAAAGACTAAATTGAAATCATTCATATAAAATATTGTTTTTACAATTTAAGAAGAATAAAGACTTAAATTGTAAGTAAAATATGATATCCCTTTTGGTCTGCATTTTAAGCAAAGATTTATGCTCCCTTTTTAAAGGGTTCATAATTACCCAATGAATGAAACAGCCAAAAAGGTGACTGACTTAATTTCCAAACAAAATGACGAAATGGCTACCGGCCAATAATTCTTGCAGTTTGGTTTGGTTCCTTATAGTTTATGCATATCTAAGGCACAAAATACTGTTTGGCCAATTTAGTGAAAGCATGTCTTTTCTCACTAAAGAAAAAAAAAAAAAAAAAAAAAAAGCACCACAACAATTTACATAATTTTTGCTATAACTTATTATGCGGCGAGTTGTAAGTTGAAAATGTGAATTGGTATGAATTTACCATTTTTTCTTCATCGCTAAAAATTCGCTACATGGATAGTTATAGCAAAAATTATGTAAAATGTTGTAGTACTAACATTACTTAAGGAAAAAAGTGAAATTATGACGTCATAGTATTGCGTCAAACATGATCAACACCCTCCACTGAATGGGAACATACAAATGAATTGGTAATGACTGATGAGAAAGCAATATGTTTGTTTTTTTTTTTTTTTTTTGGGTTTGAAGAATCAAGAAAGCAACCTTCCCCAGATCCACTGGTTGAGGCATCTTTATCTTCTTCACTGAAGTGGACTCCACCTTAGTTATGACTCTTAACAACGACTTCAATCAAATATAAACTATGTCATTAGTCACTCCCATTTGGTTTATTATGAATTTGAAACTCTCTTCCAGCCAAAGGATAAAAAAAAAAAAAAAAAATCATATAATTAATCTACATTATTGTTGTATTGATCCAATTATGCTAAATCATTCCAACTTTGTCAAACAGTATTTTGTAATTTCCCTCTAATCCCTCATTTTTAATTCTCTAAATTGGAGAGATTTGGAAGGAGAGTAGAGTAGATAAATTATTGTCCAAATAAATTTCCTAATTTACTCTTTCTAACAAATTAATCATATCATAGACTAATGTTGCAAGTTCATTTTCAAATAGGGATAAATTTGTCTATTTTAATAATTTCCTTTCTTCTCCATTCTAATTTTTAAAACATCCAAATAAGGGGAAGAGCTAATTACTCCCTTCCTCTTTACTAATTTTAAAAACATCCAAACAAGATGGATAGGAACCATTCTTCTCTACTCTCATCCCTCTCCAAACTTTCAAACAGGCCATAAGTTATGTGTGTGTGTAGATATCTGTTACTATGCATGTGTACGGAAGTTTGTATAAACTAATAAGTTAGTATTACAAATTGACCCCAAACAAAAATTTCTGGATACACTCCTACCAGTAGACTAGTACTCCATATATACTTGGAAAAAAAAGCAAAGGAACAACATGGTGCGCATGCCATTAATCTAACATAACATAGGCTCATTTCAATGATTCTTGGCCGAGTAATTAAAGTATTGTTATCCCCACCCATATGCACATTAATATATCACCTTATTACCATCTATCCTTCTAAGATTCAGGTCCACTTTTATGGTTCCATTTTGTGATTAAACAATCACCAAATTATTAGAATCTACCAATATTGATGACATGGTTTGAGCATGACTTCATTCATTTTTACCGAAGATAAAAAAAAAAATACAACACCAAAAACAAAAACACGCATATGCATGTTGTGGACCTTGTGGAAGTAAACAAAAAAAAATATTACATTACAAAATACAAATTAAAATAAGGCAAACAAAATGTGAATTTGCAATGGTTGGTGAGAATGGATCTAAGTGACAGAGGGAGAGAGAGAATGCAAAGGGAGCTTTTCTTGAAGTCTCCGTTAAGATAAACACGTGAGGGGCCATCCCTAAAATTAAAAATTAAAAAAAAAAGACACGTGATGGCGGCTGATACAGTTTTGGGGTGTCACGTGCGTGTACGCGGGTGAATGAATGTGATGGAAATCACGAGTCACGAGTCACGAGTGAGGGAGTGAAAATATCTCTATATCCAATTTATCACCAACTCATATCGTTCCCCACTTCCCAGTTCCCAGTTGTCCGTAAATGAGTTTTTTGAAGAAGCCTTGTCTTTTTTATTTAAGTTGTTGATGACAAGTGACAACGCCGACTCGTTAGATTAACAAAGTCCAATGTTCATAAAAACAAAAATAAAAACAAAATTTTGTTTGATTTTGCCTGCGTTTGGGATAAATTAAAATTTTCAGCTTAATTCCATTTTCAGTTTATTTTAGTTATTATTTATGAGTCTTAGGGTGCATTTGGTTGTTTGCATTTTGGAGCCCAACGTCTGCGTCTAGCTTTTTTTTTTTTTTTTTTTTTTGACGAGTGCCTGATGCACACTTTTCATGGAACATAAATAGTGCATCAAGGCAAATGAACAGTACACTATTCATGTAAACAGTAATCGAAATAAATTTTTTTTATTTTTTTTTTATTTTCAACAAAATAAGTGGTATCCAAACTCACGCTTATTGTACTTTTTAATACTATTTATAGATTATACTGTACTATTCAGCTTACTTTTTAACATTTTTTATACTTACAGCAAAAAATTTTCAGTTTCAGCTAAATAGACCGTTCCAAACGAACACTTCATATGGTTGTTTTAGCATTCAAATAACTTTCCTAAAACAGTTGACTGATAAGTGCTCTAAGGGTACCTGTTAAGGAGACCATTTTTTCACTTCTTTTTTTCTTTTAATAATTTGATAGTTATAAGTTACAGCAAAAAGTTTTCAGTTTCAGCTAAATAGGCCGTTCCAAACGAACACTTTATATGGTTGTTTTAGCATTGAAATAACTTTCCTAAAACAGTTGACTGATAAGTGCTCTAAGGGTACCTGTTAAGGAGACCATTTTTTCACTTTTTTTTTTCTTTTAATAATTTGATAGTTATAAGTTATAACAAAATAAAAATATTTAAACTTTGGATATGTTTGTTGAAAATACTAATTGAGTTACAAAACCCTTCATAAATAGCTTTACTTATTATAATAACTACCTCTTTGGTGGCTAGGATTCTTTTAGGATTGAGATCTAGAGCTATTACCCCACCATGCAAACCATATTGAAGGATTGAGATTAAAAACACTTTTGATTCCAGTCTTTGGATAAAAAAAATCTTAACCTTTTAATTTTTACTTTTTTTTATCTCTTTACTTTTTTAACTTTCGTGTATGTTACCATTGCACGAGATCTTAATCTAATTTTTATTCTTTCATGATTTAAAATTTGAAAGACTGAGGGTATATTTGGTAACTGTTTTTTTCCTTTATTTTCTGTTTCCAAAAATAATTTTCTATGTTTGAAACTAAAAAACTTGTTTGACAACCCAAAATGGACAAAAAACAAAAATTGTTCTCAAAACTCAATTTGTGAAAGAAACTAAAAACATGCAAAATGTTATTTTTAGTTTCTAGTTTTCATAAGTCGATGAAAATATGTGTATGATTTAATGAATTTGTCTCATTTAATGAGTTAGCACTAGAGTTCAAATCATAGTAACAATATATTTCAAATTTTTTTTTTTTAATTTCAACTAAGTGAACATGTTTTTTATTTCAAAAATACAAGAACTTTTTTTTTTCTTTATACTCCCAAAAAACAAGTTTTTAAAAATAAAAAATAAAAACTGTTACCAAACATAATCTAAGACTTTGGGTTTTAACTGTCAATAGGTCTTAAGAAAATAGTTTTAAAAATCTTGGGAATTTAATTTAAGTTTAATAAGGAGAAAAAACATCTACATGGCTACTATGGTGGATGAGAGCTGATAATAAATACTATGAATTAATTTTAGCTTTGATTTGTTGCAATTTTAATCAAGTGCAAAACACGAGAGACTAGTCCTAACTTTTAAGGTGAGCTTTCAAATCAGATAAATGGTAAGAACTGAGATTTTTCGAGATTTTCAAACTCTTATAGTCAATTGAACACTTATAATTTTACTAATTAATGAGAATTCAAAATTCTTACCTCAAATTCCTACCAACTGAATATAAGTGAGATTAAATTTTTAAGGATTAAATTTTAAATTCCTACCAAATTTTTAAAGATGAAAAGATAAGTCACGCACTTTAATAGAATTAAGACTTGATTTAGTGAGCTATTATGTATGATAATGCAAGAAAATTAGTAGGCTGAATGCTTTGAGATTCAATGGAATGATAGTTGCTTGGAAGGCCTAAAAAGAAAAATACACAATCAAAAGGTGATCGGGGTGGATCGGTCAAGAACCCTCTGATGCTTAAATTAGTTTCTCTCTTAAATTCTAGAGTTCCAACTTTTCAGGAGTTATGAAAAACTTACCTTGATTTGATGTGAGTGAGTCCTTAAATAGGAAGACTTGGAACGATTACTTGTTTAGTAACTTTCCCAATATTTGTGGAAGTTGGTAAATTCAGACATAACTTTCACAGCGGCTATAGAAGTTAGAACTTTCAATCTTATCTTTTACAACTACCGCTGGAGGTTAAGCACTTGTGAGGAAGTTGTGGCGATAAATAAGGACCTTGTTCTCGTTTCAAAGTTCCACGTGGTCTGAACCTTTAACTCACGTGGGTAAATCCATTATTGGAAATTTCCCAAGTGTTGGACGATCGTCCAGGCGCTTTCCCCATGGACAACCCTTACGTCCATGGACATGATTTTGCTTATGGACGACCTCTTTGAATGGCTAGACCTTGGCTTTTGGATGACTCCTATGGATGAGTCAGAGATGGTTCTACTTTTTTGGTACCCCATCAAGGTATAAGAGAAATTAGAGGAAAAATAAACTACATTAATAATTTATAAACTTTTCTATTTTTATGAAATACATTAAATATACTTTGAATTAATGAGTTATGTATTGTATAAAAGGTATTTTAGGAAACAAAAATGAGGTATTAGTCAAATCTAAGGGAGCCATTATTTAAATTTATACAAATAATTTTTATATTTTTACCAAAAATAAAAGAAAGAGCATCAATTTTTGGAAAGTCAAGGGGCCATGGCCTCCTCACTCCGCCCCTGGTGCTGCTTGGGAAATTATTGTGTATTCCCGGAGTAACATAAATACGTACTCCCTCATCTCACATAAATGATGGGTCTCACTAATTAAATTTATGGTGGAATCCATCACTCATGTAAGAAGGAGGACTACGTATTTATGGTACTTCGAGAGTACCTAATATTTTTTTGGTGCTGCCCTATCTTAAGGTCCCAACTATCAAATTTTCTACTCATGTTATAATAAACTCTAAAACCGTGTTTAACATTTCATAAAAACAAAAAAACTGCTCTGACAACAACCAAAAACCTTCTTTAAACAAAATTTCGGAATTATTGTTAATTTCAGTTAACTCAACTGGTAAAATTTTTTATGGTTGAATAAGAGATCTAAAGTTCAATTCCCGCTTACACAAAAAACTAATTGGTGTCTATCTCAAAAAAAAAAAAAAAAAAAAAAAAAAAAAAAAAACTCAAACTTATTAGTAATATACTAAGTTTTTTATTTTATTTTATTTTATTTTATTTTAAATGTCACTATAAAGTATAAATTACAAATGTTGGTGCAAGCAGGTTCAAAACATGAAAAAGAAAAAGACACCTCCTCTAATGCATTAATTATGGTTTATGGAATCACACAACTTTTGTTTCCGATAATAATAATACGAGCTATCTCATGGATTTTCAACCAATTAGTTCAATGACAACAACTTTTAGATATTTAACCATAAATTGTTATGTTGCCGAGTTATGAGTAATAAAAAAAAAAAAAATAGATCTACATAGATCTACAACTTCACCATTACAGCTCTCCACGATAGTGATTTGTGTCAAAAAAAAAAAAAAAATTTGCGGTAGTAAGCTATTTGATTCTAAACCGCTCGAATGGTAGAATGGCACTAAAAAGTAAAGAAAAAACAAAGTATATCAAAAACAAAATCTCACACAATTGCGACCGCATATCCCGAGTGGTCCATCATTTCAATTTCCCATGATGTCATTTCACACCAAAATCTCGTATGTATCTAAGACTCTTAAACAATCCTCGCAAACATGAATAATCAAACAGTAAAAGTGTAGAACCAGCGAGAGATTGGACCAAAAAATAAAAAAGACAAGGAAACAACAACAACAACAACAACAAGTGAAGCAGAAGCGAAAAAAGTGAGAGAAGCCTAATTACACATTTCTGAAGCTCTGCTTTTTATATGTCTTAAACTGTACGGCGTCTCTGTTGAACACAATAGAGTAGTACAACTACTCTATGAGAGCGTAGCATATTATTATTACTCAAAAAAAAAAAAAAAAAAAGAAGAAGCAGAAAAAGAAGAAAGAAAATAGTTCAGTTCTATTAGAGATTGAACATCAAGAAGAAGAAGAAGAAGAAGAAGAAGATATGGGTATATTACACGACGATGTAGTGATAATCAGGCCTGCAGAGAGAGAAGGGGAAGCTAGCTTGATTACTGTGAATTGCCCTGACAAGACCGGATTAGGCTGTGACCTGTGTCGCATCATTCTCTTCTTTGGTTTGAGCATTGTTAGAGGAGGTACCACCCAAATAGTCTTTTTCGCTTTTGATCTGTTTGGTTGCTTAGAAAGTACAGGAAAACTTTAAAAACTGTAAACTTTTTTTTTTTTTTTTCCATTGTTTGAACCCCATATACCATAGTACTAGATGTCTCAAGAGAAAACTTTATAAAGTTTTGATTTAAATTTTTTTTAATGATATATTTTTAAAATTTTATTTTGGGGTGTGAAACAGGAAGTGGGAGTTTGAGCTTTTGCTTTAATTTTGTGAAATAAGTAATGGGTAGTTGAAAATTTGATCCATTTATTTGATGATTGTGTCTTTGAAGATGTATCTACGGATGGGAAGTGGTGCTACTTAGTGTTCTGGGTGGTGGGAAAATCAACAACGAGGTGGAGTTTGTTGAAGAAGAGGCTTGTGGGGGTTTGTCCTTCTTTTTCTTCAGCTTCTGGGATTTCCTTTTACCGCTCTGAATTGCAGCCACCAAGGCCTCCAGATGTGTTCCTTCTAAAGTTCTGTTGTTATGACCGAAAAGGGCTTTTACATGGTAAAATTTTTGTGGCCTGCAGTTTGTGATTAATTCATTACTTGATTTGGTATATGCATGTTTGTTAATATGTCTAGCTGGTACTGATTTGATACTTTTAACAATTTTTCTCAGTGAATGACTTGTTATATTTACAAGGATATTCAATGCATACTTAAAATTTTTTTGAAACTTGGATGCTATCGTTTTCATAAAAGGGGTCATCTTGTGGTTTCTATTTAGTTGGACTTTATTATCTTCTTCTATCGGCATTGTTGAGATACGAAAATAGCAAAGTGAACTTGCAATTGGCCAATTTGGCCCCGATTTTTTTTGTGAGATTCCAAGTTTTGTATTCTTTGTTTACCGTTTTGGAATCAGAAAAAGTGTCATTGTTATTTTGTAATTGATTTTGATGTTTATGTTTCTTTTTGGACAGATGTGACAGCGGTTCTTTGTGAGCTTGAGCTTACTATAAAGAAAGTGAAGGTATCCACCACCCCGGATGGGAGAGTGATGGACCTCTTTTTCATCACAGACACAAGGTTAGAAATATTCTTGATATATTCTCTTGAGATATTCATATTTTGTAATTTCTAGCCTTCTAACATGTAACTTTTATTGCAATTTTACTGTTAAAGTCACTAAGTGATATTTATTTGATACTTTGAAATGAAACAAATCTTGTCTATTATCGTGATAATATCTAAGTATCAGTTTGATAATCATCTCATTTAAGTGGAGTTTAAAATGGTACTTGGTAAATGCTGGCGGACTCATAAAGTTTAAATAATTTAACCACCTGCAGAATTGGGCAGTGCACTATTACTTTGATTGGGATCCTCCCCTGTCAGGTTGTTTCCTTGCAAAGTACATGTTATGAGGGCAGAATGCTTATGAAGTTTTGCTACTATCATAATGGAATTCAAGTTGTGGTTAATGAAGATTTGACATTTAATCCGATTTTGAGAATCATGGAATTTAAAGTGTTATTTATAGTTTCTTTCCCTTTTTTTTTTTTTGGGGGGGGGGGGGGGGGTGGGGGGGGGTCGCTTTTTGGTGGACTGAGGGGGAAACGGGTGCAGAACAAAATTTATCCAAAGAAGCACATCTTCTCCCAGATTCTAAAATTTTGATGGTACTCTTGGTATGAATGCTAGGGCGATTAGTAAACAGTTATGACAGGATTTGATAGGAATATTCCAAGTCCACTTTGAAACACAAATAAAAGGTTTTTTCTTTGAAGAAGACAATTTCACCTATTTCTTCTTTTATCTTGTTCCAAAAGTAATTTTACTTTGCAATCTCGTGTCTTTTTCCAGGGAGCTTCTGCACACAAAGAAGAGGCAGGAGGACACATGTGGTCGCTTAAATGATGTTCTGGGGGATGCTGTTATTAGTTGTGATATTGAAATGGTTGTTCCTGAAATTACTGCTTGTTCACAGACGTCTTCATTTCTTCCATCTGCAATCACAGAAGACATGTTTAACTTGGAAATGCCTGACGAACTCCCCAGTGGAATTAAAACCTCTGAAAGTGTTTCCATCACAATGGATAACTCGTTGAGTCCTGCTCACACGCTTGTCCAAATCATTTGCCATGATCACAAAGGTCTTCTTTATGACATAATGAGAACTCTAAAGGATTACAATATTCAGGTAATTAAATTAAAAATATAATATCTGAAGTCCATAATAGCTTATAAATTTTGACCATTCTTCTTTGGTAGATTTGAATTGTGAATCAGTTATTTGAAGCACCCACCAACTTGGATGGTTAGGCCTCTGAGGACAACCTCTATAATATTGCCTTACCACTGGTCTGGTAATTGGATGGAATTCTTCTCTGTGCTGAGATGTTGGTTGATGAATACCTCTTTTTTTTATAATTCATAGCTGGCAATGGTTGGCTGGCATGCTTCCATAACAAGTGTTGATGAAATTTTTAACTGATCAAATCTGTAAAACTAAATATTTATAAACCATTCTTGTCCTCTACTACCATTGCCAGTTCTGTAATATTAATACTTATCTCTTATCATGTAAGCAGATTTCTTATGGGCGCTTCTCTACAAAACAAAATGTAAAGTGTGAGATCGACTTGTTCATTGTGCAAGCAGATGGGAAGAAGATAGTTGACCCTAGCAAGCAAAATGCATTGTCATCTCGTCTGCGGATGGAACTATATCGTCCTCTCAGAGTAGCTGTTGTCAGTCGAGGTCCTGATACAGAGCTGCTAGTTGCAAACCCAGTGGAGTTATCCGGCAAGGGTCGACCTCTTGTTTTCTATGACATCACCCTTGCTCTCAAGATGCTTAATACTTGCATCTTTTTGGTAATTCCTCTCCTCCTTCCTATAATAATTCAAATCAACATAGGCTCTACTTACAAATGTTTAGGTCTCCCTCACGCCCCAAGGGCATTAAGGATGTTTCAACTCTGAAATGGTCTTTAACTCACTTTTGGGGAATTTATTTGCTGGTTGCAATTAATAAAATTTTGGGTTGCATCTCATGTAATGTGGTTGATGTGTGATCTAAAGGAATTTATGATTCATTATCTGATACTTGTTTACAAACATAGTTTTGTTAAATGTGGTTAGATTTATTTATTTTTTTATATTATTTTTCCTTAATGTGTTTAACAAATGGCTAATTTAATATGAAATTGTTTTTTCAGGCTGAAATTGGGAGGCACATTATTGGAGATCGGGAATGGGAAGTTTACAGAGTCATGCTTGATGAAGGGGATGGCTTGTCTGTTCCTAGGAACAAGATTGAGATAGGGGTTTGGAAGATGTTGATGGGTTGGGAGTGATAACAGTTGCATTATACCATTCCTTCTAAAATTACCATGGGCTTCCTGTACAGTTTAATTGTCCCTATTATTGTATCTTCTACAGCTTTCGTCATACTGTCTCTAGTGTACAAAAATGAGAAGGTAAAGTACTGAGAAGATAGGAGAACAAAGTTCTCATAGCATTGTATACTTTAATGTTATTGTAAAGTGGTAGTAGATATGGTGCTATTTCATTCACGTTCTAATGAAAGTTGAAGCATGTGCGGATAATGCTCATTTGTGGATTAATTTGGATCCATCTTGCTGTCCAACAATACTCTGTGCCACACACTGTTTGGGGTTGTATAAAAAGATAAGAGGTTCTATCATTGAACAACATTAGATGTGGCCAAAGGAAGGAGGGAGGTTAAATACTATGTCTATATTGAGGTATAGAGCAAGTAAAAAGAGTTGCCTTGCATGTTTTTAGATATCAATTACGTCTTCTGTATATTGCTATTTAAATCATTTATGCAGAAACTTCTAGTGGACCTTTTGAATAGCTGAGAGTCTTGGCATTCATTTTGATGTTGAATATATGTTTATACAATGGTTTTGTCTACTTGTACTTTCCTAGGAGTTTTATTGTTTCACTTCTACTTTCCACTTTACATCCATATCTATCTGTCCTCGGACCTTGCCCCATAAAAGCTAGTATTTGAACAGCTGCACATGCAGTTGCTCCTCTTCTTCTATTGAAATGTCAAAATTGACAGCTCTTGGAATCAATGTTGAGGAGCTTAATTTCCCACATTTCGGCACCAACTCCAAAAGGCTTTTGTGGGTAGGATTTATTCAAATACAGCGGTATCTTGGACCAAGTCCCATGATTCTCGATTCCTTTCAAAGATATTCTTTCCTTTACACGTATGAATCAATTTTTTTGGACTGTCCTAATGTCCTAATCTCTCTAGCCACTTTCCTCACGTCCACATCTCCACACCAAGCGACTGTCAAACCAGTAGAGGGGAATGTATGTGCTTACCATCTTGGTTATTCTTTCGCATCTTATTTGGAACAAGATTTGATACCCCTTTGTAGAAATATCATGTCACGTCAGCGGCGCATCGGTTCCGTTTAAACGGCTCGTCAAGTCTAATGAAGTTCACAAAAATTTTCTCTTAATTGATGAAGTACGTAGTAAATAATATCGCATGGTCATCAGTAAATTGTGAAAAATTTTGTCAAGAAGGTTGTGGCAATAGTAATACTTGTATTTACTATTTAGTCTCTTCGCATTTATTGTCATTTCACATGGTCTAATCTTAACCAAAGGAGTCTTGTATCGTCGTACTTATTGCAATGATTGTACTGCATCTGTGCCTCATACTCATACATATTCGAATATTCCATATTGCTACTCAAGTTAGCAGAGGTTAGGTCTACAGATATAACCAGAAATTATCCTTCTAATTTGTCTAGGGTATTAGAGCCTTTAAATTCTGGATTTATTGTCAATTGGCAATACTTGTTTACATAGCTTATGCGCATAATTGACTATTAACCATAAAAAAAGAGCCATCCTTTTGTATTATTAGTTTATATACGGTTATATTTGACAGAGTGGAACATAATTTATAATTACTAGTAGCAGACTCACTCGATGTAGACAAAGTGATGATTTGTTTTTTTGGTTGAGTAAAAAATGAAAATAGTAGATGAAGCTTATAAGTGTTAGTCTCAAATCTTTCTTAAAATGATCTAATTATTTTTTAACAAATTATAGTTGATACAATAGATTAGATTTTTAAAATTAAGCTATCTATATTTGTTATTTGAAAGTATTGAAAATTTTGTAAGCTTTTTAAAGAAACATAATATATTTTACATTAAATTATTATATAAGGTGAGATATTTTGTAAAAAATGTAATGTGTGGTGGAAAGTGTTTTCAAAAAATGTTAGAAGTGGACTGAAATAGAAACAATGGACCCAAACGGACCAAATGGACCGAATTAGACCGAACTAGACCAAATAGAGCAAAATAGACTAAAGAAGACCGAATGGACCAAAAATACCAAATGGATCAAATACTGAATAGACTAAAATAGATCAAATGGACCAAAATAGATCAAAGTGGACTACAGTGGACCGGAATGGACTAAAGTGGATCAAAATGTTATGCTGGTGTGAGTCAACAGAAGTCTAGTAATAATAAATGTTAAGATTTAATTTTAAATATTAATAATATTATATAGATATAGATGATTATTGGTGACAAAATCTAAAGTTTTAAAATTTTGAGCATCTTTTTGGCAACCAAATGGAACATCATCGAACATAGTTAGCCAGGGATTTTTAAAGCAATACTGAAAGTTAGACAAATCTGATAGCATTTTCACATTCAATATAGCAAACAAAAAAAAGTAACAGAACCCATGAATAACTAAGGTACAAACTCATTAAAAAAAAAAAAAAAAAAAACAATAACAACAACAACAACAAAGGTACAAACTACATCTGAATGTTGCATGTATATCAAATTCAAATTGTCGGTCCTCCATTAATCTTGTTGCAATTTTCCCTGGTTACAGCTTCCAGTATATTCCCAATTTGTGCAAGATGCCCGCAACTACACTCCAAAATGTGATTTCAGCAAACATCACATATAAGAGTGTCCCTACCTTCTCAGAGTGCCAAACATCATTAAAAACATGCTTCTGGATCCAATACACCTATTAACAAATTTGAATGCCCAATGAAGTCAAAATACAATTAAGAAATTAGGATTGTCACAAGAACCAGATTCAATATGACTTAACCATATATGGATTGAATATTACTTACTAGTGTTTTATCTTGACTTTCATAATACCATCCATTTACAAACGCTGCAAAGATACCTTGAGCTGCCATCACAAACACCAGCATTGCATTCATTCCTATCCATTCTAGGAACAAAAATGGTGTTCGAAGTCCCCATATATCAATCTGTTCATTCATGAAAAAATAACAACACAGAAAGTTAAAAAGACAAATGGTAACAATTTCTTAGTTACAGTACCTTATATTATATACTTAAATTTAATCATGTGGCTTCATTGCCAATGAACCACATAATTAAATTTAGTTGTCCTTAAAAAATGTAACATTATTTTTGCTGCATTAATCAATACAACCATGCGGGTGAATTCCATTGGAGAACATAAGGTACAACACTCAAAGAATTATAACTAAGTTTTGCTAGGAAAGATTAAGCTCTTATTTTTACCAGTATATAGAACCCAGAGAAGACAATACCAGCAGCACCTGCTGTGAAACAAACGTAGCTTATGCTGTAGAGTTGCTTGTTGATGGGAATCGCTGCATAGCCAATGGAAATTGGAAAATGAGTCCTAAACTTATCTTGCTTTATACTAAGATTCAATATTTTGAGTCACATGCATATCTTAAAAATAAGGCACAAGGTGAACTGGTGAAGAAAGCTCACCATTTGTAAAATGAAGAATGATGGCTATGATTAGCAAGCCAAATCCCATTGAGACCCATTGCTTAAGCCTTTCAGAGTGACTCTGCATAAAAGTTCACCTTCATGAACTTCAAATTTAACTTAAGAGTACAGTTATGTGTAAGTTTAAAGTTTAATAACCTTAAAATGAATCAAAATGTGCCCATAGTGGATGCCAATGGTCCCAGAGAGGATAGCTGAAATTGAACTAGGGGAAAATAGAAACCAATCAATGTAGTGATTTTCCATGCATGTCTAGCTGAAATAATAGTTTTTCATTTCAGTAATGTTAGAGATACAATAATTTTCATGATTTTTTTACCACTGTTGACATGACATATTGTGATTGGAGCAATATCACTTTTACAAAGGTTTATCACTTATATTACATTTTAGTACCAATCACAACATGCCACGTCTTCCACTTTTGAAAAAGATTGAGAAAAATTTTGTATTGCTAGACTTACTGTATTAATTTTGTGATGATAAATCAACCAACCTTAGCAAGCCTTCAGGTTCAAATGGAGCTTGGCACCAAGTTGGAGCATCTTCACGTAATGGACCCTGATATGGAGAACTAAATGTGCAAGCCTACAAGTTATGCAAGAAAGATTGATAAAAACAACAAATGCATGCAATTAAAGCCAGTTTTTAAGTAAATTCTTCCTCCTTAGTTTGTAGTAAGTACTAACTTTCAGGCGTATCCAAACAGGCCATGCATAGAGATGTTCAATGCCCCAGACTTGTCGATCCACATATCCAACAGCATTACATGCAGGTCCTAAGTGTCCTCTCATCCCACATTGTACCTCCAATCAGGCCAAAATTTGTCAGTTTCTTTAAAAAGAAAATTTTAAGAGCAACAACAGCTGAATAACTCAATGCAGTCAAATATATATGCATCTGCCACCTACTGTGTATCTCTTTGCTGTTCCATCAGGGTTTTGTAACACGAAACTCCAATCTGGAATGTATAGTGCATATGTTGTGATAATGTAAACGAGGAAGGCAACGAACCCTCCAATCCTAGATCATGGATGTACCAATAATTAAAACTGTTAGCAAGGTCTGGTCAAAGAAAATTATTGCAATAAACCTGGTATTTGGATTTGAGCCAGCTACAGATTAGATTACTTAGCAAAAATAAGACAAAAAGCTGCAGCTTAGACTGAAATTGGAATTTAGAGCCTTCAATAGGACATGAACGGTGTTGTTTAATAGACCTTGTCTCTTACCATTGCCATCGATATGCAGTAAAAATGGAGATGTGTCCAGAGTCTAGGACAGTTGGTCTGAGCTTGGTTATCAGGGTCTCTATTAAGGCTACAACAAAGTATACCAGAGCTATTCTCTGCCAGCAAACACAGGAAAATAGTAATTAGCATCTCAAGACATTTTCAATGTTATTTTATATTTCATGTGATTAGGATTCAAAGCACCATACATGCATTGTATCACTCTTTATTCATAAACATTAGGTTTGTATTTTGTATGCTATCGTTTTTGGAGCATATAGAGAAGGCAAGGACTCAAGGAAAGACCTGGAGGATGCCACACCATCGTATATTGTGCTTTATGTCAACTCCATAAACGAGCTCATTAGGTGCGTGAGAGTATCCTCCTATATACAATAAAACAGTACAGCCATCAAGAATTCACGCAATTGTAATACAGTATAGTCTTACTAGCTTATTACCTTTTTTTTATTGGTCTTTAATGGAAGAATGTTGAATGGCATTATAAATTACCTTGCAAAATAATTCCCCAAAAAAGAAGCTTCAATGTCCTAATAACGATCTTCTTAATTGCATGCTTGATATTTGGTACTTTCTGCATATCACGATCAAGATTATAAGTAAAATATTATAAGTACCGAAGTAAACGAACTTCTTTATGGCAGAGAGGCATTCACTAAAATATTAAACATTTTGAATTAACAAAGGTTATTTAAATTAACATCCTGCACTAAAAATTTGATCATTTTAATCCTTCTGGGGCAACTTTTTCTTTTGAAACTCCTATATGCAGCACAAATTTTTTGATATTAATCAAGTTGAAGCAAAATGGATCAGACCAAGAACCAAAAAGATAAAAATAACAAATAAAAAAGAACAGAGACATGGGGAAGCAGTACCTTGAGAGCAAGGGCGATAGCGACACCTACGATGAAGAGAAAAAAGGGCATCACAAAGTCCGCCAAAGTGCAACCATTCCATGGTGAGTGATCAATACGGGCATAGGCTCCCCCAGCATCATCTACTAATATCATCAACTACACACATATCCCAAATATTGGTTTGAGAAAGTACAACAAAACCTTTACTTTTCCATGGTGCCTAAAAAATAAAAATCACCTCGTAAGCTGTTTTGCATGTTTATTATATTTCAATTTATAACAAAGGTAAAGATGTGGTTGAGTAATTATAACTTTTTATCAATGCTACAACAAACTAGCAAGTTACAATATCTTGGTGCAAGTTACAATATTATCTAGTCCAATAAGTTTTTTTCGGGTAAATAAAAACGGGTTAGGAGGCAACCGGTGTAATGTCTCTATTTGGATGTTACCATAGTAGCACCTTAACCATTTCCGAACTAAATACCTGCTGTGTATGCAATAAAGGGGCATAAGGAGTATCAACAAGTTTGCTAAAACGTAATAGAGACTCAAACTCACAACTGAAGTTGTGTTGGCGCTAGTTCCTTACCACTAGACCACCAACCTAGTTGGTAGTCCAATAAGTATTGTTTCATTACTTTTTTACTAACCGTTAACATGATCTTGGGATTGGTGCATTACTACCACTTTTATTAGGAACGAATCATAATAGATCATGTTAACAGTTGTTAAAAAAGTTGTGGAACTTATTGTCCTATTGTATGTGTGTGTATATATATATATGTGTGTGTGTAATCAGTAATCTAACCACTATGGTAAGGCCTCTGAATGCGTCCAAGGTTGCAACCCTCTTGCTCTTTGGCTTAACCAGCGGTTGTTCTTCCACGTTTTGTTCAGTTGGCTGATTGAGCACTGCCCTTCTATCGTCTTTCTCATTCTCGATGCGATCCCCACTATCAGTTCCATCTAGTTTTTCTCTGAAATAAGCCTTATTATGATCTTTCTTCTCAAGTGGTGCATGGCCAAACCCTTCTTCAACCCTCCTAGCATCCTCCATGATGTTATAATTCTTTCTCTCTGTGTGCCAAAGTTCCTTAATAAGTTAGCAGTGAGAGTAATAGATGTCAAATCTTGAAGCCTAAGAGATAGAGAGACAAGCTAGGAAGAGATTAACAGGCCGGCATTAATTGGGAGAGGGTGGGACATGGAGTCCAAAATATATAGGCAAAGACAAATTAGTGAATAATATGACACGGAAAAATCAAAGTTGAGAATGACAGGAAAGAGGTCAACAGATTCAAATGTTGCTAGCTAGTAACTATCATAGCATCGTTCTTAATTAACTTGGGTTGATGGTTTTGTAGTTCACGTGTATGACTGTAAACACAGTATGTATATATATGCTAGCAAAGAGAGCATTCTTTATCCAAAGTTTAGTAACACATTTCGTACTCATTAATGTATAAGAAAAGAATATATATATATATATATATAGTTAAAAAATAAAAAAATAAAAAAGAGTCTGGACCAAGCATCTTAAAAATACTATTGTGATCATTGGCATTTACTTTTGTACTTTTCTAAGTTGTCAAAATTTCATTCCCATACTTATAGGCTTAGACTAGGATGTTTTATTCAATATTTGATATCTAATTGTCTATGTCATCATGTCGAGTGTTTAAAAATATAATCCAAGTTAATTACTAGCTTGGAATGATTGTCTTTAACTTCAAAAGCATAGTCTTCTGAGTCTGGACTCGGGAGAGACAGACATATATCCAACAAACTTTGGAATTTGAATCAAGTAGCTTATAGATGTAAATTATAAAATTTAGCCGGCTGTACTATACTCTGAAATTTCAATTTAAGCTTGCTTGTCTGCCTTCATTTTTTTTTCACATGTAACTTAATATAATACTGATCTTGGCCGTCCAGGGGCGG
Source organism: Quercus gilva (assembly GCA_023621385.1). NCBI lineage: Eukaryota > Viridiplantae > Streptophyta > Magnoliopsida > Fagales > Fagaceae > Quercus > Quercus gilva. Next base: position 40,248,905 of record CM042479.1, on the reverse strand, counting down.
CGGCACGTTGAGGCCAGGGTGGTCACAGGACCACCTGGACCTAGAAATTTTTTTTTTGTTTTTGTTTTATATATAATAATTTAAAATTTTATATTTGTTTGTCCTTAAAAAAAACAAATTAGTGACCAACCTCAGTTTTTGTTATGCCAATAAAATTATACTTCGATCCATAATTTGGTGTACTTAACAATATATTGGGCCTTTCAAGCAAAAAGAAAAAGCCCAACAAATATGAACTAAAATCTGAAAAATAAAATTACAATTATAGCAAGACCAAAAAGAACTCAAGGAAAAAAAAGCCCAATATCAATCCGGACCTCAAGCACTACTCAAGCATATTTTTAAATCAACAAAAAATAATAATAATAATTAAATTTCTATAAACTAATGAACTAAATACCCAATCAAATTTTAAACCAAAAAAATTCCTAACCTAACGGATATAAGAACCTTAGGTCCTCAACAGAAGCGACTCAGCCAACGGCCACACCCAGAGCAGTCGACGGCAAGATCGGAGATTGCGAGAACGGCGACGGCGACGGCGATATCGGGAAATAAGAACCTCAGGCAACACCAAGTATTTCAGTTCTCTCTCTTTTTCTCTATCTCATCTTTGTTGCAAAACCTCTAACTGACGAGTTAGTATATGGTGTACCGGGCAATGCCGGGTCACTCACGCACAGGCGGGTCCCACAGTGTGTGGGGCCTGCCTGTGCGTGAGAGACCCGGCATATATGCCGGGTAAAAGATATAATTTTCGCTGACTGAGAGTGGCGTTCTCTCTCTCTGTTTCTCTATCTCATTGTATGGCTTGTGACTTTTTTCTGATAATGCAGACTTGACCTCTTGACTATTTTTTTGGTCTTTGATAATACAGTGTATTGCCTTAACTTGGACCTCTTGACTATTTTTTTTGTCTTTGATAATACAGTGTATTGACTTAGACTTGGACCTCTTGACAATTTTTTTGGTCTTTTATAATCCCTCTTTTTCTCTGCTCTGACTTAGACTTAGGCTCTCCTCTAGTTCTCTCTGGGCTAAATTGGCTTTTTAGCTTTTGTGTAAGCGTATATATGTAAGTGTAAGTGTATATATGTAATTGTGTATTTGTGTTGACTGTTGATTGGCCATTGTCTCTCAAAAGCAACACCCAGAACAAGTCATTATAAAAGAAAAAAGAAAAAAGAAAAAGAAAAAAAAAACTATGTTAGACGGTGGGTTAAGCCGGGTGGACGATGCACGATGCAGTGTATTTTTATCTTTACCTTGTGCAAAGCAAACTATACAGTAGAGTGTGTGCTAGATTGCTAGTGGTTATTAAAGAAAAATAATGAAATAAAAATAATTAATAATTTTATTAATATTTCAAATGATATTATAGTTTATTGTTTATTTTTTTGCTAGTTATTATGGACAAATATTTGATAAGGAAACCATATACCTAAGATTTATCTCTTGTACAAAATTTATTTTCCGTGCAAAATTCATTTTCATCTTCTAACTGAATTCGTGTTGACTTTAATTTAAAAAATTTACGTTCAGATATGAATTTGCGTGTTTTTTGGTTATTATTGGCGTCAATATATGAATTTATCTTTTCATTAGATTGTGTAATTTATCCTTATTAAGGACCAACTTGAAAAAAAATTTTGGAGTCGTCACTGTGGCCGTACAAGGGTTTAATTAACATCCAGCTGGCTATATTACATAATCCATAAGCTTTGCTTCATCAAAAAAATCCATAAGCTTTGTGAGCTCCAAAAAAAAAAAAAGTTGTATATATATATATATATTATAATGGATGGCATTCATGTTGCCAAGGATAAGGATGGATTATTGACATTGTAGACGTGATTTTCATAACTCCACGTTAGATGATTCCTTTGAAGCTATTATATATTATGCTTGATCATATTTGAAGCCATTTGGTTATGATTCTCAGATGGTTGAAACTGTTTGATTGATTGTTTTTGGGATCTTAAGTCATCATTCTCTTTGATTCATGGTGATATTTCTTTCTCTGTTTTCAGAGGAATGGTTAGTAAAAGAAATTTTAGCCATAAAAAAAGAAAAAAGAAAAAAGAAAAAATCCCACATTGCTTCCAGAAAGAGCTACCCTAGTTCATTAGAGGCCCCAGAAGCGCAGTAACTAGTTAAATGACAGCGTGCAAAATTCAAAGCAGTCACAAGCTCTTCATATAGGAACAAAGTGGTCAAAGAACTGCAATAAGCGACATCTGAAGTGTGTAAAAGTTCGTTGATGAGGTACCTATAGCCCAGACTTTTACCCAAACATTTCGATGTTAGATTAAATCAGGTTAAATACGTTGTTAACAACAACAAAACCTTCTTCTCAAAATTTTTGGATCGGTTATGAATCCACGATAAATTAGTTTGAGTAATTAAATTTTAGGCAACTGGCAACATATCTCAAGATTCTCAACCCTCCTCTTTTTTCTAAGTTTGGGACTGACTCTGAACAAAAAAATATAATACTTTGCCCACACACAAGTGGAGTTCAATTAAATTCATTGTCACAACGTCTACCATTTGATTGATTCAAATAATATACTTGATCTTAGTCTAATCAAAACATCATATCATATAATATATACAAAAAAATTGGACCTATATATATATATATATATTTTTTTTGTTTGTTTGTGTCAAGTGACTACACTTTTCTTGAGCTATGTAACTATCCTCTTTTTTTTTTTTTTTTTTGGGTAAACCATGATATAACATTAAAATTAGGAGTTCACAAGTCTATTACAACGCAAACTAGCCTTATCAAAGGCCAGTAGAGCCTCCACCACAGGCGGTGGGTTACAAAAAGTAGCAAAACTATACAAAGACTGCGCTCCTATGTAACTATCCTTTACTAATGTATGATCTGTGCATATGTATGGCACAATTAAAAATAACACAATTACACATATATAGATTCAAATTATACCTTGTTTAAGTCATAGATATATACATGAGTTTTACTTTTTCTTTCTTTTTTACTATTTTATTTTATTTTTTGGATATACACATGAGTTTACTCTTTTTTTTTAGACTTTTCTTCTTTTGCACAATGTTAACTCACCTAAAAATTAAAAAAAGAAAAAAGAAAAAAGATAGAACACGTGACACAAAATTAAACAACAATTAGAATTTAATTTAAAATCTAATTGGATTTTTTCTCAACTCTACATATATATGTGTGTGTGTGTGTGTAGGGATAAGGGCCCAAAACTGTATATTGGGTCTTGGGTCTTATCCGAGTACGTTGGCATGTTCGAGGAGGGATAGCTAGTTGAGGGACACTAGTTTAAAGTCTCATAAGGAAGGAAGAAGTGAAAAGCTATCCAAGGAGAAATTCCTCTTCGACTACGACAAATATAACTTAGGTACGAGTTCCAACGATGAGATTGACCTCCATCAAGGCTACAGTGTTAACAGCGTACCTCATGAACACACAAGAAGGAAGGGAATCCAAAAAATATCTAAGGAAAAACTGCTACCTCCGTATTGAATGCTGTGCAGCTACTTTTCTAGCCGCATTTATATGGAAAAGACCCCTGAACAGTGTTTCCTTGGCTACCGCAACTTACAGACAAGGAAGTCAATACCGTACCGGAGGCTGTACCGGTTTGGCCAGTGGTATGATATATTTCGGATATCGGTTAATACCGGTGTACCGTTTCTGGTTTATTGCTATTTTCATAAATAGATATATAAATATAATATTTTCTAGGTATAACATTTTATTTAAGCAAAATTTTCTTTGGACTAAAGAAAAATCAACTAATTTATTATTCTTTATTTGTCAAAAAATGATAATATAAATATTAAAAACGATGTAATGGCCTTATGGGTACATTAGTAAAGAATGAATATATTAATGTTTTAAGAAAAATGAAAAGCAAATAAATTCAGACATATTCATTACAAATAACAATTTACAAAGTTGAAAGCTTGGAATTAGCGATTTTGCTTTAATGGGACAGTGGGCTAATTGATGCCAGCTATTGTTTAATAAAAGAGTGTTTGGTCTTATCTCTTTTCTCTGGTAAAAGAACCACAACTGAACTGACTACACAAAAGCTTCAGTAAAAGAACTATAACTTAAGAGGCCGTTCCAGAAAATTTCAAGTCTAAATCGAAGGTAGCAATGGACTCGATCTTCAATTGCATTTTTATGGAGACGAGCTTTTTTTTAGCCCGTGGACAAGCAAGCAAAGCCAAAAAAAAAATTACAAGATTTGAAGAATTTTTTTTGCCATTATTCTCAAGTCAAGACCAAGATCAAGAGAGAGAGCTGCCTTTGGCCACTCCCTAAACCCAAAAGAAATCGTTTTTGGGCAGCAGCTCCTAAGAGGTTTTTTCGGCGTCTCTGGCCACTACCTGGCCTGCTCCGGGAAATTCTTGGTTGGGTAAGTTCACAAATCTTTGGATTTTTCAGTTTCAGTGTTCTTTTGGGTATTAGCTTTGTTTTGGAAACCCATTCCCTTGTGATTGTCAACCCAAAAAATGACAGAATCGTGTTTCGACCTGGTATCCATTTACCAGTCGAAATAGCTGGATTTTGCCGATATGGCCGGTATTTTTTTTGGTACGAAACAGGGGGTGTACTTGTACCGGTGCACTGGCCGGCACGGTATATACCGGCCGGTATGATACGGTATTGACTTCCTTGCTTACAGAAGGCCAGAAGGGGTGTTTGATGGGATGGATACTCAAGTAGTGGCCTAGATGATTGACAAATGGAGGGTTGAGATCACCAGGGAGGAGATATATAATGTAAGAGACCCCTGGAGGGCTAGGGATCGAAAATGTAGAGAAAAGATACTGTAGCAACTAGAGTTACACTTGTAATCAGTTTCATTAACCTATATAGAAATCCATCTCCTCGGATGTTAATTTTCCCCACCTTAAGTGCTTTGTTCTCGCATGATTGTCTAACGAACCCACCCTAGCCGTTGTTATATTCACTAGAGCCTAGTTCTTCAACCCACTCTCTACAAATTTATTGTATTGGGCTCATCAACCCACAATCTCACACTTATTGGGTTTGGGCTACTAACCGTGACCCTACAATATATATATATATATATATATATATGTATGTATGTATGTATGTATGCATATATGTATTAGAGAATCAAATAAATTGTATAATTCCCTCATTGTTTGGGGTGGTTTCAAATTAAACATTGGATATTTCTAATTTTCAATTATGAATATGAACTTTTTAAGTCATTTCAATTTGTGTCCTCAACGACTCACTTAACAAAAAAAATCATATAAGTCGTGAATAAAACCTATCAAAATACCCAAAAAAAAATAATAAATAAAAATCATTCAATGTAAAATTGTAAGAACTTTGATACATTATATGAGAATTGTGAATTATTTAATAATAAATTATTTAGTTATTATTACCAAAATATTATATACTCTACAATAAAAGTTGAATACTAATTGTAGTTGTGATAAGTGAATACCTCCCTTTTTAACATATATATATATATATATATAAATAAGAACTAAAATGTAATATTTATTGTTACTACGTTTTTGTTAAGCCACATCAGCGAAGTATTTAAGTCAACTTCGGTCCAATTTGGATTTTGTCGATCTACTTTGGTTAATTTAGTCCGGTTCGGTCCATGTTGGTCCACTTGGGTCCATTTGGTCCACTTCAGTCTATAGTGATTCACTTTGGTCCATTTCCGTCCACTTTGGTCAATTCAGTTCACTTAGGTCTATTTTGGACCATTTTGGACTAATAGGTATATTTTGGTCCACTTGGTTAATTTAGTCTATTTCGGTCCATTTTGGTGTACTTGGGTCTAAGTGTTCACTTTCGTCCATTTCAGTCTACTTTGGTCAATTCGGTTGACTTAGGTGTATTTTGGACTAATAATTCTATTTCGATCCACTTTGGTCAATTTGGTCAACTTCGGTCTATTTTTGTTTATTTGGGTCTATTCGGTCCACTTTGGTCTATAGCAATTCACTTTAGTTAATTCAGTTCACTTAGGTCTATTTTTGGATCATTTTGGAGTAATTGGGCCTTAAACTAATTCTTTTTGTAGGTTTTCTTTTTCAATTTTGGGTTTTTTTAAGAGATTAAATTCTATAAGGATGGGGTGTAAAACCCATGTTTTACACTATCCAATAAGTGATTGTCACATCAGCATTTTACTTAAAATTTAATATATCTTGCCACACCTAATAATATCTTGAAAGATTCCCAATTTGGTTGGATTTATATATAGATATTAAAATTAATTGAGTATGATTGTGTTTATTCTTAAATTTGTGATAAGATGATGTGGCATATTGGGATTGAAGGTGTAAAACATGAGTTTTACACCATGTCCTTATAGAATTTAATCTCTTTTTTAAAATTAGGTTGAAAAGTATGAAATTTTATTCTATTTGGGCCAAAATATTTAGTTTTGGAATAAGAAATACAAACAAAATAGGTATTAGAAATTAGAGATATCAACCCTAAAACAACAGTAAAAATGATAAATATTCACAAGATTACCTTAAAATTCAAGTTTCAATAATATAGGTATATACTTATATTTAGAAAGAAAAAAAAATGCCACAATTTTAAACTTATATAATATTTAAAACTTAATATGACATGTTACATGTGTTCCATGGAATGGGGGTATACTTTTTTTTTTTAATGTTCTTGGATATGTTCAATTTAGTCAATCGATTATGATATGTTAAAAAAATCCTTTTAATAACATCTTCTCCATTTATATAAAATAATATTTTACTTATGTAATTTAAATATTTTTATTAAATTAATTTTTTCATATATATATATATATATATTCAAATTAGTTAACTGATAATGGTATATTGAAAAAATCATTTTAATTACATCTTCTCCATTTATATAAAAAAATATTTTTAAAATGTAATTTAAATATTTATATTAAATTAATTTTTTTACGCACACACATATATTATTGTTGAATGCAAGATATATTATATGTTTCATTACTTAAAACTTTTAAAAATAGAACATAATTTTAAATGCAATTTTTACATTATATTCTTATAAAATAATCATATTACATTTTCCACGCATTGAGTGAGTTTGCGATTGGTAATATCTAAATGCCAAAGTGTAGCATTTGTTGTTACTATGTTCTTCTTAAGTCACATCAGCATAGTATTTTGATTCATTTTGGTCTAGTTCTCTCTTTCTCTCTCTCTTTGTGAGTAGAAGAGAGTGCCTTTATAAATTATTTCTAGCTGTAAAATAAAATTTGTAAAGCTAAAATTTCATATTTTTAAAATCCTTAACAAAAGGATGCTAAGGATTTTAAAAATTATGACAATTGATGCCTACTCTTACGAACTTGAAAATTGTTAGTCACCCACCACTTAGTTCAAAAATTAGTCTCCTAAGATATAATGGCAATATGAATAGTCTATTTATCCACCACACAATTGATTAGAAGCATCTACAAAATACAATAAAAAGGAAATTTATGGAATTAACATTCACCACTCATCACGAACATCTAGATGACATTAACATCAGAATGAATTTTACTTTAAAACACAATAAAATAGCATGAATCAAAATACGAATTTAATTTTATGCACAAGGACACGCCTAATTCTAAAAATGCATTAACATTGTTATTATGTATGAAAATACATGGTTATATGAAAATGCTAACCCAAAAACTCTTAGATATGACTTCTAAATGATGTATGAAAATTGTGGGAGGGGGAAGTCTGAAGAAAAGGGATAGTCAAATGGAATCAACTTGTAAAGCAACTAGGCCGAACTATTCATCAGATCAGGCCTAATACAATTAGTATAGTCCAATCAGTGAAACCGAGAAAGGCAGCATACTCGAGGAGCTCGAGGAGTAGATACTCCTCGAGAGATTGGAGACAAACCGCCAGGGCTATAAGGTTAAAGGCCGAGGAAGGAAGTAGTGGCGTGCAAGCAAAGGAAGAAGGAAACTTCTAGATAAAACACTTATTACCTCCACATTTAATGCACGATACCAATTCAGCCTGCCGCATTAATGGTAAAATGACCCTTGAACAGTGCCCCCACAACCTGCAACCTACTTTACTACTGCCAGTAAAGCAACAATGGGATAAGTATCTAAAGAGGAATCAACGACGATCCAAGTGGAGAGTTGAGATGTAATCTAAGCAATTATATATAGGAAGGAAGATTCTCTTAAAATGGGGATCAGAAAAACTGAGAGAGAGAGAGAGAGAGAGAACTGTGAAATCGAGAAGTGTATATCTTAAGAACTGTTGCTCCTCGGCCAACTCGAGGAAGAACTTGAATAAGAATCTCTATTTCCTTGTTATTATTCTCTACTAAAATTGTTGTCTTAGCCAATTTTCTTTCTTTAAATTACTAAACCAAAGCTACCAATGCTTGAAGGGTTGACCTTGACAATCCACCTCTACAAATTAGTTGTATTGGGCCTCCATTCTAGCCCATTCTCATCTAGATTGGGCCGAGCTATTTGTTTCGCTCTCTACAAAAATATTTCTTTAATGATTAATATATTTAGAAGAACATTTTGAAAATCATTTGATCTCCTTCTCCTAACTTACTCACATGCTGGCTTTTGAACTTTTAACAAAAACATATAATTCCTTTTGTTAGGTTTCTTGGATTTTCTATGGTTCCATCAATTTTTATTCCTATATATAAACATAGAGTAAAGTACGAAACTAATTAATTTAATTCGTTTCAAAGTCTATATACATAATAAAGGTGCAAAAAACCAAGATCAACAAACTTCATTTAAACCACAACACACCTTTGGTGCGATAATCGCTTCACAAGTATAAGTGCTTGTGGAGAAATTATAAGATCTACATGGTGGATAAGTGATATGATCCACAATTCTACTAAAAAACTTCCACTTGTTTAAAATTGTTAGTTAGAAAATTTTTTTAAACAGAAATTAATTACTGACTCAGCAATTTTAAACAAGTGAAAGTTTTTTAGTGGAATGGTGAACAAGTGACGTGGTCCACTAGAGGACTCTATAATTTCTTGTGCTTGTGGGGTGTAGAGGGTAAAAGCCGGGGTTCAAGTTTCTAGGAGGAAACTTCACACATGTATACACTTAGATTAGACTATAATAAAATTTATATCTTAAAGAAAAAAATCATTTGAAGCAAAATACAATTCATATTAATAGAGTAATTCACCTAGAAAATCTTAGAGTGAAAAGAGGAGTTGACACTTGATTATAGATGACCAATTTATACCACCCACAGGCCATATAGGTCCATCATTATGGTTTCCGTGGGTGTATATATGATCACCTCTAACTTTTTACTCTCATATGCCACCTATAGTTCCATACTCTCTTCTTCTCAATCCAAAAAAAAAGAAAAAGAAAAAAAGGTTCTATATTCTCCCCTGGGCGTGCTCTCAATGAATGCTACTTTTTGTTTTGAATGTGAAGCAAATGTATTTAATGTTTTTCTAATGTATGCCCTCTATTTAAAAAAAAAAATTCAGAATACATATATTTTTAATTTGTGGCCTGTTTTCATAAATAAAATTTTTGTTTCATACAATTATTTAAAATTACAAAAAAAAAAAATTAATGATTTACTGTATAAAAATAAATTAATAGAAAAAATTTTCATCTAAACAAACAAACAGAAAAGAATAAAAGGAAAATTATGTGAATGAAAAAGAGAGATCCTTATTCCTTCCTTACCACAAGCATTTTATATTTTATTATATATATATATATATATTATTATTATTTTATTAGCTTGAGAATAAAAATTGTCCCGTACATTAAAAAAAAAAAAAAATTGAAACGGTACCAAACGACACCTTACCTATTATAGCGAAAAAACAATTAAACAGATCGATATGCCGTACAAATATCTAATCTAGCAGCAGCTAATAGCCTCTCTAGCAGATCTTTCTCTCTTTTCATTCACATCACTCATCGCTATATCACATATCATGGGAAATTGAATCTCACCGTTGACGCTTTATTTTTTAGGGTTTCTCTCTCTCTCTCTCTCTCTCTCTCCCTCTCCCTCAGCACTCTTCTTCGTACGGCTACCAACACTGACACACATCACAAATCTCATCAGTCTCTCTGCTCTCCTCCAAGGTTTTTCATTCCCTCTATCTCCCTGTTTGGTTTTTTTAAATTCTGGGATTTATTTATTTATTTTGGTTTGTTTGAATTTATATATTTGTATAAACATAGATGGCTGGGAGAGACGAGAATCGCATATTCGTAGGAGGGTTAGCGTGGGAGACCACTGAGAAACAGCTTGAAGATGCCTTTACTCGCTACGGCAAAATTCTTGAATCTTTGGTATGCTTATGCTTCTTAATCCTCATTATTATTTCTCTATGGAATCTGGTTTGTTGTATAATCACAGTTTTACCTTTTTTGGAAGCTCAATTTGACACTTTTTTTGTGGGTAATTTTTGTTTGTGGCTTATCTGGTAGTGGTTGGTGATATTAGAGCTAGATTTGGATTATAGTTAACTGAATTTAGGGGTTATGATTTTTTTTTTTTCTATAAAAGGGTCTTTTTATTTAGTGTGTAAATTGTAATTCCAATTGTAAGATTATTTTGCTTCATGGGAACTTTTGAACTCTTTAAGACCAAATTTCAGGCACTTTTTAATTGTGGGTGCTTGTTGTCACAAAGATGAATACGTTTATTCTTTGTTGCTTTCAACCTAGGAAGCATGGACACTTCATTTTGGGAGGTTCGAACTTACCTTTTTACATTTTGCTTCTATTGTTTATTTTATTGGGTTTTTTTATAACCAATGTAAGTAAGTGTAAAGGAGGTCATATGATATCTCATCAGATGCTTAAGGGGGGTGTACTTTATAAAAACTGTAGTTTATATAATCTAAACTCTAAAGAGTGGAATAGAATGATAAACTGGACCCATGTTGTACCCACTGTGTCATGTTATAATTTTTCAGCTCATATGGTACCTGGACCCATATCTGTGTCTGTGCTTCCTAGCTTTCTACAGATATAAATTTTATTAGGTTTAGCTAATACATTCTCTTGTCAGAGAGTTAAATTGGCCATCTTAGGAACATTTGTATAATTTGCTTTTTTTCAAGGAATTGGAATAACATTGCATTGTATTGCTGATCTGATCATATGTTGTTTTATGTTGGGTCCGCTAGAAAGAGTAAGAGTGCAAACTGTTGATTGTTTTGTTTTGCCAAGGATAGGAAAAATGCAGAAACCATTTGGTTTGTTAATAGTCCACAATTCTTGCCTTATAGATACATCCCAGATAGCATATGTGATCTGAGAAATGTAATGAAGGCTTTTCTAGTAAGTGGCTTCTACATGTACTAATAGAGCCGACCCTCAAGTTGGTGTGACCATAGCTAGTATTACATGTTTGATTAATTAGTTCTTCAAAAGATCTATCAAACTATGATGGAGAAAATAATTTGATTAATAAACGTCCGATTTTTTATTTAGGTTGTCATTATTCTTTTGAGATAGGATTTCCATGCATATACCTATGTATCTAGGTTTATCCTTCATCCTTACTATAGTTTTGATAGAAGATTACTTGAATTTAATAACATAATGAAGCCAACCTGTTTGTTGGAATAGCTTTCATTGAGTCTCTGTGATATTTATCATCCAATACAAATAAAATCAGTTAGAAAAAGTTTTGAATTTTACATGTAATCACTAACACCTGTGTATTAGATGATTCATAGCCATGTATTGTAGAAATCTTAATGAATTAATGTATTGGTCTGTATTGTTTGGCACTGGATAAATATGTTTGGTATCATGGCCTGATGAGCTGGGATTGGTGGTTTTTCATGGCATGGCCATGGACGGTGTTGATGGTAATAGCCAGTTCTTGTTAGTCCTTTGGACAGAGGTTTCCCTAGTTCAGCATGAGGTAATGGCAGCCTCAAGTGTTGATTAACGTTGATACGGTGTCCTCGCTCTAGCAATCTTCGTAGATGGGTAACAAGCAACACTTGGAGTGAGCCTAATAAGTAATGATACCCTTGCAAAATTTTTTTAGGACCCTTGAAATCATCAGGGGCTCATTAATAACATGGTCAAACAACCTTATTGCCCTAGTTTGTGTTCTGTGGTGTGCTATGAGTCCTTAATCAAAATGTTCAACTACCTTGATTTTTACATTAGGCTAGATTGGATCTGTTTTTGTTGCCTGCATTGTTTGTTCATAGTGACATTTTATTGTTGTCACATTTTAATTTTTATGACAAAAAAAAGACATTGATTTGAATAGGTTATCTTTTTTGATAAATATTATACATTAGTGATGACAAAATGATACTAATTGATTATATCCAAAGTGTGTAATAAATATGTCTTTCAATGTGTATATTTATATGTATTACTGATAAAAAAGGTGTATCTTTATATATATTTTTAATTTAAATTTTGTAAACTCTTCATGTATCTTGCAAACATGATATGATACACGATACTAGATAAATCGATTCACAAGATGAATCTATGTTTTGATAATATGGATGTGACCTCCAGCTAAGGCACTGTCATATTTTTACTAATAGAGCTAAGTCAGCTAACCCTTGAGTTAGTGTGACCTCCTATCTAAAGCATTGTGACATATTTGTTTCACCACAAATACACCATTTTATAATTAAAAGGAGGAAGAAAATGGAGAAACGATATTAACTTTTTTTTAATTAAAATTTTTTCAGATCCATAATGCCTGTTTACATTAAGTAATGATTTAATCCTTTTTTTTTTTGGGTGGTGGGGAAGAGAGGGGGGGGGGGGGGAGCTTGAAGATTATGTTGTGATGTGAAGCATAGGCATGGCATGGGAGGGATTTTGCTTGGGGAGTTAGATTATATACGATTTTGATCTTTAGTGCATAGGGCGAACTTATTGCTGTATTGACTGTCTTAGGTTCTAATACTGTGTTTATAGCTGATATTATCTGGTGGCAGTTGTAATAATAAATGTTCTAGATTTGAAATTTTTGATACCTGGTTTGATTCTTGTGTCTTAATGGCATATTGTTGGTATATAATAAATGGTGAACAATGAGCAGGTGATGCTGCATTTGTTATCAATATCAGTGATTCAGTATATATCAATCTAAATTCACCTTCAAGCAAGTTCTTGTTAGTTTTTTTTTTTTTTTAAGTAGATAATCTTTTTGTCATTAATTGTGTATTTCTGGATGATTCTTGTGATTGAAATGCTGACAAAGTTTGTGCTGTGAAGAGTCTCAAGAATACTCAAACAACTCTCTTATGAACCATTTTGCTGTTGGACTGGACATTACTAGACATGGGGCGGACCAGTTCAAATGTCATAATTGGACTAATGTTTGGTGTCCGTGTAGGTCATGGTGGACAGGGATACCGGTCGTCCTCGTGGATTTGGATTCATTACCTTTGCTGATCGTCGAGCTATGGATGAGGCTATTAGGGATATGGATGGACGGGAGTTAGATGGTCAGGTCATCTCAGTTAACAAGGCTAAACCAAAATTGGGTGGTCAAGGTCCAGGTTATGACTATGATAGGGACCATATTTCTGGTGGTAGGGACAGTTACAGGGGTGGAGACAGATCTGCAGGGCGTACTGACTGCTTCAAGTGTGGCCGTCCAGGACATTTTGCCCGTGAATGTCCTTCAGATGATGGTGGTAGAGGTGGTCGGGTCTCGTCACATTCAAGCTTTGGTGGAGCTGGTGGCCATGGAGATCGCCTTGGGGCAGACCGGTTTGATGACCGTTATGATGGGGGGCGCTATGGAGACAGGGACCGTATGGATAGCAGAGACGACAGGTACGGGAACCGTGATCGATACAGCCATGAAAGATACCCACCTGGTGGCGATCGCTTTGCAGGTGAGAGGTATATGGATCGGGCACCTCAAAATGGGTATGGCAAAGACAAAGGTTATGACAGGGATGGAGGCCTAAGAGGTGTTGGTGACAGGTATGGAAGTGGACGTCCAGGCCGTTTTGACAGGGGAAGCTATAGGGACAGGCTTGGTCCTTATGATCGCCCTAGAGGGAGTGGTCGTCCAGCTTACGATCGGTATTGAGACAGGTTCTGTTTTTAATTACCAGTGATTTTCTGTTTACACCAGCTACTCAGGTTTTCTGATTCGAATGCATGTGATGGGGGCAGTTTGTAGTTGTGAGATTGATGGATGCTACCTTAAATAGTTCTCTTGCTTGCTTCTTGCTTTTAAGTAATTTCAGGATATGAGATTTTAATGAATGTATGGAAGTCATCATCTATGGCTATTATCAGGTTCGGCTCTTCTCATGTCTTCTACGCTTCATTAGTCTCCATTTCAAGGCCCTTTAACTAATTTGAAGTGAAAATTGATCTATCTCCACTTCCTACAAACTAGAGATGGAATATGAATTCCAAACTCTCAGTTACACAGTGAGTTGGAGACTGTAATTGAAAGGTCAGGATCCATGACTGAATTGAATTAGGATGCAAAGGAATGGAAGGAATTATAGAGGTACAGTAGTGAGCTAATTTACAATTTGGCAGATGAAATTTGAAAAGAGACTATTGCTTTTGAGTGGCAGCATCAACAGGACAGTAGTGGCAGTAACAGTGTTTTCCAACTTCACTTCTGCGGTGATACCACTTCAATTGATGTCATTTGACTGCCAGTTTCTTTTGTCTCCTTTCTGAATTTCTTGTAGATATCACCTTTGTAAAAAAATTTCGTCCGAAGCACCAAAACAAATGAGACAAGACACCCTAACAATGTAGCTACAATGATTATTATAAAAGCCAATCTATAACACTTCACTCCATTGCAATTCACCTCTTGCCCTGCTCTTCTTGTGAGACCCAGAGCATCCATCTGCTTCAAAGCTTCTTTGTCATATAAATTGCCCGCCACTTTCACATTAAATATGTTGGACCCAACTGGGCTCGAAATGGACCCAATATGGTACAAAGTAGAGTAGTGTTTAAGGCCAAATATTTCTGAAATGATTGCACTCGATAGTGGTAATTGCGCTCCAAGGCAGAATCCAATAATCACTGATGCAAAGTAGAGAGAATTGGGGACAGCAAAGGTGATGAGAACATGGCCAACACAGGAGAAAAGAATTATCATAGTGAGCATTAGAGGACGAGGGAGCTTGTACTTTGCCCACAAGATTTCAGAAACATAGCCCGCAACAACTCGTCCAAGGTAATTCCATATGCTCATAAGTGAGATAAAGGTTGGGATGCTATGAGTTGGATAGCCTAATGACTTTCCAATCTGACCTAAATTGTCGATGACCGTTAACGCTCCTCCGATGCCACAAGTTGTCGCAGCGAGTAGAATTAACATGTCAATGCTGAAAATTGCATGTAGTATGGTAAAGTCTTCGCCTCTGTCCGGTGGCTTGAATATATTGTTCATGCAAGATAAGAAACCACACCCCTCTCTGAAGTTGCTGGTGCATCTTCAATAACCATTTCCAATTGGGAAGGATTGTTAAGGCTCTGATCTTTTATTTTCCAGAGCTTTAGCTCTTCCTTTATGACAATCACAAGTGGAAGGAAAAGCAATATCAAAACGATAGAAGCACTTCCAGCACACTCAATTCTTGTAATACTGAACTTATTCTGTAAAATAATTCTAACCAAAAGAGATCCAGCAAGACCAAGTGAAATGTATAGGAAATTATAGAAAACTTTGACCTCACTTGGTTGTTGAACAATTTTCATGACCCGGATTGTTGGAAGAAAAACCAAGCAAATGATGGGTGGAAGCCAAGCAATTAGCAAGATGACAGCCTTCGAGTTGTCTCCATAAAAAGCATGATAGAGCTGTGTGATAATAGCACCAGGAGGCCTAAGACGCTTCCACGGCTTTCAGGGAAGTTGTTAACACAGGTGATTAATGCTCCAGTATTAGGAAATGACTGTGAATTAAGACCAATAAACGTATAAAGACACATTTGCCATACATGGGGTTTGGCAATGCGACCAGTGACTGAGCCATATAATGAAATAACTTAAGAAATTCATGACTGCGCCAATGGAGAGAACCACCCATGGTGGAACAACCTCGTAGATTAGCCCCGACAAGATCCCAAGATTGCCACCCAAATCCTTGAAGAAACCAAGCAAATTGAGGGTGGTTTGATCATAGCCCAAGGTTGATTTAATGTCGTTGGAGTATAAACCAAACATGTATGATCGATGTTCCTGCCACACACATGATCAAGAGTGATGCAAATACCATAAGCCATCGGCCTAAAAGCAGTTGCAAGATGAAGCCCCTTACGTCTTTCCAACCACCACCATTACAAGTTCTACTACAGAACCCGCCCTCTATTTTTTTTTTTTTCTTTCTTTCTTCAAGTTTTAACTCTTTTACATACTTTAGAGAGACTTAACCACGCTATAAATACGTATGGAGCTAATTTTTATTGTTATCAAGGGCTAGACTTACTTGTCCTATCTCGTTGGAGAGGAATCAAGCTCTTGTTATTTATAGTTTGAGGTTATTGTAATGCACAAACTATTTATTGCATTACAAAATAAAAATGTCACGTGTCGGTACCCAACATGGACACTAATAATATAGTTTCCATTTGATGCATATGACCTTGATACTGATACATTTTTGAACAGTTCAACTTGTTGACAGTAAAGAGGAGCAATCAACGGGAGTCAGAATGTTTGTCATATTGGTTTAGCAGAGTCTGATTAGCCTTTACAGAAATATTAAAAGTTTTGAAGTTCATCAGAAAATCAGAAATTCATATTGTTGATAGATAAGATATACACTAAAATTTAAGAGATGAAATATGCAAATCAAAAAAAAAAAAAAAAAAAAAAAAGAGATGAAATATGGAAATGAAATAATTTTTAATGAAATAATTATTACAACATTTTTTATATTTATATTATTTTGGAAAGAAATTCATTTTGTATAGAGTTTGTGGTATATTTTTGTGTTAGAAATAAATATTATTATTTTTGAATAGAGCTGGTAGTGTATATTTGTTTTAGAACCCAATTCTCTCGCTAGTCTTATACTCTTATGTGTGTGTGTTTTTGTTAAAAAAAAGAAAAGAAAAGAAAGTTTGGCCGGTACAATGTTATTTTATTTCTAACACAAAGTTATGACTACTCAGAAAAATACAAGATAAAAGACTAATCTGGATATTCATCAATCATCAGTGTCATTTTCTCTTTTATAATGAGGATTTTTATTTTATCGAATATGCCAGAACATTGGCCGTCTTGACCAATTTTTCCTTAACATGAATAGTACAAAACATAGTCATGTGTTACCTTTCATTCTAATGTTGACAATATCTTATTGCTCCAATTATTAGCCGTGAAATTAATGATGTGGCTTCTTTTTATTATTAGGCGTGAACATAGGGATCAAGCTTTAAGGGATTTTTTAATTTGGGAGCAAGTTTTTAGATATTTGTTGTCGGTAAATGTTTTTTTGTTATTTGTTTGTTTTATAAGAGAGCCACAGGCCCACACGTATGGGTGAGCAGGCCATTCTGTTCAAGTTTATATTTTTTTATTAAAAGAAAAAAAAAAACTAATGAAAAAAATTTAGTTACAAAATTGGTTGTAGTTTAATATTATAACCTTATTTAATAAGATAAACATTAATATATCTTTTAAAAATCTAATCGTTGAATTTCATGTTTTTTACACTCTTAATACAAATGTCAAATTTTATATAAATTAGATATTATTACTATGTGATTTATAAATTTATATTTTATGCATAATTTTAAACTACAAAAACTTGCAATTTAAAAAATTTATTAATGACATAGTTATTGAATTTTAATTTTTTAGAAATTTTGCAATCATGGAAGATATAAGAAGAAGATGTAATCCAATTGTGAATTTGTCAAAATTCACATGCAATAAAAAGATAGAGTAAGGTTGTAACGTTAAGTTACAACTAGTTTTGTAACTAAACTTTGTCATAAATGATATCTCTTTGTCAAGAGCTTTATAGCTCAATTAGCACGTCTTGGTATTTCATATAGAAACATCCAATATTCAAATGTCAACTGGTATAGTCGCTTATGGTTGAATAAGAGATCTGAGATTTAATCTCCGCCTACACAAAAAATCAATTAATGTCTTAGTCTGATGATAAAGAGCTATCATCAGCACCAAATGTAAATCTCATAAAAAAAAAAAAAAAAAAATTCAAATCTTTTTATCTTCAATTATCAAATTATTAAAAGAAAATAATTTCTTTTAACTTTCTAAAAAGTAGACTTTCAATTGTGGATCAATAAAACTAAAGGGAAGGAGCATCATTTTCGGGAAACGTAGGGGCTAAATTTTGTAATAAAAGTCGTCTCACCATTATATTATTGGCTCTCATCAAATTATTTTAATTGCTCATTTGTTTTTTATCGTCAGATTCTATACACAAAGAAAGAAAGAAAGAATTAGATTATTATATCATTCCTAGTCCCATCTCCCATGATGTGCTAAAATTTTAATTTGGCATATTAGGCCGGCTGCTGGCAATTATTCTTGGCTTTATAGTTGCAAAATGGGCAACAAATTTGTGTTCGTAGCAGCATGAGAGCTGGTCAAAGCTAACACTGCAAAGGATAAGGATACCAAAAAATGCATGTAAGGGTTTTTCGTCTGACTCTAAAATTGCCTATTACAACGATGTTTGAAAGAGTTGGATGACTTATTCTAAGAGAGTCACGAACATTGTCCTCATAAAGTATGGTATTTGCGTGGTTATTTTGAAGACTTTCTACTCTGCTAAACTTTTCCAATCTTTGATTGAAACCAAATTGAGGCCCTATAATATAAAAGAACATTGGAAGCAGCAAAACGTATCTAGCTAAATAAGCTAAATATAATAAATTATATAAACAATTAAACCTAACATGCATGCTATCGTACATATATTAATAATAGGTCAGACAGCTTAGTTAAACAAAATAAATTAAATAAACTCCTATCTTACATTCAAAACTTTCACATGCATGACTGATATTACAATTAGCTACTACTTCGATGAGTTAGAAATAAAAAATGTTCAGAAAATTCATGTGAATTGCATCGAGGGAATAAAGTATCAAAGACCTTATTCGATCTCATGATAAGACTAGGCAGTGAAATTGAAAACCCTCAATTGAAAGTGAAAAATTCAAAATATTATTGTTTTTTTTTTTTAGAGAGTTTCGCTGATAATAACTCTTTATTATCAAGCCAAGACACCAATCAGTTTTTGGTGTAAGTGGAGATTGAACCTCAGATCTCTTATATAATCATCAGAGATTTTATTAGTTGAGCTAACTGGAACCCACTTCAAAATTATTGTCTTAATTAGACATTTAGACATGTAAAAAATTAATGTGACAACTTATGAATTTAAAAGTGTTCTATCATTTCTTTTTTTAAAGAAAAATCATCATGTACCAAAGTTCCAAAAACAAAAACAGGCCTTTATTTTTCTACGATACCTATCTAAAAAAAAAAGACAATTAAATTTTGGTCCAAACTCAAAGTGAAAAGTGTCCTACAAATCATACACTCGTGCAATCTGTACTTAGTGTTGATTTTTTTTTTTTTTTTTTGGGGGGATGATCAGGAAACTTTATTGAGAGAAAAACCAAAGTACAGAGACCGGCTTGCCTAACCCCTCACAACAAAAACAAAACAAAAGGGGCTGTTGCCGACATATATAAAATGAACCAAAAAAATTACAGACTATCTAAGTTCAATTTTTTTTTTTTTTTTTTTGGGGAGGGAACTTAGTGTTGATTGCAGCCAAATCTAAGTTAACTTTCATGAAGAGAAATTTTTTGACTTTCGAATGTATTCTAGGGGTGAATGGGTCAGGTTTGAGGGATTTTTGCAACTTAACCCGTCTTTGTGGGATTGCAAAATTCTCAAGCTATCACATGTGTTGGGTTGTGTAGGTTTGGTGGGTTATACTTACATGTTTCATCATCCCTTGCAAAAAATTGGACTTTCATTAACTATTTAATTACTTTTTTAATATACCTAAATTTTACTGCAAACTTCCAAATTCATCCAAATGAATTCTTAAAGTATCAAAATAAATTAAAATAAACGACACAAAATAAGAATAATAAATTAAAATAAAATTCCAACGCCAACCCACGAAAACTAACTCAAGATGTCAGGTTGGATTAAGTCGGTTTTGTCAAGTTGGTGGGTTGGATGCACACCCCAACTAGTTAGCAATTCATGCATAATAAAGTTTAATAAAATATGGTTTTGTCGTAAATTGTTTTTTCCTCTCTTTATTTTGCATATAAATATCATGCATAATAAAATATGCTGTCCAAGTGATATATATATATATATATATTGAGAATGTAGACTTGATCATTTTGATTGCAATGGAAGGAATAAAAATACATTGATGTCAATAGTTTTGTTACTTTTGTAATTTAACTAATACATTCTGGTATTTTTAATACAAACACCCAAGGTTTAAAACTTTAAATCTCTTCTCCCTAGCTCATTGTAATTATCTAATTAATAAATATTAAAAAAACACACACACTCTTGATGTTTTATAAGACAGGATTAAACTTAACTCCATTCTCAAAAAAAGAAAAAAAAAAGAATTAAGCTTAACTCCCCGAGAGAAAGTTCATAAAACTAGCTTAATTAGATTTAATAAATAAATAATTAGCAAGTGGTGATCACATGGAAAATGGAGCTAGGTCCGAGACAAGACCGACAGGCCTTTATCGGGGCACGTAAACAAGAGTATCAGATTTAAAAACTCCATGAACGTTCCACGTTATCCAGATTTAATAATCGTATACATACAAAACCTACTTATTTTACTCAACAGCATAGTACTATGATTTAGCCTAAAAAAATAGAGAGAAATCTTAGGAATTTGGGCTTTGATTTGTTTGATCAAGGACTGGAGTAGGCAATGCCAACTGCCAACCATGCTTTTGGCGTCAATGATGGGTCTTGTTTTGTAAATCTATTTACTTTAGGGTGGGTTTAGTTAACTTAATTGGTAGAGTTTTTTGTCATAGAATAAAAAATCTAGAATTCTATTCCTGTTTATACCAAAATTCAATTAGTATATGAAAAAGAAAAATCTCTATCTCTCAATATAGCTTACTCTCAAAATTTTAGTTATTGTTTATTAAATCAGATTCTGTGGAAATTAACCCAGATTCATTGGTAAGCAACAAATTAACAAGAACTTAGCTCACCAAGAGCTCTGTAGTCTGAACACTTTAAAGCTACAACAATTTATTTTCAGGAAAAACATTAATGGCCTTGTGCGTTGATTATCAAGAGCCCGACAGTGTAACCTATATTAATCCTGGAGATAACGTGGTCCAAACACGCATGCGGATGGCCTCTTTTATTTCTTTGACTTTTTTTTTTGCCTTCCGATTTTCTATGCTGATGAATTAATTATCATTAAAGGAAATTAATGGAAATCACTTAGTAGTGCCTGTCATTTTTTAGTACCTTACAATTGGATGCGTGTGAAAAAATCTCATATATAATATCATTTTCTAGTACTTGATCTTAGAAACCGTCTACACCTACATGGCTACATCCTAAAGGGACTGCTGTCACCTTAGTCCTCATATTTGAAACTCAATTATTTGATATAGAAAAGAAAACCAAGTTAGGCTTGGGAATAGAGGACCACAATGATTTTTATGAGTATTTCTAAGATTTTACTAACAAAGATTACAATTCTTTTTAAGGGGATATTAACTATTTTTAAGAATAAGAGAGACAGAGATAAGACTTTGATTTTCCTCTTCTTATCTATTCTAATTTGATTCTAGACCTCTCAAATTATAAAAAGGATAATAATTTCTCACACAACCTATTTCACAATCTTTTTTTTTTTTTTTGTGTACATTCACTTTTCATGCTTTAAATGTAAAAATATTATATTTTTGTATTTTAAAATATGTATATCAAAACATGTAATTCTAAATATTGAGTGTATTTGTGTTTGAAAAAGCAGTGTGAAAAAAATATTTTGGCATATAATATATTATATGAATATCCTTTTCAAACAAAAATGATATTTTACATTTGCCCACCATGCACCCATCTAAATAGATGCCATTAAAGGCCTTGAAAGAATATAAAATAAGATACACATTCCCAAATAAATTGCAAGTACTTAACTCCCTCCTCATATAAGTAAGTCCATGCCTAGAGTGTGCTTATCTTAAACCTTAAAGATAAAAGAAAATGGTGGCTGCTGAGTTCGGAGGTGGTGGTGGGGGTTGGAGGGCCATGAAGAGCTTCGCCTTGCACGTGATCCTAGGTAGATGGTTCATGGTCTTTGCATCGTTGTTAATCATGTCTGTCTCAGGTTCAACATACATATTTGGTGTATACTCCAACGACATAAAATCATCCTTAGGCTATGACCAAACATCGCTCAATTTGATCAGCTTCTTCAAGGACACGGGTGCAAACCTTGGAATCCTATCTGGGCTTATCAACGAGATCTCACCCTCATGGGTTGTCCTCTTAATTGGGGCAATCTTGAACTTATTTGGGTACCTCATGATATGGCTTAGTGTCACAGGTCATACTGCCAAGCCCCGCTTATGGCAAATGTGTCTATATATATTCATCGGTGCAAACTCACAGTCATTTGCAAATACTGGAGCTTTAGTCACTTGTGTTATGACCTTCCCAGAAAGCCGAGGCAGTGTTATAGGCCTTCTGAAGGGTCTTGTTGGTCTAAGTGGTGCTATTATGACACAACTCTACCATGCTCTCTATGGGGATAACTCAAAGGCTCTGATTTTGCTAATTGCTTGGGTTCCGGCAGCTGTGTCCTTTGTCTTTCTACGAACAGTTCGGATTATAAAGACAGCTCGGCAATCCAACGAGCTCAAAGTTTTCTACAAATTCCTCTATATTTCACTTGGCCTTGCAGGGTTTCTCATGACTTTGATTATCATACAAAACAGGCTCAGGTTTAATAGAATTGAATATGCTGGAAGTGCTTGTGTTGTTGTTCTTTTACTATTTCTGCCACTTGTAATAGTTTTGAAAGAAGAATCCAAACTTTGGAGGAGAAAGGAGCACCCCATAAATGATCCTGTACAAGTGAAAGTAGTAGCTGAAAAGCCACAGGTATTGGAGCAACCAGTACTGCCCCCAATTGAAGCACAATCAAGTGAAAGAAAGCCAGATTCTTGCTTCAGCAACATATTCAGGCCCCCAAATAGAGGTGAAGACTACACAATATTACAAGCACTATTCAGCATCGACATGTTAATTTTGTTTGTAGCCACAACTTGTGGTGTTGGTGGGACTTTAACAGCCATTGACAACTTGGGTCAGATTGGTAAGTCACTAGGCTATCCAGCTCACAGCATCGCAACCTTTGTATCACTCGTGAGCATTTGGAATTATCTAGGACGAGCTTTGACTGGTTTTGCTTCTGAATTCTTCTTAGTCAAATACAAATTCCCTCGTCCCCTATTGCTTACATTTGTCCTCCTTTTCTCTTGTGTTGGCCATCTCTTAATCGCCTTTCCAGTCCCATACTCTCTTTACTTTGCTTCAGTGATTATTGGGTTCTGCTTTGGTGCACAATGGCCTTTAATATTCGCTATCATATCTGAGGTCTTTGGCCTCAAGTACTATTCCACTTTGTACAATTTTGGTGCTTTTGCAAGCCCAGTTGGGTCTTACATTCTCAATGTGAGAGTGGCCGGTAGTTTATATGATAAGGAGGCTTTGAAGCAAATGGAAGCTTTAGGTGTCAAAAGAGAGGAAGGGAAGGAATTGATATGCACGGGTGCTCACTGTTATAGAATGGCTTTCATTATAATCACCGCTGCAGCGTTGTTTGGGTTCCTTGTTTCTATTCTTTTGGTTCTAAGGACAACCAAGTTTTACAAAGGTGATATCTACAAGAAGTTCAGAGAGGAATCAGAGGCAGCAGCAAGTGAAATGGCTTCCAAGGGAAATGACAAAGTTCCGATGAGAGAAAGAGAAGGTGGAGCCAGTTTCGTTGCCTCAGCCAATGCTAGCTCTTTCAGTACAACCACCAACACCAACACCAACCATCATTAAATCACTGAGTTAGACTAGAGCTGCTTGATTATTTGTATGATGTAATATATTGCTAAGTTATTTCTTTCTTGCTTTTAGAGAGAGTGAAAAAAAAAAAGGGAAGAAAGGAAGAAGTAAAAGTTGAAAATACCATGTGGGTCCTTGAATTTAAGTAATAATTTAATTGTGTCCTTAAATTTGAATTAGCGTAAAATACAATTCGCCCTAAGGTTGGAGCAAATGGTAAGCACACTTAGATTTCTTTTAAAATATTCAATTTGTTTTCTATGCATAAACATCACTTAAGTTTGGCTATGCAATTCCTTTAAAAAAAAAAAAGTTTGGCTACTCAATTTACCCCCAAATTAAACTAATTTTTGGTCTTAAGTAAACCAAAACGTGCATGCGACTTTTATTTTTATGGGTGATATTGGTTTTTGATATATAACATAACTTTGTTAATGAAAAAAATAGTCTAAGTACACAAGGAGTATTCTATAAGTAATACAATCAAGCTCTCAAGATACAATGATCAACCATATTTGAAAGAGAATTAAAGTAAAAGGAACCCAAACTAGCAAAAAATCAACAAAGACTTAAAAAGAAAAACAATTTAATGTTGAGAGTAGCTTGTTCATGGTTCTCAATACTTCTAGTATTCTCTTCCCACCTAAGAGCAGTAGCATTGGAGAATGCTAATGCTATATCTAAGGTGTTTTTAGCATTTCAACCCTTAAAAATTGTTGCATCAGGAAATGCTAAAGGCAAGAATTGCAAATATTTTGCAATTCTTGCTATAGTGCAATTCTACCTTTAGAATTGCACTGTAGCACAATTCTAAACCGAATAAATAATTTTTTATTCCATCTTACTTCAGTCCTCTCTCCCTCTCACTCCCATTCTGTCTCTCCGTTTCCCACTCCATCTCTCCATCTCTCTTTCTCTCATCTCACATCTCTCTTTCTCATTCAAGGCTTGCACTGGAGATGGTGGGTTTGGATCGGCGTGGTGGTGGGTTGGGTGTGCTGGAGATGGCTCGTGGTGGTGGTGGGTTCGTGGTTTGATCTGGGCATGGTGGTGGGTTGGGATCGGTTGATGGTGGGTTTGGATCGGCGTGGATCGGCAGGCTGGGTGCTGGAGATGGCTCCGATGGGTTTGACAAAGCTTTGAATCGGAGAGGGTGTGGGTTGCTGGAGATGGCTTCGATGGGTTTGACAGAGGTTTGAATCGGAGAGGGTGGGTTGTTGTGTTTGATCGTGGGTTGCTATGTCGTGCTTGGTCGGCGAGGTTTGGGTTCTGCGTTTTGGTCGGTGTGGGTCACGGAGTGGGTTTTTTTTTTTTTTTTTTTTTATGTGGGTTTTTGTTCCGGTGGGATTTTGGTGGGCAGTGGGCAGTGGTGGCATGGTGGGCGTGGTGGAGGCGTGGTGGTGGTGACTGGGCAGTGGAGGCGCGGTGTAGAGGTTGAGGGAAGGTGGAGAAATTTTCTGACTGGGCTGGGTTTCAAATCGGCGATTGTTGTTGATGGGTTTGCTCCGGTGGTTGTTGATGGGTTGAGGTGTTGATGGGTTGAGGTGCCATGGCTGTGGTTGTTGATGGGTTGAGGTGTCGTGGCTGTGGTTGTTGATGGCTTATGTGTTGCTAGAGGTTGAGGGAGAAGGAGAGGAAAAAAAAATTGTTGAAAAGCGCAGGAAACATGAGTCTGAAAAAAAAAAATAGTTATAAAGAAATATTAAAGAAAGATTAAAAAATAATATTTTAATAAAAATAGAGTTTTGGAATATAGGAGGTATTGTAAAATTGGATGATATAATGATAAAGTGAGGTTTTGGAATGGTAAAATAGAGTAGCATTAGCATTTTTCTTAGCATTTTTCAATGCTAATGCTCTAATGCACCTCATCAAACAATGAGGCAAACCTTTTCAAATTGCTATGTTTCAATAACGACCATATTGACCTTACCAATATGTGAGCATATCCAAAACTCTCTGCGGCATAAATAAATGAACTCCAAACAGGCTAAGTAGCATAGTACACAATTCTTTTGCTATAGGAGAATGGAGAAGTAAATGATCCCCAACCTTCTCATGACATTTACACATATACACAATCTAACTCAATAATATATTCCTCTTAAGATTATTAATAGTAAGAATTTTAACCAATGCAATAGTCAATGATAAGAAAGTAACTCTAGGAGGTT
This sequence comes from Quercus gilva, assembly GCA_023621385.1. Lineage (NCBI taxonomy): Eukaryota > Viridiplantae > Streptophyta > Magnoliopsida > Fagales > Fagaceae > Quercus > Quercus gilva. Next base: position 40,222,603 of record CM042479.1, on the reverse strand, counting down.
CCTTGGATCTCCAAATAATTTTCTAAGGAAAAGACTTGACAGTAGTATTAGACATCAAGGAATGATAATAGCATCCAACTTAAAAAACTTGACCTTTAATTTTTTGAATGAAACAATGTGACATAGGGAAAAAATGTGACAATGTGACAATTTTTTGAATGAAACTTGCTAAGATAATAAATTGTGATTAGGGAAAAAATTTATTAGGACCATCATTAAAAACACTTTTATTATACGCTAATCACAATTTACAACTTTAGTAATTTTGAAAAATATTATGAATTTTTTTTTTTGGGTGTGATTTTGGAGTTATTATATTCCAAATTAGATGAAACAAGTCCCCTGCAAGCTTTGATTTATTTAGTGCAGTTTGCACACGGGTATTTCTAAAAAGTCTTGATAGTGTCTAGTATTAGTCCAAACTTTAGTAGTGATTTTCATCTACCATATTAAATGTGTCAAATTTAGTTTATGCATTTGCTGTCAAATGTAACTATTAAAATCAAACAATTGTACTTCCTTTGACCTCTTTGATCTCATATAAATCAAAATTAACTATGGGTTGATTTCTATATTTATGTTGATTTTAAAAAGAAAGTGAAGGCAGAGGTAAGATCGAATCATTTTTCACCTTATTCAACTTATTTATTTTATGTAAAATTTTTTAATTTTATTTTATCTTTTTTTTTTTTAAATTAAAAAAAAAGAAGTTCTCAGCATTAATGAAAGTGGAGCAAAGGGCGGTGACTACTGCTTTGACTCATAGTCATTGAGCGATGTTGCATTCAACTACTGGGTTTGCGGGCTAACACGCTGACGTACTTTCGGCACTGGGTCTTTGATAGCTCACTTCATGGTGATCATCTTCACTACCAAAAGGTATTTATTTTCAAACTTTATCTTTCTGCTGGCAAGAAATTAATGGTAGATCAACTTGTCTTGTTCAGCCAGTAAGCACTTAATTAGCAAGAATAGTTAGTCTGGTCCAACTTGGCATCCTCCCATATCCAATAGCATGACAATATTTCAACTCTGATGGCAGTGTTGTGTTGCTCAATGTGGCCAAAAATTGACAATAAGAGAACATGATGATCTAGTGACGATTTTGATGTTTATCTCTCTCTCTCTCTCAAAAAAAAAAAAAAAAGGTGAAGCATCCGTGTGTCCTAGTAATTATAGACACTTCATTAAAGTGTCGTACTTGTGCAATATATACCAGTGTAACAGTGTCATATTGATATCATACTTAGTTATGTTATGTTACAATTTTTGCAAAAATTACTTGTATTGCTATATCATACCCGTATTTATATCTGCACCTTTTGGATTCCTTGCAATCTATTATTGTCTCAAGAATTTACATGGTATTATGATAAGATATAATCATTACAAAACAGATGTAAGAGTTTTAGATCTGATCACTAAGAAAATTTTACCTCTCAAAAACAGTAAAAGAATCATTCACGTGTCCTTTGTGATCTATTATTTTCATAAGTTTTACATGTGTATTGATATAATGCTAAGATGTAATTATTACAAAGAAGTTTTGAAAACTTTAAATCTTGTCTCTGAAAAAGAAAAACTTGACCTCCAAAAACAACTTTCTTTAGACTTCTGCGGGAGGGAATACAAGGTCTTTTTTTCAAAAGAAAGGATTTTTTTCGCATGGAGACAAAGGTGATCCCACAATAATTTTGGAGTCATCAAGCATTTTGTGTGCACCTCATGTAGTGCTCCATTTACTCAGATAGCTTTCTCCTTATGTGAAGTGAAGGCTGTGCCCACCGCATGCATGCTCTTCTGAAATTGCAGACATTCTGATATGGACTATAGAGAACTAGGGAAAGACTTATCGATCACAGTAGCATTTTCATGTGAGGCTTGATTCTCGCAGGCCCACTGAATCGCATCTTTATGAATTCATGCTGATTATTGCTTTTTTACTTTTGAGAAAAAAACAAAAAAAAGTGGACTGAAATAGTCCAAATTCATCTTCTTCTCTCCTCCACAAAATAAATAAATAAATAAATACACTCATATATAGTATATTTTTAAAAATTTAAATCCAAACTAAAAGAATAGCATATTCATTATATATAGGATAAGGATTAAGTTATAGTTAAATGTAGCTTTTGCAATTTTTTTTATAGGATTAATATTTTGAAAATCTGGTCATTGGATTACATAATTTCGTTGATCTTAACGCGCATATCAAATATCATGTTAGTGGGTTATTATTCAGTGTTTGGTTCACAAACATGAGTTTTGTCTATATATGTATATATATATATGATGAGATAGTCACTAATCACTGATTATCTTGATAGTTTGCAATGATAAAGGGTATAAGGAGAAAATGTTGTCAAATAGTTGATTCGTCAAACTACTCTTTTAATGAAAAATTATGGAGTGGTGTAATGTTGTTTAGATTTACATTAGATATAATTTGAATATGACCCTGTGACTTGTATTAGTTATGTAGTAAATATGTTTATGACATGTTTAAAAAAATATGTTACTTTTTATCTAACAAAAGTTATATCAAGTTAGTCTTTACTTCTCAAAAAGAAAAAAATGTGAGTTAATCTCTTATTGGAAAATAAGTGTGAGTTAGAGAGCTTTAAAGTCTGTATTGTGTATCTAAGAGTTGGACCTTTTTGGATATATATATCAATTTCTTTAAAACATTATTTTCTCTCCCCGTGTGTGTGTTAAAATACTTAGTATTCTAAAAAAAAAAAAAAAAAAAAAAAAGTTAGTCTTCACCTAACTCAAAATAATTTTTTTTCATCAATAAATGGAAACCATCTTTTTAATCATATTTATCTCAATTAATATTTTTCAAACATTTTAAATCAATATTTTCCCATTAAATAAATTAGATATTTATAGTTAGAAAATCACAATAGTTTTAAAAATTATGACATATAAATACTAATTAATTTTAAAATGATTTAAATAATAAAGGTCACTTTACATGTCTAAACATTTACAAGTCAATATAAGCAAAGTAATTAATCCTATTTGTAGTGCAACTATTATCAGTATATTATTATAATTAGTTCATGGTTTAGCATATGTATATATTACACTGGTCAATAACATTTTATTGGAAGTGTATATTGATAAGTCCACTACTTGATTGTATTTTTCTTCATATTTTTTATGCTTGCAAAACTTTAAGATGATTGCAAATCAATAATTATTTTATTTATATAATATTTAAAATTTAATTTTCATATTTTAAAATTACACACAGAAAATGATTTTGTTGAACGAATACTAAACTTCATGTTAATATTAATAAGAACATACAATTTAACAATGTGATTCTTAATATATTAATCTAATAAAAATTTAAATTTTTATTAATGTTGTGCAATTCAATAATGGTATAACATTAATAAATAGTTACATTAGCTGTATCTTAGTTTAATGATAAATATATATTTTACCTAAGGTGTGTCCGCTAAAATCTTATTGAATAGTAATAGTATAACATTAGTGTTTAGAAATTTGTATTTTCAATTTCCAATGAATTTCAAAGATATTAAAAATGATTAATGCAAAATATTTTATACAATAAGGGGAAGGAGTGGGACCCTAATTGTAATTTAGCTCTCTCTCTCTCTCTCTCTCTGAGTATAACTTTAAGCAATGTTACACCATTCAATATTTTTTAATTGGATGCGAGTTTCGACAAATCTACCGTTAGATTACATTATCTTCGTATATTCTCCATGCCTACAAAATTTAAAGATGATCAAAGATTAATAACTATGTCATCAATTAATTGTTTAAATTTAAATTTTTTAGTTTAAAATAATGCATAAAATATGAGTTCATGTATCGAATGGTAAATAACATCCGATTAGCATGCATATTAAGAACATGTAATTCAATAGTAGAATTCTCAAAATATGAATTCTATAACAAATTATTGGGTAGTGCAACTTACTTAAAGTTACACCAAGTGTAACTTGAACTCAATCATATATATATATATATATATATAGTTGTGGGGGTGAAAGTCCAACGTTACGTATTGGGTTTGGGGCCCAATTTGAATATCAATGTTGGTCCGAAGAGGTAAAAGGGATCAGGGCTGAGTCCGTTTGATGGAAATGCACTTGAAAAGGAATGATGTATGTGTCCAAAGACAATCTTATTGGTCCGAAGAGGTTCCCTTCCTCGGATCATTAGAGAACTTGATCAAGCAAATATACTGAAGACCTAAGCGACCTTCCCAGCTGATTCCACGGTAAAGAGCGAACTCTGGGCATGCCTAGGGATGAGAAGAACATAAAATATCTTAAAGGAAAAGCTGCCATCACCACATTTAATGCACTGCAGCAACTTTCCTGGCCGCATTTATATGGAGAAGACACCTGAACAGTTTAACCTCAGCTACTACCACTCACAGCAGACTAAAGCAAAGGCATGATGTGACATGTACTCAAGTGAATATTTGGATGAAGAATAAGTGTACGGTGAAGACGAGGAAGGAGGAGGGTATATAAAGGAAGTAGGTCTCTGAAATGGGTAAGGGGGAGAGAAAATTGTATTCATTTTGGTTTATAAACATTGAGCCTCTTTGGATTCAAGAGGACTCTTACTGAATACTAGTCCGAACGTCATTTTATCCATACTTGCCTATTTGAATCGTTGCTAAATCCATATACAGCCCAGCTGTTTAACCCATTCTCTACAAATTTATTGTTTGGGGTTCATTGGGCTCACAGTCTGCAAAGTTTGTGCTTGGCCCATCTAATTTGGACCCTACAATAGTTGTGTTCAAGTTACATATAATATTAAAGTTACATCACCTAATATTTTTTTTAATTAAATGTGAATTTTAATAAATCCACCCATGGATTACATTATTTTCGTATATTATTCATACTTATAAAATTTAAAGATAATCAAAGATCAATATCTATATCATCAATTAATTGTTTAAATTCAAGTTCATGTAGTTTAAAATAATGCATAAAAGATGAGTTTATGGATGAACAGTAAATTAAATCTGATTGACATGAAAATTGGCATGCATATTAAGAACATATAGAATACGTAATTCAATAGTTAAATTTTCAAAATATGAGTTATTGGGTTATATAACCTTGCTTAGAGTTATAGCCTATGTGTCAAATTCTTTGATCTTTGCATCTTCTCAAAATTAGATTTTTCTCTCATTGTCATAGTCGTTAATTTATTGTTATTTTTTTTAATTCCCAAAGTTGATTATTGTTTTTGGTTCTCAAAGTTTTTTCCTTATATGTTTATTTTTATTTTTGTGTTTGGAATTAGGTGCTAGATTGGATGTGAACAACACAATTTTATTTATATAAAAGAATTTAGGATAGCCTAACTTTAAAATTAAGTAAAATTGTTAAAAAAAATTATTACTCATTGATAGATGATAATTAACTTGAGATACATAAATAAATAATTATTGTATCTATAAAAAAAAATATATATATATATATATATATTTTGTTAACATTGACTAGACATATGTTTTATTTTTATGTATTAAATTATTCTCTCTTTTTTTTTTTTTTACCAAAAAAATTATTCTTTGAACCCTAGAAATTTTTGCTCGAAACAAAAAAAAAAAAAAAAAAAAAAAAAAGTGTTAGTTGAGTTACATAACTTTTTGTATTAACTTATAAACAAAATTTGGCTACAAATTTTGTTGTAGTTTAAGGCTACAAGCTCACTCAATATCTTTTTAATGGATGTGAATTTTGATAAATTTACTATTGGATTATATTTTCATTTTATATCCTTCATACTTGCAAAATTTTAAAAATGACAATGTTTAGCAACAATATTGGTTGTAGTCTAAGGCTACAACCTTACTTAATATTTTTTTTTATTGGAGGTGAATTTTGACAAATTCATTATTAGATTATATTTTTATTTTATATCCTTTATATTTTACATCTCCTTCTTATATCCACTATACTTGCAAAATTTCTATAAGATTAAAGATCAATAAATTGTTTAAGTTGCAAGTTTTTATAATTTAAAATTATGCATAAAATATAAGCTCCTAGATCATATAGTTAATAATATCTGATTGACACAAAATTTAACATGTGTATTAAGAGTGTAAAGAACATCCAATTCAACAAGTAAATTTTCAAAATATATATTACTGTTTATATTATTGAGTAAGATTGTAGTTTTATGCTACAATCAATTTTGTAACTAAAATTTGTCTTTTTAAAAATATGGAGTCATGTTAATTTTTTTAATGAAAATTGTTGTCTTAAGTTACAACCAAGTATGTAGTCAACCTTTGTCCTTAATTCTCTCTCTCTCTCTCTCTCTCTCTCTCTCTCTCTCTTTATATATATATATATATATATATAAGGAAGGAGTTAATGATTCATATTATTAAATTTCAAGTTTTTGTAATTTAAAATTTTGCATAAAATATAAGCTTCTAGATCATATAGTAAACAATATCTAATTGACATAAAATTTAACATGTGTATTAAGAGTGTAAAGAATATCCAATTCAACAGTTAGATTTTCAAAATATATAATAATATTTATATTATTGAGTAAAGTTGTAGCCTAAGGTTATAACCTTACTCAATATTTTTTTATTTGAGGTAAATTTTAACAAATTCACCATTAGGTTACATCTCTTTCTTATATCCTCCATACTAGCAAAATTTCTATAAGATTAAAAATCAATAACTATGTCATCAATAAATTATTTAAATTGCAAGTTTTTTTTTTTTAATGAAAATTATTGTCTTAAGCTACAACCAAGTATGTAGCCAAACTTTGTCCTTAATTCTCTCTCTCTCTCTCTCTCTCTCTCTCTCTCTCTCTCTCTCTCTCTCTCTATATATATATATATATATATATATGAGTTGGGTTCAAGTTACACTTGGTGTAACTTTAAACAATATTATACTGTTTAATAACTTGTTATAAAATTCATATTTTGAAAATCTCACCATTGAATTACATGTTTTATATGTTTTTAACATTTTTGCCAATTTTCATGTCAATTGGATATTATTTACTATTCGATCCATAAACATATATTTTATGCATTATTTTAAACTACAAAAATTTGAATTAATTTAAACAATTGATTGATGACATGGTTATTAATCTTTGATCACCATAAAAATTTGTAAGCATGAAGAATATATGAAGATAATGCAATTTAATGGTAGATTCGTCAAAATTTACATCCAATTAAAAAATATTGAGTGATGTAACATTACTCAGAGTTACACCAAGTGTAACTTATACTCAATCCTATATATATATACATATAATCAAGGAGTTAATGGTACTTATTATTAAACAGTGATTTTTTTTTTTTTTTTTTTAAATTTTGTTTTCATACTCTAACCCATAAAGGAAAAATTTTGGTTTCCAACTTCAACCGCAACGTAAATTACCATCTCAATAGTATTAAAAGAGTTTGAAAATTTTTGTCACCAAAGGAAGGGATTCTTCTCAAAAGAAAGTGCTAGGCAGATAGAATAATAGAAAAGGGACGCCTACCTCCGTGGATAAAAATCTTGTCTTGTACTTGTAAGTTGTAGCCAACAAAGTGACTTAGATATTTCAATTAAGCTGTCTAAGTCATAGTCATTTTCATTTTAGGTGATCAAGAATAATCTGAATTGATAGATGCCAAATTTTTGTAGATAACTCATTAAGAATCTAAGATAAGATTTATCATTGGCAAGACATGCAAATTAAGAGCAATGCTAGTGTCACAACTTGTGATACAATTTGTGCCCAAACTCGCCTATATGGCGAGTTGTTGTTGGTAGAGGAAAGATGGTAGCTTCATATGAGGACACCCCTCCACCGACTACAACTCACCACATCAAGGACGAAGCTACTCTTTGACAGGGGGGGCCATTGCCCCCCCTGGATTTTGGGGAAACTTTTTTTATAGGTATATTTAATGCTCAATTAGCCTAAAAAAAAATTAAACTTGGTCATTATTAGTCTCTTCTTACTTAGAGATGAAGATGAGAGAAAGAAATTTCTCATTGAATGAATAGGAAAAGTACAGCTTTGCTTATATATATAAGGAATAGAGCAATGGAATGAAACAAAACAAAAGGAATTAAAAAACAAGCTTTTTAATTTTAACCCAAATCAATTTCTCGACTGCATTTTTTGGGTTCTCAATATCAAAATTAGCCTAAATTCTATTTCTTAATGACCAAAATATTAGACAAAAATCCTCCCTTCCCCACACGTAGGCTACTCCTCTGCTCTGCACAAAGGCTACTCCTATGCTAGATGTTTATTCTTTGACTATCTTGATATTCGTTGAATCCATTGATGACCATAGTGGAGGAATGTGAGTTGTTTGTAACATTATCAATGATGTTTATTGTCTTTATGAGTTACGAAAGTCAATTAATGATATTAGAGAGATTATAAAGTGGATAGAATTTGTCAAACCAAGTGTCAATAGCATTAAAAAAAAAAAAAATTGTCAATTGGGCTTTAAAATGCCTTGCTAATGTGGCAAGAGAAGAGACTATGATAGAACACGAGGCTAGATAATGTAGTCTTAAAAACATACCCAATCTCAATAATTCAATTTGAATTGTTGACCCAAATAGATGATAAAATATTAAATTGACCAGAAAAAATTTTTATTCCTGAAATTGCAATTTTTTTTTAAAAGTCCAAAATTTGCCCCCCTAAACCTTTGGCTCTGGCTCCGTCCCTACACCACATAGACGAGTTATGGCACCAGCTTAATTCTGCAAATTGGTGGTTAGACACCTTATGGCAATAGTCTCTCTGAATCTCCTTCACTCGTGAGCATCCACAGTAGTGGAGTTAAAATTTAGCTTTTTAGCTTCACCAAAAGTTACTTTATCTATTTTACCTACACACATGCTGCCGCAGTGGATCTATTTTAGCTTTCAACACAATAAAATAATACAAACATCACAATAAAATAATATATCTCCTACAATAAAATAATATATCCCACTACTCAAAAAAACATCTACAACACCAACCACAACCACCTCTACCATTAGCCACAGCTATAACCACAGCCACAGCCACAGCCATAACCACAGCCACAACCACCACCACCACCACCACTAGCCACAACCACTACTCTACTTTGGCAACCACAACACAACATAGAAAAAAAAAAAAAAAAAAAAAAAACAAAACCACAACCACAATCACAACCCCATCACCACCAGTCACCACAAACCACCAGCCATGACAACCAACCATGACAACCAACCATGACAACCACAACCACAACTCACTGCCACTACCACAACCACAACCACAACCACAACCATAAACCACAAAACTCATAGCCAAAATACACAAAACCCACTGTTAAAGCCAAAATCATCCACCACCATTACAACCAAAATCCACAAACCCATTGTCAAAATCATCCACCACCACTATCATAGCCAAAATCAACCACCACCACCACAAACACCAAACCCATATGAAAATACATTAAAAAAAAAAAAAAAACTCAATCACAGTAAAGAGAATAGAGAGATGGGTGGCAGTGGTGGCTTGCGGCTTTGGGAGGACAGTGTCGGCGTTGGATGAGCGTTGGGATGGAGGACTAGGCAGAGGAGTGGATCGGCGGCTTAGGGCTTGGGTCGGCTTGGGCCAGTGATGTTGAGGCCAGTGGAGGCGTGGGTCGGAGACGTTGAGAGAGAGAGAGGTGAGAGTGACTGAGAGAGAGAAAGACACGGACTGGGCGATGGGGCTTGGGGAGATCGGTAATGGGGCTTGAGGTGGGTTAGCGAGCTGGGTTGGTGGAACAAATCGACGATGAGGGAGCTGGCTGGCGAGCTAAAGGATGAGGGAGTTGGCCGGCGAGCTAGAAAGAAAAAAAAATTGAGGAAGAAAGAAGAAAGAAGAGAAGCCAGAGAGAGAGAGAATAGGAAATGTTTATTTAATGAGAGAAGAGAGAGAAGTGTAATAATAAATTTTTTTTTTTTTTACCGCTACAGTGCACATCTAAAGATAGATGTGCACTGTAGCTAAGGAGCTAAATCTTTCAAATTTAGCTCCATTGCTGCATCACGATTTTTTATAATTGAGAACTAAAAAATACCATTATACCTATATAGCATCACGACAGTTAGTGCTCCTAAATCCTGTTAAAGCCTATATCTACAAGTTAGAACCAGCTATTGTGGTCCTAAATTTTTTTCTTTCCTCATTGGCTATTTTTTCTTGGGCAAGTGACTTTTTGGTTTTTGGGCCTTTTGGGTCTGCGAGTAAAAGGTCGGTGAATACATACATAAAACGTGATTTTCACTTTTTAATCTGAGTTGACTATTGAGCTTTCATGATAACCAAGTTCTTGTCCCTATTAAAAACATATTTATTATTATTATTATTATTATTATTATTTTATAAAAGAAAAGGAGAATTAAATAACAAGCATGAATTCGTCTCATTGATACGAATAATTTTTTAAAAATCATAATATAAAACAACTAGTATGATACCAGCATGATATAAGTATTATAAAGATATCAGCCTCAAAAAAAAAAAAAAAGTATTATAAAGATATAACGCACTAAATAAAGTGTTCTTATTTTCCTAAACAACCTACCCATATCTAGTCCACTAACTTGAGCAAGTGTTTCAGTAAATTTTTTTTGAGTTGTTTGTTTTTTGGAATTACGGTAATCCTTCCTATCGAAAGACAAAAGAGAAAATGTTAAGCAGTGAATTTTGCCCGGGTTAGAAACTCGTTGTAGACCCATTGCAAATGAGCAAGCCCTGTGGATCTCTCTTTTATTTCTTTTTTTCTCTTCTCACTGGAGACCACCTTTTAAAGGTAGACTTGTAAGATAGACCTATATGTGTCACTGTGTTTATAAATTTAGATGGGCTAAACCCATCTAAGTTGGGCTGAAACTGTTTTTATTAATCCTATAAAGATAGGAAAGCTACTAGAGCTTTTTCGATTTCTTCGGCTCTTAGGACTTATTTGATCTCTCTGGCCTAGCTCAGGTAAACTCTTCAGCTATTTGTGAACCCATAACGTACATATTCTAATGCCTCCAAGATACCTATCAACTTTTACATGTTTGTTTTTCGTCCCCAAATTTATTTTCTCCAACCCAAAAGTTGAAAATAATAATAATAAAAATTAACATGTTGGTTTCTTAATTTCACAAAAGTTACAATTTTGCCTATAGAAATTTTAATTGAGCTTAATTTAAGTGTATGTGCGTATAAAACTCTCATTTTTGGAGACTTGAACATCAACTTTTACCCTCCCACCTCACAAAAACTTTGTACTTATGATAGTCACGCCAAAAGTGCGCAATAATATTTCATCTCTCAACTTTAAAATATTTTTTTTTGTCCCAAAATTTTTTGGGAACATTATACTTCATATTCTTCTGTGTTATCCATTCATTTATATCTTACGTGATCTAAAACACGGTGTCTCATGATAAATCTAAAGTTTACAATTTGACTATGGGCTGAGAATACAAAAAAGTGAACAACGGTGAAAATAATATAACCATTTGGTATGTGAACCACCGTAGAAAATAATATGATTGGAATTTATTAAACCTCTCTCCCTGAAAAAATATTCCGGCAGTTCAAATTTCCATGGCATTGGTAGTCGAAGTTATTGAAATCCATTTTAGTAATTTATTCTTATAACCAGAGATACTTGGGAGAATTTCAATTAAGAGTTTAATATATCATCACTTGGTTCAAAATCTTAAGTATAATGTTAACAATATTTTCATACTTTCACAACAAATTCTAAATAAATAAGTTGTTATTAATTGTTATTAGTTAATAAAAAAATAATTTCAGTGATGAGTTTAAATTAAAACCAGTATAACTTACATCTAGGATTTATAATAAAAGTATTTTGAAAATGTTGTAGAGATAATACTTCTCAAATCTAAATGAGTTTTAACTTAATTATGTTGTATTAATCACTCGTCATTAATATCAATTATTATTTAATGTAAGATTTCACTCATACGTATATACCGAACAAATTCTTCTACGAACACGCATTTTGCAACAATTTGATGACAAGTGCAATTGTGATTAGTGAATAATCACTTTTACATAAACCTATTATTTTTTCTACATCATTCATAACACAAATATTGTATCCATACACTTTCTTTATAATTTTATTTTTATTTTTATTATTATTATTTGTTTTCCTCCCCACTCTAAAAATGAAGAAGAAATAACTTGGAGCAATATATTACATCATACAAAAAATCAAGCAGCACTAGTCCAGCTCATGATTTAATGATGGATGGTGCTGCTGGTGTTGGTGGTATTACCGCAAGAGGCAGCTTCGGATGAGGCAATGAAATTGGCTCCACCTTCTCTGTCTCTCATCGGTACTATGTCATGCATCTTCCCTAGAGGCCATTTCACTAGCTGCTGCCTTTGCTTCCTCTCTGAACTTCTTGTAGATATCACCTTTGTAAAATTTTCTCGTCCTAAGAACCAAAATAATAGAAATAAAGAACCCAAACAACGTTACTGCTGTGATTATAATAAAAGCCATCCTGTAACAGTGAGCGCCTGTTATATACCTAAGATTTCTAAGCGAGATGACTTTGCGTGGACAGCAGGGTTTCTAAGCGAAGATAGTGTTATTCATATATACCTAAGATTTTCAATGTCATGGTACAACTGTAAAAGTGATTCTAAAAAAAATAAATGGCATAGTATACAAGAAATTGACACGCACAACTCAATGATTTCCACTAATTTCTTTAATTAATTAGTGAAAGTCTCTGCACGACTTCCATATTCATGAATTTTCTTTATATTTTTTTTTGAAAAGTAATAACTAAATGAGTTATTATTATATAATTTTAGAAGTCTTTTTTTTAACTAAATGAATGGTTATTATTATTATATAAAATGCATAATTTTGTATATTTGTCCTTATATATAATATCTCTAATTAAAATGATTAATAAAAACTTTTCTAATTTTTTTTATAATTCCTTATTTATTAATGAAAAGGGTAATTTGAACTCAAGCAATTAAATCTTTTTTAATTCTTGCATAAATAAGTTTATCTTAAAATAATTAAATCTAAACTTAAGATTGAAAAAATCAATTGTATTTATACACCTAAAAGAAATTCCATTTTTAAGTATTATTTTGATATTTAAATCATCTGTTTTAGTGTTGATTTATTCAAACTGTCAACACTCTAATTTATACAACTTGAGTAATGTCTTTAATTATATTGTGTTTTAGCCTTTAAGGTTCATTTGGTTGGGGAAATTGAAAAGTAGGAGGGTAGAAAATATTTTAATTTTCTCTCATGGTGTTTGGTTGGGAGGATGAAAAAGTTAAGTGATAGAATATACCATTTGTATAAATTTACTCTTTTGTCCCCATTATATAATATAAGAAATAATTTTTTTTAATCATTAAATAATAAAATTACTTTTCTATTTATATATATATATATATATATGTTTTTATCAAAAGTAAAAATCACCATTTAATTAAAAAAAACACTATTAATTAAGAAAGAAAAAAAAAGTCACGGTTGATTTTTTTAAATAAAACCAAAACCAAAGAAAGCACATTGAGAGGGGAAAAAAGAAAAAAAGAAAAAAAAAAAAGCAAAGACACGTTAACAGGATAAGAATGAACCAAATAAAAAAAAGGGTGAGAGTGAGAGACATACGTGACTTGTAAAAGAGAGAAGAAAAGAGGGTTAGGTGACATGCATTAATTAAGGGTAATTTAGTAACACCGATTACATCAACTTTTCACGCTTGTTTTCTCTTCAAAATGGAGAGATCAATTTTTGGTGAGTTAGGGAAAAAAACACCGATCGGCCCCACTAAAAATTCTCAAACTTTCTTTTCTTTTTTTATCTTCCTATTTCAACTTCAACCAAACATAGCCTTAATAACACATATTTTAATATTACACATGAAAAAAATAATAAATTTAACAACTAAAACATTGAAAACAAAATAAAGCTAAAATCCCAATTTATTAATGAAAAACAATCCAAATTTCCAAACTTTTTATATAAAAAAAAAAAGTTAAGTAAAGATAGACTTATGTAGGAATTTGAACCGATGGATCTAATTTAGCCAAATATTACCTATGATCTAAAAGAATATCAGAGGAATTCTAAATTGAATTTAGTTAGACTTTTGAAGAAATACAGTCATGAAAAAGTTCACAAAAACCTTAAATTATATGATTTAAAGGGATATGGGAGGAATTATGTATACTAAGAAATTAACACAAGGCACAAACAGAATTTTAAAATATAAAAATAGATAAATGTTGATAAAGTCTTAACAATCAATAAATAAAAGTAACTTGAAATTAGATTGCATTACAACACATAAAAGATACGTTTTGAACCAGATTTTTTTTGTAGAGATAGTCAGTTAAAAATATCAAAAACATTTACAAACTAAATACATGGAATAACCAAAACCTAAAATACACAAAATAGTTCAAAAGTTAAGAATTAAAAAAAATACCTAAGAGACACCAAGAACTTAAGTAGGTGTCCCTTGTTTTGCTTATTTATAGTAAACTTCTTTTGACATAATATCCATACATGAAAATTTAGAAACATATAACAATAATTAAGATGAATTTATTTAATCAAAACTATCATATACAAATACATATGCGTAAGTTGCAACTTGAAAAGAAAAAACAAAAACAAATTTATGGAGTGCAAGAAGGATTCTATGGAAAGACCATTGGAGAATATATATAAGTTTTGAAATTTTGATAATAGATTTTTAGTTGAAATAGGATTTAAATTTATGAAATTTAGATGATAAAGTTTTAGTTAAATTAAATTATAATTAAATTGTATCCCTTGATTCGAGGAAATATATCCTAACAATTAATGAAATAATTTTTTTAATTAATTAATAAAACTCAAGATGCAACTTGAAGGGGAAAAGGTGTGTAGGATTCCAAATTTTAATTTAGAATTTATTTATTTATTATTTTTTTCTAGGGAAGGAAGTTAAAAAACTTTTTGATAGGCCAAAAATGAATTGACCCCATTGGTAACTTAATCAATTAATTTAGCAAAGTAAAATTAATTAGATTCAATTACATGCAATAAGCGTAGTAGCACAAACAAATCACCAAATAACTAAATGTAGTGGAAATTAAATTTGACATGAGTAATTTATTTACGAATGGGGAAAACCACCGAGGCAAAACTCCACCAGATGAATTTAAGGTCACCACTTCCGAGAATCTACTATTATTAAAACAAGCGGTTACAAGTAAAAGGAATCTTAGTATCTAATACTAACCTACAGTTGAACCCTTACACCAATACATAATTGGACTTGCAATGTAGTGACAATCTCTCCTTTCAATGCACGGCTCCCAATACATGACTAACCAATCGATGCACGGATCCAAGTACGTGACTAACACACCAATTTAAGAAAGATGTTCGCTATAAAGTTCTTCAATTCATCCAGACGATAAAGATCAAGAAACTCCTTGGTTACAAAACCCTTGACATACAAATGCAGTAACTTCTTCAAGAGAAAAATGAATTAGGGCAAATTGTCTCTGGTCACAATTTAAGTCAATAATCACTTTGCATCAAGTTTCATCACCTTAGACGGCCTTTAAAATAATCTTTATATATGTCTAGAGTTATGAGAAAAGAAACCCTACACAAATAGCTTGGATATGTGTGAAAAATAAATCTGGAAATCTATATTTCCTAATTCTCAATAGATACAGCTTCTGTCAAGAGCTGTTAAGAATTAAACATTAAACCTCTATAGATTTATCTGTCAAGCTATCTGTCGAGTTTTAATGAATAGCACTTCTTCACTTGTTTGTTGGATAGACTTACATGGTTTCAATACTAAACTTGAATTCTTGTTCCTTGAAGTATTAAACACATCCTAGATCTACCCAATCATAAGTAAATTGCATTTTGTCAAAGGATTAGTCAATTCTACATGACATATGTTCTAACAAGTTCCATATATGTCCTAACACTTTTTATTTTGAATATAATTTAAATTTGTTTAATTTAAATGATAAAGTTTTGTAAATTAAACTGTTGTTAATTTTGTCCTTTAATTTGAGAAAATATATCATAACAATTAATAAAAAATTAATTTAATAATTAATGAGAGTACTTGTTTGTGAGGAAAAACATTGTTCCATAGAGAGAGAGAGAGTATCATATAAATTTATCTACTCCTATTAATTTATAGAACATATATATCCTTCCAATATAAACACACATGCATGAGTTGCAACTCGAGGGAAACAAAAAAAAAAAACAAACAAACAAACAAAAATGTGGGGTGCAAGGGAGATTCTATGGAGAGACTATTGGTGAATATAAATAAGTTTTGAAATTTTTATAATATATTTTTAATTGGAGTAGGTTTTAAATTTATGAAATTTAGATGCATGTTGCATGTTTTGTTAAAACACTTATTGTTAAATATTTTGATAAGAACAAATAAGTTGTTGTCTCCATCAACTATAAGTTAAATGTATGTTGCATGTTTTATTAAAACATTTAATGTTACTTTATTTTTTTTTTAAAAAATTGACAAGAACAAATAAGTTGTTGTCTCTATCAACTAAAACTTATATGCAAGTTACATGTTTTGTTAAAATATTTATTGTTATTTTATCTAAAATACACGTTTTATGTTTTGTTAAAACACTTATTATTACTTTATTTAATGAAATTGGTAAAAACAAATAAGTTGTTATCTCTATCAACTGAAACTTAGATGTATGCTGCATA